>CAWUFW010000920.1:0-2400000 GCA_963921515.1 Calotriton arnoldi | reverse complement strand
GACAGCACCTAGACCACGTGAACTGGCATCTGTAACTACAATGGATTAGTCACCTGGATCATAAGGCTTCAATTATATGACATTCACTATGAATATTTTGATACCATTAAATTCCTCTTGACACCCTATTGACCACACAGATTTCTCACCTTCCTTCATAAGGGCCCTCAACATTTTTGTCTGATCAGAGAAATGGTCTATAAATTTGGAATATTCTGCCAACCTGTTAGACTTGGCTTTTTCAGTGGGTTTACCCCCAGACTTTTTGCTTTTTGGCCTCCTGTTTTTGACCCTGTTTCCATTGGTTTTAGGACTCTGGGCACTTTATCACTGCTAATCAGTGCTAAAGTGCATATGGTCTCTGTGTAAATTGTGTTATGGATGGGTGTTTCCATGATTGGATATTTGATTTACCTGTTAGCCCCTAGTGTTAAGCACTGCGTGTGCCAGGGCTGGTGAATCAAATGCTACTTGGGGGCCTGCAGCACTGGTTGTGCCACCCCGTGAGTAGCCCTGAAAACAGTAACTCAGACCTGCCATTGCAGAAGTCTGCGCACAGTTTGTACTGCCATAGTTGACTTGGCCAGTGCACCCACTGGCCGGTCCCTAACCTTCCCTTTTCTTACATGTCAGACACCCTCAGGTAGGCCCAAGGTACCCCTGTGGGCAGGGTGCAGTGTATGTGAAAGGTGGGACATGCCCTGGTGTGTGTGGCATGTCCTGATAGTGAATTACAGCCAATTTCGTTTTTCACTATTGCAAGGCTACCAGTTCCCCATAGGATAGAATGGGAGGTTTGTTTATAACATCTTATAAACATAACTGGCCCAGGGAATTCGGTAAGAAAATAGAATTTAGTATGCCTGAACTCAGAATCTAAAGATGCATCTTTTAGTGAAGGTGATTTTTACATTCTGTGTTTGAAAATACCACTTTTAGAAAGTAGGTATTTTCTTGCTCAGTCATCCCGTGTGCCTCTGCTGGAATGTGGATTGCCTGTCTGGGTTTTGGATGACAGAAGGCTGGGGGAGCAGGAGGGGCGCCAGATGGTCTAGGTAGGTCAGGGAAGGGCTGAAGAGACCTGGGTTACGATGGGGGAAGGGGGAGGAGATTTCCTGGCACCTCAAAGGGCCTGCTCTGTCTCTGACAAATGCTGTCTCCACCTCCTGCCAGGAATTCACACCAGAGAAGGCAGAACTGGCCTGACCGGGCACAGGCCCTCTCTGCCTAAGAGATCAAAGGATTTTCGGACATAAATGCTGGGTCCCAGACCCCTGAACTTCAGAACTCATCTGGACAAGAAGACTGCCAAGAAGAAGAGCCGGAGAAGCTGCGAAAAGGAACGACTGCTTTGCTGGGTGCTTGGCTGGGCTGACCTGCAGTGGCTGCTTTGTCTTGGGCAGTGAAAGGCCTGGACTGGACTTTCTGCAACCTAATTTGTGAGTCTCTCCAAGGGCTTGAGGTAGAGCTTGCCCCCTGTTCACGAAGTCTCAGGAACAGCAAAGACTTCAAGTTCTTCGACCCGCAGCACTGGGGACTGTGTGTTTTGTGCTGCAGCAAGAAGAACGCCAACTCAATGACGTCTACGACGCCGCTGCCGACTCCGTGTCCTGAAGGCACCGCAGAGGGCACCGCCGCAACGCCGCACCGCAACCTTGGTCTCACCGACGACGACTGTTGACGCCGACACCGAGCCGCTGCTTGCACCGCGACCTGTGGGCACCGCACTCCGCACCGCCTTGCTTCACGCCAAAGCTTTGGCACCGCAGAGAGCACCGCCGCAATGCCGCACCGCAACCCTGGTCTCACCGACGATGCCTGTTGACGCCGACACCGAGCCGCTGCTTGCAACGTGACCTGTGGGCACCGCACTCCGCACCGCCTTGCTTCACGCTGAAGCTTTGTCACCGCAGAGAGCACCGCCGCAACGCCGCACCGCAACCCTGGTCTCACCGACGACGCCTGTTGATGCCGACACCGAGCCGCTGCTTGCAACACGACCTGTGGGCACCGCACTCCGCACCGCCTTGCTTCATGCTGAAGCTTTGGCACCGCAGAGAGCACCGCCGCAACGCCGCACCGCAACCCTGGTCTCACCGACGACGCCTGTTGATGCTGCCACCGAGCCGCTGCTTGCACCGCGACCTGTGGGCACCGCACTCCGCACCGCCTCGCTTCACGAGGACGCCTTGGCCTTCCTGACACCGCCACTTCCCGCCGAAATCGACGCCGCTGCTTGCACCGTGGTTCGAGGGCACCGCTCGTAAGTCACACAATGCACCGCCCTCATCCTGCACCGCAACCTTGGCCTACTGATGCCGGCGCCATCGACTCCAGTTCGTCAGCCGACGACAGCGCTTCAGCAACGACGACGACGCTGCTTGCACCGTGACCTGCTAGCACCGTGGCGAGCACTGCCTTCATCTCGCACCGCGACCCTGGTCTCACTGACGACGCCATCTGATGCCGTCACCGAGCCGCTGCTCGCACCGCGACCTGGGGGCACCGCACGCTGCACCGCTGCGCTTCGCCCCACAGCACCAGACGTCTGCCGGCGCCAGCGCTCCTGATTCCATCAGAGAGGAGCTCGACCTGCAACGCGAGTGACTTCAAGGGCCTCAACGCCCTGCATCTCTCACAGGTACTGTTTGCGGGTCTTCCCGACACCGTAGCTGGCCCGCGACTCCGTGACCAGCCAGAACTGTTGAATTTGTTGTTCACGACTCCGTGGTAGCCCGGACGGAGCTATCCACACAAGGAACTCTTTTAATCAGCGTATTTTTGGAACTGTGAACTTTTAAGTATAGTATTGTGGATTTTTATCGTTTTTGGTCTTGTCTTAAGTATATAAAAATATTGATATTTTTCTAAACTGGTGTGGTGTCCTTTGTAGTGCTTACGCTGTATTACTGTTGGTTATGTGCAAATGCTTTACACCCTGCCTCTAAGATAAGCCTGGCTGCTCGTGCCAAGCTACCAAGGGGGTGAGCAGGGGTTATTTTAGACGTGTAACTCCCTTATCCTGACTAAAGTGGTGGTTTTTGCCTGGCTTTGGCCCACGCCCAAGCCTACCAAAAATCCCATTTCTAACATCCGTAAAAACGAACGAAGTTGATCCAGGTCCTTGGGACTTGAAGCATCTTCTATTGCTTCTAGCAACCTCATCTTAGGTTTCACTCTTTTGCTAGATAATGTGTGTCACCAAATGTTCAGCTTCAGCAACACCAAGCTTACATTTTTCAACCCCCACTGTTGAACCAACTTTTTCCAATCTTGACAACACCTCCACTAAGTCATTATAATGCTCTGTCTTGTCCTTCCCCCACATCAACACATCATCCTGGAAAAATTATATCTTCTCCAAATCTTCAAACAGCTTCTGCATTATCCTTTGAAAGATTGCAGATGCAAAAGTTAATCCAAATGGCATACACACAAAATGAAAAGCTCCTTCAGGAGTCACAAACAACATTAGATGTTTGATTCGGGATCTAAAAGTATTTGGGGGTACCCCTTGGACAAATCAAGTGAAGTAAACCATTCAGTATACTTCACACCTGACAGCAACTCATTAATGTTAGGCAAAATACTATGGTTAAGATCTCTTAAATCTAGACACATCCTTATCCTTCCATTGACCTTGTGAGCAATCACAATGGGACTTAACCACTTTGAAGATTCTATAGGTTCTGTAACTCCAGCAGCACACAGTCTATTCAAATCATTCTTCAACAAACCACCCCCAAGGCCAATGGATCATTTCTCACTTTGTGGACTGTGGGTTAAGTGTTTTCCTTCAACACAATACATTGATGGAATTTCCTAAGGCAGCCCAACTTTTTCCAAAATAGATTTGGAAACTTTTGAACCTACTCATTTGTGGCCTTGATTTCCACTACCAGTACCTGTTTGCGATCGTTAGGGTCGAGTGCAATACCTTATGCTCTTTACTCATGCCACCCCAGCACTCTTTCATAATATCAGCACTGCCTTTTGTATTTAACAATTTCGAGTAATGTGATGCATTTTCCACCTGTTTTGCAATACTCAAAGACTTTTCTAACAAGAGCTCTCTCAGTTTCAACAATTTTTTCAGAATTTTCAGGGTATTGGTCTTATTGATTAATTGGTCCCTTATTATTTCATCATGTAAATCTCAAAAATTGCATGTAGCTACCAACTTAAACAAAATTGCTATAAACTGTTTGACACATTCTTCAGGCAATTGTACACACAAAAACAATTTATGCCTTTTGACAACAGTGCTAACCTTTCTAACAAAATTTTCATCCAAAGCCCTCATGGCCCCTTTATACTTGTCATCCGAGTTTACATCTTCCTCCGTGCATCACCATGTTCATTCGTATTGCCAGAAGGTATAGGTAACGTTTTAAGAACCTTCTTGCCTAGGTTGTGTTTTAATATAGCTAACCTTCTCTTTGCCGCAAAAACATCACTACGCACTGCCTCTAAATAGGTTTTAAATGCCTCACGCCAGGCATCCCGCTGCATATTAGGTTCACCAGAGTTCTGTAAAAACATTGGAGGTGGTGTAGTAGACAATTTCTTTTCTCAGACACAAAACAACAAAAGAAGTCACCAGAGACTTATGCCTGAAGATATTAAAACAAAAAAAGTAGTCATCCTCATCACAATATTTACCAGCCATGGAAAATTTAAGTCTGAGAATAAAAAATAATAAAAGTATTCACCATAGTCACGATGTTCTCCAGCCACTGAAGTTTTAAACCTGAAGATATTAAATAACAGAAGTAGTCTCCGTCGTCACAATGTCAACTCTTTGCGGAAATCAACATCCATGGTAGCACTGTCTGCTCCCCCACACCATGCGGTATCAGAAGACATGCTGCAGGCAGACACGCACTTACTCCTCAGTTTACTCCCATGTGTTTCAATAGGAGATAGAAGTACTGGACATGCTACAGAAAATCAAGCAGGAGATCTGAGTCAAGACCTTCAGACCACCTCTCCTCTTTACCACTGGCTCTACTTGTGGCGCACTGAAGTAGCCTTGATCCCAGGATACCATCCAGCTAGGAAGAGAATGTGCACACTCCTGATCATTATCACCTGCCAGCTCAAGCCTGCAAATTTACAAGACTTGTACTTGTGCTCTGCCCATGCTTGTCTCAAGACAGCAATCCACTGATGCACATGCATACACAATGGCAATCTCTCCTCAGTCAAAAATAGGCGCTGAGCCCCAACATAAGCATGAAACAGAATTACAGTTTCAACATGACTCCTCTGACCATGGACATATTCTACTGGTGAAGACACAGTGCTGTAGGTCACTAGGCTCTTCCACTGCCCATTGCTTGTGGTAGAACAACAGTTACCTTCAATATGGTAACTTACAGGGTGAAAACTGCACATCTTATCCTCGTCACCATTATTAAATAGTAGACACCTTTAAATGCAGATTTAATCCTTTTATTGGAAGTATAGTAGTAACACACCCTGGCAACTGCCCTCAGCCACTTCAACAAACTCCCTTCATCTCCTAAAATTCTCCCCATAACATTCCAAACAGAAATAGTGAAGAGACTATAATCATGCAAATTATATAAAGATAACATAAACCCAACAACAAGCACCATCAAACCAGCAAGAATCTGGATAGATACTGTTGATTTTAGAAGCATTTATTTAGCACAAAGGAGGCTCACAATTTGGAAGCCTTTTTTGATGGACATAGGTAATAACACAGTCCCTCAATGAAAATAAGTAATGGGAGCAAACCTTAGGACCACAACGCCATACTAGTAATTTGCTTTTTAGGTTAGCGTTTCATACCTCAAGCATGCTGTTTTAAAGTAATATAAATATCAGGCTTCAGGAGGTCAGTTCACTCATAGTTCTCATTTCCCCCCTTTTTGAGAATCGAAGACTGTGCTGAGTTTGCCAGGACACGCAATGGTAATCTTTGTTCCAGCTGCGAACTTGAGGTCATTGATGTATTTCTCTGGTGATTAGTGAAGGCAGGCAGAAAATCAACATATAAATTCATTCTGAATTTTAGAGAAAGATATTCCTATAAGTTGTTGCATTAGAAGACTGTGCATTAGAAGACTATTTGTCTGTGTGTGAAACCTGTGTGCCATAGAACAGATCAGATGTTCACCTCAAGAACTTGGGACCGGAAAAGCAACCAAACAGAGTCCCTAATTATTTGTCTGCAAGGAGATGAACAAGACTGTGGGAAACTAAGACCCAAGTAGAAGCCTAGAAACTCTGGCAACTGTTTGTAATAACACTCACAGGACAAGATAAAATTTTACAACCTACAAAAAACAACTTGTGTATTGAATTAAGTAAAACAATTTTAAGGATGTAAAATCTTCTATCACAGACCTAGGTCAAATCTTTCAGCAAATTTGAAAGAGATTGGGGGAATTGGAGACTCAAATGAGTTCAGATGTCTGAAAGATTAAGAAAACTAAAAAGCACTTTCCTACTTGAAAATATACTTTTGATGTTTTTAGTGCACCTGTGGTGAGAAAAATATGTTGGGCTATGGGAGATAGCACCCACAGTCTAAATGCAAGCTGTAACTGAGTTTCCCAATAAGAAAAATCAACAAAGCTAAAGAGAGTAATCAAAACTCAATCACTAGAGAAAATGTGTAAGGTGTTGTATGCAACAACCTAGCTAAAACCAGATGAATCTCAAAGGAAATATACATATAAGTAAAATTATATAAAAAATTAATCTGAAAAAATTGAAGTAATGGAACAAATGTTACTGCGGAAAAGTATTCTGTAAGACACATTAGGAAAGTCAAATTCAGTGTAGGGCTACACACATTTAAGCTGACACACACAAGCACTATCAGTCTGCTAGAGATGGATGGTTTGTCAGGTAAATGTTTTCTCCTAAGGGAGCTTGCGGCTTTTCAAACCTGGAAGAGTGTCAATTGAGGGCTTCAGGAGGTCAGGTATGCTGATCAATAGTACTGTGATAGTCTTGAAGATTGTGAGAAGTTGGCCTGGTATATGCTGTTCACTAATTAAAGTGGACACCTTGCACCAGAACAATTCGACTCTTATGGTAGATAGGTTTAAGACAACCTTTATAGAAAGCTATCCTAGTGGTAGCTGTGGAGAGCAGCCTTCAGGCTAAGTCTTGAAGGAATGTAAAGCAGCTTGTTTTACCACACAATCTCTTGAATCACCAAATGAAAAGACACCACACAGGTATATATATCAAATATATATGTATTTATTAATAAACTCTCTCTACTAATCTCTTTATGAGATTAGAAGTCAGGAACATATGTACAAGTCAAATGTTATCAAAATAAGTTTAGCACAATCGAATATCACAATCTTAGTTTGGCTAGACCTAGGTCTAGGGCATCTAGAATCGAGGGACCCCCAAGAACCACCCCAGGTAGTTGTAGGAGACCCACAGGGGACGGACGCGGTGTCCTGGCACCGGTGCGAGTCCTGTACGAGTCTATGCACCAGACGCGATTGGGATTTCAATGTTAAAGGTCCCTTGCGTGTTAGAGGCGAACACACTGATCGGTCCTTGTACGAGTCGAAGGACGCGGTCACAGATAGAGTTGCAAGGGAGATGGACGCGCTGTGTCTAACACAGACGCGAACCTTGTGCGAGTCAGCGCAATGGAGATCTCAATGTTACAGGCCTCTTGTGTGTTCGAGGCGAACACCGATCGGACTCAGTACGAGTCGAAGGACACAGTCTCTAGATAGTGTTACAAAGGAGATGGACGCGATGTGCTCCAACACAGACGCGAACCCTGTACGAGTCAGCGCAATTGTCGCACTTAGAAAATAAGAGTTTTAGGGCACTTCTAGGGAAGCTACAAGCAAGTCACTTACAGGGTAAGTAGTTCTAGGGCCCACACCCACAGGAACACCGTAGTGCTGAAGCTACCTCACCCAGGGGAGCCGGGTGCATAGGTGTTCTTTGGTGTCGGGTCACGGCATCGTTTTCAATGGGAGCCAGTGAAGACTTGCTGCTTGCGGCACAGGAGAAGTGTCCGGAGGAATCCAAGCCTGGATTCAGAAGATGGAAGACCTGAAAGCAGAGGGGACAGTGTTCAAAGTCACTTGGCAGTGACTCGGGCAAGGAAGATGGATGCCCACCGTCGTCGCAAGATTCAGGTCGTCAAGGGTGCCTTGACTCTTCAGCCACGAGGTCCAAGAGGTGTCGACGACAACCAGGAGCTGGATTCGGCGTGTCCCACAATGTCTGCAGCTTACTGCGGTGTCGGAGACTCGATTGGAGCCAACAAGCCTTGGTAACAGCAAGTCTTGGGGAAAGTGGGAAGAGGCAATCGCGCAGACCAGCAAGGTCTGTGGGACTCACCCAGCGAGGGTAAGTCAGGGCAGGCCTGGAGCAATCAGGGGAGCCCTTTGGTTTCTTTAGAAAGTCATCTGGGGACCCACAAGCCGGCTGGCAAGGGATCGCGAAGACGCCTCGAGAGGATTTGCTCAACACGGGCCCACAGTCACTCGGGACAAGGTAGGCCTCTGATCTTCGGAGAGGTTCCTGCTGGAGGCTAGGACCACACGTGGTCCAAAGCACAAGTTCGTGGAACGTTGTGAAGGGGTTGCACTTGACAATAGTGCACGGTACCCAGGGGTCGCGGTTCCTTGTCACTCTTGGGGTCCACTGGCCTCAGCTTCACTGGGGACTCACGATGGCCTTTGCGAAGTCAGGAAATCCACTTCTTGGGCTGCAGGGACTTCGGACTCCGGTGGGAGCGGCATAGTTTGCGACCGTTGTTTGTAGTTTCTGGTGCCTGCCAAGCAGGGGAGTCACTCCTTGACTCCAAGGGAGATTCTTCAGTCTTCCAAAGGTAGTGGAACGTCGAAGGTCCGGGATTCTTCTTCAGAGCGTCGTCCAGGGAAATCTAGTTTGCAATGCACAGGTTCCCCCTCTTATACTAAAAGAAAGGGAGGGACTAGCTCTATGACCCTACCTACGGGAGGGTCAGGGGAGTGGGTGGCTACACCCACTTCCCTTTGTCCAGTTTTGCGCCAGAGCAGGGGCAGGTAGCCCCTGAGCCGGTTTGAACTGGGATATGCACAGAGGAGCCTTCTGCTCCCCAGTGCAGGACTTCAAAGCACTCTAAGAGTGCACCCACCCAGCCCCAATACACTAAACCCTGTCTGGAAGGTGGTCACACCCCTTGGGACAGGATGTCTATTGTTGGGCTTCCTCCACTGCGAGTGTTGGTCATCAGCAGGAGGGCAGCCCAGTGTCTGTGACTGGTGGCATCCATTTTGTGATGCCAGGGCTCTGCAGGATTCTACCGCGTTTCCACAGTAGGTACATGTCTATCCTCTAGAAGGGTGGAATGCTACCCCTGCCGCCAGGACTGGCGGGGGTAGTATTCCAAGATGTTTGACACCAAACACGACATGTTTCGATGCAGCCATTCCAAAGTTAGCATTCTACCGCGAGGATATAATGCACTTAAAAGTATATGGTTTAACCGCATCCACAAACAGCCCCAGAGAATGGACTCTGAGAGCTGCAGAGGGGCCCTGCTCAGGCAGAGGCACCCCCTCACATGGAAAGTAAGCACCCTGCCCTCAGGATTGATAGGGCCTGCTTTAGGGGTGACTGATAAGTCTCAATGTGTGTGCAGGAGAGATATAGGGGGCCTATATCTCAGTGAGGGGTGCTAGCACTTCCTCACCCAGGCTGCAGTAGCAGGCCTGGGGTGTCAGATTTAGTCTGCTTCCCAGGGGTGGCCTGTGAAGTACCTATGCCCTTGGTACCTAAGGTACCATATACTAGGGACTCATAAGGTACCACAGTATCCAATCACTAGTGCACCTAGAGTGCACTCCAAATCGTTTAGAGAGAACAGAGAGCAAAGAGACCTTGTCTGGACCTTATATTGCATTGGTGGCCTTATTGCTAGTGGTAGGTGCATACTTACCCATACTAATAATCCACTTTCCAACATGGAGTGTCCTCCACTTCTGCGTCGGTAGATGTGGGAAGTATGGGCAAGTGAGAGGGAGGCAGAGCATAGTTTTCTCGGCAGTTAGTGTAAGTTCATCAGGTGGTTAATTTTGGCTGATCCCTGGTTGTGTAGAACCTTGTGTGCATGTGTCAGTGGCTTAAATTGTCATCTCTTCCGTACGGGGATTCAGTGGAGTTGCCTGAGGTGGGGTGTAATGTGGGTTCGTCAGGGAAGGCAGAGGATGAGTCTGGCTGCATCGTTCTGCATGGTCTGCAGTCTCTGTAGGAGGTGCGTGGTGATTCCTACGTAGAGGGAGTTGCCTTAGTCCAGTTGGTGGCTGGTGATGAGGGCCTGTGTCATGGTACGGCTCGTGTGTAGGGGTAGCCACTTGAACATCTTACATTGCATGCACAGCGTGAGGAAGTACACGGAGGAGGCAGCGTTGATCTGTGATTTCATGGTGAGCTTGTTGTCAATGATCATTTTGAGATTTCTGGCATGGTCGGGGGAGTGGGTGTGGGCCCTTGGTCTGTTGGCCACCAGGAGTCGTTTCATGTGTTAATGCTGTTGCTGAAGATCAGTACTTCCATCTTGTCTGTGTTCAGCTGCAGGCAGTTGTTCTTCATCCAGTAAGTGAAGCTTGTCATGCATCTGTGGAAGTTGGCTTTGGTGGTGGTTGGGTTGTTGGTGAGTAAGAGGATGAGCTGGGCATTATCTGTGTACGAAATTATGTTGAGATCATCGGAATTGATGATGTTGTCCAGAGGGGTCATATATGCTTTGAATATCATGGGGCTAAGGGTTGTGCCCTGGTGGACACCGCAGGTGATCTCTTTGGGTTTGGAGGTGAAAGGTGGGAGGTAGATCCTCTGTGTTCTTCCAGTGAGTTTATCCATCTGAGCTTGTCCCCTTGAATGTTGATGTGGTGGAGCCTTTCGATCAGCAAGTGGTGAGATACGGTGTCGAAGGCTGCGGAGAAGTCGAGAAGGATCAGAGCTGCTGTTTCTCCTCATCTAGGAGGGTTCGGATGTCTTCAGTGGCTGCGATCAGGGTGGTTTTGGTGCTGTAATTGCTGCGGAAGCTGGTTTGGGAGGCGTCAAGTGCTGGTTCTGCTCTAGGTGTCATGAGTTGCTTGTTGATTGTCTTTTCCAGAACCTTCATTGAGAATGGGAGCAGGGAGATTGGCCGGTAGTTTTTGAGTTTGCTGGAGTTGGTGGAGGGATTTTAGAGCAGTGGTCTGACTTTAGTGTGTTTTCCGGTGTCAGGAAATGTTGCGGTGGTGAGTTTCTGGCCAATCCTTTGGTTTCCAAGGTTGAAGGTGTGGTGTGGGCATGGGTTTGTGGGAGCTCCCGAGTGGATGGATTTCATAGTGGAGGTGGTGTCCTGGGTAGAGAGGAGGTTCCAGGTGGTCAGCCTGTGGTTCGTGTTGGTTGCGAATGTGTTGTACCTGTCGCAGAAGTCCGTAGGTGTGAGTTGGGGTTTAAAGTTTCTGTATATGATTGCGATCTTATTGTGGAAGAAGTCGGCAAGGTTTCCGAACAGCTCCTTTGAGGGTGTGATGTTTTTTTCGCTGACAACAGGGTTGAAGAATTTCTTAACAATGCGGAAAAGTTCCTTGGTGTTGTTGCCTTTGGTTTCGAAGAGTGCAGCTACGGCTGTCTTCTTTGTTGTCCTCAGCAGGCGATGGTAGAGGTTGAGGCAGGTCTTGAAGGCTGCCCTGTTGGAGGTATTCTTGCTGGCCTGCCATCTTCTCTCCAGCTGTTGTTTGCTGTCTCATTTCACTGTTCTGAGTTCTTGGGTGTACCAGCTGGCCTTTTTGGAGGATTTTGTGTGGATCTTGCTCTTGATGGGGACGATGCTGTTGGCACAAATGGTGATCTAGGCATTGAAGTTCTTCACTAGCTGTTCAAGGTTCGTGGTGGTAGCGGGGTTGGATGTGTTGAGGGCGTCCATCCAGCTGGCCTCTGAGATTTTATTGCACCTCCAGTGTGGGGTGCTGGTTGTCTTGGGGGTTGCAGTGTGGGGGCGGGAGATGCTGAAGTGGATGATGGAGTGATCGGTCCACCTGGCTGTATTTGACACGGTCGCTGGAGGTGAATATGGGGTCTAGCATGTGTGTGGAGGGGCATGGATGATCTGTGTCAATCTGCGGCTGCCTATACTGTCAAGGAGGTCTGCGGTGTTGTTGTCATTGGGGTCATTAATGTGAGAATTTAGGACACCAAGGAGGACGTAGTCCTTGAAGTCTAAGACTAGGGGCGTAGTGAAGTCTGCAATGGTGTTGCAGAAGCTGGAGCATGGGCCTAGGGGTCGATATGCCAGAGTGCCCCTGGGGGTTGTCTTGTCATCCATGTAGAGCTTGAAGTTGAGATGTTCCATGGGGGTGGTGGTGTTGTCGTTGGTGGTGGTGCATTTTATGGTCTCTTTGTGGATAATGGCTGTTCCTCCTCCCGGCTTGCTGGTGCGGTCCTGACGAGTGATTTTATATCCATCAGGGATCGCTGTAGCAATGTCTGGGGTGGATGAGGAGTTGAGCCAGGTCTCAGTGAGGAAGACGATGTTGGGTGTGAGGTGGCGATGAGGTCCCCTATTTCGATGGAATGTGTGCAGAATGAACATGTGTTGAGAAGAGCGCATACGAGTTGGTGTTTTTGTTCAGGTGGTGTCTGTGGTGTGTTTGGTGCGGGGCTGGTCGGTTGCCTGGTTTGTGTACTGTGGTAGGTGAAGTGGCAGTGGGTGCCGATGAAAGGTCCTGTCGTGGAGCATGGGTCAGTGCGGTGACAGAGTTTTTTGTGGAGTCTGGGGTCGAGGGTGTAGAGTTCGATGATGGTGTATCTTTTGGGGCATGTGGGTCAGGGGTCGTGGCGCTGGGGACAGTGCAGTCACGGACGAGCGCAGACGGACTTTCATTTGGCGTGCCTTTGGAGTTCTAGTGGCATGCCCGCTGCATGCATCTGATGCGCAGTCACTCAGCGGCCTGCATTAAGTAGGTCCTAGGGTGGGCAGGACTTCTATGAGCAGGAGGAACAGTGAGTGCAAAAACCCAGGCAGGGAAACCCCAGCGGGAAAACCTGGGCAACGGCTGTGTCACTGGATCAGTCTGGGACAAGCAGGAACAGAAGGCTGCAGGCGCCTACTAATACAGGCCGTATTAAGTAAGTCCAGGGATGGGCGGGGCTTCTGTTGGTGGAAAGAATGGTGATTGGAAAAACCCTGATGGGAAAACACTGGCAGGAAGAGACGGGCAGCGGGGGTGTCATGGATCAGTCTGTAACAAGTAGGAACTGGAGGCCACAGGCAAGTGGCAGGCTAGGTGTGCAGGTGCCTACTAATTTTTAGCCCAAATATTATATATTTCATTTGTAAATGGCCCGAAGACACTCCAGTTTTTGCTGCATTGATGTTTCTAATGTTTGTATATTTATTTATGTATAATTTATGTTTATGTGGTTGTCAGGTGTTTACAGTGCTCCAAAGCAGTTGATTAGGGACATTTGTTTACTTGATAATGTTACTAAAATAAATTCATAGGCACATCAATTTCAGATATATGTACTTATGGATATAATTTCTTAGAATTTCTGTTTGCACTTACACGCACCTTCTACATTCAGTCCTTTTACGCGACTTAGGCATACTTAGAAATCTGCTTTATATAAATTAAATAGAAATTAGATGTATATTCTGAACTGTAATATGATACTGAGAATTCCATTCTGGATAATTTGCCAAAGGTTCTAGCAGCCTTTTCTAAATATTGCTAAGTTTATTCTTAACTACATTTAAAATTCTCTTAAAAACGGATGTGCCCTGCTGGAGCAGGGAGGGGCATATGCACGAAAATATGTTGAGACATAAATATAAGTGTAGATCTGAAAATACGTATCTTTATGGACATTCCCAACCCCTATCCTCTCTGGAAATTGTCATAGATTTACTCTAGTCAAGGGCTGGATTAGCTCCCTTCCCTTGGTGGAAAAACTAATGTTTGCTGGGGATGCAGAGGAAGTAAGTGCTTGCTTCATGAAAAGAACTATTTTCCTGCAGAAAAAAACTGCATTTGCATACAGGGCTCTATTCCCCTGTGTAGAATTCTGGCTATAAAGAAATCTGCAAGGCGGAAATAAGAGGCAGCTGGACTTGTCACGTGACACTGCAGAGCCTACGCCTGGCATACTGTCCGATGTAAAAGTATGTTCTACAGGAGATATACATTTGCACCTGTACTTTACATTTTTGGATGAAAAGGGCCCAGAGTGTTTGCATCTTTTCTGCCCCAACATCTGAAATGAGCGAGCAACAAAAGTGAACTCTGCGAAGATTGGAAATTGATGAATCCAGGACGAGCTCTGTATTCAGAATACATTCAGCATGACGTTACGTCTGATGATTTTCCGCAGCAAATGAGCGCTGATGGACTTTTCCCGTGACTTGGTGAACTAATGCGCCCAACTCCGAGACTAACAAAACAATTGAAGGGATTCAGAAAAACTTATTTTGACCATATTAATGGATAGCGAACTTCTTAGAGACAATAATGATTCTGCAAAGTACTCATGGGCATCATTTTCAGCAAGCATGTTTAATAATATAGAAATTGGCAAATGCAGATCAAGGCACTGAGTGAAGATAATAGAGAAATAACCTAGAGTGCTGTTGAAGATGAGGCTATTTAAATGTGGAGTGCTTTCCGGAGCAGGGATGAATGCAGACTCCAGGCTCATTTACTGTCTTTCAATTGGGTGCGTGAGGGATGGGGATGGAGTAATGAGGAAATTAAAAAGATCATGAACTGCATTACTAGCCTAAAACATTTAGATTTTTTTTTAAATTCTTTAATGTCTGTCCCCTTTCGAAACCAATAATGTGCATCATTATTTTATGTCATTTTGGAGTACTTTGAGATACATCAGGAAAGAATGGGGTGTGCAAATAAGATTGGCATTGCTGATGGCTGCACATTGGTCACATATTCAAAGTGGACGTTCAGTAAGATGCCATCACTGTCATTTGTCGAGCAATGCGTACTTCATGGTTGTACTATATAGATTAGTTTTTGTATGCTCCTTTCAGATTGACATACATTTGTTTACAACCACAAATCCCCCATAATACGATTGAAGTCAGCTATCTCATGTGATCAAGAAACAATCATGATGGTAACATGCTTTCACCAGGAGGGGATCCCCACTACCTTAACCTTGAATGACAGTGAACTGTAATTGTATCGCTAGCAGCATTGACAAAGTCAATAGGTTAGGGTTTTGTATCGTGCAGATAGACAGGCACGCTGAAAGTACACAAACATGCTTATAGACCAATATATACACAGACAAGCAATAATACAGTTCAGACTTTGAGGAACATGTACATGTCCATGTACACAAACGTATAAACATTCAGACATCCATGCTCACTGGCCAATGGATGTTTAAGGAACCCATCAGGACATACCAATCTGGACATTCCAACAGATATAGGGCCTCATTGGGAAGGGCACTATAACTCATATGAGTCCCTTGTCAACTTTACTGGCCAGAAATCATGTACTCTCTTTTCAGTGCTGGCTGATAAGCTTTCTGTGCTCAGGCTACCACGCTTTGGAACAGAGAGCTTTGCCCAAGCTTGCAGTCTGAATCAAAAAGCAATCAACGCCTCCAAAATCCGCTCTTTACTCATTAGGAATATTGTTTGCCTCCAGGTTTAGATGTCTGCAGGGATACCAAAATCTAACAGTTGCAAAATAAGTTTTATATTCTCTAATAACATACCATACTCCATCACACAACACAACATGCATTAATACAGTTCATAACATCATATAACTTAAAATAAAAAAAACCTTAGCATAGCATGATTCCTGAGAATACGCTGAACGTTTGACTAATGATATGAAAACACTAGATAATTTGTATTCTAATTTTTCAGAAAAATATAGGTGCACATATAAAGTTGTATCTATAGATTTCTGTTTTCCTGCTACGACAGTGCACAGGTGGAGTAGCCCAAGAGTAGCATTTAACTACAGTGCACATTGCTTTCTCTGTGTAAGAAACGTCTCTGAATGTCCCGCCCTGCCACACACTTGTATGGATGAATAAAAACGTTATAGACAGCAATTTAACAGAACATTTGAAATGCCACACACTAGCAACATCTCAGAATAGGTGCTTAGCTCATGAGGTATGCTTTCTTTTCTCTGTAATGGACATCTACGGAAATGTTTAATGGATTATCATACAAAGTGGTATCTGCCATGAATCACAAAACAATCTGCAAATACGCTGCCTAGGATGATTTCCTCGCATGGGTGCAGATTTACAATTGTTTCTAATTCACAGAGGTTTCAAAGAGTACTGCTGCAAGACTGCGACATTCACAGGTTTCCATCAAAACAAAAGAGACAATTAGGTTGTTGGACATGCCCCTCTCTGCAGGGTCACCTCCAAATGTTTTGCCTTTTATCCTCCACTTTTGTCTGCATTTGTTTTTGTTGGCTTTAGGACTCTGTGCACTTTACTACTGTTAACCAGTGCTAAAGCGCTTGTGCTTTCTCCCTAAAACATGGTTAAAATGGCCTTTAACCAATTGGCATATTTTATTTACCTGTAAGGTGCTTGTAGATGTGTATACCATATACCCAGGGCGTGTAAATTAAGTGCTACTAGTGGGTCTGCAGCACTTATTGCAACACCTACTTAAGTGGAACTTTAAAACCTGTCCCAGGTATGCAATTGCAGCCTGAATGCAGTTTTAAACTGCCATGTCGACTTGGCATTTAAATACCCTTACCAAGCCTTAAACTCCCCTTTTATTACACATAAGTCAGCCATAGGGTAGGCTCACAGGACAGGGTGTTGTGTACTTAGAAGGTTGGACATGTATTTTTAAGTTTTACATGTCCTAGTAGTAAAAAACTCCTAAATTCCAAGTAACGTTGGGTTTTTGATTACAATTTTCAAAATGCCACTTTTAGAAAGTTGCCATTTTTATGTCTTTAGCCCTTTTGTAGCCTGCCCTGGGTCACATGACTGGCAAATAGACTATATGAATTCCTCCCAGATAGTCACTCAATTGAGGGATTAGGTGTGCCTGAATTGGACATCTGCTGGCAGAAGTGGGGCAGAGCAGAGCGCAGCCCCCCTTGCAACTGAATAGCCTCTGCTCTGCCTTACAACAAAGGGCCTAATGACCACACAGTACCACTGCAGCCAGCTTGTACCCAAGGCAGGAGAGACAGGAAATTCCATGCACTTCAAAATCACTGTCTAGGAGCTTCTCCCCACCTTACAGAAGGAGGGCACCAGGGTATATAAAGGGGACCTCAGACACCAACTCTTCGGTGCACTTCTGGCCCTGCGGATACTCTGCCAGGACGAAGGACTGATGTGCTGCTGGAAGGACTGATGGGAGGACTGAAATTCTGTTGGACTTCTGCTCTGAAAGACCACTGTTCTGATGGATTGTTCCCCTGTTGTCCTGCTGCTCTGCTACCTTCTGCCTGGGGACAAGGACTGGATCTTCAACTGTCCTAGAACCTCCAGAGTGACTCACAAGAGCTAGTTTACTGGACTGCTGTTCAGAGCCACAAGGACACAAAAGGCTTTTTCCATCCTGAACCCGCATCTGGACCCAGCCTAAGTCCTGACCCTGCAAGTGGTGTCCCTCCAGTCTTGGACGGATGGAAGTGGTGCTAAGAGTTTCCAGATAGCCAACTTCCAAATGTGGGGCCTTAAAAAAGATTTGCCAAAAAACTGTTCAGAGAACTAGGAAGACACCTGGACCAACCTGCTCGCCTATCCGCTCAAGGTACATCGCTGGTTGGATTGACTTTGTGGCTCCTCCCGCTATGTTCTTCTCTGCATTAGCAAATCAGTTTCAGCGGTCCTACGCCAAAGGAGTATACGACCTTGTGGAATTGTCTTCGGGCTACAGCCTTCTGCGTCGTTCAGCTTGAGATTTTCGACTTCCATTTTAGAGACTAAGGGGCATATTTATGCAATTGCAATGCAGTGCAGCAAGTCACCTTCCTGTGCTGCATTCCAGGGAAAGAGCACAATGAGCTGTCTAGCACCAATGCAGGCACCCTTGGAGAAATAAAGATATTTCTCCTCCTTATGCCTCCTGTGAGAAGGTGCATCTTTTTAGTGCATTCCCAGGTCTACCAGTGATGGTAAATCTGCGAATGCATCAAAATCCATTGGAGTTGCGTTGGAACACTCACGCAACACCCATGGAATGCCTTCCCAGGCCAGACTAACACAATACAGTGATTTGCGGTGTGTTTCGTTACTCCTGATTTATCAAACCACGCAGGGCTACACACAGTGGCCTTGCGTGGGTTGATAAATCGCATTTTAGGGCTTGCGTCACGCATGCACCACGATAAATGGTGCAAACATGACGCAAACCTTGATAAATAGGGCCCTAGCTCTTAACGTAGTGAAAGGGCCGGGCCCATAAGTTCTGGACCTATTCTAGAATCACAATCCGATGGTTCTTTTAGCAGCATGTAAGCGTAGAGGGGAGAACATTCATTATTGCCAATCAATTAAACAAAAATTCTTTTGGACGCAAAGTAACCACAGACAACTACGTAAGGTTAGTTAATTTATTACAAAGCCAAAAATAACTGAACATAAAGACACCTCAAGACGAGAGTGTAAAAGTACATCGGAATTAGCATAAAGCCAAATCTGCATATCCAATTGAGACAATGTAGCATAAGTAAAACAATGAATTCATGGAGCAAAAATGCAAAGGATCAAAAAGCATGAGTCCAGATTTCCTGCATTGAGAGTTGGTGAGTATAAAGCATTAATCTATCCTTACACTACCACTAAGGTGGCATCCCTACTTAAGCATCTCCAGGAGAAAAGGAGTGAAAAAGGTGTCATCATGAGGAGTTTTCCTAAGAAGTCCATCTTCGGTGGGTCAGATAGCATAAAGCTATTGAGACAGAGCTTGTTCTAAGATGCTCTCTCTCCAAAGGCAAAGGAAGAAGTGGGCACTTTCCCTACTTCCAACAACACAATATTGTAGGTAGCTCTCCCAAGATTAATTGCAGGTCGTGCCATGCTCTGGGTACAGTCCTAAAGGTAGTTTTCCATGGGACAACTGTGTTCTTCTCTGGCAACAGTTTGTCCTTGGTTCTCAGACCTTCTCCTGTGTGAAGCACAACGACCTTCCTTTTTTGACTAAAGCTATGCGATTGTAGCTTCTTCTCTCCTTGACTGACTAATAAAACAAAGGCATTATTCTAGCTAACAAGCGCGCTTCTTTCAGCTGCAACACAAAACCTGAGAAAGAACAAATTCTACAGCACACATGAAATTCAGCTATTAATTCTAAAGCAAGAGTTTTCAGGGAATTGTATTTCTCCCCTACGAAATTCAGCTAACATAAGAAAACAGCATGTGAGCTTTTACGAGTTTGCAAAGAAAAATAAGGCACCTTCAATTATTGCATTTACCTACATGTAAAACAACACAATTACTAAACACGTTTAATACATGAATAATTGTCAGTTTCACAACACAAGTTCTTCACGTTAGTGTTTTCTGCTAGTTACATTCAGATTCTACAATAATTCTCCATGTTACTTCTCAATGGCCTAAGCACATCACGTTTCATATTAATACAATTCAAAATCTCACTCTTCATGTTAACACAACAAAAGATTATATGTGGGTGCGCTCTACTTGTGTGAATATAATGCACCTAAAGAAATAAAATGTGATTTCCTCTACATCAGTAGAAATTTTCACCGTGGCTTCAACCCAAGGCTATCAGAAGGCAACACTCCCTTCTCATACACCTCCTGCATCCTTGCCCCGCTGAACGTACTTTCTCTGAACATTTCTCTCAAGAATTTTTCCAAGTCTGAATGTAAGCTCTGACCGGGCCCAATCCACTTTGTGTATCCAAATCATGCTCCATCGCGGTTTGCCATACTTTTCAACTTTGGCCTGGTCTGCCATGACTAGATGTTCGTGGTTGGCGCTTTGATCTTTTAGGCTCTAGTCCTTACTAAATTCTTTAAAACTCTAAAACGCTGATTCTACTGATTGCATTTTTGTCACTTTGGTGTCAAATAATGTATTAACATTTACTCTATTTTTCTAAACAGGTTTGGGATTTTTCTTGTGTTGCGTTTTCACTTTATTAATGTCTGTGTGCTGCATAAAAACTTTATACATTGCCTCTAAGTTAAGCCTGACTGATTTTTTTTACCCTGGGTTAAACACAGGTTAATTTAGTGACTTTTTCTGGTTTACCCTGCAAGGAATTTTGGCTGTTGCTTGACCAGGGGTCACACCCTAGTCCACCAACAACCCAATTTCATACATAGGGGAATTCCTAATTGAGTCTGCAGCTGTGTCAAGTTTACCAGGTCCATGACCTACTCCAGACCATGTTTTTTCTTTTAGTTTTTGAAGTTGTAGTCTTGTTTAGTCCTTTATAAAAACAGGACTTTAAGTACCAGAATGCACAGGAAAAAAACCTGGAGTAGAGCAACATAGCTTGCACGAACCTGGAAAAGTTTGTAGCTATGTGTCTATCCTCACAGATCCCGTTTATGTGTAATTTTACATCTTGCACATTTGTGGCATGTGAAATTGCCTTCACTTCACTTGAATTTTGAGAAATATTTTGTCCTTAGAGAAATCCTTTCTCTTACGCTTTCACCGATCAGTTTGGTTGCTTTCAGGGTGGAAATGGTTTGTGGAAAACTAGTAAATTACAACTAACTGGCACGTTTTGGGTGTTCCTTAACTTTAAAGGCTATCCCTGCCCTGAAATACCCACTCCCTGTCACTGGGAGGGCATTTACCCATGTGTAATATTGCATCATATTGTGGTAATATTGCGAATGGATAGTTACATTTGCATTCACAAATTCACATTTTGTGAAATGCGTTCCTTGTACCGTCATCGTATCTTTAGTCTGATGATGACTTTGGTTCACATGACATTGAATCTTGACAGGAAAGCCAAACCACTGCAGGGCATTCAGTGAAATGCACCCATCGTACCCTAATTATTGTAACAAATGGAATCCTTCAACAATGTTCAGCTGATCATCCCAAACTTCAGCAAGGAATCTCCCCAGTATCCTGGACTAAAATTAAAATAATGGACACTAGACAACTTGTAGAAAGCAGATGATGCTGGAATCCAGATATTAACATTGTGTTCCTGATTAGAAACAAGCAAAATAAAAGTTGTCCTGTGCCAAAAATCTTTTTTCAGCATCACTATATTTTTCTTCAGACTTTAGGACTAACCCCAACAGACAAACTTTGGGTCAAATTTATCAACATCAAAGGGCTGATTTGAGGTATTACTTTACAGTACAAAACATGTTTTATGCTGGATAGTAGCTCTAAAGTAATGAAAAGTAGCACTTGGGCCTACTATGCCCCAAGAGGGCATGCCCCATATTGCCCAATGGATACTGAGCATGCACTGTACCCATGTGCCCTCCCCCATTATCTTTAGTCATGCCCGAGTGGGCACTGACAGCAATCTTTTTAGGATCATGGGAGCCTAAATGGAGGTTAATTAGAACTTGCTTTAGGGAAGTTTTGTGCAAATGTATTGTACAAGTTTCAGTAATGTATTGCTGTTAAAATTTAAAGATTAACTTACAGAAACGATTCAGGAGCACGGTGCTTGGCTTGATGTAAAGACCATTTTACATGAGAAAGTGGCACATTGAGGGGTCTTACCCAAGGGAGTGTGTGGGGAAATCTGCATTAAATTATTCATTTTGGAACACAGTAGACGAGTAAAACTGGCATTAAAATCATTCAGCATTAAGCTGATATCAGGGAATTATTGTGCTTATTTTTAGAAGGAGGAAACCAGTGCATTTTAAAGAGCATAATATGAATGCTGACAATTTTGTTATTGTCCATCAAGGCTTATTTTGCAAGCTTCACATGTCCTGTAATATGCATTGGCAATTTCCAGATACACTGTAAAGGTATGTCCAGTAACATGTATTGTAATGACCACCTGCTTAGTCTGATATGGGATCTTCACAAGTAATAAGTCTGCAACCTTGAGTCTACTGGAAACCAAGTACCCCATTGTAGTGCTTGAGGTGTTGCTGGCCAGTACCCCAGCACCGCATGCAACTAACAACAGCCAATATTTCTGATTCCCTCATTGACTCCTTGCCGGCTCCTCTGCTCCAGCTACAGTCTCCGTTTGTTTGTTTTCTTTCCTGCCCACAACCCCGCAGCCAGCTGGCAGGCACAGGCATCGGCGGGCATCTGCAGGAATTTTTGGAGCTGCCTCTGGGGGTCCCGAGGTCAAGCGCGAGGACAAGTGCGGCTCCCATTAGACACAACCGCAGAGTGAGAGCCACAGGCAGTCCACAGAGGCGGCCCGACCAGGTTCGGGTGCAGCCTGTGGCCCTTCCTGAAGTGCCCCACTCATCCTGATAGCACCGGGCAGGTACAGCAGTGAAGTGGGCAAACAGAGTGGAGGCCCTGCTGGAAAACAACGTGGGAGTCCCTCCTTCCTCCATGCCTTCTCCTGTTCTCCCCCACGGACGTCAGCAGACACTTTATCTTCATCAACACAGTTACCGGTCACCACCAGGGGTCAACCACCAGGGTGCGGCTGGTAGCGGTCAGTGGACCACAAACATAGCCGCAGCGGACAACCGGTCAGAGAGGCTTGAGTTGGGAGGGCTCCTGGTGGCCGATGAATAGGTAGGTGCAGTTTCTCCTTGTCTCCCCGCAGTCACATCAGCCTCAAGTCAAGCGGGCAGGGGGTCCATCAAATTGATCAAATACATCAAATTATATCACAAACAGGGGAGTAGGAAGAGAAGCAGGGTACTAACTGAAAACGCTAGCCTCATCAAACACCAGACTCATCAGCATTTTGAAACTCGATACCCTGCAAAGATTCCGCCCACGCCCTCCCCTTATCTTGCCGTCGGAGGAGGAAGAGGGGAGTATGTGAGTGCAAGTGACAGGACGGCGTTGAGGCAGCACCCAGGCAGGAGGTGCATGGATAAAAACACAGCCGAGCGCGGCAACCTCAGTAAACCATTGTCAAGTCAGACCCCAGGTTCCAGCGGAAGCTGTCCAGCTGGGTCAGGGTGTGGTTTGCAGGGGCTCCGTCCAATCTAACAGCAAGGTCAACGCTTACCAACAAAAGAACAGTGTTTCCCCGACTTAACAGTGGTGGTCCAGTATAACAGAAATTACCTTAGTTAAAGCCACCCCTCTGTCTGTCTGTCCACCATGGCCAACAAGAAACTAAGAAAACAAACAATCCATATAAAAAGACTGGGCACGCAACAAACAACGCGAAAGAGTTCGGGTAAGGCACCCCATATAGAAGTTTTCTCTGGGAGCGCAGAAATAACACATTTCTTTGCCAAAACTCCAAAAACGGAACAAGTAAACCCACAAATTGAGCAGGAAAAAACACAGAAAACATTTCTTCGCAAAACATCAAAGGACACGCTGGAGAACAGACAACAGAGTCCACAAAAAATGCACCAACAAAAATCAACAAGCCCCCAGAGCGCCTTGAACACCTGCTTCATCCATCACAAATGGAGCTATTCCAAATTCCAGACACAGATTTCACCTTACCAGATATGAAACTAAATGTTACTCCTCCTCCTCAGGTCTCTAAAATAATACACTCCATGTAACACATCTGACTCAGCGGGAAACTTCTCGCATTCACCGGAATTTCCGCTGTTTAACACTTTGCAATCTCCGAATAGACAAAACCCTGTCTCCTGTTCGTTTTTCACTCTACAAAGGATCCTGGAATCAGTATTGACCCTCTCAGAGAATTTTATGGAAAATTCTGACCAGATCTTGGAAACGCAAACAGAAATACTACAATACTTAGTTGATAAAAAAAGGAAAAAACAACTCAAACAAAATCCTCAATCTCCATTAATAAAAGGAGAAGAAAATGACATTGGGAAACAAAAAAAGCTCGAAGAACCCCTAGTATCTGAAGACCAGCCCCCAGTTAAGAAACAAATAGCGACCCAAACGGGTCGGATCACACAAAAAGAAAAAAACAAGAACCTCAAGGATAATAAAATCAATTCTCTCCGAAAAATATTTAAAAACTCCACCATCATTAAAGAATCACACAATGTCATTCCCTATTATCCAATCTTTAACCACAGAAGATCCATAGACTCATCTATTAACTCAACAAGTAAAGAAGAAACATTAAAAAATGGAACTTCAGCCACAGAAGTGCCTGAGCCGGTCCTATCAAGAAAGGAAAACAGAAACAAAAATATCAAGCGGAAAAGGATCAAGAAGAGAGCAAACAGAAGATTCACGAAATGGAAGGCACAGAAATTAAAATTCCCGAATTCTCCATCTCCAGAACAGAAAACTCCAGCAATAGCTCAAATCACTAAGCTCTCTAAAACCCTACACAATAACGACCACAGTCAATTATCACTTCACATAAAAGAAAATTACAAACAACTAAATCCTCTGGCTTCAAGCTTCTCTACGGCAATGACTAACACCCATTCACCTATACTCAATCCTGAACAACAAACAAAGCAGACCTCTGGGACCGTTTTTACACAGAAACAGCAGATCCAAACACATTTTCTAGAAATAACAGACTTATTTCCCTCAGGAAACTACCCATTGAACCGAAGGAGAATTGTGAATCTCATTTGTAAGATCCACTCACTACACCCCGTAACAACATCGGAAATAAAACTAGTGGCCCTCCCGATCAAGTCTAAAACCACAGTGGCAATCGTCGAGTTTTGGTCCCACGAGATCCCTGCTATAATCCTAAAAGAAAGTGACATCCTCCATAAAAATGGATTTGATGTTGCAGTCGTAGAAGCAAAAGGATACGCCTCAGTCATTTTAACAGGGAAAATTCCAAATGCACTCCTGGAAAAATGGGAGTATGGTGAAGAAGAGGAAGCTTTGTCAATTCCATTACCAGTAGTCCCACTAGAGATAAAAGCAGATAAACGCGGGAAAATATTACTTACCTCTCTAACAGCTCTAAATGGAGTTATCCTAAATGGAAGCACAGAAGGAGATATTCCCGCGGCTTTCACAAGAAAAGATAACTCTAGCTCATCGATCCTAGAGTACATGATCGGTAGCCAAGATCTATTTGGGAAAGCTCATTCATTTAGCATTCAATTTACACAGGAAAGGAATCACGCAGTTCTATATCTGAAAACTGGAATAATACTGCAACCTACATCTCCATGGACCATAACACAGTTGCATGGTACAGCTGTGATAAACCAGGTAAAAGGGCGGCTGATATGGAATTCAACAACAATTACCAATTTAAATTCCGCAATTATCACAACCCAAGTACTACAGATTGACAATTCTTCTGACCCAATAATAAACTTCGAAGAAGTTCACAACACAGTAGTGGCAACCTTGCAGGATATACCAAAAGGTCGGAAAACTCACATGTGATATTGGAAAAGAAAAAGAGCCCAGATCAAGGAACAACCACGTTAAATAAACTAATACGGATCCAATTTTTAAATTTCTCGGAGATCAGACACAAAGAAATCAAAACCCCCCCAAAAAAACGTCAGATAGTAAAAGAAAAAAAACGAATAGCTCAACATATCATCCTAGATATCCTGGACCCTACAGTTCGGCAAATAGAATACCACATAAAGAACGCCAGATCTTCTGCAGCAATGGGACCCAATCAGATTCCAATAAAAGTACTGCAAAGCAACCTAGAAGACTGGAGTAAGTTTTTAGCTCCCCTATATTCCCATTGTTATACTACAGGGGAAACTCCAAAATCTTGGCAAGGGAGCATTGTGATCCCAATTTTTAAAAATGGCTCTAGGTCACTTCCCGGTAATTATCGACAAATCGCCTGGTTGGACGCTATTGGGAAGATCTTTGTGGCAAGTGTCCTGGAACATTTGAAGGACGGGCTTTCTCACAGGGAGTGATCCCTATGGCTCAAGCTGGGTTCCGTCCAAAACACTCAGTAACTGATAACATAGCGGTTCTACAAACGATTTTAGACAAATATGTGGTGTCAAAATCGCAGGTCGTCTATTGTGTATTTGTTGACTTTATGACAGTGTTTGAAAGAGTAGATAGACCCACACTCTGGAAAAAAATAGGAAAATTAGGAATGCCCGATAAACTTCTCCAAAAAATTATATTACTACACACAGCAACATGGTGTAAAATACAAATTGGGAGAGAGAAGGGACTCACTCGACCAATAGCTACACCAAATGGTCTGAGGCAAGGTTTTCTTTTAGTCCCCCTTTTATTCTCTCTCTATATAAGTGATCTCCCTGATTGTTTTATAAAAATTATTAATTTTGCCTAAAACTATCATCTTGTAAAATACACATCATGATGTATGCCGACGATGTTGTCATACTAGATCTTACACCAATCGGCCTCCAAAGAAACTTACAGGCGCTTACCAGATATACAGAAGAAACCTTTCTAGTCCCAAACATATCTAAAACAAAAATCGTTCCTTTTAGAGGAAGAAAGCAATTCACCAAATGTAACTGGTCACTAGGGGGGAAATCTTTAGAGGTGGTTAAAGACTATACATACCTGGGGCGAATATTTACACAAGCACTACAAAATTCCTCTCATTTTCACCACATAGGGCACAAAGCAGATGCCCATGTTGGTGAACTGCAATGCTTATATTCCGGATACAGACATTTTCTCTCCCTTTTAGAGGTTTTTAGTTCGAAAATTCCGCCTATTCTATCTCATGCATTGGAATACATTCCAATAAAATACTGGCACCAAATAAAAATCAAAAAAGGGAACATCCTTCGCAAACTGATTAAAGTCCATCAAGCAGTCCCCGCTCAAGCCCTGCGCCTCGAGCTAGCTCTAGTTAGCTCGTATGCCAGAGCCATTACTAACATCATAAGATGGGCTTATGATCTCTTACACGCTGAACAAGGAACCTTAAGATTAATATTAAAAACAGAGACTTTTAGGAATGAATCATCACATTATACTTTTAATCAGAATTTAACTATAGCATTTAACTTATCGAATTGCACATTTGCACATTTGAAATCTGGGACTCCTGCTCACTTGAGGCTTTGTTTTTAAAACATCTGACTGCGACATTAAGTTATGATCTCGATATCAAGCATTGCTCACAACTAAAATACTATGAATGGTATGCAGAATCAATAGAATCCAAACTCCAGCAACATTATATTTGTTTCACACTAGGGCATGGAGTCCAGCGTTGTATCATTTTATTACGGCTAGGGATTTTACTTTTAAAAGCATTAACTTCTAAATGGAATTTCAGTGAAAATACCACCAGTAAATGTGATTTATGTGACGGATGAGCACAAGACATACCGCATGTCCTATTTGAATGCCCAAATCTGACACTGGTCGAGGCCAGACGCTGGCATTTAAACCCTATTCAAACGAGATATAATATAGTTTCGGTTCAAGGCCTTATTTTGCTTCTTCAATCGCCGCCTGAAGAATCTGTATGTCATAACCTGTTTACATTTTTAAAGAGTTTTTTTAAATTGTTTTGAAATGATTATATTATTAATGTTTTATAACCAAT
Organism: Calotriton arnoldi; assembly: GCA_963921515.1. Classification (NCBI taxonomy): domain Eukaryota; kingdom Metazoa; phylum Chordata; class Amphibia; order Caudata; family Salamandridae; genus Calotriton; species Calotriton arnoldi. The sequence continues at coordinate 2,372,426 of CAWUFW010000920.1, read as the reverse complement.
GTATTTAAAAAAAATATTGTTGTTCTCAGTAGATGACTAAATTAATTACAAAATCATATATGAACATATTTATGTATATATATATATTCACTGAAAAACCATAGGTTTCAGGGACGTTAGAGTTAGAAATTAGCATTTAAAAAACCTTAGAAAATCACTGAAAAAAACACAGGTTTCAGGGACGTTATAGTTAGTTGGACATTTCACTCGTACAAAACCAGTGAAATTCTGCCGTTATATTTGGTTCAGCTAACTATAACTCGCGCCCCCGCAATGCACTGCTGATGACGTCACATATTACATCACTCATGACATGGTCAGTGACATCACTGATGACATCACTGATGACATCATCCAGTGACTGTGTGTTTCTGTAAAGTTTAAGTATGTTTAATATACATAGGCCAAGCTGCATTGAAGAATGAGTGGGAGTATGAGTGTCTCAATGGATGATTTAGTAGGTGCGTGACTGACTCTATAAGTGAGAGATTAAACATATCTTACTGAATGCATGGATTAGTGACTAAACTGTGTGAATGTCTGTATCAGTCTGTCTGTTGGTGTGTAAGCGGCTGCATGTGTTGGTGAATAGCTACATGAGTGTCTATATGGGTTATTGATTGGTTGTCTGAGTAGCTGTATGGGTACCTCAGTGTTTGTGTGGGTGGGAGGTGTGTGACTCTGTGCATAGATGTGTGAGTGGGTGATTCACTGGGTGTATGGATTCAAGAGTGCATCTGTAAAGGGCTGTATGGGTGAGTGTGTGTATAGGTGTGCTGGTGAGTGAATGGATGTCTCAGTGGTACATGTGTGAGTAACTACATATGTGAAAGGCAGTATATGTGAGTGTTGGAGTATATAAATGACTATATGTGAGAGTGAGTGATTGTGAGAGTGGCTGTATGGTTGAGTGTGTGCTTCTATCAGTGATTGTATAAGAGCATGCATAAGTATGTGTTAGTATCTGTATGAGTAAGTGAGGTGGTGTGTCTATAACTGTATAGGTGAGTAAATGGGAGTGTGATTAATTCTTTGCATGACTGACTAGGTGTGTGAGTAACTCTATGGATGAGTGGCAGTGTGTGAGTGTCTATATAGGTGTATGAGTGTATTTGATAGTCCTGCACTGATGAGTGACCCACTGTATGGGTAAGTGAGTGGATGTGTGTGTAGACCTATGAATCAGTGAGTGGGTATGTAGTTATTGGTGTTGGAGTGTCTATGGTTTTGAGAATAGCAGTCTGTAATTTAGAGTGGGTGTATAAAAGGTTATATTAGGGTGTGAGAAGATGCATCAGATTATCACGTGGATGATGTCATCAGTGATGTCTTTTGAGATGTCAACAGTGATGTCATCAGTGATGTCACTGACCATGTCATGAGTGATGTAATATGTGACGTCATCAGCAATGCATTGCAGGGGCGCGAGTTATAGTTAGCTGAACTAACTATAACGGCCGAATTTCACTGGTTTTGTACGAGTGAAATGTCCAACTAACTATAACGTCCCTGAAACCTGTGGTTTTTTCAGTGAATTTCTAAGGTTTTTTAAATGCTAATTTCTAACTATAACGTCCCTGAAACCTATGGTTTTTTCAGTGAATTTCAAATGTTTTTTAAATGCTAATTTCTAACTATAACGTCCTTGAACCGTGTGGTTTTTTCAGTGAATTTCAAAGGTTTTTTAAATGCTAATTTCTAACTATGCCTACAGAGGTAGGACATGTGCAGAAAGAGGAAGAAAGGCGCAGAAAGAAGCAACAGAAAGGCAGAAAGAGGCAACAGAAGTACAGAAAGACGAAGAAAGGTGCAGAAAGAAGCAAGAGATGTGCACAAAGAACCGACTGTGGAGCAGAAAGAGGCCTTGTTGCAAAGTCATCCTGTGCCCCCAACTTTTTGCTGACGGGTACTGGTGGTAACTGACTCTGACTAACCAGGCCTAGAGCCAGTGCTATGCTAAAAGACACTTAGAATACAGTGAAAACACCTACATACACTAGGGAACACTATGCGTTGGGGTACCCCTGTGATTGGCATGACCTCCTCTGTAAGGCCCTAGTACATAATAGGGCAGGGGGATTAAAAATACCTCTAAGTCAGAGGTGCAGAAAGACGCTTCTTTAAGTAGTAGTCACATTTGCAGAGTGGTGGAGAAAGGGTGCTGGGCCTCCGACCAGCGCTCAGGAATTCCGCTGCATAGGACTTAGACGAGGTACCAAGAGGGCCTCTTGGCCCCCAAAGTCCCTCCCGGAGTGAAATTGGACTTCATCCCCCATCCCGTAGTCTGCCAGGAGGCGCTGCTTGCAGAGTGTTGGAGAAAGGGGGGCATGTCCTCCTTAGACATCTTAGCAATCCCACTGTGTGGGACTTATTGCAGGTAACAAGAGGAGTAGTTGGCCCCCAACGATAACCTTGGGGGCCAACTACCCCTCCTTTTACCTCCAGTAAGTCCCACACAGCAGGATTGCTAAGTTCTCATAGCAGGCCATGCCCCCTTTGCCCACCACTCTGCAAACGAGCTCCCTGGCACACTCTTGGATGGGGATTGAAGTCCCCTTCGCTGCTGGGGGTCCTTTAGGGGCCAACTAGCCTACGTCTTACCTCCAGTAAGCCCCACACAGTGGGATTGCTGAGAGGTAGACATAGGCCATGCCCCCTTTCCCCACCACTCTGCAAACGCACCTCCTGGCGCATTCTAAGTTGGGGTATTAAGTCTCCTTCATTCCTGAGGGTCCCTGGGGGCCAACTAGCCAACCAGGTACCTCCAGTATGCGCCACAGAGCTGCTTTGCAGAGAGGTGGTCCGAGGCCACGCCCCCTTTCTACACCACTCTGCAAACGCAGCTCCTGGCGCACTGCTGCTCGGGGGATGAAGTCCACTTGTGTCCTGAGGTCTTCAGGACACAAGAGGACCTCATCGCCCCACCACCAGTGCGCCAAGAGGCGCGTTTGCAGAGTGGTGTAAAAAGGGGCATGGCCTTGTGCCACCTCTCTGCAATGCAGCTCTGTGGCGCATACTGGAGGCACCTGGTGGGCTAGTTGGCCCCCAGGGACCCTCAGGAATGAAGGGGACTTAATACCCCAACTAAGAACGCGCCAGGGGGCGCGTTTACAGAGTGCTGCAGGGAGGGGGCGGGGTCTCCGGCGAGATGCCGTTTTTTATTTTTTTTATTTTTTTAGAAGGGGGCTGTGTGGCCACCCTTCTTTTACAATATTTGGGGCCCTGGGGACCCCATCCCCCAGGGCCTGACCCGTTTTTATAAATAAAAATTAAAAAAAATGGGAAGGGGGCCGTGTGGCCCCCCTCCCGAGGCCAATTTCAGCCCCGGGGACTCCATCCCCCAGGGCATGGCCACATGTTTAATATTTTTTAACCCCTTCACTGCTAGGCCTTTTCCCCCCCCTGTGCTAAGCCGTTTTTTGGCTATGTGGGGTAGTGCGCGCTTAGGCCCCTGTAACTTTTTGACCACATAAGGTATCCACGCCAAATTTGCGTCCTTTTCTTCCAACATCATGGGGATTCTAAAGGTACCCAGGGTTTGTGGATTCCCCTGGAGGGGTCCCAGAAATTAGCCAAAATACAGCTACATTTTGGTGTTTTGGGGAAAAATGGGAAAAAAGGGCGACAAATGAAAGCGTCTGGGTTTTTCCCTGCAAGTGGTATCAAAAAAGGGTTTGTGGGGCTGAAATCACCATTTTCCCAGCTTTTAGGGAATTACAGACTTTTGTCAGAAAACCAACATTTTTTACACAGTTTTGGCATTTTTCTGGGACATACCCTATTTTTGCTATTTTTTGTGCTTTCAACCTCTTTCCAGTTAATGGTAGAAATGGGTATGAAAGCAATAATGGATTCTGGAAAGCTATACATTTTAGAAAAGTAGATAAAATTCTGAATTCAGCAAGGGGTCATTTGTGTAGATCCATCAAGGTTTCTTTATAGAAACTAACAGTTAAATATAGGAAAAATTGAAAATTAGTTGAAAAAAACAGCCTTTTGTGTCAACATTTTCACCTGTAACTTCTTCTAATTATGACGGCTCTTTGAAAGCAATAAACCATTACATCCGCTGGACCTTACTGGTTGTGGGGATATATAGGACTTGTAGGTTCACCAAGAACCTGACGAACCCAGAGTCAAAAACTGAGCATCAATTTGCAATGGCTTTTTATTATGTACCGGGTATATAGCAATTATTGTGGGAAAATGTATACATGGAAAAATCGGTATGAAAGACACCTATGTATTTCTGAAATGGGAACAAAATATAGAGTTTAGAAACAGTAGATATTTGCACATTTCCGAAATTGGGAATACTCATACTAACATGAGAATTATCGGTCATTTTTCAAAATGACTTCTTTTTTACACAATGTCTTTCATTTGGAAGGCAGAAATGCATCGAAAGTCAATAGGTAATAACAGTTGCTTTACAAATCTGAATTACCCTAAGTCTCCCGATAAAAATGGTACCTCACTTGTGTGGGTAGGCATAGTGCCCACGACAGGAAATGGCTCAAAACCCGACGTGAACACACCACATTTTCACAATGAAAAATTACCCTTTTTTTGCAAAGTGCCTAGCTGTAGTTTTTGAACCCTAGCTCTGCCGGCACCTAGGGAAACCTAGCAAACCTATACATTTTTAAAAACTAGACACCAAGGGGAATCCAGGATGGGGTGACTTGACTGGCTCCCACTAGGTTCTGTTACCCAGAATCCCTTGCAAACCTAAACAATTGTCAAAAAAACAAATGTTCCTCACATTTCTGTGGTGGAAAGTTCTGGAATCTGCATGGATCCACAAATTTCTACTCACTACGCGTTCCCCAAAGTCTTCCGAGAAAAATGGTACCTCACTTGTGTGGGTCAGCTTAGTGCCCGCGACAGGAAACGGCGCAAAACACAACGTGGACACACCTCAATTTCGCAGTGAAAAATGACCCTTTTTTGGCAAAGTGCCTAGCTGTAGTTTTTGAACCCTAGCTCTGCCGGCACCTAGGGAAACCTAGCAAACCTATACATTTTTGAAAACTAGACACCCAGGGGAATCCAGGATGGGGTGACTTGACTGCCTCCCACCAGGTTCTGTTACCCAGAATCCCTTGCAAACCTAAAACATTGTCAAAAAAACCACATTTTCCCCACATTTCTGTGGTGGGAAGTTCTGGAATCTGCGTGGATCCACAAATTTCCACCCACCCCGCGTTCCACAAAGTCTTCCGAGAAAAATGGTACCTCACTTGTGTGGGTCATCCTAGTGCCCGCGACAGGAAACGGCGCAAAACGCAACGTGGACACACCTCAATTTCGCAGTGAAAAATGACCCTTTTTTGGCAAAGTGCCTAGCTGTAGTTTTTGAACCATAGCTCTGCCGGCACCTAGGGAAACCTAGCAAACCTATACATTTTTGAAAACTAGACACCCAGGGGAATCTAGGATGGGGTGACTTGACTGCCTCCCACCAGGTTCTGTTACCCAGAATCCCTTGCAAACCTAAAAAATTGTCAAAAAAACAAATTTTCGCCACATTTCTGTGGTGGAAAGTTCTGGAATCTGCGTGGATCCACAAATTTCCACCCACCCCGCGTTCCCCAAAGTCTACCTAGAAAAATGGTACCTCACTTGTGTGGGTCGGCCTAGTGCCCGTGACAGGAAACGGCGCAAAACGCAACGTGGACACACCTCAATTTCGCAGTGAAAAATGACCCTTTTTTGGCAAAGTGTCTAGCTGTAGTTTTTGAACCCTAGCTCTGCCAGCACCTAGGGAAACCTAGCAAACCTATACATTTTTGAAAACTAGACACCCAGGGGAATCCAGGATGGGGTGACTTGACTGCCTCCCACCAGGTTCTGTTACCCAGAATCCCTTGCAAACCTAAAAAATTGTCAAACAAAACACATTTTCCCCACATTTCTGTGGTGGGAAGTTCTGGAATCTGCATGGATCCACAAATTTCCACCCACCCTGCGTTCCCCAAAGTCTACCGAGAAAAATGGTACCTCACTTGTGTGGGTCAGCCTAGTGCCCGCGACAGGAAACGGCGCAAAACGCAACGTGGACACACCTCAATTTCGCAGTGAAAAATGACCCTTTTTTGGCAAAGTGCCTAGCTGTAGTTTTTGAACCATAGCTGTGCCGGCACCTAGGGAAACCTAGCAAACCTATACATTTTTGAAAACTAGACACCCAGGGGAATCTAGGATGGGGTGACTTGACTGCCTCTCACTAGGTTCTGTTACCCAGAATCCCTTGCAAACCTAGAAAGTTGTCAAAAAAACATTTTCCTCACATTTCTGTGGTGGAATGTTCTGGAATCTGCGTGGATCAACAAATTTCCTCCCACCCAGCGTTCCCCCAGGACTCCCGATAAAAATGGTACCTCACTTGCGTGGGTGGGTCAAGGACCCGCGACAGGCAAGGGCCCAAAACCTATTGAGCCGACATCAAAATTACCTATCACAAACCAAACTGGTTTTGCAATGGGGGTCCCATGAGTTTTTGGCCCGGGGCTCGGCGGCCATCTAGGGAAACCTACCTAACCCACACATTTCTGGAAACTAGACACCCGGGGGAGTCCAGCGAGGTATGGCTTGCATGGGTCCCTCATCATTCTTCTACCCAGAATCCCCTGCAAACCTGAAATTTTGCCGAAAAAAATCACATTTTTCTCAAATTTCTGTGTGGGAAAGTTCTGGAATCTGCGTGGATCAACACATTTCCTCCCACCCAGCATTTCCCCAGGTCTCCCGATAAAAATGGTACCTCACTTGCGTGTCTTTGAAATAATTGGCCCCCATAGGAAGCGACCCTTGCCCAAGGGGTCGCTTCCTTTGAACAAAAAAGGACATCCCTGGTGTCTAGTGGGGCATTCCTGCTGCACGATCGCGACGCTGTGCGCGATCGCGAAGCAGGAATGCCCTGCATTGAGACATCAGGGGAAAGGAAATACTCTTTCCTCTCCCCCGATGCCTCAATGCATCCCCAAATGCCCTCCCCCGCCCCACCGGAGCAGAGAAAACTCACCTCGCTCCTCAGGACGCCTGGAAGCAAATGGCGTCGGCGCCCGCTGTGCGCGCTGATGCCATGGGAAAGCGTGGGGGGGGGTCGGGGTGGCAGCGGAATCTCTTCCGCTGCCACCCCCCTCTGTGGGGGCAAGATCGATGCCCCAGGGGGGGAGTGCCAGCGCTTCCCCCAGGGGCTGTGCTCATGACGGACCGGTTCCGTCATAAGCACAGCTCAACCGATGCTCATGACGGAACCGCTCCGTCGTGAGCATCGAAGGGGTTAATCAGGGAGGGGGGCCGTGTGGCCCACCTCCCGGGCCACCTCTGGCCCCGGGGACCCCATCCCCCGGGGCCGGCCCTTTGCATTGGGGACCGTGGGGGGAGCCCCAATGCCCCCACGGTCCCGCCGGCTCCCTGCCTCCTGCAGGAGCCGGAATTGCTTTTGAGCAAGGGGAGCTGCTAACATGCAGCTCCCCTTGCTCAAAGCAATCCTGCTTTGCTTCGATGAAGCGAGAGCAGGTGTTCCTGCTCTCGCTTCAACGAAGCAAAGCAGAGTTTGCTATGGCAGGGTGGGAGGCGTGCTCCCACCCTGCCATAGCAAACAGCAATGTCCTGGGGGTGGGCACCCCGGGACATTGCAGGAGCCGGCCCTAGGGGGTGGCGGTCCCCAGGGCCCGGGGGTCCGTAATGGACCCCTGAATTTGAATATTAAGTGCCCCGGGGAGGTGGTGGTCCCCAGGGCTCGGGGGGCCCACGAGGCCCCCCCGCCCATTTACATGAATGCCCCGGGGAGGTGGCAGTCCCTGGGGCAGCGTGGGGGGGTTGGGACCCCCCACGCATTTAATAAAGAAGCCCCGGAGAGGTGGCGGTCCCCGGGGCTGAGGGGGGGGCCGTGTGCCCCCCGCATTCAATTTATTAGGCCCCGGGAAGGTGGCAGTCCCTGGGGCTGCGGGGGCCCCCGCTGGCCCCCGCAAAATAATTGGTGAGTGCCCCCGGGACCTCGCCCACCCGAGGGGCTTTCAAAAACGAAGCGCGGGACACCGCTCTTTATTTTTTTTAATTTTTCTCGGCCAAATTCGCGACCCTAGCACAAATTCGGACGATTTTTTTTTTAAATGCTTTTTTTGGCCATGGGGGTCCTTGTGGTACCCCCTGAGCAGGCCTAGGGGGTCAGGGTGTTTGTACCCTACCCTCTTTTCATGTTTTTTATCTTTGTTTCACCTTTTTTCTTGTGACTCGGTTACCGAGTCACAAGATGGCTGCCAACACTTCCTGGTTTGGAGTGTTGCCAGCCAATCAAAATTGAGGTTGTGCTTGGGAGAGTTCGCGACTCCTCCTCGGTGCTCAGATATTGATATTTTTCTTTTTTAAATTTCTCAGGAACTACTGAATGAATTTACACCATTTAAAAAAAAAGGCGCACTCTAAACCAAGACCTACCTTTTTGCCAAATTTGGTGTAATTCCGTTCAGCAGGTCGGGCTGTAGCCTGTAATAAAGTTCCTATGGAAAATAACATGGAGAAAACGTGCTTTGGGACCCCCCTTTTTTCTCGGCCCCCGCTTGACGAATCATCCCGAAACTTTCAACACACAAACTGAACGGTCCAACCCTATTTTTTGGACAATTTCACGAAGATTTGTCAAACGGCGCCAAAGATATTGGCAAATCAAAAAAACGCTTTTCCTATGGAAACTAGGTCCTAACTATAACTACCTACTGGCGACCGCCAGTAGGTAATATATATATATATATATATATTCACTGAAAAAACCATAGGTTTCAGGCCTGTTATAGTTAGGGTTTAGCATTTAAAAAACCTTTGAAATTCACTGAAAAAACTATAGGTTTTAGGGAAAGTTATAGTTAGTTGGACATTGCACTCGTACAAAACCCGTGAAATTCCCCCGTTATAGTTAGTTCAGCTAACTATAACTCGCGCCCCTGCAATGCACTGCTGATGACGTCACATATTACATCACTCATGACATGGTCAGTGACATCACTGATGACATCACTGACATCATCCAGTGACTGTGTGTTTCTGTAAAGTTTAAATATGTTTAATATATATAGGGAAAGGCGTTTTGAAGAATGAGTGGGTGTATAAGCGTCTGAATGGATGATTTAGTAGGTGCGTGACTGAGTCTATAAGTGAGTGATTAAATGTATCTTACTGGATGCATGGGTGAGTGACTAAACTGTGTGAATGTCTGTATCCGTCTGTCTGTTGTTGTGTAAGCAGCTGCATGGGTTTCTGACTAGCTAAATGAGTGTTTATATGGGTTATGGATTGGTTCTTTGAGTATCTATATGGGTGCCTCAGTGTTTGTGTGGGTGGGGTGTGTGTGACTCTGTGCATAGATGTGTGAGTGGGTGATTCACTGGGTGCATGGTTTCAACAGTGCATCTGTGATGGACTGTATGGGTGGGTGAGTGTGTGTATGGGTGTGTTAGTGATTGAATGTATATCTCAGTGGTACATGTGTGAGTAACTACATATGTGAAAGGCAGTATATATGTGTGTTGGAGTATATAAATGGCTATAAGTGAGAGTGTGTGATTGTGAGAGTGGCTATATGGATGAGTGTGTGCTTGCATCAGTGATTGCATAGGAGCGTAAGAATGTGCTAGTATTTTTATGAATACGTGAACTGGTGTGTATAACTGTATAGGTGAGTAAATTGGAGTGTGATTAATTATTTGCATGACTGACTAGGTGTGTGAGTACCTCTATGGATGAGTTGCGTTGTGTGAGTGTTTATATAGGTGTATGAGTGCATATGATAGTCCTGTACTGAGTGACTGTAAGTATGAGTGACTGTACGGGTGAGTGAGTAGATGTGTGTGTGTAGACCTAAGAATCAGTGAGTGGGTATGTACTTATTGGTATTGGAGTGTGTATGGTTTTGAGAATGGCAGTCTGTAATTTAGAGTGGGTGTATCAAAAGTTATATTAGGGTGTGAGAAGATGCATTAAATTCTCACATGGATGATGTCATCAGTGATGTCATTTGGGATGTCATCAGTGATGTCATCAGTGATGTCACTGACCATGTCATGAGTGATGTAATATGTGACGTCATCAGCAGTGCATTGTGGGCGCGAGTTATAGTTAGCTGAACTAACTATAACGGGGGAATTTCACGGGTTTTGTACGAGTGCAATGTCCAACTAACTATAACTTTCCCTAAAACCTATGGTTTTTTCAGTGAATTTCAAAGGTTTTTTAAATGCTAAACCCTAACTATAACAGGCCTGAAACCTATGGTTTTTTCAGTGAATTTCAAAGGTTTTTAAAATGCTAATTCCTAACTATAACAAGCCTGAAACCTATGGTTTTTTCAGTGAATTTCAAAGGTTTTTTAAATGCTAATTCCTAACTATAACATGTCTGAAACCTATGGTTTTTTTCTGTGAATTTCAAAGGTTTTGTAAATGACAATTTTTAAATGTATTAATTGTTATATTTATTTTTTTTGATACTGATTTACTACATTTTTTTAAACTATTTATTTTTAGATATTTTATTTTTTAAATTACATTGTAATTACATTATACATTACATTACAAAATATACTTTCTCAGAATGAATTACTTTAGTTTAAATACTTTGCAAATAGGCAATAGACTTTTAAGTACAGTAGTTACAGTTGTTGCAATGCGCAACACAATTTCAAACACAATGCAACATTGAGCTCAATGTGAATTTCTAGCTAAATGCAACTAGTTACTTTATGGATTACTTTTTCTAACCACAGGACTGGATCCTAGATTCAGTCCTGGGACATCTCCTGTAAACAGTTGAGTAAAAGCGTTTTGGTTACAGTAGTGATTTTTAAGGAATATTATTGTATTTTAAAAGTTGACACTTAGAAACCTTTTCACATAGAATCACCAATGTTATCCTATGGGAGGAAATTCACTTAGCAGGTAAGTAGTGTTATCGTTACTTTTTCTTACTCAGTGGTGGATCCTGGATCCAGCACTGGTGCATCTCCTGTAAACAGTTGAAAGAATGCGTTTAAGTCATACAGGCGATTTTTAAGGAATATTTGTAGTTTGTGAAAATCAACACTTTGAAACTTTTCTGCTGAAAACCAGACAATGGATTCCTACGGAAGGAAATATAAGTTACTGGTAAGTACGGTTAAAATTACTTTTCAGGATCAGTACTGGGCTGAAAGATGCAGCTCTGAGGTCTCTCCTGATAACAGGTGAGTAAATCGGAATTCGTATTTTGGCTGATTTTAGAGGAATATTTGTATGTTTCAAAAATCGACACTTAGAAACTTTTTCAGCAAAAAGCAGGCAATGAGATCCTATGGAAGGAAATTCAAGTTACTGGTAAGTACGGTTAAAATTACTTTTCAGGATCAGTACTGGGCTGAAAGATGCAGCACTGAGGTCTCTCCTGATAACAGGTGAGTAAATCGGAATTCGTATTTCGGCTGATTTTAGAGGAATATTATAAAGTTCCAAAACTCCACACTTAGAAGAATTTCCAAGTGAAACCAGTCAATGATATCCTATGGAAGTAAATTCAAGTTACTGGTAAGTACGGTTAAAATTACTTTTCAGGATCAGTACTGGGCTGAAAGATGCAGGACTGAGGTCTCTCCTGATAACAGGTGAGTAAATCGGAATTCGTAGTTCGGCTGATTTTAGAGGAATATTTGCACAATGGTGAAGGGAGGGGGCGGGGCCTGAGGTGACATCTGTGCAAACGCGCCCCGTGGCGCGTTTTAAGTTGGGGGATTAAGTCCCCTTGAATCATGAGGGTCCCTGGGGTCCAACTAGCCCACCCTGTACCTCCAGTATGCGCCAGAGAGCTGCGTTGCAGAGAGGTGTTCAGAGGCCACGCCCTTTTTGCACCTCTCTGCAACGCAGCTCTGTGGCGCTTTCTGGACGTACCTGGTGGGCTAGTTCGCCCCCAGGGACCCTCAGGATTGAAGGGGATTTCATTCCCCATCTTAAAATGCGCCACGGGCCTGTTTGCACACATGTCACCTGAAGCCCCGCCCCCTCCCTTCACCACTGTGCAAACGTGCCCCGTGGCGCGTTTTAAGTTGGGGGATTAAGTCCCCTTGAATACTGAGGGTCCCTGGAGTCCAACTAGCCCACCATGTACCTCCAAAAAGCACCACAGAGCTGCGTTGCAGAGAGGTGTAAAAAGGGGCGTGGCCTCTGTACACCTCTCTGCAACGCAGCCCCCTGGTGCATACCGGAGGTTCCTGGTGGGCTAGTTGGCCCCCAGGGACCCCCAGTATTCAAGGGGAATTACTTCCCCTTCTTAAAACGCGCCAGGGGGTGCGTTTGCAGACTGCTGCAGGGAGGGGGCGGGGCCTCGGCACGATGCCGGTCTTTTTTTTTTTTTTGCTTTTTTCTGCCCAGGGGGTCCTTGTGGGACCCCCTGAGCAGACCTAGGGGGTCAGGGTGTTTCTACCCTGCCCCCTTTGTGCGTTTTGCGCACTTGTTTCTTGTGTTTTTTTTTTTAATCAGTGGGATCCGCGCACCCTAAGCGCATCCCGCCGATTTTGAAAAAAAAAATGCTTTTTCTGCCCAGGGGTCCTTGTGGGACCCCTGAGCAGACCTAGGGGTCAGGGTGTTTCTACCCTGCCCCCTTTGTGCGTTTTGCGCACTTGTTTCTTGTGCTTTTTTTTTTTTAATCGGCGGGATCCGCGCACCCTAAGCGCATCCCGCCGTTTAAAAAAAAAAAAAATGCTTTTTTCTGCCCAGGGGGTCCTTGTGGGACCCCCTGAGCAGACCTAGGGGGTCAGGGTGTTTCTACCCTGCCCCCTTTTTGCGCTTTGCGCACTTGTTTCTGTCCCTCGGTTCTACCGAGGGACAAAATGGCTGCCAACACTTCCTGATTTGGAGTGTTGACAGCCACTTGACAGCCAATTAGCATGCAGCTCGTGATCGGGACGGTGCGCGCAGGGTGCGCTCAGGATACGCGGACCCTACTCGCCCATAGATATATATGTGACTTTACTTTTGATTTTCTCAGGAACTACTGAACGGATTTACACCATTTAAGCAAAAGGCACGACACTGAACCAAGGGCTACCTCTTTGCCAAATTTGGTGTAATTCCGTTCAGCAGTTCGGGCTGTAGCTGCGACTAAAGGTTCCTATGGAAAAATGAATGGGGAAAACGCGTTTAGGGACCCCCCTTTTTTCTCGGCCCCTGCTTGACGAATCAACCCGAGACTTTCAGGGTAGGAGCGGAGCGGAGCGCCCCAACAAGTTGGAAGCTTTCGCGAAGATTCGTCAACTGGCGCAAGAGTTATTTCAAATAGAATGTCACAGATTTCCTATGGATAATAGGTCCTAACTATAACTATCTACTGGCGACCGCCAGTAGATAATATATATATTATGTGATCAAGACAGTGTCTAAACTGTCAAAACGTGTCATGCTGGGCACTTGCCCTATTCAAATCATGCTGATTATTTTGCAATAAACACACTTTAAAGCAATTAAGCACGTTGTGGTCCATACCTGACTTTTGCCGAGACGGAGGCATTCCAGGATTGTGAAAACCTCATATATATATATATATATATATATATATCATAAACAATTAACGCAACACCATTAAAACCACTTAGGATGCCTTCTTACAATTACATTATATTACAATTACATTTATCAATACCTGTAATGATTCGCTGTAAAGAGAAAGTTTTGTTTTTCTCCTCATGGTGAACTCCAGCAACCAGGAGTTGTGTTTTTGGGTCTTCTGGCTGCAAAACATATGCAGTTCTTGGAAGCCTGATTTTTACTGCTCTCCATCCTCACACAGGACGTTTCCTTCCTGTGCGCCTCACACATTCACTGGGCCTGTGTTCTTTCTCAACAGCAGCCCCAGGACCCTAAAGCGAAGCACCCCCGCTAACGGCACCCACCAGGTCTGACAGCTTACTTTGGCCATTTGAAGAGCACCTGAGTCAGTGGAAGCCAGGGATCCCGCTTCTACTGGAGGTCATAGTCCTACCTGACCAGCCCACAGAAGATTCACTAGAACACTTGTGTGTTCCTGCCAGCAGGTGCATCCCTTTAATGTCACCAAGAGAATGTAGTGTGACCAGTGCTACTGGCCATGGAGAAACAAGCCCTAGTCTCTGGGTGCCAACTGAAATCACGAGACCTTGAGTCCATCTTTGCAGTGGTGTCAGGTGTCTTCCCTCCTCCAGCTGGGCATTCCTCATTTGTCACTTCTATAAGTCCATGCTGTTCTCAAAAGTCTATCCCTTGTGCAGAGGTTCTTAACTGGGGTTAGAAAGTTTCAGAAGCTGGGCCCCTCTAACCAATCCTAGGGTGATACACCATCACCCCAACCCTCCTACACAGTCTTTTGGGAATTACCAAGATGGCGATGACAAGTCATCTGTTGAAAGACTTTCTCTGAGAGCCTAAACCCTGTCCCTAACTGCCACACCTCCCACCTGCTTTACCCCGAAAACCTTAAAGGGCATCCACTCTGATGACTAGCTCCAGAGGTCTGGCTATCCTCCTTTGTTTCTGTGGGGTTGAGACTTTCCAGGTCAGGTGCAGTGTGAAAAGTAATTAGCACATGCAGCTTCCATACGCACCCCCTACTCTTCCTGCAGCAGCCCCAATTACTGACAAATGGGTCTACTGTGTGGGACAGGCTTTGATCGTCCGGCTGGACAGTAGAGTAATCAACTTGGCCTAGCTGGATGATTCAAAGGCCTAATTAGGAGCTGTATCAAAGCCAAATGATGAAGTGCCACAGGGAGTGCAGATATGTGGAATATGCACTTGCTATCCCGTTTTGCCACAGAAATGTACAAAACACTCACCTCTAACCCTGACTAAAGCAACACTGTGCTTTGGTGCAGATTCTGCCCAAGGTGTACAATACAGTGAAGCCCTAAAGATGTACAAACTCACGCTACTAATGCCCACTAATATTATAAAGCCTACACAGGTCAATACTAATCCCTGAAGGGTCCCTTATACTGTAGGCTACCTGTGCGCACATACATTGCTAAGTGAGATGGCATTCTGACATGCTCAGCCTGCACATGTGCTCATGCAAGTGGACATGTTCACATGCAATCTGCCCAGAGCCTCTTACCCTAGCTGTGCAGCAGCAGACATTATCTTAAAAGTCAGACACAGGTGGATAACACTTTCCTTCCATTTCAACAGGATACAGTGAGCAAGATTCAGGTAGTGAGACACACTGACAGCTGAAATCCATAAACCAGGTAGTCCAAAAAGTGAACTATACAGAGGGAATAAATGTAATGGAATCTATTTCTCACACCCAGCAGCAAGTATTGTGCTTCATACTCACTGTTTCCATGATCGCTCTAAGGGGGATATTCACAAGACCGTGTGCTAAATATCTCCCAAAAATCTTAACGCAACTTTACACATCGCAGCCCATCGCGGGAAAATAACCCTGTGTTAACCTGGAATTCACAACACGGCGGTACCATGCGATAGTTCCCCGAAAACGCGGCCAATGTCCGCGGTACAACAACCGCGATCGTGATAAAAACACAAACCTGAACACGAAAAAACATGCGATGGGCCAAAGCGCGATGAGGAAATCAGCGATAAGCAGCGCCAGGCCTGCAATACACACATGGCAGGCGGGAAAAACCAGTATAAAAGTGGAAAAAACACACAAACACAAAATGACCAACACCCAAGCACCCTGGAGGCAGCCGGAGCAGGCACAGAGGACGAGCGCAACCCCGCAGGCACCCCGGACGACCAGCCTGGGACCTCGGGGACAGGGAAGGGCAAGGACAAGAAGAAGAGGAAGACGAAGTTCAGTCCGCAGGAAAACAGGATCCTGGTCACGGAGGTGATGGAACACCATCAGCAACTGTTCGTCACCTCCAACGTGTCATTGGGCACCAAAAATGGAATATGGCGGGACATCATGGACAAGGTGAATGCCGTCGGAGAGCACAAGAGGTCAATGGACGAGGTCAAGAGGCGATGGATTGACATCAAGCGCAAGACCAAGGAGAAACTCGCAGCCAACCAGAAGGCAGCAATGCAGACTGGAGGTGGGAGCCCAGCGCCACAGCAGGAGCTGGATGACATGGAGGAGCTGGTGTCGACAGTCATCAGTGTGGAGACCGTGGCAGGAGTCGGGGGACCGGACACTGCTCGACAGGACACAACAAAATCACAACAGGGTGAGTGACCACCAGGTACTGGGGGGACGGGGGGAGATGGCCACAATGGCACACATGCACAATCAAGCAGAGCACAGTGCACACCCACAATGACGCTGGATCATGGCCCTGATCCACAGACTGTCACAATGTACAATGCCATGCTGTCTGAATGTGAACCTGTACCATGCGGCTACATACATGCGGACACATTGTAATACACCATCTCCCCTTCACATTGCAGGGGCACCGTCAACACCTCCTGCAGAGCAGTCCCAGTCACTCTTCACTGATGACGAGGAGGACACCACCAGCATCGACACCCAAGCCCTCCAAGACATCATTGAACTCATCTGCCAATCACCTCCAGGACCAGGGCAGCCCAGCTGCATCGAGGAGACCCCACCCACTCCACAAACCACCAAGCAGGAGGCACCCACATCCCCGGCAGTCTCCCAAGACCCCCAGGAACAACACATGGCCTTCCAACTCCGTGTGCTGGAGGGCCAGAGGGAGAAGGCTGAGCATGTGCGGGTGGGGTTCGACCTCATGGCTACCAAACTGGACGCCATCCATGGGTGTCTAGGTCCCATCAGGGACCAGCTCCAGTCCCTAACGGACACCCACGGCCCGCTCCACGGTCTCCAACGAGCCCTGACTGACATCGCTGGAGTCCTGACTCGGACACAAGAACACCTGTCTGCTCAGAGTGGCTCCAGCGATCCCAGCCGTGAGCTGGCACATATGCGGAGGCTCATGGAGGACATAGTGCGGATGTAGGCAGAAAGGATGGCAGCCACTGCTGCACATCAGCGAAATGTAGCTGGGATCTACCATGCCCTGCATGTCCTCATCATGGAATTGCTGCCACAAGGTGTGGCGCAGATGAATGCTGCTGCCCCCACACCATCCACATCTCCGCCCCCTGGTGTGACAGTGCCTCCCAGTGCGGCAGGCGTATCCACTCCGGCACCTGATGTGTCACTGCCACACAGTGCGGCCGACAAGCCTCCTCCGGCCCCTGATGTGTCAGTGGCACACAGTGCTGCAGCCGGTACTGCAACACCCACAGGTGGGGCAGAGCACACATCCGAGGACGTGGACGTGGATGGGCTTGAGTTCAGGAGGAGGCACTAGCAGTCATGTCCGCCACCTTGCCTGTTTCAGCTTGGTGCCGCACATGGCCCCATGACCTGCCACTGACCCCTGATACACTCCGCTGCACTCACCTTGGACCGATACATGGACTGCCATATCCTGTTTGATGACCAATGACACAGCGACCAGACTGCGGACTGTACCCTTCCTCTTCTGCAGTACTTGTCATCCCCAGATGGACTCTGGCTGGCCCTCCACGGGTCCATATTGTGTGGTGTGCTTGGCATGGCCCTGTACCGCTCCAGCTGCAAAACTCCACTGGATGTGCAATAAACATCCAGAAACACACTGCTGTGTCATGTCTTTCATCATTCATGTATGAATGTGTGGATGAATGTAGGGACAGTGATTTCCCTCACGTCAATGATGCTCTTCTAGTGGGATGCCAGTCACAGTGTGCTACATTGCCTATTGTGTTCTGCTTGCCGTAGACACTACAACAGGGACACACGCATTAGTCACTCCCTTGTCTGGACATGGACTGAACCACGCCCAGAGCCCCCGAGTCATTGTTGCAAGCCCTGCGCTGGTCCGGCGTATGCCAGGCCAGACCACTCCGCTTACGCTCCGAGGGGGGCCCACATAGCTACATGTCGCAGGCGTACACGCTGGTGGTATGGAGGTCACTGGTCTAGTTGTCAGCATGTCACGGCCACTCCCTGAGGGCAGGTCTGCACACACACCACACCCATCCGGCACAGGCGTCACAGGCCATGTGACCCCGCAAATATAAGGGGCCGACGACGTCACATTCCCCACTGCCGGTGGTGACTGGATGACGGACGCTCCACGGTTCTCAATCATAAAGGGCCCATGAGTTGTGGTGCACAGGGTTTGTCGCACCCGAGGCCTTGCGCACGTCACGGGCCTACCACTACGTGGCGCTGACTGGGGTTTCAGAGGGTTAGTGGCACCCGAGGCCTTGCGCCTGTCACGGGCCTACCACCACGTGGCGCTGACTGGGGTTGCACAGGGTTAGCGGCACTGGAATAGCTGAGCGGGTGTGCAGCCTGCGATGATCACGTGTGCACTGATGTGGTCTCTGCCATTGATGCCTCAGGACTCAGCGTCATGTGTGGGACCTGCTGGGCCACGGGGCGGGTCCGCATGATGTGGGAGGGGGTAGGGTGCGGCTTCATGCGTGCATAGGGACGGACAGGCGTTGTTGCCGTGTGCTGTGTGATGGACCTCTGACCCTGCTCGCAGGCAGGTCGCTCCCCACGCTGCTGCACGGCTCTGCCTGCATTGTTTTTGCCTAATCCTGTACTTTTCCCCTGTGCCTAACTTGCTTTCTTGCCCAGACTTGTTTTTTCCCCCTGTGCCTAACTTGCTTTCTTGCCCATACTTGTTTTTATTCCCCTGTGCCTAACTTGCTTTCTTGCCCAGACTTGTTTTTTTCCCCCTGTGCCTAACTTGCTTTCTTGCCCAGACTTGTTTTTATTCCCCTGTGCCTAACTTGCTTTCTTGCCCAGACTTGTTTTTATTCCCCTGTGCCTAACTTGCTTTCTTGCCCAGACTTGTTTTTATTCCCCTGTGCCTAACTTGCTTTCTTGCCCAGACTTGTTTTTTTTCCCCCTGTGCCTAACTTGCTTTCTTGCCCAGACTTGTTTTTATTCCCCTGTGCCTAACTTGCTTTCTTGCCCAGACTTGTTTTTATTCCCCTGTGCCTAACTTGCTTTCTTGCCCAGACTTGTTTTTATTCCCCTGTGCCTAACTTGCTTTCTTGCCCAGACTTGTTTTTATCCCCCTGTGCCTAACTTGCTTTCTTGCCCAGACTTGTTTTTATTCCCCTGTGCCTAACTTCCTTTCTTGCCCAGACTTGTTTTTATTCCTCTGTGCGGGTACTTGTTTTCTTGCCTAAACTTGTTTTTCCTTCCCGCGCCCAGTTCTCCCGCGGCCCCCGCCCGGTTTTCCCGCCGCTGCGTCCCTGTGGCCCCTCCCCCCTGCAATCCCATTCGCCGCCCCGCTCCCGCCTCCCAGCTGCTCCTCCCTCCCACATCCCCTCATATAGAGGCCACGCAGCGGACGCGCGCAGCGGGCGCGCCGCGAGCCCGTCTGCGTCCGTCCGCGCCTGGACCGCGCCCAGCGCCAGGACCCCTGGACCCCGCAAACGCCACGACGCCCGACACCGCTACGATGCCAGATCCCTCCACGCACTCAACACCGGACGATCACACACCTGCTTCCTGGCCGCCCCGAAGCGCACCCACGGAGCTTTCACCTGCCGGAACTGCAGCTTCACAAGCATCCGCCCCACCATACCGCCGACCAGGAAAGAACCCAACCACCTCAGATGCATCCTTCTCAACACCCGCTCCGCCCACAAACACGCCGTTGAACTCTGGGACCTACTCGACTCAACCTCCCCAGACGTCGCTTTCCTGACGGAGACCTGGCTGAACCCCGCCTCAGCACCCGACATAGCGATAGCCGTCCCAGAAGGCTACAAGATCACCCGCAGGGACCGCACCAACGGAGAAGGAGGAGGAATCGCCATCGTCCACAGGAACACTCTCAGAGTCTCGACCAACACCGACGACACCCTCAGCACCGCCGAACACCTGCACTTCCAGATCCACACCGATCCCAACACCACCCTCAGAGGAACCCTCGTCTACAGACCCCCTGGACCCCGACCACAGTTCAGCGACTCCATCGCCGACTTCGTCAGCACACACGCCCTCGCCTCCACGGACTACATCCTCCTTGGGGACCTGAACTTCCACCTCGAGAACAACAACGACACCAACTCCACCACCCTGATCGACAACCTAGCCAACCTCGGACTCAGACAACTCGTCACAACACCCACCCACTCTGCCGGTCACACGCTTGACCCCATCTTCTCCGCAAGCCCCCACGTCTCCTTCAACCACACCACCGAACTCCACTGGACCGACCATCGCTGCATCCACTTCACCTTCAAGAAACCCACCACGCACCACCGCACCCAACAGATGCCCCGCCGCTGCTGGAGCAAAGTCACCGAAGACCAGCTAACCACCACCCTCGCCCAGAGCCCACCCGCCGACCCCACCGACCCCGACACCGCCGCCCGCAACCTCAGACAGTGGATCAACGACTGCGCCAACACCCTCGTCCCGATCAAGAAACCCTCCAACAGTCACACCAACAAGAAAGCCAGCTGGTTCACTGACGACCTCCGGGCCTCCAAGCAAACCTGCCGAAAGCTGGAGAAGATCTGGCTCCGTGAACGAACACCGGAAAGCCACGCAGCCCACAAGAACGCCACCCGCAGACACCATCACCTCATCAGATCCGCCAAAAGGGCCTCCTTCAAAGACCGCCTAGACAACAACGCGCACAACAGCAAAGAGCTCTTCAACATCATGAAGGAACTCTCCAACCCCAGCTCCAACACCAATGACGTCCCACCCTCGCAAGACCTGTGCGACTCGCTGGCCACATTCTTCCACCGCAAGATCGCAGACATCCACGACAGCTTCAACGCCACGACCGCCCCGACAACCACTGAGACCTCCGCCCCCACGACCACCATCCGCACCAACCGCCTGCTCTCCTGGACCAACATCAACGACGACGACACCATCAAGATCATGAACACCATCCACTCCGGATCTCCGTCAGACCCATGCCCACACCACATCTTCAACAAAGCCAGCACAGCCATCGCACCCCATCTCCGGAAAGTCATCAACACCTCCTTCGAGACAGCAACCTTCCCGGAGAGCTGGAAGCACGCCAAGATCAACGCCTTACTCAAGAAACCCAAGGCGGACCCCAAGGACCTCAAGAACTTCCGGCCCATCTCCCTGCTCCCGTTCCCGGCAAAGGTCATCGAGAAGACCGTCAACAAACAACTGACCCGCTACCTCGAGGAGAACAACATCCTGGACCCTTCCCAGTCCGGGTTCCGCAGCAACCACAGCACCGAGACTGCCCTCATCGCCGCCACCGATGACATCAAGTCCCTGCTGGACAACGGAGAAACGGCGGCCCTCATCCTCCTGGACCTGTCAGCCGCCTCCGACACGATCTGTCACCACACACTAAGAACACGCCTCCACAACGCCGGGATCCAAGAGAAGGCCCTGGACTGGACCACCTCCTTCCTCTCCGGCAGAACACAGAGCGTCCGCCTTCCCCCCTTCTGCTCCGAAGCCACCGAGATCATCTGCGGCGTACCCCAGGGCTCTTCCCTCAGCCCAACTCTGTTTAACATCTACATGGCACCGCTCGCCCATGTTGCCCGTCGGCACGACCTCAACATCATCTCTTACGCCGATGACACCCAGCTGATCCTCTCCCTCACCAAGGACCGCCAAAACCAACCTTCACGAAGGAATGAAGGCCGTCGCTGAATGGATGAGGAACAGCCGACTGAAGCTGAACTCGAACAAGACGGAGGTCCTCATCCTCGGATCCACCCCTTTGGTCTGGGACGACTCCTGGTGGCCGACCGCACTGGGAACCGCCCCAACACCCACCGACCACGCACGCAACCTAGGGGTCATCCTCGACTCCACCCTCTCCATGACTAAACAGGTCAACGCCGTCTTCTCCGCCTGCTTCAACACCCTCCGCATGCTCCGCAGGATCTACAAGTGGATCCCCACTGAAACGAGAAGAACAGTCACCCAGGCCCTCGTCAGCAGCAGGTTGGACTACGGAAACGCCCTCTACGCAGGAGCCTCGGCCAAACTCCTGAGATGGCTCCAACGCATCCAGAACGCCTCTGCACGCCTGATCCTCGACATCCCTCGCCGCAGCCACATCACACCCCACCTGAGAGACCTGCACTGGCTCCCGGTCAACAAGAGGATAACCTTCAAACTCCTCACCCACGCACACAAGGCACTCCACAACACCGGACCAATGTACCTCAACAGACGACTCAGCTTCTACACCCCCACCCGCCAGCTCCGCTCCGCCGACCTCACCCTCGCCACTGTCCCCCGCTTCCGAAGAGCGACCTCCGGTGGCAGATCGTTCTCCCACCTCGCCGCCAAGACCTGGAACACCCTCCCCATCCACCTACGGCAGACCCAAGACCTGCTGACCTTCAGAAAACTCCTCAAGACCTGGCTTTTCGAGCAGTAGCAGCATTCCCCACCCCAGCGCCTTGAGACCCTCACGGGTGAGTAGTGCGCTTTACAAATGATATGATTGATTGATTGACTGATTAACTCTGGCCTTGATTACAGATTGCAGACCTGGTGGCTTGCAGTGTATCCCAGCACATGGTTGGAGACACGCCGGTGGCAGCAGGTGAACAGTGGGGCCTGGGTGCGCAGGGGCAGCGGTGTCTCTCTCTCTCTCTCCTTTCCTTCCCTCTCTCTCTCACTCTCTCTCTCCCTTCTTCCCTCTCTCTCTCTCACTCTCTCTCCTTTCCTTCCCTCTCTCTCACTCACTCTCTCTCTCTCCCTTCCTTTCCTTTCCTTCTCTCTCTTTCTCTCTCTGCCTTTCTTTCATTCTCTATTTCTCTGTGTCTCGCTCCTTTGATGTGCACATGGCACACGTTCTGATTTTGTGCTTTATCTTCCAGGCTGTGAAGTCGTGATTGTCCCGGACGGACCCGACAGGAGTCTTCCGCATTGGTGTTTTGTGTTGTGTTTCAATAAAGTTTTTGGTTGTTACTTCAGTGCTGTGTGACTGTTTCTCGTTGTTTTGGCCACACGTGTGTTATTTTTTGACAATGTGCGTCATCATGTGCTTTTTGTGGCTCTTGTGTCGTGCACTGTATGTGTATGTCCGGGGGGGGCCTAGAGGGCTGGGGGTGGTGGCGGTGGGTGTTGTGGCCCTCATGGGTATCCAGGCTGCATGATGATTGTCTCCATGGCATCTGTGGGTCTTCGGGTGTGGCTCTTGGCTGGGCTCCCTTTCATGCTGCAGGTAGTCGTCCTGCTTAACACCAGCAAAAGGCAGGTGTTCTGGTGCTACCGTGGCTTATCGCCTGTTTTTGGTTTGCATCGCTGATCTGGCAGTTTGTTGTGAAAGTGGTGTTGTGGTTTTTTTGTGTGTTTTTGCACGGGAACGCCTACTCTGCATCTCATTAGAGTTAGTTGGTGGTGTCACCCGTGGAGGTAAATTTTGGGGCAGTTATCGCGGGAATACTGGGGATGTCTGCAGTTTGCACCCGCTTGTGAATGGGGTGTTGAATCTATCTCCACTTTGGATGCGTTAAGGTGGGGATAAATCAGCGGTAGGTCGTTGTGAGTATGCCCCTAAATCCCTCTTTCTCTCTATCTCTCCCCCCTCTCTTTCTCGCTCTCTCCCTCCCCTTCCACCAGTACCACCCTCCTTCCTACTTTGAATTTGTGCCAGACTTGATTATCCTCTGGAGAAGAAAAATCTACAAAAGATGCAATAAATTATAGAGTCTTATACACAAGCCCAAATCTATAGAAGACGTCTTCATATCCACTCTAGAGATGTACCCTTATTGACTAGATGCCGTTATTGTTTTGTTCTAGCTCCAGATCTTGCTCGAATGTCCAAAGCACATTCAAATGATTGGATTGGTTTGCAAAATGCTCCTATTTCACGTGACTCTCCTGTGATAGTCACTCCAAGTAAAGACAAGAGACCAGTGAATAACCTACTGATAGATTTACAGAGGCCTGGTTCAAAAGTAGGCTAAATGGCTCTGGGGCATATTAACAACGAGGCGATAAACAATTATCGCCGCTTTAGCATTGTGGCATTTCGGCGAAAAAATGTGTGCAACATTTTATTTCATGAAACGTTTGACTAAAATATTGTAACCCTTTGGCAATTTACTATTTCCGAGAAGTGAGAAAAATATGTCAGTTCTTGCTTCTTCCAAATTAGCATCTCCGTGTTTGAGAGTTAATGCTCTCAGTGCCTGGTAAGCCGCCCAACTCAGCTTCAGTACTAGGTATGAAAAGAGGTACTTCAAAATGTTGCCATTAGGTGAAATACACGTCTAATTGATATTCGGGGCAATTTCAGAACACGTTGTGGACAGCGAAACACACCAGTGGCCGTGTCACATAAAGTGAGCCCTGGCCTCTGTTTTGGTCTGTCTGGTGTCTTAAGTGGTTGAGGGGCTGGAGCGGCGCCATTTGACCGCCTTACAAAAGGGTAAATGATTCCTTGTCACAGGAAAAATAGCAGCATTTGTTGACATATCTAAAGAAAACAACAAAAAGCAACATAACTACAATTATAACATGACATATCACAACAAGATAGTCAACACAGAATGCAATACAAAAACGGCAGTAGAATAAAACTAAACCACATTGCAATAATGCAGCACAAAAGACAGTGGCACAAAAAACAACTGAACTCAAAAATGGCACACGGCAAATGTGTGCAAATGTTATTGTTACACAGTACCACTTCCAGAATTCTTTTTAAAAAATACAGTGATATAAGGTTTTTAGAGCAAGCACTAGCATAATAGTGCTTGTCAAAAATGTTTTGTGAGTTGGCTCCAGATGGCTACTTTAATTGCTGAATGGGTTGAGACATCCTCAGCCCTGGCAGTCATGAGTGCATAGTTTCCTTATGGTCACATACATGATTTACTGCTGAGGATTGTTAGACTCGGGATCCCTTGGTTGGCTGAGGTAGGTACCTTAGGCCAAATAGGGACCCGCGTTTCCACGTCAGGGAAAGGAAGGTCACCTTCTGAGATAGCCCCCGCTCACCCCATTGGTAGGTTGGCACGAGCAGCCAGGCTTATCTTCGAGGCACATGTGTAAAGTATTTGCAACCACGCTCACAGCAACCCAATGATGACACCACAAATAGACTCCACACAAGTTTTATAAAAACGAGTATAAATTTTATATAAAAAGATATACGATAAGACCACACTATATAAATCCAACATATGAGTATGTGTAATATTTCTCCTGGCTGGTTCTTAGGCCAGCCAGCCCTTGTAAGTTCTGACGATATTAATGAGCACTTCTAAACATTCCACTGTAATTCTAATACCATGTTATGCAGTTCGTAATGCTAGAATCAGGCACTTGTGCAATGTAAAATAATACAATGCGTAAGGCAACAATCAGGCACTTTGTAATGTAAGAATAATGCAATGCGTAACGCAACAATCAGGCACTTTGCAATGTAAAAATAATGCAATGCGTAATACAACCACCAGGTAAGTCGTTATGCAGAAATAAGGCAATGCGTAATACACTAATCAGGTAGTTCATTATGCAGGAATAATGCAATGCGTAATACGCTAATCAGGTAGTTCGTTATGCAGAAACAATGCAATGCGTCATACGACAATCAGGTAGTTTGTTATGCAGAAATGATGCAATGTGTAATATGACAATCAGGTAGTTCATTATGCAGAACTAAGATAATACGTAATACACTCCGGCACCGATCACGGTGCCTTAGGCGGTCTCACCGCCACTCCTTCTGACTCGCAGTCAGCCTCTGTCAACAGTTGCCCCCAACACGGGTATGGTGTAACAAAAAGTGCAGCTCCACACTCCGGCCCCGGTACTACCACTCCCTTGGCAATACGGGCCGTGATACGAGCCGAAGCAGAGGTTCGCACTGCTGGACTGAGAGAGAGGCCGAGAGCGTCTCCCTCCGATCCCGCACCCTGCCCCAGGAGTCGACACATGTTACCTGGGGGGCGCGAACTCACTCTCCTCGACTTGGACCTCCAATGCAATCTTTGTGAATTGGCAACGGCGGGCTCGGGTCGGCGGCTCAGCTCCTCCGAGGCTGCCGGTCCGGGCCGCTACTGCTACGAAGATCTCAGTCTGCCACAGGGCACACGCACACAGCGTCGCTGAGACTCCCTTGAGCTTCGGGTGCACGATCACCGGGGACTCCACACGAAGGTCTCAGGCTGCATGAAGAACACGCGCACAGCGTCGCTGAGACTCACTTTAACTTCGGGTGCACGTTAACAAGGCAATCCTCACGAAGGTCTCACGCTGCACAAAGCACACGCACACAGCGTCGATGAGACTCACTTGGATTCCGGGTGCACGATAACAAGGCAATCCTCACAAAGGTCTCACGCTGCACAAAGCACACGCACACAGCGTCAATGAGACTCACTTGGATTCCGGTGCACACGATAACTGGACAATCCTCACAAAGGATTCAGGCTGCAAAAAGCACACGCACACAGTGTCGCTGATCCTCGCTTGGACTCCAGGTGCCCACGATCACAGGGCACTTCTTATGAGGATCTCAGGCTGCAACAAGCACACGCACACAGTGTCGCTGAGACTCTCCTGGAAACTTTTGTGTTCCTGAGTTTCCGCAACAGGGAGCCAGCTCACCTCGGGCCCTTGGGGATAAGTTACTTCAGGACACAGCACAGCAAAGTCCTTTCAAGCAGGGGACACAGCACACAGCAAAGTCCCTTTAGCCTATCCTTGGTTAAAACAGCAAACTGCAGGCCAGCCCCAGAACACACAGCAAGGGTCAGTCCTATCCTTCAGTCTCTTCAGTTGTTTCTTCCTTGGCAAAGGTTCCTCTTGACCACGAAGTAGCTCCAGTCTTGTTCAATCTTGATCAAGCCATTCCCCAAAGTTCAGGGGCTTCAGCTCTCATAGTTATACCCCTCAATGGCTTTGAAGTCTTTGTGTTCAGGGGGCACTGACCTCTATTCATACCAGTTCTGGGTGTCTCCCTGCCAGTGACACCTTTATTCCTTTGATAGTGGGGGTCTGGATCCTCAATCACTCAGCAGGGGCTGGAGCCATTGGTTTATGGCTGCAGCCCAGGCCTCTTCACATCTAGGGGCTACTCCTCCCCCTTCACTCCAGAAGCAGGTCAGCCTGTTGCTGTCTCACCTCCTCCCCTGGGTCAATACATTCCCCAGATCCTATCACTTTGTAATCCAGACAGTCAATCCACAACCAGGCAGAGACACACAGAAATGTTAGAGCACAACAACCATGCCACTTCTAAAAGAGTGGCTTCTAAACACACAATGCAAAAACCACCTTCATAAAAAGATGTGTTATTACATTGTGAGTTGAGACATACTAAACTTCACCTCTCCATCTTAAGCCTTTGGGAAGATAGGCTGGAAAACATATTACACAGCCTCCCCATTCTGTCCTATGGGCAAGATGGCCTTTCAACCTTTTTTTTTTTTTTTGGGGGGGGGGAAACATGGTGCCCGCTAGCTGAGCGGCGGCGCACGTACCAAGCAGTGCTCTCCCTCTTCTGATTTCGCGGCACTAGATGTGTGTCTGAGCCTCAAAGTGCTCTGTGACCTTTCTCTTTCGGCGAGGATCCCAGTTGGAGCTCTTTCTTTCCTCCCTATGTGTGTCGGGGGCTCCGTGGAGCGGCTGGGTGCTTCACGCTTCCTTCCCCTGCCGCGCTGGTCCGGAGCCGCCCTGGAGTTGAGACGCGGTCGCAGAGCTGCGGCCCACGGTCTCCTCCGGGGTAATAGCGGCAGTGTCAGAACAAGCGCTGCCGGGGAAATCAGCTCCTTTTTTTCTCGTGTGGCTGGCAAGAAGGGTTGCAGCCCCGCAGGCAGAGCTGACATCGACTCGCAGGTCGTAAACAACACGGAGGTGGATGGTGGTGGCAGCAGCAGTGGAAAAGGTGGCAAAGGGGGCGAAGGTGGTAAGAACGGAACGCCATCTTCACAAGAGGCGCCCCACATTGTGGTGCAGGAGCAGGAGCAGGTGTCAAGGGCAGACTCTGCCATATCGAAGAGTAAGAAGGGGGCTAGGAGGAAGGGGAAGCGTGTGAAATACACACCCATACTAACTCTACAGTTAGGCACTCAAGGGGGTCAGGATAAGGAGCAGGATACCCCGAAAGCTGTAGCAGCCATTACAGATACACCAGATACACTAGACCCACATCAGGAGGTATCTCAGGTCGGCCACAACACTGCTTTTCAGAACTACCAGGTTAAGGGGCGGAGCATAAAGGGGCTTAGAAGTAAAGGGTCTATTAAAGTACCCGCTAAACTCAGGTCTGCTAAAGTTACTCCATCCTTACGTTCTTTCTTTAGGGTACAGCCTCAGATTCTTACCATCTCAAAACAGGAGGGATCTCACTGTGCCCCCCGACCACACAGCCTAGCTATTCCCTTTAATTCTTCTCTTAATATGGATTTCAATGAGCCCCTTGAAAATGTCAATAGTAAGACCAACCCCACAAATATCAACGCTAACGTTAGCATAAATACTAGTGCCATCACTCCTGAGATTGCTAGCCCCCCTTCTGATCTATCCTCAGAACTCAGGTCCTCTGAAGTCCTTGGGCAACAGGGCCAGATCGAAAGTGGAGGTGGAGAGACTTCAGTTAAAAATTCGATAGAAGGCCTCTTCGCTTCTTTAAAAGAAGATATAAAACAAGGTTTCGCAGTGTCAGCAGTCAATCAGACTGAGATCAGAGCGGCCTGCGAAACTCTGGAAAAAAGGTTGACCTTTGAATTCAAGGACTGAATCCTTGGAGATTTCGGTTGAGGAGCTTAAGGCAAATCTCGGGTCTGCAGAGAAAAAAATTCAAACTCTATCTAGAGATGGGGATGCCATACGGGACAGAATGGAGATACTCGAGAACAATTCCCGAAGAAATAATCTTCGTCTCTTGAAGATTCCAGAGGGTAAGGAAGGAGCAGACATTAAGTCCTTCATTGTTGCATTACTTAGGGACTCTCTAAATCTCGAGGAATCGGTGGGCTTTCTGGAGAAGGATATTCAGAGGATATATAGAGATCCTTTTCGTCTTAATCCTGCTAGATCTAAACCTAGGAAGATCCTCATTAACTTTCTAACTTATGCAGTCAAGGAGAAGATCTTGAATTTGGCTTTGAAGGCTAAATCTTTAAAAGGCTCTGACTTCTCCTTTGAGGTGCGTTCGGATCTATCGAAAGTTACACTGGAGCGCCAGTGGGAATTGGGTCAAAGGATGGACAAATTCAGGAAGATGGGAGCTACAGTGCAACTGAAATTTCCCGCTTTTTTAAAAATTATGTTCAATAATAAGATGTATAACATCAGATCTCCATATGAGGCAGACGAGCTATTGGAATCCCTAAGTAATATACCTTCCGGGAAGGAATGAATTTGAATGGGTAGGGTTGATCCGAGATGAGCGGAAGCCTGACTCTGTGTAGAATGAGGTTGGTTGAATCCTTTCCACCTAACCCCCTCTCTACTCCTGAATTTGGCATTTTGTCTTTATAGGTGTGTCGCTCTATGATGGTAGAATTTAGCCAGGTGAAGGGTAGAAAGGAGGTAACCGAAACATGAGAAAAGATAAAATAAAAAAATAAAGATATAAAACAAAGGGAGGGAAGAAGAGGGGAGAGAGGGAAGGAGGGAAGGAAGGAAGGGAGAAGAAAGAAGGGAAAAAAAAAAAAAA
The DNA here is from genome assembly GCA_963921515.1 of Calotriton arnoldi. Classification (NCBI taxonomy): domain Eukaryota; kingdom Metazoa; phylum Chordata; class Amphibia; order Caudata; family Salamandridae; genus Calotriton; species Calotriton arnoldi. The sequence goes on along the minus strand of CAWUFW010000920.1, from coordinate 2,342,767 downwards.
AAAGATGTAGGGGGAAAGTTTATCTGAATATACAATACACAATATACAATAAGGTGTGTGGGTATGGGCTTTTTTTTTTTTTTTTTACATCGCCACAGACACAACTTATTTTAGAGATTAGGGGAGGGTAGAGCGGCTGTAGGACGTAAACCTGGTCATCCATCAGGCCAGAGGAATTAGGGATGGGTTTCCCAAAGGGTGGGTGGGGTTTGGAGGGTGGGGGGCACGGGGGCTTAAAGGCAAAAATTCCTCATTTACCAATACCTTGTCAGTATTATTTAGGCCAAAAGTCTAGCAAGATGCTCAGAGAAGAAATCTTGGAGGGCGTGTGGGTTCAGAGAGGGCTAGAAATAGGTGGCTGGAGTCGCTTGACCTGCAGCTCTGTTGTGGAAGTGAAGGAAGAACCACCATGACCTCACTCCAGTTTATGTCCTGGAATGTCAATGGCCTGCGTACGAAGAGTAGAAGAGCTAGAATTTTACAATATCTACGAGACTCTCCGGCGCAGGTCATTGCCATCCAGGAAACTCATCTTTTGAAACTGGAGATCAAAGAAATCTTAAAAAATCAGAAATGGGTAGATCTTTTTATTTGTACTGATCAGACGGCAAATATTAGAGGGGTGCTGTTTCAAAAAACAAGCTAAAGCCCAGCTATTGGGCTATAGGGAAGATCAAAGTGGTAGATGGCTCATTTTGAGGATATCTTTGGGAGGTATATTTCTTTGTTTAGTGGGTTACTACGGTCCGAATCGGGATGATCCCTCCTGTCTAAATATTATTCGACGTCACCTCATAGACTGCCCAGAACCTGTTATTTGGATGGGTGATTTTAACATAGTGTTGAACCCTAAGCTTGATAAATCGCCAAATTCCAGGGCGGTAGTCCCTTCTAAATCTCGGCAGCTGCTTTTGACAATTATGAATCAGATTGGCCTTTCTGATATATGGAGGGAACGGGCGGGGGGTCAACTGGGAGTTTCTTTTAGAAACTTGAAATATAAACATAAGTCTAGAATCGATTATGCTTTGATTAGTTACAATCTTAAGGATCTAGTGAAAGATATTGAATACTTGCCGTCACATCTCTCAGACCATTTGGCAATCCTATTAAACTTAAATTTTATACAGCAGCAGCAGGTCAGATCTTGGTCTTTCGATCGAACTATTTTGTTGGAGGAAGACGAAGTTAACTTTCTCCTTTTTGAGACTAGATATTTTCTGGATGTGAATTTAGATACTTCCAGTATTTCTGTTGTCTGGGATTCTCTGAAAGCTTACTGGAGAGGCTGTATTACCAACAGAGCTACCTTCAGAAAACGGAAATTTAGAGAAACTACTATGGGCCTAGAGGCAGAAATGAAGGAAATAGAGAATAATCTGAATACTCAAATAGGATTTGAGTCAAAAGAACAGCTGGAAAAATAGACTTGCTTAAAAAATAGTTGGAGGCTATCCTCCAAGAGAGAATCTCTCGTAGATGGGAGGCAAGTAAAATATCACATTTCGAATTTGGCGAAGGGGCTGGGAAATTACTTGCCTGGAAAGTAAAATCAGACCAGATCCGTAATCATATAAAAGAGATTAAGGTAGGAGAGGAGCTGCTATCTCGCTCCTCCAGCCTAGATATTGGGATGGCTTTTCGAGATTTTTTCCAAGAAATATATAAAGAATCAATCAGTGATGATACCGATAAGAGAAGAAGGTGGTTGGAGAAGGTCACTCTACCGACTATCACGGATGATCAAAAATTAGATCTAGATAAAGAAATAACAGAAGAGGAAGTGAGAAGGGTAATTGACCAGTCTAAAAGAGGGAAGGCAGCCGGCCCAGATGGGCTTCCGGGGGAGCTATATCGTTCCCTTAAAGAAAGTATTATTCCAGTACTTGCTAAAGTTTATAACGGCATACTTTTGAAGGGAGAAAATCCACCTAGTTCGTGGAGTGACGCTACGGTTGTACTGATTTTGAAACCTGGTAAAGATCCGATTAATTGTGGGTCTTATCGCCCAATTTCACTCCTCAATAATGATTATAAATTTTTTGCGGCTATATTGTCAAACAGGCTGGGGGGGGTGGTCGATAATATTATTCATCTAGATCAAAAGGGCTTTGTTAAAGGGCGCCAATTAGCAGATCTTACTTATGATTTAGTAGGGGCAATAGATATTGCCTCTACTTTTACACTCCCTCTGGCAGTTTTAACCCTCGACGCAACTAAAGCCTTCGACAGAGTAAATTGGGCATACTTGTCTGAGGTAATGAAAAAATTTAATTTGGGGGACAAAGTTTGCCGCGCTATAAGATTGCTATATAAGGCCCCAACAGCTAGATTGTTAGTTAATGGAATGTTGACTGATATATTTAAAATCACCAGAGGGACGAGACAGGGCTGCCCGCTCTCTCCGCTGCTTTTTAACCTGTATATTGAACCATTTGCACAGGTACTTAGGGAAGATAATAACATTACTTCTTTTAAATTTGGAGAGTGGGAGAGGCGGGTGGCCCTGTATGCAGATGACATCCTTATCCTAACAGCTGACCTGGATTCAGCCTTTTCTACAGTCATTAAACGCGCAGAGGAATTTGGCCAAATCTCGGGTTACGAAATTAATGCCAGTAAAACCGAAATCATGGCATGGAATATAAAAGATACACAACTCCAAACTGGTTCTACTATGCGGTATTTGGGGATTACAATTTTACAGGAGGTTGGCAAAATCCCAGAATACAATCTCGATCGCATCTTTAAGGACTGTCAAAAGCAGATGAAATCCTGGGCTCACCTCTCCTTATCTATCTTGGGGAGGAATAATCTGGTGAAAATGTCAATCTTGCCCAAGATTACTTTTCTCTTTAACACCATCCCGCTGTATTTTGACAAACAACAGATAGAGAAATGCCAACGTGAGATAAATTCTTTTATTTGGCAGTATAGATCAATAAGGCTGGCTTGGAAGAAGCTTAGGCGGAGGAGGGATAAAGGGGGTTTGGCGTTACCCGACTTGCAATACTATGCTTGGGCATTTCAGCTCTCACATTCAAGGCTGTTGCTGAAAATGCCCACCAGCACGGCGGGAGGCGAGATGTTCAGGGCTATGTTAAGGGGGGCAGGGTTGCCGGAAGAAGGGTTTATGTTCAAATTTGGTGACCAAAATCTTTAAAAAAAAGTTAAATTGAAGGTCCTCTATTCGATGGTAAAAAACTGGTCTACAATAAGAAGGAAAATGGGGCTCAGTTATTTTTCCAGATTGGCACCACTGTGGGACTCCCCAGGCACACCTGCATGCTTTCAGGACAGTTTGATTAAACCAGTGAGGGATTCTGGGATTACAACGTGGGGGGATTTGATGAATGGGGATTCCCTACTCTCCTGGGAAGATCTTCGTGAGAGAGTGGGGTCTGGCCTTTCCAGATTTAAGTACATTCAGATTAAAAGCTGGGTCCAGGCCCAGAGTAGCCATAATTTAGTTTTTGGGAAGATCAGTAACTTGGAAGAACAACTAGTGGTGAGGCCGGTGGGTAAAAAGGAGGTCTCAGTCTGGTACTGGGCAATAGAGGAGGAATTCGATGGTGATTTTAAACTTCCAGAAGAGTTATGGGGAGAGTTGATGGAGGTTCAGTGTGATTCAGTTTGGATGGATTCATTTAGTATCCTGCACAGAATAGTTAAACCTGCCTGGTTGAAGCGAAACCATCTGTTCACGGCTCATAGAGCGTACCTTTCCCCACTCAAGCTATCGAAATTCCAGATAGGGAAAGTTTGTAACAAATGCGGGCTCCCTGAAGCATCAGATGTGCATATGTTTATGGATTGCCCCGGTATTTGCTCCTTCTGGGAAAATGTGAAGAAGACTCTTGAGTCCATCCTGAAGATAGCACTGGACATCAGTCTCCCGCTAATCATCTTCGGCCTCAATGATCACATTACGGGGCCCGCAAGATCTCTACTGTTTTATGCAATTCTAATGGCAAGGAGACAAATATGCAAGCATTGGGTGGATTCAGTTTCACCATCCCATTCAGATTGGCTGACCTCGCTATACGAAGTATCCAAGGTGGACATGGCCAGATCCTGCAGGAAGAATAAGATCGCCTTCTGGGACTTATTGACACAGTGGAGATAGTGAGCCCGGGGTTTTTTTTTTGTTTGTTTTTTTCCCCGGGTCCTATGATTATGCCTTTCTTGGTTACTCCTTGGACCTCAGCTTGGCTTCCCCAGGTTTTCCGATATGGTCCGTCAGGTCTATTAAGACCGAGGTGGAGTAAAAAAAAAAAACCTACCCTTACCCTTTGAGGTCCCTCCCGTCTATTGAGCGTATCCTGGTTTGACTTTTTGATCTATCAAAGTCTCCTGAACTTGTTCAGAAGGGTTACGAAAGGCGGTTGGCCTCTTTTCAAGAGGGTTAAAGGTGAATGAGGAAAAAAAAAAAAGATGGCCTTTCAACAGTGAAAAACGAAATGGAGATTATTTCACTGTCAGGACATGGTACACACCTTAGTACATGTCCTACCTTTCACATGCACTGCACCCTGCCCAGGGGTTACCTTGGACCTACCATAGGGGTGTCTGATGTGCATAGAAATGGAAGGGTAAGGTCTGGCAAGTGGGTGCACTTGTCAGAATAGCATGGCAGTTTACCAAACTGCGCGCAGGCACTGCAAATGGCAGGCCTGAGTTCCCTTTTCAAAGCTACTTGTGTGGGTGGCACAAATAGTGCTGCAGGCCCACTAGTAGCATTTGCATTACCAAACCCTGTCACACATAGTGCACTTTACTAGGGACTTTACTAGTAAGGCAAACATACCAATCATGGACAACCAATTACCATTATACTTTATACAGGGAGCACTTGCACTTTGACACTGTTTAGCAGTGGCAAAGTGTCCAAAGCATCTAAGTTGGCAACACAATGTCAGAAAAAAGGTCTAGGGGAAAAGCAAAAAGTTTAGGGAACTTTAGCCAAAAGGGCCAAGTCCAACACAACCCCCTCCCAGCCAAAAGCCAGGGTAGGCCAATCAACTACCTTGATGGACTTCCCTGCTTAGGGCGATAGAACACAGATGCAGGCCCGCTACCACAGGGACACCCTCCCGTTCTATGCTTTCCTGACCCCAGGGGATTCTCTTTGTCACTACTCCCTGGGCCAACTATGCCACTCCATGGGTATTTCCTGGTGGTTGGGGCCTCTCTAGGGGTGCTGGTCCCTTGCCAACCCCCACCTAGAGCGGTATCCCTGGAAGACCCATTAGTCAGGATACTGTTTCCAGTTATCCTGTCCTCCAGGTTAGAAGTGGGTTTACCCTGGTCACTCCTAGGGGACCTAGCTCTACTGGCTGGACACGGTCCCACGGGCTTTCCCACGGGGGGACACCTTCCTCCCTTAACCTTCCACTTAGATTTCTGTGCCTGCCATTTCGGAATGGCACACACAAACTGCAGGACCGCGGGAGCTCTGGTGACAGATGCCCTACGCCCTCCTGACGCTAGGTGTTCTTTCTCGCACCGCTGGCAAGTAGGCGCTAGGCCTCCCACCTGGTGCTCCTGTAAGGAACCCGCCAGTCTCTGGGGTGGGGTGGTGATCCCCTGGGGACACTGTTCACACTCCCTCCCTCTCCTTTGAGACAGGGCGCTAGCCCGCATCCCCCCCCCACTACTCTGGGACCTAACGGTTCTACTTCACCTCTCTTCCCTCTCTAGGGTCTTTTCAGGCCCTTGGACCCATGACCAGGGGTCCGGCTCTTGTGCCAGCTCCCGGGAATCAAAGAGCTCATTCCCTAACACGGGTTGGCGCACTCCTGGAAAACAATTACTGAGCCTAGGCTCCCTAGGGGTAAGGTTGAGCAACCCCTTCAAATCATTTGTCATGCTCACCAACACCCAATCATCCAGTGCACGCTTGTACTCATCCACACTTGGCACTGGCTGTACGCTGCCACCATTCAAACTGGACTCTGCCTGTTTAACCTTAATGTCCAGTTCCCTCATGCTTAACTCATGAGCTAAGAGAATCTTTTTCTCTTCCAAGGCGAGAGAGTTCCTGCTCTCCTCTGCTCGCTTTTCGCTTTCAATGAGCAGCTTCTTCTCCTCTGCTTGAGCTTTAAGTTTTAAAACCTCCAACTCATGCACTCTGACCCTTTGGTTTTCCTCCAGCTCCTCTGGTGAAAAACTCCTCCCTGAATGGCTACTACCAGCCCCTAAGGCTGGTCCCTCCACTGGCAAATCCTGTGGAGCAAATCCATTCCCTGTGTCATCCTCATCCACCTCAACATTACCCATCTCCTGAGACCCTTTGGCTTCCCACCAGGCCCTCAAGGCCATTTGCAGCTCCTCCTTATTGGCGCACTTTTCATGGGACATCCCAAAGCTCTGCAGAATTGCCTCAATTGATCAACTTTGTAGGTAAGCAATGCCTCAATGTCGAACTCTAATTCTGCAGCCTCCATGGCTACTTGACTCCTCTGAGACATGATGTGTGGCTTAAAGGTTGCTCAAAAATAAAACCAACTAGAACCAACAAAACAAGAACACAATATGTGGTTGCGTCGTGGTCTGCGCTAAACTTGTTATACACCAATTACTGTGAATGAATTTGCAAATACACATTTCAATCCCACACCGCTGACCACCAAATGTTAGACCCGGGATCCCTTGGTTGGCTGAGGTAGGTACCTTAGGCCAAATAGGGACCCGCGTTTCCACGTCAGGGAAAGGAAGGTCACCTACTGAGATAGCCCCCGCTCACCCCCTTGGTAGCTTGGCACGAGCAGCCAGGCTTATCTTCGAGGCACATGTGTAAAGTATTTGCAACCACGCTCACAGCAACCCAATGATGACACCACAAATAGACTCCACACGATAAAAACGAGTATAAATTTTATATAAAAAGATATAAGATAAGACCACACTATATAAATCCAACATATGAGTATGTGTAATATTTCTCCTGGCTGGTTGTTAGGCCAGCCAGCCCTTGTAAGTTCTGACGATATTAATGAGCACTTCTAAACATTCCACTGTAATCCTAATACCATGTTATGCAGTTCGTAATGCTAGAATCAGGCACTTGTGCAATGTAAAAATAATACAATGCGTAAGGCAACAATCAGGCACTTTGTAATGTAAGAATAATGCAATGCGTAACGCAACAATCATGCAGTTTGCAATGTAAAAATAATGCAATGCGTAATACAACCACCAGGTACGTCGTTATGCAGAAATAAGGCAATGCGTGATACACTAATCAGGTAGTTCGTTATGCAGGAATAATGCAATGCGTAATATGCTAATCAGGTAGTTTGTTATGCAGAAACAATGCAATGCGTCATACGACAATCAGGTAGTTTGTTATGCAGAAATGATGAAATGTGTAATACGACAATCAGGTAATTCGTTATGCAGAAATAAGATAATACGTAATACACTCCGGCACCGATCACGGTGCCTTAGGCGGTCTCTCCGCCACTCCTTCTGACTCGCAGTCAGCCTCTGTCAACAGTTGCCCCCAACACGGGTATGGTGTAACAAAAAGGGCAGCTCCACACTCCGACCCCGGTACTACCACTCCCTTGGCAATCCGGGCCGTGATATGAGCCGAAGCAGAGGCTCGCGCTGCTGGACTGAGAGAGAGGCAGAGAGCGTCTCCCTCCGAGCCCGCACCCTGCCCCAGGAGTCAACACACGTTACCTGGGGGGCGCAAACTCACTCTCCTCGACTTGGGCCTCCGATGCAATCTTTGTGAATTGGCAACGGCGGGCTTGGGCTGGTGGCTCAGCTCCTCCGAGGCTGCCGGTCCGGGCCGCTACTGCTACGAATATCTCAGGCTGCCACAGGGCACATGCACACAGCGTCACTGAGACTCCCTTGAGCTTCGGGTGCACGATCACCAGGGACTCCACACGAAGGTCTCAGGCTGCATGAAGAACACGCGCACAGCGTCGCTGAGACTCACTTTAACTTCGGGTGCACGTTAACAAGGCAAAACTCATGAAGGTCTCACGCTGCACAAAGCACACGCACACAGCATCGATGAGACTCACTTGGATTCCGGGTGCACGATAACAAGGCAATCTTCACGAAGGTCTCACGCTGCACAAAGCACACGCACACAGCGTTGATGAGACTCACTTGGATTCCGGTGCACACGATAACTGGACAATCCTCACAAAGGGTCCAGGCTGCATAAAGCGCACGCACACAGCGTCGCTGATCCTCGCTTGGACTCCAGGTGCCCACGATCACAGGGCACTTCTCACGAGGGTCTCAGGCTGCAACAAGCACTCGCACACAGCATCGCTGAGACTCTCCTGGACACTTTTGTGTTCCTGAGTTTCCGCAACAGGGAGCCAGCTCAGCTCGGGCCCTTGGGGATAAGTTACTTCAGGACACAGCACAGCAAATTCCTTTCAAGCAAGGGGACACAGCACACAGCAAAGTCCCTTTAGCCTTTCCTTGGCTAAAACAGCAAACTGCAGGCCAGCCCCAGAACACACAGTTCTATCCTTCAGTCTCTTCAGTTGTTTTTTCCTTGGCAAAGGTTCCACTTGACCACGAAGTAGCTCCAGTCTTGTTCAATCTTGATCAAGCCATTCTACGAAGTTCAGGGGCTTCAGCTCTCATAGTTATACCCCTCAATGGCTTTGAAGTCTTTGTGTTCAGTGGGCACTGACCCCTGTTCAAACCAGTTCTGGGTGCCTCCCTGCCAGTGACACCTTTATTCCTTTGATAGTGGGGGTCTGGATCCTCAATCACTCAGCAGGGGCTGGAGCCATTGGTTTATGGCTGCAGCCCAGGCCTCTTCACCTCTAGGGGCTACTCCTCCCCCTACACTCCAGATGCAGGTCAGCCTGTTGCTGTCTCACCTCCTCCCCTGGGTCAAGACATTCCCCAGATCCTATCACTTTGAAATCCAGACAGTCAATCCACAACCAGGCAGAGACACACAGAAATGTTAGAGCACAAAAACCATGGCACTTCTAAAAGAGTGGCTTCTAAACACACAATGCAAAAACCACCTTCATAAAAAGATGTGTTATTACATTGTGAGTTGAGACATACTAAACTTCACCTCTCCATCTTAAGCCTTTGGGAAGATAGGCTGGAAAACATATTACACAGCCTCCCCATTCTGTCCTATGGGCAAGATGGCCTTTCAACAGTGAAAAACGAAATGGAGATTATTTCACTGTCAGGACATGGTAAACACCTTAGTACATGTCCTACCTTTCACATGCACTGCACCCTGCTCAGGGGTTACCTTGGACCTACCATAGGGGTGTCTGATGTGCATAGAAATGGAAGGGTAAGGTCTGGCAAGTGGGTGCACTTGTCAGAATAACATGGCAGTTTACCAAACTGCACGCAGGCACTGCAAATGGCAGGCCTGAGTTCCCTTTTCAAAGCTACTTGTGTGGGTGGCACAAATAGTGCTGCAAGCCCACTAGTATCATTTGCATTACCAGCCCTGGCACACATAGTGCACTTTACTAGGGACTTTACTAGTAAGGCAAACATACCAATCATGGACAACCAATTACCATTATACTTTATACAGGGAGCACTTGCACTTTGACACTGTTTAGCAGTGGCAAAGTGTCCAAAGCATCTAAGTTGGCAACACAATGTCAGAAAAAAGGTCTAGGGGAAAAGCAAAAAGTTTAGGGAACTTTAGCCAAAAGGGCCAAGTCCAACACAACCCCCTCCCAGCCAAAAGCCACGGTAGACCAATCAACTACCTTGATGGACTTCCCTGCTTAGGGCGATAGAACACGGACGCAGGCCCGCTACCACAGGGACACCCTCCTGTTCTATGCTTTCCTGACCCCAGGAGATTCTCTTGATCACTACTCCCTGGGCCAACTATGCCACTCCATGGGTACTTCCTGATGGTTGGGGCCTCTCTAGGGGTGCTGGTCCCTTGCCAACCCCCACCTAGAGCGGTATCCCTGGAAGACCCATTGGTCAGGATACTGTTCCCAGTTATCCTGTCCTCCAGGTTAGAAGTGGGTTTACCCTGGTCACTCCTAGGGGACCTAGCTCTACTGGCTGGACACGGTCCCATGGGTTTTCCCACGGGGGGACACCTTCCTCCCTTAACCTTCCAAAAGGGACAAGTCCAACAAGGATAAATAAAGCTCCTGCATATTCTGCCAGAGCTGGAATCATTGAAAGTAGTTAAAGCTTTTTGTCAGAACATCTAGTAAAATACATTAGATATTCTATCTGTGATATCGTGCTGTAGAATTAATTGTTTGGGTATAGACCTCTCCTCAAGCCCTCCTCGAAAGGGTCATTTTCCCTGGATTGGTATTGTATAGGCTCAAAATTTGCAAGTTCTCTCCTTAGCTTCTAGTAGACAAAAATGTAATTAAATATAACAACAAATTATTACCAGCGTGAAAACATAGACTAAGATTTGTTTTTAAATGTTTTTATTAATTTTCTGAATAATAAAGTATACACAGTAAAACATTACACAGCTACTGTTGTGATAGCAGCAACAGGTGCAGTTCAGTTTCCACAGTGATCAGCAAGGTTCAACAGTACAGTGGACAAGAGCAAGCATAAAGAGACCATCTTGCTCAGTCTATTCTCATCCTTGAGAGAACACCGCCATCACAGCCATCTGAGGTACACATCATTCCCGACCCTGCATCAATATCCCCAAGGATGCTAATGACATCCCCACAAACTTGCTTTAATTAAGTCAAGTTTGACCTATAATGTTCATAGAATTCCCATGAACCCATTTCTGTTTTGTATTGTATTTGCATTTATTGAGAAATTATAAAGAACAAAGGGCACACTCAAAGTGACAGGATAAAGGTTTTTTAAAGGTCTATGTAAAATGTGCCGGGCTGAGGAGTGATGGGAAGTTGGTATTTACACCTTAATCTTTTAGTGAAGTCATCAAAGATTTTTCCCCATTTGTCACAGGGACCTGTGTTGGTTGAATTGAAAGCACTGTAAGGGAGAAGACATCAGCAATACATTTCCAACTTGTGCAGCCAATGTGACCCCAGAAGAAGGTCCAGGAATCACTGAATATGATTACTTAGTTTTATTTTAAGATATTAATCAATCCGGTACATACACAGAATAAGAGTAAATTCACAAAATATAGCAGTATTAATTGTAGGCTGAAATGTCTCAATAGGTTAAGCATAATATTATGAGAAACAGAATATTAACAACCACAACAATGATTAAACAAATTATTGCAAATAGGTGATCCATAAAGAAACGTCCCTTTCTCTTCTAAACATAGATCGGTTATAAGATCACCTAGACACGATTTCCATTTAGGGAGCATAGAAGGTGTCATCATAGTATAGGCTTCTGTAGAAGTCTAAGGAAAAAAGGGAAAATTAGTGTTTAGCATTAAGTTGTGCACTCTCAGGAGAGCTCAGCATAGAGGACTGTTCCTTCTCAGAGTCTAGAAGGTATTTGCCTAACTAACTATGGAAACACCAATTAAAATACCAGGAGCTTCAAAAACATTCTTATTTCTTCTTACACCACCAGGAACCAACCAAATGTTCCCTTAAGTTTCACATTCATTTGTTTATTTGCAACTCCTACAACTTGGATTATTTTTCCCGAGAGGGGAAAATTTGGAACTTCCACTGTTCTAGCAGTGAAACAGGTTTCACCAGTGCCAATCAAAAATGACATGGATGGCCATTTACTTCACCCTTCACAACTGGACCACTGTGGTCTACCTCTAAAACTGTGCCAAGTACACAATCTTCCACCACCCTCCTTCAAGGTCATTGTGACAGGTCAGAACTGTAACATAGGAAACTGCTGGATAGGATTTTGGTTTTGGAAAAAATTCTGATTAAAATGTAGGACCTGGTTAACATTAAATCTAGAGCCATATATATTTTGCAGAGGCATTGGGGCTTGAGGGACTTGCATCACCAGTACATGGAGCACATTAGGACCCTGCATCCCTGGCCTTGGCTCATTCTGTGGTTGTACAGGATTGCCAATCTGCATTTGCTTAATCCTGGACTTTGAACCTGCTTATCATTCATTCCCCTAGTAGGGTTGAAGCAACACTCCCGCTTCCAATGCCCCAACATGTTGCATTAATGACAAGGATTAGATTTCTTCAACGTTGCCACATCAATCCCAGTACTCGGGTCAATAGGAACACCACAACATCTCCCTTGTTGAGCACCATTTCCACTCTGTATAATAGGTCATCCTTGTTTATACACACCACCCTGCACACCACCAGTGTTTCATCTATTAGATGGATTCTGACATCTCCTTTGTACTGCTTTCATCTGGGCCAACAACTTTTCATTCAATTTCTTCTGTTTCATGTCTTATTCATCACTGCACTATTTTACATACCTCAATATCTCATCAATTGACTTACTTTTCCAACTAATTTAATGCTGCTGCATCATCAAGCTAACCTCAGGAGTCCTGTCACAAACTGAGACACAAAACTTCCCATGTCTTTGGTTTTAGGATTTCCGATTCCACTATGGTCCTGATTACAAGTTTAGGTGTTATTTATCGCACATAATAAATAACGAGTCATGGGGTACATTATTTATCATGTGCGACAAATAACACGTATCACAAGATTGTGGGATATAACAAGCGGAACAGTCTAGCCAAAACTGCCAGGCGAGGTACTCCCTGGACCAGAAGCAAGCATCTTAGGACAGGTTTCAGGGTATCACCCCTCCTCAGCCAGGATATCCTGGACGCGGTGGCATGGTGAGCACGGGACCCACAACTGGGCATACCCGTCCTGCTCGGGTGACAAATGTAAAAGAACAATTGATGGGCAGAATGCTGAACAATGTCAAACACTCACCCCAATGAGAGATCTGAGCCTAAATCCATTGTTGTTTTGCTCACAACGCCATTCCAGTTTGGACACAGCCATATGCAAATCAGTCTTGACCCTGCTCCACATGGGAACAGGCCAGTCTGAACTGTCAGGTCCTCCCTGGACTGGAAACAAGTTTCCTAGGACCGGTTTCGGGGTATCACACTCTCATCAACCAGGATAGCCTGAATCTGGGGCATGGTGACCATGGGACTCACGTCTGGGCATACCCGTCCCACTTGGGATGACAAATGTAAAAAAATAATTGATGGATAGAATGCTGAACAATGTCAAACACTCACCCCCAGTCAGAGATCTGGACCTAAATCCATCATTTTTTGCACCAGCTACATGCAAATCAGTCATGACCCTGCTCCCTATGGGAACAGTCCAGCACGAACTGCCAGGCCAGTTTCTCCCTTAACCAGAATCAAGCATTCTGGGATAGGTTTCGGGGTTTCACCCCACATCACCCAGGATATCCTGAATCCAGTGGCATGGCCAGCACGGGACCCACGTCTGGGCTTACCCGTCCCACTCGGGTGACAAATGTAAAAGAACAATTGATGGGCGGAATGCTGAACAATGTCAAACACTCACCCCCAATCAGAGATCTGAGCCTAAAGCCATTGTTGTTTTGCTCACCACGCCATTCCAGTTTGGACACAGCCATATGCAAATCAGTCTTGACCCTGCTCCACATGGGATCAGGCCAGCCCGAACTGTCAGGTCCTCCCTGAACTGGAAACAAGCTTCCTAGGACCAGTTTCGGGGTATCACACTCTCATCAACCAGGATAGCCTGAATCCAGGGCATGGTGACCGAGGGACGCACGTCTGGTCATACCCGTCCCACTTGGGATGACAAATGCAAAAAGAACATTTGATGGATGGAATGCTGAACAATGTCAAACACTCACCCCCAGTCAGAGATCTGGACCTAAATCCATAATTTTTTGCAACAGCCACATGCAAATCAGTTTTGACACTGCTCCCCATGGGAACACTCCAGCCCGAACTGCCAGGCCAGATTCTCCCTTAACCAGAAACATGCATTCTAGGATAGGTTGCGGGGTTTCACCCCACATCACCCAGGATATCCTGAATCCAGTGGCAAGGCCAACACAGGACCCATGTCTGGGCTTACCCGTCCCACTTGAGAGACAAATGTAAAAGAACAATTGATGGACAGGATGCTGAACAATGTCAAACACTCACCCACCGTCAGAGATCTGGGCCTAAATCCATCATTGTTTTGCTCACTACGCCATTCCAGTTTGGACCCAGCCATATGCAAATGACTCTTGACCCTGCTCCCCATGGGAACAGTCCAGCTCAAACTGTCAGGCCAGGTCCTCCCTGGACCGAAAACAAGCAACATAGGATCAGTTTCAGAGTATCACCCCTCATCAGCCAGGATAGCCTGAATCTAGTGGCATGAAAAGCACGGGATCCATGTCTGGGCATACCCATCCAACTCGGAGCGACAAATGTAGAAAGAACAATTGATGGATGGAATGCTCAACAATGTTAAACATTCACCCCCAGTCGAGATCTGGATCTAAATTTATCGTTTTTTTGCTCGCCATGCCTTTCCAGTTTTGACCCAGCCATATCGAATTCAGTCTTACCCTGGGCCCCATGGGAGCAGTCCAGCCCAACTGCCAGCCTGGTCCTCCCAGGACCAGAAATAAGCATCCTAGGATTGGTTTTGGGGTATCACTGGTAGCATTTTATTTACAGTCCCTGAGTATATGGTACATCACTTTACAAGGGACTTATAAGTAAACTAAATATGCCAATTGTGTATACACCAATGTTTCCATGTTTAGTGGAGAAGCACATGCACTTTAGCACTGGTCAGCAGTGGTAAAGGCCAGCAAAACAAATCTGCAAAAAGAGGAGGTAAGCAGGCAAAATGTTTGGGGAAAGACAACCCTAAGGATGACAGGTCTAACACATGTCCCCCCAGCTGAAAGTTATAAGATGTACCCAACCTCTAAGGAGCTCTCATCACTAAGGTAGAAAAACCAGGATAGAGCATTAGCTTTGGCATGGTCTACCCCTGGTCTGTGTTCCACCCTGAAGTCCATACCTTGTAGAGAAATGGACCACCTCAACAGTTTTGGATTCTCACCCCTCATTTGTATGAGCCACCTGAGGGACCTGTGGTCATTATGAATCAGGACGTGAGTTCCAAACAGGTATGGTCTCAACTTCTTCAGTGCCCAGACCGCAGCAAAACCTTCTCTTTCTATAGCACTCCACCATCGTTCTCTGGGGAGTGTCCTGCTGGAGATGAAGGCTGCAGGTTAAATTAGGCCCTGTTCATTAAATTGTGAAAGTCCTGCCCCTATGCCTTGTTCGAAGGCATCTGTCTGAATGATAAACTCCTTGGAGAAGTCAGGGGCCTTGGGCAAAGGGGCTGTGCACATGGCCTACTTAAGGGAGTCACATGATTTTTGGCATGCCTCTGTCCAAATCGTATTTCTGCTGTGCTTCTTAGAAGTCAGCTCTGTCAAGGGGGCAATAATGGTGCCATATCCCTTGACAAATCTTCTATAGTAGTCAGTGATGCCCAAGAATGCTGTGATCTCAGTCTGGGTTTTGGGTGCCTCCCAGGCCATGCTAGTCTCTATCTTGGCCTGGAGGAGCTACACTTTACCCCAGTTGTCCCAAGTACCCACAGACCCCTGCCCCTTATGGCACTTACTGGCCTTGATAGCCAAGCATGTCTGTTCAGAGCCTGAGCACTTCCTGGGGTGTGTGGTCCTTCTAGCTGCTACTGAAGATAGCTATGTCATTCAGATAGGCAGCACTGAAGGGCTCCATATTAGCATGGACCTGATTCACCAACCTCTGGAAGGTGGCAGGGACACTCTTGAGTCCAAAGGGCATCACTCAAAACTGATAGTGGCCCTCTGGAGTGGAGAAGGTTGGCCTCTCCTTTGCTCCTTGTGTTAGGGTGATCTGCCAGTACCCTGATGTAAGATCAAATGTATTTAAGTACTGGGCAGCCCCTAACCTGTCAATAAGCTCATCAGCCCGGGGGATGGGATGAGCATCTGTCTTTGTGACTGAGTTTAGCCCTCTATAATCTACACAGAACCTGAGTTCAGGTGTGGTCCCTGTTGGGGCAGCTTTTGGTACCAGAACCACAGGACTGGACCAAGGGCTACTGGAGGGTTCTATCACACCCACCTCCAGCGTTTTGGAAATTTCCTCCTTAATGCTGGCCCTCACCTTATCAAACAACCTGTAAGATTTGTTCTCAAAGTGGGGTTTGAGGCTATTGACATGGAGCACCCTGTGGCGTTGCATAGGTGTCTTAAGGTCCACCAGTTAGGTGGCCTCACCCTTCCTTTCAATCACCTTATAGGGGCCAGTCTAATGGTCTTTGAGGGCCCTGAGCTCCACAGGTTTCATAACCCAAACTTTCTGCCCAGGTTCAACGCCACAGTGGTAGAAGTTCGGTCATACCATTGTTTCTTTACATCCTGACTGGCTTCTAAGTTGTCTGAAGCTTGCTTCTAAAACTTAGCCATTTGGCTTCTGAAGGCCAGCATGTAACTCACTACATCCTGGGCAATCTTCCTGGGAGCTTGTTCCCATCCTTCTTTCACAAAACGTAGGGGTCCTCTAACTACAGAAGTTTGAATGGGCTGAAGCCCACTCCCTTCTGTGGCACCTCTCTGTAAGCAAACAGAAGGCATGGCAGTTAGATGTCCTACTTCTACCTCAGGATCCCTGGCAGGCCTCTAATCATGCCCTTCAGGGTCTTGTTGAATCTTTCAACAAGCCCATTTGTTTGTGGATGGTAGGGAGTGGAGAACTTGTAGGTTACCCACACTCCTTCCACATTGACTGCAAATAAGCAAACATGAAGTTGGTGCCTCTGTCAGACACGACTTCCTTGGGGAAACCAACTTGGGTAAAAAGGCCCATCAGGGCCTTTGCCATTTAACGTGCAGGCGTGGGCCTCAGATGGATTACTTCTAGGTACCTAGTGGCATGATCCACCAGAACCAGGATAAACCTGTTGCTTGAAGCATTCTGGGGATCCATAGGCCCAACAATGTCGATGCACACCCTCTCTAAGGGTGTGACAATGACATGCAAGGGATTAAGGGGGGCTTTAAGCCTCTGCCCTGTCTTCCCACTTGCTCAGGTTACACAAGTACTACAGAATGCATCTGAGGAAGTCTTGATCCTAGGCCAATAAAAGTCAGGGGCAAGCCTTGCAAAGTCTTGTCTTGGCCTAGGTGTCATGTCAGGGTAATTTCGTGAGCCAGCTCTAGTAGAAAGACCCTGTAGCACTGAGGGACCATGAGGTCCCTTGTTGTCCCATGCACAGGAGCCTTAGGCTCACTGTAAAGGAGGCTATCCTCCCAGTAAATGTCATGACTTCCAGAGGCATCACCTGCTGCTCTGTGCCCTACAGTACTTCTCCTTGGTGGGTCCTCCTTCCTCATGCCTTCCAGCAAGCTCTGGCAGGTCATCAAGGGGAGCAATGCCCTCCTCAGTTGACTCACGGGTAGCCACCGCAGGTGCTCCATCCACCTCACTGGGAAGACATTCAGGGCTGGTTTTCCATGTGCTCTACCTTTCCCCTTCTTAGGAGCTGGCTGGGCCATTCTTCGGGCTTCAGCCCTTCTTGACTACCATCCTGGGCAGCCATGGACCTTGTGGTTGCACAAATCCAATGAGATAACCCCAACATCTCCACATGAGCCTTGAGCTTGACTTCCTTCCAGGTAGTGTGCTCAAGGTCATTAGCAAGCAAACAGTCCACAGGCATGACTGGGCTCACTGCAACTTTCAGAAGACCTGAACCCCCCCACTCAATTAGAACAGGGGACAGTGGATAGTGACCCTCTCTGTTGTCAGCCACCACATTGTGGTGGAATGCATAGGGAATCACCTGCTCTGGGGACACCAGCTGACTCCTTATCATCGTCATGCTGGCACCTGTATCCCTCAGAGCCTCAACACCTTGCTCATTGATGGTGACCCATTGACTATACTAGTAGTTAGATTAGAGGGCTCATGGATCTTGGTCAGCTCAAATCAATAAATTCAGGTGCAGATGCAGATGCTGGTTCTCCAGAGGAAAACATGGTTTTAGCAAAAAACAAAAAAACTATTCAGTGAGAATTGAAAAAGGTTTTAATTGGTCTTTAGTATAGAGCAGTGGTGAACACTAAATTACTATATGGTATTGCACAAACCCAAGTCCTTTCCTCACCACTGATCACCAATGTTAGAAATGGGGTCTCTTGTTGGCAGAGGTATGCACATTGTCCAAGTAGGGGCCAGTACTTTAGTCAGGGTAAGCTAGATGCACTAAAAGATAACCTGTGCGCGCCCTCTTGTAGCTTGGCACAAAGCAGTCAGGCTTATCAAAAGAGGCAATCTGTAAAGTAATTGTGCAACACACACACGCACACACACACCAACACAATGAAAACACCATAAAAGATTCCACACAGGGTTAGGGAAATAGAAAGTAATTTTATGAGTAAATCAAGACCAAAATGACAAACATCCAATAAGTAGAACCGGAGTTATGGATTTTTAAAGAACATATAAAAATATAGTGCTTAGAGTCTTTAAGCGCCGACCTGGAATATCTGGTTGCCTTGACCGTGGTAAATAATAAGTTTAGGCCGATCGCGACGGAGCTCGGGTCGGATACAGGGACCAGCCTTGGCCCAATGAAAAAGTACCTTGGATGGAGACTGTGTCGATGTCGAAGACCCGATGCGAGAAGCAGAGGAGGTGATGGGTCGTAGTCGATCCCTTGGATGTAGACGATGCGTCGGTTCCAATCCACACAGTTGGTGAAGCTTCTTTGGCGAACCCCTTTTGCAATGCAGGCAATGTTTAATTGTGGAGCAGCGTAGTCCATCATCGTCGAGCCGTGCAGTCATTGAAGCCATGTCCTCGAGCAGCAAATGCGTCGGGAGGATGCATCAGCTCCGATCAGCACAATGGAGACTATGCGTCAATTTTGCTGGGTCAGCACAGAAAACTCACTTCCAAGGGCCTAGGACTGGGTTGGCACCCCTTGGCAGATTGGGGACTCATGGGTGCTGTTGCAGGGTTGGAGGAAGCCTTTGATGTCCCTGAGACTTCAGAACGGGGAGCAAGCTAGCATGCCCTTGGAGTCACTCTGGGTACAAGTGAGGTGAGTCCAGTCCTTTCCTCAGCAGGGCAGAGGGTAGCAGGACAGCACAGCAGAGCAGAAAAGCCGTTATTCCAGAGCAGCAGTCCAACAGAGTGGCAGTCCTTGTAGCACCACAGCAGCCCTTCCTCCTGGCAGAGTTCTTCACAGGTCCAGTAGTGTCTGGTTTGGAGGGGTCAGAGACCCGGTACTTATACCCAGTTGTGCCTTTTCAGTGGGGGTGACTTCAAATAAGGGTCTTTGAAGTGCACAGAGGTCCTTTCTTCGTAGCCCTTGCTCCAGAATATCAGTACGGGGTAATCAGCCCATTGTGTGGGAAAAGACATTACCTATTCAGTTGCAAGTGTCAGCTCCTCCCTCCCTTCCTGCCCAGGAGGGGCCATCAGAATGCAGATGAGTGCTCAGACACACCTAACCTTCCTGTATTTGTGGCTGTCTAGGGTGAATGTACAAAGTGAAGCTGTCAACCACCCCAGATGTGAATTGGAGACAGGCTGCTGGCAAACAAAGCACAGAAAATTCCCACTTTCTAAAAGTGGCATTTTTAAAATAGTAATTTTAAATCCAACTTTACTAGTAAAGAGGATTTATAGTTACCATTCTAGTGATATAAAACAGGATACAGCAACTCCTTTCTAATCATGAATTGCAGCTTAAAAGTGTATTAAGGAATTCCCAATGTTAACCTTTGTGAGGATTAGGGTGTTTGTCACTACTAAGACATGTAAAACTTAAAAGTACATGTTCTACCTTGTACGTACACAGTACCCTGCTCTATGGGCTATCTAGGGCCTACATTTTGGGTGACTCATGGGTAATAAAAGGGGAGTTTAAGGCTTGGCAAAGGGCTTTAAATGGCAAGTCAAAGTGGCAGTAAACTGCATACACGGATGTGCAGTGGCAGGCCTGAGACAGGTTTGAAAGGATACTTGTGTGGCTGGCACAATCAGTGCTGCAGGCCCACTAGTAGCATTTAATTTACAGGCCCTGGTATATGGTATACCACATTACCAGGGACTTATAAGTAAACTAAACATGCAAATTGTGTATACACCAATGTTACCATGTTTAGGCTAGAAGCACATGCAATTTACCAATGGCCAGCAGTGGTACAGTGTCAGAGTCCTAATGCCAGCATAAAGAATCAGCAAAAAGACAAATATCAATATGAACGTTGAATATGTTATTTTACGCACATGTATATTGTTTAGACTAAATGCGAAACTTGAATAAAAGAAAACATGATTACATTGTTCAATTGAAAATGTATATGTGAATCCCTAGTCTCCACAATGATTGCATTCCATTAATATATCTAAATGGATCACACACATTAAGGAAATCAAGCCATACAGTGAATATACTATTGTGTAGAAATATATACTTGCATAATTGTGATGTATAAACGGTGGAGCCTAAATGATGCTGCTCCAGGCGGATTGGTGCTCACTAGGAAGTTTGTTCCACTCCTTGTCTGTGGAACAGAGAAAATGCTTTGTCTCCAAATGTTTTGTTCCAAGTTTTAGGGATAACTATCAGATGCCACAGTACCGAGTGGCATAGCTGGACTATAGATTCTGAATGGATTACTCCATGTAAAATAACCATTGCCTTAAAATAATTCCTAATGGGTAGGCAGATACCAGTAGTGTGACAAGGAGCCACCTTTTGGTTTAGCTTCAAGCACCTCAAGAGTTTGTTGAGGAGCCACAGTGGTAGACATTTCTGTAGCCCATTCAAGATTGGACTAATGCTGGAAATACAGGGATAGGATAGCTGTTAGGCATCTAGGGGCATATTATCAAGGGCTTTATCGCCGCTTTAGCGGCACTTTTTGCCGCTAAAGCGGTGATAATTTTATCGCCCTATTAGCAAGCTGTCGCTAACAGGCGTTAGCGACAGCTTTCAGGCGTTAGAGGCCGCGTTTACCATCGCCTTGCATGTCAGCGATAATTATCGCTAATGACATGCAAGGAAGGCGTTCCCTACTAAAAGCGACTGAAAACAGTCGCTAATCCCACTACCCCCTATTAGCAAGGCAGGCGAAGCGATATAATAATTTGCGTTAAGCCCGTTTATCGCTAGATTCTAACACCTGCTAGTGAGGACGACTTACCTGTTTAAAGTATAGGAGGTGGATTCTAATGCTGAATCCACCTTAGCGTTAATACGAGAATATCGCTGGTTTTCCAGCGATATTCTCGCTTTTTGTCGCTATCGCTGGTAATAATATCGCTATGGAGATAAACCTTACTAATAGGGTGTTATCTCAGCGATATTTTCCAGCGATAGGCGGCGTTAACCAAAGTCGCGCTAAGCGCGGTTAGC
The DNA here is from genome assembly GCA_963921515.1 of Calotriton arnoldi. Taxonomy (NCBI): domain Eukaryota; kingdom Metazoa; phylum Chordata; class Amphibia; order Caudata; family Salamandridae; genus Calotriton; species Calotriton arnoldi. The sequence goes on along the minus strand of CAWUFW010000920.1, from coordinate 2,321,403 downwards.
GATAAATATCGCTATTCCTTGATAATATGCCCCCATTTTTCTTAGCAATTTTAGTTGCAAGAAGCAAGTAGGGGTCATCCTGGAAACCTGATATTCTAAAGTGATTTCTAAATCAACATAAATGCCCAAGTTATGTAACACTTTGGCAGACTCTGGACACAAGTGCATGGTTTTGAGCCACATGGAAAGGTGCAATTTATACACAGCAAGTCAGTGAGTGAGTGAGTATACACTTATAAAGCGCATGGCTACCAAAGGCCTCCCAGCGCTAGAGACAGAGCCAACAACCAAAGAGTGGCAAAGACGATCAAGGAAACAACAGAGTCTTCAAAAGTTTGCGGAAGGAGAGATGATTAGCCTCCAGCCGGATATAGTCAGGTAGCTGATTCCAACATTTTGCCGCAATGAAGGAGAACAGACGTCCACCACTCCGTGCTCGATATATTCTAGGAACGGTAGCTAGGAGTTTTTTCCCGGAGCGCAATGCTCATAGCGGGAGGTATGGGGGAATAATAGATTGCAGAATTGGTGGAGCCCTAGCTGACAATGACTTATGGGCGATGCACAGAGCCTTGAACTGAATCCTTTCGGCTACCGGCAGCCAATGCAAAGCAATAATGTGTGGCTTAGCAGACTCCCGATTATGAGCCTGCATAAGAAGTCGGGCCGCACAATTTTGAACCGTTTGGAGTTTTTTAATAGTAGAGCAGGGAGCTCCAAGGTAGAGCACATTGGCATAATCAAGCCTTGAAAGGATCAGGGCTTGTACCAATAGCTTCCTTGCAGTAAAAGGTAAAAAGGGAAGAACTTTCCTAATCATTTTTAAGAGACCATAACAGGTACCTGCCACCCTGCGCGCCTGTTCCCTAAAGTTCAGGTTGTGATCCAACCAAACCCCAAGACTTTTTATTTGCTCTTTGGGGGTGGGCATCACACCTAAACATTTAGGCCACAGTACGCTGGTGTCAAGATTAGTAGTCTTGCCCAGAAACATTAACTCCGTTTTGGCTGCATTCAGTTTTAGGAAAGAGCCATCCATCCACGCGGAAATCCTTTCCAAGCAATTGGCCAGATTAATCTTAGAATTATCCAAAAGATTGAGGGACACTATCAGCTGAGTGTCATCAGCATACGAGATGATCCTAACCCCAAAGGGCTTGACCACCTCGGCCAGAGTGCGGAGATAAACATTAAAAAGTATGGGGCTCAGGGAGGAGCCCTGAGGCACCCCACATCGCAGAGGCATACTTTCTGAGATAGAGTTATTCTCAAAGACCTGGAAAAATCTATCGGCCAAGAAAGACTCAATCCACTTGGTACTCCAGTAAGGAGTACTTTCGTTTTTGAAGGGATAAGTTTCATAAAATTTGTGGGCTAAAATGGCAGTAGGAATATAGGCCAAATCGAAATGGTCTGGTGCTGAGGCCATTTGAAATGATTTGACTGCTGAAGCTTAATTTTGTAATGTTGACATACATGCAGCACTGAGAACCCAAAACTGTTGGGGTGGTCCATCTCCCTACAGGTATTGGACTTTATCGTGGAACACTGCCCTGGCACAGAACACGCAACTCTGATGGTCTTTCCAGGTCATTCTGCCTTAGTGAGGAGAACTCCCATGAGGCTGGGTAGTTCTTTCCACTTTCAGATGGGGGTGGGTGGGGGCACAGGTTAGACCTGGCATCTTTGGCGTGATTTCTCCTGTCTTTTTGCCTATGACCTCCTGTTTTTTGACTGTGTGCTGCATTTAATTTTTGCTGGTTTCAGGACCCTGGGCACTTTGCCACTGCTGACCAGTGCTAAAGTGCAAGTGGTCCCTGTGTAAATTGCATTGCTGATTGGTTTATCCATGATTGGTATATTTCATGTATTAGTAAGTCCCTAGTAAAGTGCACCAGGTAAGCCCAGGGCCTGTAAATTAAATGCTACTAGTGGTCCTGCAGCACTGATTGTGTCACCCACGTGAGTAACCCTGCAAGTATGTCTAAGACCTGCCAATGCACTGTCTGTGTGTGCAGTTTTAAACTGCCATTTTCACATTGCAAGTGCAACCCACTTGCCAGGCCCAAACCTTTCCTTTTACTACATGTAAGGCACCCCCAAGGTAGGCCCAAGGTAGCCCCGTTGGCAGGGTGCTGTGTATTTAAAAGCTAGGACATGTACTGTTGTGTTTTACATGTCCTAATAGTGAAATACTGCTAATTTTGTTTTTCACTATCTCTCCCATAGCATTACATAGGAATTGTCTTGAAATATCTTTTAAGTGTAATTTCCCATTGGGAGCTGATTAATATTTGAAGTTTGAAGTCTCTGAACTCATAATTTAAAAATACATCTTTTGCTGGAGTTGGTTTTTGAATTGTGTGTTTGAAAATGTCACTTTTAGAAAGGGGGCATTTTCTTGCTAAGCCATTTTCTGCCTTTGCCTATCTGTAGAATCCATGTCTGGGTTAGGGTGACAGTTGGACTCTTGTGCATTCACTTTAGACAGTGATGCAAAGTGAGCTGAGGTGTTCCTTGCATATCCTGATGGGCCATCACCAGGCTGATGGGCCTTCCCGAGCTAGAGTGGTGGGAGAAGTTGTCGTAGACACCTGAATAGGGCTGTGCCTGTCCTCACATAAAGCTGTTTCCACCCGCTTGTAATGTGTCTGGAACCAGGTCAGGGAAAGGCAGGGTGTTGTGCACTACATAGACTTTCCTTTGAAGTTTGCCTACTTCAAAGGCAGAAAGGGGTATAAGTATTGGACCTCTGACACTCTCAAATCAGAACACTTCTGGGCTAAAGGACATTCTGCCAGGAAGAAGAGCTGGGTGCTGTAGGAGGGACTGCCACTCTGCCTGTTGCTTTGTTGTGCTGGCCAGCTGCTTGCTGCTTGCTACTACTGTTCTGGGAGTGAAAGGACTGGACTTTGCTTTCTGTATCCTGCTTCCAGGGTTCTCCAAGGACTTGTGCATGCTTGCCTCCTGTTAAGAAGTCTCAGGGCCATCAAAGACTTCACCTACCAGTGCCTGGGCTCTTTTGCTGAGACCCCTGACTTGCCAAGTGGTGCCAAATCTAGTTCCTGGGGCCTTGGACATAGAATCTGGTGATCTGAAGAGAAAAATTCACGCATCGACTCTCAGCACCTGTTTTCTCGATGCAGCATCATAGTGTGGCTAAAGAATCGATGCACTGCCTACTTTGTGGCTGAAAAATCACAGCAGCTGAGTCCCGAGCACTGTTTCACGGACGTCCATGGGACCCGCTCCTACTCCGATGCAGCCCCAGCTTCGCCGCTGAAGAATTGACGCATCACCTGGTCCGCTGCTGTGAAATCAACCCAGCGTCTACTTCATCGCCGCCGCATCACAGCCACGCATCGTCCCTCGATGCTGTCTCTTCATCGACGTCGCCCAGCAGCAAGGAACCGAGGCTGCATGTCCGGAGATTGATGCATCACCTCCCCTTCCAGTAAGGTACCGACGCAAGGAACCAATGAATCACCTCCCTTGCGTAGCAGTAAAGAACCGCTGCATCACCTCCCCTGGCAGTAAAGAACCAATGCATCACATCCCCTGGGAGTAAGGAACCGACGCATCGCTTTGCTTTTCTGGTGCTTCACCTCCTATGTGCCTGTTTCGTCTTTGAATTTTGACGCATCCAAGATACTTTGTGCTAAAAGAAACGCATCCATAGATTTCTATGGACTGAACTTATTTAACCTTTGAAAAAAAATATCTTGACTGGTGTATGTTGGATTTTTGTTGTTTTGTTCTTGTTCCATTCAGATAAATATTGGCTATGTTTCTAAACTGGTGCGGACTTGTTATGTAGTATTTTCACTGTGTTAATGTATGTATATGTACAAATGCTTCACACATTGCCACTGAGAGAAGCCTGACTACTCGTGCCAAGCTACCGAGGGGTGAGCAGGGGTTGTCCTAGCTGATTGACTCCCTTATCCTGTCTAGAGTGAGGGTCCCTACTTGGACAGGGTGCAAACCACTGCCAACTAGAGACCCCATTTCCAACAGTACCTATTTCAAAGCAAGGGGCTTGCAAATGTCCCATTGTTTATTATTCAGTATTTGTTAAGATAAAGCATAATACAGATATTATATATTGTATATGAATTGTAACAGAGAAGCTTTTTGGCATGTATGTATTTGGATAAGTACAGTAATTCCAATTAGGATGCAGTGGCTATCTAACCGGTAGAGGCTGTTGTTCGTGTTGTGAGCTTAGAGTTACAAAGGAATCTAGGGCCAACATGTACAAATGGGACCAGATTCACATAGATAAGTTACACTTTTGAGTAATTTTACACTTTCTAGAAATTTACTATTTCAGTATACACAAACTCTGAGTGTAAACTTAATAAAAGCATGTAAATTGCGTGTCACCACCCCCATGATAATGCAACTCACTTACTCTTGTGTGGGTGTGTGACATCCCAACGAAACCCCTCTCTGACCCTCTCTAAACCCTGGCAATGCCAATAGGCCAGGGTGTAATGTGCTAACTCAAATAAACATATACATTCATAAATGCTGCTTATCATGCAGGCACATTTTGCTTCAAAAGGGCTAATTGATTGACAGGGGCTATGTGTGAGTCTTTAAAGACAACAGCGCAAAACATAATTTCATTGTACCTAGAGTAATCACTGAGGAAATCCCACACAGGAAAAACCACACAAAATAAGGTCCAAAGTACAAAGTTGTATTTAAAATGTAAGAATCATTACAAAGAGCAAAGGGATACATGGTTAGTCAATCAATTCAATTGGCAGCGGAAAACTAAGCCTTAATCTTGCAGTCCAGCACAAGGCAAATGAGAGCTAATTGTAAGAAGGACTCCCCAGTATCCCAGGAGATAAGAACTTGAACATATTCTAAGTGCAGAGTAATAAACAGACTAGCATGGAGTCTGCTCTCTAAGAGGGCCAGAGGAAGTCCTCAGAAAATAATCTAAGTGCTACTAATAAAGGTGTGACGTAATGTCTGCCTCTGAGGAAAGCAAGGGAAATTCTTGACTCCTCTCTCAAACAGAGAGTGTCTTTCGGACATAGTAACCATAAATTCACTGTGATTCAATGAAGAAATTTACATTGTATAATCCAACAGCAAAACAGAAAACACATCACGGGGGTAAAATCAGTTTTACTCTGCATCTAATGAATAACATTATATTATGTAGTACTGATAAAACAATACTACATAAAAGAAAAAAACGGCCTTAGGACATTGCTTTCAATTGTATACAGTTGCAAATCTGTCCTCTCCGGTAACATCAAGAACAGAAAATAATACGTATTAATAATGTTACAGTGCAAGGCTGACTTTAGAGCTAACTGCATTTCGTAAAATTATTCAGTAATAAAGGTCACATTTGAGGTTTCTCAATGCACAGGCAGCTGTCATGTTACTTAGGGGGTGATTACGATGGCGGAAGGCCTGCCACCGCCTGCCGTGAGGTGGCGGGCCCTCCGCCATCTGACAGCAATTTTACCCCCGCCAAATTACGATGGCAGGGGGAATCGCTTTCGGACCGCGGCCACGCTTCCGCCACAGGCATTCGTACCGATTGCCTGGCGGAGCGGTCAGCATATGTAAAATGGTGGCGGTGCCTAGCAGGCACCGTCTGCCAAATTACAATGCTGGCTGTAGCCAGCCTTTCCATGGCGATGAAACCGCCATGGAAAGGCTGGCAGGAATTGGTTTCGGGGTCCGGTTGCGAGCCCCCCTTGTGTTGGGGGGGGAGGTGGTGGTGCACTGGGGGGGTACCCATGGTACCCCCCTACATTTCCCTGCACTAAGTGGCAGGCACCGCGTGGTGCCTGCCACGTAGTGCAGGGAAACGCACAACATGCTGTTTTAGCATTGCGGCGGGTGCTGCAGCCAGCAGCACCTACCGCAATGTTAACCTAGCATGATGTGACCGCCACAGTGGCGGTCACATCATAATACGTGGTGCGAGACCGCTGCCTTACAGGTGGGCGGTCCCAGGCACCGCTATGATGGCGGGCGGACTCAAGTCCTCCCGCCATCGTAATCACCCCCTGAGTGACATGCACTGCTCACACACATTTTAAAGGTGCAATTTGAAACTACGACTAGGCCAAAGCCTCCTCATGTCAAGCTAACAAGACTTCATTATATTAAACACAGTAAAAACATTGAATTTGTGTCTCACTATTAATAATTAAGAGCAGAGAATTGGTAATTTGTTGAATCTGCTTCCACAACCCATTAAACCCTGACCCACAAGTGTTGGAAATGCTTGGAATAAAGGTAGAAAAATACTTTTGCTGTACAGCATGTACACAGGTGATAAATATTGTATATGACAAACACTGCGATGATTTAGTGTACTTTTCAGATGCATCATAGTCCCTCATAAATTGCAATTGAAGCACTTCATGGAAGGTGGAATGATCCACAAAAGTGCCAAGAGTTTGAGGTGAGAGAGTTATTATACTCCTTTGCTGGAGCCAACGCCTGTGCTTTGTACATTTCAGAGAATTATTAACAATGGGCCTGATGAACAAATGTATTTTGCAGGTGCAAAGTCTGTGATTTGCACTATCACAGGGTTTGCAATCACAAAACACGAAGTTTCTCTTTACAAAAGCCCTTTTGTCAGTTAGAAGTCCTTTTGACTGATAAAAGTGATTTGGCATGACTGCCCAAATAATTAATGGGCATGTGATTACATTTCTATAAAATGGGAAACATTTTTTCCTAAAGCAGCACCAGTTCCTATAATGGACATGGGCTGCTTTAAAAAAAAAAAAAATCTTGGATGAATCGGAACATTCTCAGGTCACAGAGGTATTTTAAATGTGTCTACGTTTTTAGGGGAAAAATTACTTTCAATAAATGTCATTCATTGCACTGATATAATCTAATTTTCATATTTCATAATTTTACATGATGTTTGTTGCTTACCTTACATGCTGGCACAACATGTCCTCCTCTACCCTCCAGTCTGTAATTCAGTGTGGGCACCAAACAACTCCCTTAGCCAATCCTGGCTCTTCATTCGTGCTGTTAACCTGCATGAGAGTAGTGCCAGGATTGAAGGGAGCGACCTCTCTCAGCGCTCCCTGGGGCACTTGAGGCCTGTGCTTGCTGTCAACCCAATTGTCTAAGTCAGCTGGGTTTGCGAGGTTTAAAGTGCGCATGTCGGGCTGGATGTCGCAAGACAGTCGACCAAAGGGACATGTGCACTTTAAACTAGTGCCGAGGTAGCTTACCTCTCCTCCCTGCTGCTGTCACTCAGCAGGCCCCTCTCCTTCCTCACACTCGGTTCAGGACAGAATGACAAAAAATAAAATGGCAATAAATAAACTTTATTACCATTTATTTTTCAGCTCTGGGGCTTTTGGGGGCATTTTAATTGGTGGGGCTACACTCCTCTGCTCTAATGGAGGAGCCACCCCTGTTCTTCGCATTCCTTACATTTTGAGGTTCACTTCCTTAAGATATGTACCTTCATAAAACTACCTGTTTACTTTGAAGAAAGGCGTTTGACCTAAAAACAATTGAGTATTTCTTCTCATATCCCCATAATACCCTCCTTACTCTTGTCAAAACCTGTAATACTCAAGCATGTTGCATTAGAATGTAACAAGGCAGAAGGGTAGGAATCAGGACAGGGTAAGGAAAGACCTGAACTTGGAATAATGAGAATTAATGGTAAGTTCTTGGGCCATCACCTCCTTGTCTGTCTTCCTAGTAGTTTCATTTTGAGCATGCTCATAAACCTTCTCATGCATACAAACCTGACTATAGCGACTATGCAGAAACCACTTTTTATATATTTATAATCCAAAGAACTCGGACCACAATTTAAGAGGAGGCAGGACGCTAATCCAAGTACCAAAAAATCTTCTCAATCAGAATTAAATTGAAGATGATAAGGATGAAAAAATACATTTTGTGAAGACCAATAAGCTGTTTTACATAGTTCTTTGAGAGAAACACCCTGTTTCTCAGCCCATGATGCCGCTATCCCCTGGTGAACAAGCGTGTGCACCCACAGCTAGAGATACCCCTGAGGCTTCATAAGCTTAACTAATTCACCAGTTTGATGCTTTATTTTCTTTCTCAACTGGCCGTAAGGTTACAAAGAGAGACAGAAATTTGTTTAAAAAAAACTTTGTACTAGGAAGAAAAGTGAATAACAGCCTTGTTTTAGTTCTGTCTTTGGAGATAGAAAATGTATTTCTTTCACTTCTAAAAGAAGAGTTTCTGGTGGTGCTTTAGAACTGGTGTCTGTAAAAAGCTTGGAGCAGGTGGTTGGCTGAACTTGATGACATATACTGAAGTGACGACTTGCCAAATGCATTTACCTTCAATCTTATTTTATCTGAGAAAATACTGAAAACAACCTTCTGTCTACTGACACATTTGTGGCATAGTCATGCTTTTGTCTGGAACTCGCAATCTCCACCTGATTAATTGTGGAAGAGAGCCCCCAACGACAACCCTGCCTACAAATGTGTTGATCAGATTGCTGATGTGACTAATTAGGTTGAGACTGTTGTCTTGAAATAAGCTATTTTCGAGGAACTGGCAATTTGAAAGGCTGTTGTGAAAAAATGCCCCTTTTTGTGTGATCACCCCCAGTTTTTTGCTGAATGTTATTGCTGATTTTTAGGCTCTGCACACTGGAGCACTACAGCCCAGTGCCCAGTATATGTGTTCTGACCCCTAAAACACGTAGAAATTGGCTAATCCTTAATTGACGTATTTAACTCTCCGTTGAGGCCATAGTAAATGGTGTAGAAACTGCTCCTAGGGATTAGCATCTAAATGTCACCTATGGACTGTAACACTTGTTGTGTCATCCACTAGTGTGATAAGGAAAACATGGCTTCAGGCCTACCATTGCAGTCTAACTGCTGCAGTTTAAACTGCAGGCAGTTTGACAGGTAAAGTCCTCTCTTTTAAATATTAGTAAGTCACCCTTATGAAGCCCTTTTAGTCCACAAAGTAGGGTGCATGGTAATAAAAGTGTGACATGTAGAATATTAATGATAACATGTCTCTACAGGGGCAAGGCCCAAAAAGCTATTTTCACTATGGCAGACCTAGCTGCCCTACATAGAAAAACAGAGTACAGATTAAAATGCTAATATTGCTAACTCGGGAAAGGGATCAGCTAGAAAAGGAATGAAACATCTCTTTTTAATACACATTTAAAATCCAATTCAAAGGTAAAGTCGGATTTCAATACATATTAAGGAAAGTAACTTTTAGAAATTTTGGAAATGTACTCTTTGTCTGTGATTTCAGGAGTCTAATTTACATTAGCTCTCCAGTTATTCCTAGCCAATTTTCAGCCTTGAATGTGGAGTGAAGAAGGTGTGGAATTCCTACCAGGAGCACACAATAGGCTGACCTGCACGGGCAGGGATGACTCAAATGAGCTCAATATAATATAAAGGTTAAGGGCTGTGTCTCTCTTTTTGACACCAAGTGTCACATCCTGCATGACAGGTCTATCGGAAGCGCATGTAAAAGTTTTGCATCATTCAAAAGGAGCAAACAAGATGCTAGAACAATTTTTGTTTATCCCCTGTCTGATTGCTGAAGGACCCTGCTTCACAGACTGGATTTTAGTGTCACATAGGGGAGGACATTAGGATTAGCATAGTACACTAACCAGCCCAGAGCCTCCATCTTGAAAATTCCCTGCCACATGGCATTTTGGGCCTGTTGCCAGTTAAGCACACATGTACTACTGCAAACATAGATAGGTCAGGTCATGGGAACCTTTGTTTTACTGGTCAGAGAGGAACCAGACCAGTGAACAATGCAAAGCTGGACCCCCAGCCAGTCTTCCTCTGAACTCTGCTGAACTTGCAAAGCGATACTAAGAAGGCTGAGACTGCTACACTTGACTCTGTGACCTGCGAGAATGATCTCAGGTGGTTGGACCTCATTCCACTTAAAATCCAGTGACTGAAAGCTCTCTAAAGATCGCAAGGCTGATCCCCTGGGTGGCACCAGGAACATAAAAAAGCTAAAGAGGACATTTCTGTGAAGAATCCCAGCTGACCAGTGGCAACCGGCCCTGGACTGGACTTTGCTGTTATTTGGTTATTTGCGGTTCTGAGGTTGGACGTAAATGTTTGCTAGCGCCAAGACACTCCAGGGCAAGCACATGCTTTAGAAGTTACTAAACGAAATCAAACCAAGATTTCTTCCTCTTAGAGAAGAGTGTTTTCTCTGAAAAACAAAAAAGTCCCTTTAAAAATTGAGACTTAGGGGCCGATTCCGATCTCGGCTGGTAGTGCTCCGAATCGGATTCGGATTTACCGGATCCGATTCGGAGCCCTGTTTCCCGACCGAATCGTATGCGGGTCCGGCCGAGCGAGTACGATGCAGGCACCCGCGAAATCTCCAACCGACTCGAATGCGGCTTCAACACGCTCCGACCGACTCGCATGGACACGACTCGCACCGCGCTATGGAGACGTTTCCCGGCCGGGTAAGTAAGATGCGCGCCGCGACCACTCCGATCGACTCGCGCCGTCCGGCTCGAAAAAGCTGTCGGAGCCGGACTTTGGGGTTCCGCGTCGGACCCCCCTGTACGCGTAGGCGCGTGAGTCGCACACAGGGGGGACCCATGGGTCCCCCCTACCTGTGCATGTACGCCGCGATGCGCATGGACGCGTACACGCTGTAGGGGGCGCCCTTGACCGCCTCGCACCCATTGAGTCAATGGGAGCCCGCGTACGCGTCGTACGCCAGGCTCCCATTGACTTCAATGGGAGTGCGACCGAATCGAGTCCGATTGCATGCGAACGCATCGTACTCGTTCGGTCGGACTGCTAGGGTCCGATTCGGTCGGAATTCTCTCCGGGTCCGGCTCGGTCGGAGAGAATTCCGGCCCGAATCGGAATCGGCCCCTTAGAATCTTTTCCAAACTTCCCTACTTCCAGTCCTGAATGGGGCTGATCTACATGGTGTACCTAACCCACGCTACATCGCAGTGGGCCTCAAATCGCGCCTTGGTCCCTGTCCACTGAAACCTTTGACTACCATTGGCGCTTTGCCATTTTTGTCACTATTTTCACTTAAACCTTAAAAAATTCATAGCTCCGGTTCCCCTCATTGGACTTTTACTATTTTAGTGTCATTTTGTTTAATAAATGATTCATTATTTTTATAAAATTTATTGTGGTGACTTTTCAACTGTTTTAACTGTTTTAGTATTTCTAAATGCTTTACACATTTTTGTTAAGTTAAGCATGTCTGCTCTGTGCCATATCTACCAGGGGTTGAGCTCAGGTTTAACATTTTGAAACCTTTGACTAGACTTAACAGGATGGTGACATAGGGGCATATTAGCAAGACCGGCAATAAAATAATGGGCTTGCTAATATGCGTTATAGAATTCCAATAGAAGCCCAGGTTAGATGTCCTGCACATCTAACCTGGGCTTCTATTGGAATTCTATAACGCATATTAGCAAGCCCATTATCGCCGTTTTTGCGGCAGTTTCCTGCCACTAAAACGGCGATAATTTTATCGCCGGACTTGCTAATATGCCCCTTTATTTTTTTGGGTGGACACCAATCCACCTCAACTAATAAACCACTTTATCACACTGTAAATATTAATTTTTTCCGCTGTTTTACAAATGTATTCAGCTCAAGACCAAATAATTTCAAACCCAGAAATGGAAGATGTGCAATCAGAGCCTTCTATTTTACACCCAGCTTCCAGGAATTCATCCATAAGCGGAGTTTTGATGCAAAAGCAGCTCCTGATGCTGACACTATTAACCACAGCCCATCAAAGATGGCATCCGTTAAAAACCTTGGAGCATATTTACAAGCCCCTTGCGCCACTTTTGCGCCGCCGTTGCGTCACGCATGTGACGCAGCGGCGACGCAAACCATGCGCCGCGTTGCGCTATATTTACAACGTGACGCGTCTAGGGAGATGCGTCATGTAGTAAACCCCTGCGCCACATGAAACCTGCGTCAGGTTTCATGTGGGCGTACCGGCGCAGGGGGGGGGCGTTCCGGCGCAGGAACGCCTCGGAAAAGTGACGTAGTGAAATCTACAAGATTTCACGCAGTCACTTTTCCGACGCTGGTGCGTCAAATCCTTACGCCTGCTTCAAGCAGACATAAGGATTGACGCACCATGTTAGGGATAGGGAAGGTTGGAACAGTGCTGGAGTTGCGTCGCGCTTGCGACACAACTTCAGCACTGCGCCAACCTGCCGCCGGCAGATGCGTCACGCATCTGCTTATCCTTGCGCCACGATGCGCCGCATTGTAAATGCGGCGCCTCGGACGTGGTGCAAGGGTAAACTTGCGTGACGCATTTTCCCTGGCGCATCCCTGCTGATATGCAGGGATGCGCCAGGGAACGTAAATATGCCCCCTTGTATGTAGCTCCATTGAAGATTAGAGGTCAGAACAGTCTTCCCCTTTTTGCATGGCTTCATAGATGACTTGAAAGTCTCTTAGCTGGGTTTAAAATGCATATGCAGCATATGACAAAGCTCACAGAGTGTTCATAGCAGAGTAGATTTGTTTCAAGCTAGACTCCATTTTACGACTCCCTGCTGCAGGAGGCGCACACTCTTCAAATGAAAAAAAATTACATCCTGCTATACGTGCAGGAAACAAATTCATTTTTATAGTAAAGAAACGCCAATCTCAAAATATTCTTATGGATATTTTTTAAGAGAAAACGACGGCAACCAGGTCGATCCACATCCTTTCACTCTTTTACCAACACACCTTTAATAGCTTTGTGTAATGGAATTGCATAAAAGAGGTCTTATTTATATTGTCTGAAAACAACATCAGGCTCTTTCTCCGGAAATTCAAAACCCAACATATTTTGATGTGAGTTAAGTCTTCTGTTAATTTTGAGCTCTTTCTGTATTTCTCTTTTGTCAAAGGATTTATTGGATCCTCAAGAGCATCCTTCTCTAATCTGGTGTGCTTTGTAGTTGCTTGTTCATCTTGAAATTACTTTTAATTCCCTTCCAGACAGAGGGAGGAAGGAATAATCAATGTCCTCCAGGGGAGCAGGATCTTAATCTAGATCAGGAACCTAATCTAGTTATGGCTCCTCGTAATAGCCTATGTCTGAGCAATTCCTGTGCTCCATAGTGACACAAAAGCCTGTTTCACCAACCTTCTGCTGTTCCAATGTGAAGGACTCTGGGGCATATTTACGTTTTCTGGCGCATCCCTGCAAATCAGCAGGGATGCGCCAGGAAACGTGCGACACGCATCTCAATCCTTGCGCCACCACGGATGCGCCGCATTTACAATGCGGCGCATCATGGCGCAAGGAAATGCAGATGCGTGTCGCATCTGCTGCTGTAACGTTAGCGCAGTGCTGGAGTTGTGTCGCGGGCGCGACGCAACTCCAGCACTGTGCCAACCATGCCCATGTCTAACATGGTGCGTCAAAGCCTTACGCCTGCTTCAAGCAGGCGCAAGGTTTTGACGCAGCAAGGTCGGAAAAGTGACTAAGTGAAATCTTGTAGATTTCACTCAGCCACTTTTCCGAGGCGTTCCTGCGCCGGAACGCCCCCCCCTGTGCCAGAACGCCCACATGAAACCTGACGCAGGTTTCATGTGGCGCAGGGCTTTACAACGTGACGCATCTCCCTAGATGCGTCACGTTGTAAATACCCTGCAGCATGGCGCTGGCTTTACGCCGCCGCTGCGTCACAGAAGTGACGCAACGGCGGCGCAAAAGTGGCGCAAGGGGCTTGTAAATATGCCCCTAATTGCCTTATATCTGATGCTCGTGTCTTGCTTCCTCTTCCAGTCTAATTGTGAATTTAAATTTCATTAAAACCATCTCGGTCCGCTTAGCATGACCGTAAGAGGTTAAACAGAGGAAAGGGATAAAATGCCAGCTTTAGCTGGGCTGTCACTGGTCTCATAGCTGCCAAGTTTCCCAGGTCAATGTGTGATGTGCTGCTCCTGTCCAGGTTTTTTACTTTAAACTCTGGGACCTGTAGTCCTGTTTTATAATGGAACAAACAAGACTACAAGTCTCACCATTCAGATTCAAATCCTGGAGTGGAGCAGCATATCACTCATGGACCTGGGAAACTCGGCAGGTCTGTGGTCTGGAGTTGCCCAGCTAACATCTGCCCGCCGCTGCTCAGCAGGAGACCACACTCTGCCCGTCCATACTCTACATTATAATTAAATAGTTTTCTAAATATATTTGCGAAAGAAGGTTAAGGAATACATGCCAGATTTACATCTAAATTCCCTGGTTGCCTGCCAGGACAGGAACAAAAAGGCAAATGACAAGGTTATGGTGGGATGTTATGGGAACCTTAGAAGAAATACCTATCCTGAGGCATCAAGCCTTAAATGTTAAGGACTGGGAAGGCGAACGAGGAGGCAATAAATACATGACTCCAGTGCCTGAACTCTGCAAATGATTCTACTTAGTTAAACTGACTGCAGCCTAGATTGGTGCAAACGCTGAATGCTTTACCTAAGAAGAGCCTTGATGCCCTGATCTTTATATGCCACTTAAAAGGTTAATGCCATTCAGATCTTTCTGTTTTTAACCAACGGACACTGTACCTTCGAGACATCCCCAATGTATTTTTATTTTTATATTCGGTGTACTATTGATTGTTGGTAGGTAGGAAGCTGTAGCAAATATGGAAAGCTAAAAAAATCAAAATTCATCTAATATGGATATTTTTTATTCATAACGGGGTAATCAAATTGGCATTTGTCAGAAGTGGACTAGAGTTTGTTTCTCGTTTTTTTCTTCGAGTAGCACTTTCAGGACAGCACTTTCCGCATAGAAAATTACTGTTTTTCACCATTTCTTAGAATACTTAAAGAGCTTTTAGGAAATATTACAGGACTGGAGTTAGAATAGTAAAAGAGCCTCCTGGAATATTTTGCACTTTCCACCACCTATTTTAGGACTATAGTTAGCATAATAATGCTGCCCTCCAAGTCCACAAAACCTTCTGCTGCAGTTTCTTCCTCGTTTCGTAATAAGAATGTTTCCGAGATGCAATAGCTCTCTCTAGTGGTAAAATGCTGGTCACGTAATTTTCTTTTCCGTGCTGCATGCTTCACAATTCTGTCCAGGCACAGAGATGCACATCATTATGTAGTAATATTCATATTCGTTTCTATGATACTTTTATTGGTCTGTGTACCTTAAAATAATTGAGCGACACCCAACAACAACAAACTGATGCCCATTTCTGTAAAATATTGTCTTCTTTATATAGATGACGTTTGCTGCTTTTTAAAAGCATGTTTTGGCTGTAGGAACAAACAGGCTTTATCTGCCTATCGAACTGCTCAGCAAACAAGGAAGATAAAATTGAATGAACTCTTCAGGCTTTGGTCATAAGGTATAGATGCTAAATAAACAGCCAGATGACAAGACATTTTGGCGGGCGCTATTTCATGTCTGTGGAGGTGAGTTAAGACAGTGCTTGGTGCAAACCCTTTTACTGCCTTGTTATCGAAGCAAGCGTCTGGAGGTGGTAAGTTGTGGCAAGAGTGTTTGGGTATGCTTACATGGCATTTTGTTGTAGTAGTAAAGTGTTCTGTTGTTTTTGTACTGCTTTATTTTGCTGCATTATTGACGATGTATTGTACTGTAGTTGTGTTTACTTTTGACTGTTCTGCGCTGTACCCTGTTGTGGTGGTCTCATGCTGGGCCCTAGGCCCACATGCAGATCCTAATGATAGACACAGACACCAAGGGTTACTGGGTAGCAAATGGCCATGAGCACGTGCGCTCTGACCCTTTTATTGTCAGGGTCACCTGACTGGTGACGCCTGTGAGGGGGTGGGTGTCAAGTGTGGTTGAGGCACAAAGGATTAAACACTAGACCAGTGATCAGACGATCACTACATCCCTCCTAAACTTTCTTTAAAGTCAAAGCAAAGTCCAAACCTGTGGGAGGGAAATCTACGTAAGATCAAAATACAATGCACCAACAAAAACTTTCACGGAGTCTTATTATCTATTTGCCAATCCCGACAATGGCATCCTTTCAGTCAGGACCCCTAGTTCTCTTTGGCACGATGTCAGGGTGCACTGTGGAGCTAGTATTTGTTGGACTCCCAACGTGGGAGGGTATTCCACAGTTTCTCTATTCCATTTCTATTTGCAGTGAAAGCACATGTGGAGTGATGGTGGACGATGTATGTTCGGTGTTCCACCACACAGTCCTGGTTAACGCATTCTATCACTGTTGGTAGTAGTTATCCTCTCTGCAGATAGGTTTGCAGTTTGCAGGACGTCCCTCTCACAGATGTCCCTCTCTCGGGGTTATTCTCTCCCACCGAATGACCCGGAGGCCCTCTCCTGCGAGGCTTCCACTGGACCGGGTGGACTTCCGCCGTGTCACTCCAACCTCGTTGGAGGAATCGCTACGGGCCACCTCTCGTATCCCACGCTCCGCCTGAAAGGGTTGTTGTTGGCTCCTGCCCTTTCTCACGAGACCTTCGTCCCCCTGGACCCTGCAAACGAGCGGTTGTGGATCCATCTCTCGTGTCGGGACCCGCTGCCACCGGCGTCCCTGAGGCCCTTGCCCCTTGGATATCCACGGTCTCCCGTTCTATCCCAAAGGTAGGTGTTACCAATGGACCCTCCTGCTCGCCTCTGCCGTTACCAGGAGATCTGGGGACTCGTAGGTAGATGTCGTAGATAGGCGTTGATTCTCAGTATCCCTGATGTTGGTTCCAGGCCTTGTGCTCCGATGTTCAGGTACTATTTACCTTTCCCTTCAGGTGTTTTCCTTCTGGTGTGTGAGTTGACTTGTCACACACCTCCTTACTCTTCTCCTCTTCTTTTCTTCTCCTTCATGGCGTCTTGCCACTCAACTTCTATCTTTTCTTTCCTTCCTCCGCGACACGGTCTGGTCCCCTCTCATACTTGTCTGCCCTAACCAGGTTTCTCCGTGTAGCGTGCACTCCACACGTGTCTTCCCGGTCTTGTCCTAACGCTTTAGGACACTGCCTTCACTTCGCTCTGTGACTGGACCTGTCGTCGCGACTTTCTTCCATTCAGTTACTTCTGATAAATATTGTCAGACTTCTCTTCTGACCTCTTCTTGGTTCTCGTCCCGGACCTCTCCTTGGTCCTCTTCGTGACCCTCTCTTCGGTCATTCTCTTCCCGGACCACTTCTTCATTTTCCTTGTCGGACTTCTTGTCCGGTCTCATCTCACCGACTACTTCCCTTGGTCACGGCTCTTTGACCTCTTCTCCAGTCACTGCTCTCTGACCTCTTCTGCGGTCACTGCTCTCGGACCTCTGCTTCGGTCACTGCTCCCTGGCCTCTTCGTCGGGCACTGTTCCGACCTCTTCGTCGGACACTGTTCGCTGACCTCTTCTGCGGTCACTGCTCTCGGACCTCTGCGTCGGTCACTGCTCCCTGACCTCTTTGTCGGGCACTGTTCCGACCTCTTCGTCGGGCACTGTTCCGACCTCTTCTGCGGTCACTGCTGTCGGACCTCTTCTGCGGTCACTGCTGTTGGACCTCTTCTGCGGTCACTGCTGTTGGACCTCTTCTGCGGTCACTGCTGTCAGACCTCGTCTGCGGTCACTGCTGTTGGACCTCTTCTGCGGTCACTGCTGTCGGACCTCTTCTGCGGTCACTGCTGTTGGACCTCTTCTGCGGTCACTTCTTGAGCTTCTTCCTGTACCGTCCGCGTCCGGGGTACTTCTTCTGCGCAGTCACTCCATGCGCTCTTTGCTCGTCTTTGCTGGTCACTTGTGGTGGCGTTGTCTCGCCACGTGGCGCGCTCACTGTGCGCTTCCCCTGACGTGAGCTTGCGTTGGAGCTTCTCCTTCTAGGCAACGTCGTTGAAACTCTCCTTCCACTCTGCACCCCGCCGTTCAGCTTTTCAGTGTCCCAGGTCTCCAATCACTGCTGCAGTGACCACCTATGGCCATTAGGTGTCACTGCCTTTCTTCTTGGGGTTCCCTTCTTGTATCATTTGATACGCCCGGTCTCTCCTCTTCCACTTGACTGATAGGTACTTGCTTTCTTTCTTCCTCCTCACGAGAACGACTACATCTTCTGGATTTGCTTGTCCCTTCAGTCAGAGCCTGTGCCCTGACCTCTCCATCTGTTGTGGGTGCTGAAACTGTCCCTGTGGTGCATTGATGTACTCCTGACGCTTTCCTGCGCACTCCTCACCTAGTGCCTTTAGTGCATTCCTCGCTGCCTCCTCGTGCTGCTCTATCTCCTGGCACTGATTTATCTTTGTTGATGCCCCTACTTGCCATCCGGGCTGCTCTCCATCCGCCAACTCCTCTCTGTGGGTCCCAGTAGCCTGGAACTGTCTCTGAGCAACCTCAGTGCTCTCCAGTCACTCTGTCCCTGTTCTGTTGCACTTCATTTGACCAGCAGGTGCGTTACCGCGAGCTGGCCACTAGGTGGCAGTGCTGACTTCTTTTTCCACAGCCTCGGCAGCTGCCAGCTTCCCACATGCTGCGGGCTTCGTGCTCACTGCTCTCGTGGAGGAGCACCTTCACCGATGGCTGCTGCTCGCACCCATTCACCAGGACCCCTCCAGGCCGCGGTACAGCTCTCCTCAATGCGGTAAGTGTCTTTCTTTTCCCCTGTGCACCTCGGATGGGTGCAGGTGCAACCAATTACACACTCGGCAGCCCTTATGCTCTGTTGATTACCGCTTATGCTGATATTGTCCCCGCTGTGCTCGGATGGGCCTCAGCAGCTTTACTCACGCTGCGGGCTACGCTTTACTGTCACTTTGCTCACGCAGCCTCTCTCTTGCAGCCTTAGTTCCATCGGGCTGCACTGGAACTTCGCTGCTGCTGGCACGGCCTGATCATTTTCAGTCCCTGCAGGCCACTCGCGCTCGCTTCCTGCGGGGGGCACTGATTCAGAAACTGCTTCCTCGCCCCCACGTCGCCGGAGGCTCTCATCGGCTGCCCGGAGCCACGCACACTGCTCCCTTCCAGGGCACACGCAGGCTACCGGACCCCACCGAAGGACTTCTCACGTCGCCCCAGTGAGTTGCCATCATCGTTTGTTTTCGATGGGGAGCCAGGGCCCTCGCTGCCACACGCTACTCATCGGCGCTCCAGCTCACCTCACATTCCGGCCTCCCCCTATGCAGTTCACTAGTGGTGTCCTCCTTCCTCTACCCGCCCGCAGCAGCCTCTCAGTTTACACGCTGCGCGGGGTGGGGGAGGGTTGGCGCTGCTGCCGGAGCCTGCCCGCTCCGTTCTGGGCAATGTTAGTTTTCCTCACGGGAAGGGGGGAGTGGGTAGCTCCTCCACTCTCCGTCCCTTTCGCCGCAGGCTCACCTTCTCCTCAGATGCGGGGTGGGCTCCCGCTGGCGTCATGCTGTTCATGTTCACTCGCCACAGCCCCTCGACACCTTTCCGCTTCCACGGGCTCTCCTCCTGCCCGGCTGGTCATCACTTCGACGCGGTTGGGCTCCGCTCGGCTCTTTCTTCATTCGGGGCCTGCGCAGGTCGGTGGCAAGGGTCACGCCGCAGGCTCCTCACACGCTTCGCAGGCGATCAGGCTGCTGGCAGGGGCATGCCTCCGGCTCCTCCTCTCACCGCACGGGGCTCTCCCTTTCCCCCACGCAGGTCTCACTGCGGTGGGGTGCCGCCAAGCACTCCCGGGCACATCCGGTGCGGGGTAGGCTCCCGATCACCGTCTTCACGCCTGGGGCTCTTCACATGCCCCGCAGGCGATCAGGCGCTTCTCTCGCCTGCTCCAGGGGGTGCCCTCGATACGGGCAATACTCTCCCCCTCACCACCTTCAACAAGGCGGCTGCACACGCAGGATTAGCCCGCTCGTCGCCAATGTGGTGGTCTCATGCTGGGCCCTAGGCCCACATGCAGATCTTAATGATAGACACAGACACCAAGGGTTACTGGGTAGCAAATGGCCATGAGCACGTGCGCTCTGACCCTTTTATTGTCAGGGTCACCTGACTGGTGACGCCTGTGAGGGGGTGGGTGTCAAGTGTGGTTGAGGCACAAAGGATTAAACACTAGACCAGTGATCAGACGATCACTACACCTGTTATGTTTTAATTCTGTTGTTATTTTGCTTTGTGTATGGTATGGCGTTATGTTCTGTTGTTTTCTTTAGATGTGGCAACAAAAGCTGCTACAATTCCAGACTAAAACAGAAAATAGGGCCCGATTAAGATGACAGTTGGACCGCCACCCACAGCCCGTTGGTGGTGGTCCCACAGCCATCGCAGTAAAGAAAACCGCCCGCCACATTAGGATGGCGGGTGGACGGTCGGGGGCGGAAAGAACGTCCAACACTAATCCGTAATGCCTACAATGGCATTACAATGTTCCTTTCCGCCGGCCCTTTCATGACAGTGAACCCGCCATGAAAAGGCTGGCGGACAGGGACATTGGGGGCCCCTAGCGGGCCCCCCTTACTTCTTGGCCCCAGACACGGGACCTGGGGGCCACCTGTGGTGCCCCCTACATATCCCTGCACCATGTGGCAGGCACCGCATGGTGCCTGCCACGTAGTGCAGGGATATGTACAGTGTCCCTCTTTTGCATTGCGGCAGGTGCTGCAGCCAGCAGCACCCGCCGCAATGCAAAATATAGGCATTGCGACCGCCGTGGTGGCGGTCACATCGTAATGCCTACTGCGGGACCCCCGACAGCCTGTTGGGCGGTCCCGATCCCCGATAGGTTCTCATGACAAGGAAACATTTACCTTTGTCTAAGGTGGTTAACTAACAAACACTGCTCTAGCTCTTTCACCATTTAAGACACCAATCACCATAAAACTGTAGAAAATACTGTATCTTATATTAGTACTTGCAGTGCTCACAATGTGTGATGTGGCCCACTGTCTTGATTAAATTGGAGACTGTGTTCTAATGTTTTGATTTTTTTCAAGGTGATTCAGGAACTGATCGACTGTTATGCTAGAATTCCACTGTCTTAAATCTGAAAATTCAAACATTTGGGGCCTGATTCACAGAACTAACTTACGTCAAAAACGTAAAGTTAGTACTTTTTGGTATTCACAGAATGAACTTACTCATTTCGGTATTCACAGAAGTTAGTAGTCCTAACTTTAGGACTCCTAAATGCCTTCTGTGAATACCGAAAGTCTTAAAGTTAGGATTTTTCTCAGTTTAGGAGTAGTAAAGTTAGGACTCCTAACTTCAGGACTCCTAAATGCCTTCTGTGAATACCAAAAGTCTTGAAGTTAGGATTTTTCTCAGTTTAGGAGTCGTAAAGTTAGGACTCCTAACTTTAGGACTCCTAAATGCCTTCTGTGAATACCGAAAGTCTTGAAGTTAGGATTTTTCTCAGTTTAGGAGTAGTAAAGTTAGGACTCCTAACTTCAGGACTCCTAAATGCCTTCTGTGAATACCAAAAGTCTTGAAGTTAGGATTTTTCTCAGTTTAGGAGTCGTAAAGTTAGGACTCCTAACTTTAGGACTCATAAATGCCTTCTGTGAATACCGAAAGTCTTGAAGTTAGGATTTTTCTCAGTTTAGGAGTAGTAAAGTTAGGACTCCTAACTTCAGGACTCCTAAATGCCTTCTGTGAATACCAAAAGTCTTGAAGTTAGGATTTTTCTCAGTTTAGGAGTCGTAAAGTTAGGACTCCTAACTTTAGGACTCCTAAATGCCTTCTGTGACTACCGAAAGTCTTGAAGTTAGGATTTTCTCAGTTTAGGAGTAGTAAAGTTAGGACTCCTAACTTTACTACTCCTAAACTGAGAAAATCCTAACTTTAAGACTTTCAGTATTCACAGAAGGCATTTAGGAGTCCTAAAGTTAGGACTACTAACTTCTGTGAATACCGAAATGAGTAAGTTCATTCTGTGAATACCAAAATGAGTAAGTGTATTCTGTGAATACCAAAAGTACTAACTTTACGTTTTTGACGTAAGTTAGTTCTGTGAATCAGGCCCTTGATGTTTTTACGTCAATTATTGATGTATTGTTTCCCATTGTATTGTAGCCAATGTGACTTATTCAGCATAAACCTAGCTGAAAAGCAATATAGCACTGTCATCGTGCTGATCAATACTGTGCCAAGAGGGCGGATTGTGAATCATAGGACACTAATCTCTTGGATCAGATTGAAGTGCCATGTAAATTGCCCATAATATTTTGTTCTATCTTGTATATACTAATTTTTTTCAGAATGTCGGATACTACTCCTTGCTCTGGGAAATTTGTTTTTATAATGATGGAGGAGAAACCCACACTCTGATTTTCTCATTTTGCCACATTTTGGTGCCAGAAATTGGGTTTACAATATGGGAGCGGGTGAACACGTTCTTAAGGAATCTCTGCTTAACCCCTGGTAGGTACACACAAACAGAAGGCAATCCCGAGAGCAGTGTATGTTAAGTCCGAGAGGTACCAACAATTTAAAACTAAAAACACAACACATTAAAATTCACTAAACAATTTAGAAAGCAGAGAAAACTTAAATTCACCAGAAGATGCCCCAATAGAAAATAAACATATTTAAAACATCCTTGCACTATGTGGCAGGCACCATGCGTGGCCTGCCACATGGTGCAGGGATGTTTAGGGGGGCACCATAGGTGCCCCCCAGGCCGAATAGCCGAGGGCCAGGGGGGAAGGGGCCCCAAAGTAACTGAAAGGGCAGGCGGAAAGGGACATTGTAATCCCTACAGCAGTGCCTGAACAGACACCGCCCTCATTGTAGGGATTACTGACCCTCCAATGCACCGACGGGCTCTTTGAGCCCGTCGGAAGTGCGGCGGATGGTCCCTCCACCAGATGCCCCCACCTGCTGCATCGTAATACAGCGGGCGGACTGCAGGGGCCGATGTCTGTTGGTCCGCCACTGACGAGCCGTCGGTGTCGGACTCAACGACATCGTAATCAGGCCCTTAGTTCCTGAAATAGAAGTCAAAATCCTTAAGTGGGGAAAAGTCCAAGGCAGACGCTGGCAAGGGACCCTAGAAGTCAGAAACGCTTTTGTCTTGTTATATGGGGTTATGAGACCCTTAGATACATTGTCGACATTGCAAAGTTAGCATGAGTTTTGCTTGCCCTATGCTGCTGCTTTTGCGCACGCCTCTGCTAAGAGTTTGTTTTCGCGTTATTCTGTTCTGGTCAGTCCCTATTACCTAGACAAAACATGTTACCAACAGCTGCAGTATGGAAGAATCGAGCTTTGATATAGTGTTGTTGCATGTTTTTGAAACACACTCGAAGAAAGCCGTTCCATGGAGCTGAGCTCTGCTGTTCCTATGATGTAAACCTTTGCGTTTAGGCTTTCAGGTAGGGGGTCTGCTAATAACGCCTAGAGAACTTCTGTTATATAAAATAACTTCTTACTACCAAGGGGAGGGTGATTAGGCCCAGTTATCTTGCCTTTTTCACAGTCTTTATAAAATGACGACTCCTTTTGTATTATATGGTATTGTAACAATGCTAATGATGCTAGCTTTATGCATTTTGCTGCTGGTCGTGGTTCGCATACTGTTTTATGAATCACTATAGTCAAAATAAACATTTTGAACTTATTTAGTGACTCTGATTATTCTTGTTGTGGACAAGTACATGAGAGCGAAAGATTGTCTTGTTCCCGCGACTCTGAGGTGAGTCGGGAGTGCTCGTGTTCTGGGTTGTCTAAACATTTGTAGCTTCTTGATATTTGTAGGAGACAGAATGAGACACTATTCCTAGTCGGTTGGGATTTTGGGTGCTAAGGTGATAGGAGGTACACCCCTATTTACTGAGATCCTGTTTTCTTGTGCATAGTTCCGTGTATGAGCAGAATCCCCGCAACATGGCGCCGCCAATGTTTGGTCTGGTTCTTATCTGCGAGACGCTTGAGTAGTGCTCGTGCTGGTCCACAATAACCTCACATCTGTTTCCGGAGACAGCTGTGACGGAGTAACCTCCTATATTGACATTTTTATAGGTTTATTCAAGCTTGAAGTTTTAAAAGGTATTTCTTTTCATATAACCCGAATTTGCGCTGCCACTCTTTCAGTTGTTCTACTGTCTACTCCATAATGACTGTAGTTGACATTCCGGCTCATAGCAGAGCCGCCCTAAGGGCGCATTTGACTCGTTATGCAGTCCCTGATGCTGAGGCCGTGCTTATTTTCGTGGTGGAAGCCGATTCGGCTCACCAGTTTGAAGTTTTTTACTCTTGGGTTGCCTTACCGGCGGTGGATGGAACTGATGATATGTTTCACACATATACTCCCACTGCCGTTCCTCAGCAGTATCAGCCTTATAGAGCTCTTGAGATTCCGCTTACAGCTTGGCAACACCGTATTTGGTTTAATGGCGCCCTTCCTCACCCATTAACGGCAGTCCGTTTAGGCCCTTTATCTATAGATGGGGCCACATGGCCCGTTTTAGCTGGGTTTACCCCACACCCACGTGCTTTTACAACTGCAACTCTGGCAGAGCTCCGTGTCTTACATACATCGTTAGTACGCGTATATAGAGCGGTAATACAGTACGTAACCCGCACCGTCCAGGTGGGACCACCTGGCGCTGCTGTACAACCTGCGGGTCCTGGTGGCGTGACCATCAGTCCCCTTATGTTTAATGTTGTCATGGGCAAACGTCCTCAGAATAAAGATGAATTTCTTTATTGGCTTGCCGAGAAATTTGGACAGATAGAAGCTCTTTCCTAATACAACTCCTGTGGAGAAACACAGGACCTTAACTATTAGTTTACCCATAGACTTAATTCCCAAATTGGCTGACTGTAACACCTGGGGCAGTGTGTTTGCAGCGGTATATTCTATGTGTTTCGGCACTGCCTCCATGACCGTACTCCCCTCTGTGATTAAACGCGTTCAAGATGAACACGGAGCCGAAGCGGCTGTCGAGCTGGGGATGAGACTGGTAGGAGTGTTCGACGTGGTTGCTGATATGATCCTTGCGAATGTCAAGGGCGTTGCTGTTAGCTTTCAAGTAGCAAACCGCTTAGAAGCGGTCGCGGAGGCTGACAGACCACAAGAATTACCTAAGATTATTGCGAAGGCTTATAAAACCATAGGCCGCAATAGTCTGGGAAATAAGCCTACGACTCAAACACAAATGCAGTCTCTAAATCAACAGAAAGCCCAGCCTGATAAGGATTGGCGCCCTTTCTTTCCTAAAAAGAATTGGCAAAGGAATAAGAAACAGGGTTCCCAACAGCAGAAGTAGGGTTCGCGTGCCAGTTCACTGACCCCTGAAGCTTCTGAACGTACTTATGACTTGCGCGATTGCGCTAAAATTAGGTCTCCTGATAGATTTCAGGTTCCTGATCAGCGTTCTCCTCGTTCTTCACAGGAAACATCAGGCTCACAAGCCGGTGGAGGTGATCGCCAGGATCGGGGTACAAGTCAACCTTCGTCACAACCTCGTGAACTGCCTCGACAGTTTGAAGTCAAGGACAAGCAGGGTGATTTCCCTCGTACCCGACCTCCTTTCCAAAAGAAAAAGGTTGCCCCATTAACAGCGAGATATGCCACAGAGGGTGAGAACGCGACTCCTGGATTGGACATGGGCAGTGACTCTGCTCGACTGCGCAGCAGAAGTTACCATAGTCAGGGAGGCTCTACGTCCCCGTCTGGATGTGACAGCAACTGACACATTTCTTACTATTGAGACTGCAGATACCCGGGTTGCCCCCCCGGATAGACTGTACGAAGTAATTTTCCAAACTGAAGGTGATATACAGCGTCCCATTAAGGTGGTTTTCTGGGAGAATTTAACCGCTACATATGACATTTTATTGGCGGAGAGGGATTGGCCTCCACCCTTTGTGTTAGCCTCTTCTAGAGGGGAAGATGTGATACTTCCGAGTTTTTCACGTTGTGTCCCTGAGGACTGCGCACAGGCTTACGCAGAGGAATGGGCTTTGGCCTTAGCCCCAACGGTGTATCGCAATCAAGTTGGTTAGGACGTTGATTCACCAGCTCATGAAATACCGTTGCGCTCTATGCCACAACCTCAACCTCAATATCCCATCAAACGTGAAGCAAAAGCTTCGGTTTGTGACATTCTAAGACAATTGGAGTATCAGGGGGTAATTGAGTCATGTCCATCACCTATGAATAATCCTCTCTTTACTGTCCCTAAACCTGATGGTTCATTTCGCATTGTATTGGAATATAGTAATTTGAACAGCCATTGCCGCACCTCTGGGGTGCAAAACACACACAGCTCGGCGCTGGTGAATAATGTTGTACGTAAAAAATACATGACGACACTTGACATTTCCAATGGTTTCTACAGTCACAATCTCGACCGTGCGAGTAGTGACCTGACAGCATTCAGCGCCGTCGGAAATCAGAAAAACTTTACACGATTGCCTATGGGGTATAAGAATAGCCCCGGGGCATTTGCGGCGCGCATTGTGTCTTTGTTGCATGACATTGACCCTGAGGCCTTGTCGTACGTTGATGACATCTATTTGACTGAAGACGACCTCGCCCCGCCTCTTGACCGAGTCGACCACATAATACAGGGGCATATTTACAAGCCCCTTGCGCCACTTTTGCGCCGCCGTTGCGTCACTTATGTGATGCAGCGGCGATGCAAAACATGCACCACGTTGCGCAATATTTACAACGTGACGCATCTAGGGAGATGCGTCATGTTGTAAACCCCTGCGCCACATGAAACCTGCGTCAGGTTTCATGTGGGCGTTCCGGTGCAGGGTGGGCGTTCCCTGGCAGGTACGCCTCGTAAAAGTGACGCAGTGAAATCTACAAGATTTCACTGAGTCACTTTTACGCCCATGCTGCGTCAAAACCCTGCGCCTGCTTGAAGCAGGCGTAAGGATTGACGCAGCATGTTAGGCATAGGGCACCCCCGAGCCTTGCTGGAGCCGCGTCGTGCTTGCGACGCGACTCCAGCAATGCGCCGCCTTTCCGTCGGGGGATGCGACACGCATCTGCCCATCCGTGCGCCACGTCGCGCCGCATTGTAAATGCGGCGCATCGGCGGTGGCGCAAGGGCAAACTTGCGTGACGCATCTTCCCTGGCGCATCCCTGCTGATTTGCAGGGATGCGCCAGGGAACGTAAATATGCCCCA
Source organism: Calotriton arnoldi (assembly GCA_963921515.1). Taxonomy (NCBI): domain Eukaryota; kingdom Metazoa; phylum Chordata; class Amphibia; order Caudata; family Salamandridae; genus Calotriton; species Calotriton arnoldi. Next base: position 2,294,350 of record CAWUFW010000920.1, on the reverse strand, counting down.
CAGTCTTTTGCCGACTACGGTTATAAGTTCAATTTTGCAAAGTCACACATTGCCCATCTGGAAGTGCTCTTTTTGGGCTATGAGCTCAATAACGAGGGAAAGGGTTTAGCACCTCACTTCCTAGAGAAATGTGCACATTTGCAACCACCTTCTTCTTTGAAAAAGTTACAATCCCTGCTGGGTTTTTTGAATTTTGGGAGGACTTACATTCCCGATTAAGCACCCAACGTATCAAACCGCTTTATGCATTGATACAACCTAAGTTTTCATCTGCCAGCTGGCTTCCGGAACATTCTTCCATTCTGCAGTCTTTGCAGGCGGATTTGCTAGCGACTAACTTCTTAATGACTCGTGATAACACCACCAACCTGGTAATATGTATCGTTTCAGGGGCAGTAGGTTTCACATACTTAACATTCAATGAAGGAGACACAATACCTATTGCATACAAATCACACTTGTACACTGCAGCTGAAATGCGTTTTTCCTCTATTGCAAAAATCTTGACGGCAGTGCAGATGGCGATTCTAAAGGAACACTCACTGGCGCAGGGCAAATGCATTCTTATGGTCACCCCCTTCCCTGCTTTGGAACCGGTGACTAAAGCAAGTGTACCTAACTCAAAGGCATTACACCCGAGTTGGATTCAATGGGCTACTTCTTTGACGTCTTCGGATGTCACATTTGTCTTTGATCCATCACTTCAGACTCAGGAATTTGTACAGTATAAATTTGTTCATCCGACTCCTTTGTCGCTTCTTCCTCTGAGTGAATACAAATGCATCATTTATACCGATGGCTCGGCGCAACCGGCCACGGGTACCAAGCATGCTTATTCAGCAGCTTGCGCTATTGTGGCTGGCTCCATTGAAGATGGAGAGTTTAAGTCTTCCATTGTGCACACACAGGCACTTGGAGACTGTACGGCGCAATTGGCGGAGCTGCGTGCTCTTGTTCTTGCCCTTGAGTTTGCCGATCCTAATGTGAATACTCTTATTGTATGCAACTCTTATTACTGTGTTCAATCTTTTAATGACAACTTATTGTTTTGGCCTCAGAGTGACTATCGAGACTCTAAAGGCAGCGCAATCAAGCATAAAACGCTTTGGGTTCGAGTGGCAGACCTTAAACAGCGTCTGCCCCTCACGCATGTTATCCATACTCTTGGCCATCAGCGTGTGGGAGCACATGCTCTTGGTAATTCTTTGGCTGACGAAGCAGCCAAATCTGAAGTAGCCACGTGTTCCGTTGCAGCAGTTACAAGGTCCATGACATTTTGGCAGCTATAGCTGCTACGAGGGAGGGAACTGCTTATCCTCAGGGTTTCCCTTCGAAATACTCTTATCATATATGTCCTGAACAAGTTCCTTACGCTTCTATTCCATCTGTTGGGGATCGACTGATTCCCAACATGGACCGCAGACTTGCTTTGATCAGAGCCGCACATGAGGGCATGGCTTCTGCACATGCCGGGGTGTCTGCGACAGTCTCGATTTTACAGCAACGTTATTGGTGGTGTGGTTTATATAAACAAACCTGTAATTATGTGCTTTCTTGTGACATTTGTAGGCAAATCAAACCATCTACGGTATCACGCCCACCACAAACACAGCTATGTATTTCTAATCAACCATTTGGCTGTGTATATCTTGATCACTGCGGTCCATTCTCTTCTGATACTGCATATAAATACATTTTAGTTGCAGTTGATTCGTGCACTAGATTCCTTTGGGTTTGGCCACAACGCAGTGCTGACGCTCTAAATGTCATCAGGGATTTGCGTGTCTTTGTCGGGATGTTTGCCTGTGGCACCTTCCATTCAGACCAAGGTCCAGCGTTCGCCTCTAAGGCGTACAAGGATGCGATGAAGTCGATGGGGGTGCTGGTGCATTTTTCGTCTCCATACAGGCCTGAGGGCAATTCTATTGTGGAGCGAATGAACCGCGACTTAAAGCAATCTTTGACAGCTAGGGTCTTAAGTACTGGCAGGAACTGGCTGGACCACTTGTATGGAGTACAACGTGCACTTAACAATCTCCCTAGAAGATCTCTGGGTGGGCGGACCCCCTACAAACTGCTCTTTGGCATTAAAATGTTTGTGCCTGACCTTGATGGTCTAGACGTTGTGGCGGCAGCCGCAACCTTTGACGTAGATAATCATTCTACTATGTTACAGGACCTACAAAAGACACGAGACAGCTACGCCACTGAGCATTTACCCTCTTCCAATGACACATCAATGCTGATTCCGGTTACCGGCTGGCTCTTCCTAAGATTGGAGATCTGGTACGAGAAGAGCTGGAGAACAAGAAAGAATTTGGTCCCTCTTATCGTGCACCAGTCCCGGTTCTTGGATTTAAGGGTACTCGTACAGTGATACTACCACCTTTACCTGGTCGCAAAGACAACAGATATATTTCAGTGGACAATATCAAGTTACACCATCTGGCCGATTCTGAATAGTGTAACTCCTGCTGTTTCAAGCAACACTATCTCATTGAACCCGGTGCATTCGTCCACTGCGTATCATCATCGTACTACAGGGGGTGAAATGGAAACTACTATTGACCTTTCACCTGCTCCCACACCTCCCTGTTCCACTGCAGACGTTGAATACATGTATCCTGCTGAAGAGTGCCCGAGTGAAGTGCCGGACAGGGCACGTCAACATCAAACTGATACCGCCCAACCGCCTTTGATGGGTATGGGTGCAAGCGGTTACTATGGGGACTGTCCGAGCTTCTCCTGTGACTCTTCCTCCTCATCCTTCACTTTGGCTCTTCCACCGACAAAATTAAGTATTTTCAGTTCATGGTTCAAAAAAACTTACATGGTCGCACCCTGGACATACATCTGGATGGTGCTTATCCTGATTTTCCTCTTCATGTCGATCGGATTTGTGACTGTCTTTTTCTTGCTCATCAATGGTCATTATTTGCCAGAACGCTCTGCGGTGAAGTTGGTCGATGGAATTCTGGCCCTTCATACATCGTCCCATATAATGAAACGTGATCAAGCCCTAGTGAATAATTTCAGCTTTCCCGGTTGCAGATGGCATCGTTTGGGATAAAGTAGCATTTGAAATCCATGATCCGACGGAGGTCCTCAACATGCCATAAGTGTTTCGAGTCTCTTTAGGAGATGTGGTGACACAGGACATACATTCCGATGATTGGGATGTCCAAGCAGTGCATTAATTGTTTTCAGATTTAAAGTATTATGCTGCTTTTGATGCTGAAGATTTATATTTAAATTCAGCTAATTATGCAGATTTATTCTGTTACCAACATTATGGGCATCAATACTTACACAAGACAAACACGTTAAGACCCGTTTTTAATTACACACAGTGGGAACATTGTCCAACCCCTTTACATGGAACTTCTAAAAAGCTTATGGATAAGTTCACCTATTTTACGGATTAAGACATGTCCAATCCTGAATCCTATTTTTTTAAATTACATTTGTCATTGCAATCTAAATTTATTCTCCCCCATACTAAATTGGTCTAATCCGAATCCTTTAGGGATGAATTGGCCACACAGGGTTATGATCACTGGAGTGCTACCATTTATTTAAAGACAATATGGTGCACTAAGGATTGGCATGTTCGGGGAACTGAGGTGTAGGAGAGTAGGATCTGCTTCTTATAGTTACCCCCACTTTTTGCTGATGTCTCACTGTTTTTGGCCTAGTCTGACTGGGATCCTGCTATTCAGGACCCCAGCCTATCTGCTTTCTCCTGTAAATTGATTACCTGTATTTTAGGTACACTCCAGATTGGATTCTGGGGTACCCTTATCAGTCCCTAGTATATGGTACAACATGTACCCAGGGCATAGGTACCCCAGAGGCCTCCCATGGGGCTGAAGCATGTATTGTGCCACCTCTGAGAGGCCATTCAAAATGACACCACAGGTCTGCTACTGCAACCTGTGTAAGGAGGTGCATGCACCCCTTACTTAGATATAGGTTATCTATATCTATTCTAAATCACTGCAAATATAAACCTATCAGTCACCCCTATGGCAGGCCATATCAATCCTGAAGGCAGGGTGCTGGGTTTTACATGAGAGGGTGCCCCTGCATGAGCATAGCCCCTCTGCAGCCTTCGGAATCTATTCCCCGGGGTTGTCTGTGATGCAGCCAACCATATATACTTAAGTGCATTATAACCTTGCGGTAAATGCTAACTTTAAAACGGCTGCTTAGAAACATGTAGTGTTTGGTGTCAAACACCTTGGAATCATACCTCAACACCAGTAACTGGTGTGGGAGGTATGATTCCTCCCTTGTAGAACCACTACTATGGGTCACCGGTCTACCCGGTACCAGCTTTCTCGACCTGGGCAGCACAAAATGGATGCTGCCAGCCACAGACACGAGTGTGCCCTCCTGCTGCTGAGCCAAGCTCGAGCAGAGGAAGGCCTGACAATAGGTTTCCTGTCACAGGGAGGTGTGACCACCTCCCAGACAGGCTTTAGTGTATTGGGGCTGGGTGGGTGCACTCTTAGAGTGCCAGAAAGTCTGCACTGGGGGCACATTTGGTGTCCCCGTGTATAGTCCAGCTCAAAGCAGTTGCAGGAGCCATTTGTTCCTTCTCTGGTGCGAAACTGGACAGAGAACATGGGTGTAGCCACCCCTCTGTCCTGACCCTCCCCTAGGTGGGTCCCCAGAGTTAGTCCAGCCCCTTCCTTGGGTATAAGGTAGGAAACCTGACTACAGGACTTTGGATTTTACCTGAACTAAACTCTTCTAGCAGAAACCAAGTACTTCGATGGTCTACACTTCGCTGGACGACAGAAGAATCTCCCTTGCAGTAAAGGAGTTACTCCCCTGCAGCAGCAGGCACCTAAATGCATCTGACCTGTTTGCATCTCCCAAGCTCCTGAGGACTCCGAAGATTTCTGCAACACAGGAGGTGGGTTTCAGAGCGTCCCTGAGGTCGATCTGCTCTCTCAGCAATCCTGAGACCAGTATCCCTTGTGGGGACCGTGCAACCCGAACCCCTGTGCACATGCTTTTCGGCAATCCCTGAGGCTGTGCTTTGGACTACGTGTAGTCCCGACCCTGAGCAACATTTCCACCAAAGATCTCCGGCCTCCACTCCACGAGTGCTCCATGGGCTGGTACTTTGTGATTCTGCTCGAGGTCCCTTCGCGATCCCTGGTCCGTTGGCCTGTGGGTCCTAGCGAGGGTCACTTTGACTTTCCTTGGACTTCCCTGGTTGCTCTAGATGTGCCGACTCCCCATAGCTTGGAGAGTCTCCTGGACTTTGCTGGTCTATACTATCACTTGTTTCCTCTGCATGCATGGGTTGCCTTTGCCAAGGTTTCTTGGTGCTCAATCCGGACACTGACCCCTCAGCACTCGACATCCTTTGTGGGACAGCTCATCTCCAGACTTTGGTCATCGTCGACGTCTCCTGGTCCCCGTGGCTGCAGAGTCAAGCATCTGATCTTCGCACCTGAAGCACCCGACATCGATGGGCATTCGTCTATCGAGCCCCTGTCATGTGAAGTGGCCCAGACTCTGTCCCCTCTGCTTTCAGGTTCTTCTTACTCTGAATCCAGGCTTGGATTCCCCCGGACACTTTAATCTTCCCGGCAGCAGCACTTCTTCGCATCACGCCATTGAAAACGACAAGCGTTTCCGACACCACTTGACCCCTATGCACCCGGCTCCTCTGGGATAGGTAACACGGGTACCTCAGTACTCACAAGGGTGCTGGCCTTAGAACCATCTATGTTCCAAAGGGTTTGCTTGAAGTCCTCTCCGAAGTGTCCTTAAACTGTAATTTTCCAACCGCGACTTTCCCATAGAGTTGTACAAAGCTCGCGTCCGTGTTCCCACACTGCACCCGTCCTCCGTGGGCTCCCTGTGTCACTCCTGTGGGTGGTTCCTTGGGGTCCCAGCGATTCTACGTGCTCTAGGCACTGTGTCTATTGAAGTCGTGGTTGTTATACCACTTTCTTAGTATATGGTTCAGTCTCCCCCTGGAGCCCACTGTGTATTGTGCTATTTACTGTCGTTCTATTGATTTAACATTGTGTACTGTACATTATAATCTCGGGTAGAGATTAGTAGAAAGTGTTTTAGTAATAAATACATATTTTTATATAACACTTGTGTGGTTCTCTTTTCATTTAGTCATTCAGGAGGTGATATTCTGCTAAAACAAGCTGCTTTACATTCCTTCAAGATTAAGCCTGAAGGCTGCTCTCCATAGCTACCACTAGGATAGCTTTCATAAAGGTTATCTTTGACCTAATCATCAATAAGGGTCGTTTGGACTGGTGCAAGGTGCCCACTTTAATTAGTGGACAGCACATACCAGGCCAACTTCTCACATGAGGCTTTACATCGTGCCTGCCTGATACCTGCACAAATGTTATTTTTGAATGATACGGTATATCAAACTACTTGCCTTGGCCTAGCAAGTGCTCAAAATTTAAATACTCCGTCCTTTCCATCTTTGGCTGAATATGATAATTGGCGCACACACACAAATTATTCAATTGAGGTTTTACAAGCTCTTTTTCGGAACGGCACTTTCAATGCAACTAGTGTTGACCCTAACGGGTGGCTGCTGTGGCAAACCAGTTCAAATTCATGCCAACTGCATTTTCATAATATAACGCCAGGTTTTACACATGCTAGACAAGATCCACGCTTTCCGCAATCACATTCAGTCACAACATATTCGGTGGGTAAATTGTGCCAACAATGGTTGGAACACTCAATGTTGTCCTCCGTTAAAAAACACTTGTCTCAATTGTCAAGTGATATCAATTTGGCTGATTTTCTTCTAGGCCCTAGGATCCTGAGACAGAAAAGATTTTTCTATGCTGCGTACAATGAAATATGGAAATTATCGCAGATGGAGGTAGCATTTCATCTGGGACAAATTGATATAGCAAATTTGGAAAAAGTACTCGCAGTGGTTGACAATGGCATTAACACACTGTCTTCACGAATTTATACCCTTGATAATATTGTTTCATCTGTTATTGATATTGTTCAGACTGATGTATCCGTGTTATATCATGGTCAAAATCAATTATGATTCATAATGCAGTTTGCATGGACGTTGCAAACTCTAAAAATGGGTAAAGTACCTTGGGATTATTTGAATGCTACAGCTTTGTTTTTATCATTTAATTTAACTGATAAACAACATTTTAGGTCCATGAACAATGCAACATACACATTATTACACATTAAACAATTAGAACATTTGCCATTCTCTGTGGCGGAAACAGATTCTGCTGTGTGGTTAATACACAGGGTTATCTCTCTCCCTTTCTCACTATTTCAATTTAAATCTTGCATGAAACATTTCCCGATTGGCCGTTTTGAACCCCTGGGTAGTGCATTTCTCCATGAATTATGGTCCCTACCGTTCACTTACAGATGTCATCGGGAGGATAAGGAGGTTTTCCTAACAGGGGAGGACTGCGATTCTACGGTGGGACACTCCCTAGTTTGCAAACACGTAAAATTGCACGGCGCTTGTACTGTATCCGCACCTAATCTTGCTTGCTTTTTGAAAGAAAGTCCAGTCCTAGCAATAATTCCAGCTTTTACATTGCTTACTAACGGCAGTTATCTTATTTTGAATAACCATGACTGCTGTGGTTTACGGGCAGGAATCCCGTATATAATAACAGTTTCACAATGTGTTACTTGTTGTAGCAATGTGCTTTTTCCGCCCCGCATTAGAAAGTAGATATCAGATTTTAACAAATTAAGCAGGCTCAAAGTGCTATTGTTTCAACAAGATGTGGCTCTCACTTCAGCTCGAGAGACCTTCGAATTACAGGTGGCTAGAACTTCGAGCGAGATTCAGTCGCTTCTGAACACGAATCTCCCACTTCATTTTGGGGAGCTGATACATCAAATATTTAATGCATCTGCCACAGAAGGCCTTGTTCATTTTTTTAAACTGGTGGGATCCGGCCGTGTGATTTCTGTACAGGCTATATTTGGTGTAATACCGGCCTTTATTCATTCTATTTTTTCCAGCGCCTTCGGAGGGTTCCCATTGATACTGGCGCTAGCTGGTGGAATCCTACTGCTTCTGTTCCTGCTACGCAATGGCTGCTCATCTTGTGGTAATGCACAGGCCGGGCCAATTGCAGCTGTACCGTGATCGAATGCAACAAGTTTTTGGATGCTTGCAATTAGCGACGCTTAGCGTGAGTTATGGATTAACTTTTCGCTTTGCCTACTTCACTTGCGTGCAACATGTATTCTTCTGGCAGATCTGTCCTCACTCAATCTTAACAGAATAAATAATGAACCGACACACCTAGCAGGACATACGCTAGATCTAATCCTAACAAATTCCTCCAATATCACTTGCGGGGCAACCTGCCCCTTGACCTGGACAGATCACTCAATGATTGAGTTCAGCATTAGTGGCCCCAAGGAATTTTACGCTCCTAAATCACTCACCAAAAGAAGCTACAGACAGTGGCACAAAATAACGCCTACACAGTTTCAAGATACTTTCATACCACCACGAAACCCGGAATCTGACAGTGTAGTGCAGCGGTTAGCCTCCTTCAATACCAGCTTGACATTCACCTTAGACCACCTAGCCCCTATGAAACGATGCCCTACTATTAATAAGCGACAGCAGGCAGCATGGTATTCGGTCTCCTTACGGACTGAAAAAAGTCAATGTAAAAACTCGAACGAAGATGGCGCCATTCACACGACCCACAAGATAAAGACAGATTCAAACAAGCTCAGACCCTGTATCACAAAAACCTAAAAACGCCCGCAAAACTCACATCGCATTACAACTTGAACAAGAAGGCAACACTTCGAGAAAGCTCTATCAGATCTTAAAAACTTTTACTAATCCCAAGGCCTGCGATGTTGAGGCTGCCCCTTCCCAAGCTCTGTGTGACAATATAGCTATCCACTTTACCCAGAAAATTGACATAATTTACGACAAAATCATGGTAGCTAAGGGCCCACAGATAGGCCCTAGGATTAACTCCCCACTAATGATCACCAATGATGCTACTCTGGAGAATTACCCGATACTGACTCCGGAGGAGACAGAGGCTCTCCTTAAATCTGTAAAATCAGGTTCCCCATTAGACCTTATCCCTGCCAGAATTGCCACGATTCTATCCAAGGAATTAGCCGAACCCATCTGTTCGATCTTAAATAGCTCCATGAAAGAAGGCACCCTCCCACCAGAATGGAAAGCTGCACAAATTCTTCCCATTAGGAAAAATCCCAATATCTCCACGGAGGATGTTTCCAACTATCGCCCCATCTCTCTGCTCCCTTTACAGAGTAAGCTCCTAGAAAAACACATCAACAAGCAGTTGTCTAATTTCATAGAATTCTCAAACTGTCTGGATGTTTCTCAATCTGGATTCCGACCCAGACACAGTACGGAGACTGCGTTAGTGGAAGTTACAGACAACATCAGAGCGATGCTAGACAGTGGTCAGGCAGTACTCTTGGTGCTGCTAGACCTGTCCGCAGCATTCAATACCATCTCCCACCAGATCCTGTTGGGGAGACTAGAGGACATAGGCCTTAAAGGGAACGCCCTGAAATGTATTGAGAACTTTCTGTCCGAAAGAACCCAGACCGTCCATCTTAGCCCCTTTCGCTCACAGACCACCAAGGTGACCAAGGGAGTACCTCAGGGCTCCTGTTTGAGCCCTACTCTTTTTAATATCTACGTCTCCCCTTTGGCTAGACTTTTGAGAAAGTTGGGATTCTGTCCCATATCCTATGCTGACGACACCCAACTTCTCCTTTCCTTCGACAAAAAAAGCTCAGACATTCAAACCACCTTTGCGGATGGCATGAAATCGATAGCGGACTGGATGAAGGATAACTTTCTCCAATTAAATGCAGGAAAGTCTGAAATAATGTTATTTGGAGAAGCAACAGTCAGATGGTCCCCAAGTTGGTGGCCGGAGGTTCTGGGCCCTGCCCCCAATCCTAAACAGGTAGTAAAAAACCTGGGGGTTAAAATAGACCAGAAACTTACATTGGGGGAACATATTTCCACAACAGTGGGAATTTGTTTTCATAATCTCAGTCTTCTTAGGAGAGTTTTCCCCTTTCTGCCACTGTCCACCCAGAAGACCTTGGTACAGGCACTGGTATTGAGCCGTCTGGACTACTGCAATGCTCTGCTGATTGCAGCTAATGAAAACTCTCTGAACAAATTGCAGGTAGTCCAGAATACGGCGGCCCGTTTGGTGGCTAATGCCCCCCCTAGAACTGAGTCTCTCCCCCGCCTCCAAAAATTGCACTGGCTCCCAGTGCGAAAGAGGATCAAATTTAAGATCTGTTGTATGGCCTATAAATCCTTAAACAACTTAGGCCCCAGTTATCTAAAAGACAAATTTGTCAGGTACCTGCCCTCCAGATCCCTCCGCTTCGAATCCAAAGCTCTGCTCCAAGTTCCCCGCTTCCATAAAGCGTGATTGGATGGCAAATCCTTCTACCACCTGGCCCCACGATACTGGAACCAACTCCCCATCCACTTACGACTATGTACGGACTACCTAAAGTTTAGAAAGTTGTTAAAAGCGACTTTATTCTAATCTAGCATCCCCTTAAAGTCCCTTAGCAGTTCGAGCGCGGAGATACCCTGATGGGGTGATTCGGGCGCTTTATAAATAAATAAAATAAATAAAATAAAACGGTGCCCCTTCTATTGGGCCTTGGATTTATGCCTTTCCAATACGTCATGCCCTGTCCTGGATTTTAACCAGTTAATGGGTCCCTTAGAGGCCCATGACCGGGCTTGTTCTGGGAACGGCCGTATGGCGCATGCTGCTGCACTCGGAATCTTGGCTGCATGGGATATCTGTGCGGCTGCGCAGAACCTATTGCAACGGAGCTTCATTGAATATCACGCAAGTTGCCCGGATTTGCTCTTGGAGGCATCGGATTACGAGGAACACGTTTGTTCCTTCGGCCTACTTGATTGAATGGCTTCCCTCTTTGCTGCTAATGATAGGGATGATTTTTTGGTACTCATTGCATTGAGAGGGTCACGTGCCTTCATGGATACGCCACCTCCATGTTAGTCAAATTTTGCCAACTTCAGAAATTACAAAAAAAAAAAGTTTTGAAACTTTTCCCTATCTGGTTTTTTCAAGCGTATTTGAACTCTGCTTACCCTTGACATCTGTTTTGGTCTTTTGTCTATATACTATGACCTTACCAAGGGGAGGGTGTTATATGGCCATTAGGGTCATTGTCGACATTGCTAAATTGACATGAGCACGGCTGCCATGATGCTGCTTTTGCGCACGTTACTACATGACTTTGTTGTGCAAGACTCTGTTTGTGCCTTTCACATGAGAACTGTCAGCTTTCTGCGTTCTCTGCCTGCTCTTGGGTTTAGTCTGAACACGATGTGCAAGGTCGATAAACAATGCTCCATGTTATTTTGTTCTGGTCAGTCCCTAGCATCTAGACAAAACATGCTAACACAGCTGCGCTACTGAAAGCTCGTGCTTTGATATTATGGGGAGGCATGTTGCTCAGACAGACACTTGGAGAGGGTCCTTTCCAGGGAGAAGAGCTATGCGGTTCCTATGATGTAAAGCTTCCATCTAGGCGCTAAGGTAGGGGGTCTGCTGACAAAGCCCAGAGATCTTCTATTATATAATAAACATCATTTTGCCAAGGGGAGGGTGGTTAGGCCTTATAGTCCTTTTTCCACTGTCTATATATAATGACTTTCCCTTTCATATTCTATGGAATTGTAACAATGCTAATTGTTCTAGGTTTATGCATTTCGCTGCTGGTAGTGGCTCGTATACCGCATTATAGAGCACGATAGTTAAAATAAACATTTTGAACTATAACAGTGACTCTGACCATTCTTATTGTGGACAAGTACGAGTGAGCGAGCGAAAGGGTTTGTCTTGCTACCGCGATTCCTGAGAGAGTCGGGAGTGTTGTGTTCTGGGTTGTCTAATCATTTGTAGCTTCGTGATTTTTGGAGGAGAACGAATGAGACACTATAGCTAGTCGGTTTTGGGATTTTGGGTACTAAGGTGGTAGGTTGGTACACCCCTATACACCGAGGTCCTGTGTTCCTGCGCATAGTTCTGTGTAGGTGCAGAATCCCCGCAACAATTTCCTGCCAATTAATAAGAATTAATATTCAGAAATTGCCTGTGTCATTATTTATTAAGTTGATTGTACACTTGGTTAGACATAGTTTGTAGTTATGTTGTATGATGGTCCCTTGTGGCATCTTCACCCGAGTTGGGGTATGGTGAATCGGCTCATTCATCTGGCTGTACTGGAAAGCCCTTTCTTGTTCCTATGTGGTGCAATATAGAACAATTTGCAACTATCTTACAAGTAATATCAGGAAAATACCGAAGGAACCACCGCTCTTAATGAAACTTTTGAGTCTGGCCTTGGGAAGTTCAAATATGCGCTCTAAAACTGCCCTTGTAAATCTTTATACCTTCTTTCCCTAGTTGTTGCTGCATTGAGGTAACAACTTTGCAGAACGGCAGAGAGACGCTGGAGAAGCAACTACTCAATAACTGATAAAACTCTATATTCTCAATCTTTGAGCATCTATAAAATGATGTTACTGGAAAAGAAAAGCAGTTACTTTTCAAATAAAATCCAACAGGCAGGTAACTCCAGCAAAGCACTATTCTCAACATTGAAGAAGCTAGTCAAGCTTCCTGAACCACAAAAAAAGGACATCAGCGTGGCTTTCTGCAACCAACTAGTGGGGTATTTTAAGAACAAAGTACAAATCATCTTCGAATCCCTCTCAGACTGGGAAGACGGCATGGCAGCCACTCCCGCCCCAATTTCCCTATACCCCACCAATGTCTTGGATTCGTTCAAACCACCAAACATAGAACAGATAGAGGAGGCAATTAAATCAACAAAATCCGGAGCACCATCAGACCCCTGTCCTCCTAACATATTCCATATGGCACCAGACACAATTAGTGAACAACTCAGTATACTTTTTAAAGAAATAATTAGTTCAGGTGTCTTTCCAGACGTATGGAAGACAATATCTATTCTTCCACTACTGAAAAAACCCAATCTAGATCCCAATGACAACAGCAATTACAGACCGATAGCAAGGATCCCTTTCCCAGCCAAGATCCTGGAAAAAATTTTAAACTTCCAATTAACAACCTTCCTCTCGTCGACAGACCTGCTGGATTCTTCACAGTATGGTTTCCGACAAGGACACGGAACTGAAACTGCCTTGATCATGGCAGCAGAGGAGATCCGGGCAATACTGGACACGGGTGCCAAGACCGCCTTGATCCTGTTGGATCTGTCGGCGGCCTTCGACACCGTGAACCATGACATCCTAATCAGGAGACTCCAAGAGGTGGGAATCAAGAACTCTGCCCAATCATTGCTCAAATCCTTTCTGAACAACAGATACCAATATGTTCAGTTAGGGGACTCCTGTTCAGAACAGTTTACTTTGCCTTGCGGGGTACCTCAGGGCTCCTCTTTCAGCCCCACCCTGTTTAACCTTTATGTGACCCCCTTAGCCAAGGTCATTAGGCAATTTGGCTTTACACTTATATCTTACGCTGATGACACCCAAATAGTGGTGTCTATCTCTAGTAAGCCTGATGAAACAGCTGAGCGTTTCAACCAATGCATGTCCCACATAAATCAATGGATGGGGACAAACTGCCTAAAACTCAATGGAACAAAAACTGAGGTACTTTTATTAGGCTCTGACACATCCTTTTGGTCACAAAACTGGTGGCCTTCTAGTATGGGCGCTGTCCCTACCCCAGTCCATAAAGTGAGGAATCTGGGTGTCATTTTTGATGACAGACTGACCTTCCAACAACAGGTAAATAAAGTCGTCTCATTGGTGTTTCTCACTCTAAAATCAATCCGTAAAGTGCGCCCCTTCATTCCCCCGGAAGCAGTAAAAACGCTAGTGACGGTCCTAGCCTTGGCTATATTGGATTTTGGAAATGCAATATACTTAGGCCTTCAGAAACAACATATGGCTAAACTTCAGCGGGCACAAAACACCGCTGCTAGATTTTTGCTAGACGTTCCCAAATTCCAATCCATCTCTGAAGGTCTGAAAAAACTCCACTGGCTCACTATAAAGAAAAGAGTAGACTTTAAAGCACTATGTCTAGCATACAAAGCTGTTCACGGAAATGGACCAGCATTCTTGAAGCAACATCTTGCCTGGTACCATCCATCAAGACATCTACGCTCAGCACAGAGCAAACTCCTCCAAACACCAAAATTCAAGAAAGCTAGCTGGGGAGGAAGGAGCTTTGTCCTGGGTACTGTGAGGTTGTGGAACTCACTTCCGTTAAACATCAAAAGCTGCCCAACACTACTTGGTTTTAGGAAACTATTAAAGACATGGCTCTTTGCAAACTAAATACACTATCTCTGGCATCTCCTCCGCAAAAGCGCCTAGATGCTCCAGGGCAATCGTGCGCTATATAAATTCCAAATCAAATCAAATCAGGTATGATGTCATAATCCAAGGAAGTAGCCATATGCCCTGTCACCTACAGCAGAGATAACATTATTTTAATAAGATATATTTTTTGTTTAAAAACGTCATCTTACCTAATAGGTAGTCATCTCCTAAGTCACCTCTTGAAAGACTGTTGTACAGGCCACAGTGTCTTAAAATGTAGGAACCATGGGTACCCCGTGGACATTTTAACACAAGGTCAGTAATTAGACAGCCTTCATTGCACACTATTTGGAAGTTTAAATAATGCTGAGTTTTGCATTTTCAGTAATGATATTCAGTCGCACCTGGTTGACATATTAAAACATGAGTACCAAGCAAACAATCTATTCTTTGTGCAAAAGAAGCCATTCCATAAAAATCCAACATGGATTGCTGCAATTATTGAGAAGTGTTTGGAAATGCAGTGTGGTGGTTTATTTTAGGCAACATTGGATCTAGGAAATTGTGGAACGAAAACCTATCAGTGAGCTCATTCCCCCCGCTACGCCACCGCCCCTGTTGTGGATACTACATTCTGAGAGCTTCCTGAAGCCAGAAGGTGGAAGCAATAAAGAACTTGAATCATGAGTAGGTATTGACTCACTTCTGTTTGTGTCCCTGCCCAACAATGGGTCTAACCCACACTCATCTACAAGATCCAAAATACAGCCCACATTCCTCATCAACCTCCTTCTCAATCTTTTAAAATAAAGATAAACTACCTCAAAAAAATCTCTAATTTTTCTCTTTTCCTTTGCATTGGAGCAACACCCCTCATTCTGCTTGTCAACACATACAAAGCAGCCATTATGAAACACATTTTTTCCTTCCTTTTATACTTTGCACATGATTATCTGGTCCCACTTGATGGTAAATTGTGAATGAAAAATTCTGTTTTCTGGGCCATTTGCAAATTGCACATTCTGTACATTTCAATAGGGAATCAGATTTTGCTATTTTTGTGAACATACTGTGATGCAGTTACAAATCATTCCGCAAATAGTTTGAAATTTGCAAAACATTAGTACAAAGTGCCCTATATGCCTAATGCTTTAGTGTAATACATTCCAAAACTGCACTTTAAATTACTGTCATGCATGACACCAATACGGAGTGAAGGTTAGATTTGACATTGGGCTTGTCAGGCCTAGTGATGTGAAATAATAGCAGACTGCTAATGCTTTGATAAGGCACTGATACGTTTGCAAGTCATTGGAGCGTGGTAACACAACATTAGGTGCCAGATGTACCAACTTTGTGGTCACAAAAAGTGGTTGTCATTTGCAGCTCTTTTTTTTTGCGACCCGAAACTTAGGGCCAGATTTATCAAGGACTTGCATTGCCCTTGCATGCCTTAGTGAATTTGGAGTAACGCAAGGCAGTGCAAGTCACTGCCTTGCGTTACTAAGCCCTGGGAAGGTTTCTTTGTGTGGAGCACGGGTGTTACCATGCCTCTACCCATGGTTTTTGGTGGAGTCCCATATTTACTAACACTAGTAAACCTAGGAATGCATCACATTGGTACTTTTTGCCAGGGGAGGCGTAACAAGGAGAAATATATTTATTTCTCCTAGTTTGTTCCTCTTTCTATGTGTGCTGCATTCTTCAGCACATATAGAAAGAGGATAAAGCCTCAGAGGATTGTTTTTGCGCAGGAAGATGTTCCTTCCTGAACAAAAACAATTGTGCCTGTAACACAGGCACCCTTGCACCATGGTGCAGTCGTGCCTGCAATGGCCCTTGGCAGCCACAAGTGCGCCAGTGCAGAAGGAGAGCAGGAATGCGCCATATCTTAGCAGAAACGCTTATTACTGCCTTGTCAATTTGATGCAGTGCAGCTAGTGGTCTTGCTGTGTTGCGCCAAATATTTAAAAATCTGCTCCTTATTTTACAAACCCACCTATATAATAATAGGTTGGTTCTCAAAATAAGGAACTGTAGTGCAATGCAGACAGCCTGCATAAGGAAAATTCATTAAGCAGGTCACAATTTTTGACTCTCTATGTTTGCTCATAATCACAGGGATGTGGTCTACAAGAGTCACCAGAGCACAATCCTTGTGACTGCTTTTCAAAAAAGAAAACTTTTTTTTAAAGCAGCCTGATTTTCTTAAAGAAAATAGCTGCTTTTGAACAAAACAGTTTTCTTTGTTTTAAAGTTTTAGTGAGAGTCCCCATACCACTGCTTACTCCCAATGAAATATTAACTCCAATTTGCCAAGTGAAAGGACTTGAAATGGGAGTCCTTCCATTTTGCGAATCAGTTATGATCCCAACTTGAGGGTCAGTTACCTATCAATGGTTTGGGGCTGAAAATCCAGTCACAAACCATTAATGCATAGGGTACTGAATAGTGGTGGCTCCTCCGCTATGGCGGAGTGGTTACCCACTCAAGTGCGCAATGACTGTTTGGTCAGCCCTCTCAGGCCGTCCAAAGCAGTCATGCGCACTTCCCTTTTCTCCATGCAGGATACATTACAGCCTGCATGGAGAACATGCGCACCCCTACAGCCCCTGCCTGAGTGCCGAGTCACGGAGCTCAGACCAATCACAACGCTGCACTGCAGCGTTGTAATTAGCTTAGGGGAGGGAGCCTGGCTGCCTGCTTCCTGTTCCAGGAGAGTAGGAGGACAGAAGATGCAGGACCTGGCCTCGATGTAAGTTTAAAAATAAATAAATTCTAAACTCCGCTCCCCCGTGCGAAAACCCCCGAAATACCCCCCGCAAATCCCGCGGCTCTCGCACCCGCCCCCCACCCACGAGCCATGCCAGCCACCCCTGGTACTAAATCACTATTTAGAAGGGACACCCTCAACATGTCCCTTCTCAATACTGATTCATAAACACATTTTAGGAGTCAGTACAACTTTAGTCCGGACCCAGCATTTCCAAGTCGAGAGACACCTGGCACATGTGTGATGCTGCAAGGGTTCAGGAAGCCACTATGCCCCAGCACTTCCTGCTCCTGAATATCCGGGGTAACCGCAAATGCAATACAAATCAGAGATTCTTGCCACTTGGTAACTTCACATCTAAGAACCTCATACTGAAGCTGAAAGTGTAACCAAGCCAATTTCAAAAGCTTACATACACATCATAAATTGCAAGAGAAAGGATGGGGCATATCATTTCATTTACTATCTGGCAGACTTATATATGATATAAACTTCAGCTCACTGTTAACTGTCCAATGTTATATCTATTTTTCTGTGCTCCAGCCATGTGGAAAAAGGGCCACATGTATGTACCTTTTTTAAGTTCACAAACGGCCCGATTCGCAGATTCGGGCCGTTTGCAACCAGAAAAAAGTTTTTCTCAATACCAAACCCTATTTTGCGATTTGGTAACCTATTACTGAATTGCAAAATGGGTTAGCAATTTGCTATTAGGAGGGGGCGTGTTTAAGGTGTCCCTTCCTAATACCGAATCTCAACAGTATGTGTAAATGTTTTGTGACTGTGAATGCGGTCGTAAAACATTCACAATTTACCACCAACTTCAAGTTGGTGGTAAACCAATCGCAAATGGGAAGGGGTCCCTAAGCATTTTTTAGGAGCAGACAGTAGTCCCAAGGACCACTGCCTGCTCTTAAAAAATGAAAAGAAAACTTGTAATTTCTTTTTTTTTAAACGCAACCCATTTTTCTTTAAGGAAAACAGGCTGAATTTTAAAAAAAGATTGCTTTATTCAAAAGCAATCACGGTCATGGTGGTCTGCTGACCCCAGCAGGCCACCATCCCCATGATTTTTACGATTCCTAGAGTTTCGCTAATTGGGATGTACTTTATTAATATTAATGAGGTAGGTCTATTTGCTACCCTCTAGGAATTGCTAATTGAAACTCTATATGAGTTTCATACATTTGTAATAGCGATTACCTAATTGTGAATCGCAGAAAATCGCAATTAGGTAATCACTATTACAAATTTTGATACATGTGTCCCAAAGTTTTTTTTTTTTATGGTTATATTATCCTCTTTGACAAAGAATGGTACTTTTTCCCTAATAGATTTGGGCAGGCCAAACATGCCAAAAATCTATTGTTGAAATGTTTGGGGAAAAAGGTAAAACATGGACTTTGTCTTGCTAAATACAGACTTTGAATGTTATGCCCGATTTCCAAGTTGGAAACTCAGAATACGAGACATTTTTGACACAGGTAACTACCTCACCCCGATGTAATGGTATTTACATTCTGTGGTAAACTCCTTACCCTATTCCAAACAACTTGGAATCATGTCTCATGTTTTCCTTAGAACTCTATGGGGAACATAGATTAGGACACAGGACTCGGCTGACTAATATATGCTGTTGTTGGAAGAATAAGTTTCAGTTAAGCATACCAGAATGCCATCCAACAAGGATGAGGAAGACATTTGCACATTTACAGAGAATGCATTCTCATTTTAACCTTCTGGCCCACAAAAACATATTTACCATGAGGCAATTGTAGTGAGTTCCCTATAGGGCCCACTGTAGTTCTCCCCTATGTTAGCCTAACTGTAGATGTAGGCCGCTTTTTCTTTGCACACGTTACAAAGTAATATGTTTGTTTTTGTGCCACACTATTATTTTATAAATAGGCTGCAGATGTTTTGTTACTCAGCTCTTCTGCTGGGATTCAGTCTGAACATTTCGTACAAAGTCAAACAAAATTGTTCACTGTTTTTTTTGTGGTTGGTCACTAACACATTCTAACACATAGACATAATTGAGAGATCCATCTGCTGTTAGCTAACATAGCATTACTTACAGGGCCGGACTGGCTACCGGGCGTTTTGGTGTGCTGCTAAGCTGGGGGCTGATTTCGTTGATGGGGACCTGCGTGTGCTTAAAACCATTCGTTTTGCTTTATTTATTTTGAAGCACACGCAGGTCCCCATCAACGAAATCAGCCCCCACCGCAGTGAAATTAGCCACCAGCTTGCCAGCACACCAAAACGCCCGGTAGGCAGTCCGGCCCTGATTACTTATCTTATAAGATGAGACTTGCCGTTTTGAAAATAGAGAGGAGAAATTCTAGCAGAGGAAAGGTCCCGGGACAAGCGCACCACCTCTGTGCAATTCTGAGATGCAGACCAGCTAACGGCAAATGCCAGTTATAGGGCCCAGCTCTAATACCAAAGATCACTGATATATCACTGTGCTCACGTAGTGAGTTTAGGCTTAGGCAAAATATATAATTCACCATGATAGGGCTTTTCATTGTGTACAGTTAATTGATAATGCTAATTACTCTGCTCAGTTTCATATGTTTTCTAATTGCAGCACAGTTGCTACATGATGGAGCATGATAGTTTCAATAAATATTTTAAACTTTCCTCATGTCTTTCTTTTGTTTATTATGGACATGCATGAGTGAGAGAACGAAAGGTGAGGATCCATTACCACGGTTCCCTAATGGGAATAGAGTGTGTGTTCTGGGGGGCCAACTTACCTGTTACTCTGGGAAGGTTAGGAAGGTAGGTAAGGCACTATGAGCCAGTCAGGATTTTGGCCCACAGGTACTAATGTGGTACGGTGACTTTGTCTCTACATACTGACATTATGTAATCCCAGGCATAGTTCTGTTTCCAAATAGAAACCTGCAACACAATCATGAAAGAAAGCGTTATCCTCTTAGCCATGGTTCATTAAATCCCAGCACGGAAGTATTCATTTTTCACATAATTGAATTACCTTCAACTTCACTTTAATATGTAAACAAGTGTGTTGTAACATGAATAATTTCAACTAAAAGTAATATCTGTTAATCTTCCTGTATGTTACTTTGTGTGACCCTCAAAAGCTGACCTTCACTCAATGCATTTTAATGAAAATTCATTTCAGAATAACAGAACCTTAGCCCCCAAACAATGAAACATTCATGCTTTATGTAACCTTCTACCTATAAAGTACCAAGAAATAAACACATCTAGAAAATAATCATGTGAAATACAGTACATATTCTAAGATTCAGATACATCAGTAATATCATCCAAAGGAGAATGCACTTCTATGTAAATAATGTTGAGGTTAAGTCAGGCCCTTGTCTTTGCATCAATCCTTCTGCTTCCACACCTGTCATGAAATACCTGAGAGTGCCCCCCGATAAAGTAGCCTTTCAGCTACACCTTCAAGCAGAGTGAACATTGAAACAACAGTCAAGTCTGTCTCAAATAGTATCAACAGCCTGACTGCATCAGACACTGTCATTTATTGAGATTAATATATAGCAAAGCCTTTGAATGAAATATGAATTAGTATCATTGAATAAGAAAGAGGAGATAAAGTGATAGGATGAACTAATCATAAGGGGTGTCTTTAGAAATAACCAGGGTCATTTTGTCAAACGAGGTGAGTTTTTAATAACTTTCTAAGGGATAAAAGGTAGGGAGGAAGGTGAATGTCTAAAGGGCCTCCCCACCATCAGGGGTACATGCTAAAGAAATATCCAACAGATCAGGTAAACCCTCTCAAGGCCCTGTGCTTGAGAAACCTCAAATTATCTGCACACAAGTAAGCCCCAAACCTTTAAAACACAATAGCCCCCTATGAGCATAAACTAACATGAATATGCATTAATTAAGTGGTAGGCCTACTGGCTATGCCAGGGAGGCATCACAATCATTAAAGACAAAATAATATGTCAAATATAATGCAGATAAATATTGAACATTCTGGGTGGTCACAGAGTTCAATGACATTCCAGAGTTTGGAGAAACAGAAGATCTTCCTGCACTCCGAGCTTTCCAAATTTTAGGAAATGGTTGTAGTGAACCAAAAGTTAAACAATAAGTCCATTGCAGACAATAGAGTAGAATATGAGCTCTAATGTCCACTCGGCCCTTCCCAGAACAAGCCTTTTGACAAATGCA
The DNA here is from genome assembly GCA_963921515.1 of Calotriton arnoldi. Taxonomy (NCBI): domain Eukaryota; kingdom Metazoa; phylum Chordata; class Amphibia; order Caudata; family Salamandridae; genus Calotriton; species Calotriton arnoldi. The sequence goes on along the minus strand of CAWUFW010000920.1, from coordinate 2,272,991 downwards.
GAGTGCCTTCAAAGCATTTTGTCTGTCAACAGAGAGCCAATGTAGACTGAGAAGATAAGATGAGACTACATTTTGCTGTGATAAATCTAGAAGAACTCTGGTGGCACTGTTTTGAATCAGTTGCAATCTATTCATATGAGTCCCAGGGAGGCCTAGAAACACAGAGTTACAGTAGTCCACTCAGGACATAATCACTGCCTGAACACCAGTCTTGCATTTATCCAAAGGCAGGCATGAGAGGATCTAACCCAACAGACATAAAGAAAAGAAACAGGTTGAACTAACTTTATTGATGTGGGAAAGGAAAGATAGCTTGCTGTCAAAGATCATCCCAAACTTTTTGCCGAATCCACAGGAGCATAAGGTGTCCTAGTCTAACAGCCCACCGTCTAGAAAACTAAAGGAAGACCAAGCCACCAAAAATCAATACCTCTGTTTTGCCTCTGTTTAGCGTTAGTGAGTCAGCTGTTATCCATAAGGCAACCTCAGACATGCATTGCTTGAATCTATTGGCCACAGAGTAAGGGTCCTCAGTAACAAAATGATAATCTGGGTATCATCCACATATGAAATCAGTTGAAACCCCAAAGTATGAATGAGTGTGGCCAAAGGGGATACATAGGCATTAAATAATTTAGGGCTCAAAGAGGAGCCCTGCAGGACACTGTATATGAGAGGTCGAGAGGTAGAGTGATAGCATGAGAGCTGAACCATTCCGGCCCTATGCTTAACAAATTATGTTACCTAGTCTAGTGCTTTCCCTAGAATGCTGCTAAGCATAAGCAATTTAAAACCATGTGGAGAGGTACAGTGTGAAAGGTGACACTCAGATCCAGTAAAAGAAAGGCTTCTCTTTTCCCTCTATCTAGTGTTTTGTGTAAAGACTCTGTATCTGATACTAAGGCTGACTCAGTATTATGCAAAGCTTAGAACCCTACTTGAGAAAGGTCAAGAATATGGCTTAAATCAATATATTGAAACAGTTGACAGTTGAGGTGAACTCCTTCATGGTAATTTTTGAAGGTAATGAAAGCAGAGACATCGGTTACAGTTGCTCATTACTATAGGTTCAGACAAGGGCTTTTTCAAGAGCAGAACCTGAACTGCCTGTTTCCAACTGGTGTAAGCTACAGCTGAGACCAAAGAAGTATTAGATAATTTGGAAAGGACAGGATTCCCATTGGATTCATGCCCCCCTCACATTCTTTAACTAAGTGAAGAATGTGAGAGTGGGGGCATGGATCCAATGGGCCACCGGGTTTTGTTTGAACTAAAGTTCTTCATTAATTCAGTGAGAGTTAAATTAAATTGCATCAACAGCTATGATGAATTGAACAATTCAAACTCAGTCTGAGAGAAAGAATTTAAAATGGCCACATCTGAACTAGAGAAGCGTGTAGCAATTTTAATTGTCCTTTCTTCAAAATATAGATAGATCATCACAGAGCGACTGAAAAGAGGTAATGGGGATACCTAAATGTAGAGGCACTGGCAAAAAGACTTTGAATTTTCAACATAATGTAGGGTCTTAGGTTTTTTCTACTTTTACCCTGGCCTCAAGGCAACACAAGAACATTAAGACAAAAGCCCAAGCTCCAGAAGTACTTTAAACTGTGCCCAACGAACATTTCCTAGTTCACATAGGTAAAAAAACAAAATGTAAATTACGGCACATCTGGGAGTAAGGAGGGCCCACCACTGCACTTGGGTTGCCCCCAGCACAAATGAACTATTTAGTCATGTCATTGCCCTCCTGGGGCACTGCAAAAAATATGCACATTTAGAGAAGGCTGCCATGGTGCCTTATGGGGCACACTTGTATCTGGATGTGGGGAAACTCTTTCCTTTTCTTTTTTTTTCTTCATACCAATGCACTGGTATGCACTGGACTCTGTATTTTGCTTTTTCCCCAGGTGCCCTGGTCCCAAGCATGGTACCCACAACACTAACGGTGGGGGTCACAAGTAAGCCCCAAAGCCCCTGCAGTCTTAGCACAATCCATACCCACTCAGCACTTCAGTGCCTAGTTGGGGAGTCATCTCAATCTGTCTTTCTCCCACCCAACGTCTACAACATCTGGTGGTCTCACTCACCCATTCCCACAAACACAGGCATGGGGAGCATAGTGCTGATTTCACACTGCCAATCAATTCCCACTACACCCAACAGTCCTGCCAAGGTCCAATACTGGAGCAAATACAATGTAAACCCAAACCTCCTTCCAGGGCCAGACTGGGGATCTAAAAGTAGCCTTTGCAAAACTGTTCAAACCAACCTCACTCCCTTCCTCTTGCTCTATCTCTCTCTTTCCAGCCAAGCATTATCTCTCTCCTCTCCCTGTGATTTCTTTCTCTGCACCTCCAACTTTCCCTCTCTCTTTTTTCTCTTGAAGCCCCATTGTGCCTCCTGCAATTAATCTCAGGGATTAGCACGGCCTTGGTCCTTTAAAACCGGCCTCTGATGGCTAATTCCACTGGGGAAAATGCCCAATGGAATACATGTATACAAAATAGTAATGGATGGAAGCCTTGAATTAATCTCAGACACTGGTAAATGCTCAGGTCCACATCCCAGTCCATAGTTATTTTGCACACCATGCCACCTCAGTTTGGACCCAGCTATATGCAAATCAGTCTTGACCATGCTACAATGCGAACAGTCCAGACAAAACTACCAGGCAACAAAAGAAACCCAGGACAGATTTTGCCATGATTGCGACTCTTCAGTCGAGTGTAGCTTGGTTCCAGTGGCACAGTGAGCATCGAACCCATGTCTGTCCCCAACCTAGGGTCAGTTGTGTCCAAAAGGCTACCAACAAGCAGAAACAATTGACAGCTGTTAGTTTATTGCACTAGGTTACTGGCTATGCACTCTTTGGAATGCTCAAATCGAAGGTCTAATATTCAATTGTGGGCTTGTAAGAAATCACTTTTGGGACCCTGGACCTTTCCTGGACACAGTCCTTGCCTTTTCATATAGTCAGCCCTGGGGAAACCACCTACCCAAGGCCAAGCCTTCCAGGCCAGACTCATGTGCAAAGCTTAAGACGCCCTTCTCACTTGTCACAATCGCGCCCACACATAGGTCGCTTAAAGTTTCCTGGGAGGACAATGCAGATGACTACTGACATTTGTTCACTTGGAAAAACTCCTCCGCCCGTAAGGAACTGGCTAAGGAATCTCCCAAAGTCATCTCGGATCTCCCAAGGCTTTCAGGGGACAGGCTACAACTGCAGCTTACATTCACCTTTCTTTCACTTTTCAGCTCGGAGGTGACACTCTAAGTCTGGCCCAACACATTAGTGACTTTACTCTGAGTCTGAATATTTGCCTGGCAGCTCAGGGCTTCTAGGGCGGACACACAGTCCCCCTCAAGGGTGATACAATCTGTCTGTGTCCTGTAGGAGTTTGCCTGGTGCAGGTGTCCTGTCTCCTGCTGCGGTGACAGTGCAGGCATTTCCTCAAGTCTAGAAGTGGTCACACCATTGCCAGTCTTGGGGTCCTCCCCTGTTAGAGTATGTAACCCCTGGCCATCTATTCCTCCCACTGTGGATGGCTTCCATCTCCTACCACTTACTCTACTCATGGGCCTCTATACCCTCCGTTTAGGGATAGTACCCCTTGAGATCTGTGTTTGTGGGGCATCCAGGAAAGCCTTTCCACCAAATTCGCCCATGGGATATCACTGTCAATGATGCCATCTATCAGCACCTGGGACACACAGTTACCCATCTCTGGGCAAGTACCCCCTCCCATTCTAAGGAGACCTTGGCCACAGTGCAGACAGACTCCACCCCCATGGACATTCCTTACCCTAGAGACTTCTCCCTGCACATACTGTTCTGGGGAGACCAACCTTTCCACTACCAGGGTGTGGCTGGTGCAGGTATCCCACACAGCAGTGACATTTGCCCCATCCATGGAGACTCCCAGAACTCTTTGGGATCACCAGATTACATTCTGGGTCCACTTTCCAACACAGGGGCCCTAGAGTATGCTCTACCCTCTCCTGAAAATAACCTCCCCCTACTACTCCACTAGCCACCTTTATAAAGTGCCCACTAGTGAGTGCCTATGTGGAGCATAAGGCAACTCCCATCCTATGCTCTGTATGATGGCAGTCAAAGCGCCAGCTGCCTTCAAAGATCTTCTTCCACCCTGTGTTCTCGTCTTCCTGCTTCTTTGAAGTTGTTTGGGACTCTCTCCCATTGTCAGATGTTTGGGGCCCTCACTTTTTTCCTTCTTTTGAGGGCCTGATCGACCCTTCTTGTGGTCACACACGGTACCTTCTGGAAACTATGGTGCTGAACGGGTTGTCTGCCTCCTTTTCAAGATCCTTAGGGTTGTGAGATGAGCCTATGTATATCAAGACCATCTCTTAAGCTGCAAACCATTTATCAACATCATCCCCTACCACATAACAAGACATTCATTCATTCATTCATTTAATCTTTATTTGATCTATTAATAAACAGATCATAAAAGTACAATGTCATCAAGGAGGACCATAATTTCATCAAAGAAAGCCATAATAGAACCAAATTCTTAAAAACCAGTACCAGTTAAAAGAAGCTTATTAAGCTTCTAACTGCCTCGTTAAAAACATGATTTAAACCATCATAAAAAAAAGAAAAGAAAAATTCAGTGCGACAAGCTCCTCACCCTTCTATTTCTCCAACACGCCCACCAAAGGATGCTACCATAAAACAAACATTGGGATTCGAAAGAGCTTTTAAAAAATACAGTGCAACTCTGCATTGTTTAAAATTTTGGCGCCTTAAAATTGGTAGGAGGAACCTTTCCCTTTCAGTGCAGTAAAACTTGCAGAATAGTGTCAAGTGTAGGGCGGACTGGGGGGAGTTGTGGTCGTATGGGCAGGGGCCTAAATCTGCATGCTTGAACCTCTTCTCCGGAAACCCCAACATCAAGGCAATTAGGTTCAGGCGGAAGCACAGCAGGATAAATCTATGTTGTGCTACAGTGACAGAGGCGAGGTAAAAATAAGCTTCCCCTGGTCTAGGCGGAATTATGTTGTAGACTGTAAGCATCTGTAGGTGTCTGCTCTTTTCTCTACGATCAAAGTTAGCCTTTTGCAAGTATAGCTCAGTTATTTTCCATTTGGAGACCTTACTACACAGTATGGGGTCCCTAAATAGTTCTCCCTGCCCAAGTGCATTTAGTTCCGCCTGCACGGTATCTTAGCCAGCCAATCCTGCTATGGCCCTCGAGTCTCAAGCAATCACTAATTATGAGTTTAGTTAGGTCGACCGTGTCCCTGCGCCAGATCGAGATCCACAACAGGATGGGCGCTAATCTGATAGAGTCAAACAAATATGGGAGACCCAATTCGAGGTGTAAGATGTAGTTAGGTGTTGAGGGTGGTAATGAAACCCTCGACTTAAAGAAAGAATCTTCCACTTTCTGCAGTTGGTCAATTTGGGCCATTCCCTAGACTCCCGCCCCATAAATTGCGGCTGCCTTTGTTTTCGCTTGATAGATGCTCTTGATTGTGTCCAAGGGACTAGCTCCTAGTTTTTTAACAAACCCTTTTATAGCTTGGAGACCTCTTTCCATGCCCAGGACTCTTGTGGCCACCAGGTTATTCCAGGACTGCTTGTTATCGAACAAGATTCCCAGGTAAGGAAAGGAGTCAATCACCTCGATTTTCTTGGAGGCTAGATGGAAATACGGTACTTTTGCGCCTCTAGAGGCTCCAGCTATAATAATGAACGATTTAGATTTGTTCACTCTAAGGTCTAACGAAGCCATAAATGAGGCATATGAAGATATAAGGTTTTGGAGAGCTACCCCTGTCCTCGCAATCAAAACCGCGTCGTCAGCGTACGCCTAAATGGGGAGTAGGATGTTATCAAATTAAGGCACCTCTGAAGAAAGGACAGACAGGGCCGTCTCCACCCCGTTGGTATAGATGGAGAAAAGGAACGGGCGAGGATGCACCCCTGTCTGACACCCTTCTCGATTTTAAATGAGCGCGTGCATTCCCCGTTTTTACCATACCTCACCGAGGCAGTGGCATTGGCGTACAGTTGTCGAATAAAGCGGATGATCAAGGGATCGATCCCCATACCCTCCAACATAAGCCACAGTTTGGAATGGGACACACAATCGAAGGCCGCCGACAAGTCCATGAACGCCATGTATATCTTCCCACTTTTGGCCTCCGTGTACTTGTCTATGCAAAGCGAGAGATTCAGACATTGGTCCACTGTCCCCTTGCCCTTCTGGAATCCGTATTGCGCCTGCATTAAAATATTACGGTCCCGAGCTCACTCCTCCAGTCTGGCCAACAACAGTCGGCCCATCAGTTTAGCAGTTGAGTCCAGGAGGGAGATGGGCCTATAGTTCTTGGGGCAACCCCTCTCTCCCTTCTTGAAGATTGGAACTATTACGCTATGGTTCCATGATGGCGGGGGGTCCTCTACCGCTATGCTATTAAAAACATTTGTTAATAAGGGAACCCAAAATTCGTAATTAGACTGGAAGAGGTCAATTGGGACCCCGTCCGGCCCCGGGGCTTTCCTTTGGCCACAGGATTCCAGTGCTTTCCTCACTTCGTCAAGGGAGAAGGTCAGGATTCCTTGAGTGGACAGCGGTGGGTCAGAATAAGGGAGCTCAGGGGGGGATTGTTGTGCAAAAATGCTTTCAAAATGACCTACCCATGCATCTCCCTCTACGTGCGTGTCTAAAGATGGGTCGCTTGAGTTTTTAAAATAAGGGGCGTTTATGACCTTCCAAAACTCCCTGCTGTTACGTAAGCTTTCGGCTCATTCAAGATCATCCCATGCCTTCTCTTTTAACTCCTTCACACGTGTGCTTCTTGCCTGCTTTTAGGCTTTACGGAGGGATCTTAGCAGGGCCGGATCTCTCGGCTGTGTTTTTAAGGCACTGTCGAGAGCTCTCTTTGCTACTGAGCAGGCTGAATCAAACCAGCGACTAGGTGGTATACCATTAGCTGGTTTCTGACGAGTAAGTGCAGCTTTCAATTTTGCTAGAAGGGTTCTGAACTGGGAAACCAAGAGGGAGGGAGGTGCGTCTTCGGTCAGGCAGTGTAAAATATCCCCTCTTACCTGAGGTATTATGGCAGAGGCTAAATTCTTTTTCTCCACCTGAGCCCACTTCATTTGGTAACCGTTTTTTCTAGCAAGTGCAATGTTATTAACTAATGGGTGGGGTCTCTTCACTTTAGGAGGGATACTTAAATGGATAAGTAATAATGCATGATCACTGTGGGAAGTGAATGTATTACTAAGATGGTCCACTCTATCTTGTATTATAGAAGAGACTAAGATAAAATCTATTGTGGACTCCGAGTTATTCCTCCTAAATGTTGGCTCTATCTGGCCTGTTATGCCACTATTAATTACAGTCAGATGCCTTGTGTGTAACAGCCTATTAAGCGTATCTCCGTATTCATTATAAACAAAGTGTAAAAGGGGGTTTCCGTACGGATCATCTATCCCACACACACTGACCTTATCATACTTACACGGATGGATATTAAAGTCCCCCAACCAAATTAAGCTAGGCAGACCCCTCTATGTACGTGAGTTGATTAGATGAAGTTCGCTGTTTAGATTATCAACCACTCGTTTCATATTTCCCCCGAAATCATTATTATAAAAATTAATTAATATCCACTCTCCAGCCTTTGAAAATTTCAGTTGGAGAATTTGGGAGAAGTTGTTCCGGGGGCCCACCTGTTTTACTTGGACCGCTAGTGTATTGGAGACTAGTGTTAATAGACCCCCCTTAGCTCTACCTGATGCCAAGGGGACAGCAGGTGTGTGAATTATACGATAGCCCAGGAAAAAGACTGAGTCCTTTGCCCAGGTTTCTCGTTTGCCAGTGATTAAGCCACTCTTCATTTCCTACCTTTGAGGCAATTCCCCCCACATTCCATGTAGCTAAGGTTATCATGTTTCTTTCCCCTATTTGCGAGGTAGGGTTAATGTTGGCCAACGTTTGGGAAGCTGGGAGGGTAAGGGTTGATGGTCAATCGCAAGCTTCCAAATTGGAAAGAGGGGCATCTCTTTTTCTAAGCCCAACCCCTGGTGCAATAATTGGGCGCTCTGAGTATCGTAACATGGGCTCGCCCAACCCTAACCTACCCCTCTGTTCAGTTTCTAGAATTGGGGCCTGTTTGTAAAAATGCTCTAATGGTAAAGCAATGATCTGAGTATTCCTAGTCCGAAATCTTTCGAAGTTCCTAAGAAGTAAGCTGCCAGTACGGGGATTATTAAAGTTTATCACTACGCAGTCCCCTGTGAACGATTTAATTGAATTATCCACCCACCTCACCCTCCTGGCCATAATGATTTTGTTGGCTAAGTCAAGGCTCCCCATTCCCCAGTCCATAGGCTGGCTTGATAGCCAATGCAGGCTTTTGTCCATTAACTGATAGTGGATTCCTGTTGATTGACCCGCAGAGGAGGGACATTGGCCAAAACCAGCACTAGGGGGGATGCTGCCGATGGAAGATGGAGCCGTAATGATGAATTGTTGTCCGCCATGGCCGTAGGGAGGAGGTCTGGGCTTAGCAAATGAGGTTCCGCTCTCAGATCCCCCGGACCTCGAGACTCCTGATGCATTTGTGGTACCATGTTTCCATTTTCCTTAAGTGATGGTAATTGGACCAGCTGTTGATTCAAAGTTTGAGCATAGGCTGAGGAGGCTTCCCTGCCATATGAACTAGGGGGGGATTTGAAGGCGGTAAAGCAGTCTCGTCCCCACCAGCGCAGGTCAAAGATTGTGTGTTGACCATGGCTGGATGAATCTGAACCGTTGGCAGTGTTGGTGCCAGTGCTTTGTTGGGCTCAAGTCCAGATAGTCTCTCTTCTATCATGGTTAATTTGAGAAGGATGGGATCGAGAAGGGTGGTCATTAATTTAGTGACTTTTGCCCAGAAAGCATCGTCCAGTACTGGCTCTCTGGTCAAGGTACTTGTACATGGTGGCGTCGATGCTAACACAGTATCCACTCTGGGTATCTTGGGTTGGACTACCCTGGGTTTAGTTCCTCTCACAAGTTTAGGTTGTTTAGGTTTGACAGTTCCACGTCCCCTGAGTTGCTTTGGTGGAGAATAAATAACTGCACTGATGCTAGGTGCAGAATCCATGTCCCCCAAGATGGAAATAGACGGGAATGAGTAATTGGTGACAGCACCCGTTGGCCAAGCGGAAAGTCATCGCAGGGTGGCATAAAGGGCCTCCGGGTACAGGGGGCAATCTCAGTAATGCTTCCAGTGGGTGACCTATTGGCGAGGAGGAGTGGTTCCAACGACATGCGTCTCTCCATCAGTTCTATTTCATGCGAGAGGACGCTCACTGCTCTAATCAAGAATGTGTCAAGGGTAGCCACACTCCCTCCCCCAGGTTTCTCCACAGGGGGCTTCCATCTCCCCATGAATGTGGGAGGGTATAAAAAGGATAATAGACAGATCAACAGTACCTTAAACTCGAAGACCAGAAGTTAGGGGGGTGGCCCAGACCAGCCTCCTCCGGGCGCCTCCGGGCCCGGTCGTGTCCCCACATGCGTCCCGCGCCACGGGCCTGCATCTTCCCTTTTGGCGCATTCTCCGTGCGCTGCTGCCTCTGGGAAATGTAGTCCCACTGGGTTTAGCGCTCGGCGTTCCTCCGGTCCCGGGCTGGACAAGCGATGTGCAGGACTAGTGGGCTGCAGGTGAGTGTTCCCCCGCAAGTAGCACTGGATGATTGCGGCTACAAGGCACCACGGGCCTGCATCTTCCCTTTTGGCACGTTCTCCGTGCGCTGCTGGCTCTGGGAAATGTAGTCCCACCGGGTTTAGCACTCAGAGTTCCTCCGGTCCCGGGCTGGACAAGCGATGTGCGGGAACAGTGGGCTGCAGGTAAGTGTTCCCCCGCAAGTGGCACTGGATGATTGCGGCTATCAAGTCAATAGGTATTTCAGGTTGTGGACCCTCTGAATACCTCTTTTAGGCACTTCTTAATTACTGCCACCATCACCACTGGACTTGGATGCCCTTTAGGACCTTAAGTCCATCTTGAGCTGGCTCATTCTGTGGGCTAGCTTGGCCTTCTTCTCTGCTAATGCCAAGTACAAATTTTTCTTTTCAGCAACCATGACCAACTCTTCTCCTCAAGAAAAGGGTAGCCACTTGCAATTTCAAGGCCCTGCTGTCCTCCAGCTCTAACATGGACATACTGTGAGAGGACATCCTGCTCCCTGCCTTAGACAACACAGGTAATGCTGATCATTGGGAAGAACCCCCTTCTGGCACTGGGGCCTACTCTTTCCCCTCCTCATTCGCCTCTTCAACTTCATCCTCATTCTCTTCCAAGATGGACTTCATTGACAAACCTTTTCCCAGACTTTCAGGGCAATGTGGTAATCCTTCTTCTTAGATTTCCTGCTACACTTCAGCCCTTACTGTTTGCATATGCGCCTCATCTCTGGCACGCCAAACCTTTCCACGTTAGTTGGATCCACCGCCGTGTTCCCCAAAGAATTAATGTGCAAGGATCAATTAAGAAACTTCAAAAATGATGTAATAAAAAAGCTAATTACCAATCCAAAAAATACATTTTTGCTGCCAATTTAGGATTTTTAATTTCAACTTAAATCACTGCATTGTATTGTAAAGCACAAGTCCTGGATACCAGCACTGAACACCAATGTAAAAAAGTGGATTATTATTTAGGGTGGGCAGTTGCCCACCTCAAGGAATAATAACACTAACTTGTCAGGATAAATGCAAAAGTCACTAAATTAACCTGAAGTTAAGCCCCCCGGTAGCTATGGCACAGATCAGTCAAGTTTAACTTAAGACGATGTGTAAAATATTTATTCCCTACAAAAACAGTAAGAAACTCAAAAACACCAAATGATAAAAATCTAAAATCTAAAACTGAATTAAAAAATAGAGTAAAATGTAATAGGCAAAATGACAACAAAACAACAGAAATCCAATAAGTCCCAAATGTTCAGCCTTTCTGGAGCAGCACCTGTTGGCCCCTTCTAAGGCTCACAGGAATTTAGGGACATCACTTAGGGGGCATGTCTCACTCCAGCAACGGCTACCAGCAAGATACAATGAGATCCAGTTGGTACTGGTCAATTTAGCACTTCAGGAAAAAGGCCTTGTGCAGCTTGTTTTGTACTTGCAGCCACAGAGGATGTCAGCCAACTGACCCTTGAAGTTTGCTTCTTTGTCCTGGGTACAAGAGGAGGCAGGTGCAGTCCTTCAGGGCTCCGCTGGAGTACAGCAAGAAGAGTCCACTCTTCTTCTGATCTTATGCAAGTCCAGAAAGTTTTCTTAGGGGGAGTGCTTTTAGGTGCCACATTTATCGCTAACACTACCTAGTAGGTGGGGGTAAGTCCTGGATTCTCCCTAACCAATAGGGCAACCCTACCCACTTTTGCTGCAGTTTCTTTTTGCACTCCTGAAAACAATGTCACAGTGTCACCTAAATTCAAAATGGGAAAACCCTTTCTCATTTGTGTAGCGGCCTTGTGTCCACCCAGAGATATGGCCAGGGAAATGAGTTGTCCTCTTCTCTGTGTTCTGGGGTAGCTCTCCTCCCACTGGGTTTGGTGCCAGCCTGGCTGGGGGAACAAACCGTTGCCTACTCATGGTCTCACCTTACATCCACTTGAGAAAGGGCAGGATCATTACAAGTTAATTAAGTTCATGGGTACACCCTATCAGATCTTCCTGCAACGGGAAGAAAACACTTCCTCACACCCAGGCCGTTTTTCCTGCTCTAGAAGAAGTTTTAATACTGGTCAAGCACTTTCATACCAGCAGTCTGTAGTCTAATTCTAACTAGCCACTGGAGGTTCAGGCATGCACAGGTAACTTTCTAAAAGTTATTTTTCCTGAATATTTATGACAAATCCAACTTTACCATTAAATTGAATTTTGAATAAATGTTAAATATAGTCTTTGTACAACTTTTATAGCTGTTTCCTGTTACAGATTACAATTTACTGCCTGCACTTTGGCATTTTCTAAGGATCAGCTACAGGCCTGCCAGTATAAATACCTTTTGGGGCCTGGTCACTGGAGGATTATGCCTATTTCATTTTTGCATATGCTCCACTTATAAATATCAGGCACCCTACCTTGTGGGTGACAAGGTGTACTTAGGGATATCTGAAAGGCAGGGTTTCCCCAACTGTCATAAAGGGTTATTTTTAGAGGCCTCCACCGCAGGTGCTAGACAGCTGCAGTCAGGGTACACAGTATAGTCCAGAAGCCATATTTTGTCTGTCACTGTAGAGGATGGCACAATAAGTGCTGCAGCCCACAAGTGAAATTTAACTTTTCATGCCACGGGTGCCTCTCTGCATCATATATTATGGCCTTAGAGGAAAGTTAAGTATGGCAGTTAGGGTAAAGTCAATTTTGTGAAGTTTAAAGAGGGAGTTTAGGCACTTTACTTCTGGTTAGCAGGGGTAAAGTGCACAGAGTTCAGCAAAGTCCAGCAAAAATAGTGTCTAGAAGGAAGCAAAAAAACTCAGGTGACCATACAAGGAAGGTACTTTTCCTACAGTTGGGCAGTTAAATCCTGCATTTCATGAAGGGTGCCCTGATAATGTCATTGGCTATGCTCAAGCAAAAAAATGCTCCTTTATCACATTGCTAACCATTGCACTAAAGTGCAAAAGCTACGCAGAAGGGTTTTGCATGACATTTGTACTTGAGGTACACCCTCGTACATTTTTCTCCGAAATGACAACAGCCCTATGCTAAGCCACATAGAGGGCCTGATTACCAGTTGAGAAGTTATTTATATCACCCCTAATAAATAACGATACCATTGGGTACATTACTGACCGGATGTGATAAATAACACCGTTATGAGTATATGGGGAATAACATGTGGATTTTGATGTTTAACGCACCAAATACAGCATGATGTGGTGAATACCATGTTTACTCCTGTTAAATTTCAGCAGGAATGACCTACCGAAATTCAAAGAATGTTGGGTTATTTAACGCATCTGATAATTATCAAATAGTTATAATTATGATAATTATCGGATGCATTAAATAAAAATATTTAACCATTTATCGGATGCATTAAATAAAACCAAATTCGTAATTCCATCCCGTCCAAGAGTGAGTAATTTTGCATTCATTGCACATTACACGTTTGACTATCACACGATATATCCTATTGCACATTTATTGTGCATGTTTTAATTTGGCATTAGGATTTCAAGCAACACCAAGTCATGCTACATTAGAAGAAACTTGCACAAGCGCATAGTAAATCGGTTCCTTGGTCTCTTGAATGGCTAATTATGTCTTGCTTTAACCAGAGAATACTATGAGAATACTATTAAAATGGTGAAGAAGTCATACCGTTTGTGCATTTGTCAGCGTGCCAAAGTAATGCAGCTGTAGGGACCATTTGCCTCAGATTCATTCGATGGAGTTTAAAGTGTGCCAGCATAACCACCCGCCCAAAAGTCAAGCCAGGAAGGAGCCCTGCAGGCACGAGACATAAATTGCAGCCTGGAGCCTCTGATGAAGGGTCGGTCCTAATTATGTGGCACAAGCATCACAGGAAATTGAAACAAGAATCCCTGCTCTGATGGCAGCTGCTCAGAATACATGCAAGATCATATTCTATTTTGTTTTTCCTACGGCACGCACAGCGTTGAGAGCCTATGAAGTTTTAAGCTAGATGGTTTCGGATGTATGGCTTTCTTGCTGTATCATGGAAAAGAAACGCATGGGAACATGTGCCATACAATTAAGTGCAATAGACTGCATAATGACCGTCAAGTGCATAGCGCAATATGCAATTAAAAGCCACTGACAAACCCCCAGATTATTTGTGGATGCAGATTTAAGTCCAGCTGGTTGGTAAAGGTCAAATGTTTACCTAGCTATTCTGATCCCAGCAATTACAATGCACTGCCTTCAAGTGCACACTGTATTGCTCTGTGAACTATAACCAAATCAATATAATAACACCAGCAGCACAAAAACTCACAAAATCTTTAAAGTATTTCTTAGGTGAGTTATACATTCCCCACTCCCTGAATCATTGGAGAGGTTCCTTTACGTTTTTTTCAGATGACATTTTCTTTTTTTTTTGGGTATGTATTTGCACACTTTTGGGCCTCATTTACGAGTCCCTAGCGGCACTTTTGCGCCCCCGGAGCATCACTTTTTTGACGCTCTGGTGGCGCAATGTGTCGCAGTATATTTACAAGGCCACATAAAGCCATTTACGTGACTTTTCATGGCCTTGTAAATATGTGCCCCTTTCATGCAGAACCCTGCGTAAAAGGGGCGTTCCGTGGGTGTTGCTGTGGGTGTTCCCACGCAACACCCATGGAATCTGAAGCATTCCCAGATTTACGACGAATCGTAAACCTGGGAATGGGTCAGATTCCTACGCTTCCCTAGGGGAGGCGTAAGAGTGGCGCAATGAGGAGAAATACCTTTATTTCTCCTCTTTTTTTCCTCTTTCTATGTGTGCTGCATTCTACAGCACGCATAGAAAGAGGAAAATGCCATCAATTATTGTTTTTGTGCAGGAATGTGCCCCTTCCTGCACAAATACAATCATCCCTGCAACGCAGGCAGCCTTGCAACATGACGCAAGGGTGTCTGCGTTGGCGCACGGCTGCTGTTATTGCACCGCTTCAGGGAAGAAGGACAGGAATGCGCCGTATCTTGTTGATACGGAGCATTCCTGCCCTTTTCTTTTGATGCAGAGCAGCAGGAAGGCCTGCTGCTCTGCCGTGCGTCAAACATTTGTAAATGAGGCCCTTTTATGTTTAGGTCAAGCTAAAAGTGCCATGTTAAATTGTGATCTACGGGCAATGTACAGGGACCACAATTATAGGTGGTGCAATGTTATTGCACCTGGTAACGGCAAGGTACAATAAAGTTCACACTTCTCCCCCTTTTAAATTTTGAAAGGTCAAACCTGAGGGGATAAGGCCCAGCAATTACAGTTATTCCCCAATACATTCATAATCAAGATGCTAGCCATGTTTGATCATAACCGAAGAGAGCCTTTTATAGAGTGTTCATGCTAGTTTAATAAATTAGCTGTTTCAGATTCATACAAATCAGTTTGCAGCAAATGTCTGGATCAGTGTGTTGGTCTAAGAAGATAGTATGCATGAACTTTGATAATATTAATTTGTCTCAGTGTGAATGATGTAGCATTAAAAAAATGTAAGCTGTTTGTCAAAATCTCATGTTCTAAATAGAGGGTATAACTACATAAAACATTAACAAAGTCAATAGGTATGGCTTTATTATAGGACACCATTTAATTTTAGTTAAATGGTTATTAATATTTTTTTAAGTTTTTCATTTTATGTATTAGTTTTTATATTCAGAAGTGTTTAAATTTATTATATAATTGATCATTTTGGGGTGGTTTACTTTAGAATTTTTGGGCGTGTTTTTGAGGTTGTAGGGGATTACAGGGGGAAGTGATTTAAAAAAGAAAGATATACATATCTATATATATATAGACAAAAGAGATGACACCGTCAAAAGGCAAGCTTTGGCCAATAAAACATCATCTATCCATCTCTCAGCTCAATCTGGCCAGGATCCCCTAAACTCTGACATGAGTTCCGCACTCAGTAGTAGTGAATCTGATGACAACAGAGAATTGGCCCTCATGTACAAGCGCCAATAACAACTAACTTCACACCAGCTGAGGAATTGAATTTTTTACGTCAAGACCACCGCCAGACTCTGCCGCCTCGCAATCCTCTGAACAAACAAGGCGAGGGAGAAATCTGCGCAGGAGGCAAAGGCGCAAACTCCAGAGGCAACAACAGAGGCAGAGGATCGAGGGCCAAGAAATGGGCCAAACAATAAATAACATCGATAACACCGTCATTAATCTTTCTGACACCGTTTTGTCAACTGCGGAGGTACAACTTCTTTCCCTTGGTCTATCATATTGCCCTGCAAACAGCTTTAAGAATGCTCAGGCCAGAGTGGACGTTTTCAAATTTATTAGAAAACTTAAACTTCTTAAGTTCCATAAACTAAGGAATTCAACGGAAGCTACAATTATGGTGGGGCATACCAACATGCCTCAATCTAATCTACAAGTAACTGACATCAGCACACTCAGGCTGTTAAACTCACTGGCCAAAAATGACGACTCAACAACCAGCTGTACACAAAGCGACCTGTTGGAAGCTGGCATTAACTGCAGTAGCCCTATCAAAAGCCCCTTTCGTCCAGCCTCTACGTTCATCCCAGTAATGCCTAAGGATGCGATTGAAGTGCTCAGTGACTGTGTCACAGAAGAACTCAAAAAATTGAATAGAACCATCATTCACAATAACTATCAAAGAAGGCATTTAGATGTCCAGTATTCTAATCTCATTTGCAAGCTCAGAGACGATAAGAATTTGATCATCAACCAGGCGGACAAAGGGGGCAACATTGTGCTATGGCCTAGGGATCTATATATGCAGGAAGCCCAACATCACCTGAATGATGCTGCATGCTATAAAACAGCCTCCTTCTCAGATCTCAGACAAGTCAAGGATACAGTCTTTAAGGATTTAGCCCAGTGGAAGCGGATGGGCCTCCTAAGCAAAAATGAATTCTGCTTTTTGAAAAATGAACACTTTGTAACACCTGTGTTATACTTTATTCCTAAGGTTCACAAAGATGTAATTCCTGTTCTGGGGAGACCTATAATATCTGCTCAGAAGAGTCTCTTAGAGCCCATGTCTAAATACGTAGATTATTTTTTACATGAGTATGTCAAAAGTCTCCCTTCTTTCATCAAAGATACTGGCCATTTTTTAACCAAACTCCAAACCATCAAGTGGGAGAAGGATTATCTATTTATTGTTATGGATATAAGTTCACTATATACGAGCATACACCACTCTGATGGTATTGAGGCGGTCAGATACTTTTTGGGTAAGCGCAGTATTCACTTGTCTGAGCACAATGTTATGATCTTGAAAAATGATTGAGACTTGTCTAATGAACAACTATTTCCTGTTCAATAAGGAGGTTTATCAGCAGGTCCGCGGAGTAGCGATGGGGGCATGCTTCTCTCCCAGCTATGCGTGTTTACACGTGGGCTGGTGGGAGGAGCATGTTCTCAGAAACCACCACAAAGTTATGTATGATGCCCACGTTCTCCATTTGTGGAGGTTCATAGATGACGTCTGTGTGATATGGAAAGGGTCTGTAGAATCTGCTGAGTTGTTTGTTAATGCTATTAACATCAATATGTTGAACTTACATTTTACTGCACATATCAGCAGCAACTGGGTGCAATTTTTGGATGTGGAGTTGTATATCGAGGATAATGTAGCTCCCACCCCAGTCATCTTATCCGGAGTATCCCCTATGGGGAATTTGTGAGAATCCGGAGGATTTGTAGTTCAGAGGGTGATTTAAATGAATGTCAGACTGAAACTCTGCAGCGTTTCCTGAAACTGGGCTATAACATCAAGGAGTTGAGAAACAGCCTTGATGAAGGCGAATAGTCATAGTAGAGAAACATGCCTCCAGGGGAATACTGTAAACAGCACCCCTAAACCCGATGCTCCCACTCAGGTTACAGGTCCACCAGACGAAATTAGAATAATAACCACCTATAGTCATCAAGAGAAACAGACCAGGAAGATTATTTATTCCAACTGGCCTATAGTTCTGTCAGACATGACTTTATCCCAGATCTTGCCCAAGCTTCCTTCTCTTACATTCAGGCAAGCACCCTCTATGAGGAACGCTCTTGTTAAAAGTAGTCCTGAAGTGAGTTCCTCAGCTACGTGGTTATCATCTAGGACAGGTTTCTTCAAATGTACTTCCTGTCGAGCGTGTAAATTCGGGGTAAACACCACTGAATATACCACAGCCTTTGACCCCAATACTGTTACGATCCAGGGCCACTATACCTGCCGGACTGACTATGCAGTCTACATCTTGGAATGTACCTGCCAATTGAAATATGTTGGGAGCACTAAGCTCCAAGTGTTCAACAGGATACTCCAGCACTTGAGAGCTGTGGTTAATTCAGACCCGAACTACCCAGTGGCCCGACATTTGAAACTTGTCCACAATAATAATCTGAATGACCTGAGGTATTTTGTGATCGGGTCAGTGGCCAAATCAATCCGCGGCGGTAATAGGGAGAAACAACTTCGCCAGCTTGAGTCACTGTTCATCCTACAATTAGATACTAGGATGCCTAATGGATTGAACACGGGGAGGACCTACATAACTTCTTATAGGCTGACATTTTACGGGTCTCATGTTCTTCAGACTAATTTTGACCTTTAAATCCCGTCTATCCCATGTACTGTTTTTGTTCTGGTATATTCTGTATTTATGTGTAAATATATATTTTGCGCTTTGCACCCAGTCATATGTTTACAGTGCACTTGCACTAGTTACATATATGAATTGTGCGATACCGTTGGCCTCATACTTTACAATTTACATTTTTTGCACATTCTTGTTGTTTGCACAATTTTGTACTTGCACTTTACTTGTAGCACTTTTTTAGGGAGTGTGCAACAGAAATATTATAGTACTTGAGAAAACTTTGTGGCATCACAATATGAGTAATATTATTAGAAATAACTGTTTTTCAGTTCCAGGATGAGGCACATTTTACCACTATGGTCGAATTTTTAATACATGTGTATTTATTTGCCTTTTTATCTTGTATTTTACAGTTTTATTCTAAACTAATGAATTTACACTTGTGGTCAGTTTTAAACCATTGCATTTATCGTATGCAAATCATGGAGTGTTTTGCCGTCAAGTATTTTATTTATTTCTATTGCCTAGAGGTGTGGTTGAGAATCATCAACCGAGGATGTGGTCACTATTTAAAGGTTGTAATTGGTCCAGCGCGTCATGTGA
Source organism: Calotriton arnoldi (assembly GCA_963921515.1). NCBI lineage: Eukaryota > Metazoa > Chordata > Amphibia > Caudata > Salamandridae > Calotriton > Calotriton arnoldi. The sequence continues at coordinate 2,254,098 of CAWUFW010000920.1, read as the reverse complement.
TCAAGACCGTGGAAGCGCAGTCGCGTCATGTGATCAAGACCGTGGAAGCGCGGTCGAAAAACGTCATGCTGGGCACTTGCTTTTTATCGAATGGATGCCATTGATTTTTTCATTTTCTGCAAATAAAGCACTGCAATTCTACAAGTCTACACGTTGTGGTCCGTACCTGTTTTTCGCTACTTCGTTGGATGTGGTGAGCCAGGAGTGTGCATATATATATATATATATTCACCGAAAAAACAATGGTTAAAGTAACTTTATAGTTTGGTGAATTTCCAATTGACAACGTTAACACTTTGAACTAAAGAAGTCACAGAAATTCACCATTTATAGTTAGCATCACTAACTATGACTAGCGCCCCGGCCGTGCTCTGCTTATGACCTACATATGATATCACTCATGACATGTTCTATGACATTGATGGCATCACTCATGACATCTCAAAGTAACAGATGTGCAAAGTAGGCTGTGAGTAAAGACTGCTCTCTCTGCACCTTCCACTCTTCATAGTGACGAATGTCCATAGTAGAGTATAAGATGGAGTATCCTCTCTGTTGAGAACTGCCAGTTTAAATTAATATTGCAATACTATAATACAATTGAAATTTATAAGTGCTAAAGAAATCAAAAGTAACTTTAGACTTTTAAATTACAAGAAAACAATTTAACAAAAACACAAAACTACAACAACTATATTAACTAACTACAACAACTATAAAACAAACAAAACAGACAACTTTAGCAATATAAAACATTTTTCTCTGAGGCTCATCAGCCGGCTCTAATGTCTCCCCCTTTTTGGTTCAGTTGCCTACTGGATTTTGATGTAGGTAGCAATTCTTTTCCTGGCTTTTAGCCTCATTAGACTGCCAAAGAGTCTTCAGTTACCTACTGTTTCATAGCAGAAGGCTAAATAGTCTCAGCAAAGTAGCATATCTAAAAATTACAGTTTAAAGAAAATAATTAACAAAGCAGAGCTCGTGCAGAGTTAGCATGTGCTGCTGAACTGAACAACTGATCAGGTGCTTCCACATCCTTCCAACTTGAACACACAGTGCCTGAAGAGGTACTTATTGCTGAGCAGCACAATAATCCTGCTTGTCTTAACAAGACTCTTTTTTGCTACTTATTCAAACAGATCATTTTTTCCTCCGAGACAAGTTTCCATTTTCCTCCTAAAGAAGACAAAATAACCCAAAAAATAATTCAATAATTAATAACAATGATACATCACTATGTTGTCTAAGGTTTGCTGCATTTTTCACCCACAATCACATATTTATGTCTAGTACACCAGTAACTAGTTATTCCTTTCTCCTGAAAAATTCCACATCCTCAAACAGTCTATATTTATATTTTTGGTATTAAATTATAACTTGCCATGAACTCTGCATCCATAAAAGTTTATAAAGTAATGCATTCATTTTCATACACCCTTGCTAACACCACAGTGTTTCATACTAGAAATAGCAATACCATGGGGGCGTGGCCAAGCCGGCTTAGATGGCAGACACGTTTTGAATGTGCTCCATCTGCCACCCTGACAAATATGACATCATCCGAATCGGGGCCCACCTACAGCTACAACAACTCCATTGTGGCACTCTCCACTAACCAGCCTGCTGCTCCTGGAGTTATTTGATCACCCTTTGATGGCCTCACCTAGACCTGACCCTCAAACCAAACCAAGGACTCATCCCCTGGGCATTGGAGGGTGCAGCACGGGGGTGGCCGACCCTCCTGCTCATCTCGCCTGCTCCTGGGGTGATGAACTCTTCTGATGGCTGCCACTCCTGTGGCTCATCCCCTGGAACCTGCGGTGCTTGTGGTGGGGCTCGTGACATGTCCTTCCATGGCCCTCCAGATGGAGGCTGCACCAACAAAGCTGGGTCGGCCCTGGGGGAAGCACAACCAAACACACAAATTTCTCCTCCCCCTCCCCACACTTGAGGCCCGTGGTGCAATCAAATTAAGGGCTGGTGCACCTTGACGGGGACTTGCAGCCTGCCTGGACAGCCATTTTCTAAGTGACTGCGCTCTTCCGGCCCTCAGTGGCTCAGTGATTCTTAAAAGGTCAGTGACTCACCCTTCAAAGATTCCTGAGACCCACTGGGCTGTGAAGAGAGGGGGAGGGTCCTGGACACTATTGCTTGCCCCTGCTGAGATGTGAGATGTGTCCAGCCTCTCTTAAGCCAAGAACAGCTCAGAGCTTCCCTCTGGCCTTCACCTCTGTACAATTCCTGCTACTCCTAGTGGGGTCATTGAGCTGGACCATCAAGCTGGGGGGTGTCTATCTCTGGACCCTAGCCCCCCCCTTGCCTCCAGCCTGGGGGCCCTCAGCTCTATCTCACTTGTGGTGTTCCTCTGTACTCGAGGCCCCCTGTCCAACTGCTTGTGGTCTTTCCCGATGATGAGAGAGGTGAGAAGACCTTCCAGGATCACAGACTCTGGCCACAAAACTATGGCACTACATAGTCCTCACTCCTGCTGGCCAGACCGGATAAAGTTACATATGCCCTCTTGCCAGGGGGACTCTTACTGCTAAGACACTTTGCAGCAAGTTTCCCATGATCCACCATCTGACGCACAATGGGGACTTACTGAGTATTACCCGCTTTCTAGGAGTGCGGGATTTGTGGTTTGGAGACCTACAACCCACCTCTAGGCCTCACTTCAACCCCCACCACCTGCCCAAAGGCAGCCCCTTGTGATCTTGAAGCTCGCCTAGTTCTTCTTCGAATAGCAACACAAGACACCAACTCAGGGAGACACAGACCCTTCTGCCCCTGGTGCAGTGTTACCCCTCAAAGTAGACCACATTGGGTCCAACTCTCTTGCTGCATTTGAAGCTCATAAAAATGCTACTGTCTCTCTGGGTAATGCCTATATTTTCCACCCTCTTGCAGTCTACTGTTGGCTCTCAATCAGCCTGTGGACTTCCTTTGACTCCCCTCATGCCGACACTCACGACGGGATGTCTACACTCTGCAACACCAGTGCCACCTTTGATCTTGACCCTTCCACCATTTGCTATTCCAGACACCCTCATGCCGGGAGCCTCTCCATCTCGCTCTATGTCCGATAAACTCGTTCAAGTATCAGCAGCAATAGTTCCCTCCAGGGTCACAATGGAGCCCAGTTTAGGTACATTGACCAGGGAACTCAATTTTCTACGTAATGATGACCGCAAATTGTTGACAAGTTTCTGAAGGTGAGAAGACTCTAGTTGCCATCCAACCAACAATATCCGACAATCAGGCGGCGTTCCAAAACTTACAGGCAAGGGTTCGGTGCTTAGAGGAGCAGGTGGAGGACGCTGAAGGGCATTCTCTCAGAAGTAATATTCGCATACTGGGACTGCTTTCATTCTTTGAGAACTGGTTTAAGTCCTTCAATCCAGCGTCAGATCTCACCCTTTTACACTCTAGAGTATCTAGATATATGGGTGAGTTAGTGGCTCTGTTGAGAGGCTGTATGGGTTAGTGAGTGGGTGTATGAGTGAGTGGCTGGATAGGTTAATAACTGGGTCTGTCAATAGCTGTATGGGTGAGTGTGTGGCTGTGTGAGTGGCTGTATGGGTGAGTGACTGGTTGTATGATTATGCTCTATGAGTGAGTGAGTGGGTGTGTGAGTGGCTCTATGGATAAATGAGTGATTGTGGGCTGTGTAAGTACTTGTATGGGTTTCTGAATGGGTATGTGAGTGGTTGTGCAGGTGTGTGAGTGGGCTTATGAAAGGTTGTATGTGTGTGTGAGTGGGTGTGCGAGTTGTTCTGTGGATGATGTCATCAGTGATGTCTCTGACTATGTCATGAGTGATGTAATATGTGAGGTCATAAGCAGTGCAATGCGGGGGCGTAAGTTATAGTTAGCTCAGGTAACTATAACTGCAGAATTTCACTGGTTTTGTATGAGTGAAATCTGAGCCTAACTATATCGTCCCTGTAACCCTTGTTTTTTCAATGAATTTCTAAGTTTTTTTAATTCTATTTCCTAACTATAATGTTCCTGTAACCTTTTTGTTTTTTCAGTGAATTTCTAAGGTTTTTTTCATTTGATTTCCTAACTATAGCATCTCTGTTACCTTTGTTTCTTTCAGTGAATATATATTACCTACTGGCGGTCGACAGGAAATAGTTACAGTTAGGACCTTGTTTCTATTGAAAAAGCATTTTTTCTTTTGCCAATATCTTTGGCACCGTTTGACGAATCATCACAAAGGTTTCAAAACTAATGGCCCACTTACTTCAGCTGTTGTGCTGAAAGTTTCGGGGTGATTGGTCAAGCGGGGGCTGAGAAAAAGGGGGGTCCCAAAATGCGTTTTCTCCATGTTAATTTCCATAGGAAACTTTAGACACGGCTACTGCCTGAACTGCTGAATGGAAGTACACCAAATTTGGCAAAAAGGTAGCTCTTGGTTCTGAAAGCACCCTTTATGTTAAATGGTGTAAATCCGTTCAGTAGTTCCTGAGAAATTTAAACATTTCTCAGATGTACAACTGGGGACGCAGAGGATCCGCGAACCCTCCCAATTTCGTGCCTGCAATCTGATTGGCTGCTTAACACTTCCATGCATTGAGATAGCACTAACAAACATTTTTTTTGCTTATAAAGACCAGTTATACCTCCAGACATCTGGGACTTCAATGGGGGCTACTTTTGCCCCCAGTCTGGCCTGCATTTATGTAGGCCAGTTTGAATCCAACTACATCAATCATTCTTTCAATCCCTTCCAGAGGAACATTGTCCTCTGGAAGAGATTTATTGATGATGTCCTGTGTATCTGGGCAGGGACGGAAGAGGACTTACAGAAGTTCCTCAATTGGCTGAATACTTTGGACGAATGTCTTAAATTCACTTGGACAGTGAGTAGCAACAGAGCCACATACTTGGACTTAGACATACAGGCAAAAGATAATAAACTACTGACCTGTGTACATCAAAAGCCCACTGATAAGAACTCACTCCTGCATTACAGATCCTACCATCCGAGGGCTCTGCGAGACAATCTTCCGGTGGGGCAATTTCTGCGTTACCGCAGGAATTGTACGTCTACTCAGAGCTACTTGGAACAAACTGAGGAACTGTCTAACAGGCTGGAGGAACGGGCGTATCCTAAAAAGGTTATAAAACAGGCCAGGAAGAGGGCATTAAATACACCTAGGGAAGCCCTCTTGGAAAGGACAAGTAAGATCAACAGTGAATGCATCCCAGTGGTTACTACGTTTGGGCCTTGTTCAACTAAGATCAGACAGATTATAAGAAGACATTGGCACTTACTTAGTACTACGTCTATGAAAATGCCTCAACCTAGATTTTCATTTAAACGGTCTACCAACCTGCGTGACCGCCGGGTACATACACGTCCTGTGAAGGAGTTCAGAGAACCTGTAGCATCTCCGGGACATTATCCCTGCGGGGAATGTTTGGTTTGTGAACTGACAACATCTACCAAGAGTGTCACACGCACAAATGGAAAAATATGGCATTTGAATAGGTTCAGTAATTGTAACACTGCAAATGTTATATATAGAATCACTTGCCCATGTGACCTACACTACATTGGCCTTACGACTCGTAAGGTCAAAATCAGAATTCAGGAGCATGTGAGTACACTGAAAGCGGGTAAATTGACGACAAAACTGGTCCAACATTTCGTTACCCAGAAACACAAACACAGGGATATACGATGGGTGGTATTAGAAAAAGTTCTAGGTGACCAGTACAATATGGAGAGCAGACTGATTTCCAAAGAAGCCCGCTGGATATATCAAGAGGGGGCAGACCATATCGGGCTCAACGACTTTATTGAATGGAATAAAGTGGTATCCTTTTAAAAGTAGTGAGCTTAAGAACACACACTGTATTGATGACGGAGGCATAACTGTATTTTATATACAACATACTAGGATTATGGTGCCCACGACCTGAGTGGATAATCTAATAATCTTCTAATGGCCTCTGTGGAATTGAAGAATGTAGCTTGAATATAGGGTGTGGATGTCACGTGAGGAATAGCGACATTTAATAATGTCCATAGGTACCACAGAATTAAGTAGGTGTATCATTTTGTAATCTGAGTCTGACTTGAGGACTGTGGAATACACTATGGCAATTACAACTACCTGTCAGGAAGATGCTTATTTCAAAATATGTAATCTATCAAGACCTGAATACACTGGGCTTTTAGTAGTCGGTAACACACTCTAAGATGGCCGCCGAGTTGGACTGACTAGGTGGGAATAGTGTGTGAGGACCGTAAACTGGGTGGGTCTAATTAATCTGAGGCAGGGTGCGCTGCTCGAGATAAATTCTGCAGCGATAGGCACATGATGCATCACCCCGTAATTTATGTCTGATCTGAGGACTGAGGAATACATTATGGTAATTATAACTACCCGTTAGTAATATACACACTTTGAAATATGTAATCTATCTAGACCTGTAGACACGGGGCGTATGTTAGATGGGAACGCATTTTAAGATGGCCGCCTAGTTGGACTGACTGGGTGGGAATAGTTTGTGAGGACCGTAAGTTGGGCGGGTCCAATTAATTTGAGGCAGCGTGTGCTGCTCTAGAAATACTGCACAGCGAGAGGAACATGATGAGGTGCTGAGCGGAGGCCGGTAACCCGAGGTGTCTCGGTAAGCTGTAAAAACTTCCATTGATGGAGGAGGTTTTCTTTCCCAAGGAATGTACAGCACTGGGAGGGAGACGGGCTGACAAAATGGGGATGAATCGCCACCGAGTAGTAGGGGGGTCGATTTTTTAGAACACCTATGTACCTAGATGACCTGAGGGCGGAAGCAAGCCGAGTGGATTGCTGGGATTGACATATGCGGTCCATACATGCCAACGAGGAAGTAGGCGGGCAGTTTCATTAGTTTTAGTTGTTCCGTTTGTTATAGAGAGAAGTTTTTCCACCGTCACTTGAGCTTAACTTGTTTGCTTAAGGGGTTTTGGAGAACTTGTGAGAACAGTTGTAATATTTCCCCTCTCTTTTATACAGACTGATTGAGAGCAGCAACTGAGACGGACGTTGTGTCTGTGGACTAGTACACATACACAGGGTTAGAAGCAATGATATGAGGTTGCGGGTATGCCGAAGTTTGGCAATCTTTTGGTAAATATATCATATGTGATGTCGAGATTCCTTACTACTAGCACTATAAATACTCAGTTTGTGTTTTCTGTGCTACATGTGTAGGAACAGTTTTTTCCTAGTTTGTTGCCTGTGCTGATATATGTGTTGATGAGCTCTGGATGTACTGTTTCTGTTCTCTGTAGGTTTGATGAACAGAGGAAAGTGATGCAGTGAGGACGCTGACCCTACCCTGATGAAGTTGCCGCAAATGTTTATGGGCAATGAAACATGTTGGTTTTAACAGAGCAGACACACAGCAAAGGAATAAAGTAGTTTAGCTAGTGGTAGTCGAGCTCGGTTTTAGATTAGGTAGACTGGGTGTTTCATGCCAGACCCCGGTTTCCTATATAGGGTTCACGTAGTGTGCACGGAACATACATAGTTCCCACATTTTTCTTTTATCCTCACTCTTTATTTTATTTTAAAAGTTGGCAGTTGCTAATGATGAGAACCTGAGGATACAGGCGAGTACCAGTCTGTAAACTCCCATGGTGTTACTCCGTGAGGCACTGCCTTCTTTGGTCTCACTTTTCACTTTTTTTCCCCGGTGACATTGGGAGGGGTTACACTAGTAGAGATAGTACAGAATATGGAGCGTATAAGTAGTGATTTGAGTCACTTAATGGCAGATGGGAGATACTGATCCATTGCTGCGCCACATAAAATTGTGTGTGTGAGAAAATATATGGTGGACGTCTATAGGAGTCCAGACAATTAATAGAGCAGGTCTTTGATTGTATTGAATTCGGTGAGTGGGGGGCGACCTGTTCTTTTATACCCCCTTGGCTCCTAGTTGTGGATTGCTTAACACTTCCAACCAGGAAGTGTTGGCAGCCATTGTGTGACTCGGTTCAACCAAGTCACAAGAAAAAAGGTGAAAGAATATGAAAAAACAAGAAAAGGGGTCAGGGTAGAACACCTTGACCCCCTAGGCCTGCTCAGCGGGTCCCACAGGGTCCCCCATGGCCAAAAAAGCATTTTTTTTAAAAAACTTACAGCGGGATTCACTGTGAATCACGAATCTGGCCGTAAATAAAAAAAAATAAAAATGAAGCGCGGACTCCCGCGCTTCGTTTCCTTTAAGCCCCCGGGTTTGACAGGTCCCGGGGACAATGAAAAATACAATGTGGGGACCGCCATATCCCCAGGGCTTATAGATCGACTGTGGGGGGGCTACGCGGCCCACCCGTAGCCCCGGGGACCGCCACCTACCCGGGGCTTTTTTTAATAAAGAACACACACTTATATATATATATATATATAAATATATATATATATATATATATAGAGAGAGAGAGTGAATATTGGGTTATTTAAGTGTCGATGCAGCTGCCGCCATTAGCACTAAATTCATATTAGCTCTCCCTCTCTCTGTGAGTGAATGTTTAAATACTTATCTTACTAGCTCACTGGGTGTTTTAGTGTTTGTTTGCTTTTCTACTGTTGAATGGTCAGTGGGTAAAAGAGACCATATATGGTTTGGAAATATCTATTTCACCTACATTATCGCTGAAATAGCATATGTAGTACTTGCAATAAGAGTGTATGCATGCATGACTAAGCTACTAAAACTCAAAAGAAGTTTTCATTTTTTTAAGTAGAAAATACCATGATTTATGTCATATCTACAGTATATCCACATATCAGTTATCTGTTCTAAAGCAAGTATTCAGCACTTCATAAACAGATGTTACATGCAAAGTCAAGCTGGAAGTCAGATTCTACAGGGGCAGTCAGTACCAGTAAACGTGCTTAAACAGTGCATGCTTAACTATGCCTAGCAGCCTCATACTACCTTTCTGACTTACTACAAGATTGGAATAAATAGGACTACAAGTCCCAGAATTCAAAGATAAACATTCTCTGTGACTAGCAGATCATACATACACATAGAAAATGTTAGCATCTTCAAATACACTATTAAATATAACTTTAATCATTTAGTAGAGTGTTTTTAGAGAAAGCAGCAAAGCAGCACAATGGGAATATAAACATTCATAGCAACATAATATAAACTACTTTTACAGACACCTACTATGCCCTTGACACAAACTATGTCTAACTTTCCTATTAAAAAATATATCAAAACAGTCATAGTACCAGTCATAAACCATTATATAAATTTCAAACTATTTTTCCAATCTCACATACACATATACCTTGTTAATCAATTTTGTGGATTAAAAAGAAATGTAATTCACATACCAGAAGACTGAGTTCATTCATCAAATAGCTTTTTTTGCTCTTATTAGTCTTACAGCTCTTATAGTCTTAGGGTTTGTAAAAACTAAGCACAAGAATGGCACTCCACTCTCATACAAAGCACTCATACATGACAACCTTTTCAATTTGCACTGTCTGACCATTTTTATAGTAATATAAATCTAAAGACATCACATTATAAGAAATAGCGACCTGTGTCTTTAACAGCCTTCCCCCAATTCACTCTTAGCACAGTCTCCATACCAACCTACTAAAACCACTAGGTCACAAGTTCACACCACATTCTAAATTGAGCTGTTGCAAGTGTGGTTTACTGTACACATTAAAAAACATATCCATGTCTGTATTACATATTTTTTTTACCAGATCCAATCACTGATGTAGTTACTAATCCTCTCAACACACCACCTAATTTTAGCCACCTGCATGTTCACAACATTCAATTAAATACGTGTTTTTTTAAACCAGAACAAAACCTAAACTTTAACTGCCTTTCATTTTGGAAAACTGCGTCTTTCAGCTAAAACCTTCTCCTGTCTGCTACTGATGCTTCACTTCAAAATGGTTACAGTGTGGGTTGTGGGACACAACTATGTCTTCTGGGTGAGAGAAGCTGCTAGAAAGAGTGGTATTGACAGAGACCTGGGTTTGCCTAATGTGGTTAAAATCTTTATGGATTCACTTCCCCCTGACCTCATAATTGTGCACTGTGGTGGCAATGTCATAGGCACACTGACTGGGATAGGACTGGAAATCTTAATAGAAGATACCTTTAGACAACGAATTACTCTTTTCCCTTACACTGTCTTGGTGTACTCCAACATATGCCAGAGATAGAAATGGAAGTGGTCTAATCAGTTCTGTTCACAGATTGACAAAGCCAGGAAGCATGTTAATAAACCTGTTTCAGCATTCCTCAGAGACCATAAGTTGGGGTCTATCTACAACAATCTGCGTTTTGACATGCATGGAATCTATAGAGGTGATGGAGTACACTTTACAGATGAAGGCAACAGAGGGGCCTATTCACAACAGAATGGAGAAGCGTGATGTTAAGCAAACATTGCTAATGCCACGCTTCTCCATTCTGAAAATGGAGGGGTGCGCCATATTCACAAGAATGCGTCGCACCCTTGCGTTTCCCCTAGGGCTGGCACTGAGTTCAGCTGCTTAGCGTGACCGCAGGCACCCTTGCACCATAGTGCAAGGGTGTCTGCATTGGGGGGTATGATTGTTTATGTGCAGGAAGGTATAACTTCTTGCCCATAAACAATCATTCATGGCATTTTGAAACATCTTAATGCAGCACACATAGAAGTTGCAAAACGTCATTTTTTATTGATTGTTTATGTGCAGGACCTTCCTGCACATAATCAATGAATTGCCTTTTGCTGTTTCTATGTGTGCTGCACAATGCAGCGCACATGGAAACAGCAAAAACGAGGAGAAATTAAACATTTCTCCTCTTTGTGCCTGTTTAAGACCAGGTTTGCCTGGTCTTAATTTTGGTGCTGCCCCATATTTACGCTGCCTTTGTAAATATGGGTCAGCATCAAAATCAATGAGTATTGTGGTGGAACGCCCACCATAATACCCATTGCCCACCCCTTTCACGCTAAGTATAGCGTGAAAGGGATCCTTATTTACAAGGCAGAGTTAAGCCACGTTAAGTGGCTTAATGCTGCCTTGTAAATAAGGCGAAGCACATATTGCCACAGGAACGTCACTTAAAGTGATGTTCGTGTGGCGATAGGGGCTTGTAAATATGCCTCAGAGTGTTTCTAAGCAACCTGAAACTCTGTATCTGGTCTTATGTGTAGCTGCCATATACAAACAGTCAAGACAAAGGCTCTTGTTAGTGCCAGCTAAGTGCCTAAACTTTTCTTTATTTTCTTTATGAATATCCTTTTTTTGAAAATATTTGTGACAACATCGCGATGATCTTGAATACATTGCAAAATTGCAAACCGAAAGCAGTCATTCAATGGCCAACAGCACATTAAAAATGTATAAGTAAAAAAAATTCTTCTAACCATCACACTACATACATTACTATCTAAATAACTCAAAAACATGTATCACTCTCTCAATGTGTTTGTCATAGCATGTATAACTGTTTGAGTCACAACTATAACTGGGTGCATTAGTGTCTGAGTGGGTAACTACTTACACAAGTGTCTGAATGGGTCTCGCTGTGGGTGCATCAGTGTGTGAGTGGGTTTCAGACTGAGTACATTAGTACATCTGTGAGTTGGTGCATGTGTCTCTAAGTCTGACTGTCTGTGTAAGTCTCTGAGTGGGTCTGTTAGTGGGTGTGAGAGTGTCTGAATGGGTCTGCAACTGAGTATCCAAGTGTTTGAATGGGTCTGTGAGAGGGTCTGAGAGCATCTGAATGGGTCTGTAAGTAGGTGCATACTTGTCTGACTGGGTGTGTGAGTGGATGTGAGAGCGTGTCCGTGGATCTGTTAGTGGGTATATAGGTGTCTCAGTGGGTCTCTGACTGGATGGATAAGTGTCTGAGTGGATATGTGAATGGGTGCATGGGTGTCTGAGTGGGTCTGTCAGTGGGTATGTAAGTGGCTGAGTAGGCCTGTGAGTGAGTACATGAGTAATCGAAGTGGGTCTGTGAGTGAGTGCATGAGTCTCCCAGTGGGTCTGTGAGTGAGTGCATGAGTCTCTGAGAGGGTCTGTCAGTTAGTGTGTGAGTCTGACTGGGTCTGTAAGTGTGTGCATGAGTGTTAAAGTAGGTTTGTCATTTGGTCCATGAATCTCTGAGTTGGCCTGTCAGTAGGTACATGCATCTCAAAGTGGGCCTGTGAGTCAGTATACAAGTGTCTGAGTGGGTCTGTGAGTGGGTGCTGAGTGTCTTAGTGGGTCCGTGAGTGTGTGCATGAGTTTATGAGTGGGTGCACAAGTGTCTGAGTGGGTTTGTGAGTGGGTGTACGAGAGTCTCAGTGGGTCTGTGAATGGGTGTGTTAGTCTCTGGGTATGTGAGTGGGTGCATGAGTCTCTAAATGAGTCTGTGAGAGGGTGCATAAGTGTCTGATTGGGTATGTGAGTGGTGCATGAGTCTCTTAATGGACCTGGAAGTAGGTGCATGAGTGTCCCAGTGGGTTTGTTAGCAGGTGCCGGAGCCTCTCAGTGGGTCTGTAACTGGGTGAAAGAATCTCTTAGTGGGTCTGTGAATGGATGCATGACTGTATGAGAGTGGCTGTATGAGTGTCTCAGTGGGTTTGTGAGTGGGTACATGAGCCTCTCAGTGGGTTTGTGAGTGGGAGCATGCATCTCTGGGTGGGTCTGTGAATGGGTGCATGAGTCTCTGAGTGGGTCTGTAAGCAGGTGTATCAGTGTCAGAGTGGGTTTCTAAGTGGGTACATGAGTTTCTTGCTGGATCTGTGAGTGGGCGCATGAGTTTCTGAGTGGGTCTGTGAATGGGAACATGAGCATCTGAGTGGCTCTGTGAGTGGGTGGATGAGTGTCTGAGTGGGTCAGTGAGAGCATGCAAGAGTTTCTGAGTGGGTCTGTGAGTGGGTGTAGGAGAGTCTGAGTGGGTCTGTGAGTGGGTGCGTAAGTGTCTCAGTGGGTCTGTGAGTGAGTGTCTTAGTAGCTGAGTGGGTCTGTGAGTGGGTGCATGAGTGTGTGAGTGGATGTATGAGTAGGTGCATGAGTCTCTGACTGAGTCTGTGACTGGATGCATGAGTTTTTGAGTGGGTCTGTAAGTGGATGTCTTAGTATCAGACTAGGACTCTGACTGGCTATATGAGTCTCTCTCTGCATGTGTCACTGGGTACATCAGGGTCTGTAAGTGACTGTCTCAGCATCTAAGTAAAACTGACAATAGCGGTGATTATATTTATTATGTTTTTTTACCAATATTTGTGGGAACATCGCGGTATTCACAATGCCCCCACGACGTTGCTCTGGGAGGCCATGCTCGTGGTTGCACCATTGCCAGGAATATGGCTCATAGTAAAAAAAAATCGATTTTCCACACATAACTTGTGCTATTGTCATCCCCATTTGTCAAACATGGGGTCAGAGTACCTTGAACCTGACACTTTTATCACTTTTGTCTACATTTTTCAGCCCCGGGAACCGTTCCCCAATCCATGAAATGGTGGCCGCAAATTTCTCAATAGGTTGCGACCACCCATTCACGGCATTCTTGTTGGTGTGCGCGTCCGCGAATAATTGCAACATATCCACAGCCAAAGATATCACTGACTGTATTTTCTTACATTTATCAACAGCTACTGAATGGATTTACACCAAATAACAATAAGCACAATCTGCAGACTAAAAGCTAGCTTTCTGCCAAATTTGTCATAATTCTGTCCAGCAGTTCGGGCTGTACTCATGTTCAAAGGTCCTATGGAAATTAACATAAGAAAACACACTTTTTTTACACCCCTTTAACTCAGCCCCCACTTGATGGATCACCCCAAAATTTTCCATGCACAACAAGACTTACTGTGACACTTTTTTAGAAAATTCCGTGAAGATTCGTCATACGGCGCCAAAGATATAGGCATGTAAAAAAAATATATTTTCCCATGGAAACATGGTCGTAACTATGGGGCACATGCATCAAAAATATCATTTGCGATTCCTAATTAGCGAATATTAAGAATTCGCTAATAAGGAATCACAAATGCCTATGCATGTAGGAATTCACATAAAAATAGCGAATCCCTAAAATTCCTTAATTGCGAGTCGCAAATTGCGAGTCGCAATTAAGGAATTGCTACGCATTCATTCCTATGGGCCTAGAGGCCCATAGGAATCAATAAAGTGCATGCGCAATTTGCGAGTACCCAATAGGTACTCGCAAATTGCGCATGCTAATTTCAGAGTGCAAGGGTTCCAAAAGATACCCTGTTGCACCCCTGAATTTACAATTTAACCACATGTTGCGCACACACATGCCCCGAGGGCATGTGTGTGTGTATCATGTGACTTTCAAAAATGCACTTTAGTGCATTTTTCAGAGAAATGGAAAATTATCATCAACTTTAGATTGATGGTATTTTACGATTCTTATTAGCGAAATCGCTAAATTATTTTGTTTAATGCATTGCATTTAAGGAATCACAATTTGCGATTCCTTAAATGCAATCATAATTTAAGTAATCGCAAATTTTGCGATTACTTGAATTGCGATGTTTGCATTTGGGATGATGCATCCCAAATGCAAAAATACCGGTCGCAAAGGGGCAGATTCTGAGAATCTGCCCGTTTGCGACCGGCTTTTCCTTTGATGCATGTGGCCCTATAGGTTTTATTTTTTTTTCACCGAAAAAAAAAGTTTACAGGGATGTTATATTTAGAATCAGATTTCACACACACAAAACCATAGAAATTCAGCAGTTATACTTACCTGAGCTAACTATAAATAATGCCCCGCAATGCACTGCTTATGACATCACATATTACATCACTAATATAACCGGGGACATTGCAGGAGCCAACCCTGGGGGGTGGCGGTCCCCAGGGCCATCTCGGGCTCCAGCCCCCTCCTGCTATCACATTTGCCCCGGGGAGGTGGGGGTCAGGGAGGTTCTGAGTTTACGTGCACAAAAACATAGAAAATGAGCAGTTAGATTTAGAGTTATTTCAAGTATCTGTAACTTGCACACAAAGGTAACTATAACTCACGCCCCCGCCATGCACAGTTTTGTTGCGAAAAAAAGGTAACTGTAAATATTACTTTGATATTATCAATGATTTTATCAAAAATTTCATGAGTGCTGTAATATGTGGGGTAATTAGCAGTGCATGGAGAGGGCGCAAATTTTAATTACCTTCCGGCGTGAATTATAGTTACTTGAAATAGCTGTAACTATGACTGCTAAATTTCTATGGTTTTGTGTGAGTAAATTCAGAACCTAACTCTAACTATAACGTCCCTGTAACCTTTGGTTTTTTAAGTGAATATATATATATATATACATATATATATATATATATATATATATATATATATATATATATATATATTACCCAGTGGCGGTGGTCACTGGGTAGTTATAGTTAGGATTATGTTTCCATAGGAAATGCTTTTTTGTGTTGCTACTAACTTTCCTTTAAGGAATCCCATGAAACTTTCCACAAAAGGGCTCTTTTTGCTTAGTTTGCACATTGAATGTTTTGGGGTATCCGTCAAGTGGGGGCCACATTTTCCCATAGGAACTTTAAACAGAGCTACAGCCTAAACGGCTGTACAGATTTACTCCCAATTTCACAAAACTAAACACATAAGCGAGAGGCAACAAAAAGTAAAGTGTACACAAGGAAAGTTATACAAGAAACAGTGAAGATTAGACTAGTGGGTCCTTTTGGTTTGTGTCTGTCTTTTATTCATGCTCTTCTTCAAAAAGCACAAATGCAGCCAATGCGTTTCGCCTTAGCAAAGACTTTCTCAGGGCTGCAAGCATGCAAGAAACATAGATGTAAAAGTATGCATGTTCAATAAACGACACAAACTATTCAATACATTTTTAAATTCAAGTCAATACCGTAAAAACACACTCCACATAGGCCATTCGTAATGCACAACACAATCAATAAAGTGAAATTTGAAGCTATGGCTTTAAGGGCCGTGATGTTTGTCAAAGACTGTACATGAGAAGCATCACGAACGTAGAGCATCACTGATTACTCGAGCATGCATGTACCTTGCTGAGTTACGCTCTAGTAGTTGGGTCAGCACAGGGCCAGCTGGTCTTTAAAATGTCAGGATAGCCTAACTTGATTAACACTATTTGGACACAGAGTAACTGACTTGCTGGACATGACTTTGTGCCGAACACGGGTAAGTGTCCCAGATGAGCGTTATGGTGGATATTGAGCGTCTAATACTAGTGTTTTCCAAAGGGCATGTTATTGCCACATACATGCCATCTTTAATACTGCATTGTATGTTAGATAATACCACTGTTTGTGTGTGAAACGGCGTACATAGCAGTGGTCCACGGCATGTAGGCATAATTTGCATCCTGCGTTTTGGGTGACAAATGGTAAACCTTTTTTGACACTAAGCCAGGCATTGAACATATTCAGCTTCTGTGCCGGTCTTTGGCTTACATAACATTGCATATTGCACTCAATGCATTTTCAGCCTGCTCGTGAATAAATTAGGCTTCTGTGCTGCTTTGGGTTTACATAATATTGTGTAGGCCTGCTACACCACAATGTGTGCCCAATGCATTTCTTTAATGATTCACAAGCAGTTCACGTAATATCATGACACCTTAGACTGGCGTACACCCTATATAATCCTTGTTAGTAATTTCCAGATAAACACATGTTGTTCTTTTATATTTTCTGTTGCCTGATTGATGACCATATGGACTTGCTGCTTGTTTCACTTATGACTTATAGATTTTTCCATAATTAAGTTATCTCGCTGTATTAACACATTACTCTGGCTTGATGTTAACACTATAGGGTTTAGTTAATAGGACCTGGTATATCTTTGAAAATGTTCCCTAATCCTTGCTTTTGTTTTTTACTAGCTTGAACGACTGAAGTTTGAACACGTAATCTCTATCCTTACAATAGGACGTTTATTGCTCAAGTTTTTGTGCACATGAACTACTTTCTAAATAACGGTATAGTCTTTGCTTTGTAAAATAACTGAGGTGTTTGTAAACACTTGGATACATTTTTTTATTTTATCACAGCAACTTATCCAAAAACATACAGATATTATCTGAGGCATGTACAAGCTTCACAATGCACTGTCCAATGGAGAAAGACACAAGCCAAAACATAAAAAAAAATAGCATCTGCAACATAAAGCATTGTTAATGCATCATTAATCATCCTTATTCAGATACCTGTTCAAAAGAAAAAGAAAACAGAAGAAAGACCAAAGTTATCCGCTAAAGCAATCATTGGTATGGTATGGTATGGTATGGTATGGGGGGTATTTGTTAAGCGCACGGCTACTCCGGGGAGTGTCCCGGCACTATCCTTGACCCCTGGACAGAGCGTAAGCAAGACCTAGACGCCCAAAGGACGGCGAGCCTATTGTTGGAAGAGCCAAGTTTTTGACATTGCATCTAAAACTGAGGAGATCATGCTCTTGTCTTAGCGAAAGTAGGAGGCTGTTCCATAGTTTTGCGGCTGCTACCTGGAAGGAGCGTCCTCCTTTACGAGAACGGCAAAACTTAGGCACAATAGTCAGTTCCTGGGTTGATGAACGCAGAGTTCTAAAAGGTTTATAAGGTTGGATTTTATCCCTGAGGTACGGGGCGCCAATATTATTTAGGGCCTTAAAACTCAGAACCAGAGCTTTAAAACTGACCCTTTTTTTCATGGGGAGCCAGTGCAGGGTTCTGAGATAGGAGGACATATGTGATCTGGGTCCGACCATGAGCACGGCCCTCGCCGCGGCATTTTGGACCACCTGGAGACGGTTCAGTAGGTAGTCCGGAAGGCCCAGATACAGTACATTTGCGTAGTCCAACCTTGATGTGATAAGTGCCTGGACCACAGTTTTCCTATGGGAGGTAGAAAGTAGAGGGAAAAATTCCTCATCATTTTTAGTAGCCCGAAACAGGTGCATGCTACCATTTGGACCTGGGACTTCATGGTCAGGTCGGAGTCGAATTTTACCCCTAAATGTTTTGCAATGGAAACTGGACTTTCAGGAGGGGATAGATTTTGTGGCCACCATTGACGCCATTCTGCGCCTGGGGTATGTCCAAAGAAAATGATTTCCGACTTATTAGAGTTGCACATTAGATGGTTTTGCCTGAACCAGGCAAATACCTTGGTTAGACAGGCATTTACTGCATTACCATTGAACGCCTCATCCTTTTCACAGGTAAATAGCAGCTGGGTATCATCAGCATATGATACAATTTTAGCCCCAAGCTGTTCCGCCAGTGGAGCAAGGGGGGCCATGTATATATTAAATAGGGTAGGGCTTAGAACGGAGCCCTGAGGAACCCCTATATTCAACGGAGGCATGGGGGCTGAAAAAGGAGGAGACCAGACCGTTTGCTGTCGGCTTTCCAGGAAAGAAGAGAACCATCTGAACACCGTGCCCCCAATACCACTATCCCTCAGTCTACGGAGGAGTCGATCGTGGGGCACGGTGTCAAAAGCCGCAGAGAGATCTAGTAGTATCAACACAGCCTTTCCTCCTCTATCCAGAGTGGTTTTAATCGTCTCAGAGATCTCCAGCAGAGCCGTTTCTGTGCTGAAGTTAGCTCGAAATCCTGACTGGCTCGGATGTAGCACTTACTACTTACTACTGGTTTTCCTTCCATCTATAAATGGGCCCCCAAATACGTTTGCCAAGCAATCTCCCCTTTTTTCCCTTTCTCTCGTAAATCCCCTTCTCAAGATTGTATGTAGACAATAACCTAGCCAGCCATTGCTGGAACGTTGGAGCTTCTTTATCCAGCCAGGCTGTGGCAATACAAATGCGCAATACTGACATAGCCAAAAAAAGAAAACATTGAGTTGGATCTTGCCTGTCCTCATTATTTATCCCCAGCAAAATTATAGATGGAGTAAGACAAACTTTAATTTCTAGTGTTTTATCCAAAAATAGTTTGATCGCATTCCTCAAAGTTTGCAATTGAGGGCATGACGCAAACATGTGTATTATTTCAGCGTCCATACTGTCACACCGAGGGCATCTGGTTCCCGTCTGCCCCCCCCATTGTGCAATCCTTGCAAGTATATAATACATGGGAAAAGATTGTTTTATACTGTTGAGCTTGGAGCCCTGCAGAACAGAGAAGGGGTTGGCCTAATTCTAAAGAAGCTTTAAAGCTATCCTGATCTACGCCGAGTTTATCTACCCATTTCTTCTCATACTTTTCCAGATCATCATATTTAAATAAAGAGAGTTCAGCGTATATCCTCCGGATAGTGCAATCTTCCCCTTCTCAAATAACATCCATAATTTTATTTTCACTAAATCCACAGGGCCCCTCTTTTTCCCACCTATAAAACTACGAATTTGAAGATACTTAAAAAAAATTATTTTGCTAATACCATAGCTATTCTGTATGTCTATAAACTGCCGGATTCCATGGGGCCCCATTAAGTCCCCCAGTCTCCGGATCCCACACACTTCCCATTCCACCATTATGGAATCTGAGAAGATTTCCCCAGGAAAAGTGGGGTTTCTAAAAAGTTGAGTATAACCATTTAGTCTACCAAGGCCAGTTTTTTTACGAAATGCTGTCCAGATCTTATATGCAGCCATCAGGGTCTTAAACCTATTTTTTTTTAAATAACTGGACTCAGTGAATTTCAAAAAACAGTTCTCAGCATCTTCTCCCACCAAAATTGGGTACATTTCGATTGATCCAGACTTGACCCAGGGATCAGTCGCGTCTCCCCCAATTAGCCCACTCATATACTGAAAGGCCGCCGCCCAGTGATACATTTTAAAATCAGGAACAGCCCATCCTCCTCTTTCCCTTGGTAAAGACATAAATCGCAGTGCCCTCCTAGTTTTCCCATGTGCCCAAATAAACCTATTAACCATGTGCTCCAGTGCAATAAACAATTTTTTCTCGAATTCAAGCGGAATAGCCCTAAAAAGATACAAAATGTTTGGCAGAAAGACCATTTTCACCACATTGCACTGCCCAACTAATGACAGATATAAATTGTGCATTCTATCAAAATCCTTTTTCGCTTTGACAATTATTGGGTCAATATTTCTTTCTACAGTCTTCCCCAAATCTGCTGATATATTTATCCCCAGATAAACAGCTGAGTCAGTTACCCGTGTATCATCACACACTGCCCCCATATTCTTGACAATCTGTGTCTTAGACCTGTTTAAAGCGTACCCCGATACGAGGCCAAATGTTTGAGCTTCTGTCTCAATTACAGCTAGGGCGTCTTCCGGGCTTGGAGTGACCAGTGCGATGTCGTCTGCATATGCCAAGGTTTTATATTCTAGGCCATGATATCTAATAGGGATAATGCCTCCATTTGCCTCCAGCTTTCGAACTAGGGGGTCAATGTATATCGCAAAAAGCAGTGGTGAACACGGGCAACCCTGCCGTGTACCGCGCTTGATTGCTAAAGATGCCGTATATCCCCTGTTTACTCTAAGTCGGGCTGTTGGATCTTTATATAAGGCCTGAATTGCTCTGACATAGCCCCCCCGATACCAAACCGCTTCATAACTGCCTAGAGATAGTCCCAGGAGACCCGGTCAAATGCCTTTTCAGCATCCATTAGCATGATCGCCATAGGATCCCCTGAGACTTCAGCAGCGTCAAAAAGAGTTATAACCCTACGAACATGCTGCGTTGTTCCTCTCCCTGGAATAAAGACATGCTGAGTGGGGCTAACCATCTTACCAATTATGTTGCTTAACCTGGTCGCCAGGGTTTTAGAAAAGATTTTAGCGTCACAGTTCATAAGTGTTATCTGCCTGTATGACCCTGGTTCTCTGGATGGTTTCCCCTTTTTCAGAAAGATTACTATATCTGCACCTGCCGATGACTCTGGGACGGAACTACCTGATTGGGCTTGGAGTGCCGTTTCGACTAAATCAAGTCCAATTACCTCCAAAAAGGTTTTATAAAATTCTAAAGCGATCTGATCGGGCCCTGCAGCCTTGCCCGAGGGGAGGCTGCCTAAAGCGGCTTAGATCTCTTCCGCAGTCAGTGGGGTTTCCAGTGCCTCCCTGTCTTCATCGGTGATAGATTGTATAAGAATTTCACTAAGATACCTTTGGATTACAAGAGGATCCTTCGCCTGCTCTTCATTGTATAATTTACCGTAGAACTGCCTGAATGTCTCTCGAATCCCTACAGGATCGTCAACTATATTCCCATTTCCATCCAGTATTTCCCTAATCTCCCCGGCTGCATTTTTCTGTCTCAAGCGCAACGCTAGTGTATGCCCAACACGTTCACTGAACTCATAACATTGCTCCTTTCTTGCGAGGAAAGTTGCTGCTGCCTTGGTAGCTATAACATCCTGAGCTTCAGATTTGGCTAAGGCCAACCTGAGCAGAGTATCATCAAGCGATGCACCCATAGCAATTGCCACATTCAACTCCTCCTCTATTTCCATTATTACCTTACATAACCTTTTCTCTAGCTGTGTCTCTCGTTTCTGTCTATGCAGACTATAGCTCAGCGTCTCCCCGCATACCCCAGCTTTGAACGCATCCCAGACTACCCCTGGGCTGGTACTTCCTCTATTGCTATCCCAGAAGCCCACAATCCATTCCTTCATATGTTGTACATATCCTAGATCTTTCAGCAACCCTCTCTCGAAGGTCCATACCTGCTCTGGTCTTCCCCCCCTTGCTATATCCACTGTTAGCACTACAGGATTATGATCTGAGATGATCTGGGGAAGCTTCTCAATCCGACACCTGGAGATTAATGAATTAGATACAAAAAAGTAATCAAGTCTAACAACCAACTTGTGTGGAGCCGAAAAATATGTACTGCCAGGGTCATCAGGCTTCAATCGAGCCCACACATCCGCCAGTGAGTTATTCCGGACTAGATTAGAGATTGCTCGAAAAACCTTTTTCTTCCGACCCACATACCTATCCCCAGTCTCCGTCCAGAGTCCACTCAACCCATTTATGTTAAAATCTCCACACATAATGACTGGTGCAGGCCAGGAGGCTAACTCCGGATCTAGAAATTCAAAGATATCAGGGTCATCCTCGGTCGAGCCATACACTGAGCAAATAGTAAACGTTTCACCCAGTATCATACACTCCACCAAAGCCCATCTACCCCATTTATCTTCTAGCTTCCTCTTAATTATTATATCGCCTCGTCGGGAAAGTATGGCGACCCCTCTAGTCTTAGTCCCCTGCCTAGTATTCGCAATGAGACAGAAACCTAGCTGTTCCATTAGACTGCCTCTTATGCCCTCTATATGGGTCTCTTGAAGACACAAAAGATCTAAGCGCATTGTTCTCAAGATCACCGCAGCCCGTTGCCTTTTAGCCTGATCATTTAAGCCACAAACATTAATTGAGGCGATTCGTAGACTCATTAATGAACATCAAGCATCTGTCCAACCCAGTTATCCTTTAAGTTTATTTTCAAATTTTTTATCTTTATTCCTGAGCTTTCCCTTTCCTTGTTTTTCGTTGCTTCATTGCTCACCATGTGTCTCACCATATGTATCAGATGCCGTGCTGTGCTGTGCCGTGCCCCCTCCCTCCCTGCCACCCAGAAAATCCCCCAAACCCTCAGGACCCCCCCCAAACCACCCCCTCCCCCCTCACGGGCAAATAGGTCAAGCATGACCTATGTGAGGTAGCCAAAGCCCATAGCTGGAGTCGCAACAGCCCCCCCTTACTCCCCCTGATACACCACCGTGCTCTATGTGAGATACCTTAACAAGCTATTCACCTAACCATCAAACAGTTATATATACATTTAAATCACTAAATCGTATATAACCGGTAGAGAACCCTAAAGCTATAATTGCCCATGATGTAATTCATATGAGTTCATATTATGGCATACACAACAACAGAGCTGTCAAACCCCTCCATCTTTCTCCTTCTTATCCTGCAGCTCGGTCAAAAATGCTTGTGCCTTAATCTCTGAAAAAAACATTCGGACTTGGCCATTGAGAATGACTTTAAGCCGGGCCGGGTACAGTAGATAGGCCTCACAACCAATCCCCTGGAAGGGGGTTATCAACTGTCTGAGCCTCCATCTACTTTCGACAGTGGCGTGACAAAAATCAGGACGGGCGAAGAATGTATTACCCTCCAATGTTCGTCTGGCATCTGGTCTTGCTTTGTCTATAATAGCCTGCCTAAGGAGAAAATTGCTGATGTACACTAGGATAGCCCTGGGCCGGTCCCCTTGGCCAGCTACATGCCCTCTCTTTTGAGTCAGTGGGAACCGATGTGCCCTCTGAACCTCGGCATCCCAGTTCCACAGAGCCAAGTCGGGGAATGCCCCTTTCAGAAGGGTTACTGCAAACGCCATTATGTCACTTCCCTCAACGTTTTCTGCCAATCCCAAAAGTCTGATGTTGTTTCTCCTTTGCCTATTCTCAAAATCTTCGAGCTTCCACTATAAATCCTCCGTTAGCTTCTCCTGTGATTCCTTAAAGGCCTGCCATTTGTTAACCTCGTCCTCGAGTCTGCCAGTTCTTTCCTCTACGTAGGTAACCCTGTCTGCCATGTCCTCATATAATTTATTGACCTTACGCAGCGAGCCCTGAAGGTTTTTGGTTGCTTGCTGCGCCCTACGACTCTCCAGCCTGGCCTCCCCCTGCATCTGCTTTAGCGTGGTATACACTAGATCCATTGAGGGAGCCATGGCCGTTTCGGTCGGACTGGTATGCCCACCATGTTCAGGGATTACTCCATCGTCCTGATAGAGATGACTAGTGGCTGAATAATCCCACGTAAGCTTTCGAGCTGTTGCTGTATCCATTTTGGAAGGGCTCACTCTGGACTTGGATTTGGACCTACATTTGTGGAAGGGAGCCCTTGGAGCACCTGGTGCTCTCTGCACTGAAGAGGTCTCTGCAGAGTCAGACCCATCGGAGAAATTACCATCACTGGAAAGTGACAAGTTAGTGTCATCGTTAAGAGAGTAGAAACAATCCCCTTCTGGAGAGCCAGCAGTCGTTTTAGTACGATTGGGCCCCTGTACTCGTTCCATTGCCTTCCGTAAGGGTACATTTTCTATAAGCGGCTCTAGGAGAGTCAACACCTGATCATTACCCTCTATTTCCCCATTGCTTTCCATAGTTGGGCGCAGGTCACTTGCTGGCAGCTCACTGTTTGACGTATAGTCAGTCAATTTCTGCTGCCCTGCCAAATTCCAATCATTCAGCCCAGCCAGCCCATCCTCTTTCTCTTCGCTCGGCTCCCCTTGCCTGTCAGCCGGTCCGGAGTGAGGCTGCAACATTGTATCCTCACCGAGAGCGACCCTTGACCTTGCCAGGTAGGTCGCTCCCCCACCACACAGCTCCGCCTGTGCTGTCTGCCCGCTGCTCCTGTAGGTAAGATCGCCCTCCGCTTGTGGCCCCGGTGCCAGTTTTGTCTGCTTGTCTCCCCTTTTCCTTTCTGTGCCCCTCGCTGCCCCACTGTTGTTGTGCCCGTGATTTGCCTGCTCTCCCCCCCGTTTTTCCTTCTGTGCCCCTCGCTGCCCCACTGTTGTTGTGCCCGTGATTTGCCTGCTCTCCCCCGTTTTTCCTTCTGTGCCCCTCGCTGCCCCACTGTTGTTGTGCCCGTGATTTACCTGCTCTCCCCCCGTTTTTCCTTCTGTGCCCCTCGCTGCCCCACTGTTGTTGTGCCCGTGATTTACCTGCTCTCCCCCCCGTTTTTCCTTCTGTGCCCCTCGCTGCCCCACTGTTGTTGTGCCCGTGATTTGCCTGCTCTCCCCCCGCTTTTCCTTCTGTGCCCCTCGCTGCCCCACTGTTGTTGTGCCCGTGATTTACCTGCTCTCCCCCCGTTTTTCCTTCTGTGCCCCTCGCTGCCCCACTGTTGTTGTGCCCGTGATTTTCCTGCTCTCCCCCCGTTTTTCCTTCTGTGCCCCTCGCTGCCCCACTGTTGTTGTGCCCGTGATTTACCTGCTCTCCCCCCGGTTTTCCTTCTGTGCCCCTCGCTGCCCCACTGTTGTTGTGCCCGTGATTTGCCTGCTCTCCCCCCGTTTTTCCTTCTGTGCCCCTCGCTGCCCCACTGTTGTTGTGCCCGTGATTTGCCTGCTCTCCCCCGTTTTTCCTTCTGTGCCCCTCGCTGCCCCACTGTTGTTGTGCCCGTGATTTACCTGCTCTCCCCCCGGTTTTCCTTCTGTGCCCCTCGCTGCCTATCGCCATTCCCGCCGCTGCGTCCCCTGCGGCCCCGCCCCTGACTGCCCATTCGCTGCCCCTGCCTCCCGCCTCCCAGCTGCTCCTCCCTCCCACCTCCCCATAAATGGCGGCCGCTGCACGGTGAGGAGAGCGACCCTTGACCTTGCCAGGTAGGTCGCTCCCCACCACACAGCTCCGCCTGTGCTGTCTGCCCGCTGCTCCTGTAGGTAAGATCGCCCTCCGCTTGTGGCCCCGGTGCCAGTTTTGTCTGCTTGTCTCCCTTTTCCTTTCTGTGCCCCTCGCTGCCCCACTGTTGTTGTGCCCGTGATTTGCCTGCTCTCCCCCCGTTTTTCCTTCTGTGCCCCTCGCTGCCCCACTGTTGTTGTGCCCGTGATTTGCCTGCTCTCCCCCCGTTTTTCCTTCTGTGCCCCTCGCTGCCCCACTGTTGTTGTGCCCGTGATTTACCTGCTCTCCCCCCCGTTTTTCCTTCTGTGCCCCTCGCTGCCCCACTGTTGTTGTGCCCGTGATTTACCTGCTCTCCCCCCGTTTTTCCTTCTGTGCCCCTCGCTGCCCCACTGTTGTTGTGCCCGTGATTTGCCTGCTCTCCCCCGTTTTTCCTTCTGTGCCCCTCGCTGCCCCACTGTTGTTGTGCCCGTGATTTACCTGCTCTCCCCCCGTTTTTCCTTCTGTGCCCCTCGCTGCCCCACTGTTGTTGTGCCCGTGATTTTCCTGCTCTCCCCCCGTTTTTCCTTCTGTGCCCCTCGCTGCCCCACTGTTGTTGTGCCCGTGATTTACCTGCTCTCCCCCCCGTTTTTCCTTCTGTGCCCCTCGCTGCCCCACTGTTGTTGTGCCCGTGATTTGCCTGCTCTCCCCCCCCGTTTTTCCTTCTGTGCCCCTCGCTGCCCCACTGTTGTTGTGCCCGTGATTTGCCTGCTCTCCCCCCGTTTTTCCTTCTGTGCCCCTCGCTGCCCCACTGTTGTTGTGCCCGTGATTTACCTGCTCTCCCCCGGTTTTCCTTCTGTGCCCCTCGCTGCCTATCGCCATTCCCGCCGCTGCGTCCCCTGCGGCCCCGCCCCCTGACTGCCCATTCGCTGCCCCTGCCTCCCGCCTCCCAGCTGCTCCTCCCTCCCACCTCCCCATAAATGGCGGCCGCTGCACGGTGAGGAGAGCGACCCTTGACCTTGCCAGGTAGGTCGCTCCCCCACCACACAGCTCCGCCTGTGCTGTCTGCCCGCTGCTCCTGTAGGTAAGATCGCCCTCCGCTTGTGGCCCCGGTGCCAGTTTTGTCTGCTTGTCTCCCCTTTTCCTTTCTGTGCCCCTCGCTGCCCCACTGTTGTTGTGCCCGTGATTTGCCTGCTCTCCCCCCGTTTTTCCTTCTGTGCCCCTCGCTGCCCCACTGTTGTTGTGCCCGTGATTTACCTGCTCTCCCCCCGTTTTTCCTTCTGTGCCCCTCGCTGCCCCACTGTTGTTGTGCCCGTGATTTGCCTGCTCTCCCCCCGCTTTTCCTTCTGTGCCCCTCGCTGCCCCACTGTTGTTGTGCCCGTGATTTACCTGCTCTCCCCCCGTTTTTCCTTCTGTGCCCCTCGCTGCCCCACTGTTGTTGTGCCCGTGATTTTCCTGCTCTCCCCCCGTTTTTCCTTCTGTGCCCCTCGCTGCCCCACTGTTGTTGTGCCCGTGATTTACCTGCTCTCCCCCCGGTTTTCCTTCTGTGCCCCTCGCTGCCTATCGCCATTCCCGCCGCTGCGTCCCCTGCGGCCCCGCCCCTGACTGCCCATTCGCTGCCCCTGCCTCCCGCCTCCCAGCTGCTCCTCCCTCCCACCTCCCCATAAATGGCGGCCGCTGCACGGCCAGCGCAGCGGACGTGCGCAGCGGGCGCGCCGCTGGCGCGCCGAAGGCGCGCCAAGGCAAGCCCGTCTGCGCCCGTCCGCGACTGGACCGCGCCCAGCGCCAGAACCCCTGGATCCCACCGATGCAACACCACTCGACGGACCTACGACGCCGCCACACTCACCGCACTCAATGCCGGCCGGAACCCTGCCTGCTACCGAGCCTCACCGAGACGCACCCACGGACCCTTCACCTGCCAAACCTGCCGGTTCACCTGCCCCCTGACGTGCACCACCTCCGCCAAGTCGAGCAACAGCAGCAACCACCTGAAATGCATCCTGCTGAACACCCGCCTCCGTCCACAGGCACGCCGTGGAACTCTGGGACCTGCTCGACGCAACAGCACCGGACATCGCCTTCCTCACCGAAACCTGGATGAACGCCTCCTCAGCGCCTGACATCGCCATAGCCATCCCGGATGGATACAAGATCACCCGGAAGGACCGCGTCAACCAGACGGGAGGAGGCATCGCCATCGTACACAAGAACACCATCCGCATCTCGACTAACTCCGACGAGACCTTCACCGCCGCCGAACACCTACACTTCCAGATACACACGGACCCCAAGACCACCCTCCGAGGCACCCTCATCTACAGACCCCCGGGACCACGCACACTATTCAGCGAAGACATCGCAGACTTCATCAGCCCGCACGCCATGCCCTCCGCCGACTACATCCTCCTAGGGGACCTCAACTTCCACCTGGAGAACAACAACGACAGAAACACCACCGCCCTGCTGGACAACCTCGCCAACCTCGGACTCAAGCAACTGGTGAACACGCCCACCCACTACGCCGGCCACACGCTTGACCCCGTCTTCTCGTCCAGCAAGCACATCTCCTTCAGCCACGCCACCGGACTCCACTGGACCGACCACAGCTGCGTCCACTTCAGCTTCAGAAAGACTGCGACCCACCACCACCCGCAACAGGCTCCCCGCCGGAGCTGGAGCAAGATCACCGCCGAGCAGCTCACCGCCTCCCTCAGCCAGAACACACCCACCGACACAACGGACCCAAACGAAGCAGCCAGCAACCTCGCCAAGTGGCTGACCGCCTGCGCCGACGACCTCGCACCACTAAAAAACCCTCCCAGCAGACCCGGAAGCAAGAAAACCCCTTGGTTCACCAACGAACTCAAGGAATCCAAGAAGAACTGCCGCACTCTCGAGAAAACCTGGCGACTCGTCCAGACCACAGACAACAGGACCGCCCTCAAGCACGCCACCCGCAAACACCACCAGCTGATCCGTGCCACCAAGAAGTCGGCACTCAAAGAACGACTGGACAACAACGCCCATGACAGCAAGGAACTTTTCAGCATCGTCAAAGAGTTCTCCAACCCCAGCGCCGGAAACAACGACATCACCCCCTCGCAAGACCTCTGCAACTCACTCTCCGCGTTCTTCCACCGCAAGATCACCGACATACACAACAGCTTCGACGCACAAACAACGCACCCTACCGCCGAACCAATGCCCGCCACCACCACCCTCTGCAACTGGACCCCGATCAACACCGAAGACACCACCCGCACGATGAACTCCATCCACTCCGGATCACCAACCGACCCCTGCCCACACCACGTCTTCAACAAAGCCGACGCCACCATCGCACCCCATCTCCGGGACATCATCAACTCCTCCTTCCACACCGCCACCTTCCCGGAGAGCTGGAAGCACGCCGAGCTTACCGCCCTCCTGAAGAAACCAACGGCGGACCCCACCGACCTCAAGAACTACCGCCCCATCTCGCTCCTTCCGTTTCCGGCCAAAGTCATCGAGAAGACCGTCAACAGACAGCTTGCCGCCTTCCTCGAGACGAATGGATCCCTCGACCCCTCGCAGTCCGGGTTTCGGGCCAACCACAGCACTGAGACCGCCCTTATCGCAGCCACCGACGACATCAGAACCCTAACCGACAACGGGGAAACAGCTGCCCTCATCCTCCTGGACCTCTCCGCGGCGTTCGACACCGTCTGCCACCGCACCCTAGTGAAGCGCCTCAGCAACATCGGAATCCGAGAGAAAGCACTGGAATGGATCATCTCGTTCCTCGCCGGAAGAACCCAGAGAGTCCGCCTCTCCCGTTCAGATCCGAAGCCACCGAAGTCATCTGCGGCGTTCCACAAGGATCCTCACTCAGCCCGACCTCTTCAACGTCTACATGAGCCCCCTCGCAGCCATCGCACGCCGACACAACCTCAACATCATCTCCTACGCCGACGACACCCAGCTGATCCTCTCCCTCACCAACGACCCCACCACCGCCAGAGCCAACCTGCACGACGGGATGAGAGACGTCGCCGACTGGATGAGGAACAGCCGCCTTAAACTGAACTCAGACAAGACGGAAGTCCTCATCCTGGGCTCATCACCCTCCGCCTGGGACGACTCCTGGTGGCCCCCGGCCCTGGGCACCGCACCCAAGCCAACGGACCACGCACGCAACCTGGGCTTCATCCTGGACTCCTCCCTATCGATGACCAGACAAGTCAACGCCGTCTCATCTTCATGCTTCAACACCCTGCGCATGCTCCGCAAGATCTTCAGATGGATCCCCACTGAAACCAGGAAGACCGTCACCCAGGCACTCGTCACCAGCCGACTGGACTATGGGAACACCCTCTACGCCGGAACCACAGCCAAACTTCAAAAGAGACTCCAGCGCATCCAGAACGCCTCCGCACGACTCATCCTGGACATCCCCCGACACAGCCACATCACCGTACACCTGAAAGACCTGCACTGGCTCCCCGTCAGCAAGAGAATCACGTTCAGACTCCTCACCCACGCACACAAGGCCCTCCACGACCTGGGCCCAAAGTACCTCAACGACCGCATGTCCTTCTACACGCCCACACGCCAGCTACGATCAACCAGCCACGCCCTCGCCACCGTACCACGCATCCGCAGAACCACCGCCGGAGGAAGATCCTTCTCCTACCTGGCGGCCAAGACCTGGAACTCCCTCCCCACTCACCTTCGGCGAACCCAGGACCATCTCGCCTTCAGGAAGCAGCTCAAGACCTGGCTGTTCGAGCAGTAACTTACCCCCTCCCCCAGCGCCTTGAGACCCTCCCGGGTGAGTAGCGCGCTCTATAAATGCCGTGATTGATTGATTGATTGAGAGGAATCACAGCAATCTCGGAAACTTCCCCTGCACCGATCTCTACCTGATCATAGTGTCCGGTTCTTGCTGAGCCCGCCGGTATTGCTGCCAAGAAGGTCTCCGTCAGGGTAGGCTGTCGAAGGGTGCTCTCCCGAGCCTTACTCCTTCCTTCGTTGCCATCCCTCTGCTTCCCACCATTGCCGCCATCGCCGCTGGGTCCCTCTGTTTTCTTTAGCGGTGCTCGTCGGGACTGTACTGAACCTCGCCCAGCCGTGGCCAAAGGTACGGAGGTGGCTGAATCCTTCTGTGCATCTTTCGAATCCTTTAGGAGCTTGTTTGTTCTTGGTGCCATCCTGTTACCGGCGGTCATATAACGATACAGGAGTTGGATTGTACAGCCAATTTCCAATGTCAATATCCTCTTGGATGCCGTCAAGTCTCGATTCCACCGTTGAGAGTTGCGGTTGATCACCCGACCGATCAGTCGATCCAGCAGGGTAAGAGCAATGTGGCATTTCACCTCGCCATTTCAGACCCTTTTTTTGCAACAGGGGGGTGAGAGCTTCAGCTGCGACTACTTGCTACGGCCTGTCGGCGGCCATCTTGCCCCCTGTAACTAGGTCTGTTTCGTAAACACTTGGATACAATGGTGAGAATTACTTTTATTTTGTGCACTGGGGGGTTCTGGTGTTGTTTACCACTTAGTCCTCCTCCACTCTCCCTATTTTTCTTGGAAGTTTATTTGGATTTTTTTCTTTGCCCTTTCCTTATGTGTTTAATGTCTATATTATATGACCAATGAGCAGCTGGTCATTGGAGGTGGGCAACGTGTACTTGGAATATTAGGGAAACTGTAAATGGTGCAGCACTAGTTTCCCTAGCTGCCTTCAATGGTACAATAAAAAAATGAATAAAAAATTGGCAGAAAGCTAGATCTAGGTCCAGAAAGAGTTATTTTTGTGTTATGGTATACATCCGTTAAGTAGTTTTTGAGCAATTAATGCTCAAAAACTTTGAGGGGCTTATTTACAAGCCCCTTGCGCCACCCGTAGGTCAAAAATGACGCAAAAGTGGTGCAAGGGGCTTGAAAATCTGCCCCTGTATGTCTAGGGATGCAGAGGCCCTGTGGATCCCGACAGATCTCAAATCTGATTGACTGCCACCACCTCAACCAGGAAATGGTGGCAGCCATATTAGGACTTGGGACTCAGTCACGAGTCCCAAGATTTTTTTTTTAAAAGACACAAGAGAGCAGGGTAGGAATACCTTAACCACCTGGGGCCAAAAATGTTTTTTTATTTGAAAATTTGGAGCAAATTCATGGAGGATCCGCCAATCCACAGCAAAATAAAAAAATAAAAAGTGCGCTCCCCCACGTTTGTTTCTTTCTTAAGCCCCCCCCGAATGGGCCAGGTCCAGGGGGGAACAAATGTCTACATTTTGAGGGAGGGGGGCACACATGTCCTCTCTCCCTGGTCCAATTAGTGCCCCAGGGAGCCCATCCCTGGAGCCCAGCTGTAATTGTACAGGGGGAGGGAGCATGTAGCCCCCCTCCCATGGTTGATTGCGGCCCAAGGGGCCCCATCCATGTGGGACCGGCAACATGTGCAAAGGGAAGGGGGGCCACGTAACCCCAAAGCCATTAATGTCCCTGAGGTCCCCATCACCCAGGACCGGCTCACAATCTAGGACCCGGGGAGCCCATCCTCAAGACATAGTGGTTTCCCTACTTACACTGGGGTGGCAAGGAAACCTGTGTTTGCTCTCACTTGGCGGAAACATTTTCAAATCTCCCAACAAGCGGGAGCAAACACCAAGTCTGCTCCCAGTGGGCGGGAGCTTGAAAAATGCTCTTGTCTGCCGGGAGCGGACTTTAGATCTGTTTCCCCAGTTGAAGTGAAGTGGACAGGGAAACAGATATAAATATTGCTCCCGCACGGAGGAGCAGCATTATTAGCTGCTCCCTCCGGGAGCCAGCAGAGGCAGTGGGAGCCTTGGGGCACCCCCCTGCGGCCTCCAAAGTTACTGTGCTGGGTTCAGGGGATGGGGTCTCAGGGCTGAAAGTGGCCTGAGGAGTGAGGCTGCATGCCCCACTCTCCTAATGATAGCACTGGGCCCAGGGGATGGGGTCCTGGGGCCAAAATCCTCCCGG
Organism: Calotriton arnoldi; assembly: GCA_963921515.1. Classification (NCBI taxonomy): domain Eukaryota; kingdom Metazoa; phylum Chordata; class Amphibia; order Caudata; family Salamandridae; genus Calotriton; species Calotriton arnoldi. The sequence continues at coordinate 2,221,796 of CAWUFW010000920.1, read as the reverse complement.
GATGGGGGGGAGCTCCACTTCCTCATAATCACTCTGGGCCCCTAGGGATGGGGTCCACAGGGCCCATAACAGCCTGGAGAGGAGAGTTGTGTGGCCCACTCCACCAACAATAGCACCGTGCCCCAGGGGATGAGATCCTCCGGGGACGAAATCAGCCGGGGCAGGAGAGATTTGTGCCCTTCTCCCCCTAAATATTACTCCGGGCCCCAAAGGACGGGGTTGCCAGGGACTTGGGCCAACCACTCACAGCACATGAAGAAAGCCATGTGCAGTGTGGGGTGGCTGCCTTCGGGGAGGATGGCCTTTGGCCAATCCCCAGGGCTGTGCACAGCATGTGGTTGACTGAAAGTGGGGGGTTTGGTTGCAGCCAACTATAGTAACTATAACTCGAGCCCTAAGGTAACTATAACTCATGCCTTTGCCATGCACTGCTAATTACCTCACATATTACATCACTCAAGACATCTTTTATCAAATCATTGATAATATCACTGCAACTTTGCAGTGAAATTATTGATGAAAAAACTGTGCATGGGGGTGGCAAATTATAGTTACCTTTGGGCACGAGTTATAGTTACTTGAGATAACTCCAACTATAACTGGTGAATTTCTGTGTTTTTTAGAGTTTAAAACATTAAGTTGTTGCTGAACATTTCACCTAACTATAATGCTACTTTAGCCTTTATGTTTTTCAGTGAATATATAGATTGATCGATAGATAAATTGATAGGTAATTATATAGATAGATAGATAGATAGATAGATAGATAGATAGATAGATAGATAGACAGACAGTAAGGCAAATGTGTATGGTTTAGAAAATACACCAATGGCATGGAAAAGTCAAATGTCACCTGTGGGCTACAGCATGTGTTGTACAATGTACTAGGGTGACATGTACTAGCCAACAGTGGAGGTCGCTTCTTCTCTCACCTGGCAGCCAAGACTTGGATTTTGAATGATTAAACCTCCACGCAGCAACAAACAACTCCAGCACCTCAAGACCCTCATGGGTGATTTGCTGTGCTCTATAAATGTTTGATTGACAAAGAAAACAAAGCATGGCTTTCGGACTACCAGTGTAACCTTACTGCTGCAAAATTTAAACCTGCTGGTGAACCTGCCAAAATACCCCTTTTTGACAGGAAAGAACCATATTTTTGAATATTAAATTGGGCACCCCTACGTAGGCTAGTAGCCCACAATGTTGTATGCCTGGTATTTAAAAGTGTGGTAGTTGCAAGTATTTAGCGTGGCATGTACCTACCGTGACTAGCACCCAAAGGCTAGCCAGGCAACCGTTGTCCTATGAAGAAAACAACAGGTCTGAACAAAATCATACCTCTGTAGTCTTTGGTGTGGGACAAGCTACTGGAATAATTCTATTTTGAATGTTTATTAAAACTTCAATTTAGTGGTGTAGTCAGATTTTTTTAATAAATATTAGGGGAAAGTGAATTTTAAAAAGTTAGACTTTGTTTGCCTGAAGCTCCACTAGGCTCTAGCATTAGCTTGCCAGAAGCTGGCCCCAGTCAGTGCTTCCTCTTAATGAGGTGTGAAAACGTCCCCAGAACAGAAGTAATTGCTTAGGTCTTTTGGTTGAAATATATCAGTGTGAGATATTTGACTCCTATAAGCTCAGGAAGTGTTGGCAGCGTTCAACACCATGTCACATTCTATTTTTTTTAACAGACTTAGCAATCTTGGCATTCAAGGCAAGGCTCTTAAATGGATCAAATCCTTCCTGGAGGACAGATACCAACGCCTACACCTGCACTTTTCATCCCCTAAACCTTTGGTAGGTGTGTGTGTGCCACAGGGCTCTGCAATGAGCCCACTTCTGTTCAACCTATAACTTTCCCCTTTGGTGAACCTTATTGAGTCTTGGGGGTTAAAGGTAGTGTCATACACTGATGACACACAATTGCTTTTCCAATGTTGAAGAATATCTTAGAGGGGTCTCAAGTTGGATGGATGCAATTTGTTTGAAGCCTAACTCTGATAAAACGGAGGTTCTGGTTTTCAGCCAAAATCGTTCCCACTGCCGTCCCTTTGATGGCCTGCTGAACTGAACACTCCTCCCATCCCCACTTTGTCTGCTAAAAATGTGGGGATCATTTTTGATTGCACCCTCTCCTTCACAGCACAAATCGAACATATCTCATCAGTCTGTTTTCTGAAAATGAAAAGTTTAAAGACATTTCTTGATCTGGTTCCTGAGGAAACTAGGAAAGTGGTAGTTCACTCTGATCACATTCCGTCTGGACTACGCTAATAGCTTTTATCTTGGTCTTCCTGCATATGTGATATGTAGACTCCAGCTAATTCAAAATGCAGTGGCGAGACTAATTAGGAGAGTCTCGAGGCACCATCACATCTCTCCTCATCTGAGACTTTTGCATTGACTCCGGTTGGAACAGTGCATCAACTTCAAATCTCTTACGTTGGCTTTCCGAGCTTATCACAGGAAGGCCCCACGTTATTTGATGAATAGACTGTAGCCATACACTCAAAAGAGAGCACTTAGATCTAACAATAGTTGCCTTTTGCTTATTCCTAAATTCTTGAAGTCTTATTGTGGCGGCAGCTCTTTTACTGTACGCACAGGAAAACTATAAAACAGTGTTCCGCTTAAGCTACGGCAGAATGAGTCTTTGTCAGCCTTTAAACAGCAACTCAAAACCTGGTCATTTAACTTTGTCTAGTCTTCCCTCCTTTCGGTTTGCCTATATTGTCTGCTATAGCGTCGGGACACTTCTGTCGATCCAGCTGAGCACTTTATTAAGTGTCATTAAAAAAAAAGAAAAGTGCTCCCGAGCTACTAGCATATTTTATAGTGCAATTTAATTGTGATAACATTGTGGCTATATGTGTAAACATCACAGTATCACTTCACTAAGCAGGATTTTCAGTATTGATTACCCAATCCTTCCAGGTGAGATTACCAGCAAAAAGAAAAACTAGGAAAAAGTTATCAATTTTAAATGCCTCCAGCTGACTAATGAAATCATCACACACCGTCTGGCGTAAAGGGCATAACCACAGCAGTATGCCTTCCTAGCTCAGCTTGAATTATCATTCAGCTGTCAACTTTGCAAGTTTGGAGATTCAGCCTTTTGTCTTTGTGAGCATGTCAGTTTCTGAAAATATTCACATTTACCTATCAAATACCACTTTCCATTTTGGGCAACCAGACTCAAATTTCCAGAAGAAAAAGCTTTTCTGAAAAAACATCATTTTTGTTTTTAAAATATCTGTTTTAATTTTTTGGCAATACACCATTCCCAAACATCAGCTGTAAAACTGCCTCACATGGACAAATTCTGGTTCGAATGCCCAGGTATTACAATCATAGGCCGTGGATGCTCACCATAACACCAAGGATGCTTGCAATATGCCAGTAATGCCAACCATTAACCAGGGCCAACACTGTGGCAAGGATGGACACCATAACGGCCAGGATGCCAACCATATATCAGTTGTAGCCATTATTATGCAAGATGCCTTCCCATTCTGCCAGGGATGGCTAAAACTAGGGTATTCAAGCTCTTAATATGTCAATGATGGCTTCCAGTATGCCATCCATAGACCAAGAATGCCCAAAAAACTCAATGATGACCATTACTTTGCCATGGGCACTATTATGCAAAAAGAACAGATGATGGACGGAATGCTGAATCAATCAAACATTCACCCCCAGTCACAGATCTAGGTTAAATCCATCAGTTTTTTGCATGCCACGGCATTCCAGTTTAGACCCAGTTACCTGGCTTGGCAGCTCGGGCTGGACAGTTGCCATGAAGGACAGGGTCAAAACTGAATTGCAGGTGGCTGGATCTAAACTGGGTGGCATGGTGAGCAAAAGAACGATGGATTAAATCCAGATCGTTGTGACTGTGGGTGAATGTTTGCATTTTTTAGCATTCCGTCCATCATTTGTTCCTTTTGCTTTTGTCGCTCTATGTGGGAAGGGTATGCCCAAACATGGGTACCGTGCTCACTGCACCACTGGATACAAGCTAGCCTGGCTGATGAGGGGTGATGTCCCGAAACCAGTCCCAGGATGCTTGTTTCTGGTCCAGGGAGGACCTGGCTTGGCAGTTCGGCCTGGACTGTTCCCATGACAGACAGGGTCAAGACTGATTTGCATATGGCTGGTTCTAAACTGGGGTGGCGTGGTGAGCAAAAGAATTATGGATTAAACCCAGATCTTTGTGACTGGGGGTGAATGTTTTCATTGTTCAGCATTCCGTCCATCATTTGTTCCTTTTGCTAATGGTGCTATTATGGCATGATGAGAAACAAATATAGCAGAGATAAAATCCTTATGATGGGGGCTAACATATACATTTGGCAGTCCTTCACAGTAGATAAAGCTACCAAGAAGAGACACTGTTTATTAGCGAGGGACAATATCAGAATCACACACAAACACACATGAATGAATTCAGTAGAGGCTTTTCATTTTCTCTGTTCTGGATCTATACCCTGCTGTCCTCAGCTCCTGGGATGATCATGCTTCCAACTAACAAATGTTCATTCTGCCTCCTGCAGTCCCACACTTTAGTGGGTCAGCACTGGTAACTACCCAGGTTACTGCTGCTAATATTATTTCATAGTCTTGTAAATATGTTCACCCTGATGTGACTAGTATATATAAACCACCTTATATCTCTTTTTCAACAAAACTCCCCATTTAGAGACCGGATTTGTGAATTCACTCGAAAGCACACCCAGACCTTGACTTCTGATTGGATATAGTAAGACCCGACCCCTGCACATTGAAAACCACAACCAAAAGCAGTTACTTCTCCAGTGAAGTCTCTAGTAGGAGGATTGAGAACCAGTGGTGCTCTGCTTCTACACAACATCTGAAACTACATCATCCATCTAAGATGAGTATCCACAACCTGTTGAGGATTAGGAGGAAGAGAAGAAAGTGATGTATGGAAGCCCTTTACTATACTTTCTGGGGAAAAGAAGGTAACTGCAAAATATGTGCAGTGAAATATTTGTGGCAAACAGTTATCCAGAGGCACTGCAAAGAAGTATTCACATGGGACAAGTATCACGTGGAAGCACCTAAAAACAATTCATGAATGTGTCTACAACCAGGTGATGCGAGAGAAGGCAGGTGCAGCAGGCCAGTCGACCTCTGCAGCAGTTTTTGGAGAATCATCATCAACTGCTGTCACTACAATACCAGCTGCCTGTGAAGAATTGAGTGACATGGCTATTCACTACGTGAAATGCCACATTCTTGTCACTGTAAAAATTTATTCTGTGGGTGCATTCTTGGATGCAATGAAGAATCATCGCTGTTAGTTTTTCTTTTTTGCTTGCAGTAACTACATAATGTTTTTTGAAGACTGAAGCCAGTTGCTTCTTTGTATTTCCCCATCCTTTTACCACCTTGTTTACATCTTGTTAAAAAGAAAAGCAAGAAAATAATTTTAAACAGTTAAAAAAAACTTCTAGAAAAAAAACTGTTCTTGTTAGAACCACCATCTAGCCAAACAAAGAGCTATTTCTGTGTTTTTAATGTGTCAGTAACTGTATCGTTGTGAGAGTGGATGTGTCAGTGTGTGCATCAGTGTATGCCTGGGTGTGTTCTTGGATGCAGTAGTGTTTGGCTGGGTGTGTCCGTGTCTCCTTTGGTGAATGCCTGGCCCTGTCAGTGTCTGCATTAATGTAAGCTCAGGTGTGTCAGTGTATGCATTAGTATCTCCCTGGGTGTATCACTGTATGCATCAGTATGTGTCTGGGTGTGTTATTGGATGCATTACAGTTAGGTTAGGTGTGTCAGTGTCTGTATTGGTGTATGCCTCAGTATATCAAAGTCTGCTTTGGTGTATGCCTAGGTGTGCCAGTGTATGCTTCACTGTATGCCTGGGTGTTCTATTGGATGCATTAGTGTTTGGATGGGTGTTTCAGTGTCTGCATTGCTGTATGCCTAGGTATATCAAAGTCTGTTTTCATAAGGGCCTAGGTGTATCAGTGCATATGTCAGTGTCTTATTGGATGCATTAGTGTCTCGCTAGGTATGTCAGTGTCTGTATTGCTGTGTGCCTGGGTGTGTCACTGTCTGCAATGGTAAGTCCCTGGGTGTGCATCAGTGTGTGCCTGGGTGTGTTATTGCATGCATTAGTGTTTGGCTGGGTGTGTCAGTGTCTGCATTGCTGTATGCCAGGGTGTGTCAGTGTCTGCACTGGTAAGTCTCTGGGCGTCTCAGTGTGTGCGTCAGTGTGTGCCTGGGTGTGTAATTGGATGCATTAGTGTTTTTGCTGGCTGTGTCATTGTCTGCATTGCTGTGTGCCTGGGTGTGTCAGTGTCTTCACTGCTAAGTCCCAGTGTGTGTCAGTATGTGACTGGGTGTGTTATTAGATGCATTAGTAATTGGCTGGATGTGTCGGTGCCTGTATCAGTGTGCAGCTGGGTGTGTGAGTTGCTGTACTGATGTGTGCATAGGTGTGTTAGTAACTGTAGAAATCTGTGCTTGGGTGTGCATCGTCAAGATCTAAAGTTATGGAAGAACACTGCAAGAACTAATTAGTAAAGTACATTACTCCAATAGATGGTGCCATTGATCCATATAAAAAGAATAAAAACTGAAATAGTTATTAGTTTTACAATTAATAGAATTACAAAAGTAACTTACAATTTCAACAATGCATAAAGACACAATTCAAAGAAATAACTAGACATTTCTCATGCTGTAAAGGTATGTTTTAATTGTATTTAAATAAGCATTTCATTTTCCCTTTTTTAATGTTCTTAGCTTCTTTACTCGTACACCATAATTGATGTACTTTTTAAGCAATTATCATTGAACAGTGGGGAAGAAACAATCATAAAGATTGTAGAACAAACCCAAAAACTGCACACTGTTTCATTGCAATTAAGGAACACTGTGCATTGCACTCACTACAAATAAACAAATACACGTAACACATTTTATTTAACTATTTACAAATACAGTTTTGTGCACAACCACTTTAATCACATGCAGGTGTATCTTTACGCCAACAAGAAAGTGATGTTTGCAAGCGTTTTAGAATACCTACAGGGGAAAAGAAGATTGCAGCTAAATAAGTGCAGTGTAGTATTTGTGGCGTACAGTTACCCAGAAGCACTGCCAAGAAGTATTTTACATGCGCAAGTTCCAATTGGAAGCACTTAAAAACTATTCATGAAAGGGTGTACAACTGAATGAAGCAGGAGAAGCTAGGTGCAGCAGAATATTCCACCTGTTCAGCACCCTTCTGAGAACCTTCATCAGTTGCAGTCATCACAATACCAGCAGTCTGTGAAGATTTGAGTGAGATGGTTATTCACTGTGCAAAATGCCACATGCATATCACAGTAAAAATGTGTTCTGTGAGTCCATTTTCCCTTCTACTATTATCAGGTTGTATGCTAATACACCACAAATGATGTTCTGTTGAAATAATCATCACTGAACAAAACAACTATAAAGATTGTAGTGAAAAAAACAAAAAACTGCACACTATGTGCATGTAAGTAGACGTTTGCATGTGTAAATAGGTCCTCCACAGACTGTATGGGTTTTGAGTGGGTGTGTGAGAGTGTGTGGGTGTGTTAGTACCTGTGTCAATTACTGTATAGGTGTGTGAGTACATGTATGAGTACCTATAGTGGTGTGTTTGTGACCCTTAAGTTTAATTAATAAAAATATATTTATAACTTTACAAGTATATTTCATTAACATATTAGAATACAATCTAAACCAAACGATTAACAAACAAATATAACATAACGTATTTAACTATTTACAAATACAGAAACACACTCAAACTTGAACTTTTGATTAACTACTGTAGGACCCCACCCATGTACTTACAATGCTGCAGTCTATTTAATTTACCTCTCCAAATTTGTAATGGAGAATGAGTAAGTCAGATTAAAAGTAAAACATGTTCTATAAAACACCGAATTTGGCAAGGAAGCAGAAACAATTTAAAGAAATAAGACTGTTTAGAAGTAGAGTATTCCAGAATTTGGTACGAAAAATGAGGAACACTAAGACGAGAAGAGTAACACTCAAACAAACATAACATATTGAGAGTGTGGTTGATAAATTGTTTGCTCTGAATTGCAAACTATTATTTTGATACTAAACAGAATGAAAACACTGGATAAAACAGTGCTGTATATTAGGAAAACAAGCCAAAAAAAGGCTCATTAATAAACGTAACTTTTGCAAACTTTTCAAAGAAGAATGGAAGCATACGTCTAGTACTCAGTAATCTTCATTTAATGAAGAAAGCTACTTACAAGAGAATGAATTAGTGTATGCAGTTGAAACAACTGGCTGATGTTATGAAGTAAACAACAGTAGTCCCATTGGAAAAGAGGAGATGGTTCCTAGAAATGTAGAAGAAGAGATAGGTGAAGAGGTACAAGGAAGGTGTAGACATACTCCTGTGTATAAATGGGAGTGCAGTAGTATTTGTAGTATTTGCCAGGAATAAATTGAGACAGTAGGACCCTACCCATATACTTGCAGTGCTGCTGTCTATTTACTTTACCTGTGCAAATTTGGGACGAATCAGTACTGGTGTCATCGTCATGTTGAGCTTAAGTGCATGTTGTGAAATTTAGGAACACCAACTTGGTTTCGAACCCTGAGTTGTGCAGAATATCCATGGGATCACTTACATTACTTTCTGAGAGAAGCAAACACTAACATTAAAAGTATCATCCACTGAGCTTCAGAAAGAGCTCAAAGTTAGAGTTGTGTATTTACCTTTACATGTTACATGCAATATTGAAACTGTGGGTGTTGAGGGAGATTTGGAAGAACTGCTTGTTATTCTAGTCAATGGTGTGACCACGAAAAGCAAAATAATTTGGCAAGAACTAGTGGATGTAAATAAGGTGAAGAAAGCTACATTATATCTTAAAGACAATAATGTGTACTATAAAGATGTAGATGTTGTCTAACATGGAAGTTGCATGGAGGAAGAAATGTTGTCATCAAGTGGACAGTTTAAAAAAGTGGATAGAAGTAGATCTGAAAAAATATATGAGCATTACAGTATCCATCCACTATGTTCAAAAGAGGTTATGGGGGATGCCATTGAACTCAATCAGATGAAACAAACTAAAAGAGCTCCAATGAGTGTCTGAAGAAAAGTTTTGAGGCTCAATGTTTTCCTCAAATATTTTGAACTGGAGTAAGCGGACGATATGATGACCGCTCTGTGAAAATGCCTGCCGCAGAGTATAGGTCAACAAGAATATATTCTGAGGATCCTAGATTTCATATTCCATATGTATTCCATCTGTTGTTTGAAACAAGTTGCTTCTTCTCAGTTCCCTTTGAGAAAAAAAGAAAAAGCATGAAACTGTTAGAAACATCTTTTTAAAAAACAACAATATATTTAACAAACATTTCAAAAGTACCTCACAAAATCCTCCCAGGTCTAGTGACACAGTTTCTGACTAACCCTGAATTTTAACCTGCAATCCTCTGGGGTTAATTCATACATACTGACAAGGGCCTCCTTTATAGTGGGATACCTCAACCTCTTCCCCTTCTCTAGAGCCAGTAGGTTGTCCCTCCCATTACCACGACTATGACTCCAAAGGCACCTATACAATCCTCCTCAGAAATCCTCTGTACCTTCACAGCTATTTCGTATGCCAGAAATATTCAGCCTTTATCAAACCCCTCCAGTCAGGCATCAAGGCTCTGAATATATGAACTCTTTCTTCTGCACTGGACACAGTGGTGGTACTCCTACCATTTTTGCTAGACTCTAACAGCTATTTGGCATTCAAGGGCCCTTCCTTGACACTCCAGTCAGCAAGACCCTTTTCTCCTCCAAGGCTCTCTTAGCCTCAGCTTTTCTCTCCTCTGCACCCAGCTGGGCCAGCTGTAGCCTCAGGTCCCCCTCAGCCTGTCTATCCTTGAGGTTCTCAGGGGACTGGATTTTGGAGAAGACAGTACTTCCTGCACCATATCCAGCAGAGGGGGATCCCCTCTCTCCTCTGGATACTTTACCCACTCATTTCTCCACTCCTCTCCTTCCTTCTGAAACCGACAACCCTTTGCGGCCCTGAGTCTGAGGTCAACACCAACCAGGGTTCTCCCTTTTTAAGAGTGCTGAAGTAGTCCTCTTCAAACTCTTCTTTTGGTGCAGGATGCATTCTGTGGATGTCCCCCCGAGATACAAGGGTGAACTAGTACTCAAACCTGGACGTACACATGAGTAAATGGATGTGTGAATGGTTTTATGGGTGTACGAGTGAGTGCGGCAGTCACTGTCTGGCTATCTGAGTGATGGGTACATTACTGTTTTTAGAGTGTAACTAGGTCTGTAAGTGCCTCTCTGAGTATGTGAGTGTGTGCAAATTACATACTATTAAATTACATACTATGAGCAAACACCCACCTCTAATTTCAAACACATTCATTCATACTAGCATAATACAATTCCTCTTTCTCCTTTCCTGCTCACTGTATTTTTAGTTAATAGTATCATCTAAACACCCTTCTATTTTCCCTTATAGCATACTGTACTAGCTACACATTTTCTTTCACCTTACATACACTCAGTATTTTTTCCTTAATATAAATTTTATATATTACAAAATATTTAACATAGCTTTATAAAGCTGTTTGCTGTTCTCTCAGTTTTATTTCTATACCTAGTAACATTTGTTTTCATTCCAAATTTCCAGTCACAACTCCTACAAACCACATCCTCTCTGTGGAAAAGCAGCTAAAATGTATACCCCTTACCATGTGCTCTTACTTATGCTGCTCTAGTTAGCAAATCATAGGCTTCTTTTCATCTTTCTTTTTTGTTATACCACTTCTAAATGGTTGGTATTTCTTTAACCCTTTCCACGTTTCCTGGAAAGAAGCCCACTTTGGTTGGGTTTTTCATGACTCTGCTTATCCACTGCGACGCTCAGCGCGCCCCCGTGCAACTTCATGCTAAGATTTGCAGATTAACACGTGGCCGCGCTGAGCCCCGATATGGCACTGCAGACCTCGTGAGTGACCAAAAAAACATTTTCTGATATTTCTGATATTTTACTGCCTATTAAACATGCTTTCCCCACAACTATATCACACACATACGGTCAAGAAAGCTCTCACCTGACCCCTTCATTTATTTTACATGCAACTTTTCGGCCCTGAGGGCTATTTCCCAATATATAGAATGGCGTCCGTAACTATTCTCTCAGGTGGCGGCCTGCCAATCAGAGCCTTGCTGTGGCGCATAGAGCCACAGATTCACAGCTGAAGGTCTCTGTCCCGAGATATACAAATTTGGTTTTCAGTTAATATCTCTAAAACTACTGAATGGATTTACAGCAAATCACAAAAAGCACTCTTTCTGGACCTTTTGACAGATCACCCCAAAACTTTCAACACAACAGCTGAAGTGAGTGGCAAACTAGTTTTGAAAGTTTTGCAAGTATTCATCAAACGGTGCCAAAGATATTGGCACAACAAAAACACTTTCCCTATGGAAACTAGATCCTAACTATAACTACCTACTGGCAACTACCAGTAGGAAATATTTATCTCAAGGGCAGATCAGAGAATTATATTTGTGTAATAGAGTCTTCTATACCTGAACAAGACAATAGCTTAACATAATTTCTATATTGATAACATCTCTGAAAACTTCTAAGATTTCTGACCATTCAGGCTTTTTCTATTCAGTGTGGGACACTGCAGTTCAATAGGGCGGACATATGCCTAACAGCTGCAGCAGTCGACCTTGAAACTGGGGAACCTAGTTCAAATCCTGTCCCTGGGTCAACATCCTGTGACTTTGGGCAAATCACCTAACCGCCCCTTTGCCTTGAAAAATGTGCAACATCTGATTCTAAATAAAGATAGGTAAAGTGTTCTAATGCCCTTGGACCAATGCTGTCCAATAAAAAGCTGTAAAAATAATAAGCTATAAATTGTACAAAGCACTCTTGCTATGTCATCACAGATGTTGACACATTAGACTTTTGATTAAAACAAATATGAATTACTTTAGTTCTTTAAATCAACTTATTAGGAGTGCTTGTTGTCTAACTTCCTCTTTTTTTCAACAAAATTCAGTTTACGTGCATTATGTATCTTTGTTTTTTTATTGTTATTTGCAGGATTCCAAAAGCTGATTTAGAGTCATTTTAAGTATCACTTTCCTAACTTGAGAGGCACTACAAATATCACATGCTCACAAAGCATAGTCACTAACCTTTAGGAATTTTTAAGGTCAAGAACTAAAGGATTTTATGCTTCAGATGATTTAGGAACCAAGTGGAACACCTTCTGGCAACTTCAGTGTGAGTTGCGCTGATGAGCTGATTCTCCTTCAGCTTACTGCAAGAACTTTCACTGTTCCCAAGCATGGGTGTGGTATATATATTAGACTATTCCCAATATGGCCACCAGGTTTTGTGACATTTCACAATACTTCAATGCTCCGCAAATCCTGCAAAGGTTTCTACGAGGCACGTTTAGTTCATAGTGCATAGTGAAAACTATTAGGAGGAAAGAGTGCCAGCAGAGTAAAATTTACCACTAGCTAGTAGAGTAGAGTGAAGGCTGGAAGCTGGAGAGGGTGAAGCTGAATGCAACTTTATGGCATTGGCTGAAATCTAATATTCACATATTTAATTCTGGGAGTGTTGTGTTGCTCAGCAGGTTAAAGATATACCTTTTTGTGAAAGTCTGACAACTTTGTTTGGCAGACTATCACAAATGAATATTTTCTAGACATTCAGGCAGAACAGTCACTCCAGACCCTCTGACTGATCTACCAATGAACATTAGCATAGTGGAAGACAGGCCTTTACATGAAAGATCAATTTATTTTCATTATTCAGGTCGTGACACATGCAACATTCCAGTACGTACCATTCAATAAACCAAGAAGCATCAAATGTTTGTTTTTCCAGCCTGCTATATGGAGGAAAAGAGCTTGTGAAAGAGTGCCTCCACATAAGCCATTACAATCACACTGCACACTGACTATCAAGTGACTACCTAATGACACAATTAAAAGGTAATTGACAGCCTCCTACATTACACTCGCATGCCAACTAATGACTAGAAGGTAAAGGTCAAATGTTTTCACCGGCTATTCTGAGCCAAGTAATTACAAGTCTCCCTAAATACACTCTGACTGGCTCAGTAATCTTCATTAAGAATCCGATGTGCTGATGCGAGAAGTACAAAAACTCACTCAATATATGCAACCTAAAAAGGTCAGTAGGAATCAGGCTGTGTTCTGTTCCTTCTGAAACTTTGCAGGAAACCCTTTCCATTTTGTTCAGATTGCATTTACATTTTTTGAGGGTTCAAAATTGCCTCTTTTTAAAGATTTTTTAAGTTTAAGAAAACTTTATTGAAATGATTTCATCAAAAAGGTGCAGATTAATAGAACAGGTCTAATACTTAAGAGAAAGGATAATATAACAATATTAATGCAGAAATATATCATACAGTTGAAGCATTAACAAATAGTAAAATACTGCATTTTTAAAGCTATAGACCAATAAAGAAAAATGTAATAAAAGAGGTACCTTAGCAGTACCGCATTTTGTATTTTGTGTTTTGTGGTAAAAGGAACCAGAACATCAGAAAAGGAGAAGAAAGAGAAGATGAAGAAAAAGACAATAAAAGGAATAATAAAGATAAACAACCTTACTGGTGGCAATTGTTATTGATTATCAAAAGCATTGTACACATGGATAACAGTACATTAAATATTGTTTTTTTGTTGAAAACAATAAAGAAGATGTTCATAGTGGATGAAAAACAGAATTAAGGTCCTGGATGCGTATGGAGTGAATGGATAGGTAAGTGGTAACAGCTGACCAAAAAGTATCCTTCTGAAGAAGTTGTTGTGCGTAAGTGGCGAATGCTCTGTTGAGTCAATTGTGATGGCAGAGTAAGTTCCACCATCCAGTAAAAGTACCATCTTTCCAATTAGATTTAATGATTTAAAAAGCAATAAGCAAGTTCACAAACTTGCCCACTTTAAGGGGACCCATCCAAATGGGAGAGGAACTACCCCAAAAAATGTATTTGAACTCAAAAGGAAAGTTAATAGAATATATTGATGAACTTGTTTTGCAAATCCCCTTCCAGAAAGAGTCAATATATGGGCAATGAAAAAATGATTGCAAGTAGGTGCCTGGTGTACTTACACAGGTCCAGAATGAGTTTAATTGTCTTGGATTATATTTGCAGAGAGAGGTTGGAGTTAAAAGCAACCTAAGATAAAAGTAGTATAAGATTTTTGTAGTGCTAGCGTTGCATGAAGTATGGTGTATGTTTAACCAAATGGAGGAGAAGCCTGTGAAAGGAAGGATATATGTTGTGTAAGAGCATTTTTTAATGATTCATGTTTAAGATTTGAGGCAGTGGAGAGGCCAAATTTGGTTTGAACTTCAGATGAGGAGAGGAAGTGTGTCTCTCGAAGCAGCTGTTTAACCTTAGTTATTCCTTCCCGATCTTTACAAAAAATAGTGTGATTTGATACTTTAATAAATTAATTTTGCCATTTGAAGGAGTCTAGGAAAATGTGCAGTGATGAGAGAGATCTGGTAAGAAATAGAGATACAATGGAGAATAAATGTGTAATGGTAGGTGATGCAAAAGAACATGGAGGATGAAGAAAATGAGCCAGACACCGAAAAGGGAAAGGGAAAATCAAAGAGTCCTCCAATTTGCGGCAGACTATTAAGGGTGCCTCAGAAGCTGCGTAAATGTGAGGTAAAACTTGTTTTATGAAAAATGAGGAATGATATTATTGAAATTTAGGAAAATTGACTCGGTGCTTATCTTTGGGTTTGCATAAATAAGATAAATATATGTGTGCTTTCCGCTCGTTCCATAGAAATTTGTCTAGGGAGCAATTAAGAGATTTAAAGAATCTCCAAGGAAATTTAACTGGGAACATGGATAAATACAAATTAATGACATTGAGCATCATCATCTTGATTGTGTCCTACCTACCCCACCAGGATAAATACAGAGGCAACCACTTTTCTGACATTTGAAGAATATTTTGAAGAACATCGTCCAAATTGATCTGGAAGTTTTTTGTGATTGAGGAGGGGTATTAGGTCCCGAGACATTTAATATAGTTAGAGTTCCATTTCATATGATTTTCTGCAAACATCTCTTTTAAGCATAATATGTTTCATGGAATGACTCCAGATTTAGTAAAGTTTAGTTTGTAGCCAGATAGATTGGAATAGGTGTTTGAGAGATGTGTGAATGTTTGTGGATCTGAGACGTATAAGATAATCTCATCTGCAAAAGCTGTGAATTTAATTTCAGTATTTTTGTGAGTAAAACCATGAGGGTGAATGATACAGCGTGTGTAGAAATGGTTCCAAAGATAATATAGAAAGTAATGGTGATAAAGGGCATACGTGTTGGGTACCACGTTGGAGGGGAAAAGAAGAGGATTGGATGCCATTGACAAAGATAGAGGTGGATGGTAAAGAATAAAGTAGACTTATATATTTCAAGAATCGAGAGCCAAAACCATGCCATCTGACTGCTCGCAAAGCTTTCTCTGCATCTAAAGTGATGGTGGCTATAGGGGTAGAACTTTAAGAGGCAAGATGTAGAATATTTAAGAAAGATCTTGAATTATCAGCCATATGTCTAACCCTAACAAACCTTGTTTGCTCCATCCCAATCAGGTCCAGGATGAATTGATTAAGTCAAAGAGCTAATATTTTCACAAAAATCTTACAGTCCAGATTATTGAGGCAAATGGGTGGGTACTTAGCACATGAGGAGAGGTCTTTATCTTTATTGAATCAAACAAAGCATTGCTTCCTGAAAAGTACCTCGAGCCCCATTGTTGAGAGAAAGGTATTCATAAAAACAGAGGAGATGTGGAAGTAGAATGTGCGAAAAGCCTAAGTAAAATTCAGCTGTAAAACCATCCAGGCCAGGGGCTTTGTTTTTAGGTAATTTGGCTAGAGCTGCCATAAAGTCTGTTATGGAAATGTCCTTGTCAAGTATAGACTGGTGAGAGCGAGGTAGAAGAGAATCAAAGAAAGAGTCAAGGGCAGAATCTGATGGAGAGAGTTCCAGCATGTATATATTTTAATAAAAGTCTGTGAAGCATTGTAAAAATTTCCTCATCCTTAAAATGATTAAGACCTTTGTCATCTATAATATTTACTATTTTGGACTTTTAGGATTTGACTTCAATAGCACACCAGAGGCCTCGTCTGTCGATTTTTGTTGAAGTCCAATATGGCTAATATTAGATGTTTAAGGGTGGCTTCATTGTTAGAAGTATAATATTCATGCTAAAACTGTTTAATAGATGAGAATAAGTTTGCTGATTCCTTAAAAACCTTTTTATTTTTAGCAGCAACATAGTCAATAATATGACCTCTAGCTGTTGCCTTGAAGGTGTCCCAAATGATTTGGAGTGGTAGATCTGAAGAAATGTTAGAGTCAAAATGGTCCTATAAAAAATTTCAATTTTTTCCACAAACATTTGGTCTTTCAATAAGTAGTTTTTAGAGCGCCATCTTATTGGTCTAGAGGATTACGGTAATATTTCTATAGCTGGGCAGCGCGGGGATAAACATACTTCATGTAACAAAATGGTGGTTGTGGCCACCGAGCACGAGTGAAGCAATGCGGGGGGAAAAAAGCGTACAAAAAAGGCTCAAAAACACTATAAAGCAAAAATACCTTATTCTCCACGTTCGCCAGGTTTCCCAGCTCAATTCATGTCCCGTAAGCTACAAACTGCGGTCGTGGTGCGGGAAGAGTCTCCGAAGAGTCACGGAGAGTCAGAAGCCTGCGGGCATCTTGCGGGCGATTCAACCCCACTCCACCCCTTTTTAATGTTGAACAGTATTTAATCTGGCTTTGCAAAGGCCATTCTTTTCGTATTATAATATCCTTCCCAACCTAACTGTTTTGGGCTGATAGATATAATATGACCTCTAGCTGTTACCTTGAAGGTGTCCCAAATGATTTGGAGTGGTAGATCTGAAGAAATGTTAGAGTCAAAATGGTCCTATAAAAAAATTTCAATTTTTTCCACAAACGTTGGTCTTTCAATAAGTAGTTGTTAGAGCGCCATCTTTTTGGTCTAGAGGATTATGGTAATATTTCTATAGCTGGGCAGCTCGGGGATAAACGTACTTCATGTAACAAAATGGTGGCTGTGGCCACCGAGCACGAGAGAAGCAATGCGGGGGAAAAAAGAGTACAAAAAAGGCTCAAAAACACTATAAAGTAAAAATACTTTATTCTCCATGTTCGCCTGGTTTCCCAGCTCAATTCATG
The DNA here is from genome assembly GCA_963921515.1 of Calotriton arnoldi. Lineage (NCBI taxonomy): Eukaryota > Metazoa > Chordata > Amphibia > Caudata > Salamandridae > Calotriton > Calotriton arnoldi. The sequence continues at coordinate 2,204,477 of CAWUFW010000920.1, read as the reverse complement.
TCCTGTAAGCTACAAACTGCGGTCGTGGTCCGGGAAGAGTCTCCGAAGAGTCACGGAGAGTCAGAAGCCTGCGGGCATCTTGCGGGCGGTTCAACCCCACTCCATCCCTTTTTAATGTTGAACAGTATTTAATCTGGCTTTGCAAAGGCCATTCTTTTCATATTATAATATCCTTCCCGACCTAACTGTTTTGAGCTGATAGAAATATTTATGCAGCTTACGGACAGACAGGCCTTTATCCATATTGTTGGGAGATAAATAAACTTTGAGAATATCAAATTGTCTCTTGTGCTTTAAAATATTTTTGCAATTTTTGGATTCTATGTTATATTTTGTAATATGATTTTAAGAGTGGATTTTCGGGTTTGTAGGGGAGAAGATGGGAGCATTTTATATTTCTTTGTTGTTTTAATAGTTTTTAGAGAAATGAATAGAACTGTTTTAGTCATATTTTAAAAACTGAATGCATACTTAAAATTGTTTCTGTTTTATAAACACTGTGGTTAATTATGTAATTGAAAATATGTAGGTATGCTGTTTATATTACAATGTTGTGGTAGGAAATGTTCTATGTATTTTTTGATAATCATGTGTTTTGTTTTAATTTATTAGGGTAAATAATTTAGGTTTTTACTTTTTGATTTTGCTGTAATTATTTGTATATATTTTAAAAAGTGAAATCTTTTTGACATGTTCATGAATTTTTCAGTAGTATTCAATGTATTGCTCATATATAATTTAAATCTTACGAATTAAAGTTTTCAATTTAAATGTACTTTTCTAAAATCACGTTTAAATTATTAGTCTATATTAATTTTTATCTAGTTCATTATATGTATTTTCAAATGTTATTTTAAATTGGAAACATATTTGTGATTTTAACCATATTTAAGAAGAGAGTTTTGATTTAAGAAACAATTTTATCTTTAAAATGTTATGAATTTGGTTAAGATGTGAGTTAGTTTATAGCATACTTGTTTAAATTCAATATAGTATTTTAGGTATATTTTAATTTATTCTTCTTTGCATCTGTAATCAGTGTTTCTGTTTTATTTTAATCTATATTTGTTTATTTTGATTGTGATATCAGTTATTACATTTTTTTCAATTGGTTTTGTTTAAAAAAAATTTGAATAGGAATAGTAAATGTAATGCCCCCGCCCCCAAAAGACCAACTCTTTCCCTATGTGGCTAAGTTTGGAGAGGAAACAGTAAACCTAATCATCCTAAAGTCCAACCCTTTCCCCAACGTGGCTTAGTTTGGAGTGTGAATTTCTCAGGCCTGCTATGTAGCATGTTCGTGTACAGTTTTAAACTGCCATTTTGACCTGGCAAAGTAAACATTTTGTCAGGCCCAAACCTTCCTTTTTAATACATTAAGTCACCTCTAGATTACGTCCTGGACCTCAAACACCGCCACTTCAGTACATTTCTGAACCTGTGGATACTCTGCGAGAAAGAAGGACTGATATGTTGCTGAAAGGATTGCCACTGCTGGACTGCTGCTCTGAAGAACTGCTGCCCTGCTCTGCTGATCTGCTGCCTGCTGCCCTCTAACATCGGTGAGAAGGACTGAGTTTGCATCTCTTGAACCCAAACCCAGAGTGACTCCAAGGGCTTGTTGGCTGGCCTTGTGATCTGAAGTCTCAGCAACATAAACAGTTTCCAACAGCCTTGCGCCTGCATCTGGACTCTGCCATCTGTGAGTCTACCCTTCCAAGTGGTGCCACACTAGTCCTGGACCCTTGAAAATGGGCTTAAGGTGCTCTGCCAGCCTCTGTGGATCCAGCGGAACCGTTGCATCTCCTCTGCTGCACAACGCAACCCCGATCAGATCCTACGCATCTCAGATGCTGCATTGATTGGAACAATCGAAAAGAAGCGCATCGCTGCCTCAGTCAACGCCAGCCCCAACAGCAATGCAGGACCCCGCATCGAATGCTCACAGCTCCTTGGAACCAGCACATCGCCCTGACTGCGTGCCGCATCTTCAACCCCGGACTTCGCATCACAATACCCATCGTTTGAATCCTCGATGAGGACACAGGCTTTCTTACACAGCCCCTCCCGCCCCTCGGCACCAGAGCTTTGCTTTAGCTGCGAGACGCATCTTCGATGTGGATCCTCTCAATGCTCTGCAAACCAGGATTTAAGGTACTTTGTTCAGCGGGCCTGACTGGGTCCTTGAAGCCGGCCCATGCTCCATTGCAGTCAGCCTGAACTTGTGACTTTGTCCAGGTCCTACACGACCAGATATCCACACTTGGCGCTTTGTATTTCTTTGCCTTGTTCTATTTATTAAAAGAAGTTCTATGTTTCTAACTTAGTGTGGGATCCTTTTTGTGTGATGTTTTTACATTATTACTGTTTGAAGTGTTGCACAACTACTTTACATATTGCCTCTAAGTTAAACCTGACTGCTTTGTGCTAAGCTGCCAGAAAGTCGAGCACAGGTTTATTTAGGGTTTGCTTCTGCCTCACCCTGACAAGGATTGTGGTTGCTGCTTGACCAGGGCTCACACCCCAATCAAAAACAACCCAATTTCTTAGTTTCTAAGTTTCCAGTCTTGACATTTTGATGGGGGAAGAGTACATGCTATCACCAGTGAAGGGTTCAGAGTCTTTTGGGCACTGCATGGGGATAAGGACACAATTTCCCAGAAGCCTCTAGCAAGGTCCAGGGCTAATCCAGTTGGAAATGCTCAGCTGGGCTCAGCAGAGTTGTGGGCTTCTTGCAGCTTTTGTGTTCCTAGAGCTAAATTGGAGGCTACCCAACTAGCTCTTGGAGTCCACTCTTCTGTCCTGGGTGCAAGTCGGGAAAAGGTCCAGTCCTTGGGTTTCTCTCCACAGGTACAACAGCAGGTGCAGTCCTTCTTCTGTCTTCCAAAGGTCCAGAGCTGTTCTGAAGAGGGTACTGAGGTTGCCCCTTTTATGTCCTGTGCCAGCCTGTGAGTAGGAGAAACTCCTGGCTGCTTTCTAACCAATGGGGTAAAAGTTTCCAGTAGTGCCCCCACCCACTTTGGCAGCACTTCCTGTGTAATGTACTGTAAACTATCCCACAGTGCCGCTCTCTACCTAAAATGAATATATCAGAACCATTCTTACCCTGTGAGTAGGTCTGGGTGCACCCCGAGTTATGTCCTGGGGAAAAGAGAAACTCCCCCTGCAAACCAGTTCTGAAAAAGAGTTACCTCCAATGGGATTGGTGCCACCTGGCTACTTGGTCAGTGGCAGGCTTAGGTGCGAGGTGCATGTGCCTGTGACAGGCAATGCCCCTTTAAAGCTTGCACATTTTGTGGGCACAGCGCCCAGGCATCCTGTCAGGAGGAGGTCACACCTCCCTCCTTAGACCACTCTTCAATAAGAAACATATACGGACCCGTAGGCAAGCGGTGCTAGCAAGCTTCTCTGGTGAAGACATTCAATTAAGCTGTCATCTGGTAAAATTCTTAACCGCCGCTGAACTCAGTATCAAGAAACAACCTGATAATCTGAGAGGTAGCATTGCAGCTGGGCTGGAACCGGCTCCCTGACTCACCACGCGAAAGGTTCTGACAGCATCTCTATTACACGAGAACCCTTGTACAGTTAAGCCCTGGCACTTCTAGCATTGCAGCTGGGCTGACCCTGAGAGTTAAATGAAAAAAACAATAGCGGGTTAACTTTTGCTGCCCTGCACTAAGCCAAAAAAGTTGCTGCTGCACTTGCACTTTCATCTGCAAACTCTGGCACCTTCTTCTTGCTGCTTCCTCCATCTTGCTGCTAAGACTCTGACTAAGGAGGATAGCTTATTTTCTGTATCGCTGCTAAATTTCTGTTTAAAAAAGTCGCCAATCTGGACTTTAGCCCACTAAGGTTTGGGGGGCTTACTTTTAATGTTATTTTATTGTGTTTTTAATGGTGGCTAACAGCCTTTTATACTGATGTTTTGGAAACTGACATAAGATGCCCGTTTGTAAAGGTTTTAATTAACTGTACAATAAACACTTACTTACCTCCTCTAAGGCAAGGCCTTTTGTTCCATTTCCCAGGAGCCATTAATACCTCCCAGCAGGCTCCTAGGTGACAGTTGGGTATTAACACTGAAAAGGCTACTAGAGGCTTTAGGAAGGAAATAACATTCTAAAAGTAGCATTTTCTTAATAGTAATTTAAAATCTGACTTGACCATAGGATTAGATTTGAAATTACTGTTAATTTGAGTCCTTGCACTATGCATCTAGCTATTCCCAAACAGAAGATACGCATTGCAAGATGTTATAATGTAACCCAATGCGTTTCCCTTTTACCTGATCACTTAAGTGGTGGCACAATAGGTGCTCTAGTCCACTAGTGACATTTAACTCACATATCCTGGGTACACAGAGTACCATATAGTAGGGATTTAAAGGTAAGTTGATGATGACAATCAGGGATTAGCCAACTCTACATGTTTTTAGGGGTTACATACATTGGGTGCTGGATGGCAGTGCCCCAGCATTCAGAGTCCATACACCAGCAAAATCCTGGAAAAACAAGAGGGGTAACCATGCAAAAAGGACATATTTTATTTAAAAAAATGTTTTTTTAATAAAAAATGCATTTAGGAAATGTTTATAACTAAATAATTTAAACATTTAGGATAAATTAAAAATATGTAAGTAAATAAATATGTTATTCCAAAAATTAATATGTGTGCAAACTATAAAATTACAAATATTAACAAATGTAACACTTTATGAAGGTCAGATTTACTATTCCCACTCCAAACGCAGTCGCATTGGAGAACGTGTTAGACTTTGGGGAGCTTAAATTTATTGTTCCCACTGCAAACCTGGCCACATTGGAGAAAGTGATGGACTTTGTGGAGGGCAGATTTACTATTACCACAATGAACATAGCCACAATAGTGAGAATGTTGGACATTTAGGAGTCAAAAGTCTCTATTTTCACTCCAGACCTAGCCACATTAGGGTAAATAATGGATCTTGAGGATGTAAGAATTATTATTCACACTCCAAACTAAGCCACGTTGGGGAGAGGGTTGGACTTTGGTATGATTAGGTTTACTGTTCCCACACCAAACTTAGCCACATAGGGAAAGAGTGAGACTTGGGGGGTTAAATTTACTATTCCTATTCCAAATTTAAAAAAAAAAAAACAATTGAAAAAATGTATTAACTGATATCACAATCAAAATAAACAAATACAGATTAAAATAAAACAGAAACTCTAATTACAGATGCAAAGAAGGATAAATTAAAATATACCTACAATACTATATTGAAATTAAACAAGTATGCTATAAACTAACTCACATCTTAACCTAATTCATAAAATTCTAAAGATAAAATTGTTTTTTTAAATCAAACCTCTCTTCTTAAATATGGTTAAAATCACAAATATGTTTCAAATTTAAACGAAGATTTGAAACTGCATATAATGAACTAGATAAAAATTAATATAGACTTATAATTTAAATGCGATTTTAGAAAAGTACATTTAAATTGAAAACGTTAATTTGTAATATTTAAATTATATATAAGCAATATATTGGATACTACTGAAAAATTCATGAACATGTCAAAAAGATTTCACTTTAAAAAAAAAAATTATATTCAAATAATTACAGCAAAATCAAAAAGTAAAAACCTAAATTATTGACCCTAATAAACAAAACAAACGATTACCAAAAAATACATACACATTTTCTCACCACAACATTGTCATATAAACACCATACCTACATATTTTCAATTACAGAATTAACCACATTGTTTCTAAAATGGAAACGATTTTAAGTACTAGGTAAGTGGGTGGCACAATTAGTGCTGCATGCCCACTAGTAGCATTCAATTTACAGGCCCTGGGCACAGGTAATGTCACTTTACAAGGGACTTACAAGTAAATTAAATATGCAAATTGGGTATAAGCTAATCTTACAATGTTTAAGGGGAGAGCACAAGCACTTCAGCACTGGTTAGTAGTGGTAAGGTGTACAGAGTCCTAAGGCCAAAAAAAAAGAAATCCAGCAAAATGGAGGAGGAGAGGCAAAAAGTTTAGGGGAAGAATACCCTAAGGCTGACAGGTCTAACACATGGCTATTCCAGTGCATCAACCCTTGGACCTTGACACAAAGCCATAGTTGCAAAGATCTGTAGGCATGGGTTTGCAACAAAATTGTGCTCCTCGCTAAGGCTGGCGTAATGAGGAGAAATATCTTTATTAATCCTCTTTACTTCCTCTGCATGTGTGCTGCATTCTGCAGCCCACATAAAAAAGGAAAAAGCCTCCAAGGAAAGTTTTCTTGCAGGAAGGAACTGCTTCCTGCACAAAAACTATCCTGGACAAAATGTCGGCACCCTTGCACTGTGGTGCAAGGGTTCATTGGTTGGACCTTGGCAGCCCATTGTGCGCCAGCACCGGGAGAGAGCAGACCTGTGCCTTTTCTTTGAAATAGGATGCATTTCGAATATATTCCTTTCATGCTAAGCAGTGTAGCAACTTTACTTGCTGTGTGTTGCATTAAATCTTTTAAAATATGTCCCTTACTTGCTGGTAGCTTTGCTCTTTTTTGAGTATTGCCATATACATTTCACCATGGAATATGATACCTCGATTACAGATATCGATTGGTGAAGGTGACCAACTCAAGTGTCTTCAAAATAATCCATTAATGGCCTAGCTTTGTTTCACACTTTTAATAATAGGATGATTCAATTAGAATATCATAATGTGTAATCTACTCTGTTACAGGCATGTATGCTAAATTAATAAGATTTTTAATCTCATATGCAAATTTTAGGCTAGTTACAAACTCACCACTCAGGGTTGATATTTGTCGGTACCTTATAAGCTCTGGTTAAAATGAAATAGCACCCCTGAACTGCAATGTCAGCTATGATTTGAAAATAGTGAAAATGGTTGTGTGTTCACAATGTCTGATTATTTTCTTAGCATAAAGGGTGTTAGGTTGTTGTTTAATATGTGCAAACGAGTAAATTGCACTGTTTGTTGGGTCCACAGAACATTGTGTATACTTGATTGAGTGGTGGAGGGCATGAAATGTGTCATCCATTCTCCATGGGATATATTATGTTAAGGTAAGTAAATTGTTGTTAGCAGTATACATTATAATTATTCTGTTATCGTGGTTGTCATATAGTAAGAAAGTGTCTTTTTATTTGAGGTTGGTAAGTGTTGGGGTATGTCTATCTCTACTTTTCGTTTAGGTGCCATTGATATTTACAAAGATATTCTCCATGTTCTAACAATTAATTCTTTTAGAGCTGGCCTTCTGCCTGTTTGGGGATGTTTGGAGTAATATTATTAATATAGTTGCTGTTGGCTCTTATAAGCTTGTACTAGCCTCTTTAAGGTCTTGTAGGACATTCCTCACTCCTATTACATTTTTAGTGGTAGCCCTACTATAGCCTGCTTTTGAGTAATAGTGCATTTACATTATGTTTTTCCACTAGCAGGGCTCTCACCAACACAAGCATATCCCCTGTAACTAAATAATAGGTTCCCTTTTTGGAATTTGATGTATTATGTTGCTGTCTCCCACATTTTATCTGTGGGTTCTGGAATGTATGAAAATATATATGGATTATTTTAAAATATATCCAGTATTGTTATGTTTATGTGTATATTTTAAAGTTACAGCTGCACGTTTTTACTTACATTTTGACTGTTTTATTTTCTTCGGTTTTTCTGCAGATGTTTGTTTGCTTCGGACTTTCTTACTATATGACAACCACGATAACAGAATAATTATAATGTATACTGCTTCGGATTTTGGTTACAGATGACGTTTGGCGCAGTCTGTTGAGAAGAAGAGATATAATAGTTGTGTCAGTTAATTATGTAGTATTATTTTTTATTTTAAATTATGTCTATACATTACTTTTACTTTTAGAATTCATTCTGTGCTTTAATTAAGATACCTTTGAGTTAATCTTTCTTCGACTTGCAATTTTTAAGTGTATGAGGCTTGATTTTCTTTTTTCTTTTCCTGCTTTTGTCTTCTTGCAGTGGACATTCCTGGTTTTAGAGATATAAACATATATTTGTATATATATATATATATATATATGTTAAGGGGCGGGACTATAAAAATGCGCGCTGCGCGCATGCGCAGCAAACGCGCGCAGCGGGCGCGCCACAGGCGCGCCTAAGGCAAGCCCATCTGCACCCGTCAGCAACCAGCGCCAGTAATTATGTCCGTTCCGCTCCTCATATTCCTGCCACATATCAGAGATATAGTAGGGCTGAGCTGTGTCTGCTTCGTCCTCCTCATTGCTGGTGTTCTTCTTGGAAAGTACTGGGTAACCTAGATACTATCTGTGAGTCTTGTAATTTTTCGTTGCGCACCATAACTACAGATACTCCCGCCCTAGATATCCCATGTGGTGGCAGTCAGGTGGGCCCCCATATTCAGGCAGCCTTGATTAATGCTCACTCTCTGGCCTGCCACTCTCAGGATGTCTGGGACCTTATCATGGACGAGTCATTAGATTTATTATTTATTACGTAGACATGGCTCCATGAGTTCTCTAACCCTGTTATTGAACTGGCTATACCCAGGGGTTTCAAAGTGTCCCGGGTTGACCGCAAAATGGGGAGAGGAGGAGGTGTTGCGGTGGTGTACAGGAACAAGTGGTCCCTTCAACGGGGAGATATTGTGAGCATTGGAGAAGGGGAGGCATTGGATTTTTCTATTAACATATGTCCTCAATTTACACTGGGTGGGATTCTGGTCTATAGACCTCTGGGCCCCGCAGGTGCCTTTCTCAAAGCTTTGGATGACATCATCATCCCACGCGCACTTCACTTCTCTCACTTCTTATTTCTTGGAGATTTGAATATTCATTTAGACTGTAATGCGGCTGGGGAAACGCGGGAGTTTTTGGACGCTCTTCATCTAGCCCAGCTCTCCCAATGGGTTACAGCCCCCACTCATTGTGGAGGTCATATCTTAGACACAATTTGTTCTAATTTCCTGATTTCCGTTAAAACACCTTTCCAAGTAACCTGGACTGACCATACTGTCATTCCATTTTCCTGGTCTTTGAGGGACCTTCATCCCCTTCAAAGGCCCAGACAGTCGTCCAAAATCGACCCGGACGTTCTTAGCTTAGCCTTGGCAGGGACAAAACCTGATTTTGCTCAAGATCTAGAGGGAGCTTTAGAAAATTTCAATAGCTGGATTGCTCAGGCGGTCCAGGCTATCTCCCCCCCCCACCCTCCTAGGCGAGCCAGAGACACGAAACCCTGGTTCTCTGAGGAGCTCAAAATACATAAACGCTCCTGCAAAAAATGAGAGCGGAGCTGGCGACAAACTTATTGCCCCCTGGCAAAAGGGATGCTGCGGAAAGCACAAAAATTGTATTATGCCGCTATACTGCAAGCCAAGAGCTGGCACTATGCAGAGAGAATTGCTCGTTCAAAAAATAATGCTAAAGAAATATTCTCCATAGTGCAGAGTTTCTTGGCACCAATTGCTGAAAGCTCTCTTCTCCCTACCTCGGCCGCCTGGTGTGAGAAACTGTCGAGCTTTTTTATCGACAAGATTCAGGTAATCCAGCAAAATTTTAAGACTTCTATGACCACGCCAGTCGAGAGCTCTGCCCTTTCAGCTCTATCTTGGGGGTCTCATAGAACATCTGTTCTGTCTGCTTTTTATCTATTGCTCTGCAAGATTCTCTGGCAATTCTAAAATCACTAAAATCTGGTTCCCCGTCAGATCCCTGCTTGGCCAGGCTGTTGGCTTCAGTAGCGGAGACAGTTAACCCAGAGGTTAATACTCTGATTAATTTGTCCTTGAGGTCAGCTACTGTGCCTCTGAAGTGGAAGCAGGGTAAACTCCTACCTCTGCTAAAAAGCCTTCCCTTGATCCCCTGATCCCAGCAAGGTATAGGACGATTTCGCTACTTCCAGCTGTGGCGAAAGTTTGTGAGAAGGCGGTAAACATACGTGGAGGATTTTGGCTTGCTTCACCCAGCACAATCAGGTTTCAGGGACAGTTATAGCACTGAGACAGCCCTGGTTGAAATTACTGAGGCCATCAGAGAGTGCTTGGACGCTGGCGGCAGAGCGGCTCTGATTTTATTAGACCTCTCTGCGGCCTTCGATACCGTCCCTCACACATTGCTCCTGGCACGCCTGTCCGACATCGGAGTGACAGGATCTGCCTGGAGCTGGATTAGATCTTTCTTGGACCAACGATCTCAGCAGGTATGGGTGCCCCCATTTTCCTCTGCTCCACAATCGGTGTCCACTGGAGTTCCACAGGGTTCTATTTTGAGTCCCCTCCTCTTTAATATATATATGACTCCACTGATCTACTTGGCGGAGGAGCTGGGTGCCAAAATCATTGCTTACACAGATGATACCCAGCTCCTCTTCACCTGGAGTAAAAATGACTCTTCTCCTGCCCATGCCAGAGCCTGCCTGTCTGCCATTTTTAAATGGCTACATTCAGCGGAGCTTAAGTGCAACGAGGACAAATCTGAAATCCTCCTGTACGGCACCTTCCCTTCTCAGTTTAAAGAATCTCTCTGGCCGATTGAATACTCCTTACCCAATTCTGATGGCCAGCCCGTAAAAAATCTGGGGATCTGGTTTAATGAGGATCTTAAGTTCACCATCCAGATTAAAAAGTTAGCAGGGCAATGTTTCGGTACCCTAAGATCACTCAGGAAGTTTCTTCCGCTTCTACCTCGGCCTGCCAAAGAAATGGTTACCCGCGCCCTGATATTGTCGCAGATTGATTATGCGATCACACTTTACGTTGGCATACATGGGTACCAGTTGAAAAAACTGCAGACTATTCAGAATGCCGCAGCCAGGACTCTACTGAATATCCCTCGAAGATCAAGCATAAGTCAACATTTGCATGATCTCCACTGGTTGCCGGTGGTTGAAAGGGTTAAGTTCAAGGCCCTTACTTTGGCGCACGCAGCCTTGTACCACTCCGGCCCTGGATATCTCAGGAAGCGATTTAAGTTCTACATGCCCTCCAGTCAACTGCGTTCTATGGCACAGTCTTTGGCAGTGACCCCGCGTTTTCGCCTTGTGCGAATGGGCGGCAGCTCCTTGGCCTATAGGGCTGCAGTGGCCTGGAACGCACTCCCTCTTGAACTCCTCTGTATTACAGATGCTAAGCTGTTCAGGAAACGGCTGAAAACACTGCTCTTCGTATAATTTCCAAGGTCTGACCCGCAGCTCACTAGCAAGGTACCGCGCCGGGACACTCTTGAGTAGCCGTGCGCGATATAAATGCTTATAACATAACATAACATAACATATTATTAATTAAGCTATGTATTTTATTTATTTGATTACATTTTTTGAGGGTATTATAAGTTCACATTATTTTTATAACTGACGTTGCAAGTTGAATTTAGTAGTCTTTTGAAGTGCAGTAATCATGGTATATGGAGTTCCAATCAGGCAGACTGACACTATCCTAGAGTTGGTGGCTTTTTTGCATGTATTATGTTGTATGTTCTTGTGTCCTTTATATTCTGTTTTCATTAAGTGGGAAAATGTTGCTATTTGCTAACTATTTTTAAGTTTAATTTCCTAAGGTTGTTTGAATGTAGTTGTTTGATTTTTTTACAATTTATAGTAAATACGAATTTGTGTTTCATTTCAATTTAATACATATTTATTCATTTAAAATATACACACACATGCCCACATGCACACACGCACACACACACATAACAAATATATTATATTGATGTGGTAGTGTTCAATATATTTATATTAGTTATATCAGTAGTCACCATATTTGGTATTTTTTGGTATTTTTTGTTTTTGATATTGCTGTATTTTAGATATTTTATTCAACATTCTTGTTGTCAATATATGTGTTTATGTTGTCTATGTATAGATTTGTAATATTTAGATTTTCGATATTTTTGAGGAAAATGTTTGTGTTTTAATATTGTTCCAGACATTAATTCTGTCCCTCACAATTACAAGCATGCATGTATGAATGTAGTATAGCAGAAATCTAATTTCTGGTAATTACTGGTATTTGCAACTGAAACACATGAAGGTGACCCTCTAATACCACACATTTTCAAATACTTGATGAACATGAACCTGAACCAGTTCCATTACATACTTCTACTTTCTTTGCTTCATACCTTCTAAAACATTCTTTACAATAGGGTGTATGGTCCAAATTTGTTAAGGCCCACCAAACATGTTTCTCATGTCTTAAAGCTGCCAGTGTTATTAAAAAGCCTAAGATTACTTTCCATCAAATTTTCCAACATATTACAATGAAATTGGACACATTTGAAAGGAAGCACTCCTTTGTGATATGTTCCCCTCATGTTCTTTGCCATAAAATGATGATATTTGACCTATGAAGTATCTGGGGCTTTGTAGTCAGACTGCAGCTAGATGTGTAAAAATGAAAAAATAATATATGCTTACCATACCTTATAATTTGGTAGGTCAGCTGTATTTGTGAACAGCTACATAAAGTTCATATAACAGATGCAAAAGTGTACATTACCTTTCTCGGTGGCATCTAAACAATATGACATGATTAGAGAAGGCTTCAAAGCATCAAGAGCCAAATAGATCAGTATCTCTATTTTTGAAATGTTTTTTATTCAAACTTGCACAAACTTTACATTTACAGATTAAGATTAATTAAGTAAGACTTTGAATATCTGCCATCTTTTTTTATATTTCATAGTTTGTCATGTTGCCTACTTGAAGTTTAACAATGGTGTTACCTGCCTGAACATTAAAAGGTTCACATATTCCTTCTGAGACTAAAATCTCCCTGTTACTGTTTGATTACCATGGCATGGATGGTAAATGGAATACAGAAGGGGGAGAAAATCCTTCCTTACCCAAATCATAGAGGGGGCGCAATTCAACCTACCTCTTCATATTAATGAGGTATGTGTCACAAACTGCGATCCAATCTGATCCAAAGCCATCACATGTATGGTGGCCTAGTGGGGTAAGCAGACCACCATGTCTGTAATTACTTTTAAATAAAACAATCTAAGAGGAAAATGGGATGCATTAAAATAATGAAATGATTTATAATAGTTGTTTAAGGCTAGGACTAAAAAATGATTTTGCCAACATTAACAAAAGGGTCCCATTCCCATATGCAATTGGTTTACCACTACCTTTATGTAGGCAGCAACATTGTAATGTTTTGCAACTGGATTTCAGTCGCACACACTAATGCACCCCACTGCAAGTCGCTATTTGGAAAGGACGCCCTAAATAGACCCCTTCCAAATAGCAATTTGGTATGTACTCGCAAGTCCAAAATACGATTCAGTAACATGTTACCCAATCACGATTTCGATTTGTATATACCAAAGGGACATTTTGTGGTTGCAAAGGCTCTAGTTTTGTGAATCAAGTCTTTGCAACCACAAAATCCCTTAATACATCTGGCCCTAAGTTCCTTTGACACCAACAACCACTTTGTCCTTTGCTCTCTCGCACTCACTCTCTTTGTCCCCCTATCCTTAGGCACTAAGGTGCAAAGGTGTGTGCGTGGCCATTGGCACTCAGAAAGTGTACCAGCAGCTAGTGAGAGAGCAGCAATGCCATAACTTAATAGACATGGTGCTGTTCTGTTCTTTTCCTCTCCCACAATGCAGCACAGTAATTTAGGTTGCTGTGTTGCGATGTGTGAGAAATTAGTAACTGTGTTTAAAACTTGCTTGAAATTGGTGTCTAATTTTTAGAGAAAGAACACTACATCCAAACAGAAATGTTGTGCCTAATAATGCCAATATTACATCTGTAACTATTTCAGTCACACACTCTCTTTATTTTTGTTTTCCTCTCTAGCTCTCATTGTGATCCTTTTGCACAAGTTCTCAACCACAAAAGTTGTTCTCCCTCTTAAAATTGGTCTATCTCACTGTGTCTCTGTCTACCCCTCACCCTACCCTTCACTATTTTTGTTCATTTTCTACCTTCAATCTCTCTGTCTTTCACCCTACCTGCTTTAAATCTGTTTCTATCGCTCTCTCTGCCTCTTCCTCGCTCTGATACTAAATCACCTTGAGCCCAGTGTTCACTCTCTTTTCTACCTCATTTTTTTTATTTTAACGTTTTCCTACTGTTCCCAATGTCTACCTTATCATTACTCTTTACAATTATGTCTCCTGCATTGCTCTCCTTTTACTGCACTCATTCTTCTCTGTTCTGTACACTCATGTAGTTAACCTCATTTTTATGCTTTTTCCCCTTACATTAGCCTTCTTCAATTTCAACCTTGCTTGTGTGCATCCTACATCCTCATTTTCTTTCACTCATTCATTACTGCTCTGTCACTCTTCATCTGTCTCACTGTATCTGTTTGTAGCTCTCAACCACCACTTTTTGTGTCTAGAGCTCACCTTTGTATGTTCATTTTAGTCTCTGTTCCTTAAACTTCATTTCTTACGTCTTCTTTTTTGGTCTTTCACTGCCAAATTGTATCTTTTAGTAAGATTCATTTGCCATTTTGCAATCTGCTACTCTCCCCTTCTTTAACTAATTCTCACAGCCTGTGTCTCCCTCTTGTTCTCTCGATCCTCCTCGTCCCTTCACTCTCTCTCCTTCTTGTTACTTAAATGACTTTGTGGAGAATGGTCTTCGAGGAGTTTTATGTCAAACCTATCAATTTTGTTTCATTTATCTTATTTAATACCCTCTTCAAGCAATACACTTTGTTAATATTTACATGGGCCTTATTTTGGCAGATTGTATTCTTGGTAACACATGAGGCAGATTCTTTGCCCACCATATTAAAACTGCATTATACCCTATGGCCCTTGTAATTTGACAAACGGGACATCTGTCAAATTTTCACTGCGTATCCTGTCCGCCAAACTGTAAATAAGGGTCAATGTCTTTTATTTTATATCTGCAAGATATAATAGCATTGCAAGAATGTGAATAATTAATTTCAGTGATTGGTAGTAAACCAAAAGTAATAAATACACTGTCCTTAGGTGTCCGGGCAAAAGTTTCAATAAACAAACCTGAACTTAGACCCTGGTAGATATGGCACAGAGTGGACAGGTTTAACTGAGTGAAGATGTGTAAAGCATTTAGCTATACAACAAAATAAAAATGGCAAAACAATAGAATAATAATCCCACTCAAATTTATAACTATGGAGTAAAATTTAATAAACAAAGTGACACCAAAATGAGAAAAATCCAGTAGGGGAACTAGATATATGCATTTTTAAAGATTTAAGAGAAAAAAACACCTTGAAAAAGTAAAGAATCAATGAGAGGTTCTTTTCAAGGAGACCTGGGCCTAGGTATGATTTCAGGACAACTTTGATGGAGCACATTTCGGATACACCAACCAGGTTCATCCATGTTGAAGATTTTAACTTGAAATGGAAGTCAAAACCCTGCATCTGCGCAAGGCTGCAAGCTGTAGTCGCCCTAGTACTCTCAAAGCCAGATAGCGCTGGACAAGGTCCAGCTGAAGCTATTGGATTTGGTAGAGTAGCTTCAACCGGCTGAGATAAAAATTTGGAGTTGATTAAGTTCCCTCATTAACTAGATATTTTTCGCACTTTACTCTGTCAAGATTTATACCTTTGGGCTTAGTAAATGTTATGAAACTCAATATCCTCCAGCGGATCAAGCCTAAATCTGTATCTCACGAAGTAGCATCCAAACCGGACACCTTTACCATGATATCCACTGATGTGCTGGTGATCTTGGAAGTTCAAATTTTCAAACTTTCTGGAGCAGGTCCTCTTGGTCACTTTTAAGGCTCCCTGGACCTCAAGTACAGCAGTTAAGAGCCAGGCCTTACTGCATCAGAGTCCACCAGCAGGGTCCAGTTCAGTTCCAGTTGCTACTAGTTAGCTGTGCACTTCAGAAAAAAGCCTCTTGCATCTTGCTGTGTCCCTGTAACCACACAGGTGTTTAGCAAACTG
This sequence comes from Calotriton arnoldi, assembly GCA_963921515.1. Taxonomy (NCBI): domain Eukaryota; kingdom Metazoa; phylum Chordata; class Amphibia; order Caudata; family Salamandridae; genus Calotriton; species Calotriton arnoldi. Next base: position 2,188,550 of record CAWUFW010000920.1, on the reverse strand, counting down.
ACCCTTGGAGTGCACTTCATTATCCTGGGTACGATTGGGAGCAGGTCCAACCCTTCAGGTTTTTATACACGTTACAGACAGCAGGTACAGTCGTCCTCTATTCTCCGCAGGGCCAGAAAGTGTTCTGATGAGCTGGTGGTGAGGTTCAGTTTACTACAGTTCTGTAGCCAGTGAGTGGGGGTGACTCATGGACACACCCTAACCAATGGGAAATGTTCCCTGGGGCAACCCTTAAAACTTTTAAAGCACAACCTGTTTGCCTTGATGCACACTATCCCAGCATGCAGTATTCTAAAGGAAATCCAGAATTTATTTTTATTTATTTTACAGAGTTTTATGTAGCGCAAACTTGACCCGAATCAGGTATCAGAGCGCTTTACATAGCACCAGTTGCATTACATGAGGACACATTCATTTTTGTTAGGCATGGGGAGATTAAGTGATTTGCCCAGAATCACAGGATGTTCAGCGTCATTGCCGAGACTCGAACCCAGTTCCCCAGATTCAAGGGCGACCACCCTAGCCGTTAGGCCAACTCCTCTCCCCAAGAATGGCACAGGACTTCTGTGAGCGAGTCTGGGGCATGATTAGAGAAAAGAAGAGCAGTCCCCTCCTCCACAGCTATATCAAATTTGTTCTGGGACCAGCTCCCCCTCCCACTAGGCTGATGCCAAACTGGCTATAGAAGGCCTAACGAACAAAAGCCTTTCCTTCCTCAGGTCTCCCCTTACACTTAACTGTGAATGGGCAGGCTTCACCATTGCCCCTTTGAAGTATTTAAAATCCTGAACAGTCCCTGTGGCTCTTTCAGCACTGACAGGTGTCATATACCTCACTCCCAGCCCATCGTGACCACCAGGCCTAAGCCTTTGCTCCTGCAGACTAATGCAAATTAGCCACCAAGACCCTGAGGAAGAGAAAACAATAACTTTCTAAAAGTGACTTTTCTGAATTTGCATTAAAAATCTATCTTAACTATTGAATTGGATTTTTAATAAATATTTTAAATAGTGATTTGACCATTTTTCTAGCTTGTCTCAAACCTGAGGTAATTAAATTAATAGATTCATCTGCACTCTAGATTTCCTCATAGGAGAGCCAGATCCTTCCACCCTGAAAACATTACCTTTCTACATGTCCCAATTTTAAAGGCACCTTACCTTGTGAGCTACAAAGCCCAACCAGGGATGACTTATTAATATCTAAATGGAAGGTTTTACTCCTGCCAAAAGGGTGAGTGTGGCAGATTGGACTTCTGGTTTAAATTGCAGCCGTCAGGCTACATTGGTAGGCCTGAACCCATGAATTTCCTTGTCACACTAGTGGATGGCACAAGGTGTGCTGTGATTCACCAGTGACTATGGCCTTACAGGAGAGTTTATATGCCAATCACGGATTGTTAGAAATTGGTTGACAGAGGTATGCACCCTGTACAAGCAGGAAACACAGTCCTAGTCAGGGTAAGTCCCAACACACCCTAAATTATCCTGTGCTCACCCTCTGGTAGCTTGACACAGAGCAGTCAGGCTTAACTTGAAAGGCAATGTGTAAAGTATTGCACAACACTTCAAACAGTAACACAGTGAAAACACCACAAAAAGACTACACCAGGTTAGAAAAATAGATCACGATTTTTTTAAATAAAACAAGACCAAATCAACAGAACTCCAATAAGTAGAAGTCGAGATATGAATGTGTAAAGAATAAATGTAAAAATAGTGCTCAGAAGCAATAAACGCTTACATGGGTTATCTGGTCACGCTAGACCGGGACAAAGTCAAAAGTTGAGGCAGACCACGATGGAGCACGGGCCTGCTGAACCAATGTACCTTGATCCGGGATGTGTCGTCATTGATGAGGATGCGAGGTGCAGCCGAGGCGATGCGTCGGTGTTGAGTCATGCAATGTATGAGATGCATAGATTTTCTCCACGCAACTGGGGTGATGCATTGGTTCCAAGTGCATGTGATGATTCGGGCTGCGATGCGTGGTTGCTGCTCATGCAGTAGGTGATGCGTTGATCCCAAAGGTGATGCACTGGTTCAGAGAGTGATGCGCTGGGTCACGCAACTGCAGCGAAGCATCAGTTCAGAGTGCGAGCTCTGGTTCCAGATGCAATGCGCGGATACTGCTCCCATAGTAGGAGATGCTTCGATTCCGAAAGGAGATGTTCTGGTTCCGAGGGCGCTGCGTCGAGTCCACTTCATGCAATGACAAGAATTCTTTGGTTCAGACTCATGCAAAAGTGGATATGCGCTGGTTCCGATGAGGACACGTGGGTTCTGGGTGTATGGCACCTTAGGCCTCACTTCCAAGGGTGCAGGGCTGGGGTAGCACCACTTGGCAGAGCAGACTCACAGCTTGCAGAGTCCAGGTGCAGATGCAGGTAATTTAAGTTTTTCATATCCCTGAGACTTGGAACAGGAGGCAAGCCAGCAAGCCTTTGGAGTCACTCTGGGTTCAAGTGATGCAGGTCCAGTCCATCTTACCCAGGTAGGAGAACAGCAGGCAGCAGTGCAGCACAGCAAGGCAAATGCATGACAAGACAGATTCCAGCAAAGCAGCAGCCCAGCAGAGTGGCAGTCCTTTCAGCAGCATATCATTTCTTCTTCTTGGCAGAGTAGTCACAGTTTCAGAAGTGTACTCCTTTGGTAGTGTCAGAGGTCCAGTACTTATACTCAGTGGTGCCTTTGAAGTGGGGAAGACTTCAAAGAAAGATTTAAAGTGCAAAGAATCCCTTCCCCTTCATCTCTGGCTCCAGACTCACTACAGGGGCGTATGCTACCCTTTGTGTGGGGACAGGAGACAGCTCTTTCAGGTGTAAGTGTCAGATCCTCCATCCCATTTTGATCAGGATGGTCCATCAGCATGCAGATGGCCGCTCAGTCACACCTATCCTCCCTTTGTGTGTGGCAGCCTAGAGGGAATGTAGGAAGCCTGCAGTCACCCACCGCAGATGTGTATTCCAAAGACAGGCAGAAGGCTAAAGTAGGTAAATACCAACTTTCTAAAAACGCCATTTGCTTAAGTGGAATTTAAAATCCAACTTCACCATAAGTTGTGATTATAAATTGTGAGTTCAGTAACACCAAACTTTGAAAAGTCTAACTCTTCACAATTGAGCATTACACTTAAAAGATGCAATAAGGTAATCCCAATGTTATACTATGGGAGAGATAGGCCTTGCAGTAGTGAAATACGAAGGTGTGAGTTTTTTACTGCCAAGTCAAGTAAAACCTAAAAGTACATGCCCTGCCTTTTAAATGCATGACACCCTGCTATGTGGGTTAGACAGAGCCTACTTGAGGGGTGACTTACATGTATAAAAAGGTACGGTTTAGGCCTGGCAGGAGGGTTACCTTGCCAGGTCGAAGTGGCAGCTTACAAATGCCGATACAGGCTTTGCAATGGCAGCCTGAGCCATGGTTAGAGCTCTACTTAAGTGGGTGGCACAATGAGTGCTTCAGGCCCACCAGTAGCATTTAGTTTACAGGCCCTGGGCACATGTAGTGCACTTTACTAGGGACTTCTAAGGAAATTAAATAGGCCAATTACAGTTACGCCAATGTTACCATGTTTAGGGGAGAGAGCACAAGCACTTTAGTACTGGTCAGCAGTGGTAAAGTGCGCAGAGTCCTAAAACAAACAAAAATGAATTCAGAAAAATGTAGGGAAGCAGGCAAAAAGTTGGAGGAAGATCACCCAAAGACTGTCAGGTTAAACAGGGATGATCCCATTTTTACAGGTTTTAGAGGTCAGAGTGCATGCAATGTGCACTAGATGACAGCACCCCAGTTTGCAGAGTTTTAGAACCTGCAATAAAATTCAGCAAAAAATGGGGGTGACTATGCAAGAATAAGCATTTTCTCAACTGAATCGTTCATTAATAGTGCAAAGTTTGATCAATGAACCATGTTATGTTCCCTTCAAGGCAGTCTGTTCACAAGTCTTCTTGCAGGAGCCAGCCCGCCTCAAGGTTACTAAAGATGGACATTCGCATTTTTTCTATACTGAACAAGATGCCAAACAAGCACCAGCAAAGTGGCAGTCTGGTACCAGTAATTGATCTTATAAGTGAAGGAGGCATGCGTAGGGGATTTGGAAATTTGCACCACTCATTCTTCCCTTCTTTTTTTTTTTTTTCCTCTTTTTGGGACATTTTTCATACATATTGGTGGGGGAAGGTGGTGGGGGTGGGGGGGTTTTGAGGTCTGGGGGGGCGGAAGGTTGTTCTCTCAAGGCTGTCAGCTAATGACAGCAGGGGAAGGGGGTGATTCCTTTCCGTAGGCACGGTGGGGTTCAGCAAGGGTAGGTGGTAGGCAGGCAATGGTAGATAGTGGTTCCTTGTCAATCTGTGGGAACGGCAGGGGGATGGGGAGGGAAGGGGTTAATTAGCCACACTTTAGTTAGCATTTCACTGGTAGAGCAAGAGGAAAAGGATGATGGAATAAGGGGGGAGACGACTGAATCGAGCTCATGGAGACTACTTGATGTCTGACTTTAAATACATGTGTTGGAACGTCGCAGGGCTGAACCAGGCCAGAAAGCGTTGATTAGTTGGGGAGGAACTCCGTGTGTTTAAACCCCATACACTGGGTCTTACTGAGACTCACCTTGCGTTCAAGGATAGATCTCAGTTAAAACAACTTGGCTTCGATACACTTGTTTGCACTTCACAGGCGATCTCTATTCGAGGGGTCGCCATATTGAAATCTAGGAACTTTAAGGCGACAGTTTTACGCACATTAGCCGATTCTAAGGGAAGATGGGCAATAGCTCAGCTATTGATTTCTGGGCGTACGACCATGATTTGTGTGGTATACGGCCCTAATACCGACTGTCCCGAGGTTTTTTACCATTTAAGCTCAGAACTACTGGAATGGGCTGGGGATTTGATAGTTATGGGTGACTTCAACTGCATTATTGATAAGAAGATTGATACCACTAACACCAAAACTCGGGTTAGAATGGTCAGGACTAGGGCAGTCATTCTTGAACTTCTCCACATACATCAACTGGAGGATGCCTGGAGGAGACTATGTCCCACACTCATGGTTACACATACTATTCATCCCCACACAATCAGTACTCCCGAATTGACATGATTTTTACTAATAGAACTCTGTTGGAAAAGGCACTTATAGAGGTTTGTCCCACAATTACATCTGACCATAATCCAGTGATGTTAACTTTGCAGATGCAGCTGGGGGATAGAGAACCTTTCCGGGCTTTTTCATTTCCTAGACATTTGCTTAGTAACTCAGACTTTCAGACATATATTCGAAGAACACTTGGGGAATACTTAGAAAATAATAGGGCACTGCCTCTACTTCAATGGTGTGGGACTGTATAAAGGCTTATTTAGAGGGGCCACTCTCCAGTATATTTTAACACAGAACCAGCGTGTTACTCGGGAGGCAGAGCAGGAGCATAGGCTCTATTTACATTTGGAACGACAACATGCAAGAGCTATTGCAGTAAGGGATGCAGCGGAACAGTTAATATATCATCGGCTTGTAGAAGTAAGAGCTAAGCTTAACAGAGGGCTAATTGATAAAGTCGCCACTAACTACCATAAGTATAAAACTATGCAATAAGAGTACGGGGAGAGGGTTGGTCGCTTGCTAGCTACTCAGATCGCCGATCAAAGGGCCAGATCCTACATTAAATTAATAAAAGGTGCAGACGGTCTGTCCTATACTCGACCACTGGATATAGTCGAACAGTTTAGACTATTTTATGCTGATTTATATGGTGAGCCAGATTCCTTTAATACACATATTGCTCTAGATTATATACAGGAGAGTGCGTTACCGACTCTCGACCCTTTGGAGTCTGCTTGTTTTCAGAAAGACATAGAGCTGGGAGAGGTTGAGGATGCGATCAGTGCCTTACCATCAGGCAAGGCCGTCGGTGAAGACACTATTCCGCTTGAATTTTACAAAATCTTTAAGGACATTTTGGCACCTGTCTTCACTCTATTACTCAGTAACATCATCAACGGGGCTGATGCCCCTGCATCTTGGAGTATTACCAACATTGTTGTATTTCCTAAGAAGGGGAAACCAGTAGAGGACAGGGGCTCCTACCATCCTATATCACTGATTAATGCCGATGCTAAAATTTTCTCTAAAGTCCCCACCTCGCGTCTGGCTCCTTTTATCCATCAATTAGTCTCGGAGCAACAGCACGGCTTTGTTCCAGGTAGAGACACAGCGGCACATATTAACACAGCTATCGCCGCCTTTGACATTTCTGGTCAGTTAGATCAACATATAGGGATGGTGATGCTTGACGCCGAAAAGTCCTTTGATCGAGTTGCCTGGGAAGCATTGTGGCTTACCATGTTATCATCTGGCCTCGGTCTTAGGTATATTTCTGTGGTCCAGAAATTGTATAGCAACCCGGTTGCAGCAGTCAAGCTGAACGGCCTTTACTCAGCCCACTTTACAGTTCAAAGGGGTAGGCAGCAGGGCTGTCCGCTATCCCCATTACTGTTTGCCCTTTATATTGAGCCTTTTATAAGGCATTTGCTGCAAAACGTAAGGATTTCTCCAGTAAGTCTCAGTGTATCAGAATTAAAATTAACTGCATATGCGGATGACATCGCCATTTTTTCTTCCAACCCTGTCGATGCTATAGTTGAAATTACACAAGAGGCGCAGCGCTTCGGCTCCTTCTCCGGCTATAAATTAAACTTGACTAAGACTCAGACAATTTTAAATTTTCAACCTGAAACGGTGCCGATAACATTAGGGGTTATAAGAACAGCTACTTATTTGGGAGTTCGTCTTAGTAGCCAAGTGGACGACGTGGTCTCCTTGAATTATGAGCCACTGCTTAAAACAGTCATGGCGAAACTTTGCAGTTGGCATCGGCTTCCTCTCAGTATATACGGAAGATGCAATATAGTGAAAATGAATATTCTCCCTAAATTTTTATATCTATATCGCACAATTTCTCTAAGGGTTCCTTGGTCTTTCTTCAAGCGTTTAGACAGTGCTATAGGTAGTTTTATATGGGGATACAGATGTGCACGGAGGGCTCTTTGATATATCAAATTATCTTACAAACAAGGGGGTTTTAAGCTCCCAGATTTCAAACTTTACTTCTGGGCTGCATTTGCTGGTCGGATTCGAAGCTTGCTCAGTGGGCCTGACACTGGCACTGCTTGGCTATCATATCAGCTAGCCTGCGTACCAACCACTGGGTTCATGCTGTATAAGACTGCTGACCCCAATTATTTTAAGAGGGTCAGGTTCAAGATAATTAGAGACATTGCCAGGATCTGGCAAGACATTTGCAAGGAATACTCTCTGCCAGTGCTGCACCAGTACACGGTGCTGTGGGACAATCCTATGTTGCCCAACATATTCCACGATCACATTGGAAGATGTTGGCAGCACAAGGGCATTAATCAACTTGGACAGCTATATGATGGACAGGGATTTCGATCTTTTTCAGCCCTGAAAGATGAGTTCGGGCTTTCACAGAGTAAATTTTTTTAATGTTTGCAAGCACGGGACTATTTCCTACGGGGTCAGAAATGGCAAGTCCCTCTGAAGTATTATCGGTATTATTTTCGGCCTCTGGCCGAGGAACCATCAGTATAGTCTATCAGAAATTTCTTGCAGCTGTTAGCGATGACAGTTTGCAGATAGCAGCAAAACTAAGCCGGATTTTTCAAACCGACATAACAGGCGAGGATATACAGGCCTCATTGGACATTTTAGATGCAGCTGTAACTTCTGTTCAAACTTCAAATCACTCTGTCCAAAATGCCAAGTTTTTGCTGCAGATTTAAGACATATGCTCGTTACCTGTCCAAGGTTGAACACATTCTGGATAGATGTATCTTCCACACTTACACTACTCCACGGCTATAATGTTCAGCTCACAGAGAAGGAAGTAGTCTTGGGGGCAATACGCGATATGGTTAGCCACAAGAGATTATTAGTTTCAATTGTTATAGTATGTGCCCGCTTATGTATAGCCCGAGTTTGGATTAACAGCACGAGCCGAAGCATTAACGAATTTTGGGCTTTACTCAGACAAGTGTACGAAATGGAACTTGCACTAGCTAAGGCCAGAGGCCCATGGTCTTGGTTAAAATTTAAAAGGGTCTGGTCTAGCCTCCAATGGGATTAATGTATTATTGTCTTTCTGTATTTTTGCATCATCCTCCCTATATTCCTATTCTAATCCTACAACTATTTCTGTTGACTTCTATATTTCTCTTGTCCTTCTCTATCATGCTTATGGAAATTTTACTTGACTTGGATTTTGTTGGTATTTTTTATCTTCACATGCTACGTATGCTCTATTTTTTTATTATGGTTTCTTCATTTTTGTATTGTACTATACTCATGGCTAAGAAAAAAAAAAAAGAACCATGTTATATTATAAGTAAAGCAGTATTACATTTAAATGTGCAGAAATGCATATGCTTACTGTATGCATTGTGACATATTTACAAAGTAAGTTGAAACAAATGTTAGAGGAATCATTTATATGGGCACATATGAGGTTTAATATTAGTAGGAAATGCAAGCCATTAGTTCAAGATGAAATCAATATAAGTGATGGAACTGTATATCGCACAGACACAGTACATTTATCATAAAAGAGATTAGTCAAAAGAGAGTGCTAAGAGAAAGTACAGAAAATCAATTAGAAAAGAAGATTAAGTGAATTCACTTACAAAGAAAAAGAAAAGATGAAAAAGGAGAGCACAGGAAATCTTGCTAAAAAGAGCATTCATCATAAAGGAGAATGTTGAAAGCGCTAAGGCAAAAGTCTTATTGATGCCACGTCATTCAATACCTAATGATAAGCACAAAGAAAACAAAAATTTACACAATCACGTCAGTAGCAACACACATAAACATTGACAGTGCATGTCTATTACAGAGAAAATTGCACATTCTAATCATCAGCAGGGTGGAATGAGTGCAAGAACCAGTAAAGAAACCGAGTAAAAGGAAAACAAACAAAAAGTTGCAATCGATTTTTGTGAGGTCTTTAAAGGAGAAAGGGAACACACCAGAAGAGGCTTCCCAAAATAGCTTCAAACAAACAAGCACTGCTGCCCTGCTTGACGTAGACAAGGATCGGCAAAGCTATCAGGTGGTGACAGGACAACCATTAACAAAAGACGAATTCGTTGCTAAAGAAGAATGACCTTGGATAACTTCCAATATGGCACAGAAATGCCTTATTTCACTATTTGCAAATATAAACGCACAGCACTTCGTGACAACAGACAAATGTCCGTGGATAAAATGCACCTCTTTTCAACAGTAAAACAGAGCATGTTACTAAAAGTAGACCTCTGTATTATAAGGACATTTCCAAAACAAAAAGACCCCCTCATTGGCTTGTTTATCAGACAATGTTTAAAGCAACATTTTCCAAAATATCAGAATGTTGCAACCGTGCACTTCAAGGATGTTTGGCCCGTGTGTAAGTTCTACTAACCCAAAAACATTTCTTGATCTGTGGTTCTTGAATATCTGCTCTTTGACACATATACACAGCATCAAATAATATTCATATTTCGGCCATATTTATAATTATTTCCCCTTACACAACGCAGCAAGACAAACAGCAGCGCTGCATTATGTGAAAGGGAAGGAGGGGGCAGGAAAGCGCCATATCTAACAGGATATGGCGCATTCCCTATATCTATCACGATATGGCGCATTCCCTATATCTATCATGATATGGCGCATTCCCTATATCTATCACGATATGGCGCATTCCTTCTCTCTCCCTGCGCTGACGGACAAACTGCTGTCTAGCGCCAACTATTGTTCCCAATAGGTGAAGTAGCTGTATATGGTAAGTAGATCAATATGGTGAATGACCAATTGAATGAAAAGCTGCTAGGCACCTCTCAGTTAGAGTATACTGAAGACCTGAGAGTCAGGCGAAACATACCATCATTTTTCATTGTCTGTTGGAAAGCAAAGTTTAATTATTGTACAGTGCAGCAGCCCATTTGCTGAAAATAGTTTTTCAAGAATTCAGAGCATGAGTGCAATTCACTTTATACATATAGTGCATGAAGAATATGGCACATTGGAATCAAGTGTAAACAGCATTTTTGCACACATGCCTAGTAATAAAGAGTACATGTTCTTATGTTATGGCAACATCATGTGCATGCTGTAGAACAGAGGCATTTACAGTTGGTGTGCAACTTTCAGTTGTGCAGGGTACATTTTGGATAACCACCATGAACTCCTGAAAATGGTCAATGCAAACATTGCTGGAATCAATATTAAAATAATTGTCAAGTAGGCCTTTCAAAAGTGTGCAGATACTTTCAAAGTCGCTTTTAGGAGATGCAGCAAGTCCACTGCATCACAAAACATCCCCCGCTAGAAGAAGCTGAAAACTGCTTCTTGAGAATGGAATTTAAGGCAAGAGAAGCTCCATACAAAGGGAATCTAAATTTAGGGAAGACATTTGTTAGACCTGTATGCCTTAGGGTGGTCTTCCCCAAAACTAACTTTGTGCCTTTACCCTCCTATTTTGCTGAATTTGTTTTTGTTGGCTTTAGGACTCTGTGCACTCTACCACTGCTAACCAGTGCTAGCATGCTTGTGCTCACTCCCTGAAACATAGTACAATTCGTATACACCTGATTGACATATTTAATTTACTGATAAGTCTCTAGTAAAGTGGTATACCACATACCCTAGGCCTGTAAATTAAATGCTTCTAGTGGGCCAGCAGCACTTATTGTGCCACCCACTTAAGTAGCCCCTTAAAACATGTCCCAGGTCTGCCATTGAATCCTGCATGCAGTTTTAAACTGCTAATTCGACTTGGCAATAGAAGCCCCTTGCCAAGCCTTGAACTCTCCTTTTATTGCATATAATGCTGAAGTAGGCCCTAGCCCGTGTTCCATTGTAATTAACAGGCTGAGCATGTACCTTTATGTTTTACATGTCCTGCAAGTGAAAAACTCCTACATTTGTTTCTCACTACTGTGTGGCCTCCCTCTCCCATAGGATAACACTGGGTTGCTTTATTACATTTAATAGATGCAAACGTTTGATTGGGAACAGGTAAACAAATGCTATTGGTGTCTGAGAAATTGTAGTTTAAAATCTCTTCAATGATAAAGTCGGATTTTCAGCTACAATTTTGAAAATGCCACTTTTAGAAAGTTGGCATTTTCCTGCCCTAACTATTTGGTGACTGCAGGCTGTTCTTGTAGTTGGCAGTTGGACTTTGTTTATTTCTCCCAGACAGCCACACAATAGAGGGATTAGGTGTGCCTTGCTAGGCCATCAACTGGTAGGATAGGGGGGGCGGAGCTGGGCACAGCCCCAATTGCAACTGAATGGGCTGTGCTCTGCCTTCACACAAACGATTTGTCACCCCTGCATTGTTCATGCAGACAGTAGCCAGTGCAGAGGAACTTCAAGCACTTCAAAGGGAATTCTCTAGAAACTTCTCTTACTTCAAAGGAGGCACCAGGTAAAAAAATAGAGCCCTCAGACCCACTCTTCAGTTCCCTTTCTAGACCTGCAGAATGACTCTCATAGGACTTCCTGCTGCTGTGTGGCCTGCTGTGTGCCTCAGAAGGCTGCTTTGCTGCACCTGGAAGGACTGGTTTGCTGCCTAAAACCTGCCTTGAACCCTCAGAGGCCTGCCCTGCTGCTTGAGCTCTGTTCCACTGCTTGAACCCAGGACTCCAAGGGCTAGTTGGCTGTCCTTCTGATCAGAGCCTCAGTGACAGAAAAGGCTACAGCCATCTTGAAACCACACCTGGGCCCAGCCTGAGTGAGTCCTACCCCCCAAGTGCCCCTACAGTCTTTGACCATTGGTGGTGGTGTTAAAGGTGTCCGGATAGCCACAATCCAAAACTTGGGACCTGTAAAATAATTGGCTAAAACTGCTCTAAAAACCGAAAGGAGACCGGAACCATCATGCTCATCTACCCGCCCAAGGCGCATCGCAGATTGGCCTGATTTCGTGGCAGCTCCTGCTGCAGCAGCTACTCCTGTTTGCAGGCCTTCTTCAAAGGGGTATCCGGCCTTGTGGAACTCTCTTTGGGTACAGCCTCGTCCTGCTGGAGATTTTAGACTTTCAAAAAAGAGACTAAGTCCAAAGGTAGAAATCTTCATTGCAACTTCATCCAGTGGCTTCCTGATGATGATGCCCCCTCCCCGGTCACCGCCTGCAGTCTTGCCCTGCTGAACTTTACCTTCTCAGCACATTTTTCTTTAAATTTCTTCTAAGTCCGAAAGCAAGTGATGACTGGACTCAATCCATTCCTTGTGTCCAACATCGGCTCCACTGCAGTTGGTTATATTTTTTGACTTAGACCCGGTCTTGTGCAATTAGATGTTCGTGGTTGGCGCTTTGATATTTTATGAATTATTTTCACCTTAAAAAATTCATAATTCTGGTCCTATGTATTGCATTTTTATCGTTTTGGTGTAAAATCATTTATTAAAATGTACTCTATTTCTCTAAATTAGTGTGGGATTTTTCTTGTGTTGAGTTTTCACTTTATTGCTGTTTGTGTGCTGCATAAATACTTTACACATTGCCTCTAGATTAAGCTTGGCTGCTTTATGTCAAGCCATCAGAGGGTTAAGCACAGGTTAATTTGGTGACTTTGACTTTATTGGTTCACCCTGATGGGGATTGTGGCTATTGCTTGAGCAGGGTTAATACCTCACTCGACCAACAACCCAAATTCTCACAACCCTAATGCAGTAGTGCAATTTGATGAAAAATATGTTACATGTGAATAGAACAAAGACTTGGCGCACAAGAGGTACATTTTTAAAGGTACAAATGCACACTTTGCTGCTGACATCAATGCAGGTCTAAATGTAAGCACTACACTAAATACTGGTTGGGATTGTCAAGTACTGATTGTACTAAAAGAAATAGCAGCTTGTCTACTATCCAGCTTAATGTTTCTGGCAAGACACCAAAATACCTAGAATATACCAACAGAGTAAGGTTCCAGGTTGATCGGTGACTTAAATCCTAGAAGTGATCTATGGGAAATGCTAACATGGATGTACACTCCAATTGCAATTTTTAAGAAAGGGAGAATAAAAGACTGGGATGGAAAATGTCTAGGACACATTTTAACCAAGAACTCCCTAATGCAAAAACTCCTCAGCTTTGTTTCGATTGTTGTCACATTGTGCATATAGATCTGATGACACTGTGATAAGACGAGGGACTTTAGCATATGGCAAATCGCATGACATTTTGCAGCGTAGACTTCGGCAACATCATCCCATGAGAGTTGTGAAGTTGTTTACAGAAGCGAACGTCTTGGCACAGCTCACACCAGACAGTACTGATACAGGTAAAGGCAATGTACTTTATACTTATTGTCCAAACACACCCACCTCTAGAAAATGTCTATTTTTACAAAGTGCTACCACTCTACATGTTCAAAATTAAGGAGAAGAGGTTGATTGGTTAGCAATGGCAGAATTTATAGGTTGTTTAGTTGAACAAAAGAATCAAAACCCTCATTTAGCATTTGCTGATCAGGATACTCCACCTAAAACGTAGCAGATAATATCCCATCTACCTAACTCTTGGTTTGGCTGCTCTGTTTCGAGCGGTTGGAAATGTAAGTTTCCAAAAGCCTGTTTCCAAAAGTAGAGCCTATGGTGGATGCACCTGTCGAAACTTTTGACCAATTGATTGTCGGACATTCAAAGTACCTCATACCGTCAGCCATATTTAGGGCGGATGCTTTGATATAGGTTTATTTCTGTTAATGACCTCCAGAAAAATCCTGACTGTCCCACACAGAAAGCACAGAAATGACTCAGTATGTGTCAGGGATTTTTTTTTCTTGATGTTAAAAAACAACTTCCCACTTTAGGAGTCTTTTTTTGAAGAACAAATACCTTTGTAGAGCAACCGCAATAACAATGCCCAGATGTGGCTCCCATGCTGGGATGTGGCCTAAGTAATTACCAGTGGCTGAGATTAATTCATGCATTCCATCCATCATTTTATTATATACTTTAGCTCAACAACCCAAACGCGACGGGTATGACCAACTGTGGATCCCATGTTCACAGTGCCACTGGAACCAAAGCTCCACTTGACAGAAGAGACCCTACTAGGGAGAAAACGGTCTTAGGTTTGCTTGTGTTCTGATTCAGGAAGGCCTTGGCCTGGCAGTTCGAGCTGGACTGGTCCCATTTGAGCAGCGTCAAGACTGATTTGCATATTGCTAGGTCCAAAGTGAGGTGGCATGGCGTGCAACATAACGTTGAACTGGGGTTCGGCCTAGGTAATTCCCAGTGGCTAATATTCAATCATTCAATCAATCAAATCTCTTTATTGGGCTACTCCATTAACCATAAAAGTGCACACAATTAATACAAGAGACTTAGCAGTGATCATAAAAACATCTAAGACAACTTAAAAGACAATGCATCAAAGAATTCATGATCATAAAATTGCAAAGTTTAAAAAATAAAGTGCTGGTTTACAGTTAAAAAATCTCTATGCTTTAAGAACCAGTATCAAATCTCAGCAAGTAACAGGCTTGTAATACAAAAGAAAACAAAGTGCATCAGAGCTGGGCCGAAGTTTCATCACACAGGCATAGTTAGATTGAAGCTGGGTCACATAGTCCTAAAAGAAAACACAAGTAACATCTAATTATACTGAGGCAAAATCTCATCTGCAGTGATCCTTCCCAGACATTGTTTACCATGGATAGATAATGGTCAAAGTCAGAGGTGGTCTGAATATGGCACACTCGTATAAAGTAGGTTTGCTTATTTCACTTGTCTCTCTATTTAGTGAGATCATATCTCTACATGTCTTTATTATTTATTGAGATTAATTCGAACTTTCCATCCATCACTTTTTTGTATACTACAGTGAGCAAGGCAGCCGCTCAGAAAAGTTTGAATGCCTTCAACGCAGCCACAGGGACTGCAGCTCTGCTGAAGGCAGAGAGACCTCAGGTGGGAATTCTTGATGAGACTGCACGGTGTTTGTGCTCAAAAGTTACACCAATGCAGGAATATATTAGTGGCAAGCAGGGACATGTAAAGGGTTTCTACTTAAAATAATAAAAGCATATGTATTTCAAAAACAGACAGAAATCTGCCCTGCAATGTTACTGTGCCTACAGGACTGGCTGCATGTATGATTTGAGTGACTCTTCACAACTGCTGATGCTGCCAAATGGAGCAAGAAAAACTAACATACTGCAAGTTTATAAATTGTCAGGGGAAGCATCTCGTTGAGTAAACAGAGTGCTGCAGAAAATTAAGTTGCTAATTTCACTCTCATTCAAAATACTTCACGAGGTTCCAATAACCATAAACGTTTACCGTGAGAAAAACACATGATATAAACATAAAATGTATAAACATATATCGAACTGAAAATAAATTCATTAAAATAAAACTTAGCTAAAGCGGGCACATTTACAGACAAAATGTCAATTTAAGACAAAACCCGGTAAAATACATCTACAGAGTTCACAGCAAATCAGACAGAACTACAGCCAGGGGAAAATCAAGATGGCGGTCGCTTGACACGGCCGTTTGGCGGCTCCCAACTAGGTGCAAACTAATAGTCCGTATGGATTCCGCAATTTAACATGCTCAAAACCCCTAAAGTATAGTGTGCAAGGAAACCGGCTTGTCCTTACCCTGGTTTGAGTCCATTGTGCGAGAGGCTGAGCTGGTGATCGCTTACTGTAGGCTGCTGGAGACAGAGGTTTCCCTGGCTCGCGGACGTCAGATTCCGACTTGTGGAACAGCGCTGGTCATGGGGCCCAGCCGGCTGCAGCAAGAGTAAGCGGTGGGGCCTACCAGCAGACCGGATTACACACGCCGGCCGTGGATTCAGCCACTAGGTACGCCGTCGCAAGAAAGTGGGAGCACGCAGTGACTGGGAGGATGACTCTAAGGCGAACTACTTCTTTTTCTCCCTATCAGATGGTACCTGGTCTGATGTGGGTTCAGGCTCAGGGTCTAGCATGGATTCAAGTGAGACTGAGAGCCTACCAGGCAATAGCAGTGTGGACTCGATAGCCATCACACGGAAAACGCACAACAAACCGGGTAGAACAGACAACCAAAGGTATAAAGATCTAAAGTGGGACTACTTCCCAGGCGATAAACTGGTCGGAGATAACAGTAAGGCCCCCCTCGAAGGCCAGCTAACAGCACCTCCCATCCTCGATACTATTTTGCAATGCGTTATCGCTCATCGCGAAGAGGCTCGACTGGAGAGCCGACGTTCACAAGCAGCAGCCCGTAAGCTGCAGGGAGCAGTGAGGAAAGTAGCCAAAACATGCAATGCCATCAGTGATCGGCTGACGGACCTAGAGTCTAGAACAACTGCCCTCGAGACAGACATTGCTGGCACTAGGGGTCAAGCAGAAGCACATGAGACACAACTGATCGACATCCAGTGGAAACTCGAGGACAACGAAAACTGTCAAAGACGGAATAATCCTTCGGTTCCTAGGAATTCCTGAAGGGAAGGAGGGATCGGATGCTCGAATGTACATGGCCGAGCTGCTGCGAAAGTCTTTTCCAGATCTAGAAGGGTGGAACAGGCTCCATGAAGTTCAAAGGGCGCATCGAGTCCCCTTCTCTCTTCGGCAACCAGTAAAGCCAGATGCTAAACCACGCGCTGTGCTGGTGTACTTTGGGAACTTTCTGCTGCGGCAGAACATCTTTGAGAAGGCTAGGCCAGAAGCTCAGCGAGCCGCAGATGACTTTTCATTTTTTACTAGGCCGGATTTTTGCCATGTTACTGTTGAACGATGATGGCGTTTACGCCAAATGATTAAACGATTTCAGGAGAAAGGCGCACAGGCTTTTCTAATGAACGGGGCCCACTTGAAAGTAATCTGGGGGGATCGAACCAGATTTTTTACCTCCGAAATTAAAGCTAAAGAGTTTTTGTCAACAGGCGGCTATAACTGTAAGGCTTCTATGTATAGGTTGTGGCTACATGGCTCGTTGTATCAGGCGGAGTAGGTCAATAATTGAGCAAATTACATGCCTTATAATAGGAAGGTAGAATTATGGGGTAAAAGGGGGTAAGCCCTTTGTTGTAGTTTAAAAAGAAATAGAGGTACTGTAAACTATACTGAAGGGAAAAAAAGGAAAAAATATATATATAAGATAAGCTATTGCTTTTTCTAGATTGCTGTAGGGGTATAGAGACACTAGGATAGGGACGCACTAATATGAATAGCCACCAGTTGGGAGGAGCGCCGCCTTCCATCTACCACAGACCACACAGGTCTGTTTTTTCTCCGTATGGGGGGGGTGCAAGGTTGGTCGGGACGGGTGGGGGCAGGAGGGTTGGGGGGATGGGGTGGTAGGAGGGGGAGGTGGAGGGTGATGCTGGGGAGGTGTTGCAGGGGGAGAAAAATCCAGAGAAGAAGCGGGTTCTGCGCAACCTATGTAAGGATATTCTAAAAACTATGACAAACTCAAATATGAATGACAATCAATTTGGACGCCTTAATTGTTTTAACAATGGGTAGGCTATCTATTTGTTCAGTAAATATTGGGAGGCTAACTGATAAGGGGAAGCGAGCTAGGATGTGTGAGGCATTCAGATCCTTGGGGGTGGATATAATCTGCCAACAAGAAACCCACATCCTGTGGCAGAAGAGAGGGCACAATATAATCCCTGGATATACACAGGTGGCCTGTTCCTCCCAGACCACTACGACTAGAGGGGTCGCAATCCATGTTTCAAATAGGCTGACCCCAGCAAAGCGAATTCTAGCTGATAAATGGGGATGATGGGCAATAGCCACATTAGCAGTTGGGCTCACTATCTGCATGATTTACGGGCCTAATTTAGATGACCTAGAATCGACACAGGTATATTTTTGTTTAATTTCAATGGCAGTAGCTGGACTGCTGATGGCATCAAAGTGGAAGGGTGCTGACCCTCCTTCGTATTATGCTTGGTTTGCCCGGATGCTTCACATACGTAACTTGGAGATGGCACTTTATGGATGCAAGGGGCAGAGAGCAGGGAAGCGGGGCAGAAAGATCTGGGGCCCTATGATTGAGTAGATTTTTTTTTTGATTTTTTTTAATTTTGTATAATGTATCATGAAATGTATAAATGGTGCCTCGTCCTTTTTGGTTCTTTTCCCTTCTCTCTCTCCTTTTTCTAAAGTACAATTCTTTGGCCTTACCTATTGGAAGTACCATGTTTTATATTGGGCATATTGTTATTTATACTGTGTGTATTTGTCATTTGTAGCTTTTCTATTTTTGTAACCGCTGTCTTATCTGGGATATATAATAAAAATATTTTAAAAGGAAATCAGACAGAACCAATTGCACCTTCAATACCCCATCACAGTATGCTCCTAATCTTAATACGCTTCTGTACATAATTTGCTATCCCCCAGCAAATATATGTGACTGAGAGCATTTGCAGATATAAATGCTCAGATTCACTCTGCCTGATATTGATAGAACTCAGGATAGGTTTAAGAAAGGGTTTTCTAGGTACTCTATAAAAATAACAAGTTTATAAAAATAAATGAGGAACCAATGGCCTCTGGTATAATGCTTGCCTTTATACACCCCAGTATGCAAGAAGTACCGAGATTCTGATTAAGCATAGGCAGTCAGGATTATAAGGAAAGTAGCTCTCATTGCAGCCTAAGTAGGTTAGTTGGTCAATGTAGTGCTTACTATAAACAGTGCTCTCCATCAGTGGCTATTATTGTGGTGCAACCTTATGGACTTCCAATAGACAAATAAACTGTTAACAAGGATGTGGGGGCTCTGAAGTAAGCTTTCATGTGTCCCAACTCAATATTCAGCGAGCTTCAGAAGCAGAGGAGCAACACCTAGTCATTAAGAACTGCTTGCCTAAACAACTAACCTCTGTTGCTTTTATATCCTCAGTGCTTATACCTGCAATATCATATAAAGCTAGCAGCACCGGGTTATTAATTGGGTGGCTGTGTGTTCACCACAAGGGATAAGACCACAAACTTGCCAGCTTAAAATAACTTTAATAATTTAAACCTGGGGCGAACCACCTTGTAGGTATGACACAGAGCAGACAGGCTTAACTCAGGAAAATGTGTAAAGTATTTAATAGTAACAAAACAGTTAAAATGTCAAATAAAAAAACACAATAAAAATCGCCCAAATAATTTCGAAAAGTAGAGAAAAGATGAATGAGCAAAATGGCACCAAAACAACAAAAATCTTATAAGGGGAACAGGAGGTATGATTTTCTAAGCAAATCAGGCAAGAAGTGTCAAGAAAAATAAAATGCCAATCAGTAGTTACTCTTTGCAGGTGACTGGGATATGTAGCCACGCAGATGGTCTGCCAACTGACCCTTCGTAAACCTGGGTACAGGTATGAGCAGGTCCAGCCCTTCAGGTCCACACAGGTCTCAAACAACAAGTTCAGTCTTCAGCTGTTTGTCCGCAGGTCCTGAGAGTGTTCTAATGAGCTCTAGGTCAGGTGCCACCTTTGTAGATTCCACAAGACAGTGGGTGGGGGTTACTCATAGACAATCTTTAACCAATGACAAAAAAGTTCACAAGGGCTACCCTTCCCATTTTTCAGTACATCCTGTTTGCTTTACTGCAAACTATCCCATAGTGCACTAGTCTGAGCCAAATCCAAGATGGCCGCACCTTTCTGTCTCTCATGGCTACTGCTGTGCCAGCCAGCAGTGTCTTTAGGGATATTTCACAGTCTGCTTTTCCCCAACTACACCAACTGGTTCTAGGACCAGCTGCTCTTCGAGCTGGGCTGGCACCAAGCTGGCTAGAGAGAGGCACTGAAATAAAAGGCTTCTCTTTCCCAGGTCTCATTTTACACTTAACTATGAATTGGCAGGCCTCACCCTGGTCCTATTAATTTTAATGAACTTTACTGAACCTTACCCTGCTGCCCTTCCTGGGCTGATAGGAATCACAAACCTCACACCCAGGTCCTTCCTCCAAAAGGTGTGAGCCATTGTTTCTGCTCTGGGGTCAGTTTTCACACCTTAGTAAGGGGAAGCACTGACTGGTGCCAGATGCTGGAAGGCTAATGCTAATCAGCCCATCAAAAAACACAGAAGTAGGCCTGGGCAGAATTTTAAATTCTGCCAGCGGAATGAGAGGAGTTTGGTAACTCTGCATAACTATTGTAATATGAAATTACTGATAAATTCTGTCACTTCACCAGCAGAATTAGCTTCTTTAATCTGCAGTATTTAAAAAAAAAAAAAAAACTTCTTACTCCTCAGTACCCTTACATACTCTTCAGTGATTCATTTTTAATCACTGCTGAGTATGTAAGTGTGCCGAGGGACATGCAGTGGTTTCTAAACATGGTGGGAAGAGGGAACAGCCCATCTTTGTTTAGAAACCACTGCATATCACTTAGCTCCCTTACACTCTGCAGTGATTAAAAGCTTTAACCACTGCAGAGTTTGTAAGGGCGCCGAGGGGTACACTGTTTCTAAATGCAGAATGACTGCTCCCTTTTCCCCTCATGTTTAGAAACCATAACATACCCATCAGCACCCTTCCATACTCTACAGTATTTAACACTTTTAATGACTGCAGAGTATGCAAAGGTGCCCGGAGGGCCGTTATTTTCTTTCATCCATTTTTGGACGCGAGGATGCATTTTGCGCTAAGAAAATAGTGCCAAATGTCCACTCCGCTCCGTCTCTGAATTCCTTGGAATTTGGTGGAATTTTAATGTAATTCCATGTCATTCCTTGGAATTAAGCTTCACAAATTCCGCTCACTTCAACACAAAATGTGATGGGAGGAATACTTACAATGA
The DNA here is from genome assembly GCA_963921515.1 of Calotriton arnoldi. NCBI lineage: Eukaryota > Metazoa > Chordata > Amphibia > Caudata > Salamandridae > Calotriton > Calotriton arnoldi. The sequence goes on along the minus strand of CAWUFW010000920.1, from coordinate 2,167,728 downwards.
GTTTACACACTGGTTATCGCCAGGGCTTGCATTCCACTCATCATTCTTTTGCCCACCATATAATTTCAGTTTGGACCTAGCAGTATGTAAATCAGTCTTGATCCTGCTTCAATGGGACCAGGCCTGCCCAAACTACCAAGTCAGGTCCTCCCTTAACCATAACACAAGCAACCCAAGACCAGTTTATGCCCTAATTGGGACTCTTCATTCAGGTGTAGTTTGATTCCAATGGCACAGGGAGCAAGGGACCCACGACTGCACATACATTTGCCATTTAGGGTATGACATCAAACACACAAAAGGTGATGGGAGGAATGCATGCAATCGTTCTAATCATGGGCAATTGCTGGGGGTGGCATTCCAACTCATCGTTCTTTTGCCTACAATGCCATCTCAGTTTGGACCCAGCTATGTGCAAATCAGTCATGACCCTGCTCCAATAGGAACAGTCCCCAGTGTACAGAGTTAAAAAACAGCAGCATCAGTCCACAAAAAAATGTTGGTCACCATGCAGAAAGAGGTGCTTTCTCACACTTGGCATAATGGAAGACAGATCTGACGGAGATAATCTGGTATTATACCTACATTCTGTCAAAGTGAAAATCAAGCAGGACAGACTATAAATCTGTCATTTTGGCTAGTTTTTGTTACATCCCTCCTCTAAATAAAGCTCTTAGGCTGCATAATCTTCAAAAAGGATATATATGTATGTTTTACTACAGCTCAGAAATACAATGACACACCTACAACTCTCCCCACAAATCTCAACTCAGTAGAAGCTGAGCATGTGCCTCTTCGTGTCATCCGGAACATACACATTCACAAAAAAGGATTTAATGTAAAAAGTATTGATTAAATAGATTTTAAGTTAGCTGAGTGCTCAGAAAGAAGGTATTTAAATGCCTATTATTATCATGAATCGAATGTAGGGTGCTTAGAAAGAAGGTATTTAAATGTCCATTACTATCACAAAGTCTTTATTCTGGTCTTGTATAGAAGCTTAACTTCAGGAGGAATTAATGCAAAAACAATTGCTCTACTTTTTTGCTTTTGCCTGGGGGGGACCTAATGAGCCACAGTGAAGAATTTCTGCAACATTAGGAATACCAGCCAGGGAAATCCTCAACATTCCCTCTGGATCAAATAATGAGCAAAACAATTTGAGCAGTTATAACACCGAGCTTTGCCGGAATCTCAGACCACTGTGTGCCATTGCAAGCAAGACACATAGAATAAATGCCATTTTATCGCTTTGCTTTTTCAGACAACATGTACGTATACATCTGGAAACCAGGAGGATTTAGTTCTATGCAAACCACATTCATGCATAGGTAATAAAGGGGTACATGGTTAAAAACCTGTGAATATAATACATATTTAAAACAGGATGGTTGTGCTCTGACAAAAGAAGTTCCTGCATTTGACTGCTCCACGATAAATGCTTCAAATGGCTCTCTCACATCAACCTTTATGGGTAACTCTACATCCGTTATGGCTATAGAAATATATTGGAAAGATATTTATTGAATCACTGAGTTTTTACATGCAATTCACTGCTCCATTCCCTTTTATGGATGTCATAACCCCTGTCAGAGGGCCACAGTGCATGTAGGGGCTACTGGGCCTAACCATGATGGTTGAAGTCTTTTACTCCTGATGTCCCAGGGCCCGACCTACTATGGATCCCATTTATATGGGCCAAGTACCCCTTCTGCACTTGACTCTCAGTGGTAGCTGTGGTCGAGCAATCAAGGCTGCCTGTAGGGGGGATTTAGATATAGGTGAGTGAACACAACTCATAACTCACAGTTTTATTGTTTACTCTCTCTTTCCCTAGGCAACAATCAGGTAGCAGTCTCAACTATTTGCTGTAGCCCACCTGCAGGAAGCACAGGTTTGGCCCTGCATTGATCTCACAGATCAGTGCAGGGTGACTGACCCTCTGCATTTATTTGTCTTTTTCTATATATTACTTCTTAACATGTGCACTAGACACCACACAACGTTCACTTGGTCCTGACGAAGCGCCGCGGATCCTACGGGACCTTAGAGATGTGAAACATGTCGACCGTTTGAGTTACCCAGGCACATTACGCCTTGTGGGCTAACTCTTAACCTACGGGTTTTTTACTTTGGCAAGGGTACCACCTTATTAAAACGTATTCTCTTGGTAACCCTTAGTCAATTTTAAATCACTGCACGCACTTTTTCACTACTCACTTAGGACTCCCCCTGCACACCCGCATGCACCATACGGCAGTGCGCAGAAGATCTCCGACAAAGTGACCCTTCGGGGGACCCATGGGGCATTGCAGCGCCGGCCCAACGAGGAGCAATTGCCCGATGATGAAGCATGACATCCTTCGGTGTGTGTGAGGGCAACAAGGAATAAGACTTGTTCTTCCCTGTCACCAGTGAGTCCTAGGCCTAGGGTCCTCACTTCTCTTTTTTCACCTTCTCTTAAGGGAGCGAGTGACACTCTGCACACCTCCCTAGGAACAGTGTCCCCTTGTTCTTTGACCTCCCATTTAAATGGGCCAAGTACCCCTTCTGCACTTGACTCTCAGTGGTAGCTGTGGTCGAGCAATCAAGGCTGCCTGTAGGTGGGATTTAGATATAGGTGAGTGAACACAACTCATAACTCACAGTGCAAACAGTACAAAACAACAAATCAATGTCCAGTCAAATACTTGCTTTTATAAGAAAAATTAGTATTTTATTTCTAACTCACATGCAAAGAAATTGGACCTTCAAATGGAACAACACAATTCCTCTTTAGGTTGGGGCTCTAGTAGTTGTCAGGTGAATTCCTGTCTTACCGTTCTTTATGTAATGTGTTTGGGGTTACTCCCCATTCACTGGTGGCTGCATCAGGGAATGCACAACACTAGGCCATTCTCAATAGTTCTCCCTTTTCACCCTTTAGGAACTTAGTCAAAAGTGTCTGTGGCGCTGAGGCTCCATTAGCAGAGCGTTACGGCACTATGTCTTCTTGGAGTCACAGTTCTTACCCTGGTACACACCTTTATTTTGCAAGGTGTCTCTGGGCCCGCCCTCCCGGACAGGTTTTGTGGGGCCTACAGAGGACTCCTCACTTTTATCTTTTTCAGAGTGATCCACTTTCTTTTCTTCTTGGGGTGGGGGATATTTGTGGCCTCTTTCTTTTGGTCACCACCACCATGTCTAGTTTTCAACACTCTGGTTCCCAGTGATCAGCCTTCTTCCCCAATTATTGGGGAGAGATTAGCCCCAGGTCTACTAGGTATTGATGCATCTTTTCCTGCACAAAATTACTTAACAGATGTTCTTTCATGATCAAATTGCAAAGCCATCAAAATCATGCACATGGTTACCTTGTAACCAACCACCTAGTGTTTTCACTGAGCAGTCTACAAATGCAACCCTGGACTGACTCTGGGTTTTCTGAGTCTCCCTGAGTTCAATTCTATATTCTTCAGTGTTGAGACCAGAGCCCTCAATCAGGGAATCCTTCATCAGGTCATAAGGCTCCGCATCTTCCTCATTCAATGTCAGGAGTCTATCCCTGCATTTTCCTAAGAAATGTTGCCACAAGAGAGAGCCCCAGTGCCTTCCTGCTACCCTTCTAGCTAAGCAGGCTCTCTCAAAAGACTATTTAGAGACAATCCCTTTGAGGAATTTTGAGTCAAAAGAATCTTATTTCTCCCTATTTAAAAAAAAACAAAATTGCCACCAGATATAGGTCCTAGGCCCATCTCTTTCCTCTGTCTTTCTATGTCCAGGAGTTGAGCTTCTAAGTTCAATCTCCTGGCCAATCTTTCCAGCATGAGTTCCTCATCTGAGGGCTCCTCATCTGTTTCTTAGTGGAGGGACTCAGCCACCTACTCAGACTTATCTTCATTAGCAGGCTTACCTCCTTCAGATTGAGCTACTAATTCTGGATTATCTCTCTGGAATTCTGCTATCAGCCTCCTAAGCTTTGCTCTGCTAGCACGAGTTCCAGTTTTGATACCATAATCTTTCCAGAGGGCCCTGCACCTGGCATAGGACAGGTCCATGTAAGGGGTAAGGTCGAGCTCCTGAACCTGGCTATTGATATCAGACATTATTTTACTAAAGTTGTGACATTTTCATAAAGTTGAAAGAACCTTACCACTTTTCTCTGTCCTAACTACAGTAAGCTTTTTAAAATTTGAGCAACTGGAGACAGGGTCCTACCCAAGGACCTAACAGTTAATTTTAAAATTTAGAAAAATAGACCAATCGAAAAATACAATTGGCTTAAGGCAATTTTGGGGTTTATTCATGTTATGTTATGTTATGTGATGTTATTGTAAATTTCTAAAGCGCACGTTCACCTGCAGTTCTCTTGGTGCTGAAATTGATTCTGGAGTAACCGATAACAGGAAGTCCAAATCTAACTGTGCGCTTGGGTAAAAAGCCAAGTCTTCAGCATTTTCCTAAATCGCAAATGGTCTGTCTCAAGTCTCAGAGTTGTAGGCAAAGAGTTCCAGAATTGAGGTCCCTGTATTGAAAACTGTGACCCTCCTGTCCGTGTGCGTCTGAATCTAGGGACTGCTAATAGATTCATGTGCATGGATCTTATGGTACGCTGAGGGGAGTATTTGTGAATTCTCGAGGATATGTACTTGGGACCTATGCCATGTATGGCTTTAAACAGGATGCATCCTGTTTTGAACAAAGAGCGCTGCTCCACAGGGAGCCAGTGAAGCTCTTTCAGCAGCAGTCTGATGTGACAACATCTGTCTTGTTGGTAAATCATTCTGGCAGCTTGATTTTGTATCATCTGCAGATGGTGTTTTTAATTTTGCGGGAGGCCTAGGTACATTGCATTTGCATAATCAATTTTTGATAAAATTAGGGCAATAGTGATTTGGATGCTGGCCTCTCTGCTGAAAAATCTTCTGATTTATCGCATTTTCTGCAGTTGGAAAAAAGATGCAGAGGTGACCGAGCCAATCTGCTTACTCATGGAGAGGTCTGAGTCTATCTGTATGCCCAGGCTCTAAGGGGTCGATTCCGATCTCGGCCGGTAGGGCACCGAATCGGATTTGGCCTTACCGGATCCGATTCGGAGCCCTCGTTTCCGACCGATTCGTGCATGCGTCCGAGCGAGCGAGTACGATGCGAGCGTACGCGAAATCGCCGACCGACTCGTTCGCGAATCCGAACCGCACCGACCGACTCGCACGGACTCGACTCGCACCGCGCAATGGAGACGTTCCCCGGCGCCTCGAGCAGTCCGACCGACTCGCGCAGTTCGGCTCCAAAGAGCAGTCGGAGCTGCACTTTGGGGGTCCGTGTCGGACCCCCCTGTACGCGTAGCCGCGCGAGTCGCACACAGGGGGGACCCATGGGTCCCCCCTACCTGTGCATGTATGGCGTGAGTCGCTTCGCCGCATACCCGCTGTAGGGGGCGCCCTTGTTTGCCTCGCACCCATTGAGTCAATGGGAGCCCACGTACGCGTTGTACGACCGGTTCCCATTGACTTCAATGGGAGTCCGACCGAATCGAGTCCGATAGCATACGTGCGCATCGTACTCGTTCGGTCGGGCTACTAGGGTCTGATTCGGTCGGAAATCTCTCCGGGTCCGGCTCAGTCGGTGAGATTTCCGGCCCGAATCGGAATCGGCCCCTAAATTGTGGTCTTTGGGGTGGGTGCAGAGCCTAACTCCGGGGGCCAGTGTGCAGGAGTTCAATGCAGGAGTTTGTTTTTGGAGATGATGATTTCTTTTTTTCCGACTTCAGTTTTAATTGATTGTTATTCATCCAATTCTTGCTAAATAGCATGGAGTTTCTGAGAAACTCCTTAGACTTTGTTGAATCTTCAATGGTAAAGATCAACTGCATGTCGTTAGCATAGTTGTAAATTTTGACCCCCATCTGACGAAGTCTAAATATGAGGGCGTGAATGTAAAGATTAAAGAGAAGCGGGGATAGAGAGGAGCCTTGCGGTACTCCAGAACTCATATTGACAGTGCCGGATTTGTAGGGTGAAAGTCACACTGATTGCTTGCGGTCCTCTAAAAAGGATTTGAACCAACTCAGAGCAGCACCTCTGAGACCAGCTGCAGCAATGAGCTCCATCAGTATATCATGGTTAACGGTATCGAAGGCTGCAGACAGGTCTAAAAGAATCAGGGCCTAAGTGCAGTCCTCGTCCGCCTTTCCTTTTAGATTGTCCATGACGGAAAGTATGACAGATTCGGTAGAGTGAGATGGACGAAAACCAGCCTGATGGGCGTGCACAATCATGAGGTCAGGGGGTTGGAGATGCAAAAAGGTTTTAACCAAAGGCATCAATTGGTTCCACTTTAATCCTCTCTGTGCAATCCATTTAATATCCACATTTTTCAAAGCTAGGTCTTTGTCAATACCTCTGTGTTCAGCATATCTTTTGAACCAGAAAACATAGCTGTGTCCTACAATCCAAACTGTAAGCATTTTGAAGGGATGTCTGGAAGTAATGAATCAGTGACGTGTTACACTCTCTGAAGTAATGAAAAGATGTCTGTAGCTGAGGTAGTCAGTTGGTAGAATGAGAGGTATCTAAAATGGTGGAGAAGATGCTGTTTTTGAAAAAGCTGATAAGTGATTGACTGTTCATTAACATTGTGCACTCAAAAATAGGATGCATGGTACTTTTCTGAAGAAGGATGTTTCTTATTGGTTATTAAATTTTTTTTGAAAGGTACAGTAGATAGGATATGGTAATATTTTGCAAAAGTCAACCGCACCTGCTATTTGCCTGTGAAAGCTACTGTGCTGAACTTGAAAATATGGTGAACTTGTGACCTGCCAGTACAGTTGAATGTTGCAGAAACTGTTACTATGGAAACTGGGATTAAGCAGAATGGGGGAAGGGTTGAAAGTTAACTGTGGATTTAAAATGTGAAATGATAACTTTTTTTTTTTTTTTCCTCATTTTGTGCAATAACTGAGATATAGTAAGACGAAATCCCTCCTTTCGAAACTTTACCGAGGAGTTCCCACCTCATCAGGTGGGATAGCAAACACTCCTGTTTAAGGTGAGGGTTCATCTTATGATCTCCAAATCCATTTGGAAAATTACTCGTGCCTCCTCCACGGTAATATCCCGGACTTGCACTTTTTTGTTTATTGTAACGTAGATAATCATCGGTCTTCACTTCCTACCATACCCCTTCTTCCTACTAATTCTTATTTCTATCCCATATCTCCCAAAGCTTCGTCTGTTTCTTGTTCTCTCTACTTTGATCCAGTTTTTTAAATCTGAGCACCAATATTAACCATTCTTCAACTGTTGGAGGGTTTATAGTTATCCATTTTATACATATCGCTCGTCTTACAAGTAGGGTTAGTGCAAACTGTAGGCTTTTTTGTTTATCATTTAGAGTGTCTAGACCCATACCTTCACTCACCACTCCAAAAATACTTACATCTACACTTACCTCTATATCTTGTCTCAGTACTTGATTTATAACCTTACTCACACCAGACCAGAAAGGTTGAAGCAAAGGACACTGCCGGAACATGTGAATGTTGTTCGCTTTTTCCTCTCTGCATTTTGGACATTTCTTCACCACCTGTTTGCTTATATTTGTTAACTTTTTCGGAGACAAGTATGCTCTGTGTAACGTAAAACGATGGTTTTTCCTAAGAGGTGCAGATTTTATTATGCGCCATAAAGTACTCATAGACACTTGCCATAAGTATTTTACATCCCGCGTCGGCAGGTCTCTTTCCCACAACTCTTTTGGCACCGTAAAGTCTTCTTCCCCGGCATGTATCATTAACCAGTGCCACTTTGACACTTCTTTACGTGGTGGGTCTCCGCGTAGTTCATCCTCCAAATCTATATTTCCTGCATAATCTTTCTCCTTGGTATTTACCCAACTGGACAATTGGTAGAATTTAAATCTGGACAGATTTCCATTGGTGCTAGATAGGAGGGTCTCCCAGCTTCCAAAGTCCCTGCTTTTATCAGCTGTCGCCACTCCATTATACCTGCGTCTCTGCCAGTTTGTCTTTTAAGCATTCTGGAGTACCTGGAGATTCCCAGATTGGAGCATAGAAGCTGTAGTATGGGATTTTTAGCAATTTTCTGATCTGGTACCATTGCTAACAAGCGGCGATAAAAACCTTCAGCCTAATTTTTTTGAAGTATTTTGGGTGTCCAAACATATATAGAGAGAAACCCCCTTCTGGTGCTGTTTTGTAATAAGGGGTATAGAAAAGGTAATCCTTAAGTAACAGTCTTATGTTCTTAAATTGAAAGACTCTATTATAGATTAGGAAAACCAGACCGGCGACACCCCCTTGTTCTTTTTTTCTACTTAGTTTTCTCCATGTTATTCTTACTCTCTTAGACGTCCAGATAAAACTGTTTAATTCATCTTGTAACTTCTGAATCCATTGTGTTTTAAATTCGGTGGTATGGCATTAAAGATAACGGTGAATTTGGGTGAAATAGTCATCTTTATTGCATTTGATCTCCCCATAAAGGACAATGGTAACCCATTCCAAGATTTTAAAAATTTCCTTGACTCTTTCACTCTCAGAACAAAATTTATTTGGGCAATTTCATCAATGTTTTTTAGTATCTCTATTCCTAAATATTTTATCCTACTCTTTGCTGAGGGGTTGGGCATTTGTGGGTTCCAGTCCATGATTTCTGTTTTTTGATGGTTGATCTGGTATCCCGAAACCGCGCCAAAGTTATTTAGTAACTTAATAATGCTAGGAAGTGACACATTTGGATTGCATGTGAAAACCATTAAGTCATTAGCATATAATGCCACTTTCTTTCCCCAACATTTATACTTAAAAGGAAAAAAAAACCTTGCCTTCCTAATGAGTTGGCTAACGGCTCCATGTAAAAATTAAACAGTAATGGTGAGAGTGGGCATCCTTGTCGAGTGCCTCTTTTAATTTGTATATATTTAGTTAGGTTGCCATTTACCAGTATTTTTGCTGTTGGGGATTCGTATATATTCATTACTGCTTTTAGGAAGATTTCCCCAAATCCATATAGGTTTATTACCTTGCTCAAAAAAGACCAATTTACTCGGTCGAAAGCCTTCGCGGCATCGAAAGTAAAAATTGAGAGGGGAATGGTTTCTTGCGTAGCTACATCTATGGTCTCAATTAATTATTGCGTTAAATTATGTAGCTGCCGTCCTTTGATAAACCCTTTCTGATCTCCATGAACCAAGTGACTAGTTGTTTGCCCCAGTCTTGTTGCCAGAATTTGCATATAAATTTTATAGTCATTATTTAAAAGGGATATAGGCCTATATGACTCACATTTCAGAGGGCTTTTTTCTGGTTTCAAGATTATGGAGATGGTACCTTCATTCCAGGATTTTGGTAGAGCTTGACCTTCAAGAAAAACTGAGTTTAATAGAGTTACCAGTGTGGGTGCCAATACCTCCTTCATGACCTTGTATAGTTCACTTGGTAGTGCATCCGGGCCAGCAGCCTTCCCTCTCTTTAATTTCTTTAAAGCAGCCATGGCTTCCTCTAATGTTATCTCTGAGTTGAGTGAGTCTCTTTGTTCTCCTTCTAACTTTTGGATAGATAACTTATTTAAGTATGTGACTATTTGATCCTCTGAAGCATCCAGGTCTTCTGTATATAGGGTCTGAAAAAAGTAAACGAAAGCTGTCTCAATCTCCAAGTCATCCACCTCTTCCTTATTCTGCTTGTCTCTCTATATAGCTACAATCTTGTTTCTGTTGTGTTCAGTTTTCATTTTCCAAGCAAGCAGTTTACCACTACCTTCCCATAATGCATAGTTTGCCAGCACACTAGCTTCCCATTTTTTCCTGTTTCTAGTATCTAATATATTAGACAGTTCATTTTTCTTTCCAGTTATTTCTTCTTCTATTATCCCTTGTTCTTGTGCGGACTCGGCACCCTCCAGTTTTCTATATTGCTCTAAAATGTCAGCTTCTAACTGGCATATTTTCTGCCTAAAGTTCTTGTTTCTAGTAAAAGCTAAGCTGATGAGGGTACCCCTAATTACAGCTTTATATCCATCTCAAACTGTCTGTATAGGGATGTCTTTATTAATGTTATTTTCAAAATATTCCTCAGTTACTCCATCTAGGCACTGCCTGGAAACTCCCTATTTTTATTGTCATGGGAACAGGAGAGTGATCAGAGAGGTGGGCAGGTATATGTTCGACTTTATCAACATTGTTGCTTAAAATTTTATCTATCAGAAAAAAATCAATCCTGGATGCATGGCCATATTTTTTATTTTTGTAAGTGAACCTGTTCTTAAGTCTCCTTTCTCTTTCAACACATCTACCAGACCCAAATCTTCTATATATCTTTTCAACCACATCCTCATTTTTAAAGGATTTGAACCTTTACCCGGGGAGATCTGTCCTCTTTGCAATCTAGTAGTAGATTGAAATCTCCTCCCATAATTATTGGTCCTGATACTTCTATTAGTTGAGAATATAAAGCCTGAAGTGGGACAGGGTCATCTGTATTTAGGCCATAAAATCCTGTCACAATACATTATTTCCCTTCCAATTTTACTTTGGCTATCACCCATCTTCCCTTTGGGTCTGCAGAAGCTTCAATAATTGTTGCTTTTCCCAATTTTTTAAACAGGATTGCCACACCTTTGATACAACAGGATTGGTTAGTGCAAACGTAGCTATCCACCCACATTTGATGCTTCATAATCTTATCCCATTCCGTCTTCAAAAGATGTGTCTCTTGAAGAATTATGACTTCACTGTTCACTAATTTTAGGTACTCTAGTATTTTATTTCTCCTTTTTTGTACTCTAAGACCATTTACATTCCAAGACATGATATGTATTGTATTACTTATCATGAGATTTTTTTTTGCAGGTGGCATATCATATACCCTGGGGCCTCGTCTTCCCTGATTTATTGCGCAATAGACAAAGACATTATTTTTTTTTATTTCTTCCCCATATGCTCCCACAGCTCGTGAAAAAATTCCATTACATTTTAGTGAACCTTTCCCTCGTGCCCTCCCCTGGAGAACCCTCCCTGTTTCCATTGGACAGACTTTGTCTGCCCTATTCGAGAGCCACCCTCTCTAGGCTGTCGTATAGTTGTGCATGTTTTTTAAACATTTTATTTATTTATACCAAATAGCCTGACTACTTTTGTAGGGTCTTTAATAATTCTATAAGGTTAGCTACCTCTTTTGGTTCCCTAATGTTGTGCATTTGATTTCTCCACATGATTCTTAGGGAGGCTGGGAATCTCCTTTGAACTGTCGTGCCCAAGGACCTAAGCTCCTGCATATACTGGCCGAGTTTCCACTGCCTGTCCTGCGTAGCTCTTGATATGTCAGATCGAATTTTTAAATTACAGTCTTCTTTGGTAAAACTACCCGCCTTCAAGGCTTCGTTCAGAATTTTTTCTTTCAGAGCATAAGTTTTAAAATTAACTAGGATTCTGCACGGACTTTTTTTAGCTTTCCTTTCTTAAAGGAGTCTCTGTGGACTCTGTGGATGTCTTCCTCTAGTAATTTTTCATCTGTCCCGGGACTAAAGTCTTTCAATAACTTTACTACAAAACTCTTTATACTCTCACCCTCCATCCCTTCTGATATGTTCAAAATTCTAAGATTATTACGCCTTGCGTTGTTCTCTAACATCTCGATCTTGTCTCTTAAGTCCTTCTCATTTCCTTTTAGGGTCAAAATTTCTCCCTGGTTGTCTCTCACTGCTTTCCCCAGTTTCTCCACCGTAGTTTCTATGACTAGTACCCGGTCCATTAGTGTGTTAACTTTTAATTCGAGAGCTTCACACGTTGTCGGTATTTTTTCTTGATTCTTTTCTGATCTAGCAAAATTCGCCCTCATTTCTACAATCAGGGTTTCTATTAATTCCCCCATTGCTGGCTGCGCTGTTTGATTTGACACGTGTTCCTGGTGTATAGCTTCGTACCCAGTATTCTCCTTATCAGGTATGCTCTGATCTCTGAAGTTTGTAATTTCAGGACTTCCAGGACCTTCACATGGTTCTTTCCGTGCGTTCTCTGGAGAAGATGATCCTACTGCCACTACCTCTTTCTCTTTTCCTTCCATAGATAATACTTGAAACCTGTTGTTAATAGCAATTTCTCCACTTTTGGATCCTTGAGCGCCGCCTTGCATAATTGTATCTGTGTGAGGCTTATTTCCACGCCCTTCTTCTAGCCCCTTAGTTATTGAATTATTTAGGGCTTGTTTACCTTGGATTTTAAAAAACGAGTGCAGAGAAGGGATAAATTTAATTTTGACTGCTTGGTTCTTTAGTGCAGATTTAGTAGAAGTGGATATAATATCTGGGGGGGGACTCTGGGTTTCTCCTGACTTGTTCTCTATCTGAACTGTAACCGAGCTTTTCCTTGTTGTACCTAACTCCTTATTTTCTACGTCCAGCTGCCTATTTCTCAGGCAGTAACTAATTCCTTGAAAGGTTTTCTGATTGTGAGCTACTCCTTTATTTAGTTTTTCTAGTGCGGAGAGTTTCTGACCTCTCCTGCCCTTAAAGGCAGTTTTAACTGGAGTAGGGATTGACTGAGGCAAGCGATCTAAGGGGGCCCTAAGGGCGAGATCACCTCTACTTCCCCTCCCCCTACCGCTTACAGGAGTCATGCAAGTCTTCTCCCAGGGGTTTTCGCTGTGTTTTCCAGGGTCTAAGGCGTTGTACTCCCGCCTGCTTGTGGGACCTCTGTGGGTAAATTTGGCAGCAGCCCTTTGGCTCCACTGGAACTTCTCCGCGGTGTCTGTTCACACGCAGATGCCGTATGCGTGGACCACACCCTCCTCCAAACTTCTGCGGCTCTTACAGCCTCGCTGACTTGCTTCTGAGCGGTTTAGCCCGTATTCTTTCCAGTGGCTATGGCCCTAAAGAGGTAAGAACTTCACGTTTTTTGAGATAGTTCTTCATATTGCATCAGGGGGAGACAGTTTTTAGATCACTCATTGTTGTTAATCCCAGAGAGGGTCGGCACTTCTGACCGGGCTTCTCAACCGGCCGCCATGTTCTCCTCCGTCGCCTGTTCTCCTCCGTCGCCGATGTCTCGTGAAATGGTAACTTATATATAAGTGATATGTTACTAAATTAAGTTTTTCTAAATCAGTACTATGTGTAGAAGTACTCAGTTTTAAAAAAAATAACTAGTATTATTAGAAGTTGGTTTTTAAACTCCCGTATGGATTTGCGGCTCCTTCGCGATGCTACACTGGGGCACCGTGGTGGAGTCGCGACTCCTGAAAATTACAGTACCAGTTTGGGCACTTTTAGAAGACAGTTACAAAGGGTTAATATGTCTAACCAATAGAAATGTGTTTTACAATTTGAAATATTGTAGAAAGCAATTTGATTTGTTACTTACATTTATTTGTGTGCAGAAAGAGAGGGAAAGTTTGCCATTACGGGTTTTACCTTGTTGAGAGTGGTGCATTAAATGTATTGTGTGCAAAAGAAAATCTTTTATGAGTTTCTGATATTTCATATTCTGCAATACCATTTGAAAGGTGAGTTACAAATTTGTGAGGTGTATTATGTATTATGTAGTAGTACTTTACAATTTGTAGTGGTATTTTTATATTTGAAAAGCTTTATTTTCAAACTTTTGAAATTATTCGAGAACTGTGATGTTTGAAATATGTTATGAAATGTAGAGATGAGTATTGTAGTTTGTTTTATTGTACTGAAATGATGATTGAAATAGATTGTGCATAGTAATATGTGTACATTGGTAGATGGATTAGCGATTATGGTAGTTTGTATGAGTGTGCGGAAATGTACAATTGAAGTACGCCACATAATTTTAGATGTCGCTTTCAAATTGGAAGTGCATTCTCTGACGCTTTAAGGTCTGCATGGTCTTGTTACTGAAGTATGTCTCTACTTATACATGTATTCTGATACGTATTATCCATGTGAAGATGTTAGATGTGTAAAACACAGGTATACATCTATTTGTATGTTTCTTTTATATATGGTGTCACTAGCAAAAGGTACAGACACATGCATTCATGCTTTCAGGAATATGGAGAGACTTACAACAGAGATATGTGAAGGTTTGTTTCTTTGTATTTGGTTAGGCCCAACATTCTGAGTAGTAGTAGAAAGGTGAAGCTGCAGAATAAAAGTGAGGTTTAAGACATGTTGGCTGAGGGATTAGTGATTAGGCTACTTTGTATGAGTCTGTGGAAAGGTACAGTTCAAATGCACTGCATAATTTTCTGTGTCTGCTTGAAATGGGAAGTGCAGTCTCTGAAGTTTTAAGGTCTGCATAGTCTTGTGACTGAGGTATATCTCTACTTACACATGTATTCTGATACTTGTTATCCATCTGAAGATGCTATATGTGTAAAACACAGGTATACATCTATTTGTATGTTTCTTTTATATATGGTGTCACTAGCAAAAGATACAGACACATGCATGCATGCTTTCAGGAGTATGGTGAGACTTACAACAGAGACATGTGAAGGGTTGCTGCTTTGTATTTGGTTAGGCCCAGCATTCTGAGTAGTAGTAGAAAGGTGAAGCTGCAGCATAAAAGTGAGGTTTAAGACATGTTGACCGAGGGATTAGTGATTAGGCTACTTTGTATGGTTCTGTGGAAAGGTACACTTCAAATGCACCTCATAATTTTCAATGTCTGCTTGAAATGGGAAGTGCAGTCTCTGAATTTTTAAGGTCTGCATGGTCTTGTGACTGAGGTATGTCTCTACTTACACACGCATTCTGATACATGTTATCCATCTGAAGATGCTAGATGTGTAAAACACAGGTATACAACTATTTGTATGTTTCTTTTATATATGGTGTCACTAGCAAAAGGTACAGACACATGCATGCATGCTTTCAGGAATATGGTGAGACTTACAAGAGAGACATGTGAATGGTTGCTGCTATGTATTTGGCTAGGTCCAACACTCAGAGTAGTAGTCAAATGGTGAAGCAGCAGCATACATGTGAGTTTTAAGACATGTTGGCTGAGGGATTAGTGATTAGGAAACTTTGTATGAGTGTGTGGAAAGGTACACTTCAAATGCACCGCATAATTTTCGGTGTCTGCTTGAAATGGGAAGTGCAGTCTCTGAAGCTTTAAGGTCTGCATAGTCTTGTGACTGACGTATATCTCTACTTATACATGTATTCTGATATGTGTTATCCATCTGAAGATGCTAGACGTGTAAAACACAGGTATACAACTATTTGTATGTTTCTTTTTACATGGTGTCACTAGCAAAAGGTACAGACACATGCATGCATGCTTTCAGGGATATGGTGAGAATTACAACAGAGACATGTGAAGGGTTGCTCCTTTGTATTTGGTTAGGCCCAACATTCTGAGTAGAGGTAGAAAGGTGAAGCTGCAGCATAAAAGTGAGGTTTAAGACATGTTGACCGAGGGATTAGTGATAGGCTACTTTGTATGATTCTGTGGAAAGGTACACTTCAAATGCACCTCATAATTTTCGATGTCCGCTTGAAATGGGAAGTGCAGTCTCTGAATTTTTAAGGTCTGCATGGTCTTGTGACTGAGGTCTGTCTCTACTTACAAACGCATTCTGATACATGTTATCCATCTGAAGATGCTAGTCGTGTAAAACACAGGTATACAAGTATTTGTATGTTTCTTTTATATATGGTGTCACTGGCAAAAGGTACAGACACATGCATGCATGCTTTCCGGAATATGGTGAGACTTACAACAGAGACATGTGAAGGGTTGCTTCTTTGTATTTGGTTAGGCCCAACATTCTGAGTAGTAGTAGACAGGTGAAGCTGCAGCATAAAAGTGAGGTTTAAGGCATGTTGGCTGAGGGATTAGTGATTAGGCTACTTTGTATGAGTCTGTGGAAAGGTACACTTCAAATATACCGCATATTTTCGGTGTCTGCTTGAAATGGGAAGTGCAGTCTCTGAAGTTGTAAGGTCTGCATGGTCTTGTGAGTGAGGTATGTCTCTACTTACACATGTATTCTGATACGTGTTATCCATCTGAAGATGATAGATGTGTAAAACACAGGTACACAACTATTTGTATGTTTCTTTTATATATGGTGTCACTAGCATTAGGTACAGACACATGCATGCATGCTTTCAGGAATATGGTGAGACTTACAAGAGAGACATGTGAATGGTTTCTGCTATGTATTTGGCTAGGTCCAACACTCTGAGTAGTAGTCGAATGGTGAAGCAGCAGCATAAAAGTGAGTTTTAAGACATGTTGGCTGAGGGATTAGTGATTAGGCTACTTTGTTTGAGTCTGTGGAAAGGTACATTTGAAATAAACCACACAATTTTCGGTGTCTGTTTGAAATGGGAAGTGTAGTCTTTGAACTTTTAAGGTATGTATGGTCTTGAGACTGAGGTATGTGTGTACTTGCACATGTACGTGTTGTGCATCCGGTATACATCTATTTGTATATTTCTTTTATATATGATTCCACTAGCAAAAGAATGTGCCTCTTTTTCCCGCATACCATTACCCCGCATGTTGTTACAACGCAGTCGTTACAACGACAGCGTTGTAACAACGCATACCATTATCCCGCAAGTCGTAACAACGACATGCGGAGGGGGGGCGCTGGATGTTGGAATAGTAAAATGTACTATTCCAACTCCAGTCTGTGCGGACTGTAGGGAAGGTGTTGGATTTTAAATCCAACACCTTCTCCCCCCTCCGCAAGTTGTTGTAACGACTTGCGGGGTAATGGTATGCGTTGTCACAACACGGTTGTTGTTACGACTGCGTTGTAACAGCATGCGGGGTTACGGATGCGGGGTGACGGTTGTTTACCCTAGCAAAAGGCACAGACACATGCATACATGCTTTCAGGAATATGGTGAAAGTTACAACACACAGTTGCAAAGGGTTTTTCCTTTATATTTGGGTAAGCCCAACACTCTAGGTGTTACTTTGAAATGGGAATGCGCGTCTGCAAAGTTTAAGGGACTTTATGGTGTTGTGAATGGCATATGTGTCTACTTCTACATCTATTGTCTGATGTATTATGCATTCTGAACCTGGTTGGTTTCGGTACTAGTAGAGAAACCCTTTAGTTCTGCTCTGTCATTCTGTTGTGATGTCTTCTGAATGAAGGAATTGTGCAGTGTCTGACATAGCTTGTTCAATACCCAGGTGCCATATTTTATGAGTATAAATGAATACATATACTTTTTTTACTCAAATTCAGATAGCATGCACTCTGAGATGTTACTGTTTAAATGTTTGGTTCGTATCATAGGTTTGATAATATGTAAAGTATAATATTCTAAATATGTATGTGTTATGGAGACATTTGCAATGCAATTGAAAGTATTTATTTATTTATAGATGTGAATATTTGTATATAACTATTTTAATAGTATAAAATTATTTTTAGAAACTATTTAAACTTTTCTTTTTTTCCAGATATTTACAATTATTAGTAAGAAATATTGAGTATGGCAAGAAAAGATCAAAAGAGAAGACAAGAAAATAACAGTACTATTTAAAGGAAAGAGAAAAGCAGAAATTAGATGAAGTGCAAAATGTTACATTGAAGAAAAAGACTTCTGGTAAGAGAACTAAAGAGTTTGTTAAAAGACTTTCTAAGAATGTAAAGAATTTTCAAAATGTGGAAAAGAGAAAGGAAAGTTCTACAACAAATCGGAAGCAAGCGAAAAAAGGACATATTAAAAGAAAATCATGGTATGGGAAAACAATCCATGCTGAAAGAAGGCTGAAAGAATATAAAGACATAAGGAAGAGAATGTATACAAAAGTAATTGAAAGATTGTAAAAAATATTAAAAGAGATCAGTAGTTTAGATGAAAGAGCAACAAATTGAAAGTGTAGTAGAAAAAGCTTTTGAAATAAAAAGAAAATTATTTATATTAATATTGAAGAGAATGAAAACATTGGAAAAAATGCTGTTAATGAAAGAGAAAAGAAAAAGAAAAAGGATGGTTAATAGAAGTAACTTTTGTAAAATTTTCACTGGTGAATGGAAGCATACTACTAGTACTGAGCCTTTCTTTAATGAAGAAAGTTATTTTCGCCAAAACACATTACTTCATGCAGTTGATACTAGTGGACGATGTTGTGAGATCAAAGATGGTTGTCCCATTCCAAAAGAAAAGATGGTTCCTAGGAATGTGGAAGAAGTAATAGCTGAAGAAGTTCAAGGGAGGAGTACACAAGCTCTGGTGTATAAGTGGGAATGTAGCAGTATGTGTAGTATTCAACAGGAATCTATTGACATATTACGAATTTTTATATGACAATATGTCCAAAAAAGTCTTAAACAAAAGATTAAGATGTTACAAGGACTAGATCCATGTAAAGTAAGAAAATATACTAACTTGCAGGGTCATTCTCTAGCTTGTCTTTCAAGAACAGTGTGTCAAAGTACTTTCCATCATTTAAGAATGTTAGCAGTACACCACTCAGAAATGCGGAAGTTAGTAAGGAGACTCTACTATGTAAAAAGTCCTGCATTATCTTTAAGTGAAATGAACACAGCTCTTTTACATGGTTCAGTATCAGATGTAAAAAAAAGTTTGTGATGATATACAGTTTTGTTTCTTTTGTTCACAAGAGGAGTGTAGAGAAAGTGAGAGCTTGATAAGTGTAGGTGTTGAAGAACAGGTAGAAGATATTAGTACTAACAAGTTTGCAGAAGAAATTACAAAGTTTAAGAATAGTTTCATCTGAAAAACCAAACTATGTTTGTATTTGTTGTCGATGTACTCACTATAGCAGTCAAACTAGGAATGTTGATCTTTATTTAAAAAGTGAAAAGGAAAACAATGATAAGTGGGTGCAATTTGGTGCTTATTTTATGGTAGAAGGTCGGTTTCAGTTGGCTACTGATCAACATATTTGTAAATATTGTTACAACAAATTAGAAGAGAACAAAATGCCAGCTAGAGCTGTACACACGAACTTAGAGTTGGTAGCTATTCCTCCGGAACTGGCAGATTTAAATGCATATGAGTCCAATCTTATTCAATCTATTCACCCATTTCAGGCTATAGTTCGTATGGAGCTTAAAACTGGTAAGCTGCCTCCAACAGATTTACAAAGAGGTCTGAAAGGAAGAGTTGTCTACCTACCTTTAGCTTTTAAGAAAAATATTGAAACTGTTGGTATAGACAGGGAGGAAAGTGAGCCTGTAGTTATTCTAGTTAATGGTGTACCAACAAAGAGTCGAAAAATATGGCAAGAGTTTGTAGATGTTAACAAACTTCAAATGGCTACATTATATCTGGTACAGAATAATATTTGTTATGCTAATGTAAACGTTGATGAACAGGAAATATGTTTAGAAGATGAAACAGAAATTTCAAGTGGCCAAATAGAAAAAGTGGACAAGTCCAGGAGTGAAGAGATTTATGAGCATTACAGTATACATCCTCTACATTCAAAAGAAGTGAAAGGAAACAGTACTGCATTATTTCAAATTAAGAAAGCGAACTAATACTGATGAAAGTGCTTTGTCTTTCATTGAACAGGATGTTACCTGTGCCCTTCCAAGAGAAGGAGGAGAAAACACCTTGAGACAACAAGTTTTACAGTTTCAAAGTCACCGATGTGGAAAATACTGTAGACGAAAATACAAATCTAAGGGAAAATCATATGCAAAGTGTCATTTTGGATTCCCACGTCGAATAATTTCAAAAGAAAGAGTAAATAGGTTTATGTCAGCAGTAAGGCATACAATAAGTCAGAAATCTATGAAGAATACATAAACTTAAAAAGAACTGAAGAATCCAAGTAAATTAATGACTACAATCCAGTTATTTTGACAATGTGGAATGCAAACATGAATATTCAATATGTTGCAGATAATCCAATTGCTGTTGCTTGCTATGTTACTCGTCTTAGCAAGAAATTGTACAGCTTTAGCTTGAAAATGCTTTCCCACTGAGAGATTGGATCCTATGAATGTTCGGATCGGTTGAGCTCTGCCAGTTTATATTCAAAGTCAAGAGGAATCATTTGGGTGAGTTTAGGTCTTGCCTGCACACGAAATAGAGTATTGAAAACATTACAAGAAATCGAATACTTAGCACTGAATGAACCAGAAAGTACAGATATTGTTAAAACTAATATGCTGGATACATGCTATACCAAAAGGAATTACACATCTGGAAAACCTATTTCTCTATGAAATACTTCAACATTACAGCTTTAAAAGAAATGTTACGGAAAATATAAATGAAGAAAAATATGCAGTAATTGGATGTGACAGATGTTTGGTTAAACATTGCAAAGAAAATGTTATTAACCACAGAAAACTGAGTTGTGAAAGTCCAGATAAGAGGGAATTTTTCTATTTAGGACTTCTACAACTGTTCAAGCCTTGGCGTAGTGAAACGGAATTAAATTGGAGATTTCGACTGCTATGAAGATTTTTTTAATGCATGTAAAGATAGCATTCAATGCACAATTTTCCCAACTTATCTACAAATGTTAAATGATGAGATTGAACAAGAAACTACTATTGCAGATGAAATAGCTAGAGACAGTTCTCAAGATAGTCAAAGTTCGGCTGTACTAATTCAAGATCCACTAGGACAAGCAATTATTGAAAATGAAGCAGCAATAGCCATGAATGAATTAGAAACTGCAATGCAACAAGCTCAACAGGAAAAGTTAGAAGAACAACTAAGGGGCCTATTAGGATGGCGGGCGGACTTTCGTCCGCCCGCCACCCTAGCGGTGCTGGGACTGGCCGCCAGTGGTGCGGCGGTCCCGCACCGGCGATTAGGATGCCACCGCCACCGTGGCGGTGGCATCCTCCATTCCCAGCATTGTGGCGGGTGGTGCTCACAGCACCGCCCGCCACAATGCTGGGAATGCACTGTGTGCATTGTCATGCACAAGGTGACAGGCACCGCGCGGTGCCTGCCACCTTGTCCATGACAATGTGTAGCCCCCATGTGCACCCCCCACCCCCCCAATACCCTGGGGGCCCGCAATGGCCCCCAACAGCAAATTCCGCATGCCTTTTTGTGGCGGCATCGCCGCCACGGAAAGGCTGCTTCCCGCACCCATTCCAATATGGATGGCGGTGTCTAGCAGACACTGCCACCATATCTAGCCCCTTTTCCGCCCGGTCAACTGGTCGACCGGCGGAAAACCGGCAGACGGTCTTTCCGTCCGCCGAGGTCCCCCCACCATACTAATATGGTGGGGGGAAATGGGTGGTGGGCGGAGGGAAATGTAGGGCGGAACGCCACCGCCATGCGGGCGGTGGCGATCCGCCCTACATCCTAATCACCCCCAAAATATTGAACAAAAAGAAATATATCAACAAGTGACACAACAAAAACAACATGGTTTGCTTCACGAAAAAAAAGAATGCCAATGTTCATCATTTAAACCTATTCTAATGTATATCAGTGTTCAAGCAGGAACAGGAAAAAGCTTCTTAATTAAAGTTTTGACCAGTTATCTACACAAAACTACAGAATCACATTTATCTTGTGCTGTAAAAGCTCCAACTGGATTAGTAGCACACAACATTAAAGGGATTACTTTACATCGATTACTTATGCTACCAGTTGAACATGATAAGATATTGGAATATCAGAAGCTATCTAGAGAAGCTTGTTATGAAGTGTAAAGAGTACTGAAGAAAATTAAAGTTCTAATCATTGAAGAGGTGAGCATGGTCTCAAACTTAATGCTTGCCTTTGTACACTTGAGAATGCAACAGATTTTAAAAACAGATTACGATTGTTCTGTTTGGAGGAAAACGTGTAATTGTATTCGGAGATCTACTACAACTTACTCCTGTAAAAGGACAAACTGTTTTTAAAACACTTGTCCATGAAGACACTAGGAAATCTTTGGGAAGTATTGGAAATGTAAACATTTGGTGACATTTTGAATATAAAGAACTTATTAAGAATATGCGACAAGCAAGTGATGAACATTATGGAAATATTCTTCAAGATATAGGAATTGGTGCATTGACAAAACATGGTAAACAAGCTTTAGAAAGTCGGCTAGTAAGGAACTTGTTTACAATGTACAATAAGCTTTAAGAAAAGAAGTCTATAGTTTGCCTAATGCCTACACTGCAAGAGTGTTCTACATTTAATCAAGAAGTTTTAAAACTGGAAAAACAACAAATAGTGGGAATTGAAGCTATTGATAAAATTGAACACCAAGGAGTGACTATTCTTCTCACAGACAAACTACAGTCTAAATTGGATTCTTTGGAAAAGTCTGTATCTAAAACTGCAGGCTTAGAAAAGACTTTACATGTATGTATAAACTGTCGGGCAATTTTACGGCGTAATTTGAATGTAGAAGATGGTTTAGTAAATGTAGCACTGGGAAAAGTTGTTGATTTAGTTAATTTTCAGAACAGAGATGGAATAGAATTTTTGAAGATAAAATTTGATCAGATTAAAGAGGTAAAACAGATTGGGCGTTGTGTTATACGTTTTTTGCTTGTAAAAGACTTGTATGTTCGCAGAAAACAGTTTCCTCTGTCTTTAGCATATGCAGCAACTATTCATAAATCTCAAAGTTTAAGTATAGTCAGTGCTTTTGTAAATATCGGAAGTAGTGTTCAAAGAGGGAATGGTATATGTTGCATTATCTCGAGTAAGAACATTATGTGGTTTGTATTTGATAGATTTCGATGAGAAAAAGGTTAGTGCTGATGCAAATTGTGTAAGACAGTACAATCGTTTAAGAAGACTTTATGCTCCTGATTTAGGTGAATATCCCATATATGAGAAATGTATAGTCTGTCCGAAACGGAAATATGTCAAAGATGGAATTGAGGTTCAAATAAAGAAAAGAAATTAAGAGAAACTTGAAGGCGTAAAGAAAAAGAAAATGGAAACTGTTGATGAGATTGTAGGATACCAGTTGGAAAATAGTTTAGGTATCAACTGCTATGCTAATGTGATTCTGAATGTTGTGTTTTATCTAGAAGAGCTTTGTTGTAAAATCAGGGAAAATCATGAAAAAAGATTTTGTTCTTTATTACATCATGTATTTCAACAGTTGGTAACTGACAGTAGTAAAATCCATACTGCTTCTGGCGTTCGGCATTTTTTGGATATATGTACTGGTTCATTGACATTTACACTTAATGTACAACAAGATGCACAAGAATTTTTAATGCTTATGCTTGGAGTGTTAGAACATGAAAGAATACAGATTGAAAAGCGGAATCTTTAACCCTAAAAACGGTGGAGGATAAAGTGGGCTCATTAGAGGCCGATCTATCCCGGGTACACTCAGGGCTGGCCAACGTAAGGGCACGGGTACAGAAACTGCTGGAAGAGGCAAGACATGAATACAGGTTTAAGCTAGATCAAAAATGCAAAGCTCAATGGTATACAAGATCTATGCAGAATTTTGAGTATGGTGAGAAAGAGGGTGCACTGTTGGCCTGGAAGGCCAGGGTAGATTGGTCTAGGAATTATATTGGCCAACTAGTTGTGAATGAGAATGGAGATGTCTCCAATAAAATGGAGAATATGCACACCTGCTTAGTCTCTCTCTTTTCTGCTCTATATAGGGAAGAAATCTTCCCAAGCCCGGAGGTCCTCAAGGCCTGGCTGAGTAAGATACAATTACCCAGCCTAACAACAAACTGCCATGAGATTTTGGATGCCCTGATAAAAAAGGAGGAGATTTGTCTAAGTCTCAGTAAAAGCAGGAATGGTAAAGCTGCAGGTACTGATGCACTCCCTAACGAATTATATAATTTTCTGATAGAGGAGCTGGGACCAATTTTGGAAACTCTGTTTAATTCGATCTATCTACCAGGGGGTCAAGTTCCTAGATCTTGGAAAGAGGCAACAATTGTACTTATTTTGAAACCCTCTAAAGACCTAACTCGAGCTGATTCCTACAGGCCAATTTCCCTGCTGAATGCGGATTATAAGATCTTTATGAGTATTTTAGCGGGAGATTGGCAAAAGTCGCTCCACAATTAGTACATCCTGACTAGAAGGGATTTATCCCAAAGAGGCACATGGAGTGTGCTGGGAGTTCCTGTGGGAGGTTATGAGAGCAATGGGTTACCCTCTTGTATACACTTAAAATGATTTATGTGGGAGCTTCGGCCAGGATCCTGTTAAATGGGGTCCTGACCCCCAGTTTCAGTATAATAAGAGGGACACAACAGGGTTGTCCCCTTTCACCTTTGTTATTCGATATATATATGGAGCTATTGGCCCAACTGTTAAGATTTGATGTCTTCGTAATCCCTTTCAGATCTCAGTCCTATAGGAGTAAGGTCGCGCTTTATGCTGATAATCTATTGCTCTATAAGGCTGATCCTGCTATTTCTATCCCGAGGGTGGATCATCTAATAGAGGAGTTTGGGTCCCTATCTGGATATTCAGTAAATACCTCGAAGACTGAGGTGATGTGATGGAATATTAAGGATTGGGACGGGAAAGTTAGCACTAACTTAAAAAATCTGGGGATCACGATAGTAGATGAGATAGATAAAATTCCGCAGCTTAATCTACAAAGGGTAGCAAGAGAAATAGACCATCTATTTGCTAGATGGAAAAATCTCCCCCTAACCATATTTGGATGTGTTAATCTAATAAAAATGGTCACACTACCCAAACTAACTTACCTTTTCAACGCTATCCCCCTTGGTTTTCCCAAATCAGACATCGATAAAATCCAGGGGAAGGCCGTAAGCTTCATATGGGCTTATAAGGCTGCAAGGTTGGCATGGAAAAAACTTCGACGTAGGCTTGCCAAAAGGGGGATTGGCCCTGCCAGACTTTAATTGGTACTGTGCAGCTTTCCAATTTAAAAACATTCGGATGCTGCTTGTGAAGGCTGACGACTCTACTTGGGGGAAGCTCCTAGGTGAGATGGTAAGGCAATAGGGTGGAGATGGGTTCCTATATAAGCTTGGCGCTCCCAGATACTTTAAGAAAGTCCATCTAAAAATACTGAGGTCTGCCTCACACCTGTGGTATAAGGTCAGGAGTAGATGGGACCTAGGTTTTTATTCTGACTTGGCTCCAGTCTGGGACTCCCCCGGGACACCGTTATGTTTAAAAGATAGCCTAAGTGTACCACTCAGAAGGGCAGGGATCACAACATGGATAGACTTGATGACATCGGAGGATGCGTATCTATGGGAAGTTTTAAAAGCAAAGATTGGAAATGATTTCTCTAGGTTTAAGTTCATCCAACTTTCTTCCTCGTCTATGGCTGTTAAAAAGGAAATTCGGGGTGATTGGGAATTGGAGTTATCTCTCCAGGATATACGCCCTAAGACTAAGGAAGTCTCTATGTGGTATGGGAAGCTTCTGGAGGCAGACGAGAAAGAGTTAGCATCTCCCCACATAGTTTGGAGTGGGTCCTCCTTTGAGTGTGACATTAAAACGGTTTGGGACCACTCCTTGAGACTTCTCTACAGGAACCAGCCAACCTGAAGAGGAATCATTTTTTTACAATCAATCGCCTATATTGGACTCCAGCTAAAATTGCAAAGTTTGTTTCAAGCCCCCCTCCCAAGTGTGCAAGATGCGGCTGTATAGGAGCAAAGGATCTTCATATTTTTTTTAATGTCCAAGGCTGAGGGATTATTGGGGTGGAATTGAACTTGCCTTTAAAGGTATTTTTGGCAGAGAGATCTATCTGAATATAGTTTTTATTCTCTTCAGAGGGGACGATAAAGTCAGTAAGCTGTTGAGGCGGTCACTTAGAGTGCTGCTCTTTTACCTGATTTTGATCGCCTGAAAAGAAATGTTCATGAAATGGAGGGATCCTCTTCCTCCGAATGTGGAAGACTGGGATAGGGCAGCTATCAAAGTGGCACGTTTTGATCAGGGAGCAGAAAAGGGAATCATCTCCAACATATGGTTGGACTTTATAATATGGAGTAAATCCCTGGGTATCGACTATCCAGTCCAATCATTTCACCAAGGCACCGACAAAGGTGTTGGTCTGGTAGGGTACCCATACCAGGGCGATTGCAGTAGCCGCAGGGCATATAGTTTGATGGAGCAGCGCTACAAAGTATTTCAGATGCTTTCTGGGACTAAGTTACAGATGGGATCATAAATGTGAAGAGTGTTCATTTACTACCATCACTGAAATACAAACAGAACGATTAATATACTTGATGATACGAGACTGCAAGTCAGTACCTTTTAACAAATTGATTAAAACAGCCAATCAGGACATGAAATGTTCACATTGTAGATCAGAGATGTTGTCTACATTACATATAGAAAGATTTGGAAAATATCTAATTTTAATGTTTCAATGTTGTAGAGAAAATGGAAGAAAATTGGAATCGAAAATTAAAAATGTTGTTGCAAGTCAAATATCTATTTCAGAAGGAACTTTTATAGCAGTGGCTATTATTTTCCATGATGGACCTACTACAACATCTGGACACTATACCATGTATTTAAAGTGTAATAAAGGATGGACACATTACAATGATGCCCACTTGGAATTCAAACATAGATTGCCTTACAAATTACCAAATTCTTACTTTATATTTTTGAAGCCAAAGTTTTGAATACATCATTCGGCCTATTGGGAAGATGTGAACACAAATTAACAATTTATATTGGATATTTTTGAAGCAAACATTTTAAATACATTATTCGGCCTATTGGGAAGATGTGAACAGAAAGTAGACAGGATTGAAACTATTACTATTTATAATTAGTGTTTGGATTATTATTTGTGCTAATTGATATAGCATTTGGAAAATTGTGTTTAAAAGCAAATAGTTTAAATATTTGTTGTCTATATTGTACCAGATGTAAACGAGAGTGTACATTTCAGCAAATGTAGTTGAGAGAAATAATAGACTTAATGTACAAGATGGACGTAATTAAGAAACTGTAGATAGGGAAACACATAGCTACACATATTGACAATAATGCTCTGCACTGATTTGGGTTTCTTTTTTTACAATCTTGTTGATTGTTTTTTTCCCCGCTGTTCAATGATGATACTACGTTGAAATCACTGTGTATGGTGAAGTTCAGTAGAATCTGAGAACAGCAAAAAAGGGAAACTGAAAATGTTATGTAATTCTAAAATTATGCTGTGTTCTTAAAAATATAATATTATAATTTCTGTAATACATTACATTACATAACAGTTTTTCTTCTTCTTGTTTACAGTAGGTAATGGTGAAGTTTGAAAAGAGTTTTAATGCTGTTTATGACAAAACTACTCTAAAGTAGTTCAACAGAGTTATGTATCTAAATTACTTAAAAAAGGTAAGAGTACACAACATAATATGCATGATAACGTGAACCAATGTTTAAAGTTCATTTATATATTATTTATTTCTAATAAAAATAATGTTGATCCTTTACAAAATTTAAAAAACATTCATCATGTTGCTGATGTCATCAGTCAGGTAGTCATGCTTTCACACAAACACTGTCCATGCTGCCATCTAATCTCTGTAGCACAACTGTGGCACTAATAGGATAACCCTGGCATAATCCTTTCATTTTTCATTTCACAGAGGCAAAACCCATGCACTCATGCAATCACCCAGACACTACCCCAGCACTTATGCAATCACCAAAGCACTACCCATGTACTCATACAAAGACCCAGGCACTACTCATACACTCATCCATTCACTCAGCCATCACCCATGCACTCAACGAATGCCTCAAATACTACCCAAGCACTCATCCAATGACCAAGACATTACCCGTGCACTCATAGTTTCACTCAGGTACTTCCCATGCACTCATTCAATAACCCAGGCACTACTCCTGGACTCATGGAATCACCCACCCACTATGCATGTACTCATGCAATCACTAAGGCACTGGTGTTGAACTCAATTATTCACTCAGGCACTACCCATGCACTCATCCAATAACTTAGGCATTATCCTTGCATCAATCCATTTACTCAGGCACTACCCATGCACTCCTCCAATTACCCAGACAGTACTGCTGCACTCATGCAATGACCCAAACAATACCCCTGCACTCATGCAATCACCCAGGCACTACCCATGTACTCATGCAATCACTAAGGCACTACTCTTGCACTCAACTATTCATTCAGGCACTACCCATGCACTCATCCATTCTCTCAGGCAGTACCCATGCACTCTTCAAATGACCCAGGCATTACTCATGTAGTCTTCCTTTTAGTCATGCAGTACCCAGGCACTCTTCTAATCACTCAGGCAGTACCCCTGCACTCATGCAATCACCATAGCACTATCCATATACTCATGCACTCACTCAGGGACTACTGTTGAACTCATGCATTCCCTTTAATACTACTTCTGCACTCATTCATTCAGTGAGGCACTACCCATGCACTCATCCAATGACCCAGGCATTACAGTTGCAGTCATCCTTTTACTCAGGCACTACCCATGTACCCATCTAAGTACCCAGATATTACCCTTGGACTCATAAAGTCACTCAGGGACTACCCATGCACTCATCCAAACACTCAGATAGTACCCCTGCACTGATGCAATCACTCTTGTACTGCCCATATACTTATGAAATCACTCAGGCATTATTCTTCCACTCAACCATTCACTAAGGCACTAACCATGCACTCATCCAATGACCCATGCATTACCCTTCCACCTATTCTTCCAGTCAGGCATTACCCATACACTCATCCAATCACTGAGGCACTACCCATGCACTCATGGAATCAGACAGGCACTACTCTTGCACTGTAGCATTCACTCAGACAGTAACCATGTACTCATCCATTCACTCAGGCAATACCCATGCACTCATCGAATGACCCAGACATTACCCTTGCACAAAACCTTCCACTCATGCACTACTCATGCACTCATCCATTCACTCAGGCACTACCCATACATTCATCCAATTACCCAGGCATTACTCGTGTACCCATACTTTCGCTCAGGTACTTCCCATACACTCATCAAATCATACAGGCACTATCCCTGCACTCATGCAATCACTCACACACTACCCATGTACTTATGTAATCACTCAGGCACTACTCTTGCACTCAAATATTCAATCAGGCACTACACATGCACTCATCCATTCTCTCAGTCACTACCCATGCACTCATCCAGTGACCCAGGCATTACTGTTCAACTCATTCTTTAACTCAGGCAGTTTGTATCCACTCATACAACCACCCAAGCACCACCCTTGTATTCATCCATTCACCCAGGCACTACTCATCCAATCACCCAGGCAGTACCGCTGTACTCATGAAATCACCCAGGAACTACCCATGCATTCATGCTATCACTCAGGCACTACTGTTTCACTCAACCATTCTCTCAGACACTACCCGTGCACTCATCCAATGGCCCAGGCATTACCGTTGCACTCATTCATTCACCCAGGCAGTACTCATGCACTCATACAATGACTCAGACATTACCCTTGCAGTAATTCATAGAACACATACAATTTGTCTATCTTTAACGAAATAGGCGGTTCTAAAAAGAACCATTCTTTTTTGTTTTAATTTTTTTGTGTTTTTTTAACTCTTTTATTTATTTTTTTGGTGTTTTTTTAAAAAAAAGATTGAAAAAAACAAGGGAATGAACTGTAAAAACTTTTCAAAAGATTTTGCAATTAGAATGTCATTGCAAAAACAAAATAAAATGTAACATTTATGGTTCTTTGTAGCAACAACAACTGCTGCAACAGATTGTTTGCCTGCACAAAGAAGTTTCTTGTACTTTATGCAGTGCTGTTCCAGTCCTGCAAACTCTGGACCAATTAATGAAGTTTGTGGAGATGCACTGGATCCCGCAGAAGTACTAGGTCCTGCGACCTCATCATCGTGTTATGTGTCCTCCATTTGGCGGCGATGTTGTTCACGCACAAGACGGTTTGGGTGCATGGTCCGAAGATGCTTCATCATGGTTGAAGTCACGCAAGAATACTTTTTCTCAGATCCCCGAGATAAAACGTTGTCACACACAGCGCAGGTGACCTTGCGCGCATTTACTTTCTTCTCTCCAGGTGCTATTGAGTAAAAAGCCCACACAACACTTTCTTTCCTTTTCTTAGTGGGTTCTTCCAGCTCCTCTTCATCTTCAGGATTATCCTGTGGTGGATTTTGAGATGCCATTTCTTCAGTTGAAAAAAACCCACCAAAAAATCAAATAAAGAGGCACATAAGACACAAGAGGTGTTTCTTGTAAAGATGCTCCTAGAAGAATGAAAAAATTGGGTGGGGTCCTGCAAGTACTAGAATAGAAAGCTTCTTAACCAATAAAATGCTTTCTTTTGAAGTCACATGGGAGTCGCGTACTGGACACATATTCACTGCGCACCAGACGCGATTCACAAAAAATATATTTAACAATAATATATCTTTATTCCAGTACAAATGTAGTAAATTTACAAATTTGAATGTAAATCTCTTGGTATAATATATATTATAAAGTTATATATATATATTTTTAAAACTGAATATTTTGCGCTGGATTCGTGTACCTATCGCATACCCGGAAATACGTGCGTGAGGGTACGTGGGATCGTCGCAGCTCCCCTAACTTCATTATATGAACTCAAATATTCAAAAAATTTATGTTGATATCATTTTTATAACTCTTTCAATAAAACATATACAATGCGCATCCTGCGCGACGTATGCGCATCATGCTCGACCTAACAAATATGGCTGCACGATGCTTGGATTCGCGAACTCACCGTGACTGGTACACGATTAGTACGCAAATCTCACACTTTAAAAAAAATTGTAAATATATATTTAAAAAGGGATACAAAATTACATTACCTTAATGAATGCAAAAAAAAATTGAACAAGCCTTTTTAACATGTAATGTAACTTTTACACACTGCAATTCTTCAGAACTTGTTGAACATGTAGCACCATTTCTGTTCCACTTTCAGAACAAGTTACCAAACCTTAGATTTTCACTGAAAAAACCACAGGTTTCAGAGATGTTATACTTAGGAATTAGCATTTAAAAAACCTTTGAAATTCAGTGAAAAAACCACAGGTTTCAGGGATGTTATAGTTAGGAATTAGCATTTAAAAAACAGTAGAAATTCATTGAAAAAAACAGAGGTTTCAGGGACGTTATAGTTAGGAATTAGCATTTAAAAAACCTTAGAAATTCACAGAAAAAAACCACAGGTTTCAGGGATGTTATAATTAGGCTGACATTTCACTCGTACAAAACCATGTCATGAGTGAGGTAATATGTGGCGTCATCAGCAGTGCATTGCGGGGGCGCGAGTTATAGTTAGCTCAGCTAACTATAACAGCCGAATTTCTCTGATTTTGTACGAGTGAAATGTCAGCCTAACTATAATGTCCCTGAAACCTAAGGTTTTTTAAATGATAATCCCTAACTATAACGTCCCTGAAACCTCTTATTGTTTCAGTGAATATATATATATATATGTATATATGCAATGCATGGAATATACAGGAAATAAAATGCAGGCAGATAGCAATAATAAAATGAAACGCAAGCAGATAATAATATGGAATGAAACACAAGCAGATAATGCTGGACGTCCTGTAAGAAATCAGAGTGATATATACACTAAATACATCAGATGATTACAATCACTAAAGAATTGATGTGCACACAGACACCCACACATCACAAAGTCAATACTCAAAGAAAACACCTCAGATGGTTATAGCCCCTAGAAACTTGAATGTGCACACAGACAGTCACGCATCCCAATGGCTGTTATAGTCACTGGAAACTTGAATGTGCACACAGATAGTCACACATCACAATAGCACATCATCTGGTGAAAACTTTATCTTGGCCCACTCCAGACCGGCTTCAAGAGACTCAGCAACCAGATTCCTGCACTGATGACGCATCTGCCGTTCAGGCTTAAATCCCAGTTTCTAAGTCAACAAACCCCAGCTTTATAGTCTCAAAACACACTAGAAGGTTCCGAGAGACCTTCCTCTGCACCAAGGAAACTAACTGGAATTGCCCACTTTCCATGCAAGCATTCCAAAGGCAAAGGTGTTCTCACATTCCTTCTGCATTCTCATGTGTTCCAGCCTTTATCTTAACGAAGCTTACGAAAGTCTCCGGCAGTACAGTCAACAAAACAACCTTGAACGTGAAGAACCTATACAACTTGAGTAATCTGGGGGCCTGCCTGTGCGTGCAAAAAGCTCAACTAAGACAGAGTCAGAATTCAAGATGAAGGCATGTCAAAGCCAATAGTAAGAACTTCATAATACTTCCCAATGTACAACACAATGCACATTTGTGCATCACTGCCTATAGCATCACACACTTCATCTCCCAACGTACAACATAATGCACATTTGAGCACCACTGCCTATAACACTGCATTCCGAGACCAAGACGTGCATTCCACACCTCTCTCCCTCTTTCTCTCTCTCTCTCTCTCTCTCTCATGCTTTTAAATGCACATTCCACACGTTCTGTTCCTGGCAATGCTGTTCTACTCTGTGAAAGCTCTCCCACTTTAAAACTATGAGATTACACAAGAGACATCTTCAAGGAAAAAAGCACATGCTGGGAAAAATGATGTTGTACATTCAAGCTAGGATAAAGTAAAACACCAAAAGTCAATTAAAACAATGGTAGTCAAAGGTCATTATGTGGTTTCAAAACATAGGAGTGCCTCTAGCAATACATTCATAGACCCCACCGTTGGTCCACCAATGTAGGAAGCTGACTCTCTATATGGTGTACTAAAATGAAGCACGCTGTGCAGAGAGTCCAGTGAGACCCTTATTCGCATACAGAGGCAAAAGTAGATAATACTAATGCTCTATTTGTGGTAGTGTGGGTGAGCAGTTAGGCTTATCAGAGGGTAGTGCTAAGCATTTGTTATACTCACAGAGGCAATAAATGTGACACGCTATCAAGAAAAATAAAAAATTTACAGTTCGCAAAATAAATCACATTTGTGTGCAATTATGCACTATTGAAATCAATGGGGAAAAAGACAAAAATGCATGTGAAATCATACAGTTAACTTTCAAGTTTACCGCTTCGATTTCAGTAGTTAGCAAGGCCAGGTCCAATGTCTCATCAGCGGATTCTCTGAAGCATCCTGGATTCTGCTGAGGTCATAGGTAGCTGGTGCGCTGCACGGGAGTGGGCCACTTGAACATACACTGCACAAAGGGACTTACAGGTAAGTCTTTAGGGGCCAACTTGAGGGAGCAGGTCACAAGGGCCTCAGGACAATGGGAACACAGCTGGGTCATCGTTATCAGGGCCGCTCGGGACGGTTGCAGAGCAGAAAGGTCTGCCTGGCAGCGTGCGTCAAGATGTCCTTGCGGTCAGGAGCAGGCAACTTGGAGAGGCAATTTTGTGACCACACCATTGCTTGGTAGGTTTTATGGGAGCCCTCTACAGAGTCTCCTGTGTGCATTTATTAATAAATCCAACACTGGCGCCAGTGAGGGTTTATTAAGACAAGAGTTTTAGTACAAAACATCTCAGGGTATGGTGAAGCCGTCATAGAGCTAGGAAACTCATAATGACAAGTATCCAGCCCATGTACTCTCTATGGCTTCCCTGTGCTCTTACAATATCCATGAATGGACTTGATATTGTGGGATCATCTCTGTTCATGCAGATATGTCCACACATGGGCTGTACTGCACCCTGCCTTAGGGTTGTAAGGCATGCAGTAGGGGTAACCTATCAATACCTCATGCAGTATATGTGTGTATGGCACACAAGGCTGTGTGCCATGTTGACTCTTCTGTTTTCTCTGCACCAAGACATGCAGCCTGCAATGGCAGTTTGCATGGTCTTGAGGAGGGGTCTCTGGGGTGGTGCAATTTGTGCTGCATCCCCAGTGGACCCTCTTCAGTCCCAATGCCCTAGGTACCAGGGGTTCCATTTACTAGGGGCCTTTTAGGGGATGCTGAAGTTGTGCCAATTGTGGTACAGAATTAGGGAAGGAATACTGGTACTGAGGACCTGGTTAGCAGGGACACAATACACCTCAGCCAAAGTTGCATCAAAAAGCAGGCAAACGTTGGGGGGGGGTACTACAACAACAACCTAGTTCCTCACTCACACATACACACACACACCCACATTAATACACACATACATACATATATGCATGTGATACATATCATAATAAACAGCTTTCCTCTTCAAAAGGACTCCACAGCACTCCGGTGCAAGTTAAATTGCCAAGTTTATTCGCGGACACTTAGGATGAACACCTAAAAGAAATCTTTGATGTAACATGGTAGGAGGACATGTTCATGATGCCACTAGATGTGACATCTCTTTACACAAGCATCAGACACAAAGATGGTTTAAAAGCTACACAACACTTTCTAAGAGCAAGGGCAAATATGATACTGCAAGCGCAATGAGATGATTCTACAGATGATGGAATGGTGCCTAAGCAGAAACATTTTCTTATTCAATGGTGAACTTTTTCAGCAGCAGTGGGGGACTTCAATGGGTATCTGCTTCACCCCCAGCTTTGCAAACTGACATACCAGACAACTACTGTGATACTTTTGTGATATGGACTGACTATAGCCCTCGACACGACATCCTGTCCCTTGATGATTTGGGGATGCTTTACTTACTTAGCATGACTAATGTTTGAGGACACGAACGTCTACAGACTCTACATTTGCTTTGTACGTCTTTCTACTTGGTCCTATATTTCGGTTTAATATTATGAAACAAGGAATCTAATTTAAAGATTACAATGCTCTGCCTGTCAAAATGTTTTTGTACAGAGTACCACCAATCATTGCTTTTATCTTCTTTCTTAAGCACCCAAGAGCAAGAGACCACCTGGGTCAGTTACCACCAGTGTTGATGTGGATGTGACCGGGGTGACTACAATGACCACCCACAGTGCAGCAGCCATGGCAGATGGTTCTGATGCCCCCTGTAAGTCACTTCTATTCCCCACTACTAAAATCATGCCGTTGTGTATACTTATTCAGTTTTTGTGAACTCCGATTGGATGTTGTTGTTTTTCCCTACAATTACCTTTGTTTTTTCTATATTTCCTGCTTCTGCAGCTGACTTTCTCCTGTCTGTACCTTTTTTCTGCTCCCTTTTGTTGTAAGCTTCCCCTTGCCCCTCTTTTACATGTCTTGTTGTATACTACTAAGAGGGGAAAAGATTTTTGGTAATGTGAAGAGTATTGCACAGCCAGGCCCAAGTACTCTAGTCACCAAACATGTTGGTGGTTTTCTTGATCAAACAGTCAAATAGTACAGGGGCAGAGATTGAGTGGTCATTTTAGTCATGGATCCCCATGTTGTTTTATACTGGCAAGTTCCGTGACAGTGCAGCATGGCAGGAATGATATACCACAACCAATACCATATGTCCTTTCCACTTCCTTCTTCCTCTTATCCATTTGTAGCCTCACCTTATGTTCTTCCCTTATTATCCCCTTATTATCCCTCCATTAGGAGAAAAAAGTTTTAGGTTGACTCAATGACTACCTGGTTTTTACACTGTTTTTAAGCAATAAACAAAGTAACACAAATCTCTCAAAGTGATTGCTTTCAATAGAAGTAATGCTGATAGACAGCTAACCTAACTGTAGTGATATATTGTTATTATACCTTATGCAAAATAAATACTTAGGTGACTATCTGGTATCTAAAATGGGAGCATTATGCTTCCACAGGCCACCAGCAGTGACGTTATTGGAGGGAGGCCGGAGGACGCCCATCTAGTCGAGGGAGAAGTCTCAAGTGCACAAGTGGTAAATCCTAGCCAAGTAGCTGCATGTACCTGCCTGTCATAGCATTTAGATAAGTGCGCTCATCGTGTGACATATCTCCAGTTGCAGCGCGCCAACCACAACCACTTAATTAGAGGAGTTTGGCAAATGAGCTAGCACACCACTCAGCATTTCTATACCAGTGCGCCTCTCTCCAGTCCACAGGGCGGAGTAGGCCTCTTTGAGACCTGACTCTGAGTCCCAACTCCGTCTGACTCCTGGCCCAAATGAGATTGAGAGAGATAGACCTGTAGTGCACTGCTGTTAATGAACAAGAAGAGCAAAAGAATTTGAGCATTTTGCTTAGATTTATTAACTAAACTGACTGGTCTGGTTTCTGTAAAACCTGAAAAAAAAGAACAGCAAGGAGTGGATCATGCAAGTAAATCTAGATAAGTCTGATGGGGCAATCACATTGAGGGAGAATCACCCATCAGGACCCAAAAATTGCAAATTGTCAAAATCAAGTTTAAAAATTAATTGAATAACTCTCTCAATGTCTGCCACCACATGAATCATTATCACTTACACTCACGCAATATATATCACTCATTGGTGCAATAGTTACCTGTTTCAAGCAAGGTTGTACACATTTGTCTAATACATCGCCTCTTTTACCATGGAAACAACGAACAATTGCAGTCTTCTAAATTAATGATCTTTCCTGGGACAGCCCAGCTAGGGAATGATAAAAAGAAGGATAAGGATGGGAGGCATTGTCTTCGTCCTTGAAACGAATGGGAAGGCTTCTTCTGTGCACACTGGTCTAACTCCATTCCAGACATAAGTCCATAAGTTAGACACCAAATATTTATATGTTCTTCTAGCTATATCGATTTCTTTTTGGAAAGCAGCTTGATGATAATGTGAACTTTCTATTGTAGCCTACTCAGTCAGGGAAGTAAAGTAGAGTTCATTCTCAAACTCAGGGGTTTGCCCAGAAGTTGGTCAGCTAACACACTTGAGTCTGACCAATCACCCTCATCCTCCTCCTCCTCTGCTGTTTCAGTAACAGTTTAAACATGGTCAGTTTCTCAATGTTTTGAGGCAAGAGACTGGTCCCTCTGTTTGTGACAACTGGGCCAGCTGCACTGAACACATGCTCAGCAGATACTCTGGCACCGGACGAGCCAGTTACTTTATTGCCAGCCTGCTGAGCTCTGGCCATTGACGCATCTTCCTATACCAATAGACTAATTGATTTTGATCCAGGAAGACTTCTTTTGGGTCATCCAGATAGTCTTGGACAATTCTCTGAATGGTCACTGGTGCTGCCACTTGCTTGACCACTACTGCCTTTGCCTCTGCACTTGACGTAAGCCCTGCCACTTGAAACCAAGCCACCGCAGGGATTGGGTCCAATTCTTCTTTTGCTGATGTTGTTGCTTGAGTTGCTGGTGTTGGCGGCTGTGAGACAATAACACTGTCCTTTCTGGAGGTGGAAGGGTCCCTGCCAGAACTTCTGCCCAGGGCTCTAACTTCCATCAGTTCTCTCGCTTGCTCAACAATTCATGTCTTGTCTTGTGAAACATCCCCTTCTGAAAAAGGAATGAAGGGGGCAAGTATTTGTTTGTACCGTGGCTCAAGTATTATGGCACAGATGTACTCTTTGGAGGACGTCTCTCATTGCAGCCTTGTACTTACAGCCAAGTGAAGGTTTAATCTCTGAACCAACTCATACGTTTCTTCATTCAAACAGGTGAACCTTTATGACACGTATAGCAAATACAACAACAGGATTGCTTGGGTCATCGCACTGTCCTCCTTTCTGACTTCCTGTGTGAAAACCTCAAAAGGAAGTAGCATTTGTTTCAGGCATCTGACTAGCCCCATTTGTCCATCTTCATGGTCATGCTTTTCCCAGTTGCATCCCTTCCTCTTTGATGGGCAACATTTGGTGATCAGTCTGTACTGTTCAAACAGACATTGCATGTAGTAGGTCAAGTTCTAAAGTATTGGCCCCTCATGTATGAAGGTTTTAACTGGTACTCTATTAGCATGCTGAATGATCCTCAACTGATTCTGGGCTTTAAAAGAATGACTGAAATGAGTGCAGATTCTTCTGTGGATGGCCAGTTTGTTGCTGACTATGTTCTTTTTTTGAGAAAGTCCTTCACAGTCAGGTTGATGCAATGCTCCAAACACAAGACCCTGAAATATCCACTATCTGCCGTGGCCTTTACTGCCATTGTCCATGGCAACAAATCCTATTTTGAGACCTGTTGGTCGCAGCCATTCAAACACTTTGCTGTTAAAGTCTTCCAAGATGTTTTCAGCTCTATGAGATTTCTCCACGGAGCGCACCACTACAGTTGCATGTCATTGAATACCCTTAAAACTTTTGTTCACTGCTGAGACCCGCAGATACATGTTGCCTAACCCCCACAAAAAAGATGCTGTGTGCAGTGAGACACATGCAATAAGTTGCTTGCCAACTTGTCCACTTGTCTGTTGTCAGGTTGATAGTGTGAGCAGCACTCTGCTGCAAAGGTTGTTCAATCAATTGCAGCAAATCATGATGGAGCGCTGGAACACCAACTCTTAATGGGAAGAGGTCCAGCACTAAAATTTTACCCAGCTTCCTATTGTACAAACATACTATTGGGTGGTTGCATTCATAGTGCCCTTTCTGCCTAAACATGTCTGTGATAGTAGCTTGGATTTTTTTTTTTGTAGTGCTACTGACACCTGCAACCTCCTGAGAGAACCAGAAGGTGGTAGACTCAATTTTCATCTGGGGTAATCAATGTATGTGATGGTGTCTGCATCTGAGTCTTGTGCCATTTGAAGGTTGCTGATTTGTGCAAAGCTGTCATCCTCTTCTTCCTCATCACCTCCTTCTGTCACCATGATCAGAGCTGCTTCCCCTATCTCATCACCACCAGCTACCTTTCTTAAGGTGCTCCTCCCACAAGATTGTGTGATGTTTTTCATATGGAAAGTTTTGCCTCCAGTACCATAGTGTGAACCAGGCTTACCTCGACGAACTCTTGCGAGAAAAATTGAGAATATTGCAATGTTATCCTCTTGCTTGCTAATCGTAAAGATGTCTCAAACTGGGGAAGAGAACCTTTTTAGTGTGGCACTGCCGATGCCTGAAGAAATGGAGGTAGATGGGTGTGTTGTTTGCCTCTCTGCAGTGTGTTCTTTGACTGAGATAGTGGTGGATGCAGTTCTCAGCGGAGGCTTTGCAAATATGGAAGCCGGCGGTGGTGGAGCCAGTGTCACATCCCTTTGAGCAGGTTAAATTGGGGGGGGGGGTAATCTCAGTGTCCTCTGACCCATCTTCCATACTGGCAATCACTGACTAGTCCTCATTACTGTCACTTTCCATAATCCTGAAGCTTTTCCGAACTTTCCTTTTTCCTTGTCTCTCGTGACGGGTCTCAGACTTGTCTTGGGTCCAATCCGTGTCCAAATCATCAGAAGGGGGCTTCGTGAAGATGGTGGAGTACCCTTTCTTTTTCTTGCTGGGGATCAGGAAACTAATGGTTCAAGAGCTATATCTTGCTCAGCTGGAATCTCAATCTCTTGTTCTGCTCCTACTTCAGGGAGAACTGTTGCTGGCTGTGGCTCATGTTGTCCACTTTGCTCGGCTTCCTGCGACGATTGGCTACTTTGCGGTTGAGAAAAATCCAATTCAGACTCACTGCTCATCGCTATTATTGTAGTGTCTGTCTTGTTGAGAGACATGGCGTTGAGTATAGGTTGGGGTGGTGCCGTTGATGTCAGATTCTGCCCCCAGCTTTCAGTTCGGAGGGCGGCACAGAAGCCACATCACGCTTCCTGAAAAAGGTGGCGGATGGCACGCCAGTGGCGGCAACCTGCTTCTTCCTTTCAGCCTCACTGGCCACTTTCTTGGCAGTAAAACCTTTCTTTGGGGCCATCTTTAAGCTTTGTCAGTTGCCACTACTGCAGAAGCAGAGAAGTACTCAGGTGGTGTGGTGTGGTGTGGTGTCAATTTGTGCCGGCCTTCTGTCTGGCAGTACTGTGATTGATGTCTCTTGTGCACCTAAAAGCAAGCAAACATGAAAAACATTCAGGGAAAGTTGCATTTTTGGAGTTTGAATTATTCGTACAGACAATATAATTTAGTGAGGTTATCCCAAATAATTAACAGCAAAAGTGTATCCATTCCAATCAAAATCAAAACATAATATTTCAATTAGGATAACAACATACAGATTTAAACGTTTGCTTTATGTGCCTCTAAGGTGATACGCCTGTGGCAGGCAGGAGGGTGGAGACAAAAATTGAATAATCTTTAAAAAGTGAATGTTGTTGTGTGTTTAGGGCCTACGAGACGTAAGACAGGCAGAGGTGAAGGGAAAAATCAAATAATGTAAAGAAAAAAATACTTGCTGGTGTCTCACTAGGGACTATGAGAAATCTTTTGGGAGTCAAGGAGGTGCAGGGGAAAATGGAAAAAATTAATATAATATTATAAACATTGTAAGTACATACTACAATGATCCTCAAGCACATACATACTACAAGATCCTCTAGCACATTAAACTGATATCAGGGAACAAGTAAAAAAATGAAGAAAAAACAGAAAGGCATAGCCTCTTCTATCAATGTCTCTAGAAAATGGCTTTGAAAACTGGGAAAAAAAGGATTTAACACACTGGCTGGCTAGACAAAATGGCTGCCGGCCATATATTCAAACAACAACAAGCAAGGAGGCATGGCCA
Source organism: Calotriton arnoldi (assembly GCA_963921515.1). Classification (NCBI taxonomy): domain Eukaryota; kingdom Metazoa; phylum Chordata; class Amphibia; order Caudata; family Salamandridae; genus Calotriton; species Calotriton arnoldi. Next base: position 2,127,323 of record CAWUFW010000920.1, on the reverse strand, counting down.
ACAAAGAACATATGCAGGACTATGGCAAAAGCACACTGGCTGATTACCCAAAATGGCCATGGCCAGATGTTCAAACAGCAACAAGCTAGAAGGTATGGTCAACAAAGAACACATGCAGGACTATGGCAAAAGCATACTCAATCAATCTATCAATCAGGATTTGTAAACCACATCTGTATCAACCTTGAGGGTCTCGAGGAGCTGGGGGATCAAGCTCATGCTGCCTGTAATCCTATTGGTCGAACATCCAGGTATTGAGGTCCTTCCAGACTGGCTGACAACACAAAATGGCTGCCGGCTACATGCTCAAACAACAACAAGCATGAAGGCATGGACAAGGCCTATGGCAAAAGCACACTGCTGGCTACACAAAAAATGGCTGTCGACCACATATTCAAAATCAACAAGCAAGAAGGTATAGAAAACCAAGAACACATGCATGCCTAAGGCAATAACAGCCCCGTTGGCTACACAAAATGGCCGCTGACCACATGTTCAAGCATCAATAAGCAAGAAGGCATGGACAACAAAGAATACATGCAGGCCTATGGCAAAAACACTGTGGCTAATGCAAAAACAACAGTTGATGGACAGAATGCAGAACAATGTCATACATTCACCCCAGTACAGAGATCTGGGCCTAAATCCATCGTTTTTTTGCTCACCATGCCATTCCAGTTTGAACCCAGCCATATGCAAATCAGTCTTGACCCTGTGCCTCATGGGAACAGTCCAGCCCGAACTGCCAAGCCAGGTCCTCCCTGGACTGGAAACAAGCATCCTAGGACCGGTTTCGGGGTTTCACCCCTCTTCAGCCAGGATAGCTTGATTCCAGTGGCATGGAGAGCACGGTGGCTGGCTACACAAAATGGCCACTGGCCACATGTTCAAACACCAACAAGCTAGGAGGCATAAACAACAAAGAATACATGCAGTCCTAAGGACACTGACTACACAAAATGGCCACCCAACGCATGGAATGGAGAACAAAGACAAACTGGTGGCCAATGGAAAATACACACACTAGCCAGACAAAGGAGGGATGGTGAACAATGAAAAAAACACTACCGTTATTCAGCAATGCCAAAATCTAAAATTTAGTTAGTTATAAACATTTTCTAACAGCACACATCCTCCCAAAGCATCGAAATATTATTACCCCACCAAAATATGATTTTTGCAGGGAAACAAATGTGAAATACCATAAAAACACTTTTTACCTTTAATCCATTGCCATCCTGGGCCTAAATCATAGATGTTTTAAAACAACATATAGCTCAGACACAATTGTTGCATGAACTCAATGTCTGGTACTAGCTGGATAGCCCATTGTCAGACTAGGACAAATTGTAAAATAAATGAATAGTGCTAATTTTATAAACATGGAGAAAATGTAGTTAACTGTACAACCTTTTTCAGTTGGAAAATCTAAAAAAATGAATGCAAAAAAAGGCCACTATTGTAACTCCAGGCCACCCAACACAATCACAAGCACATTTATCACCTTCGCTGCGATCGGAATTCCGCTCAGGTGCTGGACATTCCGATCGCGGGCGTGGTCGTGACGAGCTCAGCTCGTCATGCGCACACGCCCACCGCGCAGCATGACGAGCTGAGCTCGTCATGAGCATCGAAGAGGTTAAAAATCGAATAAAAGGTACCATTATATACTGGTGCATGCCCTCTAACAAACAACACCCTTATCTAAAAGCTTTCTAACTTATTTGTTGTGATGTCGCAAAAACAGTCCTTAAAATCCAATGGTAGAACGAAATGCATATGAAGAGAGTGAACCTTTCACCTTGAAATCCAAATGAAAAGTGACCAGGAGATGGATGGATGAAGCATTGGGAGAAGCTTTCTGGACAGGACCAGGAAGTTGGAGTCTCTGTGGCAATTCCTTCCGGTTGAAACACAAAACAAAATAAAGAAATGCTTTTCGTACAAACAAAAACTACCTGAACCATCCGTTCTAGTAGAATATTCACTCAAAAAGGTATTTTTGAGTTGTTGTACCTGCTTCTGGAGTAGAAAATCTACTCGAGAAGCAGGCAGGACCGCTCATGACCGCTGTTGTTACAAAATGGCACAGGAAGGTTCCGTGGCAACTGGAAATCGTGCCAGGGGGCCGGCAAATCTGGATCATGCTCACAAGCACGCACTGACCTGTTGATGGACTGCTCGCCTCTGCTGGCATTATAAAATAGTGCCGGAAGGCTCCATGTCCAAGGGAAATCATATCAGAGGCTGGCAAATCTCGCTCATGCTCCAAGCACATGTTGTGGAGCCTTGCGCTGTTCCTGTGAACATTATGAGGAGTGAACGACAGAATAATTGTGCCACATGCCGATTGGTGGAATTTGGCAGGAACTCTGTGTTACAAATGTAACACAGAGTTACTAAATTCCACCAATTCTTCTAACGGGATTGTAATTCTTCCAGGGCCTACTCGTGTAGGGCTCCCCACTGGACCTTGCTTCCTCCAGTGCTCTCCTCTTCCTCACAGGGAACACTGGTCTCTTGGCAAGCAGGAAGGCACTGGTGCTCCAGGTTCCAGGGCAGGTGGTCTTGGTTTCTCTGGGTGATGTCCCTTCATTCAACAGGTAAACTAGCAGTCTTTAGCCCCCTGTCCTAGTCACAGGCAGAAGTCTTGCAGAGCTTCTAACACAGCCCGTTTGGCTGCTTGACAGATGACAAATATTTGGGGACTCAACCTCCCCTTCCTATAGTCCTTTTCCAGACACCAAATGTGATTTAGTGTGCTGGTCTTTGAAGTTTTATGTTGGGGTTCTGCTTCTTTTGAAAGGGGCACTTCTCATCTTCCTTCATGAAAGATATCTATTACAGCAGGCATGAGTCCAAAGCTGATTGTCCACTACACAATTCATGGGAGTGACCACACCTGGATGTCAGCCACTGTGATATGTGCATCAAAAGGTTAATCTCAGCCCCCCAGCCCTACTCTTTATGATTTTCTTATAAGTCCCATCTCTTTTCCTGAGATGTGCCCAGGCATCTTCCTTGCTATCTATCAATTTAACCAAAGAGCAGTCTTTTGAAATGTAAAGGGGATCTCTTCCTTTTCCCTGCAGTGTGTCCCCACCCAGCTCACAGGGATGCAGCAATATACAAATCTTTCTGGGGGATTTCTCTCCTACTCATGTCTTTACCAGGCAGGCCTGTGCTTCCCAAAATGGAACCCAGAGTCCTCCATACAATGTACCATTGCAGGCACACTTACTCCTTGTACTTTTACAGTGCACTTTCAGTCCAGCACTGTTCTTCCATGCATTGTACCCTTACATGTACCCCATGCATCCAGCACACACACTCAGTCTGAACACACTCACGATGTGGATGCTGACAACACTCCACCCTTCATATTGTACTCCATGCAAGCACAGAAACACACAGCACATGCTTTATCCACACATGCATTGCTCAGCACTAAATCTCTCATGTGATGTATTTACATTTACTAACCACACATGCACTGCTCAGTGTTGTTCTATCCTTGTACTGTACCCTTCCCAGGCATATATACAATAAATGCAGAGTCACTAATCCTGCGCTGCGCTGCCCAGCACTCTCCAACTTACCTGATGTACGCCAAGGGTGAGTTAAGAACACAGCAGCGGAGCTTTTAAAAAGGTAAGTGAGCCTGTTGGCCCAACTCCAGTGAAACAGGGTAAAAAGATCCTATTCACTACTACTGATCACTACATTGTGAGCTGCCACCACCGCGCTTGTGCTACTTAATCCTGGTGAAGGCGGTACCCTTCCACCACTATGAGGGTAGCGCTTTGGGTGCCCCTCCCGATCCAACAATGCTACAATCTATGGGACAGGCCTATGTCATGGCGCACACATGATCTGTGTTTGCCTCTGACAAAAAAAACAGCATTTTGGATCCAGACAACAGTACAGTTGGGAACTCAGGGCATGGGTACATGCCTTTACTATGCAGAGGAAATTTCCGTCTGAACAATGGAGGGTAACTTTGTAATGCAATTATATGGTTCACTTGTCAACCTCACAACAACAAAATGGTTTAGTTACTCTGCTGCCCCTAAAGCGCTCTTTCTCTTATTGTGTAATCAGATAACAATTTAGTAAATGGTTTATTACATTTATAAAAATAGTAAACAAACTGGAGTGGGGCAGGATTAAAGTGCATGCAACTGAAGAGGAAAACAGGTAAGTAAACATTGTTCTTTCTTGCAAACTGACCCCTATGGTTTTCTGCCTCCCTCAGGTGCTGCAACAAAGAAATGTATAAATTGCCACCCAAATACATAGGTGACAAACTTCATAATAATCTAAAAATGTGGGTGATTGGAATTATGCACTTTGACAAATGGGGTCTGTCATGAAATACTACCAGCAACAGAAATATGTTTTTCATTACAGCAGAGAATTTAGTGAAGAGGCTGCTAACAGAACAAAGGGTCAGTGCAAAAGTGCATGCTCTGATGTATTAACAGTGGGAAAAAAAATGTTTCTCACTGTCGTCAAAGCAGTAGGGAAACAGCAGTAGGGAAACACTCGCTTCACCTGTGTTTCCCTACTTTGCTGTGGTCTGTGGAGATGCGAACAAGGTGGTGAAATGGCCTCTCGTGGTCTCGATTGCCTTCAAATCCTACTTCCAAGTCTCCACAGACTCAGAAGAAGTGGGAGACTGCAAAGGTCATAATCCCCTGTCAGTGTGGGTCACTTCAGTTACTGTAGTGCTGCTGTCACCACTATGGTGGCCATTTGATATCAAAGTAGAGAGCACTGCTTTGGGGCTGTGTGTGTGGTGGGAACCAAGTAAGGTTTTTAATTTGAGTGGGGGGAGGACATATGCAGAGGGTGATATGGATGGATGTCAGAAGACCAGTTATTACATTTTGAGAGGGTAGTGATCGGCTAATGCTGAGGGTGGTGTGGGAGGGTAGCAGTGTTGCAGGCACTTTTTTCTTAATTTTGTGTGTGGGTAGCAGGCACCAGGCATATCACACAGCAGAGAATTAAGGCAAGTGAGGTAATATTCTGTATGTCTCCCATATTACACCTGTACCCTTTGCATATATAGAAAGCAGGGGCAGATGATATTGGGGCAGCATACATAAAATAAAATGATAGATTGCTAAAACTAAACAACAGTGATTTTTTATCACAGGGCTTTGAGTGGCTTCCTAAACAGCTCAAGTTACACTCTCGTCTAGTTAGTGTTATTCAGAACGCCTCAGTGAAAAACATTCCCATTGTTCACTTTTTCCCATCTATAAATCTGTATGCTAAAAGTCATTTCCCTCGACACTAGGACAAAGGATGTTTCTCAGTGATTTCTCCACATCATAATGGGCCAGCTGAGTTGTTTCAGAATACAAAAGAGTGGAATCAGTGGGATACATTCTATTTTAGTTAATTATCCCCCTATTGGATTAATTCTTCAAACCACAAAGGGGAGATGGGCTGCTGCATGTTTTGTGTTGATCATGATTTGGAATATGAACGAGAGCTCAGAGGGGGTTAGAGAGAGAGGATCACTTGACAACCCATATAATCCCTCCTGACTTGTCATCTGGCTAATTCTCCACCTGTCCCTTGCTTTTATTACTCTGGACTCCCTCTCCCTTCAAATAAAGAGCCAGTTGGAGCAGTATAAATATTCCGCTCTGACATCATAGTGGCTGTGTGGCTGTGTCACATGATTGGCTGTGGTAGTAAAATACTGTATTACTAGGCACACTCGCCCCCAGTCATACCTCCATTAAAACCAAACTTCCAATAACCAGGAGGCACAGAACAGCTATAACATGAACCAAAGTACACATAAGCTAAAGAACCATGGATTATATGACAAGAATATTATTTGATAGGAGTAATTTACAAACATTACCTTAACCACTTTAGAAACATTCTGCTGTTCCCTGCTATCTCCTCCAAGATTTTCAGCAGTGCCACCTGATTGATTTTCTTGCAGTTCACAGAGATGCTGTGGAGTTTCTAAGTGATACAAAAGGGGATGATGGACGGAACGTTTGAGCCAATCAAACACTCACCCCCAGTCAACTGATCTGGGTTTAATCCATCATCATTCTTTAGCTCACTCCACCACCCCAGTTCAGACATGGCCATATGAAAATCAGTCTGACCCTGTGCCTCATGGGAACAGTCCAGCCCGAACTGCCAAGCCATGTCTTCCCTGGACCGGAAACAAGCATCCTAGGACCGGTTTCTGGCATTTCAGCCGTCATCAGCCAGGCTTGCTTGAATCCAGTGGCAAAGTGAGCAAGGGACCCACGTCTGGGCATACCCCGCCAACTTAGGGCGACCAAAGCGATACAAAAGGGATGATGGACGGAACGTTTGAGCCAATCAAACACTCACCCCCAGTCAACTGATCTGGGTTTAATCCATCATCATTCTTTAGCTCACTCCACCACCCCAGTTCAGACATGGCCATATGAAAATCAGTCTGACCCTGTGCCTCATGGGAACAGTCCAGCCCAAACTGCCAAGCCATGTCTTCCCTGGACCGGAAACAAGCATCCTAGGACCGGTTTCTGGCATTTCAGCCGTCATCAGCCAGGCTTGCTTAAATCCAGTGGCAAAGTGAGCAAGGGACCCACGTCTGGGCATACCCCCGCCAACTTAGGGCGACCAAAGCGATACAAAAGGGGATGATGGACGGAACGTTTGAGCCAATCAAACACTCACCCCCAGTCAACTGATCTGGGTTTAATCCATCATCATTCTTTAGCTCACTCCACCACCCCAGTTCAGACATGGCCATATGAAAATCAGTCTGACCCTGTGCCTCATGGGAACAGTCCAGCCCGAACTGCCAAGCCATGTCTTCCCTGGACCGGAAACAAGCATCCTAGGACCGGTTTCTGGCATTTCAGCCGTCATCAGCCAGGCTTGCTTGAATCCAGTGGCAAAGTGAGCAAGGGACCCACGTCTGGGCATACCCCGCCAACTTAGGGCGACCAAGCGATACAAAGGGGATGATGGACGGAACGTTTGAGCCAATCAAACACTCACCCCCAGTCAACTGATCTGGGTTTAATCCATCATCATTCTTTAGCTCACTCCACCACCCCAGTTCAGACATGGCCATATGAAAATCAGTCTGACCCTGTGCCTCATGGGAACAGTCCAGCCCGAACTGCCAAGCCATGTCTTCCCTGGACCGGAAACAAGCATCCTAGGACCGGTTTCTGGCATTTCAGCCGTCATCAGCCAGGCTTGCTTGAATCCAGTGGCAAAGTGAGCAAGGGACCCACGTCTGGGCATACCCCCGCCAACTTAGGGCGACCAAAGCGATACAAAGGGGATGATGGACGGAACGTTTGAGCCAATCAAACACTCACCCCCAGTCAACTGATCTGGGTTTAATCCATCATCATTCTTTAGCTCACTCCACCACCCCAGTTCAGACATGGCCTGGCTGATGACGGCTGAAATGCCAGAAACCGGTCCTAGGATGCTTGTTTCCGGTCCAGGGAAAACATGGCTTGGCAGTTCGGGCTGGACTGTTCCCATGAGGCACAGGGTCAGACTGATTTGCATATGGCCATGTCTGAACTGGGGTGGTGGAGTGAGCTAAAGAATGATGATGGATTAAACCCAGATCAGTTGACTGGGGGTGAGTGTTTGATTGGCTCAAGCGTTCCGTCCATCATCCCCTTTTGTATCGCTTTGGTCGCCCTAAGTTGGCGGGGTATGCCCAGACGTGGGTCCCTTGCTCACTTTGCCACTGGATTCAAGCAAGCCTGGCTGATGACGGCTGAAATGCCAGAAACCGGTCCTAGGATGCTTGTTTCCGGTCCAGGGAAGACATGGCTTGGCAGTTCGGGCTGGACTGTTCCCATGAGGCACAGGGTCAGACTGATTTGCATATGGCCATGTCTGAACTGGGGTGGTGGAGTGAGCTAAAGAATGATGATGGATTAAACCCAGATCAGTTGACGGGGTGAGTGTTTGATTGGCTCAAGCGTTCCGTCCATCATCCCCTTTGTATCGCTTTGGTCGCCCTAAGTTGGCGGGGGTATGCCCAGACGTGGGTCCCTTGCTCACTTTGCCACTGGATTCAAGCAAGCCTGGCTGATGACGGCTGAAATGCCAGAAACCGGTCCTAGGATGCTTGTTTCCGGTCCAGGAAGACATGGCTTGGCAGTTCGGGCTGGACTGTTCCCATGAGGCACAGGGTCAGACTGATTTGCATATGGCCATGTCTGAACTGGGGTGGTGGAGTGAGCTAAAGAATGATGATGGATTAAACCCAGATCAGTTGACTGGGGTGAGTGTTTGATTGGCTCAAGCGTTCCGTCCATCATCCCCTTTTGTATCGCTTTGGTCGCCCTAAGTTGGCGGGGTATGCCCAGACGTGGGTCCCTTGCTCACTTTGCCACTGGATTCAAGCAAGCCTGGCTGATGACGGCTGAAATGCCAGAAACCGGTCCTAGGATGCTTGTTTCCGGTCCAGGGAAGACATGGCTTGGCAGTTCGGGCTGGACTGTACCCATGAGGCACAGGGTCAGACTGATTTGCATATGGCCATGTCTGAACTGGGGTGGTGGAGTGAGCTAAAGAATGATGATGGATTAAACCCAGATCAGTTGACTGGGGGTGAGTGTTTGATTGGCTCAAGCGTTCCGTCCATCATCCCCTTTTGTATCGCTTTGGTCGCCCTAAGTTGGCGGGGTATGCCCAGACGTGGGTCCCTTGCTCACTTTGCCACTGGATTCAAGCAAGCCTGGCTGATGACGGCTGAAATGCCAGAAACCGGTCCTAGGATGCTTGTTTCCGGTCCAGGGAAGACATGGCTTGGCAGTTCGGGCTGGACTGTTCCCATGAGGCACAGGGTCAGACTGATTTGCATATGGCCATGTCTGAACTGGGGTGGTGGAGTGAGCTAAAGAATGATGATGGATTAAACCCAGATCAGTTGACTGGGGGTGAGTGTTTGATTGGCTCAAGCGTTCCGTCCATCATCCCCTTTTGTATCGCTTTGGTCGCCCTAAGTTGGCGGGGGTATGCCCAGACGTGGGTCCCTTGCTCACTTTGCCACTGGATTCAAGCAAGCCTGGCTGATGACGGCTGAAATGCCAGAAACCGGTCCTAGGATGCTTGTTTCCGGTCCAGGGAAGACATGGCTTGGCAGTTCGGGCTGGACTGTTCCCATGAGGCACAGGGTCAGACTGATTTGCATATGGCCATGTCTGAACTGGGGTGGTGGAGTGAGCTAAAGAATGATGATGGATTAAACCCAGATCAGTTGACTGGGGGTGAGTGTTTGATTGGCTCAGCTGTTCCGTCCATCATCCCCTTTTGTATCGCTTTGGTCGCCCTAAGTTGGCGGGGTATGCCCAGACGTGGGTCCCTTGCTCACTTTGCCACTGGATTCAAGCAAGCCTGGCTGATGACGGCTGAAATGCCAGAAACCGGTCCTAGGATGCTTGTTTCCGGTCCAGGGAAGACATGGCTTGGCAGTTCGGGCTGGACTGTTCCCATGAGGCACAGGGTCAGACTGATTTGCATATGGCCATGTCTGAACTGGGGTGGTGGAGTGAGCTAAAGAATGATGATGGATTAAACCCAGATCAGTTGACTGGGGGTGAGTGTTTGATTGGCTCAAGCGTTCCGTCCATCATCCCCTTTTGTATCGCTTTGGTCGCCCTAAGTTGGCGGGGGTATGCCAGACGTGGGTCCCTTGCTCACTTTGCCACTGGATTCAAGCAAGCCTGGCTGATGACGGCTGAAATGCCAGAAACCGGTCCTAGGATGCTTGTTTCCGGTCCAGGGAAGACATGGCTTGGCAGTTCGGGCTGAACTGTTCCCATGAGGCACAGGGTCAGACTGATTTGCATATGGCCATGTCTGAACTGGGGTGGTGGAGTGAGCTAAAGAATGATGATGGATTAAACCCAGATCAGTTGACTGGGGGTGAGTGTTTGATTGGCTCAAGCGTTCCGTCCATCATCCCCTTTTGTATCGCTTTGGTCGCCCTAAGTTGGCGGGGGTATGCCCAGACGTGGGTCCCTTGCTCACTTTGCCACTGGATTCAAGCAAGCCTGGCTGATGACGGCTGAAATGCCAGAAACCGGTCCTAGGATGCTTGTTTCCGGTCCAGGGAAGACATGGCTTGGCAGTTCGGGCTGGACTGTTCCCATGAGGCACAGGGTCAGACTGATTTGCATATGGCCATGTCTGAACTGGGGTGGTGGAGTGAGCTAAAGAATGATGATGGATTAAACCCAGATCAGTTGACTGGGGGTGAGTGTTTGATTGGCTCAAGCGTTCCGTCCATCATCCCCTTTTGTATCGCTTTGGTCGCCCTAAGTTGGCGGGGGTATGCCCAGACGTGGGTCCCTTGCTCACTTTGCCACTGGATTCAAGCAAGCCTGGCTGATGACGGCTGAAATGCCAGAAACCGGTCCTAGGATGCTTGTTTCCGGTCCAGGGAAGACATGGCTTGGCAGTTCGGGCTGGACTGTTCCCATGAGGCACAGGGTCAGACTGATTTGCATATGGCCATGTCTGAACTGGGGTGGTGGAGTGAGCTAAAGAATGATGATGGATTAAACCCAGATCAGTTGACTGGGGGTGAGTGTTTGATTGGCTCAAGCGTTCCGTCCATCATCCCCTTTTGTATCGCTTTGGTCGCCCTAAGTTGGCGGGGGTATGCCCAGACGTGTGTCCCTTGCTCACTTTGCCACTGGATTCAAGCAAGCCTGGCTGATGACGGCTGAAATGCCAGAAACCGGTCCTAGGATGCTTGTTTCCGGTCCAGGGAAGACATGGCTTGGCAGTTCGGGCTGGACTGTTCCCATGAGGCACAGGGTCAGACTGATTTGCATATGGCCATGTCTGAACTGGGGTGGTGGAGTGAGCTAAAGAATGATGATGGATTAAACCCAGATCAGTTGACTGGGGGTGAGTGTTTGATTGGCTCAAGCGTTCCGTCCATCATCCCCTTTTGTATCGCTTTGGTCGCCCTAAGTTGGCGGGGTATGCCCAGACGTGGGTCCCTTGCTCACTTTGCCACTGGATTCAAGCAAGCCTGGCTGATGACGGCTGAAATGCCAGAAACCGGTCCTAGGATGCTTGTTTCCGGTCCAGGGAAGACATGGCTTGGCAGTTCGGGCTGTACTGTTCCCATGAGGCACAGCGTCAGACTGATTTGCATATGGCCATGTCTGAACTGGGGTGGTGGAGTGAGCTAAAGAATGATGATGGATTAAACCCAGATCAGTTGACTGGGGGTGAGTGTTTGATTGGCTCAAGCGTTCCGTCCATCATCCCCTTTTGTATCGCTTTGGTCGCCCTAAGTTGGCGGGGGTATGCCCAGACGTGGGTCCCTTGCTCACTTTGCCACTGGATTCAAGCAAGCCTGGCTGATGACGGCTGAAATGCCAGAAACCGGTCGTAGGATGCTTGTTTCCGGTCCAGGGAAGACATGGCTTGGCAGTTCGGGCTGGACTGTTCCCATGAGGCACAGGGTCAGACTGATTTGCATATGGCCATGTCTGAACTGGGGTGGTGGAGTGAGCTAAAGAATGATGATGGATTAAACCCAGATCAGTTGACTGGGGGTGAGTGTTTGATTGGCTCAAGCGTTCCGTCCATCATCCCCTTTTGTATCGCTTTGGTCGCCCTAAGTTGGCGGGGGTATGCCCAGACGTGGGTCCCTTGCTCACTTTGCCACTGGATTCAAGCAAGCCTGGCTGATGACGGCTGAAATGCCAGAAACCGGTCCTAGGATGCTTGTTTCCGGTCCAGGGAAGACATGGCTTGGCAGTTCGGGCTGGGCTGTTCCCATGAGGCACAGGGTCAGACTGATTTGCATATGGCCATGTCTGAACTGGGGTGGTGGAGTGAGCTAAAGAATGATGATGGATTAAACCCAGATCAGTTGACTGGGGGTGAGTGTTTGATTGGCTCAAGCGTTCCGTCCATCATCCCCTTTTGTATCGCCGTGGAGTTTCTAAGTGCCTTTACAATTGTGAGCAAAATCTCTTCATGGGTATGGCTACCTATGACTTATCAATACTCAAGGTTCCCTAGCTAATCAACTTTACTCAACCCAAACTGTCCAATTGTTTAGGAGACTTCAGGGTCAACAAACTTGTAAACTTATCTCTTGATTCTAGTTTTGAGATACTGGTTCCAGTACTGAGATAAAGTGTTCAAGCTACTACAACCTCTCACCAGTTTAGGAAAGGTTTTTTGGTGTGATGCCTCTGCTGGCTTGGGTATTGAGGCATGCAGTAGACAGTGAAGAAGGGGTTTAGTTTTGCATATGTTGCTAATCTTTTTTTATTAATGATAACACATGAGTATTGATCATATTAATTAAGTTGTCAAGTTGACATTAACGTCTAGGTCTGGCAGGGCATAAGCCCTATAATATTGGTTAAATGGGAAAGAAACTAAAAACATGCTTTCAGCATATCTGTATATTCAGATCTAAGACTGTGCAGTAGGAATGCGTAGGGTTAGATTTACTTTGGAAGTTTGTTTCTGAAAAACAAAAAATGTTTTAAAATTTGGTAACAAAGAGCAAAAACAGTCGGCAACCACCCAGCAGAATTTTGTATCTTGAAGGGAACTGCCATGAAGGGGGTTCCTTTCAAAGTAAAGAGATGCCCATTGGACCAGTCATCATATGTAAATTTGACAGGTGGTGTTCCATCCAGATGGTGGAGGTAATGTTCTCTGTCATCCCAACAGACAAGACTAAGCTTGTCAAAGTATAAATGTGCCCCTTAGCCTGAAAGTGAGACAGTGAGACTATTATTCCCCCTAAAAAGTACATTTTGACAAAACAAAGTAGCATTGACGTGGCAAGGTAACTACATTATGACATTTAGTGCTGGTGTCACTGACGACATGACTAAACACTGTCAGTACTGTTCTCAGAGAAAGAGAGACACAAATATTTGATTTTTAAGCACTTATTTGCAAGACACTAAAGGCCTGATTAGGATATCGGTCAGTCGGGCCGCCGACTGCTATCGCGGCGGTCTGGAGACCACGTGACAAGCAGTCGGTAGTCCGACCGCTGCATTTTGATGTGACCGTTAGACTGGCGGTTGGAAAGTGCTCATTTACACACAACTTGTGCTGCGGCCCAGAAAAAGGGCAGCAGCACAAGTCGCAGTGCAAATGAGCACTTTGTGCACATCCATGCACTGTGTGCCATGCACCATGTGGTGCATGACACACGGTGCATGGAGGTGCATGGGGGCACTTTACAGTTGCCCAAGAGCGGCGGGGGCCCTGTTTGGGGCCCCCAAAGTCAGTTTCCAACAGCCTTTTCATGGAGTTTTATCTGACATGAAAGGGCTGTCGGAAAGACGTATCGTAATCCTGGCGGAGGTGCCTGCCTCTGCACTGCTGCCATTCAAGGGATACTATTCTGACCACAGCCCAGACAGGATCACAGATCCTGTCGGAGGCGGCGGTCTTTCACCCGACTGCTAAGGGTCCGACTGCCTGCATCATAGTGCAGTGGTTGGACCGCCACCGACGGCACATCAGTGGCGGTCCAACCAACATCATAATGAGGCCCTAAGATAGCAGCTGAGATTGACATTGACTAGACTAAGACCAATTGAGGCATTCCCAACCTAAAATCTGTTTTGCATACCATACAATTGTTCTCTTTCTACTGCCAGTAACCATTTGTTTTATATTATATTGAAAAAGCTAGTCAAATATAACCCGAAAATGTGTAATTAAGAGAAACCAACTACCAACAATATATAGTATAACAAAAATATTGTTATTGATTGGCAGTTTAAAAAAAAAAAAAAAAAATTGCCAGCAGGTAAATTATAGACCATCTATTCCACCTAAAAAGCCTGATAAAGCATCTACCATCAATCATCAGCTTCAGGATGACAATCTGATGCCAGAGTTGAGTTAACAAAACTCATGCAATGGAGATAGCAATCAGTAACAAAGAATTGATTTCTGCTGAATCTTTAAAGGTATGAAGAAGAAGCATCATGCTTTGATTAGGAGTTGAAGTACCACAAAGATATCAAACAAATAGGCATAAAACACTCTTCTTATACCTTTCAAGAACCGTGCATTCTACCACTATGGTTCTGGTTACTAGTCAAGTGAAACAGTATCCTCTTGTGGGATACCACTCGACCCAACTAAAACAGGCCCATTATACCAGAACCTGTATTTCCCAATACTCAAAAACTGGGCCTAATTTTATAGACCAGGAAATCTGGCTGATAAAATGAAAGGAGGATCGAGCTTCAAGTACAGCCCTACCTGGCCCCAGACCAATGTACAAACCCCTCCTGTGGCACTGTAGAACATGAAATGCTCCTTCTGCCATCAGCAACATCAATAGGTAGGCTCTTAGCAAAAAGGATCCTAGCCAGCATAGCAAGTTTCGCCAAATTAAGAAGGCAGTCTTCTTCTGGTGATGTTGGCAGGGCTTCTGATGACCTGAAGGACCTAGTGGGCACACACCGACTGTCACTATATCGTCCACAAGAATATAATTGAAAATAATACAAATCACCAAAGTGTGGACTGTCTTACATACTCATGTAAACAAAGAAATATTGACACCAAAAATATCGTACACACGCCAATATCAACTACAAAGCAATAAAAAGCAAAAGCTTAGAGAAAAGCTAAAAATATTGAAAAATCACAAAAAAACGAATACAATAATGTCAAGTAGTACTATGTCATAAATCTTTACAAAAAATATAAAACCCGTAAATCTTCAGCTGCACACATAAAATACTTACATTTTGGCAAATAGTCATAAATATAAACTTTTAAACACACATAATGTAAAAATTTGTGTCTAGCATAAACGATAAAGCCAGAAAAAAGTTCAGGCCTCAAAGATTAAACAATGAAATTCAAATGCAGAGATATTAAAAATTATAAAAAAACACCATTAAGCAATGGGTGTAAATATACGAGACAAGAAACAATCTGCTGCCTAAAAACAAAGTCTTCCAGAAAACTGCACCTACAGAGCACTGGCGAGCCACTTTGCTTGACTAAACCACCTTTTACATACAACAAAATGTTCATTTTTTAGGTCTCGCCTGAGCCAGCGCATGCGCTGCCCTGGCGAGACATTTAGTGAGTGGGCTTTAAAAAGCCGACCACAGCTTTTTGGGTGGCATAGAGCGTGCGGTTACGCGCACAATGACGAGCAGAGGCGCCATCTGGCTTTCCTCTCTCGTCATGGTGCGCGCACATCGCATAGCTCGTGGCACCCTTACAGCGCGCGATCACTTTCGCGGCCGCTCACTTTCATTTTCTTCCCGCGGCTGCTAACTTTCATTTTCTTCCCGCGGCTGCGTCACTTTCATTTTCTTCCCTACCTATTGCACTTGTTTACTTTGTTGGGCCTAACCAGTGAGTGGCAGCATAAGTCCATTGACACAGTGGGCACCGGAGCCTAAGCATCCCTTCCCGCATCAGTAGACTTCCTAGTAATCAAAATGGGCAATTCTCCACAAGAATACATGTCAATTGTTAGCATTCCCACGCCTTTTTTCAAACTTACTCATAACATACATAGCAGAAAGATAAATCCTATAAAGCCAAGGTGCCATGATTGGCATGGTTACATGCGCGGGCACGCACAGACAGGTTATGTTAAAATGTAAACTTTAAAAGTTCAAATTTTTCCATCAGGCTTGCGAGTGCTACAAGGAAAACCTGGAGTCATTCGTCCACACCACTTTTCACCTGCCTCTACAGTAGTTTATTAACGGCAACAGGCTATTTATCCTTTGAAGTTTGCAAACAAAGTACTCCATGTCTGCATATCTTGTACACAGAGGATCTGCCGTGCTTTCTCACGATTTCTTTTCATGAATCCCTCCTCATTTGAGCGTGGTGTTATAATTTAAATTGACTGTAATGGAAATCTGATTACGAAGTGAACACCACTTTTATGTCAGTCTAGCTCCTTGAAGAGGGCTCGCATTTTCACCGGGCTCTAAGGCACTTCTTCGAGAGCTGCAGAGATGTATTCCCAATTGTTGAAATTCCACAGTAGTCGGACCCCCGCGTCCAACCGCCTGCATGAAGGTATGCATATGAACATACAGACAAACACCACTCTGCCTACACACTAGTGGGAACCAACAGGAGGCGTTATGTTGTATGCATCAATTCACTTTCGTCGCAGATACAAGAGCCAATCTTTAGGTTAAGTTTACACTGTATAAAATTGACATACGGTAGGTGTAGCCCTTTGAAATTAGCTCCCCACTCCTTCGGCGCTATGTTTTCCATGTGCAAAACAATGTCCTTTTGTAATACAACATTTTTTTATATAAAGCGCTATACAACCGATTTGGATATGAAGCACTGTAATATCTTTAGGTTAACTTCACGCTATACAAAATTGACACGCGGCACCGCGTGCAGAGCTTTAAAGCCAGTTCCCTACACACAGGCCCGCGTATAAACTGTAGCATCCTGTTGCTGCTGCTGGTTGCATTATGTATTTGTGAATTTTTGTGTGTGGGGCAAAACACTGTGTACTATCTGCGTACATATGTAATATGTGTGCATTCAGTTGGTGTGTGTGCGTGGGGGTGTGTGTGCGTGCGCGTGTGTGTGTGTGCATGTATGTGGGTGTGTGTGCGTGTGCGTGTACACTGTGTATGATTACGAAGTGAACACCACTTTTTATGTCAGTCTAGCTCCTTGAAGAGGGCTTGCATTTTCACCGGGCTCTAAGGCACTTCTTCGAGAGCTGCAGAGATGTATTCCCAATTGTTGAAATTCCACAGTAGTAGGACCCCCGCGTCCAACCGCCTGCATGAAGGTATGCATGTGAACATACAGACAAACACCACTCTGCCTACACACTAGTGGGAACCAACAGGAGGCGTTATGTTGTATGCATCAATTCACTTTCGTCGCAGATACAAGAGCCTATCTTTAGGTTAAGTTTACACTATATAAAATTGACATACGGTAGGTGTAGCCCTTTGAAGTTAGCTCCCCAATCCTTCGGCGCTATGTTTTCCACGTGCAAAACAATGTCCTTTTGTAATACAACATTTTTTTATATAAAGCGCTATACAACCGATTTGGATATGAAGCGCTGTAATATCTTTAGGTTAACTTCACGCTATACAAAATTGACACACGGCACCGCGTGCAGAGCTTTAAAGCCAGTTCCCTGTTTATGCCTGTGTACCTTGTGTGTGTCTACGGCGTTTTTGTGCCTACAAAAAAAAATATGTTCTTTTATAATGCAACTGTTTATGCCTGTGTACCTTGTGTGCGTCTACGGCGTTTTTGTGCCTACAAAAAATATATGTTCTTTTATAATGCAACTGCTGGTCACCTGAAGCACTTCGGGTAAACTTGAAAACCTCCGGCCCAATGTTTTCCACATGTTTGTTTTCGGCTCACAAGCAGGGGTGTTCACATTCATCACGTTTTTTCACAAGCCCATCACAACTCAACAGCAATCTAAAGCCGACCGAGATCACATGGACAATATAGCCAACTGATGCAGGCTGCTTCCTGCACTCAGATGGCTTAAGAAGACAAGCAATCAACTCTACATAATTCAAAAACACCGCCACACAATTAACTGCTACGCAATACCACAACATACAAATGCACACTGCATAATTCCACTACATAACACATTCAGCATCACCACAGCATCACTCAGTGCAACCACAGCATCACTCAGCGCCACCACAGCATCACTCAACGCCTCCACAGCATCACTCAGCACCACCACAGCATCACTCAGCACTACCACAACATCACTCAAGGGCACCACAACATCACTCGGTGCCACCACAACATCACTCAGCGCAACTACAGCAACACTCAGCACCACCACAATGTCACTCAAGCACACAACAATATCGCTCAGGGCCACAACAGCATCACTCAGCGCCACCACAGCATCGCTCTAGGCAACCACAGCAACACTCAGCAACACAACAGCATCACGCAGCACCACCACAGCATCACTCAGCACCACCACAGCATCAGTCAGCACCACCACAGCGTCACTCTGCACCACCACAGCATCACTCAGGACCACCACAGGGTCACTCAGCACCACCACAGCATCACTCAGCACCACCACAGCATCACTCAAGGACACAACAATATCACTCAACACCACCACAGCATCAATCAGCACCACCACAGCGTCACTCAGCATCACCACAGCATCACTTACGTCCACCACAGCATCACTCAGCACCACCACAGCATCACTATGCGCTACCACAGCATCATTCAGCACCACGACAGCATCACTAAGCACCACCACAACATCACTCAGAGCCACCACAGCATCACTCAACACCACCACAGCATCACTCAGTACCACCACAGCATCACTTAGCACCACCACAACATCACTCAGGGGCACCACAACATCACTCAGCGCCACCACAACAACACTCAGCGCAACAACAGCAACACTCAGCACCACCACAGCGTCACTCAAGCACACAACAATATCGCTCAGGGTCACAACAGCATCACTCAGCGCCACCACAGCATTGCTCTACGCAACCACAGCAACACTCAGCACCACCACAGCATCACTCAGCACCACCACAACATCACTCCGGAACACCACCGCATCACTCAGTACCACCACAGCATCACTGTGCAGCACCACAGCATCAATCAGCATCACCACAGCATCAGTCATCACCACCACAGTGTCACTCAGCACCAACACAGCATCACTCAGGACCACCACAGCATCACTCAGCACCACCACAGCATCAATCAGCAACACAACATCATCACTCAGGGCCAACACTGCATCATTAACAACACCCCAGGTTCACTTTTGTGTTAAGATTTATGGCTTTTTCACACACAGAACAAGGCAACATTGGCTGTTGCTTTTTTCGCATCACTTCTTCCTTCTCTCTCTCCCCCCACTTTTTTTCTCTCTATTTCGCTCTCTCTCTCCCCCCTCTCTATTTTTCTCTCTCCTTTATTCTGTCTCCTTTCTCTTTCTCTCTTTCTACCCCCTTCATTCTCTCTCTCTCTCTCTTTCCCACTTTCTCTATCTCTCTCTCTCTTTCCCCCTTTCTTTCTCTCTCTTTCTCTCCCCTTTATTCACTCTCTCTCTCTCCCTTTCTTTCTCTCTCTCTCTCTCCTTTATTCTCTCTCCTCTTGCTCTCTCTTCTCTCTCAATCATTCTCCCACTTCAGCGTTATCTGCCATCTCTTCTTCCATTCTTTTTCTTTTGTATTTACTCCTCCAATTTTCTAGTTTTGGGCCTGCGTGTTGTACAAATCTAGACAGCAGGCAAGGAAGCTTTCTAGAGGTATTATTACAGTTCACTGTAGTCCTAACATGTAAGTAAAAATTGGTCTCTTTGGCTCAAATCACAAAACTATTTATAAAGGTTTTCCAAAACTATCTATTAACACACATTATTTGTTACAAGGGGTGCTTTTAAACATACTCACAGTGTTCCTGCAGCAAGGTCGCGTTACCATTATTTAGTGTTTGTTGTTCAAGCATACAGACAGCGCGGCTTGTTTGCACTTACATTAGTCTGCGAAATTCACACCTGTTAGCAGGAAACAGACCAGAGGCGCCACTGGGGCACAATCCTGACAGAGCCATCCTCCTTGATTGATGTTTCCCCTCAGCGGAGACTTTGTTTACAAATCCTTCCAAACATTGCTATCCCCCATAAGCCTGTACTTTCTAATGGTTAATCTTTTCCACAGGGTTATTAGCGGGACGTACATTTATCCACAGTATGGGTAAATGCGTAAAAAATGAGTCATAAAATAAAATGAGGGATTAAAAAAGACAAAAAACAGGTTGAAATGATTCGTTTTTAAAATGGGCACGGCTATTAATTAATTTGGACTTTTGGATTTACTGTGACACTTTTGAGAATATGTTTTAGCTGGTTCTCTCTCTACTTTTTGGGGCTGGTTAGAAATATTGCTTCGGTGGGTTGATTTCACCTTATATCGCTATTTTTCTTACATTAAGAGTCACAGCATAATTAATTGAATTTTGGTCCGCCATCTGGCTTTCCTCGTGGCACCCTTACAGCGCGCGATCAGGCGCCATCTGGCTTTCCTCTCGCTTGCTCTCCCAAGCGCCTCGCTCCGCCCCTCCCCACCACAGAGCGCGTCTCGCTTCAAAGTTAGCTCCCAACACCTTCGCCCCAATGTTTTCGGTGTGCGTTTTCGGTCCCAAAAAATTTCCTTTTATAATACAACTGTTTTTTATTATATTAAGCACTGTGATATCTTTAGGTTAAGTTCACGGTATATAAAATTGAGACACCGCGGCACATATAGAGCTTTAAAGCCAGCTCCATACATCTTCAGAGCGATGTTATCCACGTGAAAAAAGTCTTTTTATTTATAATACATCTGATTTTCATATGAAGCGCTGAGAAATCTTTAGGTTCAGGTTTTGCTACATAAAATTGACACAAAGCACCGCTTATTTTTAAACTGGTTTTCAATTGAAGTGCTCACGTATATAAAATTAACATGCAGCACCGCAGCGTGTGCAGAACATGTTTTCAATGTGCAAAAAAAACATGTCCTTCTGTAACACATCTGTTTTTTTTATATAGAGCACTGTACAATTGGTTTTTATAGGGAGCGCTGTAATAACTTCAGGTTGAATTCTTGCTAACATGTCCTTTTGTAATATGACTGGTTTTCATATGAAGCGCTGAAATATCTTTAGGTTAAGTTGACACTATATAAAATTGACATACGGTAGGTGTAGCCCTTTGAAGTTAGCTCCTCACTCCTTAGGCGCAATGTTTTCCACGTGCAAAACAATGTCCTTTTGTAATTCAACAGTTTTTTATATAAAGCGCTATACAACCGATTTGGATATGAAGTGCTGTAATATCTTTAGGTTAACTTCAGGCTATACAAAATTGACACGCGGCACCGCATGCAGAGCTTTAAAGCCAGTTCCCTACACACAGGCCCGCGTATAAACTGTAGCATCCTGTTGCTGCTGCTGGTTGCATTATGTATTTGTGAATTTTTGTGTGTGGGGCAAAACACTGTGTATTATCTGCGTATATATGTTATATGTGTGCATTCAGTTGGTGTGTGTGTGCATGGGGGTGTGCGTGCGTGCGTGTGTGTCTGCGTGCATGTGTGCGTGTGTGTGCGTGTGCGTGTACACTGTGTATACGTGTGTATATTATGTGCGTGTACTGCGCTTTTTCACGCCAACACAAATTTTTACCAAAAACAATGGCTACAAAAATTTGGAGCAGGAGGATTCTGTTTTTGCTCTGAGAAAGCCTGCCTGTTGGTATTTCTAAGTAGAGTTTATTGCAAGTGTTCACACTACTGCCAAGGTGTTTTATGGGTGCTGCAGAAAGGAGGTTGCCCTGATAAGATAAGGATCAGGAATCAAAGGCTATGTCTGTCTTTGTGAAACATGCGTGGCTGTATTCTTGGCTAGAACGTGTGCAGCTTTCCTGTTATGACAATATGGTACAGCGTGCCTATGGGTTTTGATCCTTTGAATGCCTACACTAATATGGGGCTTTAAATCTTGCCCTAAAGCTAAACATTTTGTGGTTCTAACAAACTTACTTTTCTCCACATGCCTACAAAAAAATATGTCCTACTGTAAAAAACTGGTTTTCATATGAAGCGCTATAATATCTTTAGGTTAAGTTCACGCTATATTAAATTGACTAGCAGCACAGCGGTGCGTGCAGAGCTTCTATGCCACCTCCACGCACACAGGCCCTGCTTGGAAACTGCAGTGCCCTGGGGCTGCTGCTCCTAGATGCCCAGTGGTTGAGTGTGGGGGAACATTATAAGCTCCTTATGTGGGTACATATGCAGCACAATATCCTTGGTGCAACAACATCAACTGTTGCATGGCTAAACACTTATAAGGTCCCAAAGGCGAGACCTATTGACTATGCCAATGCTTGTTGTTACATGTCTTTAAACTACATAAATTAAGAGGAGCACTACAAAGTATTAACTTTATATTAATAAAAAATAGTTTTACCTATTATACTTTATCCATAGTCCACAAAAGCAAATAGCTGAATAAAACTAGAAAAGAAATCACACGGGAAAAGACAAAGGGGCCGATTCTGATCTCGGCCAGTAGGGCACCAAATCGGATTCGGCTTAACCGGATCCGATTCGGAGCCCTCTTTCCCGACCGATTCGTACGTGCGTCCGGGCGAGCGAGTACGATGCGAGCGCTCGCGAAATCGCCGACCGACTCGTACGCGGGTCCGACCCGCTCCGACCGACTCGCACGGACACGTCTCGCACCGCGCAATGGAGACGTTCCCCGGCCGGGCAAGTACGATGCACGCCTCGAGCAGTCTGACCGACTCGCGCCGTCCAGCTCCAAAGAGCAGTCGGACTTTGGGGGTCCGTGTCGGACCCCCCTGTACGCGTAACCGCGCGAGTCGCACACAGGGGGGACCCATGGGTCCCCCCCACCTGTGCATGTACGGTGCGATTTGCATCGATGCGTACCCGCTGTAGGGGGCGCCCTTGTTCGCCTCGCACCCATTGAGTCAATGGGAGCCCGCGTACGCGTTGTACGACAGGCTCCCATTGACTTCAATGGGAGTCCGACCGAATCGAGTCCGATAGCATGCGTCCGCATCGTACTCGTTCGGTCGGGCTGCTAGAGTCCGATTCGGTCGGAAATCTCTCCGGGTCCGGCTCGGTCGGAGTGATTTCCGGCCTGAATCGGAATCGGCCCCAAAGACTAGATAATATTCTATCACAATGTTTTAATATGCTCATTTCAAAATGTTAAATTTATATGAGTAACACATTGAATAATGTCTACTATAGCAACCTATACAACTTCCCAAATAAAAACAAACAGTTACGATTATACATGGGCTATACCTATACTTTAGAAAGTTTAACTAACAAGCAAACCAATCGGAAATGTACTAAATATTATTCAATGTTACTGTCATGCTACATCTCCTAATGCCAGCATAGAAAGTATTAAAATGCTCAGCCATACACCTAATATAACTGATGAGGTACAAAATATGGTTCAAGATTTAAAAGAAGCATCTTCAAGTTCTTCTGCATCCACAAGGACAACTTGTAAAAACTATGGGCCTAATCAGGCCAATGTCCCCCCATTGGACTATGGACTGGTTTAGAGTTTGCCGGACAGGTTACTCTGTGACAAACATGATGGATATCCCGTCTGCCTTATTGCAGATGTCATAGTATATAGTTCTCTTGTAATAAGACAGCAGGAAATCCATCACGTTTGTGACAGAGAAGCTCATCTGCCAAACTCTAAATCAGGCCCCATATAATAAATGTTCTGTTCAAGTAATAGGACAGATGCCTTCCACACCTAATTTAAAAAAGAAAATAGCTGAACATGAAGAAAATAATAACTAGCTATGCGTGCACCAAAAAGAGTTGCAGATTCAGACATTCCAGCCTACTTTAAAAAATGCACACACAAAAGAAGGCTTTATTTTACATAACATTTAAAAAATTTGAAAATAATAATAGTCTTCAGCACATATAGCAATCTCTCAACACTTACACACTAACACTATGTAAAATCTGACTAATGGATGGTACATGCAAATCCAGACCTACTACATATATCCCACCTACTAACTTCCTCTTAATACTACTACAAACTCCTCTTCATGATTCTTCAACAAAAACTAGCAAATATGGGAGTGATATACATATCAATTTTGTGATTGCAAACCCAGTAATTCACAAAATCACAGGGTTTGCAAGTGTAAAATGGCTGTTTCTTATATACCAAACCCAATTTGCAAGGTAAAAAAGATCTTTCAACTCATAGAATCTGTTTGCAAGACTTTTCAAATTTTGTTTAGTATGCAATGTTCCAATTGTTTCAGATCAATATTGCACTCTGTCAGAAATTATGCTATTAATTTGGGAGTGGGTGTGCCCTTACCAGCTAAATGGATTTGGAGATGTGAATTTTTAAAGCTCCAGGTCACAAAGCATCCAAAAAAAGTAAACCGCCAATCTAAAGTCACTGTTGATCAGGGCCTAGGAGCGATTTCAGGTTGCCAGTGATAGAGCGGAGGGTAGCTAGACTAAGTGGGATGTTCCAGTAAAAGTATTTATTTTCTGCTCTCAATCTTTTCTTTTTGGAAATTGAAATCTTCCAAAAAGGCAACATCAAAGCATGAGGCGAGGGAGCGTCCCTTGATGTTGAATATGTAATTGTAGAGATATCACTGAGGCTGTTGGTTTTGGCACCAAAAACTCTGAGTAGGTCAAACCTAGATTTCTTAGCTGGTGAGATTGCTTAGCTGGTCAGATTCATTGGCTGTATCACACTGGTCCAAAGTTTTACCTTTTTTGGTAGTCCAAAGGGGCAAGGCTGAAAGCAATAGCTGGGCAGGACTCCAGAAGATTGGATACCTTTTCTGTAAGGTCCAGTGAACCAGTTTTTGATGAAGCAAAAAGTAGGAGTGGGACAAACCCAATTTGTTAGCCTGTCTTAGGTGCAACCTCTGTGGGCACACTTCAGCAACATGTCCTTGTACTCCTAAGGGCAAAATAATGACCAAGTTACAACTTTTCCAAAGTTCTGAGAATAATCCTCCTGTCTAGTTTGTTCAGTGCATGTCTCAGCTCCTCAGGGCATGCTTCTTGGCACCAGGTCTCTCTCCAGCCAGAACTCCTGCAGGGCCTCCTCCTCAGAGGTCAGTTGGCCCCTCTAAGGATCAGGAATCCTTCTGCCTTTTGTGTCTCTAAATTAGAAAAACAGGAGGCCAACCTCTTCATTCATGAAGAGCAGTTCCTTTAATTGGATACCAGCAGGAGTTAGGAGTCAATGAATCCTTGTTCGAGTCCTGTTCTTCGAGGAGGAGGATTCTTCTAGCAGGGCCTTCTTCTTCAGCTTGTCAAATAATGTTCTGAGGAGGTGGTGGTGGAGATGCAACATTTAGACAGAGCACTCGCCAGTCATTGTAGAAACACTAGCCAGTCCTATCTATTTTCTCACAGT
The DNA here is from genome assembly GCA_963921515.1 of Calotriton arnoldi. Taxonomy (NCBI): domain Eukaryota; kingdom Metazoa; phylum Chordata; class Amphibia; order Caudata; family Salamandridae; genus Calotriton; species Calotriton arnoldi. Next base: position 2,102,297 of record CAWUFW010000920.1, on the reverse strand, counting down.
CTCATCATCTCCTTTTGCAGCATTTCCTCTTCTCCTTCCTGTAAGAAGGCACCAGGAATATAACTGGGGCCTTGAGACCCACTCTTGAGTTAAATGTCTGGACCTGAGGAAGAGCTCTCAGAGAAATGCCTCCTACTGTGGCTTGCTGTGTACTTTAGAGGATTGCTTTGCTGCACCTAGAATAACTACTCTGCTGCCTGAAGCCTACAACGAACCTTCTGAGGCCTGTCCTGCTGCTTGAACCCAGGATTACCACAGTGACTTCAAGGGCTAGTTTGCTGTCCTCCTGATCCGAATTGCAGGGACAGAAAATGCTCCAACTATTTTGAACCCGCACCTGGTCCCAGCCTGTGTGAGTACTAGCTCCCCAAGTGGTGCCCCTCCATTCTTGGACCCTTGTTAGTGGTGCTAAAGGTGCCCAGATAACCAAAATCCAAGATTTGGAACATAACATAACAACTGCTCTGGGAACCAAGAGGAGACCAGGACCTACCTGCCCTTCTATCCACCTAGGGTGCATTGCCGGTCAGCTTGAGTTTGCGGCAACTCCTGCTACATTTTTCTCAGCAGCATCCTATTCCTAATCCTATTCAGAGGTCCTTCACCAAAGAGCTATCTGGTCTTGTGGAACTATTGTCAGCTACAGCTTCCAACATCTTCCCACAGGAGATCTTCAACTTCCAAAAATGAGACTAAGTCCAAATGTAGAACTCTTCATTGTGACTTCGTCTAGCAGATCCTGGATGATGATGTCTCCTTCTCCTCAGACACCATCTGCTGCTTTGCCCCGCTGAACTTTACCTACTCAGACAAGTTTTTGCTGTAATCTGTTTAACTACAGGGATCGAGACGTAATATTGCAGCATGTTTGTGCCCATAGCCCTCTAAAGTATGAAGATAAACCAATACAATGCAGCTTTACCCTGCTGAACTTTACCTTCTCAGGCAAGTTTTTGTTGAAATCTGTTTAACTACAGGGATCGAGACATAAAATTGCAGAATGTGCATGCCCATAGCCCTCCGAGGTATGAAGATAAACAAATCCATATCTTCCCTGATTATACGAGAAGGGTACATGACCTACAAAACACTTTTTTGTCAGTTAAAAGTCAACTACAAGACCATAACATAAAGTGTAGCCTGATGTATCCAGCCAGACTCTGTGTCCAACATGATGGGAAGGTACACATATATGATACACCGACAGCAACTGTTCCCTGGCTGGGGTCCCTATGTCTAGGGAAACACCAACATCCATCTCACTGGCAAGAGCAAAGACTTAGAGGTGGACAGCAATCATGAGGGAATCGCGGACTACCTGTGAGACGGTATGGAACCTCTGAAGAGACGGGTAGAAAGCGTATCCTGACTGACCTGGATGGCACGCTACAAGCTATGCTGGTTTCCTTGGAAACATGTAACCCTTTCTCCCAGCTGAGTCATGTCCCTGAGACACAAAGTGACAATACTGATTTGGGATGAACAAACACAAACTGATTGAACTTTGGTGGTGGGTACTGAAAAGTAAGTAAAATTATTATCTCTGAGCTAAACAATGTTATCAATACTGTTGGGGATCAAACATGTTGCTGTTGTATGATTATATATTAGCTCTCTTGTTAAAATGCCTTGTGCTTATATGACATCTTGGCTCAGGAGACACAGGGGTAAGGCAGATGCGGATTGCTGAGCACCAATTGGGGGTTCGCGACTCGTGGACATCTTGGCCACCTGGGTAGCATCTCCATTCAGTGCTGGTAGACACATATGTTCAGGGAGGGGAAGCGTGAGCGACTGGGGCAGAGTGTGGGGTCTTCTGCGACTGCCAGTTGAGTGAAAGGGCATCCTCAGATTCTGCCTACGGGAGGGATTGGGGTGGGATACTTCATTATATAGTTACAGTTTGAGTTATTATAAGGGGGTTGATTCCGGGGTCAGCCAATTTTCAGGGATCCAGCATGGATTGTGTGAGATGGTGGTCCAAGCATACATTCATATCTTGGTGATACTACTATGCAAATGGGTTCTAAATATAAAATGATAACCTGGAATGTCAGTGGTCTCCAAAGCCCAGTGAAACAAAATAAAGTCTATGCCTACCCCCGGAGATATGGTTTTGAGATATCATTTCTACAAGAGACTAATTTATGGAGAGGTTGTATTAACTGTTTGAGAAGATGCTAGAGAGGACATGGTTATGCCACATCTTACACCGGATATGCACGAGGGCTCTTGATATGGGATTTCTGGGGATCCCGTTCAGACACACATGCACATATTGACAGAAACCGGCGGTACATTATACTGAAAGTGACGCTGGATGCACACAAATTCTGCTTTATTAATGTATATGCACCCAATACTGATGAAGGTGTTTTTTTGGGAGGAGATGCTGGAGGCCACCTGGGGGTTCGTGACGGCTGAGGTAATTATAGCAGTAGACTTCAATTGTGTCTTGGCCGGATTGGTGGATAGGGCCCCCCCTCACAATGGTACCAAGCCATGTATGGCAGCAGCATTAACACAGGCACAGAAAAGATTAGGGCTTTTTGATATATGGAGAACCCAACACCCACATACCTTAGAGTATTCATGTTACAACCCTAGCAGTGAACACATATAGTAGGTTGGATCATTTATTGATCTATGTGGGAACTGCACATCGAGTACTAGAGATACATTATTTAGGTGGGTTTATATCTGATCACTCCCCCCTCATGATTACTTATGCATTGGAGCGTCATAGACCAAGGGTGCCAATATGGAGGCTTAGTGCTGAGGCCCCATTAGATCAGGCATTTCAAGGGACGGTGGCTGAGGCCCTGGAGAAATATTTTGAGCTTAATTGGCATAGTACGGAACATAGGGTGACTGAATGGGACGCCATGTAGGTGGTTCTGCAAGGTTTGTGTATGGCCACCACTGTTGGATTGCAACGTGCACTAAAGAGTGACCTAACACATCAGGAGGCTGAATTAGAAAAATTGGAGAAGATCCTCTCTGATGACCCAACACTACTGGGGGAAAGGGACAAGCAATGTCATAGGGTATGTGAATTCTGGGATCAACTGGAAAAACATGTTTGTCATACTGAGAGAGGACACTGGTATTTAGAAGGCGATAAATCGGGTTGCCTACTGGCGTACTTGATTCGCTCAGAGTTGTCTATACATCCAATACTAGTGCTTAGCGACTGAGGGGGTAATGTGGTATATACTCAGAAAGTGATTAATTATGTCTTTTTGGAACATCTAAGCAAAGTTTACACTGAGAGGAGTGTTTTGACCAGCTCCCACAATATTTGGACAATTTACCACTACCGCGGCTTTCTAGAGAGGATCGTGAATCACTTGGGGCCCGCTGTTGAGGCAGGAACTGTTGAGTGCCATAGATGTGCTGAAGAACACTAAAGCACCAAGTAGAGATGGGTTTCTGGCAGAGTTGTATAAAACGTTTGCTGGAACATTGGTGGACCATTTATTGCCGGTATATAATGAAGCATTGAAGAGGCGGGTGCTACCGGATTCTATGAGGGAGGCTCTCATTGTTCTCATAATGAAACCAGGAAAGGATCACTTTGAGGCGGGCTTCTATTGCCCTCTCTCCATGTTGGATATGGACCTGGAAATTCAGAGTCATGCCCGGGAGTCTCGGTTGCTCCCGCTTCTTCCTCAGATGGTTCATTCAGGCCAATCCGGATTTATACTGCATCGTAATACACTGTGGAACCTCCACCGCTTGGCACACATAATGCATGCCCCGATCCTCACAGAGGATCAATATGCTCTAGCCTTCTTGGACATAGAGCAGGCATTCGATTCGGTGAGGTGGAAATATGTGTGGCAGGTCCTGGATAGGCTGGGTTTGGGATATAATTACACACGTTAGATAGTACGCCTTTATAGCTGCCCATGTGCGAGAGTGCGAACAGGCAAATATGTTTCTACTGAAATCCTGTTGCAGAGGGGCACCAGGCAGGGATGTCCCATGTCCCCATTGTTATTTTCCCTGGCCATAGAGACTCTGGCGTGTCGCCTTTGTAAATCCCTACAGCTATGAGGTATAATTGTTTGGACTTTGGATCCTGTAGAGTTGCTTTACGCTATGGTATATTTACGCCTGCCCGGCATATCAGGTCCAATACTACTAAATGCAATGTGTGAATTCTGGGAATTTTTGGGACTTCGTGTTACTAGGTCAAAATTGGCTCTCTTTCCTTTGGGACTGCTACAGGGCTTGCCCCTGTCTGGGTTGCCAGATGTTGTGGTATGATGTCAGGCTGATAGTGTTAAACATCTGGGCATATATCACCCCCGGGGAGCAACAGACATATGACCTGAATGTGGGATGGGTAATTGGGAGTCTGCGCCCCTCCATGACATTTTGGAACACATTGAAATTGTCCCTGATGGGGAAAATATCACTCATAAAGATGGTGATACTGCCCTGCTGCTTATATGTGTCGCAAGGGGTGGTATATGAGATATGAACAAGGGTGTACTGAGAGCTTGACCACCTGCTGGTGAAGCTCCTATGGGCTGGTGGATACAGTAGGGTGACCCTCTGAACCCTACAGAGAGAATGGGTTGAAGGGGGTACCAAAGTCCCGGATTTAGAGCTTTATTATTTATCAGCAAATCTACAACATGCAATACATTAGCTGAATGGTGAACACAACTGGGAAAGGGCCTTATTGGAGGGCACTCACGCTGGCCACCAACTCGTGGTACTGTTGATGTGAGGGGGAGGGATGCCTGATGGCTTTCCACATTTGATTCATCTCATGGGTCAGTTGTGGGAGAGGGCAGTACGGTGGTTTCTGGGCAGGGCGCCATATGCTCCAGACTTAGGCGCTTATTACAAGTATAGTGGTCCACGGACCGCCAGACTCATGGGGGCATGGTGGTGGTCTTCTGACTGCCTTATTAGGAGAAGGTAGGTCAGGCTGCCCTGGGACCATCCCAACCACCAGGGATCAGAGATCCCTGCCAATGGCGCAGGAGTTTTGAGGCCGCAATATGCTTGGCAGGGCCGCTGCAGCCCCGCCAAGCATTTTACGAGTTTACTCACCACCACACTTTTCATGGTGGGGCAACCACCATGAAAAGTGTGGCAGTGAGGAATCAAAGGGGCCCTACAGGGCCCCCTGGTGCCTCACGCCATGTGGATGCAAACAGGGGGGCACAACATGTGCCCACCTGTGTGCATGCACACCAGTACTTGCACCGCATGGACTGCAGCAGTCCATGCCATGCAGGTACTGCCTTTAACGTTCCCATTGCTGTGTCTATTTCATAGGCACCACCCTGGGAATGCCAAAGAACTGCCCACTAGACCAGGAGAAAACTCCTGATCTGGCGGGTGGTTCGTACACAGGTTTGACAGTGCAGGAGACAAGCGGTACAGCTCCTGCATCACCAAACTCATAATAAGGCCATTAGATGTGTGGATTGTGTGCCCTTTTGACCAGATATCCTGTACCATGACAGTAGAATGATGGAAGGAGGGTTGCTGTCTAATGTTGTCAGATTTGTATCCAGCTGGGCGCTTTATAACCCTACTGGACGCAATAGAGACATTTGAGTTGGGGCAGGGACATTTTCTCCAATACACTAAAATAGCGGCACCTGCTTGCCAAATTTGGCCTTCGATCCCTGAGGCTCCAGAACCCTCGTGGACCTTGGTAATGCTCCTCTATATGGCAGGGGGGTCATACGTTTATTACACATATATACCACGTGCTATGCACGGACAGACACCTTGCTCCACTTTGGATAGAGGGGGGTCTGGCAGCACGACAGCGGTGATCACTTTGAGCCTAAAGAGTGGACTAAAATGTATGCAGCAGTACGCAGGGTATCTATTAGTGCACAGTTTAAATTAGTTCAATATATCATAGTGCACATGACATATCTATCGCCAAAGTGCCTACACATAATTTATTCAACTAGGTAATCGAGTTGCCCTAGATGCGGGACCAAAATGGCTGATTTATTGCACATGGTGTGGCGATGCCCAGATAGCATGCTGGACTGGGTTGAGATACTACACCATCTCTGAGAGGTGACAGGGTGGATGGTGTTGTCTACTATCAAGCAGTGTGTGCTGGGACTCCTCCCTGATAACCTCCCCAAAAAGTTAGGCCACCAGTTCACAATGCTGGGAATAATATTTGCTAAGAGGCGCATTGCAATTGGTTGGTTCAGCCCTAGGTCCTCTAGAATGAAAGACTGGTCAGAGACTTGATTGAATGAGCTGTAGTGGAGGAGGGTCATATGCGAAGGACCGAGAGAGATGGGATATAGATGATTTACACTCCTGGGGTGCTATGACGCAAGCACTGATATAGCCTGCTGGGGTGGACCCGATGGAAGAGATTGACCCAGGGGCTACGAGGATGGACGTAACAGATGAGTAATGGTACCCCTAGTGGGGGACATATATGAGGTGTGAAAACTGTTGAAGTCCAAGGATGACTAGAGTTGCAGAGTGACATGACCTTCTCACTTGGGAAGTGGTAGGTGATGAGAAGCAAGCAATGTTTATGTTTGATATTGATTATTTTTTCTTTTTTTACACTGTATTTGGCGCTTAGTGGTTGCAGAGGATTTTACTCACCTGCTTATTTCCTACTAAATGCTCGAACTTCACAATGATAAGGGTATTTGGGTTGTAAGTGACTACTGTTTTCTACTACCTGTACATTGGATCTGGATCACTGACAGAATATCGACAGTCAGAATATCGAGGTACAAAAATATTGACGCAAAAATATTGATGTCCAGAATATCGAAGTCCTATCTACATAATGGTAAGTACAAAAATATCGAAAAAAAATATTGTTGTTAAAAATATCGTTGTTAAAAATATCGTTTTTTTTTATGTTAAAAAAATTATGTAAAATAAAGTAAATAATACATATAATTAAAAAAACATAGTTAAAATTATTAGAAAATGTTTAAAATTATAAGTAATACATATAATGTAAGAATAAATTAAACATATATATGTCTAACATATAATATATACTTACTAAATAATATTTATAAATAATTATTTTAATACCTTATAAATTGTTAAAAAATATGTTAAAAATTATAAATGGATATATATACACATACACCAATAATATAAATTAAAAACAAAAAACATACATAACAAGTTAAAATATTTTTAAAAAATTAATCTTTTTAAAATACATTTTACACTACATTAACTAAAACAGTAGAGAAAATATTGGATAGCGGAGGGGATAAAATTACTATTCCCACTCCAGAGAGTGCAGCAGTAGGGAAAGTGTTAGATAGCATAGGGGTAAAATTACTATTCCCACTCCAGTGAGTGCAAGAGTAGGGAAAGTGTTGGATAGCGTAGGGGTAAAAATTACTATTCCCACTCCAGAGAGTGCAATAGTAGGGAAAGTGTTGGATAGCGTAGTAGTAAAAATTACAATTCCCACTCCAGAGAGTGCAACAGTAGGGAAAGTGTTGGATAGCGTAGGGGTTAAAATTACTATTCCCACTCCAGAGACTGCAACAATAGAGAAAGTGTTGGATAGCGGAGGGGTAAAAATTACTATTTCCACTCCAGTGAGTGCAACAGTAGGGAAAGTGTTGGATAGCGGAGGGGTACAAATTACTATTCCCACACCAGTGAGTGCAACAGTAGGGAAAGTTTTGTATAGCGGAGGGGAAAAAATTACTATTCCCACTCCAATGAGTGCAATAGTAGGGAAAGTATTGGATAGTGGAGATGTACAAATTACTATTCCCACTCCAGAGAGTGCAAGAGTAGGGAAAGAGTTGGATAGCGTAGGGGTAAAAATTACTATTTCCACTCCAATGAGTGCAACAGTAGGGAAAGTATTGGATAGTGGAGATGTACAAATTACTATTCCCACTCCAGAGAGTGCAACAAAAGGGAAAGTGTTGCATAGCGAAGGGGTAAAAATTACTATTCCCACTCCAGTGAGTGCAACAGTAGGGAAAGTGTTGGATTGCGGAGGGGTAAATATTACTATTCCCACTCCAGTGAGTGCAACAGTAGGGAAAGTGTTGGATAGCAGAGGGTTAAAATTGACATACTTATCAATTAAATAATTATTATAATTAAATAACCTTTTAATAATTAATTAATAATAAATTAATTATAAATATTAATAATTACTTTATTATAATTACATTACTTCCCACCCTATTCCCCTATAAACCCACAACCCGCTCCTAAAAAACGCAATTAATATAATTATCAATTAATTAATTAATAAAAATCAATAACCAATTAATAAGTGATTAATAAAAAATTAAATATATAAATAAAAATTTATATTTACCTTTTTGTAATTAAATTACTTCCCACCCTATTCCCCTATAAACCCACAACCCGCTCCTAAAAAAATAACAAAATTAATATAATTATCTATTAATTAATTAATATTAATTAATAACCAATTAATAATTAATTAATAATACATTTATAATGAATACTAATAAATAAATATTAATCATTACTTTATTATAATTAAATTACTTCCCACCCTATTCTTCTAGAAACCCACAACCCGCTCCTACAAAAATGCAATTAATATAATTATCAATTAATTAATTAATAGAAATTAATAACCAATTAATAATTAATTAATAATACATTTATTATAAATACTAATAAATAAATATTAATAATTACTTTATTATCTACTGGCGGTCGCCAGTAGATAGTTATAGTTAGGACCTATTTTCCATAGGAAATCCGCAACATTCTATTTCAAATAACTTTGTGTCAAGTATGAGAGGAGGCATAAGTAGAATAGACGTAGTTTAATTCAACTCGTAACAGCATCACCGGAGGTAATCCAATTCCGTCAGTGTCCAACATCCAACTGACCTAAGAGAACGGCACGGACCCTAAGCTCTAGAATGAGAAGAGAATAGAGGGTCCGTGCCGATTAACTATAGCAACTATATACACAACACATCTTCCCCCTTAAACAGAGAAAATAAAAAAAAAACTAACCAAACAAAACAAAAAAAATAATGTTTACAGCTTATCTCTAATAAAAGTAACAAAATCAGAAAGCCATCCAGGTTTTTTGCGTAGACGCTTGGTTTCACACAATTCAGGAACAGATACACTGTTATTAACATGAGAAGAACAGGAGTCTGTGGATACAGTGTGAGCAAAGGAATCAAGATTGTCTGAACTTTGTTCCTCACTATGTTCGAGGGCTCCAGGACAGGTATCCACATCATTTTCATCAAAATTGCACTTGGGAGAAATACTGACCTCACGATACAAATTCCTGTTACCCTTGAGTACAGCAATTCTACTGAGATTCCATACCTTACCATTAGACAGTCTAACTGAATTTTCAAAACATCTTTTATAGTAAATGGTCCCATAAATTGGCTTTGGCCCTTTGGAACTCTCCAAGGTTTTTTACTTTGACTAGCATACCAACTTTGACAACAGGATCGATCTTAGAACCTCTTTTAAGGTCAAATCTACTTTTGTTGGCCAAATGAGTTTTTCAATCTTCTTTTTAACTAAATCCAAATTGACACGGCTTTTAGTTGAAGTAACTAACCATGAGGGGTTACATTTAGTTCTCGGTTATCTTCCCTCATTATTTCAAAGGAGAACATCCAGTCATGTCATTAGGAGTAGTTCTATACCTCCACATGGTTTTCACCACCGAAAATTCCCATCTGTTATCTTCAACTCCAGTAATCTGTATGGTGCTCTTGATAACCTTATTAAATCTCTCAATGATACCATTACCAGTAGGATTATACAAAGATGTAGTGCAATGTATAACACCTACCTTTTGAAAATAATCCTTGGCTTTGTTAGAAACAAATTGCACACCATTGTCAGAGATAACACGGATGGGTAAACCTTCTAAGGTAAATGTTTCATCAAGAAATAGCAAAACAGAATCAGTGTTAACCTTTTCTACAATTTTTAAAACAGGCCATTTTGAGAAAATGTCGATAGCAGCATTGATGTATTTGTTCATGGGTCCTATAGGACCCATGATATCCATGGCAATAGTTTCCCAAGGTCCATTGGGAACAATGTGTTCACTCATATTGGGTCTAAGTGTCTTTAAGGACTTGTCAGCATTGGCACAAGTGACACAATCTCTAACGATACGCTCCACAAACATGTCTAAGCCAGGCCACCAAAATAATGTTTTTATAAATTGTTTTGTTCTCACAATCCCATTATGGCCCTCATGACCATGAAGAACAATGGAACGTCTTACGCCAGAAGGAGGTACGGCTCTGTCTCCTCTCCGAATGGTACCATCAGTAGATGATAATTCATTTCTCACCTCCCAGAAAGCTTTAAGTTCAGGAGGGAAATTTTTCTTGGAAGGCCAGCCTTCCAGGATATATTTCTGAACTCCTTGCAAAATATGGTCTTTTAAGTATTCAGAAGACCACACTTCTTTTAATGGGAAGAGGACCCTCATCATGTACCAAGGCAATCTGAAAATCGTCCCAGGGATTGTGAACGTGCTCTTTAAGAGGTACAGGAAGTCTAGATAAGAAATCAGCAGTGACATTCTCTTTTCCCGGGACATACACCATTCTATAAATAAAGTCTTGAAGCCTCATGGACATCCTGGCAATTCTTGCCGAGGCATTCATCATACCATCCGTGGTGAGGAGACGTACTAAAGGTTTGTGATCACTGCGGATCTCACATTCCTTGCCCCAAACAAATTCTCTAAAATGTTCTAACGCCCACACGCAAGCCAAGGTTTCCCTTTCAATGGTGGAGTACTTCACCTCAGATGGCGTCAAAGTTCTAGAAGCATAAGCTATGATCGTTTCTTTACCCTTCTCACACTTCTGTGCAAGAACTGCTCCCAGACCTTTGGAGCTAGCATCTGTGGTAATAACACAGGGAAGGAGGGGTCAAAACTACTAAGGGCAGTGGCATTTCCAATTTCAGATTTCACATCTTTGAATTCCTTCTCGCATACCTCACTCCATACGAATTTGCTTTTGCTCTTAAGTAATTGCCTAATATTGTACACCCTGCAAGAGAAATTCGGTATGTATTTTGCGTAAAATTCAGTTAATCCCAAGAATGACCTTACGTCATCCTTAGAAGTAGGAGAAGGTGCAAACCGAATTGCCTCCACTAGTTCAGGTTTAGGTTTGATGCCATCTTCACATAATACATGACCGAGATAAGTCACAGAGGAAACTCCAAATTTACATTTTGAATGTTTCACAGTTAAACCATTGGAAGATAATCTACCCAGAACAAGATCTAAAGAGTGGTCGTGGTCAGATTTGTTGTCGGCAAACACAAGGATATCATCCTGAAAACACACTGCATTATTACAATCTCCAAAAATTTTATGCATGGTGCGTTGGAATACGGCTGCCGCAGAGGCGAGACCAAAGGGCATTCTTTTGAATTGATAGCATCCAAAAGGTGTAACGAATGCAGTGTATTTCTTACAATCTTCATCAAGGACAATTTGATGGTAGGCTGCGGAAAGGTCAATACATGAAAAAAACTTCGCTTTGCCTATAAGCGCCAACATTTCAGAAATCCTGGGTAACGGAAATTGGTCAATAACAATATTATTATTCAGATGGCGCAAATCAATGCAAAGCCTAATGTTACCATTAGCCCATCTGGCCACCACAATGGGGAAATCCATTCTGAAGATTCAATATTTTCGATAATCTTACTCTCCATCAATTTGTCGAGTTCTTTTTTACTTCATCTCTTACAGAAATGGGAATATTTCTAGCTTTAAAAATTTTCGGACATGCATTATCCTTCAAAATTATCTTGTGCTTGAAATTTGTTAATTCACCAATGTCATTTCTGAAAACATCAGCAAATTTCTCCAACAACATTTTACTATAGTCATCAGAATCTCCCATAACCATGACGGGATCAGGATTATTAGGATTAACGATAATATTTACTTTACCCTGTTCAAACCATCCCAAAACAGACGGTCCTTTTTTTGAAACATACAACCTTGCAATACATTCCCGGTCCTTGAACCTGAAAATAAGTAAGCGAGAACCAATAATATCTATTCTTTCACCTGAGTACCCTTCAGGATTGATATCGGAAGAATCCAAACTGGAACCAAGTTTGTCTACAAATTTGGACTTCCAAATATTCTCGTTTACAATGGAATATGGAGATCCAGAATCAGCATAAATTTGTATATCTATACCTCCAATGGTCATATTGCATATGGGTTTCTTTTGATGACCAAATTGTCAATATTCAAAACTACATGAGAAGAATCTCTAATGTTTAACAAGTAAGACCTATCAAAGTCAGTACTATTATCATCGTTATCACCTCCACCTAGGTCATCCCCATCAACACACTTAATCTTATCACCTTTGACTTTTCTGCACATTTTTGAAAAATGTCCCACCAATTTGCAGACAGAACATTTTTGTTTTAAAGCAGGGCAAATTTTGTTGTTAGCCAAATGAGAATTACTGCCGCATCTATAACAAATAAACTTGTGGTTGTCAGGAAAAACATTACGTTCCTTTAAAGTATTTTGCTTTTTTGTATAGACATTAGCATTGTTTACCTTAGCTACAACTGAATCTGCTTTAACCTTCTCTTCTGCCCTAACCTCCTTGGCACTCCTGCACAACATCTCAGCTTTCCTAACTATAGCTAAAATATCATCTAGTTTAGCATCGCCATTAATCCACAATCTATCTTGGATAGAAGAATCCCTAACATGCATGACAACTTGGTCCCTTATGAGGTCTTCTTGTAATAACCCAAATTGGCAGTCAAGAGACAAAGTTCTTAAGGCAGAAACATAGGTGTCAATGGATTCCTCAGCTTTTTGTTTACGTTGAAAAAACTTATACCTAGTAATACCGATACACACTTTAGGAGAAAAGTAGCGATTGAAATCATTCAAAGCAGCAGTAAAAACATTTTCATCGCTACCCCCACTCATTCTAACCATTTGACTATAAGCTTTAAGTCCCTCAGGTCCAACAGAATGTAAAAAAATTCCTTTTTTATGGGCTGGAGACATTTTCCCCTGAACATCGAGAGTGTCAATGTAGTTAATGAAATATGCCTTCCATTCAGCCCATTTCATGCAAGGAGAGGAACCAGCAGGCCAGAAACACTGAGGGGGAGCCAAGTTATAATGTTGAGTAGACATCGTATAGTAAAGTAATGAATGAAATGTAAAATAAACCAAGAGCGGTGAGGAGAAGAAGAGCACTGTTCAATGTTCTGCACGTAATCCACAGGGTAAAAGTAGAAAGAAAACAAAAATATAAGCACTCAGTTAATTAACTCGAGAAGTTACCATATCTCCGTAAGCTCTAGGGGATTGCAAAAGAAGGAACCACAAAAAAATGAAGCGCTGAGTTGGACAGAAGTCGGCGATATCGGGAGTTGGGGTTGCTAGGATACGTGTCCAAAACAAAATGGCCACACGTTGCGTGAGAAAACGTAATGATGTAGACTCACGTTGAAGAACGTACGACGTGATACGCACGTAAGGCTTGACAAAGAATTCAGAAGAGCAGGGAGCTGGAGACGCTAGAAGCTTCGTCGGTAGGAGACTCGTCCGCACTCCAGACTCCACGGAAGAAAGAATTCTTGAAATGTCGTCAGCCTAGAACTGCTGCTTTCGTCATACTTCAACTGCAAAGGTACTTTTTCAAATAAGGCCAATGCGGACGGTTGAATAAAGACGATGCAAGGCAGCCTTCATCCCATTAAAAAATAAAAAAATCTCCAGTATCGCCGGAAAACTCCAAAAATAGACACAAATCCAACGAAGTATGAAGGTCGGAATAGTAGTCGTAAAACGCCCTTCCTTTAAAAATTAGGAATAGAAAAAAAATAAATCTTCGCACGCAGGTCCGTAGGGTGATGCTGTACCAACCTCAGTCGCCAATTGTCAAGTATGAGAGGAGGCATAAGTAGAATAGACGTAGTTTAATTCAACTCGTAACAGCATCACCGGAGGGCATCCAATTCCGTCAGTGTCCAACATCCAACTGACCTAAGAGAACGGCACGGACCCTAAGCTCTAGAATAAGAAGAGAATAGAGGGTCCGTGCCGATTGGCATAGCAACTATATACACAACACTTTGGCGCCGGTTGACGAATCTTCGCGAAATTTTCAAAACTCGTGGGGCGCTCCAGTGCGCGCCTATCCTGAAAGTTTCGGGGTGATTCGGCAAGCGGGGGCCGACAAAAAAGGGGGGTCCCAAAACGTGTTTTCCCCATGCAATTTTCCATAGGAACCTTTAGTCGCAGCTACAGCCCGAACTGCTGAACGGAATTACACCAAATTTGGCAAAAAGGTAGCCCTTGGTTCAGAGTCGTGCCTTTTGGTTAAATGGTGTAAATCCGTTCAGTAGTTCAAAGTAAAATCACATATATATCTATGGCCGCGTAGGGTCCGCGCACCCTCCCGATCACGAGCTGTATGCTAATTGGCTGTCAACACTCCAAATCAGGAAGTGTTGGCAGCCATCTTGTGCCTCGGTAGAACCAAGGCACAAGAAAAGACAAAAACAAGTGCGCAAAACGCAAAAAGGGGGCAGGGTAGAAACACCCTGACCCCCTATGCCTGCTCAGGGGGTCCTACAAAACCTCTCTGCAACGCAGCCCCCTGGCGCATACTGGAGGTTCCTGGTGGGCTAGTTGGCACAAGAAAAGACAAAAACAAGTGCGCAAAACGCAAAAAGGGGGCAGGGTAGAAACACCCTGACCCCCTAGGCCTGCTCAGGGGGTCCTACAAGGACCCCCAGGACCCAAAAAAGATTTTTATTTTTTTTAAATCGGCGGGATGCGCTTAGGATGCGCGGATCCTGCCGTGCAAAAAAAAAAAACGAAGCACGGGCTCCCGCGCTTCGTTGTTAATTGGCCCCCGGGTGGGCCAAGTCCCGGGGGCATGCAGGGTTTATTAAAAATGAGTGGGGGGCCTCTAAGGCCCCCCCAAGCCCCGGGGACCGCCACCCCCCAGGGCTTTGATTTGAAAATGGTGCGGGAGGGCACTCGGCCCTCCCGCAGCCCGAGGACCGCCACCCCCGGGGCTTCTATTTTTAAATTTAATTACCTGTGTGGGGGGCTCGGAGCCCCCACACGCCCGGGGACCGCCACCTCCCGGGGCATTAACAATTTTAAAGTGGGGGTCCGTTTTGGACCCCCGAAGCCCCGGGGACCACCACCTCCCCTGGGCTTTCAACATGTTGGGAGGGGGGCCGCGCGGCCCCCCTCCTGGAGCCTGTGATGGCCCTGGGGACCACCACCACCCAGGGCCGGCTCCTGCAGTGTCCCGGGGTGCCTACCCCCGGGACACTGTAGTTTGCTATGGCAGGGTGGGAGCCTCGCGGCTCCCGTCCTGTCATAGCAAACTTGCTTTGAATTTTGGAAGAGAGGCAGGAAACCTGCTCTCTCTTCCAAGATTCAAAGCAAATTGCTTTCCACACGGGGAGCTGCATCTTAGCAGCTCCCCATGTGGAAAAGCAATGCCGGCTCCCGAGGGACGGGGGGAGCCTGTGAGGGTCCTGGGGACCACCACCACCCAGGGCCGGCTCCTGCAGTGTCCCGGGGTGCCTACCCCGGGACACTGTAGTTTGCTATGGCAGGGCGGGAGCCTCGCGGCTCCCGTCCTGTCATAGCAAACTTGCTGAATTTTGGAAGAGAGGCAGGAAACCTGCTCTCTCTTCCAAAATTCAAAGCAAATTGCTTTCCACACGGGGAGCTGCATCTTAGCAGCTCCCCATGTGGAAAGCAATGCCGGCTCCCGAGGGACGCGGGAGCCGGCGGGACCGTGGGGGATTGGGGACCCCACCACGGACCCCAACGGAGAGGGCCAGCCCGGGGGATGGGGTCCCGGGGCTAGAAATGGCCTGAAAGGGGGCCAAGTGGCCCCCTTGCCCCCCAAAACAAAGGCCTGCCCCAGGGGATGGGGTCCCCGGGGCAAAGGAGGCCTGAGGAGGGGGGCCACGCAGCCCCTCCTTAAAATTTTTTAAAGAAAGTGTGGCCATGCCCCGGGGGATGGGGTCCCCGGGGCCGGAATCGGCCCCCTTCCCGTTTTCTTTTAAAAAAACATTTAAAAAGGGGGTAAGGCCCTGGGGGATGGGGTCCCCAGGGCCCAAAAAAAGGAAAAAGGAAGGGGGGCCACACAGCCCCCCTTCGGGAAAAAAAAAACGATCGTGCCGCAGGCCCGCCCCCTTCCTTTACCACTCTGCAAACGCGCCCCCTGGCGCGTTTGCAGATGGGGAACGAATTCCCCTTGAATACTGGGGGTCCCTGGGGGCCAACTAGCCCACCAGGAACCTCGAGTATGCGCCAGGGGGCTACGTTGCAGAGAGGTGTTCTGAGGCCACGCCCCTTTTTACACCTCTCTGCAATGCAGCTCTGTGGCGCTTAATGGAGGTAGCTGGTGGGCTAG
Organism: Calotriton arnoldi; assembly: GCA_963921515.1. Lineage (NCBI taxonomy): Eukaryota > Metazoa > Chordata > Amphibia > Caudata > Salamandridae > Calotriton > Calotriton arnoldi. The sequence goes on along the minus strand of CAWUFW010000920.1, from coordinate 2,085,849 downwards.
TTGCACCCCAGGGACCCTCTGGATTCAAGGGAGTTAATCCCCGACTTAAAACGCGCCACGGGCGCGTTGGCACAGTGGTGAAGGGAGGGTGCGGGGCCTGAGGTGACATGTGTGCAAACACGCCCTGTGGCGCGTTTTAAGTTGGGGATTAACTCCTCTTGAATCCTGAGGGTCCCTGGGGTGCAACTAGCCCACCAGCTACCTCCATTAAGCGCCACAGAGCTGCGTTGCAGAGAGGTGTAAAAAGGGGCATGGCCTCTGACCAACTCTCTGCAACGCAGGCCTGTGGCGCTTACTGGAAGTACCTGGTGGGCTAGTTGGGCCCCAGGGACCCTCAGGATTCAAGGTGACCTAATCCCCCAACTTAAAACGCGCCACGGGGCGCGTTTGCACAGTGGTGAAGGGAGGGGGCGGTGCCTCAGATGACATGTGCGCAAACACGCCCTGTGGTGCGTTTTAAGTTGGGGAATTAATTCCCGTTGAATCCTGAGGGACCCTGGGGGCCAACTAGCCCACCAGGTAATTCAGTAAGCACAACAGAGTTGCGTTGCAGAGAGGTGAAAAAAGGTGCGTGGCCTCGGAATGCCTCTCTGCAACTCAGCTCTGTGGTCCTAACTGTAGGTACCTGGTGGGCTAGTTGGGCCCAGAGACCCTCAGGATTCAAGGGACTTAATCCCGCAACTTAAAATGTGCCACGGGAGCGTTTGCACACATGTCACCTCAGGCCCCCTCCCTTCACCACTGTGCAAACGCGCCCGTAGCGCGTTTTAAGAGGTAGTTTTAATCCCCCTGCCCTATTATGTACTAGGGAGTTACAGAGGAGGTCATGCTAATCACAGGGGTACCCCAACGCATAGTGTTCCCTAGTGTATGTAGGTGTTTTCACTGTATTCTAAGTGTCTTTTAGCATAGCACTGGCTCTGGTTAGTCAGAGTCAGTTACCACCAGTACCCGTCTGAAAAAGTCGTGGGCACAGGATGATTTTGCAACAAGGCCTCTTTCTGCTCCTCTGTTGGTTCTTTCTGCACATCTTTTGCTTCTTCCTGCACTTTTCTTCGTCTTTCTGGAATTCTGTTGCTTCTTTCTGCATTTCTTTTGCTTCTTTTTGTGCGTTTTTTCTTCTTTCTTCACATGTCCTACCTCTGTAGGCATAGTTAGAAACTAGCATTTAAAAAACCTTTGAAATTCACTGAAAAAACCCATAGGTTTTAGGCACGTTATAGTTAGAAATTAGCATTTAAAAAACCTTTGAAATTCACTGAAAAAACCATAGGTTTTAGGCATGTTGTAGTTAGAAATTAGCATTTAAAAAACCTTAGAAATTCACTGAAAAAACCATAGGTTTTAGGGAAAGTTATAGTTAGTTGGACATTGCACTCATACAAAACCCGTGAAATTCCCCCGTTATAGTTAGTTCAGCTAACTATAACTCGCGCCCCGGCAGTGCACTGCTGATGACGTCACATATTACATCACTCATGACATGGTCAGTGACATCACTGATGACATCACTCATGACATCTCAAATGACATCACTGATGACATCACTGATGACATCATCCACGTGATAATCTGATGCACCTCCTCACACCCTAATATAACCTTTGATACACCCACTCTAAATTACAGACTGCCATTCGCAAAACCATAGACACTCCAACACCAATAACTATATACCCACTGACTGATTCTTAGGTCTACACACACATCCACTCACTCACCCGTACAGTCACTCATACTTACAGTCACTCAGTACAGGACTATCATATGCACTCATACACCTACATAGACACTCACACACCGCCACTCATCCATAGAGGTACTCACACACCTAGACAGTCATGCAAATAATTAATCACACTGCCATTTACTCACCTATACAGTTATACACACACCAGCTCACTTACTCATACAAATACTAGCACATTCTTACGCTCTTATACAATCACTGATACAAGTACACAATAATCCATACAGCCACTCTCACAATCACACACTCTCACTTATAGCCATTTATATACTCCAACACACATATATACTGCCTTTCACAAATGTAGTTACTCACACATGTACCACTGAGATATACATTCACTCACTAACACACCCATACACACACTCACCCACCCATACAGTCCATCACAGATGCACTCGTGAAACCATGCACCCAGTGAATCACCCACTCACACATCTATGCACAGAGTCACACACACCCCACCCACACAAACACTCAGGCACCCATACAGATACTCAGACAACCAATCAATAACTCATATAGACACTTATGTAGTTATTCACAAACCCATGCAGTCACTTACACACCAACAGACAGACGAATACAGAGATTCACACAGTTTAGTCACTAACCCATGCATTCACTAACATATGTTTAACCACTCACTTATAGAGTCAGTCACGCACCTACTAAAACATCCATTCAGACAATTATACACCCACTCATTCTTCAATACGCCTTTACCTATATATATTAAACATATTTAAACTTTACAGAAACACACAGTCACTGGATGATGTCATCAGTGATGTCATCAGTGATGTCATTTGAGATGTCATCAGTGATGTCATCAGTGATGTCACTGACCATGTCATGAGTGATGTAATATGTGACGTCATCAGCAGTGTATTGCGGGGCGCGAGTTATAGTTAGCTGAACTAACTATAACGGGGAATTTCACGGGTTTTGTATGAGTGCAATGTCCAACTAACTATAACTTTCCCTAAAACCTATGGTTTTTTCAGTGAATTATAATTAAATTACTTCCCACCCTATTCCCCTAGAAACCCACAACCCGCTCCTTAAAAAACACAATTAATATAATTATCAGTTAATTAATTAATAAAAAGTAATAACCAATTAATAATTAATTAATAATAAATTAATTATATAAATAAACATTAATATTGACCTTTTTTATAATTAAATTACTTCCCAACCGATTCCCCTATAAACCCACAACCCGCTCCTAAAAAAATAACACAATTAATATAAGTATCTATTAATTAATTAATATTAATTAATTACCAATGAATAATTAATTAATAATAAATTAATTAAAATTAATAATAAAGAAAAAATAATAATTACTTTATTATAATTAAATTACTTCCCACCCTATTCCCCTATAAACCCACAACCCGCTACAGAACTAAAATATGCAAAAATTAATTTTCATAAAAGTAATTACTGCTAAAAATTTAACACATACATTAAAAAAAAACTACACTTATACCAAAAAATTACATTACATACTTTTAACACACATACTAAAATACAGAACACTAATATAAATATTGATATTATTAACAACGATATTTTTACAAACGGTATTACTGTCTTCGATATTAAAAAAACGATATTTCTTACCTTACTGTCGATATTCTGTGCTACGATATACTTGCTGTCGATATTCTTGTACCTCAATATTTCAAACTCGATATTGTTGTAGTTCAAAATAAACAACTCAATATTCTGTCTGTACATCATTGGATCTATATCTGAGGTGGGGTAGATCAGTGCATTGTATGCGAAGAACATGCAGGATGGCACAGTTGTGTATTGATCCTTGTTGTGAGATGAACTGGTGAGCTTTCTCTGTGTACTTTGAAATGCCAATAAAAAATATATTTAAAAAAAAAATTTCGCTGAAATTTCATCTAAGTACGAAGGTGAGTGCAGACCAGGCCCATCCACTCTTTGGGGTCGATTACGATGGCGGGCGGACAAAGTCCGCCCGCCTATCGCATGTAAAAGGGACCGCCCGCCATAGGTGCAGCGGTCCCGCTTATACTAAAGTAGGATGCGCCCGCCACACTGGCGGGCGCATCCCGTATTTTACATTGCGGCGGGCGGTGCTGCAAGCAGCACCCGCCGCAAGGTAAAAATACATGTTGTGCATTTGCATGTACAACGTGACAGGCACCTTGTACATGCAAATGCAGGAAGGTACCATAGGTACCCCCCACGTGCAGCCTAACCACCCCCCAAACCCCCAGGGGCCCGCAACAGGCCCCCGAAGGCATTCTCCGCCTGTCTTTTTACGGCGGGATCTCCGCCGCAAAAGACAGGCATCGTAATGCCCACGACGGTGCCTGCACGGCACCGCTTACATTGCCCCATTGTACCGTGTCCCACAAGGCGGGCGGAAAAGGACCGCCTTGCGGGACCACGGCGGACGGTCTTTCCGTCCGCCGTGGTACCATTCCCATTCCCACCGCCATCCTAATTTGGCGGTGGGAATATTCAGGTTGATGGCGATCCGCCTGCCATCGTAATCGGCCCCTTTGTATCTGACCTCCATTGCTGTCAGCTATATTTTTCGACTTTTACTCAGTCTCCTGCAACTAGATATCTGCGGTTGGTGCTTTGATCTTTTAGACACTTGTTTTTACCATGAACTTTTTAAAAATTCATAACACCAGTTCTACTAATTGGAGTTTTATTGTTCTTGTATCAAATCATTTATTAAAATTTACTTTTTGTTTCTAAATTTGTGTGTAATTTTTCTTGTGTTTTTTCACTTTATTACTGGTTGTGTGATGCATAAATACTTTCTACATTGCCTCTAAGTTAAGCTGACTGCTTCTGTGCCAAGCTATCGGAGGGTTAAGCACAGGTTCATTTAGTGACTTTTGCTTGAGCAGGATAATATCCCACTAAAGCAACAACCCAATTTCTCACACTTATGAATATATAAAAACAGGCTTTTCCTACTTGTTAACGGTATTTTACCCAGCCATGTCTCCTGGCAGTGCCTGCAGCCCAGCTCTAGCTGGTGGTGCTCCTGGCAGACATATATTTTGGTCATATATGTGGCTGGTTTGAATGCACACTGCAGCAAATATATCCCATCTAACTTTTCATTCACTGGTACATTTTTTGCACAATTACAATGGATCTGTAAGGAAGTAAGATAGCCCAAATGGGTAGTTACAATGTACAGCACATTTTAGAGCAGAGGCACAGGCACTCTATTAATATTTAGCAGCGGTAAAGTACACAAAATCCTAAAGATAGCAAGTAGCATCTGAGAAAAGGCAAAAAATCTGGGGTGACCATGAAGAAAATGCAGATTTGTTACCGTCACAAACATTAGCACATAGGGCCTGATTATGGTGGTGCAGCACCGTGTTCGCCCGTCGCCGCACGGCCAAAGTCATGGTTCAGCCGCCCGCCAGATTACGAGTTTCCTCTTGTCTGGTGGGCTGTGTTTTTGATGTTCCCTTGGTGGGGCCCTGAAAATGGGCACCGCAATGGAAACACCAAAAACAGTTCCTGCACGGCATGGACTGTAAGGTCCATGCCATGCAGGAACTGGTGTGCATGCACACAGGGAGGCACATGTTGTGCCCCCTGTGTGCATCCCAGGGCGCAGAGTCGCAAGAGGGCCCTGTAGAGCCCCCTTCGTTTCCTCTCTGGCAGAGTTTTCATGGAGGAGGAACCATCATGAAAACCATAGCGGTGAGGAAACTCCTAATATGCTTGGCAGGACCTCAGTGGTACCGTCAAATAAATTGCTTCCTTCTTCCCTGGTGGCTGCAGCGGGGCAATGGCGGTTCACCAGACTTCTAATTAACCCCATAGTGACACCTCAAAGGAGATGGTAACTGATCTGCAAAGCGGAAGGGGTCCCTTCTACCAGGAATGAATTTGGCAGCTCCAGGGGGATGAGAGGTCCAGGAGACCACTTCCTACTTCCCCACGTTTTCAAAAGCAGAAAACCTTTTTTAAAACAGCGCTGGTTCCTCTAAAAAGCACAGGTTTTTTCCTTTTAGAATGCAAACACAGGGTTGGTTGTCTGCTCTTCCTTGCAGGCCATCATCATTCTGTTCACAGCCAAGCACAGGAAGGGACGCAAATTGTGATCTTCCTAATTATTATTCACTAGGCAGGTCCTTCCCTGATCCCCTGTTACTCCACGCAATTGTTTAAAGGAATCTAATAGTACTTAGGCCTTTTTGAAAAAGTAAATAGAGGTTGCAAAATGTTGGTGCACAATTTGCTATCACTTTTTGTGGCAAGTATAATAGTACATCTTCCTCAGCATCCCTAACAAATCGTAATGGACGTTGATCAACCAATGAGTCAAGCAATATTAAAACTATACCCAGAAACAATAACCAAGGGTGTTATTTTAGTTTGAATCAGGCCCTTTGGAGAAATTTGCAAATATTCAACTTTATAATTGACTATTTAACGTATGATGGATTTGCTTCGAAATAAAAAAACTTATAGCCTTAATTTTTGCACCTCCTACTGAGGTAGTTAAGGACTATGACTTATTCCCAGACTTACAATTGTATTTAACTAAAACAAAAAAAGAGGAATGACTTAGGGGCCGATTACGATGGCGGTCGGAAAACCATTCCGCCCGCCGTGGCAATGGGAAAAGACCGCCCTCATGGCCTGCGGCACCACCGCCGATCACATTACGATGCACCGCCGGAAAAATCCGACCGCCGCGGTCGGAACCCAAGAAACACCGGATGCGCACGTGCAGAAAAGGCTAAATACCCTCCACGGCGATCGGATTCACTGCGGAAAGCTCACAAACCGCCGATACACAAGCGGAATTTCCACGAGTGCAATTATGATCTTACCGCGGTGCCTGCGGTACGACCGCTTGTTTCCGACCGCCGCGATTGACAGCAATGATGAATGGGAGAGCTGGAGGAATGACCATTGTAGTCCGACCGCGGTGTCCGCGCGGAAATAATAATGGCGGTCGAAAGCAACTACACCACAAAACCACCAAATGTGGCTGTGTATCTGTCTCAGCCAATAAAAACAGCTAACACACCCCATTGACACATGCCCCTGGCAAATAAGAACTACAAATCCCAGCTCAACACAGACAACACACCTGACATGAATCCTCAGTTTGGACCCACCCACATAGCAGACCATAAAACCAGCCCCTGCATGTCCATAATTCTTTGCACAACTCCAGAACTGAAGGGCCCTACAATATCACACAAAGGATAGGCAACCCTGCACACATCACACCATCACAAACACACACACACCACACACATCACCACCACCACCACCACCTGCACACCTGCACTCTTAACCACTCAGCACATCACACACCATGGCACATAGGATGCCCAAATTCACTGATGGTGAGTTGTCAGTCATGGTGGATGAGATAATAAGAGTTGAGCCATATATTTTAGGAAGCAGGGTCCAACAGACACCATCAGCCAGGCAAAATCAAATGTGGCAAAGGATAGTTGACAGAGTCAATGCTGTAGGGCAAGTTCCACGCAACAGGAAGGAGATCAGGAAGAGGTGGACTGACCTCAAGAGCAAGAACAGCAAGAACCGTGAGCTGGCAAACCGGATTGGCAGTGGCCCTCCCATTCCACCAAGAACATTCAACGCATGGGAGCAGAAGGTGCTTGGCATACTGCACCCATAGAGTTGCACTGGAATTGAGGGGGGAATGGAGGCTGGTAAGTACCAACAAAAGTCTGCCATAACACTGCTATGTAGTAGCTTGCACAACTAAAAAGCAACACCTCCTAGGCCCAAATGTACTCATGTCCACCACACTCCCCCCAAACAGGTCTCAAAGATCCCACAATAACTCCCACTCATTCACCACAAAGGTACATAATAATATTTACATGGGGGCACATGTACAGGCAGCCAGCACTACAACTCCCAACAGGCCCCCTTGTCCCACAGCTCAGCAGGATGGAGCATTCCCCACACCCCCAAGCATGGGTCAGCCATTTCCCTCCAATGTGTAACCTTACAGGTAGGTAGCCATCTCAACAGGGAGGGGTCTTTGTGGCTGGGAAGTCTACACTACAACTCCCAACAGGCCCCCTTGTCCCACAGCTCAGCAGGATGGAGCATTCCCCACACCCCCAAGCATGGGGCAGCCATTTCCCTCCAATGTGTAACCTTACAGGTAGGTAGCCATCTCAACAGGGAGGGGTCTTTGTGGCTGGGAAGTCTGCACTACAACTCCCAACAGGCCCCCTTGTCCCACAGCTCAGCAGGATGGAGCATTCCCCACACCACCAAGCATGGGGCAGCCATTTCCCTCCAATGTTTAACCTTACAGGTAGGTAGCCATCTCAACAGGGAGGTGTCTTTGTGGCTGGGAAGTCTACGCTACAACTCCCAACAGGCCCCCTTGTCCCACAGCTCAGCAGGAGGAAGCATTCCCCACACCCCCAAGCATGGGGCAGCCATTTCCCTCCAATGTGTAACCTTACAGGTAGGTAGCCATCTCAACAGGGAGGGGTCTTTGTGGCTGGGAAGTCTACACTACAACTCCCAACAGGCCCCCTTGTCCCAAAGCCCAGCAGGATGGAGCATTCCCCACACCCCCAAGCATGGGGCAGCCATTTCCCTCCAATGTGTAACCTTACAGGTAGGTAGCCATCTCAACAGGGAGGGGTCTTTGTGGCTGGGAAGTCTGCACTACAACTCCCAACAGGCCCCCTTGTCCCACAGCTCAGCAGGATGGAGCATTCCCCACACCCCGAAGCATGGGGCAGCTATCGCATTGCTCTCCCAAAACTTAAACGTAGGTAGTGACTGCATGTACACTGCCATCCTTATCTAAATGCATGTAGCCACATAACCACATTAGCACTAACATGTCAGCCAACTTGGCATAGTTTTAAATGCCACATCCAGTGTGCAGACATCTAAGTGCACGTAACTGTCACATATTTTGAACTCATACTCACCAAGTCACAAGTGAAACAAATGCATCCCACAATTGTGCACAGCAGAGAATGCAATGTGGAAGTGCCATGGTGTCTGAGCATGAAGGCCCATCTCAACACCAAACATGCATGGTCTACATGGAAAAAAAGGAAAGTACATGTGATTCCTAAGCTATGTATAACATGAAAATGGTTCCTTCTAGCTCTGTTGAAATAGATTACATGAACAGCTAAATGAAAAGACGCACAACAGAAAATTGATGTCACGCAATTGGGTAGATGAGGACATGCCCGTGTAGTTACACTATCTGTACACTGCACCAAGTTTCAATTCACAACGGACACCATGGACTAATAAGGTATGTACCTCAACGTCATGTCATGGTGCACAGCATATAGCAGGCATACAAAGTCATTGCATTGTAAAGTGTGTGTTGTATCAAATGTCTCAAACAATTGTCTAACATCAAGCTTGTTGCGTGCAACTCAATTACCATATCACCTCTGTTCAACAGGAGATCAACAACTAACTGCAGAGGATGACAACAACATGCAGAGTCAGTCTCCCCCCCTGGAACGTGGACTCTTGGATGCAGATTCCCCAACATTCTCGGACGAGGATTCTCAAGCTGGCCCCTCTGGTGTGGCAGGGACTAACATGTCTCAAGCCCTCATTGTCCCCACCACCACCACCACGGCAAGAACAACTGTGCTGCCCCCTGCCACTATGACCTGTGTGGCCTCCACCATCACCACTGCTGCCTGCAACACACGCCCTGCCACGGTGGTTACCAACACCACCACACAATCACAGCATGCCAGGGAGAGTGTGCCAGTGCGTTGGGGGACTATGCCACAGGTCCGTGTCAGGAGGGCAGGTGGGAGTACAACTGGGGCAGAGACACAGGAGGACAATGACCCTGAATCCCTGGCCACCATTGCAAGAGTCCTTGGTGCCTACCAAGAGAACCATGGAGTAATGGGCCAGCTTGCTGAAGACATGCATGAGATCCGCCTGCTGCAGCAGTCCATGGACACACGGATGGGCCAACTTGTCGACCTTGTTGGCCAGCTAGTGGGTGTTCTGAGGGACAGACTCCCAGCCCCAAGTGCAGCTCCACCCCATCCAGTGGATTGCCTGCTGTGCAGCCCAACATTCCAGCTGCAGCCACAGAGAGGGGTGTGCAGGAGGAGAGTGAGTTCTCAGACACCACTGACCCTGCAACAGATGCCCCCCCTCCCAAACGCACCAGGGCCCGTCCGAGAATCCACAGGGGAGGACTTGGTAGCAGGCCACCATACCAATGCCACTCACAGAGCCAGCCATGATGGTATCTTGTTGTTCCCCTTTGCATTGACTATGTTGACTATCCTTGCCCACATTGCCATGTTGATGGCCTGAGTCTGTTGGACTGTGTGACTTCAGCTTAGTGGTGACTACACTATTTGTCTCAACTACCATGACTGACAACTCATTTATTCACTGTTCACATTTATGTACATATCCCCGTCACTTGCACAAAAACTAATTTCAAATAAACACTCTTCACATACCTATGTCTGTGTGAGCTACATGTTTATTCCAGTATGTACAATGACAAATCAGATTTCAATGTTCCAACTGCTATGAAGCAGAGGAGGCATTCAGAGGGTGAATGAACCTAGAAAGACACAAGAGAATGACATTTACTTATCAGGTGACGCCTTTATAGCAGAAACACAACACTAGGCATCAAGGTACAAAAACAAGCACCCATAGCAATGGTCAACAACCTCAACATACACATATTGTACCTGGATACAGATACCCTGTGCCACACACATCATCCCTTATCACACACAACAACAGCCAGCAGTTAAAATTCTCTATGCCTTGATAGTAACATCCAAGCAAACACACAATGTCACTTGTCTACAAAGTCACTTACATTCAAGGGAAGTAGTTGGCAATGAGCTGTTGACGCAGGCCAACACCTTCCTCTTCACCACTATCATCCGCACTGGAAGTGTGTGGGTGTGCAGGAGGGGGCATCTGCTGCTCATCGTCATCCATGATCAGCGGAACGGCTTTGCCAAGGCAAGGTTGTGTAGCATGCAGCATGCTACAACTATCCGGCACACCTTTCGTGGGGAATACAACAGTGCACCTCCGCTCTTGTCCAGGCACCGGAATCGGGAATTCAGGAGGCCAAAGGTGCGCTCCACCACACGTCGTGTCCTACCATGTGCCTCGTTGTAGCTGACTTCACCCGGGGTACTTGGATTCCGCAGTGGGCTCAGCAACCACGGCCTGTTGGGATACGCTGAGTCACCTAGGTGTGACATACACAGAGAAATGTTGTGATACAAACAGGTGATGAGAACAGCATGTCACACACAGCACACTACTTGACTCAGTGTACTCACCTACAAGCCATGCACGCTCTGGATGTAGATTTTCCATCAGCCGGGGTACAATGCTGTTCCGCAGGATGTAGGAGTCATGGGCGGAGCCAGCAAATCGCGCACAAACATGGCTGATGATCATATCAGCTTGGCATACCACCTGCACATTTATGGAATGGTAGTGCTTCCTGTTCCTATACACCTGCTCACGTGCCTGTGGTGGGACAAGGGCAATGTGTGTGCCGTCAATGGAACAACTACATGAGGAATGTGGCCAAGGGCATAAAAACCAGCCTTCACAGCAGACAAATCTGCTGTATTTGGGAATCGTATGTATTGGTCCTTGTATAGCATCATTGCGGACACCACATCCCAGAGCACCATTCTGAATGTTGGTTGCGACATCCCACCGGCACTGGCCACCGTGTATTGGAAAGAGCCCGTAGAGAAAAAATGCAGCGCTGCCATGATCTTCACTGTTGGGGATAGGGCAGTTGGATATGTTCGTTGAGGCCTCAGATGGGGCTCTAACTGAGCACACAGCTCTTGCAGTGTAACGCGATCCAGACGAAATTTCCGGATGATGTCCACATCCTCCATGTCCGCCAGGACTGTGAAAGGCCGGTGCACATTTGGTCGTCGCCTACATGAAATGGGAGAGTACTAATGTTATTCAAATTACACAATGAGATGTGTCCGACTTCTCACATCTTGACTCACGCAGCAGAAACAATGAACGTACTCCAACAATTGCTGAATCCACAACTCAGATGCAGAGACACCTTCACCACATGTGTTTTTAGAGTGGACATGTTGTACATACTGACTACCCCAAAAACATATTCAGAGGTTGTGAATGGTACACCAATACATCTGGTGTCCCCAGGCCTAGGAGTAGGTGACACAGCAGAGGTATGAGACAGCAACACTGCTGACTCATATGTAGCTGCTTTACCTGCCACACCTTCTTGCTTAAGTTGCACAGACCACTAGTTATCATCACAATGTGCACAGTGTGTGTAAGCTGATCACATATCCTACTTAAATCAGCTATGGGCACAGTAAAAAACCACCATTATATGTTCAGTCAATCATTACTGTTGTTTGATTAGCCATCTCACACATTAAGTTGATTTCAAAGATGAGACAACATCATACAACCAATAGATGTACATCCACACACATATCATAGGTGACGTGAGTAAGTGCATGTCAATGCATGTCACATTTTCCACAGACATGGCATGTGTAGGCATCAGTGAGTTGAATGTCACACCAGCATTCATTGCACAAAACAAGTGCAGTAAGACACTATGGAGGCATAGTGTTCAATTGTTAAATTTGACCATTGCCATTGCTAGTGCATAATGTTTCCATAACCGCGGTAGGCGTGCACCACCACCGCAGGGCCGCTCATTGACCACAATTGAAAGATGCAGCATAGCGGTAACGACCGCCTGTCCTCCGCGGTGTGTCACCACCAATGCCATTGCAGCCAATGGGACCCGCGATCGCGGAAGTGAAATACTACTTTGGAAACCGCAGTAGGCGTGCACCGCCACCGCGGGCCGCTCATTGGCCACAATTGAAAGATGCAGCATAGCAGTAATGACCGCCTGTCCTCCGCGGTGTGACACCACCAATGCCATTGCAGCCAATGGGACCCGCGATCGCGGTAGTGAAATGCTACTTTGGAAACCGCGGTAGGCGTACACCGCCACCGCGGGGCCGCTCATTGGCCACAATTGAAAGATGCAGCATAGCGGTAACGACCGCTTGTCCTCCGCGGTGTGACACCACCAATGCCATTGCAGCCAATGGGACCCACGATCGCGGTAGTGAAATGCTACTTTGGAAACCGCAGTAGGCGTGCACCGCTACCGCGGGGCCGCTCATTGGCCACAATTGAAAGATGCAGCATAGCGGTAATGACCGCCTGTCCTCCGCGGTGTGACACCACCAATGCCATTGCAGCCAATGGGACCCACGATCGCGGTAGTGAAATGCTACTTTGGAAACCGCGGTAGGCGTGCACCGCCACCGCGGGGCCGCTCATTGGCCACAATTGAAAGATGCAGCATAGCGGTAACGACCGCCTGTCCTCCGCGGTGTGACACCACCAATGCCATTGCAGCCAATGGGAACCGCGATCGCGATAGTGAAATGCTACTTTGGAAACCGCGGTAGGCGTGCACCGCCACCGCGGGGCTGCTCATTGGCCCCAATTGAAAGATGACAGCCAGGTGGACCACAATTGCAGCAGCTGCCTGCCACTGATACCAACCATGGGGCCTATAAATCTCTGTGGGAGAGCCACACATTTCACATGCATTCAGACACTGCTGACTGCCATTCCTCTACAACTGCATATTTCGCTGTATCCTGGACCCAGTGATGGTGAGAACAGAGAATGTCAGAGCCCGTCCCTTCACTACAGAGGAGCTGGAGCTTCTGGTGGACGAGGTCCTTGCGCAGTATGGGAGGCTTTTTGGTGCGCCAGATGTACTGGTAAGTGTTCCTGATTCCAAGTGTGAGAGTGATCAAAATGATACCATGATGTTGCTGTGCAGTAGTATGTGCCTGTGAGTGCAAGTTGATGTACAGGCATCCTAATAGTTAACATGGCATGCTCCATACATGTTCTGTGGGAATTGAATTTGATTATGTGTAGAAAATGGACACTCCTACAGCCATCCTTGCACAAACTTAATGAACATGTTGGTCTGAGACTAGGTGATGTAAATGTGTGTAACACTGCCATGCATGCTAACTTCATGTCAATGGTGTCTGTAGGCTTATTTCCACACCTACATAAGTTGATTGAAGGTAGGGGTAGACATGCATTGTTTAAACAGCCACACAGATACGATGGTGTTCTGAAACAGCACAAGTTGGGACTGATTTTTACTGTGCCATGTTATGTGACTGTCCACTCACTCTTCACAACCTCATATGTGACTGTTGAAATGTATTTCGGAATGGAGCACTAACTTATGTGTGTTGAATATTTCTTAAGTGCACTATGTTGATGTGAGCATCATGCACAATAGTCCAATGCATGAGTGGAACCCAGTTGATGTTAATGCAACTATGACACTTCACATCAATGTAAGTAGTAGATGTCATCCTTACATTGATTTGAACATGTGTTCAGTATCGCATGTGTTGGCACTTTTCACCCTCTCATGCTGTACATCCATGTGATTTATCTGAGGGACCATGTTGAACCGCACTGTGAGTTCCTCTGGCCTGCACAGACACTGTCCAATGTTACTCTGAGCCATGCCTAACTGGACTGAGTCAAACATGTGTTTAGTCCACACACCTAATACTCACTGAGCCATCATAGTCCTGAGAATTGCACAATCGAGGACTTAACATTGTGAGAAGGGTGTGATAATTCAAATTATGTCCCAATATGTTTCCTGAAAAATGCATTGAGCCATTCACAGGCCAAGGGCATCGAGGGGTGTGTAGTGGTGGACACAGTGAGTCTGCCACTACACTTCATTAGCACTGTATTGCATGTTATGCTCACTCACATACTGCATCACAGATGAGGGCCTTCTGCACATAGCTGTCTGTGCTGCCATTGTGCATGTGTATGAGATGGCCATGTACTGTGTGCCGCGTCATACATGCATTCATTTCTATGTAGTATTGTAATGAACATGTACTATGTGTCATGCTGTATGGCCTCTGATGAAGATGTAGCGATTTGTGTGCCATGCATTTATGTTCTCCTGTGCTGACACACAGTGTGAATGACACAGGGTCTCTGATACTTCCTTTTCTTGTCTCCTATGCCTGCAGCTGAAGGTCCACCAGCGTAAGGCCACATGGAAGAACATTGCACGGAAGGTGCGGACTCTGGGTGCATCCAACAGACTGCACACACACTGCCACAAGAGGTGGGACGACATCTCCCGTCTGAGCAGGACCGGGGCAGAGATGATGGGGCTGGTCCCTCGCAGTGGCAGGTTGGCGCGCCGAACCATGACTCCACTAATGTCCCGCATCTTGTCTGTGACACAGCCAGAGCTGTATGAACGTTTGAGGGACCATCAGCAGGGAGTTAGTGGTGAGTATCCTGCACAGGCTGACTTTGGGTGTGAGTGACTGCATGAATGGCGACCGGGAGCCATTGCTGATCTTGCTGCTGTGTAAACTTTTAGGAACTACTTCTCAGTGGCCTATGTGTCCAGTGCAGGTGTCATGTATTTTCCCATAGATGGACTTGATCATGTGTTTCATACAATGGCCCTTGACATTGCATTATGAGATGTGGCCTTATGACATCTTCTGCATTCTGGGTGTCATGGACATCACCAGGCAGTGTACAGCAGTGTGCATCATGTCAGTGTGCATTTAACGATGTGTGCACTGCAGGACTTGTAAATGGTGTGAAGTACACATCTGACACCAATGTGCAACAGTTTGCATGATGAATTGCTCAACTTGTTAGACATCAGTAGCTCATGGACATTCTTAAGTACAAATTTGAATCTGTATCTGTGTTGTCCCCTTACAGTGACTCCATATGTGACAGAGGCAACATGCTGAGATGTATGCCTCTCTCACATACAGGCACGTGGGTATGCGTGCAGAGATGTTTATGTTAGATTACAAGGAGGCAGGGACCTGCTATTTGCCGGTGTGAACCTCACATGGCTCATTGATGTAAACAATGCATATTTCCATGCATCTTCTGTGTTCAGCATGATTGTTGCACATGCAGACTGCACAGGGTGTTGTGCAACTTGGGGTTGTCATTATCTAGTCTAGTTCTGTGCTTGCATTTGATGTTTGTGTGTATGGCACTGTACTGAACCTATGTCTCTGTCCATTGCAGCATCTACCGAGTGCACGGAAGGCCATGATACGGACACCAGTGCTGAAGCATGTGGCATGCATGATAGCCATGAGATCACTGACACTGAGGTGACCAGCACCTCGGAGGGGGACAGGAGTGTCCTTGAGGACTCACGCGCAGAAAGCACAACCTCAACATCATCGGACTCCAGTGGGGAGTCAGCGACAATGGTGGTCACAGGGAGTGACAATGCTGCCTCTTCCTCCATCACACATCGGCCAGTGCCCACCATCCCGGCTACTACCACTAGTGCTGTCCGTGCCCGCAGGGCTGTTAAGGGTAGAGTTACCTTCACCCCAGGCACCGCTGCCCCTGTCTCCCCTGCTGCCTTCAGTGTTGAGGCGGTAGAACTCTTGCGCCAGCTGTGTGTGGGTCAGACAGCTCTCCTAAATGCTTTCCAGGATCAGGACAAGAAGTTGGGACAGGTTCTGGCATTTATGGAGGGCATTCATTCGGACGTGGGTGGGCTACACAGGACTGTCCAGGGTTTGTCCTCCACCGTGACGGCAGCCATTCAGCTATCACAGCATCCAAGTCCAGCCCCAATGCCTTCACCAACCACCCTGCCAGTAGCAACCCATGAGGAGAGTGACCATACAACTGAGCCCTCAGGCCCCGAGTCGTCGACACCCAGCACATGACAGCAGCGCTCCAAGCGTGCCAGACCACAGACACCATCCCCAAAAAGTGACACAGGCACACAGGGACGCAAAGAAAAAAGCCCTTCACATGACACTCAGGGGCATCAGGCAAAGAAGCAGGCCTCTAGCTCACGGTCCACAAGATTGCACCCATCACAAGAGACTCCCATCCACACAACTGCTCCAAGTGACAGACAAACAGTTGGCATGCCTGCTGTGGTGCTGGTGCCACTGAAGGGAAAGCCCACAAAGCAACCTAAGACTGCTTCACCCAGGACCTCTACTCCCACCCAAACCCCTCTGAAGCATGTTCAGGAGAGCAATGTGAGTGGTTCACCAGGACCACAGGGGATGGAGGGTAAAAGGCAAGCAAAAAGCAAGGCTAAGTCCATATCCAGCAAATCCCCACAAGGAGGGCCACCTGCACCTGTCACACCTTTGGTGGAGAGGGACTCTGTTGTGCCAGCCACACTTCCCACTACTCCCAAGACAGTTCTGCAATATCAGATACCCAAGAAGTGTAGAGGCAGCCCTCAACATTCACCCTCACCCACTGTGTCTCACCGCAGCGTCTCTCCGCCTCCACGTGCCACCATGCCACCCGGTCCGAGCAGCCCTACACCTGCCACAGCCACTACTGCCTCTGTGTCTCACGGCAGCATCTCTCCGCCTCCACGTGCCACCATGCCACCCGGTCCAAGCAGGCCTACACCTGCCACAGCCACTACTGCCTCTGTGTCTCACGGCAGCATCTCTCCACCTCCACGTGCCACCATGCCACCCAGTACGAGCAGGCCTACACCTGCCACAGCCACTACTGCCTCTGTGTCTCATGGCAGCATCTCTCCACCTCCACGTGCCACCATGCCACCCGGTCCAAGCAGCCCTACGCCTGCCACAGCCACTGCTGACTCTGATGATCCTCTCTCTCCCAGGTCCAGTTCCGCCAGTGGCCACGACAATCAGCCACATCCCACTCCAACTGACAGGCAAGTCTGAGGCACAGACCCCCTCCCATACCCATCTCTCCCACAGCGGTGCCTGGACTGAGCTTTGATAGCCCCGGTGCTTTGGTCATTCACATGACAGTGTACGGTGTTACACATTCACTGTAAACATTTTCATGCACACATGTGCATTGTTTGGACTGTGGACTGCCCAATGGCCTTTTATTTATTTGAAATTTTGTGACTATCAGGATATTTTGCAATAAACACTGTTACTCCTGTCGTATCGTTTGTTACTGCCCTTGCTTAATTATACATTTTGATGTGTGGGTATGGATAAATGTGCCACATGCTCTGCATGGCACTTCCACATTGCCATTTACTTCATTCACTTTGGCATTGTTTGGCAAACGTAACACACACTTTTGGTCTGCTTGACTCTGAGGTTTGGGGGTGCAATGATGTTTGTGGGTGTTGATGTACTCTTGCAATCATCATTCGCTGTTGATTTCAGTATGATTTTACACATGTCATGTTAGGGGGCTATACCACAACAGAGGTGAATTCTACACACAGTCTAACTTACGGGGTGTCCAAGGTTGGTGATGTCTGTGTGATGTGTTTGGATGTGTGAACAGCAGTGTGTGTGTGGTAATCTTGTGAAGGCCTGTCTTCGTACTCACATGGGTATATTTGGATGTGTGCAGTTGAGTGGTCACACAGTGTGCTTGGCCTGTCCTTTTCAGTGGTGTTAAGGTGTATGTGGCCCTGTACATGCCAACTACAAACGTGTATGTTCCAGGTGGGGTTTGCCCCCTCATACTCACACCACATGCACCTTTTTGGCATCACCTTGCAGGTGTTGTTTTGCCACCTATTACTCATATTGGCAGTGGCAGGAAGGGGGTTTCACACCACAAGCACCTTTTTGGCATTACTTTGCAGGTGGGGTTTGCCCCTGATACTCATCTTGGCAGTGGCAGGAGGGGGGTTTAACACCACATGCACCTTTTTGGCATCACCTTGCAGGTGTTGTTGTGCCACCTATTACTCATCTTGGCAGTGGCAGGAAGGGGTTTCACACCACAAGCACCTTTTGGCATTACTTTGCAGGTGGGGTTTGCCCCTGATACTCATCTGGGCAGTGGCAGGAGGGGGGTTTAACACCACATGCACCTTTTTGGCATCACCTTGCAGGTGTTGTTTTGCCACATATTACTCATCTTGGCAGTGGCAGGAAGTGGGTTTAACACCACAAGCACCTTTTTGGCATTACTTTGCAGGTGGGGTTTGCACCCTAATACTCATCTTGGCAGTGGCAGGAGGGGGTTTAACACCACATGCACCTTTTTGGCATCACCTTGCAGGTGTTGTTTTGCCACCTATTACTCATCTTGGCAGTGGCAGGAAGGGGTTTCACACCACAAGCACCTTTTGGCATTACTTTGCAGGTGGGGTTTGCCCCTGATACTCATCTTGGCAGTGGCAGGAGGGGGTTTAACACCACATGCACCTTTTTGGCATCACCTTGCAGGTGTTGTTGTGCCACCTATTACTCATCTTGGCAGTGGCAGGAAGGGGGTTTCACACCACAAGCACCTTTTTGGCATTACTTTGCAGGTGGGGTTTGCCCCTGATACTCATCTGGGCAGTGGCAGGAGGGGGGTTTAACACCACATGCACCTTTTTGGCATCACCTTGCAGGTGTTGTTTTGCCACCTATTACTCATCTTGGCCGTGGCAGGAAGTGGGTTTAACACCACAAGCACCTTTTTGGCATTACTTTGCAGGTGGGGTTTGCACCCTAATACTCATCTTGGCAGTGGCAGGAGGGGGGTTTAACACCACAAGCACCTTTTTGGCATTACTTTGCAGGTGGGGTTTGCCCCCTAATACTCATCTTGGCAGTGGCAGGAGGGGGGTTTAACACCACATGCACCTTTTTGGCATCACCTTGCAGGTGTTGTTTTGCCACCTATTACCAGTGGCGTCACTAGGGTTGGTGTCACCCAGTGCGGAAACTCCCGAGTCCAGGGGTGCGGGGGGTGCGGCCCGCACCGGGGCGGGTGACACCATCACATGGGGTGACACCGTGAGCCTCTGCTTAAAGCAGAGGCTCACGGTGTCACCCCATGTGATGGCGTCACCCGGTGCGGTCCGCACCCCCCGCACCCTCATAGTGACGCCACTGCCTATTACTCATCTTGGCAGTGGCAGGAAGGGGGTTTCACACCACAAGCACCTTTTTGGCATTACTTTGCAGGTGGGGTTTGCCCCTGATACTCATCTTGGCAGTGGCAGGAGGGGGGTTTAACACCACATGTACCTTTTTGGCATCACCTTGCAGGTGTTGTGTTGCCACCTATTACTCATCTTGGCAGTGGCAGGAAGGGGGTTTCACATCACAAGCACCTATTTGGCATTACTATGCAGGTGTTGTTTTGCCACAATACACCTATGAACTTGTTCACATACATCACTATCCCTGAATATCAGATGGGCACACATTTTGATGTTGAACAGGGTGGGATGGTAGGAGCTGTGATGGTGTCAGGTAATGACAGCTGCTACCAACAGAGGCACACAATGTATATTTGGGCCAGGGCCAACACAATCCTTACATGTCTCTGTGACTGCCCATGCGTGCCGCTGGACCTGCCTACTGGATTGTGCGGAACTTTTCCCGCGTCTTCACCGCTGCGGTGACGTGACCGTGAGGATGCGGTGATGACGTTGTTGATGGATGACCCCGATGCGGAGGTGTGGCATTGATGTACCTGCGGTGTTGTCGACGGCGGCGGCGTCTTTGTTGATCGCGGATCAGGAACAGCAGTGGTAGGGCTTGTAGAGCAGGATCCATTGCGGTAGCGAACGCGTGGAGTTGTGTGTTATTGCCGTTTTCCTCCGCAGTATTGCTTCTGCCGTCTTTCAATGGGTGGTTTCTCCGTTGCGGTCCTATTGCCTATTTGAGGCATTGTGATTCGGACAGTGGTATACACGTCATTCTGCACGGCGGTCTCCCGCTATTGGCTACGTCCGCCCTCGTCATGGAACCAAAGTACTGGCGGTACTAAAAACACTGCGGCGGGAGGCATTTGGCCTATGTCTGCCCATCGTAATATGGCGGTCGGGGATTCGCGACTGTGGTTGGCAAAACAGCACCCGCCAGGCAGGCGGAAGCCACTGCCGGCACGGCGGTGGCGATCCGCCCGCCATCGTAATGACCCCCTATGATAGCACACTAAACCAGGAAGCAAAAACAATGAAGTAGGAGGGTTAGATTACTGTCCCTTTTCCCTGACATAATAGTGAGGTAAAAAATATTACTAACAAGAATATTGTGTCAAAAATATTGTTTACCACAATATTGTGTTTCTATACTTATGATGGTTAGTACCACAATATGAGGAAAAAATATTGTTGACACAAATATTATCCAAAAATGTACAAAATATCAATTTATTTGAATGTTAATAAAATTTAAAGTAGTAAATGTTTTAATATATACATTTGATGCAATGTAGATGAAATATATTCCTCTAATATTTAATACTATATATAAATATATACTTATATAAACACACAACAAACACATATATATGTATCTATTTTTATGTGTGTGTATATATATATATATATATATATATATATATATATATATATACATATATATATATATATACGAAATAACACAGTTCAATAAAAGATCACTCAGGGGAAAATTTCAAAGGTAGTTGTATTCAAGTCCAGTTACGTGTTTCGACTGTCTTGCAGTCTTGCTCACACACTGGATGTGAGTTAGATCGCCAAATACATACCGATCCATAGAAATGGAAGACGGACTAGGAGAAAACTGCAAGTCACATATGAACATGGCATCCATATTGGAATGGAGTGGTACATGTTTCAACATAGATGCTTTTGTATGCAATTTGAGCTAGTTATTTCCTGATGAGGGATATTATGGTATTAGACATTACAAGTCTGTCACATTATTTGTAGTAAGTGATTGTATTAGATATTTATCTGATTATAATGACTATACCGTCTTGAGTTTGAAGCACACTGTTTATAAGTAACATGTACCACTACATTCCAATATGGATGTCATGTTTATATGTGACTTGCAATTTTCTCCTAGTCTGTCTTCCATTTCTATGGATCTGTAAGAGCAGTCGGAGCCGTACTTCGGGGGTCCGTGTCGGACCCCCCTGTACACGTAGCCGCGCGAGTCGCACACAGGGAGGACCCATGGGTCCCCCCTACCTGTGCGTGTACGGCACGAATCGCTTCGCCGCGTACACGCTGTAGGGGGCGCCCTTGTCCGCCTCGCACCCATTGAGGCAATGGGAGCCCGCGTACGCGTTGTACGACCGGCTCCCATTGACTTCAACGGGAGTCCGACCGACTCGAGTCCGATGGCATACGTGCGCATCGTACTCGTTCGGTCGGGCTGCCAGAGTCCGATTCGGTCGGAAATCTCTCCGAGTCCGGCTCGGTCGGAGAGATTTCCGGCCCGAATCGGAATCGGCCCCTATAATGTGAGTGTCCTTTCCTGAAACGCAAAGCCAGATCTCCACAACCACCATCCTTGCTGATGGCTGCAAACTAATAAAAAAATAACTAAGGGCCTGATTACGAGTTTGGCTCCCGCACCGCCAAACTCTACTGCTGGCCGACTCGACGTCAGATTATGAGTTTTCTCGTTGTCTGGCAGGTGGTCCTTTGGCATTCTCACAGCATAAAATAAAATTGGTTGCAACATGGAAATTTAAAATATATATATATATTTTACAATAAATTGAAAGGTGAAATAAATATTCTTACATTTTTGCTATGTTTATAAAATTGGCAATTATTTATGAAAAATTAAAAAACACCTTTTGATTTCTTATAAGTCTTCAAATAATTCTGTAAGCAAACATATTTAACCAAATACTATATTTATGTTATAAATGTTATTGTATATTAAATTTTTTAAATATGTTTGTTAATGAATTGTCATTTACATGAATTGGCATTCCCTTTAAAATAAAATTGTTGGCAACACGGAAATTAAAAAAAATATATTTTACAATAAATTGAAAGGTGAAAAAAGAAATAAATATTCTTAAATTTTTGCTATGTATGAAATGGGCAATTATTTATGAAAAATTAAAATCATCTTTTGATTTCTTATGTCTTAAAATAATTCTGTAAGCAAATGCATTTAACCAAATAATGTATTTATGTTATAAATGTTATTGTATATTAAAACTTAAAAATATGCTTATTAATGAATTGCCATTTACATTAAGGATTGTAAATAAACATTAATTTATTTACAATATTTATTTTTGATGTGTAATTTTTTTGCTAAAGATTATATTTTCCTATTGATAAAAATGTACATATTAAAAAAACTATTAACAAAATAGTATAAATAAACAAACCCTGAACTTCTTTTAGTCTATTTTATTATTAAGATACATATTAGAAATATTTATATTGTATTCATATAATCACATATTTCACTATACTATGAAATTACCTTAGTAGTTTCTTGAAAATAGAACTATATATTTTTTAATGTTAACACAAATATGTAACCCATTTGAATGCATTATTTTATATTAATAAGTATTTAAACCACACTTTTTTCAAAAAGTATCCTATAAAATATTTCACACACAAACATTTGCAAAAGTACAGAATTTTTTAAAAATCTCTAACTACTTTAAACCCATTGGCACAAAGATTCTTGAAAGTGCACCTACAAAAAAGGCTGGATTTATTAATGTAGCTCCAATCCTCTGACATTGGAGTAATTATATATTTTGGGATTTATCATGTGTATTATTCTAATGCAAATAAAACTTATGTTGTAGAAAGTGTATGTATTTGGGTATGTATTTGGGTGGGGGTATAATACCACTTACACTGGGAAAGCGCATATAATTGGAAGGGGAAAGCTGTACTGTTAAACCAGTCCAATTTACATTGAAGAAAGCGTATGTATTTGAGGGGAGGTCATATTTAATTTTCTAAGTCCAATCCCACTTATACTCGGGAAATTGCATATATTTGGGGTTTCATATGTACTTACTTACCACAATGCCACTTACATTTTGGAACGTGCATACAATTAGAGGCATCAAATTTACTATTCTAAATACAACCTCATGTGCATTGAGAAAAATGCATATATTGTACGGGGGTAGCTAGGATATACTATTTTAATTACAACCCAATTTACATTGGAGAAAGTGTTTGTGTTTAAGGGGTCATGTTTACTACTTTAGCTCCAGTCCAACCCAACTTTAGACTTTGAACCCAAGGAAATGGGAAACTGCCAGCCTCATATAAATCTGAATGTAAAATAAGCCTCCATTAACTCTTGCATTTTGAGAGCAGCTTAGGGGGGCACACAACTGCCTGGCGCGAATTCTGATGAAACAGTGAGAGGGACTTTATTAGGCTGGTGTCTTTCATCTAATTGAATCCCTTATAGTTTGGAGGGGAGCTGACTATTGCTCCACATGTACTTTAGTGATCAAAGCCACCTACCAGACACTCGACCTTCCCTTGCTGCTAGGAAAATCTAGCATGGGATATGTGTAATTTCCCTTTGAGTGCTCTCCTTTGACTGTTCTCCCTTGAGTGAGGCCCAGCCTGTTTATGTGGAATGAAACTTCATCTACAATTTTTTAATGGGGAGCAGCCTAAGCAGAAGTATTAAGAGGGGGCAACAATTTAGCAGAGATTACCCGTACTTGTGCTCTCTCTTGAGGCTCCTCAGTTCTCTCCTTAATCACTTTTGCTGCTTGTGCTGGCAGTTCCTCCAATGCTGTAGATTCGCTGGTGAAGCCTGCTTGTCAGGCTCCAATGGTCTGCTAGTGGCATGATTTTCCATTATTGTCAATTGTTGTGCCGCATTGAGCTGCTGATCGGCTTCCTAGCATACATCAGGTTGCACGCAGCATAGCAGTCCGCTTTGGCACACGGCCGCACTTTGACTCCCACATCATCGGCAGGAAGCATTCAGTAGATTTGCTGTCAGGGGCAGTGTGCACGAAACCTTGAACCAAGCCCAGAGCAATGAAGCAACAGAAGAGAATGGAGCACCAAGCCAGGGACACCACCAACAGCGGCTCCTCCGCTAAGGCGGAGGAGTGCCGCCCCACCACTCCTCTTTGAGCAGTGGAAACAGGCAAAATTAAATGATAATAACATAACGTTAGTATCATATTTTTTTTATACTGAGGCAGGTTTAGGGGTGGGGTAGGGCTGGGCTGTCTCACAGCCAGCAAGGGAGGAGTGGTTGGGGCACTTAAGTGCGCATGATGGTTTGGCTGGCAGTCTCGGGCCGGCCAAACAGTTATGTGGACTTTGCATGTTCTCTTCTGGCTGTATTATGCAGCCTGGGTGGAGAACATGCACAGGCTCATAGTCCCTGTCTGAGCACTGAACCACGGTGCTCAGACCAATCATGACACTACTGTCATGGTGACAGCAGCGTCATGATGGGCTTAGGGGAGCCTGTGTGTGCTTGCTGCTTCTGGCAGGAACAGAAAAGGACGGAGTCGAGGCGGTGGCCTACAGCCAGGTATGTAACTATTATTTATTTTGCTACCCCTCCCACCCATACTACTCGGTGGCACCCACCACTGGACACTGCACTGCACCACACAGTTCGGCCAAGCCCAAAATTAGGATCATCACTGGCAGTGTGAAAAGTGGGGTAAGCAAAGCAGTAATTTTCCACATAGTGTTAGCTCCATATTAGGTATGTCGAACTTCCTCCACTTTCATTGTGGTGCTAAACCACCAGAGAGTCTCAATGTATCTGCTTACAGTCAGCCCATGGCAACGTCTTGGGTCAGCTCCCATTTCAGTCCTGGATTTTAAGGTGACAGAGACAGACAATTCAGAGGATGTGAGCACTTTTGCAATATGTAAATTGTTGAAGTCGTGAAGGTGACTCATTAGGAAAATCCTTGCTGGACCATCCCACATCAAGTTAATGGCCATTTGGCAGTGTAGTGTGATGCCAGGCAAAGTGACATCGCCTTGAGGTAGGTGCCCAAAATGAGGTCGCCAGTGAGATTACACAGAAAGGTAAACTAAGGGGCATATTTACAAGGAAATGTCAGAGCGCAGAGCTGTGTCAATGTTGGCAGCGCAGCGCTCCGACATTTCCATAATGCAGGGATGCACTCTATTTACAACAAAACGGCGCCAGGGTCAGACTGGCCATAGCGGGCACCGGGCATTTCCCCGGTAGGCCGCTAGGGTGGGGGCTGGTTTTGGGCCCCTGGGGGGCCGTTTTTGTTACCGGGGGTCAGCAATATCAGCCCCCGGTAACAAAATCGGCTGAAGCCGGCCCTCGCAAACTGCTCGGCTGCACTCCCCCTCACCCCAGGGGGGGCTGGCTGAGCAGTTTGCTAGGGCCGGTTCTGTTCCCAGTCCGGCCCTGTACGGTGCACCCGTGTGTTCCCTAGAGCTGGCGCTAAGATTAGCTGCTTACCACCACTGCAGGCACCCTTTCACCATAGTTCAAGGGTGCCTGACTTGCAGGGAATAATTGTTTATGTTCAGGAAGGTGTTCTGCAGCACACATAGAAGTAGCAAATCGTCATTATTTAATGATTGTTTATGTGCAGGATGTGACACCTTCTTGCACATAAACAATCATTAATGGCGGTTTGCTCTTTCCATGTGCGCTGCAGAATGCAGCAAACATAGAAAAAGCAAAAACGATGAGAGATAAAAGTATTTCTCCTCGTTGCACCATTCTAATGCCTGCTATTGCACAGCATTCGTTTTTAGTGCTGCCTCAGATTGACACATCCTTGTAAATCTGGGACAGCATCAAAATGCAATGGGTGTTGCAGAGGAATGCCCACAGCAACACCCATTGCACTCTCCTTTCAAGCAAAGTGATGCGTGTAAAGGGGCGGTATTTACAAGGCAGTGTTAAGGCACTCAAAGTGGCTTAGCACCGCTTTGTACATATGAAGAAGAGCATAGCGCCACCAGAACGTCACTAAAAGTGACATTCTGGTGACACTATCACCTTGTAAATATACACCTAAGTTCCAAGGGTGCGTATCAGGAAGAGAGATTCTCCCAGAACGAACATGGCAGGGTCTAGGAAATGTCCTAGAAAAGGCCCGATGTGGTGTAGGTTTAATCTAGTATGGCTGCTCTCAGGGTTTACTGGTCCTGAATAGGACAAGGTCAGGAGACTGAACTATCTGTGTGAGCTGACCGCTTGGACGGGGATTAGAAAACTAATGGGCATCAACACCTGATTCTTTTCAGTCTGCCTAATGAAGGTGCATTTGTCATGTGCAGAGACACTGACATACAAATCCACAGCAGGTAAGGACCACAGGTTGCAGTTCAGTATTCACTCGGAATCTGTCATCCCCGTGACTCTATGAACACTCCCGTGTCTGTCGCCTTTTCACGTCCTCTGCTGAAAGATTATTTCTGTCACAGTCATGAAGAGTCTGTTGTCTGGAAGCACCTGAGTGACCTTGAGAAAAAGCTCCCGAGACACAGTATTAAACGGCAGCACTGAGTTCCCTTGTTGTGGCAGGGAAGGATGTATATGTTTTAAACCGGTGCCGAAAGATTCATTCTGTGGACTGAATGTTGTGCGGACCATACAAACTCTAGCATTAATGCAGTCATACCATCTATTGGGTTCTACAGTTGAAACACTGTTGACGTTTTCCCTAGGCTGACTTATTTTCCCTAAATCAAGAAAAAGTGAAACTAATTAGCATTACTTTATTATTTTGCAGTGTCTAATGAGTGCAACCCAACAAACAGCAATCCACACTAGTGCCCTCTTCAATGACTGGCTGCTCGACTTTTGCAGCTTGCCACTCTTAATGCTAGACAAGAAATCCTCATAAATAGAAGGCAGAATGAATTCCCAATGTCCACACTGCTCAGACGCGTTCTGATGAAACTGCAGATTCTTGGCTATTTTTCTGTTTGTTGGATGTCAGCTGCTGTTTATCACCTTCGCTTTTCTGTGGAGGAGTCTATTAGGTGTTCACAATTCATCAATTACCATAGTCGTGAGATGTCCAGAGAGATGGATGCGCTCGCTGGCCAAGCGAGTCAGCCCCTTCTCACTCCTGGTTGGGGGGGCTCAGATTACTCAAGGCAAGATGAGCTGGTGGGGGCCATAAGTAATAAGGACGAGTTCAAAATGAAGCTGTCACTGATACAAAGTTTTTGATATATAAACTGCAGACTGAAGGTGACCAAAATGAATGGCGCAGGTAAATGAATCTAATATATTACTTTCTGCTTTCCCTTTTCGTGAACGGGGCGCGCTGTGGGATAATCAATTCCACCTTGAAAAGCATTTAACTATCACAACAATATACCAAATCCAATGAACCCTTTGAAAATGCTTCCTAATTTATGGAAAGAATAAGTGGACTGTCCACACAAAATTCCCTCAGACGGATGTCTGTTGTATTCTGTTTTGTACACGTCGACACCTTTTTACTTCATGCATTTTTCCATCTTCTTTTGTGTTTAGGTGCTTCTGCGTTTAAACCATGGCTTTGGTTAGTATTTATATATTTAACATAGTGGTGCCCAGCAGTGGTCCAAGGGAGTCAGAGCCATGTTAGATTTCCATCATATGCACATGACATATGTTTGCAAGAAAATGAACCGAAACGGGAATTATTTGCATGCTTGGTGCTAATAGTTACATCTGGCACAGCTTCAGTTATCATGAATGACAGCTGGTTTTGTTTTGTAGATCACTAACCAAGTCATAGCCAGCCAGTCAGCCATAAAGAAGAGTTCCAGAGATTAGAATATCCTTGTCTGATCAATATATTTGTTGACTCTAAATAGAAGTTAAGCCAATAAGCACCATTCAAATTCCTAACAGGAGAGAGACACCTTTTGAATGAGAAGTTATTGATGGATTGGTAATTTAATCTGAATATAATTTGGGTATCGTCTGCGTATGAATATGGCGTCGGTCCAAAAGAATGGATAAGAGCTAGAGGAGGACCATCATATAAACAGATATGCTTATATAATGGAGCCCTGGGGGATACCACAAACAAATCATAATGATAGAGAAAAAGGAGGTCAAAATAGCTTGTTTATATCTTTAAAAAAAAAAAAGAAGAAAACATTATAAAACATTAGCTGCTTAAGTTAGTTTTGAGTAGTATGTTGTTGACAGTGTCAAATGCCACTAGCAGAGCTAGTAAAATCAGGGCATTGGCACTGTCAGTGTCTGCAGCCAAGCACAGATCATCTAGAACCTTCAGAAATATGTCTTCCATACTACAGTTAGGGCAGGAACCTGTGTGGGCATCATCAAATATCTCATTGCAATCGAGAAAGTGACAGCACTGCATTGATAGATGTGATTCTAATATTTGGCAGCTGCCAGAAACAAGAGGATAGGCTAGCTAGAGTTTGAAATCCAGATTATTGTAAGAGAGGGCAGCTATACCAGTTTTGAAAGATGAAGGTACACACTTTGAAGCAAGCAATTCATTTTGGACTCTCTAAAAGAGAATATCTTTAAGAGGAGTGAGATACTGAGCCTGACTTGCCTAATTTACAAAATCTTTAAAGTTGCAAAACTGAAGTAAGATGATATTTAAACCACAATATTCTGGTATCATTCCCTCCTGTAATGGCACGGTCAACCTAAAGTCATTAGTTTCTTGGCCAGGTTACACAAGTTGCCATTTCTGATGGCCCTGTGGGAGATACAGCTGGCCTTGAAGATGATGAGAGCCTAGAGAGGGCCCCAATGTAATTTCTTCAGCATTGGGGTGGTGCATTTGAATTTCATCAATTTGATGAGAAATTCCACTGAATGTGGGGTGCAAGGATGGTGTCTGATGGACCTTTGAGCAAAGCACTGCTTTCATCCATAGGTTAGAGGTCCAATGCTTGCACTTTTGTTTTGAAATTGGTTTCTAAAGGAAGGTTTCACTTTTGTAGGAGTGTCAGCTGGTCCCATGCTGTCCTGATTTTGCTAGTAATGTGTTCTCTGAAGGTGAGGTCTGTGTCGAGTGTGAATTCAGTGTTTTCACATTAACCTTGTCAGCTGATGGGTGAAACAGTCGAGGTTTTGACAGTTAGCCAACATTGGATCTCTACTTTTTAAACTATTGGTAAACAGGCGGAACTCCATCAATGTTGACAGAGTTTTAGGTGAGTACTTGACATCCAATTCTAGATAGGTATGAGATAGGTTTTGCATCACTGAATGTCACTGGTTAAGGGCATTTTGAGGCAGAGTAAGTGTTCTTGGTATTACAATGTATCTTAATGTTATTGGTAGTGAGTAAGGTTCTGAGTTATCACAGGAAGAGTTTGAGGATGATGGAGCAGAAGATGGATACTTGAGATTCTAAACAGGACATGGGTAGTTTCTGGGATACTGCACTTGTTATCTGTATGAACAGTTAACAGTTGGCAAGGCAAGATGTTGTTGGAAATTGTTGGAGAAGCAAATGCTTGTTTCCAGGCTATGAATCAGTGCTAGATGATCAACTATGTTGAATGCTGTATAGACGTTTAGCAGGATACGGAGGCTGGGATTTATCTGTCATTGCTGCTATGTTTACACTTGACTATTTGAACATTAGCAGTCTTCATCCTGCAGCATCATTTGTAAAGAGATTGATAGTATTGTAGAAGATTGTTTTTATTGATATGCTGTTGTAGTTGGTTAGAGACAACTTTCACAATGATCTCAAAGACATTTAGCAATTGATGAAAGTAGGATGTTGTATTCATAATATGAGGTAGCCTAGAGTGAGTTGTGGGACGGGAGGTAAAGTGGATGTCACTTATGAGCTGACGATGTAAGATTTGATTTTGTCAATCTTGTTGGCGAAAAATTGATTGTTTACATTGTGCCTGTTGATTGAATGAGGGATAGGAGGTTCTGAAAGTAGATGCAGTTATGAAGGCTTTAATAAGTGCTTTGCTTCTACTAGTTGCCTCCTTGATGATAGCTATTTGATTTAGGTGATTAGGGATCTAAGTGCTTTGAAGTGTGTGAGAATATCTAGGCCAATACATCCCAGACAAGGCATGCTTCTGTGGTGTGCTTGGGCCTCCAAATTGGCAGGGAACACATGCAGCCTCTCCAAACCAAAACCCAAACCATCCTGGGTAGCGAGCTGCCCAAGACCCAGCCCCAAGTTAAAGCCTTTTTAGTCCTTACTGGTTACTGCAGGAGTATTGTGAAAGGCTATCAGATCATTGTTGCCCCACTGACTAAACTCAATTCCAAACAACAGCCCAGAAATATGATCTGGACAGAGGTGTGTCAAAAAGCGTTTGACACCCTGAAAGAGCCATTGTGCCCAGCACCAGTTCTGAAGGCACATGCCTTCAGTAAAGAATTAATTTATTGTGCAGATAGATGCATTAGAGCATGCCAGTGGAGCACTTCTCTAACAGATTAATGCTGAAGGCCTATACCAACCTGTAGCATTCATCAGCAGACAGACACACCCAGGGAGCAAAGGTGAAGTACAATTCAGAGGGAAGCAGTTGTAGTGGTCTGATCGCTAAAGAAACAGAGACCATATCTGTTTGGTACTCATTTCTGATTTCAGACAGACCATAGGCTTCTCTGGTGGCTCATACAAATGTGGAGAGAGATTCTTAAACTGTTGAGGTGGTCCATAACCCTTCACGGTGGCGCACAGACCTGGGACTCTCGGCACCAGTGATGATAGTCTTTACTGGTTTTTCTGCATTATTGATAAAAACTACCATAGGGGTGGCTAGTTCTCACAGCCTTCCGCTGGGGGGACCCATGTAGGAAATAACTATCATTTGTATGGTGTACCCCAGAAAAATGCACTATTTCTTTTTGCTGGCTGTAGAACTCTGTGCACTTTATCCCTGCTGACCAGTAGTAAACTGTCTGTGCTTCCCCCTTATACATGGTTGAATTGTCATACTCCTAATTAGTATATTTAATTTGGCTATAGATTCCTAGTATATGGTACATGGTGTACTCAAGGTATGGAGGCTAAATGCTACTATTGGACTGTAGCATCTATTGTGCCACCCATTACAGTGGGAGTTCAAACATGGCTTCAGGATACCATTGTAGCCTGAATGTAGCAGTGAAAAGAACTGCAATTTGACCTGTTAAAATAAACCTTTTTGGCAGGTCAAAACTTTCCTTTAATGAATAATACATTGCCCCTATGCAGGCCTTGCAGCCCACACGGCAGGGTGCATAGTAATTAAATGTAGGACATGTAGAAATTTGATGTAAATATGTCCCTAGAATGACTCGTGCCCAAACACTATTTTCACAGTAGGAAGGCTGGCTGGCCCATAAAGAAACACTGGGAAGCAATAATACATATTAATTCTGCTATCCCAATGGTAGAGTCCAGCTAGAAAAATGATTTGACAATTCTATGTAATATTTATTAAATGCCCAATTCAATAATGAAGTCAGATTTTTTATAAATATTAAAGAAATGTAACTTTCAGAAAATTACCTTTTCCCTCCCTAAAACTCAATTTGAGAAATGGGGCATTAAAATATGGAAAATCAGCGAAAATCAATATCCTACTCTGCTGATTCCGATGTTGACATCTAATAGTCCAGTTTTAAGGGATCCTGCTACCAATTCAAGATTAAGAGGACATCCGAGGATTGGAGCATCTGGGCCAGCAACAAAATTAGATCTGTCATCTGGGATTAAGATTACGAGCTGTAAATCAGGCACTCGTGTATGTGAAGAGCTAAAGAAAGATACAGCTCTCATTGACGACTGGAGTTGGCTCCCTAAAATATTAACAAAAGGGAGTGTTGACATGCGCGAATGATGCCCAAAGAGCTCTAATAAAGTCTTAAAACCCTTTAATATTTGTTCATGGAACACAAATGGTCTAAAAACGTTATTAGAGGATCCCGATACAATAAGTTTCCTCAGGGATTTTGATGTCTTAATGTTCCAGGAAACATGGAGCATGGAAAAGGAACCCCTTATTGGCTATTATGAGTACTTGAACGTTGCTCTCCGTAAGGCTGCCTTTGGTCGCGCAGAGTGGAGGTCTATCCATCTACGTCTCCTTAAGTCTGGATGTCAAACATTTCGAGATTGACTTTCAATTGGCATGGCTTTTATGTATCAAACTAGCTCTTAATCAACCTATAATATTCCTAAAGGTCTACATAAGCCCAAAAAACTCTGACAAAGCTTCTCAATTTACTACCTTATGGGAAATAGTTAAAGTGCTGTATCATGACCATCTAGACGCAACGATAATCATCTCAGGAGATTTTAATATGCATTTCCTTAATCGAAACTGCGTCAATAAACCAATAAAAGCACTATCACAGATGTGCAGTTCACAGCTCAAAAAATTTAAACTTGTGTTATTGCAGGACGATGGTCAAATACCCACATTTAAAAAAACAGGCAATTTCTCCGTCATTGACTACACCATCATCTCAGCGGGGCTGACATGCTCCCTTCATAAATATCAAGTAATACCCAGGATAGAAAGTGACCACAATCCACAATTAATTTCCTTGGCTTTATCAATGGATCATCTACCGGAAGCCAGATCAATGAAAATTGTACCAACAGCCTTTAGTCTTAAAAGGCTAGTATGGAATCCAAGAAACCAAAAGGAAATATTGGATTTTCTAGAACTCTTAATCATCAAAGTCTTGGAAGAGAAAAAAGAAGGGAAGTCCATGGTTGATATTTGGCCTTGTTTGTGTGCTTCACTTTTAGATCGTTTTCCTCCATCAACAACATCAAAAGGCTCCGTCATGATAACAAAACAATGAGGATGGTATACTAATCGGCTGCTTCGCTTAAAAAGACAGCTTCATAGAGCGATTAGGGCGACTTTTAGAAAACCGAATGGAGTACTAAAAACTTTGGAAATTCATAAATTAAAAAAGTGCAGAAAACAATACAAAAATGAAATATGGAAAGCTAAACAATCATATTATGAGGGATTATGGACTACACTAAATTTCTCATGTAAAAGCCAAAATCCAAAACTTTTCTGGGGCATAATTAACAATCTTGAAAATGGTAGTAAAAGAGGGAATAGTGGTAATATTGATGAATCCGGCTGGTCAACTTTCATCTATAATCTTTATGTTGCACCCTCGGCTCCACAGTCCGACATCAATATTGCTTGGCAGAAGATGAATATATCGAGCAGAGAAGAAGGCAGAAAATACGGTTCTATTCAGCATATTGACCAGGCAGAGCTACAAGTTGAGGAGTTATGGCCTAAGGAGCAAGTCCCGCTTATTGCCCAAGCTGGGCCACAAGTAATCGAGTTATGGCCTATAGAGCAAGTTAAAAAGGCAATGAGCAGGATCAGATCGAATGGAGCGCCCGGCCCTAACGGGATTCCAAATTCAATTTTTAAAGCAAATCTTAAGCATTGGCCAGAGGTTTTAACGATTTTATTTAATGATATCATTAAAACTGGATCAGTCCCAGAGTCTTGGCAAGGAAGCATAATTCAGCCGATATATAAAAGTGGCCCACATGACAATCCTGTAAATTACCGACTAATAGCCCTAACTGATGTGGAGGCGAAAATCTTTGCAAGTTGCCTCCTTGAAGAATTGGAAGATTGGGCAGCAAGAAAAAATCTAATTCCAGCTTTCCAAACCGGTTTTAGAAGAGGTGAATCAACTAGCACGAACTTGATTTTATTGACTTTATTAGGCGAAAGGGCTAAATATAGAAAGCAAAAGTTATATATCTGTTTTATCGATCTCAAAGCCGCCTTTGATTCTGTTCCTCGAAATTTACTTTGGGCTAAACTTTTAAATTGGGGCATCCCAAACCAATTGCTTGAAATGATTAAATTGTTATATACCAAGATATGGGTTCAGATCAAAGTCGGAGATGGTAGAAGTACAACCCGCCGACTTCAAACTAATACTGGTCTGAAACAAGGTTGTGTTTTGGCTCCATGTCTTTTTAATCTTTTTATGGCCGACCTTCCTATATATTTTTAAAAAGTTAATGCTCATTCGCCTTCCCTCTTAGGCAAAGATATCAAATATTTACAATATGCTGATGACACTATGGGGCATATTATCAAGGGCTTTATCGCCGATTTAGCGGCACTTTTTGCCGCTAAATCGGCGATATTTTTAACGCCCTATTAGCAAGCTGTCGCTAACAGGCGTTAGCGACAGCTTTCAGGCGTTAGAGGCCGGGAATTACATCGCCTTGCATGTCAGCGATATTTATCGCTAATGACATGCAAGGTAGGCGTTCCCCACTAAAAGCGACTGTAAACAGTTGCTAACACCACTAACCCATATTATCAAGGCAGGCGAAGCGATAAAATAAATCACGCTAAGCGCGTTTATCGCTAGATTTTAACACCTGCTATTGACTATGACTTACCTGTTTAAGGTATAGGAGGTGGATTCTAATGCTGAATCCACCTTGTCGTTAATGCGAGAATATCGCTGGTTTTCCAGCGATATTCTCGCATTATGCCGCTATCGCTGGAATAATCATCGCCATAGCGCTAATTGTTGCTAATACAGCGTTAGCGTGGCGATATATTCCAGCGATAGCTGGCGATAAAATATTTCGCGCTAAGCGCGCTCTGCGATATTTATCGCATTTTGTTGCTAATATGGCCCAATATTATTAAGTCATTCTGTCATAGGTCTAAGAAGATTAGTTGATTCTTTTAATCATTATATTACCCTTAACGGTTTGAAAATTAATACTAAAAAGACAAAAATAATGATTATAGGTGGAACAAAAATAGATAAAAAAGAATGGAACATTAATGGGTTACATATTGAAACTGTAAAATTTTATAAATATCTAGGAATAACATTTGATGATAAAATGTCCTTTAGACAGCATTTTATTAACCTTAAAGCGAAGGCAACAGCTCTGTCATTTGCCTTTAGAAGGTTGAGGGACAAGTTGTCATGTCCAAATCACGATCATCTATTGAAGGTCATGAAAGCAAAGCTGATTCCATCTTTGGCTTATGGCTCAATGATTTTTCGTGGTAAAGACGTGAAAATTCTTGATGACCTACAAATAAAAGTCTTCAAATCAGTTTTTAGGATCCCCAGGTATATAGGACATGCTAATGTTAGATTAGAATTTGGTTTGAAAAGGCAATCTCTGGTACGACAATCTGCCTTTTTAAAAATACTATATACTTTATATCGCTCAGAACAAGGTACCCTTGCAAATCAGTGCTGGCAGGAGATAATAAGGTATGAGCATGCTAGTAGCTGGAGATCCTTTTTAAGTGAGAGTTTAAATCATTTTGAGTGTCCAACCTTTGAAGAAGAAGTTAGGAGTAAAGCTGTTTATAAACAAAACATAAATAGATCAGTCAATTTACTATCGAGTCTTCTAGATAAAGATGAACTCAGAAAAAAGTATCATTCCTGGTCAGTTACTAACTCATTTATTAAATTAGAACCCCAATTATACTTGATGACCCACTTAAAATCATTCTTAAGGAATAAATTTATGTTATTGCGGTTTGGGAGATATCCCACTAAGGACGGAATACCTAAATGGGAAAAAAAATGGTCTAATAAACTTTGTAGGTTATGTGGCACGTATGAGGAAACATTAATACATATTGTAACTACCTGCCCCCAATTGCTAGAAGAGCGGAAGACTTTGTTAAGACCAATTTTTAATGAATTAGGGGTGAGAACATGTCGCCACGCCATTATTACTTGTCTCACTGGGTCTATGCCCCGCTTGATTACCCAATTTGTAAAGTTTATTTTTATTGCAGAAAAAAAACTATTAACCAAAACTGATTCTGATTGTTAATACAGTAACATGTCGTCAAAGATTTTAATGCAAAAATGAATTGAAAAATTTGCTTTTAAAATCTGCTTTTAATAGTTCCGCATATAACTTTACATTATAGTTATTAAATATTTTAAACTGTTATAGGATTGGTTAATTAAATTAACGACTAAAGATAGATTGCTTTAAAATTTTAATGATAACACTGGCACACATGCACTTTATTCATTGCTGCTTTCTATTATTGCTGCTAATGTCTTTAGTATAAAGTTGTGTATAAATTTTATGGGTAGAAATAACTTTACATTATAGTTATTAAACATTTTAAACTGTTAAAGGATTGGTTAATTAAATTAAGATTAAAGATAAATTGCTTTAAAATTTTAATGATAACACCGGCACAAATGCACTTTATTCACTGCTGCTTTCTATTATTGCTGCTAAATTCTTTTAGTATAAAGTTGTGTATAAATTGTATGGGTAGAAATAATGTTTCTAATCTGTTGATTTTTATTAATCAACAAATAAAGCAATTATCATTATCATACCCTCCCTAAAGCCTCTAGAGGCCAATTTGGATTAACCCCCAGTAATAGCCCTCTGAGTGCTTGGCCCTGAGAAGTTGTAAAAACTGCTCCCAGAGCAGAGACAAAAGACTGTGCATGAGAAGGTGTTTTTGTTCCCCTGGCAGGATGGCCATTTGGGTTGTGCCTAGGAGCTAACACCAGGTCAGGCACTTTCCTTTGATCCCGCAGTCAGGCATGTACCAATCCTTTTGGGATGGGATCTTCCCCCAAAACTGCTTTAAAGTAACCGTTGGGGGGGGGCTGTGTATTACCCTGGCCATGCCTCTCTCTGGGCTGCCACAAAGGTTCTGCACAAGGGTAGAAGGGTTTCAATATTTTCGATTTTAAGAGTGAGGGGCACTTGCTTGCAGTAGGGCAGATAGGAACTGTTGAAAAATTGGGTAGGGTTACCACTGAGAACATCTTCCCAATTGGTTATATGGGGGCAGGATTCACCTCCACCCCCAAGCTAGTTTCAAACATAAATGTGGCATCCCCTGACACACTTCTCTGAATGCTACTGGATCTCAGGAAGAACAGAAGAGGACTTGACCTGCTGCCTGTGATTTGAGAGGAGCCCTTAAGGACTGGCCCTTCTCTACCACTTGTACCCAGGACGAATAAGTGGACTCGAACTGTTAGAAGGCTGTTCTCTTGTTAAATCTACAGAGACAAAACAAGATACAAGAGGACTTTTCCTGTAATTGCCCTGCCTACCAGTACCAACTAGACCTGCCGGCAAATTAGCTGTTGGTGTCTGCTGGTGTGAGTCCAGAGGTCATGGAATCCTTGGCTGTGACTGGCTGGACTTCTTCTGCCACCCCTGAAAACATAGTACTTAAAAATCTTTTCAACTTCAAGACCTTCAGAGGATCTGCATAAACCTGCCAAGCCAACCCACCCAATGTGCGTTGGCACTGGACTGAAGATTCAGGTTTCTCCCTCCCAGAACTTCTCAATAGCAGCAAATCCAGTTCTGAGGGACCTTACAGAGAAGGCATCCAGCCTTGTAGAGCCCTCTTTGACTGCAGAATGCAGCCTTCCCCCACTGAAGCATTCTGAACTCCAAAAAGTTGACTACATTTGAGTGTGAAAATCTTGACCAGGCTAAGACTCCAAAAGTACCTGACTGGAGAGAGAACTTCCCTGGGTAGAACATTTTAATTTCTCCCACTCTGAGCATTTCTTGCCAAAACCAAGAGCTTCAATAGGACTGCATCCTGCGACAATCAGACCTCATGGAACCCTCTATGACTACAGGCTGCTACCTTGCTGTGCTGAAGATGTTTGACTTCCATTTTGGAGACTTAGGGCCTTCTTATGAGTTTGGTGGTGCGGGAGCGGACCCGCCCCGCTCCTGCACTGCCAAAACCTTGTCGGAACCACCCTCCAGATCAGGAGTTTTCTCTTGGTCTGGTGGGCAGTTCTTTGGCATTCCTAGAGTGGTGCCTATGAAATAGGCACTGCAATGGGAACGTCAAAGGCAGTACCTGCACAGCATGGACTGCTGCAGTCCATGCCATGCAGGTACTGGGGTGCATGCACATGTTGTGCCCCACCTGTGTGCATCCACATGGTGTGAGGCACCAGGGGGCCCTTTGTTTGCTCACCGCCACACTTTTCATGGCAGTCTCCCCGCCATGAAAATTGTGGCAGTGGGGAAAACTCATAATATGCTTAGCAGGGCTGCAGGGCCCTGCCAAGCATATTGCAGCCTCAAGACCGCCACTCCACCACTAGGGATCTCTGATTGTTGGTGGTTGCAGTGGTCCCAGGGTGGCCAGATCACCATGCCCCCGCGAGTCTGGTGGTCAACAAACTGTCAGACTCGTAATTAGTCCCAAGTCTCAAGGTAAAACTGCTGAAAGGGTCGAAGCTGATTTATGTTTCTGACCCGCGCACCTTTGTGTTCAGTATCAAATTGCACCTAGGTCCTGGCCTAGCACAAACAACTGGTGCTAATGTTTAAAGGTTTTTGGTTCTATTTTTGTTTTAAAAAAAATAATGTCTTCGTTTCGTCTTTTGTGATTTTTATTGTGTTGTGCTGTAATTTCATTACTGTTTTGATACTGCATAAATACATGGCCCTTAGTTAAGCCTGTCTGCTCTGTGCTACAGCTAGCATTGGGCTGAGCTCAGGTTAATTTAGTGACTTTGAGGTTTCATCCTGACAGGTTTTGTGATAGTTGTCATGCACTCACCTGGTCCCAACCACGGAGGTGACACTGGAGCCAATGCTGGACCTCCTATCTCTCCCAAGGGCAAAGTATGTCAAGAAACTGAAACCTTTGTTCGTACAATGTCCCCCTGAGAGGAAGGGAGGTCGGGATAAAATAAGAAAAGAGTGACTTGCAGTACTGGATCTGCCCAACGGCTGTGCAACACTGCATAACAGGATTTGGCATTTCTGTGAACGTCTACGTTTGCAAGGTAAATGTGCACTGGACCAGAACCTCTGGCTTTGTGATGAGGCAATGCATTGGAAATAACAAGAGGAGGCAGTTTCTATCAGTACACTAACAGGTCCCTACATACAATGAACATGCATTATCTTCAGTGACATAAACTTACAGGATTCATCAGCAACTTGGCATGAGAGCAGAATAACCAAAATCATAGATTGGAGTGTGGCACTCCTAGGAATACACTTGAAATACAGATTGGAGTTACTACACTCCCAGAGATAATCTCGGAACATAGGTTGGAGTTACTTGCACTTCTAAGGATACACTTGGAGCAAAGGTTGGAGTTACTTGCACTCCCAAGGATACACTCAGAGTAAACGTTTGAGTTACTTGCACTCCCAAGGATAGACTCGGAGTAAAGGTTGGAGTAACTTGCACTCGCAAGGATAGATTCAGAGCAAAGATTGAAGTTACTTGCACTCCCAAAGATACACTCGGAGTAAAGGTTGGAGTTACTTGCACTCCCAAGGATACACTCAGGGCAATGGTTGGAGTTACTTGCACTCCCAAAAATACACTGGGAATACAGGGTAGGGTGGGGTATAAGGTTCATGTATATATCACAGACTTGGAAGTGCTTTCTCTTGACGCTACTCTTTATCAAAGAAACACAAAACTGAAGTATTTAAACCTTGTGCGATAAAGTTCTAGCGCCAAGGTTGAAGGAAGGGTCTAGAGAATAAACACAAAAGAAGCATTGGAGTAAATAACAGAGATGACATGGAGGAAAAGTATATAGTCCTTGAAGAAGGGGTACTCGGTCCTGTTTTCTACTGTAGGAGGTTTAGTGAGCACTAACCTGATCTCAAGTATTTAGCCTAGTTCTTCCACTTGCCTGAAGTCCAAAGAAAATCTGGAGGCTTTGACTCAGGGAGTCATGGCAGATCCAGAGTAGCTGTGCAGGAGGGAGCGAGTAGGAAGACGTCAAGGGAGCCTGTGCCACAGGAACCACAGGTTTGGATGGACTTGAAGGAGACTGAAGTGCTTCTCAGTTCCATCAAGATTCTTCATGTGAGTGGGAAGTGTTAAGCTTGTTCCGCAGGGAGTGAGGCCAAGCCACAATTCGGGTTTGGGTGGGGTTTATAATTTATATACCCTCTCGAAGGCTCAATGGATGCAGCTAGATCACTTGTGGCACGTGGGGCACATGGCCATCTAGAAGGTTCTCAAACCTTGGATCGGTACCAAATAACATGAAACAAATGTTTCATTTTCGCTCAAACGAGCATAATGGAAAACCACACCAAGGCCCCAGTAAAAGCGAGAGCAAGGCTTGCCATTGGCTCAGTTCACTGACAAAATATCAGCTCTTGAAATATCGCCATACAAAAATATTGTCATATAAATATTGTTGTAAAAAATATTGTCATTTTATATTTATGATGTAAATGACAAAAATATGTATTTACAAATATTGCTGTCATTAATATTGTTGTACAAATTTTTTTTTTTAAGTATGTATAAATATAAATATTAAACATTAAATATATTAAAAGGTAACACTAATATAATACAAATTAAATATATCTAATTAATTTTGAAATACATATAACTATTTTACCTATTCAAAAAATTAAAAAACATATAAATATATATTGAGTTACATATATATAATTTAAAATAGTATTGTAATGTATATTTTAATTAACAAAATATTTTACATTTGATAAGTAAACATATATATATATATATATATATATATATATATATATATATATATATATCGCCACAATATCCCTTTGAACAGGGATTTCCTCACCGCACTCACAGCTCTTTTAAAGTTGGATACAAGTATGAATCATCACATCATACCATCGCTGGTTCCAGGGTGTTTTTATTTTCCAAAAAACGCTGCCAACACACAACCCCAACGCGTTTCGGTCTCAGCCGAGACCTTGCTCACGGGGAACAATCGATCAACAAAAGCAGATCTTTACAAACAAATAGAGAACCTCGCTGTAAGATTAAGACAGTCAAGGCAATGTTTGTTGAATTATGTGCAAATGAAAGCACTATTCTGGAATCAGATCGCTGGTCACGTCGGCTGTGAATAACAGTATAGCGTATATTTGCTTGCGCTTGAGGTACGGAAAAGTATACTGTATTTATGTATCAGTATTATTCTGTGGACACAATGGAAACGTAAAAACCGGCATATTGCTGGCCGTAAGCACACGTCACTTTGTCTATACATTTATTTATTGACAATGCTATGCATAATTGTTGCTCGTAAGCACAAGCTACTTTGTTTGTGAAATTTTATGCCACATATTGAATCATGGTAGAATTTGAATAACTTTATTGAACGTGTGACGGTCAAATGTTGCCGTGGAGAATCGAGTAACTTACCAATTGATTGATGTGCATTATCTCACAACAAATTTGTATATATCACTTTAGCTTACCTTATGAATTTTATTTAAATGTATATGTATTGCATTGCCTTTTGAAATTGAGTTTATTTATCTTAATTCAATGCAATGACGATGAGCAGTATACGAAGTGTGTTCTCACTTTCCATGAACCAGGGAAAGGTATTTCCAAGGAAATTGGCAGTAACACTTTACTCGAAAAAGGCTAACGCCGAAACGCATCGTCTTGGTGCACATTAAAAAATTGTGCAAAATCCCCTGGTGTGCCGCTTGTCTTTTCTTCTGGAGTACTGGAGGAGATGTTTTTGCGAATCCATAAAAACGGCGTCTGCCGCCGTAGCAGGCACCGACACCGCTGGAAGCAGAACTGCGATAGCAGCAACGTGAGCAGTTTCATATATATATATATATCCAATAACATAATAAAATTAAAAAACATCCCTATTTAATTACAATGGGAAAAGTAAACAACATAAAAAACTAGCAATTTATTAAAAAATAATTCGTATTATTAAATATAAAAAATATTTTTAATTATACATATATTTTTACATACACAAAAACATAATAATTTAATTTTAAATAAAGTAAACTAAACTATAAAATTCTATAAATAATACATATACTATTCCTGCTACAAAAATGGAAAAATGTTTGACTCAGGAGGATTAAAATTTACTACTCCCACTCCACGCAGTGCAACAGTATGGAAAATGTTTAATTGCAGAAGGGTGCAATTTTCTATTCCCACTCCAGTCAGTGCAACAGTAGGGAAATTGTTGGACTCATCAGGGGTAAATTTAACCATTTGTGCTTCATGCAGTGCAACACTAGGGAATGTGTTGGATTGCCGAGGAGTAAAATTTACTACTCCGACTCCAGTTAGTGCAACAGTAGGGAAAGTGTTGGGTTCTGGAGGGGTAAAATTTACAATTCCCACTCTAGTCAGTGCAACAGTAAGGAAAGTGTTGGATTGTGGAGGGGTAACATTTACTATTCGCACTCCTGTCAGTGAAACAGTAGGGAAAGTGTGGGATTCTGATGGGGTAAAATTTACTATTCCTACTCCAGTCAGTGCAACAGTAGCCGAAATTTTGGATTGCGGAGGAGTAAAATGTACTAATCCCAGTCCAGATGGTGCAACAGTAGGGAAAGTGTTGGATTGCAAAGAGGCAACATTTATTATTCCCACTCCAGTCCATGCAAATGTAGTGACATTGGTGGATTGTAAAGGGATAAAATGTACTGTTCCCACTCCAGTCAGTGCAACAGTAGGGAAAGTGTTGGATAGCAGAGGGGTAAAAATTACTATTCCAACTCCAGTCAGTGCAACCCCTATACCCCTACAAAACGTACAACCTGCACCTAAAACGTAACATTAAAAATAATATTAACACAATTAGCATAATTAATTATCAACTACTTACTATAAATTTAAAAATAAATATTAATTCATATTAATTTACTACCCACCCTACACCCCTACAAAACCCACAACCCGCATCTGAAACTTAACTTTAAAAAAAATAATTACACAATTAACATAAATATTTATAAATTAAGTAATTATTTTTAATTACAAATGAATTATTAATTACAATTAATTTACTTAC
Source organism: Calotriton arnoldi (assembly GCA_963921515.1). Taxonomy (NCBI): domain Eukaryota; kingdom Metazoa; phylum Chordata; class Amphibia; order Caudata; family Salamandridae; genus Calotriton; species Calotriton arnoldi. The sequence continues at coordinate 2,042,457 of CAWUFW010000920.1, read as the reverse complement.
CACCCTTTGCCCCTACAAAACCTACAACCCACACCTACAATTTACAGTAAAATAAGGGGTACACAATTAACATAATAATGATCAATGAAATAATTAATATTAAATAGAAAATAATTATTAATTAGTTATAATTAATTTACTTCCCAGCATATGCCCCAAAAACCCACTACCTGCACATAACATTTAATGTGAAAAAATTAATTACCCAATGAACACGTTTAATTATCAATTCAATAATTAATATTAATTAATTCTAAATAAATTACTTCCCACCCTGTACCCCTATAAACCTCACAACCCGCTATGGTACTAAAAATCACAAAAATGTATTAAACTAAATTTAATACAAAAAATGTAACAACTATATTAAAAACATAAACAATAATTATACAAAACATTTATTACATATACATTTAAAATATAAACTAAAATACATAACAATAATTTAAAAACGATATGATAAACAATTATAGTTTTGTAAACAATATTAATGATTTTGATGTTTTCAAAATCAATATTACATACCTTAAAATCCATATTCTTGACAATGATGTTCTTGCAGGCGATATTTCTATATCACAATATTTTAGACATGATATTTTGGTATTGATATTTTGTCTGAATACCCATTGGCTCCTGGATTCTGGGGGAGGCTTGCAGGGATTCAATGGAAAACCACACCAAAGCCCTAGTAACAGCAAGAGCAGTTAATCCATTGGTTCACAGGATTTGGGGAACACTTGTAGGGGTTCAAGCACAATGGAATTACGGCTGCTGGGGAAACATCGGTCATAAGGGTGCTAGGGGAACATCGGTCATGGGGATGCTGGGGAAACATCAGTCATGAGGGTTTTGGGGGAAGATCAGTCATCAGGATGCTGGGGAAACATTAGTCATGAGGGTGTTGGGGGAACAACAGTCATGAGGATGTAGGGGAAATATCAGTCATGATATCATAACGTGCCATAAAGCTCGATAGGAATAAAGCAACATGAGCCCTGCATTCTAGACCACTATGCAGGGGGCGCAGGAAGGGGTCGAGACAAAGAGGACGCAGGAGGAGTTCGTGACAATTGTAACTAAGGCAAGTAGTCACCCCCCCTGACAAATAATCCAATTTGTTACTTTGTGGTATTGTAAACAATGAGGAATGTATTCACATCTGATGTGGTCTGTAAGGTTGTCAAAAGGATGTTTGTGAAAGGTGTTTGCTCTCTTCAGTTCATCTTGATCTAGTGGAGTGCTGTGGAATTTATAAAAAAGGACTGGCAAGACAATTCATCTAGTCCAGGTGTATCAGGCTTAGCAGTGGATTGTGGGAATGTTGAGAGTGTTGCTTTGAAGAGGATGAGGCAATTGATATGCTGCTTAATGCCCAAAGTATTGAGGCATCTGTTGAGTGATTCCTCTATTGTTTTCGTGCTGGAGTAATTGGGTAGATTCAAATTTCCATGAATATGGGTGAGAATGCTCAATGGTGATGGAGTTCATGTGGTATGGGATGAATAAAAATTATCACACTACCCCATCCTCATTGAACTCCATTGTCTGCCTGTGCTGGCATGCACTATCTTCAAAGCCAGCTGCATCATTTACAAAGCCATCACAACCAGATTCCCTTCTTATCTTACATATATGCTCACCAACTCTGGTGGTTCATAGCACGCCCACAGTCAGGATACTCTCAGACTGTAGAATAAGAAGTGTACAAAAGAAAAAAACAAGACAGCAGGCCTTTTCCATCTATGCACCCAGGATCTGGAACAACACCCCTAAATCCATCAGGACCTATTCAACACACCTATATCCCATCTTCTCTTCTGCAACTGGGCTTGAGGGAATCACCAAGGGATTGCTACCCACATTGTGTGATATCACATAATGCTATGTGAGTAAAGTACTTTCTTTGAATTCATGGAACGGACAATAGGTTATTTTGTCTGCTGGTTGACGGTTGAGCTATGAACTGTTGCTCCCCACACTACCTCCCTGTGAAATTTTGACTGCTTGCTCTTTGCCACTCTGAGTGTCAAGGGTGGGCTGGCTGTACTTGCGCCAGTGTGCAGAGTCACACTAGGACAGAATCCAGGACACACGTGGCAAAAAGACCCAGATGCCCCTGTATGCCCTGTGCTTCCCTGAACGAGTCTGCGAATGATTATATATAAGGCTAATGCACAGTGTGCACAGTGTGCTTTAAAATCTCACCAATTATGCTGAATCATTGCTAGAGAATAAAGTATAGCGTATGACTGTATGCCGTCAGTAAGGAAGCACGCTACCATAAAAGGACTGAAGTACAGTGTTTGTGTGAGTCTAACAAGGCTGATGATATGGCACCTTTTTTACACATTTTTGCCAAGTCAGTGAAAAACCTATGGCGAGTTAAAGCACCATATCTTGCCGAATATGGACCTGAAAAACGTTCAGAAAGGAGCGCTTGTCACCTTTTTTATGCTTCGTAAAAGTTACATTCTAGTGTTACATTTTCTTTGAAAAAAACTCAATTGCAATTACACTGCTCTTTAGAATGACTTTTAGAACTGCCTCAATGGCCAAGCAAGGAAGCTATGGTCAATTAAAGCTGCTAAAATGATAAATAAATAAATTGTCCTTGTTAAGGGCGAGAGAAATTGTCATACTTTTCATTTGCAAGTTAATGATTTCTTTAACGTTAAAAACGATGGATGAAAAGTTAAAAAAAAAGCTGGAGGAAGAAATCCTACAAAAGTAGGTTTTGACGAAAAGATTCAGCAGGAATCAACTTTTAGTGGGATGATTCTCTGGAAAAAAATGTCTGAAAATACTTTCACATAAACAGTTTCTGCATTAATAAATGCTGTTCGCCGTCAGGTCGCTAAACTGTAACACCATTCATTGTTTAATTTAGCGACACATATGATTTTATTCTTTGTTGGTCTGTTTGCGCACTATTCCAGCAATATGCTATATTGAACCTTGGGGCCTATTAGCAATAACCGGCGATAATTATCGCTAAGCGCACTTAGCGCTAGGATAATTATCGCCGGCTATCGCAGGTTTCTATCACGGAGATAGCGTGCTATCAGCAACGCTTATCTCCAATGCGATAGAAACCCTGGAGAACAGTGTGAATATCGCTTGAAAACAAGCGATATTCACACTGTGACCAGTGTTAGCTTGGTGATAGGGCGAGGGGGATTTAGCCATGTAATCCACCTCCCATTGGATTACATGGCTAAGTCAGGTTTGGACCAGGCGTTAACAAACCAGCGCTAAACGTGTTTAGCGCTGGTTCGTTAATCACCTCCCCTGCCTTGCTAATAGGCGATAGCGACCTTAGCGACTGTTTCCAGTCGCTTTTAGGTTGGGAACGCCTACTTTACATGCCATTAGCGATAAATATCGCTGGCATGCAAAGCGGCACCCAACCCGGTCGCTATCGCCTAGAAGCTGTCGCTAACAGCAGTTAGCGACAGCTTGCTAATAGGGCGATTGAATTATCGCCGCTTTAGCGGGAAAAAGTCCCGCTAAAGCGGCGATAATCACGTTGATAATATGCCCCCTTGTCTTCCCTTAGTTTTTAGCTCCGATTTTTTTTAGCAAGTATTGTTTGGATAGGAGGTTTTGTTAATGTTTCAGATTTGTGATTTTTAAAAAAAAATTGTTTAATATTTTTTACTATTGAATATTTTACTAATTAATTGTCGGATCCATGCCAAACTTTCAGGATATCCACATTTAATTTGCATGCAATTAATATGAATAGGGCTCCTTCACATAGTCAGTGGACTGCCTGTACCAAAGTTGAACACCAACCGATTTGAACAATTTGTTCATTTAATCAATATTTAAAGGCTGATGAGTAAAACTAATCTTGCATAAACAACCCCGCATCCTTCAAAAAAAGAGTGATTTTGAATGTTAATGGACAAACACCAATGATGATACTGTGGCTGCAATGCAAAGTTATCAAAACAACTGCAAACTAAGAAGCAAAGAGAGATGAGTAGAGTGAGAGGGAGAAAGAGACAGAGCGAGAGAAAGGGAGAAAGAGAGACAGGATGAGCGAGAGCAAGAGGACAAGAAAGAAATGTTGAAAACATGTCAAGAGGAAAGGAGGATTAATGTAATTCCGGTTGGCAAGACATTTAGGCCCAGATTTATCAACATTTGGTGCAATGCAACGCAATGCATCAAGACAACTTGCTGCGCTGCATCAAATGGAGAAAGCAAGAACGTGACATATCTACTAACATATGGCACCTTCCTGCTCTCTCTCAGTGCTGGTGTGGCTACCAAGTGCCAATGCAGGCACCCTTGCACCATCGTGCAAGGGTGCCTGTGTTACAGGCAGGATTGTTTTTGTGCGGAAAGAGGCACCTTTCTGTACAAAAACAATCTTCAGAGACATTTTCCTCTTTCTGCGTGTAGCATAATGCAGCACACGTAGAAAGGTGTTACGCCTCACCTGGGAAGGAGTAGCATTTTGATGCGTTCCCAGGTTTACTGGTCTTAATAAATGTGGAAACACGCCAAAAGCCATGGATGGATGCGTGGGAACACCCACGCTCCCCCCCATGGAATGCCTTCCCAATGCAGAGCAACGCATGGCTGCGACTTGTGCTGCCTTGCTTTACTCCACATTCACTAAGCCACACAGAGCCATAAAAGGTGGCTCTGTGTGGCTTAGTTAATCTGACTTAAGGGCTTGAATTGCCTTGCATTGCCTTACATGACAGAAGGGCAATGCAAGCCCTTGATAAATCTGGACCACACTTTCTCAATTCTACATGTCCCAGGTAACCATAGGCAGGAGGACACCATTCCTTTCAGATGAGTGCCAGAAGAAATGCCTGAAGCCTTGTCCGGAGAATCTCTAGGAATAAGCGTAGATGGAAGAACCCTCCTGATTAGATAAAAACATTCCCATACCTCCTGTCAGACAGTCCAGTTTGCTTAGTTTGCACTTCACCAACCGCTTCTCATGCTGGTAGCTGAGGTCACTCCGTCAAAGTGTGAAACTCTTCTCATGAGTTTTACAATTCAAACATACACCATCACCTAGAAGCCTTGTGTCACTTTCAGGCACCATAATCATCAATATTGTAATCTTATCTCTAAACCAAGGCTAGGAGAGATTGAGTAAATCTATCTTATTTAATACTAAATGTTAGAAATGGGGGTCTCTAGTTGGCAGAGGTAGGTACCTTTGAGCAAATAGGGACCCTTGCTTCTAGTCAGGGTAAGGGGGATACACTCCTAAAATAACCCCTGCTCACCGCCTTGGTAGCTTGGCATGAGCAGACAGGCTTATCTCAGAGGCAGTGTGTAAAGCATTTGTGAACACATACAGTAACACAGTGAAAACACTACAAATGGACACCACACCAGTTTAGAAAAATACGTAATCTTTATCTAAACTAACACACGACCAAACAACAAAAATCCACAATACAGTATCAAAAATAAGGCTCTTGAATGGTAGAGATAGTTCAGTTCAATGCAAGTTATCAATGCAACACTTTTCTCACAAAGTACCTTAGATGCAAAAAACAAACAGAAGGGTCGCAGGGAAGGTGATGCGTCAGTTCCTTGCTTCGGGGGAGGCGATGCGTCTGTTCCTTACTGCAGCGCAGGGGTGGCGATGCGTCTGTTCCTTACCGGAGAGGAGGGGATGCGTCTGTTTCTTACTGCATTCAGATTACAATGCGACAAGATGGCGCCTCGATGCATGGCGACGATCCTGTGCGATGCGACAAAATGGCGGCTCGATGCAATGCAATGGTCCGGTGCAATGCGTGGTCTTTTGCAGCCGCACTGCAGGTGCTGTGACGGTTTTCTCGGCGATGCGTCGGGACCCGGTGTGGATGCGGCGCGCTGCTTCCTGGTTGCTCAGCGAGGCGTCGGGAATCGGTGCGGATGCGACACGGTTCCACGGTTCTTCTCGTTGCGTTGATCTTCCAGCTCCCAGTGACAAACAGTCTCTAGAGGTCCTAAACAACAGCAGGCACCTCTCTGCAGGTTAGAATTCCCAGCAAGGAAATTCAGGGGAGCTGGTGGTGAAGTCTTTGTGTCCCTGAGACTTCAGAACAGGAGGCAAGCTCAGTTTCAAGCCCTTGGAGATCTTTTCTTCAAGCAGGTGACAAATCAAACAGCAAAGTCCTTTTCTCCTTTCCTTGGCAATAAGCAGCCACTGCAGGCCAACCTCAGACAGCAAACAGCACAGGGGCAGTATTCCTCCTCAGCTTATCCGGCTCTTCTCCTTGGCAAAGGTTCCTCTTGATTTCCCAGAAGTGAGCTAAAGTTCTGGGGTCTGGGTCCCCCTTTTTATACACACAAATTCTTTGTTCTCTGAAGGCAGAGAGTGTCTGTACCCAGCCAAAACTGGTTCTGTCCTCACTGGTGCAGCTTCCTGGCTGGAGGTGGAGACAGCATTGTTGAAAGCAGACCTGGCCCAGGCAGGTGAAAGGAAATCTCCTCCCCCTACTCTAAATTCAACCCAGGTCCCATTCAGCCCAGCCCTGACGCATCAGACTGCTGGAGCCGCTGCCCTCCTCCAGACCCTGTCATTCAAAAGCCAGACATGCAATACACAAACCTAGCAGAGGCACACTGGATGGTTACCTACTTTATAAAAGTGGTATTTTCAAACACAGAATGTAAAAATCACCCACACTAAAAGATGCACTTTAACATTCTGAGTTCAGGCATACTAAACTTTATTTTCTCATCTTGTTCCCAGGGTCAGTTATGTTTATAAGATGTTATAAACAAACTCCCCATTCTGGCCTATAGGAACAGATAGCCTTGCAATAGTGAAAAATGAATATGGCAGTATTTCACTATCAGGACATGCCACACACATCAGGGCATGTCCTGCCTTTCACATTCAATGCACCATGCCCACAGGGGTACCTTGGGCCTACCTTAGGGGTGACTAACATGTAGAAAAGGGAAGGTTTAGGGACTGGCAAGTGTGTGCACTTGCCAAGTCGACATGGCAGTCCCAGACTGAACACAGGCTCTGCAATGGCAGGCCTGAGTCACATTTTATCAGCTGCTTCTGTGGGTGGCACAATCAGTGCTGCAAGCCCACCAGCAGCATTAGATTTACAGGCCCTGGGCACATATGGTGCACTGTACTAGGGTCTGACAAGTAAATCAAATCAGCCAATCATGGAATCACTAATCCATTACATCAATTTACAAAAGGGAGCACTTGCACTTTGGCACTGAACAGCAGTGGCAAAGTGCACACAGCATCTAGACCAGCAAAAACAGATGAGGCAACAGCAAGCAATGGAAGGGAGACCCACCCCAATGGTGCTAAGTCTAACACTAAACATATGGCAGACCAGAATGGCAAGATTGACAAAGTAGCTCTATACATGCTAGGAAGGGTTGTATAATGGAATCACGCATGCCTTTACAACACTATTTTTACAGCTCATGTGTCTTTACCACGCATGCCTTTACCACGCAAGTCTTTACCATGACTATGACTTTAGCACACATGCCTTTACAACAAAATTTAAGTATAAACCCACCACATTTTTGTATATACACATATATACATCCAAAGTCTTCTGAAAACACCAGTCACATCCACCTGGGCGGGGCTGGTGCGAGTTACGGGTGTCGGAAGCCGTAATGGTATGAAAGGAAACTCTGCATTCAATTGTCACGAATACAAAGAACTCGCACACCAGGATCGCTTAGTTGCAATTTTGTCATTCAAACGGCAACGCCTTTTGACCTAGACGGTCTTTTTCAAAAAGCCATTTTGTTTGTGTGACCCAACCCATTATAACGTGAATAGGACGTATACAACATAAAAAACATGAAAGACAGACTATACCTGTGGCTAGTTGTTTGTGAGAGATATTAAAAACAATTGCTATTCTCCTATTATTATGACAAGAGAATCTGGATTTCATTAAAGACACGGAGGCTAACATTATGCATATTTCTTTTAATGTAACTTCAAGCAACCACTTGAAAGCATTACATCACAAAGTGAAAAACAGTTCTAGAACAGAATTTTCAATGTGTACAATAACCATGAGCACAGGACAGTCTGCCTCTTTTAAATGTGAAGAATAAGAAATAGTTCTAAATTATTATTTTTTTTTTGCTCTTCTTCTTAAAATCCAACTTGAGCGTGAATAAAGGAAACTCAGAAAATCCAAACTTCTGATGGAGAGTCAGTTATGAAGAGTTACCTGAAAAAAAGAGAAGTATAAGTGCTCCATTGATTGGAATGAGAGAAAGAAAAGGCAATAGAGACATGCAAGGCAAGTAGATACATCAAATTTGATATTGTAATAAACAAATGTAGACATTAAGGGGCCGATTCTGATTCCGGCCGGAAATCTCTCTGACCGAGCCGGACCCGGAGAGATTTCCGACCGAATCGGACCCTAGCAGTCCGACCGGACGAGTACGATGCATTCGCATGCTATCGGACTCGAGTCGGTCGGACTCCCATTGAAGTCAATGGGAGCCGGTCGTACAACGCGTACGCGGGCTCCCATTGACTCAATGTGTGCGAGGCGAACAAGGGCGCCCCCTACAGCGGGTACGCGTCCATGCGCATCGCGGCGTACATTCACAGGTAGGGGGACCCATGGGTCCCCCTGTGTGCGACTCGCGCGCCTACGCGTACAGGGGGTCCGACGCGGACCCCAAAGTCCGGCTCCGACAGCTTTTTCGAGCCAGACAGCGCGAGTCGGTCGGATTGCTCACGGTGCGCATCGTACTTACCCGGCCGGGAAACGTCTCCATAGCGCGGTGCGAGTCGTGTCCATGCGAGTCGGTCGGAGCGTGTTGAAGCCGCGTTCGAGTCGGTCGGCGATTTCGCGGCAGCTTGCATCGTACTCGCTCGGCTGGACCCGCGTACGATTCGGTCGGGAAACAGGGCTCCGAATCGGATCCGGTGAATCCGAATCCGATTCGGAGCACTACCGGCCGAGATCGGAATCGGCCCCTAAGTCGTAAAAATAATCCCTCTATAAAGCAGAGTAAAAGATAACCACCCATGGGAAGGGAAGGGTGGGATAATGTTAGCCTCCGTGTCTTTAATGAAATCCAGATTCTCTTGTCATAGTAATAGGAGAATCGCAATTTCATTACAAGACCGGAGGCTACCATTATGCATGTTGGTAGCTTTGTAAGACTACATCAGACATATGTTCAATTGGTTTGCAGTAGTGTTGTGCAAATGTGTGTGAATTAGACCAGTCGGCTGCCTTGAGAATGTCATCTAACTTACCTCCCGTCCAGAAAGATTTACTGGCCATAGCACCTCTGAGGGAATGAGCTTGGAATTTCTTTAAATCGATGTCCGCTAATTTTATTGCAGATTTGACCCATCTGGCTATAGAAGTAGAAGTTATGGCTTTGAAAGGTTTGACAAAGGATATAAGTAATTGATTCACGCCGTGAGCACGAAGACCATTCATTCTACATTCGTACTCTTTCATGCAGTCTACAACACAGAGTTTCTTGCATGAATCAAAACGTGGATAAAAAATTGAATCCAACATAGTTTTAGTTCTTCTAATTATCTCAAATTTAACACCAAACATATTGTAAGATTTATTGGAGACTTCAAGAGCTTTGACATCTGAAACCCTTTGGCATGAGATTAGGCACAACAAGTTTAATGGAAAGACTTTTCCTATCTAGTTGTTTGTTATCCGGCAAATTTGTGAATAGGCCTAAAATTAGTTTAACGTCCCACAGAGACTCGTATTTAGGTTTAGGGGTCTCCTTAGTCTGATACTTTTTAAGACTCTACAAACTATGGCGTTCTTACCTACCGTTTTTCCATTGACAAGAGCGTGACTTGCAGAAATAGCTGATCTATAACAATTAAGCGTTCTATAACTGAGATCCCTTTCAAACTGTTCTACAAGGATGTTTACTATGTGTACGATAGGAGCCTCAAAGGAATCCAGGTTCCTCTCCAGGCAACAACATACCCATTTTCTCCAAATGTTGTTATACCTACAGTGCGTGCTTAGGGCCCATGACTCTCCGAGGAGAGTTGTAGCTGTTGACGAAAGTCCAGACACTTCATTGGATTTCCTGACACTTTCCAGGCAAGAAGGTTCAAACTCCCGGTCTGTACTAGGGGGTGATCTCTTCCATCTACGTCTGCTAGGTGCTCCCTCTCGGCTGGAATTAAAAAGGGAATGTTGCAAGCTAGTTCCAGCGTTGTGTGGAACCATGACTGAGAAGGCCAAAATGGAGTTATTAGCACTAGAGAGCATTGCTCCTGTCTCACCTTCTGAAGGACTCTCTGAATCATGGCGAAAGGAGGAAATGCGTATGCTTGAATTTCTTTCCAGCATTGGAGAAAAGCGTTTACAGCAAGAGCACCCGGGTCTGGCATTCAGCTGAAGTACTTCTCTAATTGGAAGGTTAGTCTGCTCGCAAATAGGTCTACCTCGAAGGGCCCAATATTTGGTTGAGAGCCCTGAAGACGTTTTCGTTCAGTTTCCAGTCGCTGTGATCTAATAGGAATCTCGAGTTCCAATCTGCAGATACATTTATTTTCCCTTGGAGGTATTCTGCTTTTAGAGCAATCTTGTGCTCCAGGCAAAACATCCAGAGTTTCTTGGCTAAGTTCAAGAGATCTGCTGATTTTGTCCCGCCTAGACGATTTATATAGGCCACAGCAGACATATTGTCCATCTTCAGAATGACTGATCTCCCTTGAAGGGAATGTTTGAAGCTCATCAGTGCGTATAAATCAGCAGTCAGTTCTAGGTAGTTTATGTGATGAGAACTCTCTACTTGTGACCACACACCACCATGGAGGCTCGCATCTGATTCCAGGATGAATTCTGGAGTTGAGCCAAATATGGCTTTGCCATTCCATGCGTCTAAATTCTCTAGCCACCAAGTCAGTTCTGATTTGGCATCCGGATCTAGGGTTATCCGATCTCCGTACCAAAGGCCAGACCTTAGAGCTCTCGCTTTTACCCTTTGAAGAGCTCGGTAATTCAGAGGACCCGGAAAGATGGCTTGAATAGATGAGGAAAGGAGACCGAGAAGCCTGGCTAATTCCCTTAGTGTTAGGCTTTCTTGTTTCAAAACGAACCTTATTTCCTTTCGAATTTTGGTTTTCTTTGAGGGTAGTAAAAGGAGGCATTTTGTTGTGTCTACGTTAAACCCCAAGAACTCCAGGGATTTTGAGGGAATTAGTATTGATTTCTCTTTGTTTATAATGAATCCTAAGCTTTCTAGGAGATCCATAACTACCTTCTGGTCTTGAATGATTTGTGTGTGGTGTTGGGACATGATGAGGATATCGTCCAGGTGTATAATTATTTGAATCCCTCTTTCTCTCAAGAATGAGGCGATAGTCCTCATAACCTTGGTGAAGCACCAGGGGGCAGATGATAGCCCGAAAGGTAGGGCTTGAAATTGGAACAGATGATTGTTCCAAATAAACTGGAGAAAGGGTTTATGTTCTTTGGACATCAGGATGGTAAAGTAGGCGTCCTTTAAATCTAGTTTGACTAACCAGGTGGATGCCCTCCATCTTGAAGTGCCTGTAAACTAGAAATTTGTTTAGATCCCTGACGTTGATAACGGGTCTTCACCCTTTGTCCTTTTTCTGGACGAGGAAGAGTGTACTTACAAATCTCTTCAGCTTCCCATGGTACTTCTATTATTGCCCCTTTCTGAAGCATTGAAGTTATTTCCTCCTCTACTATTTTTTGTTGTTCCTTTGTCAGTGGAATGTCTCTCGGGTGAGATATTTGTGTAGGTATTTCTACGAAATCTATCTTGAAACCTTTGAAAGTATCTAATACCCATGGGTCTTGAGTGATTAATTTCCAATTCTGATGGAAGAATTTGAGTATGCCTCCCACCTTTTGAGGGGAAGAAGAAGGAAGAGGGGGTAAGGTACTCACTCTGGAAGTTGTTGTTGGGTAGTCCACGAGATCTGAACCCTCTGTTGCGTGAACCTCTCCCTCTCTGCGGGTAGAATTGGGGAGGGTTGGATGATTGGAAGCCTCTTCCGAAACCTCTGAATCTCGAGGAGGGCCTCGGATTGAAGGGCACGGAGGAAAGGCCCCTTCTTCCGGCCCGACCAAAAAGGTTTGGGTCGAACACACGTCTCATATTGGGTTGTGCTTTGTTCAGTGCTGTGAAAGTAAAGTGTGCCGCAGCACGGACGCGCAGCGGACGCGCAGCGGGCACGCCTAAGGCAAGCCCGTCTGCGCCCGTCAGCATCCCGGAAGCGGCCAGCGCCAGCCAACATGCCTAAATAGCAACGGCCATGAAAGAGCGGGTATGTTATGACAGGACAGTATTATACAGCCTATCTAAGAAGTTTAAATGCACGTCTATATGGTCCCCGGGCACCCTGTGCGATGAGTTTGTCTGCCCTAAGTGTGCCTGGACGCTTGCTCCCCATGTTCCTACTCGACGGAGAGTCTGCCTCCCAGTCTCTGGGAGTTCTCCAATTAAGATGAAGGCTGCTCTACTCAATACTAGGTCACTTCAGAAACATAAAGAGCTTATATTTGACCTACTTAAGGATGAGGAACTAGATTTGTTGATCCTCATGGAGACATGGCTGTCGGAGACATCTAATCCTATATTAGCAGCAGCCATTCCCTCCAACTACAAAATCCTTAGGCAGGACGGCGACGTCGGTAGAGGAGGGGGGATTGCTATTATATTTAAAAAAGAATACAACTGTGCTTGTTTTGAACTGGCTGACCTCCTTGAGATAGAAGCCTTAGGTGTCTGCCTCACCCTCTTACCAAATCAGTTGCTAGCTGGGGTGCTGGTTTATCAACCCCCGGGCCCGGCTAGCAAGTGCCTCCGCTCGTTGGAAAATATACTGGCTTCATGGGCAATGAGATATACCAACTTCATGGTACTGGGAGATTTTAACATTCACTTAGATAACGCCACAGGGTCAGAATCTGTGGCCTTACATGGGATTATGAGCCCCCTGGGACTGAAAGAGGAGGTCTATGGACCCACCCATCTGGCGGGCCATACTCTTGATCAGATTTTTTCAAATCTGAACTCTGTTACCACTGTGTCCACCCCTCTCCCCTGGACAGACCACTACCTGATCATCTTCACGTGGGCTCAGATATGTAGTAAATTGCCCATATATTGCAGTAATGGCACTGCCACCTATCGGGCCTACCACAAATTACAACCAGAAGATTTCAATCAAGCCTTACTTTCCTCTGCCCCAGTTATGACATGGAACGTAGATTGTGACACCACCCGACTGAATAACTGGATTGGCGAAACAGTGAATTCACAAGCACCCATAAAGAAGGCCTCTCAATCTAGAGCTGGCCTAACGGCCCCTTGGTATAATACAGAGTTGAATCTTTGTAAGAGTCAGTGTAAGAAGCTGGAAAGAATATGGAGGCGTGGATACTCCAATGATGATAAAGTCGCTTACAAAGCAGCTTTAAAGTTGTATCAAATGAAACTGCATCTCGCTAAAAAAAGTGTTATGGAAGCTGATAATAAAGCAAAGGCCATTTTCAAAATAGTCGACTCCTTCATGCTCCCGATGGTTACCTCGAGAGCTTGTCCCCCCTTGATGGAGTGGTGCAATGAGCTCGGTTTATTTTTCCATGAGATCATGTCACAAAAAAAAGGTTTTGGGACCGCTGTTCCTGGGGCACTGAATCTGGGGTGGAAGTCAATTCCAGCTCCACTTACGTATGCCACCCTAGACGCCTTTACCCCGATCCCACTGACTCAGTCCTTAGCAGCATTAAATAGTCTTAAATCGGGCTCCCCTCTTGACCCATGCCCTGTTTCAGTTTTAAATATGGTGGCACCTACGATTAACCCGGTAATAAACCAGATTTTTAACTCTTCTTTGGCATCTGGGATAGTTCCTTGTCTATGGAAAAAAGCGAAAGTTCTGCCACTGCTGAAAAAACCTACAGCAGACCCTAAGTTAGTTACTAACTATAGGCCCATTTCTCTGCTCCCAGCCTTCTCTAAAATTCTTGAGAAGGAAGTAAACCGCCAACTGTCTATTTACCTGGAGGCCAACGGTATCCTTCATGCCACGCAATCTGGCTTCCGCCCTCAATTTAGCACTGAGACTGCACTGTTGGAGGTGCCGGAGTTCATTCGTAGCGTTTTAGACAGGGGAGGAAAGGCAATGTTGATACTGGTCGACCTTACAGCAGCATTCGATACGGTTCCTCACCATAAGCTGCTGGAACGACTACATGAAATAGGAATTAGACATCAGGCCCATAATTGGTTGGCATCTTTTCTGGACGGACGGTCCATAGAAGTTTGGGTGCCTCCGTGTACAGCTCAGGCCAGGCCTCTGGGGGTGGGAGTGCCACAGGGATCGGCTCTCAGCCCCACGCTGTTCAACGTGTATTTGACCCCTCTGGCAACATTGGCAGAGTCTTTTGGCGCTAAAGTCATCTCATACGCAGATGACACTCAGTTGCTGTTGTCATGTGATTAAAGACAAGGATTTAGATGAGAAAGTAATAGCCAGGTGCCTCTCTGATGTTTTCCAGTGGATGGAATTGCACCCCCTCAGATGCAACCCTGAGGAAACGGAAATTGTGATCTTTGGAGATGTCCCACACAACTCTGTGGTAGACTGTTGGCCCAGCAATTGCCCTCACCCAGGTTCTCCTAAAAACTGTGTGAAGAATTTAGGAATTAAAATTGATAGCTCTTTATCCTTCCTCCCTCAGATCGTAGCCTTGGCAGGGACATGCTTCAACGTGCGTCGCACACTGAAAAAATGTCTCCCTCTTCTCTCCGAGGCAGCAGGCAGAAAGGTGGCAAAGGCTCTAATTACATCTAGACTGGACTACAGTAATGCCCTGTACCTGGGCCTTCCGGACTACCTTTTTAATAGACTCCAGGTGGCGCAGAATGCTGCAGCTAGACTTCTGCTTTCTCTCCCCTCGAGATACCACATGACTCCCCACTTAAGGGCCCTCCATTGGCTTCCCATGAAACAGAGGGTGATGTTTAAAGCCATGGTCCTAATGCATAAAGCTCTGAACGGGACGGGTCCTGCCTATCTTAAGGAGAGAATCACCCCTTACATCCCTGCCCGCACTCTTTGCTCTTTCTCAACTCATATGTCAAAGGTCTCTCGATGTAACCGTCTTCGGATGGGTGGGAGATCCTTTGCTTACTTGGGTCCCCGCACGTGGAACAGTCTTCCTCTGTCCCTGAGGCTGATAGACAATGTTGAACTTTTTAAGAAGAAACTTAAAACCCATCTTTTTAATGACTAGCCCCATCCCAGCAACCTGTCCTCCCTCTGCCAGCGCCGGGACACTCTGTCGAGTGGCCGCGCGCTCTACAAATTCGAATCATAATAATAATAAATAACGTTGATACATATTTGCCAAGGGCTTTGATCATATCTTCACCGAAGAGTAAACCTTTAGGGTTTTGGGAAGGTTCTTTGTCTGCCATATTGCTCAGTTTTGGGTTTATTTTGGTAAGGACTACCTTTCTTCTTTCGGCGTTGAGGCTGGCATAAGCATTTCCGAGAAAGATCATTGCTCTCTGGCTCCACCCCCTGATTAGTTCGGTATCGAGTGTGGTCCCATTAATATGGCTTTCTTCAGCCATATCTATAATCCTGGTTAAGGGGCCAAGGACGTCGAGTAGACGGTCTTGACAGGATTTAAGGGATCTCTCCATCCCTTTCCTGGGGTCTCTCCCGAGTTTGAAGAGGAATTTAATTAATTCCGGATCGAGGTTGGGGGTCTGGCATATTTTCTCCTGAATGGAGGGTCTTGAGCATTCGGCTCTAAGAATGTTATGGGTGTCTTTCTCAAGTAGGTTCCTGAGCCATTTCTTAATAACTTTGGCCACATGATCTTGCGGCCACCATTCCGAGCTTCTCGAATGTTTAATATTGTAGGGTGAGAACATTTCTTCACCCAAGGGGTTAGTTATATTGTCCTTGGAAGAAGACGGAAGTTTGCCTTTAGTAGGTTGGCTATTAAATTTGTGATCGTCTTCATCTAGATCGAGGATATATTCATCAAAGATGTTAGTAGTCTCGTCATCCTCCATTTCGTTATCTGTAACATTGTAGTGAGCACTTTGATAATTTGTGCCGCTAAGGACACCCATATGTGTTGTGCCGCTGAGGACACCAGGATAGTTTGTGCCGCTAAGGACACCTGAGGCGTTTGAGGTCCCGTATTCTTTGAGATGCTAGGACCTCCCATTGTGCTCAGGGGGTTTGGGTATTTGATATTTTTGGTCTTTTTTAGTCTCTTCCCCCTATTTTCAGTAAGATCGTCAATGACTTGTAGGTTTTGGCTTTCTATAGCGTCATCCTCCTCTGTAGGGAGGGATCTTTTGGATGACATGACTTGGTTTAAAGTCTCCAACATGCAGGATCTCATCTCTCTGTGAATAATTTTTTTGAAAGCCTCGTTATTCATATTAGGGATAGGGGCTACCGCATCATCAGAGTCGATCTCAGACATTTTAGTGATATTAGGTAATAAAAATGGTTCAGTTAGCAAAATTTCTTCAATTTGCTAAATAAATAGATTTAATTTGGTTTAAAATTAAGTAGAATGCCAATATGATTTTTTTGTAATTAAAAAAAGGTAATAAGGGCAGTCAGACCTTAATATAAGATTAATTATAGTTCTTAAAACATTGTAGAAGAAGCTTGAATTAGATTAGTCTCTAACTGTTGAAAAATCAATAAGGCTGACTTTAAAATTGAAAGGTTTTGTTATGTATTGATGATAATTGTCAGAATAAGTATAAATAACTTGTTGAGCAAGCACTCGCATGTATGGCAGCAGCTGATCGACGAAGTAGAGCAACTGTCATTGTATGCTCGTGTGATCAGCTGCTGCCGGTAACTATGGAAACGTGCCCCCGGTGTCTAATGAAATGAGGTCTTCGCCTCGTAAGGGAGCGATTGAGTGAGCATTGTGTAGAGGAATGAGCCTTGGCAACGGGACGACGTTGCGTCCCCGTTGCCAAGGCATTTTCCTCTAAGGGGGCTACCTCTACTCCTAAAACAGAGAGGGAGCCCGATTCCGACTTGCGCTTGAGGGGATATCAGTGGAGAGAGTCGCTGCGCTCGGCGGGGCTCTCTCCAAGTAGATCTTTTACCAACCGGGGTGAGTCAGTTGTGAGCGGTGCACGGAGGGGATAGAAGACGCGCCGGCTCAGTTCTAAAGTAAGGAATAGGAAACAAGAGCAGGAACGAATCTCCAGTGAGGAGAGGGAGGGGGGCATCTCGGCAAAGGGAAGCTGATCTCCGTAAATTGGAGAACAGTAGTAATTAAAGTAGAAGGAGAGGGGAGTAGTCCCTCAAAAAGGTGTATTAGGTGATATTAATAGTTATTATTAGAAAGTTAATAAAAGTTAGCAAGGTTAGTAAAATATGGAGAGTAATAGAAAAATGAACTTATCTGCTTGGAGCCGCATTTAAAAGAGGCAGACTGTCCTGTGCTCATGGTTATTGTACACATTGAAGATTCTGTTCTAGAACTGTTTTCCACTTTGTGATGTAATGCTTTCAAGTGGCTGCTTGGAGTTACATTAAAAGAAATATGCATAATGGTAGCCTCCAGTCTTGTAATGAAATCTATTTAGTTCCTAAGAACCATTGTAAACCATGCAACTCATTCACCTAATTTCCTAAAGTAAATTGCGCACATCACAAAATTTCATACATATTTACATATGCAAATTAAACAACATGATTACATGTTAAATATGTCATAATTAAATACAAAGAAGTTTTCCTTATTTTAATCAAAAGTGCCAGTGCCTCGTGTGATAATTTATCAATCAGCTGGTATAATCAATCCCTGACCATAAGGGAATACCCACATTACATTTCAACTCCTATAAATATTTCCTTGGCAATTACCATTATACCGGCCATGTGGCCTGAGATACCAAGTCCCACAATAAACACATCATATACATCGCAGTTTACTAAGCGCAAGTGCGCTATCCCAATTCCCGAGAGATAACTCCTTTGGTTATATAGTGTTCATGTGCACGATATATTTGACCAAGTGGCCCACGATTCTTGATCTGAATGAGTCACATGAATCTTCACCCAACAGCTCACAATATCCGGTTATTTAAAGAGAACTAGTTAGAAAAAATATACATATACTTATTTTATAAAGAAAAAGGGAAAAAACACACACCATGTGTCATAAACAAATAATTAAGCCATAAAGAGGATCAAAAAATGATCCATCGAGTTATTGTATCAGCATTTGATCTCAAAGAGTAAACAATGCCATTCACCTGTCCACAAGTAAAACAGAAGAAACCCCGCAAATTCCTCAGAGATAAACAGGATTATGCAACGGGCGGATTTTAACATTCGGCAGATGATATGATGGTGCTATCAGGCAATTTAAGCAGATGGGAGCATTGAGGCAACAAGAACTAGTGACATCTGAGTCAGGGTCTGAGAGTTACTCAGATTTGGAAGATCAATCGGGCACAATAAGAAAGGAATCCTTGGCCTTTACATCTCTGGAAGAGTATCGTATTTTGCAATCGAACAAGACTTTGAGATCAAAACCTCCGGAGGGGGGAAGAAGAACAAGAGGAAAAGGAAGAGGTAGAAGATAAGAAATCGGAAAGGGAGACACAAGCAAAAAAGAAACAATGCCGTATTGGAGGACAACTCAGCAAACCAAGAGGAAGTGATGGGTGAGAACAATTTAACAGTGGTAAATCTGTCCTCACATGAACTGACGGACGATGAGAAATCCCTATTGGAATTGGGTTTAACCTTTTGCCCCATATCTAATTTTGATTACAATAGAACTCGTGTTGATGTCTTTCTATTTTTACGTAAATTGAAACTAATGAAAGTATTTTTACTGAAAAGGAGGAGGAGATTAGGCGAACTGTGACTAGTAATATTGAAAGTCGAGATCATACTTTTGATTGTTTGAATTTGAACGATATTGAAGGGTTAGCCCACCTGGCAGAACTAGATGAGGATATTGAGGTGTGGTCCAATGAGAAGGAACACTTGGAGCGATTAGGTCTAGAGACAGGAAGAGCGGTCACTAGCAAATTTAAACTCAAATCTACTTTTAACCCCCAATTTACCACATGATAGTTTGGACATCTTTCATGAGGTTGTGACACGTGAACTAATGGGGATATGCACGAAAACCAAAAATAAACATGCACATAATCTTACACCTGGACAGAGACTAGCATTGGGCACATTAAAGGCAGACCAAAGTTTTGTGATCAAACCATCCGATAAAGGGGGCAATGTTGTGCTGTGGAATATCAATAAATATCACCAAGAAGCCAATAGACAACTCATTACCCCAGGGAGCTACATTATATCTAACAAGGAGGCATATGATGATGCCACCAATAGATTTTATGTTGACT
Organism: Calotriton arnoldi; assembly: GCA_963921515.1. Taxonomy (NCBI): domain Eukaryota; kingdom Metazoa; phylum Chordata; class Amphibia; order Caudata; family Salamandridae; genus Calotriton; species Calotriton arnoldi. Next base: position 2,023,053 of record CAWUFW010000920.1, on the reverse strand, counting down.
CAATCGTTGGAGACAACAGGGACTTTTGGAGGAGGAAGAATGTTGCTTCCTTTTCGTCAAAAAACTGACAGCCCTGTGCTTTTATTTACTACCAAAAGTACATAAGGACAGCATTGATCCACCAGGCAGACCTATTGTGTCCGCTAATGGCAGCCTTTTGGAAAATGCATCTATCTTTTTAGATTCTTTTCTGTTTCCTTATGTTTTGAGTCTTCCCTCCTGCTGCAGGAACAGTATGGAATTTATCAGCAAGATAGAGGGCATCCCTTGGCAAAGTGAATATTGGCTTGTCACAATTGATGTTGTCTTCCTATATACATGCATTGAACATACTAAGGGCATGAGGGCATGCAGACATTTTTTTATGGACAAGTCTATTTTTCTTTATGATCACTCCATGATGTTATTGGACATGCTGACCTTCTGCCTAGAGAATAATTTCTTCCTCTTCAAGGATAAGTGGTATAAACACGTGGTGGGTACGGTGATGGGAAGCTGCTTTGCACCTAGTTATGCCTGTTTATTTATGGGCTGGTGGGAGGAGCAACAGGTGTGGGTAGATCAAAATGAGCAGCTGACCAAACATATTGTATTTTGGACCTGTTTTATTGATGATATCTTTTTGATTTGAGATGGCACTAATTATGACATTTTGTGATGTGCGCAACTTACTTTAGGAAATTAGGTGAATGACTTGCATGGTTTACAATGGTTCTTAGGAACTAAATAGATTGTTTTCAATATCTCTCACAAACAACTAGCCACAGGTATAGTCTGTCTTTCATGTTTTTTATGTTGTGTACGTCCTATTTACGTTATAATGGGTTGGGTCACACAAACAAAATGGCTTTTTGAAAAAGACCATCTAGGTCAAAACGCGTTGCCGTTTGAATTAAAAAATTGCAACTAAGAGATCCTGGAGTGCGAGTTCTTTGTATTAGTGACAATTGAATGCGGAGTTTCCTTTCACATATATATATTCACTGAAAAAAACCAAAGGTTACAGGGACGTTATAGTTATGCTCAGATTTTACTTGTACAAATCCATAGAAATTCAGTAGTTATAGTTACCTGAGCTAACTATAACTTATGCCCCTGCAATGCACTGCTTATGACCTCACATATTACCGCACTCATGACATGGTCAGTGACATCACTGATCACAACACTGATGATATCCTCCGCAGAACGACTCTTACACCCACTCACACCCCCATACAAACTCTTTGTATCCTTACTCACACACCCACACAACCACTCACATACCCATTCATAGACCCATACCAGTACTCACACATCCACTCACAACCCTCAGCATCCAAGAGGACTTCATCCCCCAACCAGCAGTGTGCCAGGAGGTGCGTTTGCAAAGTGGTGGAGAAAGGGGGCCTGACCTCCGAAGACCTCTCAGCAATTCCACTGTGTGGGACTTTACTGGAGGTAACAGGAGGGCTTGTTGACCCCTAAGGACATACTAGAGCTAAGGAGACTTCATCCCCCAACCAGTAGTGCACCAGAAGGTTTGTTTGCAGAGTGATGTAAAAAGGGGGCTGGGCCTCCGAAGTCCTCTCAGCAGTGGTGCTCTGTGGTGCTTACTGGAGGTAACAGGAGGGCTTGTTGGCCCCAGGAACCCTCAGCATCGAAATGGACTTCATCCCCCAACCAGCAGTGCACTAGGAAGCGTGTTTGCAGAGTGGTGGCGAAAGGGGGCATGGCCTCCAAAGACCTATCAGCAATCTGGCTGTGTGGGACTTACTGGAGGTAATAAGAGGGATTGTTGTCCCCCAAGGATCCTCTGGAGCCAAAGGTACTTCATCCCCCCCAACCAGTAGAGTGCCAGGTGGTGCATTTGCAGAGTGGCGGATAAAGAGGGCATGGCCTCTGAAGTCATCTCAACAATTACGCTTGTTGGGACTTAGTGGAGGTAACAGTAGGGATTGTTGGCTCCCAAGGACCCTCTGCAGGTAAGAAGATACATCTCCCAACCAGTTGTATGCCTGGAGGCGCGTTTGCAGAATGGTGGTGAAAGGGGGTGGGGCTTCCGGCGACTTGCTGGTCCTGCTTTAAAAAAAAAAATTAATTAAGGCAGGGGGCTGAGTGTCCCCCCTTCCCTGGCCTGTTTCAACCCTGGGGACCCCATGTCCCAGGGCCAGGCCTATTGTGAAAGGGGGAGGGGGTCTGCACAGCCCCCCTCCCTGGGCTGATTTTGGCCCTGGAAGCCCCATCCCCTGGGGCCTGGTCTTTTTAATATATATATATATATTTTAATTAGAAGGAGGGGGCCTGCGCGTCCCCCTCCCAGGCCGATTTTGGCCCTGGAAACCCCATCCCCCAGGGCTCGGCCTCTCTTCTGGGTGACCAAGTTACTTTTCTTGGGGACCACAGGGGAGTCTATAGGCCCCACGGTCCCTGCTAACTCCCCACCTCCTGCGGGAGCAGGCATTGCTTTTACACATAGGGAGCTGCTAAACATGCAGCTCCTTCTGTGTAAAAGCAATTGTGCTCTGCTTCAAGCAAGTGAGAGCACAGTTTGCTATGGCTTGGCAGGAGTGGTAAAGCTCATACGCATATGCGCCCCCTCCTTTATTATTAAAAGGCCCCCATAACCTGGCCCACTCGGGGGCTGATTAGTAATGAAGCGCGGAAGTGCATGCTTCATTTTCTTTTTTAATTGGAAATTTAAAAAAAATGTTTTTTGGGCCCTGCGGGATACTGTGGGACCCCCACCCCCCCCAGGCCTAGGGGTTCAGGGTATTTCTACCCTGCCCCCTTCTCTTTTTTTTAATGTTTTTTCTGTGACTCGGTTCAAGCCGAGTCACCAATGGCAGCCAACAATGGTTTGAAGTGTTGGCAGCCAATCAGATCTCAGCACGAGATCAGGAGGTGCCACGGATCATCTGCGTCCCTATACCTACAACTGGAAATTTCTTTAAATAACTCTGCAACTACTGAACAGATTTACACAAATTTTAAAAAGGGATACTTTCTGGACCAACATATACCTTTCTGCCAAATTTGGTGTAATTCCATTCAGCAGTTCGGGCTGTAGCTGTCTCTAAAGTTCCTATGAAAAATAACATAGGGAGAACGTGTTTTGGGACCCCCCTTTTCTTGGCTCCCGCTAGACGGATCATCACAAAACTTTCAAGGCAGCAGCTGAATTGAGCATCAAACTAGTTTTGAAAATTTCACAAGGATTCGTCAAACGACACCTAAGTCATTGGCGCAATTCCTATGGAAACTACATCCAAACTATAACTACCTATTGGCGACCACTAGTAGGTAATATATATACATATATAGATGACTTGTCCATCATATGGCGAGGTACTGAATCTACAGCACAAGTGTTGGTGGATAGATTGAACATCAATAACCACAGCTCAGGAAGTACAGTTTTTAGATTTGATGATCTACATAGAGAAGGGCAAGCTATACACTAAGACCTTCAGGAAACCATCTGCAGGCAACACTGTTTTGCATGCCTGTAGTTTTCACCTGAATAAATTGAAATGTAGTATTCTGGTTGAGGAGAATCTATGTATGAGGAAAAACTATAGCAATAACCAACAGCTGAATCAAGCCTAAGATAAGCTGGCCAGTAGGTTCCTGGACCGAGGATTTAGCCACTAGGTTGTCCAGGGGGCTAGAATGAGAGTCAAACATAAGACAAGAGAACAACTGCTGTTCGCTGAAAGAAAAAGGCCAGTTGAAGAAAACCAGGTGATCCATCTTATCACGAATTTCAGTACCAAACATCAAGAAATCAGACAGATTTTGAAAAACCACTGGCATCTTCTTCAGAGTGATCCTCTGATAGGGTCTAGTATACAAGACAGGCCCCCATTTGCATTTCACAGAGCCAAATTTCTGAGAGAACAGTTAGTGGTCAACAACCCCAAAACACAAAGAAATGAGAGTTGGCTTTGTGGCAGTGTGGGCATTAAGAAAAGTCATAGATGTAAGGCCAGCAGGCATGGTGTTAATACTTCCCAGGTACCCTTACCTTTTTCTGACAAACTGTTAAAGATTAACAAACCTCTGCAATTTAAGAGTGAATATGCTGTATATTCTTTAAGTTGCACATGCCTAAGACGTACATTGGCAGTATAATTCTTAAAGTTCATCTGCGTATACTGCAATACATTAGGGCCATAAGGAACATGGATCAACCGTACCCTGTAGCATGTCATTTTGAAGAGGTACATGGGGCAGGGAAGAGGATCATAGGGTCTGATTACGAGTCTGGCGGTCGACAGACTCGCTGTGGCGGTGGTCCCTCCACCGCATTACGACTTCAAGCGTCATGGTGGTGGAGGGTCACCGGGTGTGCCAGGGAACAGTTGTTCCCTGGCCGTGGCGGAGCTGCGCCACAATGTAACATGCTGAGCGAGAGTGGCACAGTCCCACTCAGCATATTGCGAGTTCCGCCACCACCAGCCATTTCATGGTGGGAGTCCAGTCATTAAAAGGCTGGCGGTGGAGAAACAAAGGGGACCCTACAGGGCCCCCATTCCCACCGCCATGGGTTATACATTCAGGGGGGCACAACATGTGCCCCCCTGTCTGTATTCCCCCAAAGTTCCAGCACGGTATGGATGTCACCGTCCATGTCGTGCTGGAACTTTTTTGCCATTCTCATTACAGAGCCTACTTTTCAGGCACCGCCATGGGAAAAGTGAAGGACCGTCTGCCTTACACAAGTTCAACTCATAATAAGGCAGGTGGTCCTTGAGCAGCTTTGGCAGAGCTGTGTCATTGGAGAGCCAGCGCAACTGCGCCAAAGTCGTAATCAGACCCTTAGTTATTTTGTCCTGGATGTGGTCCCCAGCAGAATCAGGGGCGGGAATAGAGTATATTGCCTTAGACAACTTGAATCCAGATACATCCTCGTGTTGAATACCAAGATTCCAGTGTGTTTTAATATTGAAGAGGACTTGTTCGTACATCTGTAAGTCCAACAAGTCAATGTGATCTACTGTAACTACCTCAGCTTTGTTCCATGAAAATGGCACATAGATGTTTCTTTGTGTAATCATGCCAATGTATTAAGTTCATGGTGAATGCAACAATTAATATAGTAGCGTTAAGGTTTTAATTTTCACAAGCGGTCACTACAAGATCTTAGGATTTTGTTTAGTTTTATTTGAAATCTAATAAGTGCAGGGTCTTCAGTATATTAGGTCTTCGTTCTACATTCTATTGTGGGGAGCTTTTAAGTAGCTTGCTCCTTGTGTGTGTGTGCGGTGATGCAATAAGCCCACGTTTTAGCTGTGGTGGTTGTGCTATGTTTTAAGTTACACTGGATGTGTATTAACCATGTCGTCACATCTTGTTGGCTTTGATTTACCTAACCTCGACTATGGAAATGTCCGGGGTATACAAAAATGTTTGGCCCACTGGGGCTTAATTCCAGATTGGGCACTTGGTTTTAAACTAGATTTTAATGTGATCTTGATGTACTGTAACAATGATTTGTAGGATTTTATCCTGGATACTTTTTGCACGCAGTATCTTTGCACACTTCCTGTGTTTACACAGCCTCTTTGCACACAGCTGTTTTGCACTTAGCCATGTTTTGCACATAGCAATTTTGCACATTTGTTTCTGCATAATTCTGCACAAATGTTGCAGGAACTAATGGCGTAATGTGACACTGAATGGTATAAGACATGAAAATATGATGCTTTAGATTTACGAATTTGTACTTATAATTGAAATATTTTTTACAATGTGGGTGGAATTGTTTTACATTTAGAAAAGAAATGCAGTGGCCTTTACGATGAAAGTGAGTCTTTCAGCGAATTTAATGGATTATGATTTGCACATGTCACTTTAAGAAATATTTGAAAAAGGCTACTCACCGAAACGCGTCTGCTTGAATGAATGGAATTAATTGCCTGTGAGTGCTGCAAGTCTGTTTCGTTGAAACGCATCGTTTATGTTTACTTGAGTCCACCCTCACAATCGGAGGCATCTGCCTGCGATTTTGGCATGTACCTAGGTGGACACTTTGTTGCACATTGCAATTGGTCAGTGCCTGAACCACCAGCATTGGGAACAAAGGAGGTACTTGGCAGCTAACAAGGATCACAAATTATTGAATTTGGGGGATGGCGGTCATCGGACCGACACCCACTGTGATGAGGTTCAATGTTTTTGATATATGCTGGCAAGGCGAGGGAGGTATCCTACATTTACCATCTCTGGATGTGCAGCAACGTGACGCATGGGGTTTGTGGCAGCCCATTCAGGGCATATATTTGGCAAGAGGACTCACTTGATAGGACCTATTTGCATAAGAGAACATGTTATTATCTGCAGTGTTGTATCCATTTGAGGAAATATGACTTGATTGAGTTATAAAGATCTGTAATTAACATTGTTTTATGAAACAGGCAGGTATTTCGATTTGGATCAATTGTGAATTTTACCATGCAAATATGGCGGCCGAAAACAAAGTATGGAGACTATGAAGGCAACAGTCCTCTTTCCTTTGCCACACTCCAATTTCTATGCACGAACATCCCATGTGACTTTTCAAAATATAAAGGAAACAAACGTGATTGTGCACATTTCATTTATTATTATGCATTGAGAAAGGCTACTCACCGAAACGCATCTGCTTGAATAAATGGAATTAACTGCCCTTGAGTGCTCCGAGTCTGTATCGTTGAAGTGCATCGTTTATGTTTATATGAGTCCACCCTCGCGCTTGGAGACACCCGCCTGCGAGTTCAGCATGCACCTAGATGGACACTTTGTTGGACATATATATGTCAACAAATATATATATATATATATATATATATATTCACTGAAAAAACCATAGGTTTTAGGGACAGTTATAGTTAGTTGGACATTTCACTCGTACAAAACCCGTGAAATTCCCCGTTATAGTTAGTTCAGCTAACTATAACTCGCGCCCCGCAATGCACTGCTGATGACGTCACATATTACATCACTCATGACATGGTCAGTGACATCACTGATGACATCACTGATGACATCTCAAATGACATCACTGATGACATCATCCAGTGACTGTGTGTTTCTGTAAAGTTTAAATATTTTTAATATATATAGGAAAAGACGTATTGAAGAATGAGTGGGTGTGTAAGTGTCTGTATGGATGATTTAGTAGGTGCGTGACTAACTCTATAAGTGAGTGATTTAACGTATCTTACTGAATGCATGGGTTAGTGACTAAACTGGGTGAATGTCTGTATCCGTCTGTCTGTTGCTGTGTAAGTGGCTGCATGGGTTTGTGAATAGCTACATGAGTGTCTATATGAGTTATTGATTGGTTGTCTGAGTATCTGTATGGGTGCCTGAGTGTTTGTGTGGGTGGGGTGTGTGCGACTCTGTGCATAGATGTGTGAGTGGGTGATTCACTGGGTGGATGGTTTCAAGAGTGCATCTGTGATAGACTGTATGGGTGGGTAAGTGTGTGTAAGAGTGTGTTAGTGAGTGAATGTATGTCCCAGTGGTACATGTGTGAGTAACTACATATGTGAAAGGCAGTATATATGTGTGTTGGAGTATATAAATAGCTATAAGCGAGAGTGAGTGATTGTGATAGTGGCTGTATGGATGAGTGTGTGCTTGTATCAGTGATTGTATAAGAGCGTAACAATGTGCTAGTATTTGTATGATTAAGTGAGCTGGTGTGTGTATAACTGTATAGGTGAGTAAATGGCAGTGTGTTTAATTATTTGCATGACTGACTAGGTGTGTGAGTACCTCTATGGATGAGTGGCGGTGTTTGAGTGTCTATATAGGAGTAAGAGTGCATATGATAGTCCTGTACTGAGTGACCATAAGTATGAGTGACTGTACGGGTGAGTGAGTGGATGTGTGTGTGTAGACCTAAGAATCAGTGAGTGGGTATGTAGTTATTGGTGTTGGAGTGTCTATAGTTTTGCGAATGGCAGTCTGTAATTTAGATTGGGTGTATCAAAGGTTATATTAGGGTGTGAGGAGCTGCATCAGATTATCACGTGGATGATGTCATCAGTGATGTCATTTGAGATGTCATCAGTGATGTCATCAGTGATGTCACTGACCATGTCATGAGTGATGTAATATGTGACGTCATCAGCAGTGCATTGCGGGGCGCGAGTTATAGTTAGCTGAACTAACTATAACGGGGGAATTTCACGGGTTTTGTACGAGTGAAATGTCCAACTAACTATAACTGTCCCTAAAACCTATGGTTTTTTCAGTGAATTTCAAAGGTTTTTTAAATGCTAATTTGTAACTATAACATATCTGAAACCTATGGTTTTTTCAGTGAATTTCAAAGGTTTTTTAAATGCTAATTTGTAACTATAACGTGCCTGAAACCTACGTTTTTTTCAGTGAATTTCAAAGGTTTTTTAAATGACATTTTTTAAATGTATTAATTTTTATATTAATTTTTTTCATACTGATTTACTACATTTTTAGAAACAATTTCTTTTACATATTTTATTTTTTAAATTACATTGTAATTACATTATACATTACATTACAAAAAATACTTTCTCAGAATGAATTACTTTAGTTTAAATACTTAGCACATAGGCAATAGACTTTTAAGTACAGTAGTTACAGTTGTTGCAATGGGCAACACATTTTCAAACACAATGCAACATTCAGCTCAATGTGAATTTCTAGTTAAATGCAATTAGTTACTTTATGGATTACTTTTCTAACCACAGGACTGGATCCTAGATTCAGTCCTGGGACATCTCCTGTAAACAGTTGAGTAAAAGCGTTTTGGTTACAGTCGTGATTTTTAAGGAATATTATTGTATTTTAAAAGTTGACACTTAGAAACTTTTCCTCATAGAATCACCAATGTTATCCTATGGAAGGAAATTCACTTAGCAGGTAAAAACTGTTATCGTTACTTTTTCTTACTCAGTGTTGGACCCTGGATCCAGCACTGGTGCATCTCCTGTAAACAGTTGAAAAAATGCGTTTAAGTCATACAGGCGATTTTTAAGGAATATTTGTAGTTTGTGAAAATCGACACTTTGAAACTTTTCTGCTGAAAACCAGACAATGGATTCCTATGGAAGAAAAGATAAGTTACTGGTAAGTACGGTTAAAATTACTTTTCAGGGTCAGTGCTGGGCTAAAAGATGCAGCACTGGGTTCTCTCCTGATAACAGGTGAGTAAATCGGAATTCGTATTTCGGCTGATTTTAGAAGAATAATTTAAAGTTCCAAAACTCCACACTTAGAAGAATTTCCAAGTGAAACCAGTCAATGTTAGCCTATGGAAGGAAATTCAAGTTACTGGTAAGTACGGTTAAAATTACTTTTCAGGACCAGTACTGGGCTGAAAGATGCAGCACTGAGGTCTCTCCTGATAACAGGTGAGTAAATCAGAATTCGGATTTCGGCTGATTTTAGAGGAATATTTGTATGTTTCAAAAATCAACACTTAGAAACTTTTTCAGCAAAAAGCAGGCAATGATATCCTATGGAAGGAAATTCAAGTTACTGGTAAGTACGGTTAAAATTACTTTTCAGGATTAGTACTGGGCTGAAAGATGCAGCACTGAGGTCTCTCCTGATAACAGGTGAGTAAATCAGAATTCGGATTTCGGCTGATTTTAGAGGAATATTTGTATGTTTCAAAAATCAACACTTGGAAACTTTTTCAGCAAAAAGCAGGCAATGATATCCTATGGAAGGAAATTCAAGTTACTGGTAAGTACGGTTAAAATTACTTTTCAGGATTAGTACTGGGCTGAAAGATGCAGCACTGAGGTCTCTCCTGATAACAGGTGAGTAAATCGGAATTCGTATTTCGGATGATTTTAGAAGAATATTTGCACAATGGTGAAGGGAGGGGCGGGGCCTGAGGTGACATCTGTGCAAACGCGCCCCGTGGCGCGTTTTAAGTTGGGGGATTAAGTCCCCTTGAATCATGTGGGTCCCTACGGGCCAACTAGCCCACCAGGAACCTCCAGTATGCGCCAGGGGCTGCGTTGCAGAGACGTGTAGAGAGGCCACACCCCTTTTACACCTCTCTGCAACGCAGCTCTGTGGCGCTTTCTGGATGTACCTGTTGGGCTAGTTGGCCCCCAGAGACCCTCAGGATTGAAGGGGATTTAATTCCCCATCTTAAAACGCGCCACGGGGCCTGTTTGCACACATGTCACCTGAAGCCCCGCCCCTCCCTTCACCACTGTGCAAACGCACCCCGTGGCGCGTTTTAAGTCGGGGGATTAAGTCCCCTTAAATCCTGAGGGTCCCTGGGGTGCAACTAGCCCACCAGCTACCTCCATTAACCGCCACAGAGCTGCGTTGCAGAGAGGTGTAAAAGGGGCGTGGCCTCTGTACACCTCTATGCAAGGCAGCCCCTAGCGCATACTGGAGGTTCCTGGTGGGCTAGTTAGCCCCAGAGACCCCAGTATTGAACGGGAATTACTTCCCCATCTGCAAACGCGCCAGGGGCGCGTTTGCAGAGTGGTGAAGGAAGGGGCGGGGCCTGCGGGCCCGATCGTTTAAAAAAAAAAAAAAATGTTTGTCCCCTGAAGGGGGGCTCTGTGGCCCCCCTTCCTTTTTCCAGTTTTTATGCCCTGGGGACCCCATCCCCCTGGGCCTTACCCCTTTTTTTAAATTAAATATTTTTAAAAAAAACGGGAAGGGGGCCGCGTGGCCCCCCTTCCCTGGGCCTGTATTGGCCCCGGGGACCCCATCCCCGGGGCATGGCCTCTATTTTTAATTTTATTCTTTGGAGGGGGCTGTGTGGCCCCCCTCCTCTGGCCATTTAAGGCCCCGGGGACCCCATCCCCGGGGCCGGCCATACCCTTTTTTTTATTTTTTTAAACTTTGGGGAGGGGGGCTGCGTGGCCCCCTCCCGAGCCACTACTTGCCCCGGGGACCCCATCCCCCGGGGCCTGGCCTCTCGTTGGGGACTGTGGGGGGTCCCCAGCGCCCCACAGTCCCGCCGGCTCCCGTGTCCTACGGGAGCCGGCATTGCTTTTACACATGGGGAGCTGCTAAGATGCAGCTCCCCATGTGGAAAGCTATCGGCTTTGGATATTGGAAGAGAGAGCAGGTTTCCTGCTCTCTCTTCCAATATCCAAAGCAGTTTGCAATGACAGGACGGGAGCCGCGAGGCTCCGTCCTGCCATAGCAAACTACAGTGTCCCGGGGGTAGGCACCCCGGGACACTGCAGGAGCCGGCCCTGGGGGTGGCGGTCCCCAGGGCCACCACAGGCTCCAGGAGGGGGCCGCGCGGCCCCCTCCCCTAAGTTGCACAGCCCCGGGGAGGTGGTGGTCCCCGGGGCTCTGGGGGTCCGTAATGGACCCCCACATTTATTTTATAAGTGCCCCGGGAGGTGGTGGTCCCGGGGCGTGTGGGGGCTGGAGCCCCCCACACCTTATTTAAATTAAAAAGAAGCCCCGGGGGTGGCGGTCCCCGGGGCTGCGGGAGGGCAGAAGAGCCCTCCCGCACCATTTTTCAATAAAGCCCCGGGGGTGGTGGTCCCCGGGGCTTGGGGGCCCCTTGAGGCCCCCACACATAAAATTAACCCCCCACCATGCCCCGGGCTTTGGGCCACCCGAGGGCAAAATACAATCGAAGCGCGGAGACCGCGCTCGATTTTTCCGGCAGGATTCGCGCACCCTGAGCGCATCCTGCCGATTTTAAAAAAATTTATTTTATTTTTGCCCAGGGGGTCCTTGTGGGACCCCCTGAGCAAACCTAGGGGTCAGGGTGTTTCTACCCTGCCCCCTTTGTGCGCTTTGCGCACTTGTTTCTGTCCTCGGTTCTACCGAGGGACAAAATGGCTGCCAACATTTCCTGAATCGGAATGTTGACAGCCAGCTGACAGCCAATTAACATGCAGCTCGTGATCGGGACGGTGCGCGCAGGGTGCGCTGAGGGTACGCGGACCCTACTCGGCCATAGATATCACTATCTTTTTACTTTTGATTTTCTCAGCAACTACTGAACGGATTTACACCATTTAACAAAAGGGTTCTTTCTGAACCAAGAACTACCTCTTTGCCAAATTTGGTGTAATTCCGTTCAGCAGTTCAGGCTGTAGCCGTGTCTAAAGTTTCCTATGGAAAATTGCATGGGGAAAACGCGTTTTGGGACCCCCTTTTTCTCGGCCCCCGCTTGACGAATCCCCCGAGACTTTCAGGGTAGGAGCGGACCGGAGCGCCCCACAAAGTTTGAAAATTTTGCGAAGATACGTCAACCGGCAAGAGAGTTATTTCAAATAGAATGTCGCGGATTTCCTATGGATAATAGGTTGTAACTATAACTATCTACTGGCGACCGCCAGTAGATAATATATATATATATATATATATATATATATATATATATATATATATATATGTACCCAAAACCTCCTTTTTTAAAAAAGAGTCCTTGCACTCTAGAGAGCGTTGAACATGAAACTTTATTTAAAACTGTTCCCCCAGAGACGCGTTTCAGCAAGGAAATGCCTTTGTCAATCTGGAAAACATCATGTCGCCTCCTGGTTTAGAGAGCCAGTTACGTCTCCATCCTCGTTAGCATGGAGTGAAATACCCAACCTTTAAATCACTTTTAATAGCAGACTGGCGTCAGGGTAAACGAAAAAGTCACAGTGTGCATGGTGAGTATTTCAAATGTCCTGATGTGCAGATGGAGGCACACACGATATGAAGTTGTCACTTTTTAAAAAACAGCTCTTAGGTCTCTTCAGTTTTTACCTCCTTTCAGAGTCAGCTCTCCCCTCTCCACTGCCTCGAGGCAGTGCCCTGCTCCGTAGTCCTGAGAAACAATGCAAGCTGTGACGGGCAGATTTTCCAAAGTGTCAGCTTTTCAAGGCTGCGAGTTCATCAACCTCTCGCAGCGCTGGCCGGCACCTCTCTCCTCATTTCACACACTTGCCAGGTATCAGGTACGGGGGCTGAACGGTGGCTACAACGCTACTCCTCCTTCTTTGTCGTCTGCCGCTCTGCGCCTGAACACAGGTGGTGCAAGGATGACGCTACCACTACGCGCCAAATATGCACCCAAAACCTCCTTTTTTTTTTTTTAAAAGAGTCCTTTATATATATATATATATATATAACACATATATATATATATATATATATATATATATATATATATATATATATATATATATATATATATATCCTCTATTAACCCAACACCCTGCAACCCCCAAAAATCCCTTGGGAGCCAAATACCCTAAAAATTCCCTTGCAATCCAAAATCCCATACTCACACTAAACCCTAAAAATCCACTTGCCACCCAAAAACCCATACCCACCCTAATCCCTAAAAGTCCCCATGCCACCCAATATCCCATACCCACCCTAAACACTAAAATTTCCCTTGCCACCCAAAATACCAAACCCAGCCTAAATCCTAAAAATTCCCTTGCCACCCAAAAACCCATACCCGCCCAAAACCCTTAAAATACCCTTGCTAACCAAAAAACCCACACCCACCCTAGATCCCAAAACGCCCCTGCCCTAACAAAGGTTACAGGGACGTTATAGTTAGACTCAGATTTTACTCATACAAAACCATTGAAATTCAGCAGTTATAGTTACCTGAGCTAGCTATAACTTACGCCCCCGCAAAGCACTGCTTATGACCTCACATATTACATCACTCATGATATGGCCAGTGACATCACTGATAACATCTCAAATGAAATCACTGATGACATCACCGATCACATCATCCACATAACCACTCACAACCCCACTCACACCCCATACAACCTCTCACATACCCATGTTTTTTAAGTGAATCTCTATGTTATTTTATATTCTATTTCTTCACTATAACATCCCTGTAACCTTTGTTTTTTTCAGTGAATATATATATATATATATATATATATATTCCACATTTTACACTCTGCGCATATTCAGAGTCAGCAAATGTAATTGTTACTGCTGCTGAGTGTGGGTCATGACTCTGGAGAGCTTAAGCCTGAAGTGTCTAGCAATGTCCTTCCCACCATCATTAATTGTGATTTAATATTTTTCTATTTATCTGTATATGTTATTTGTTCATGTTATTTTTACTTTGCTAGAAGGTTTAAGCAACCTAACCAGAGCCTGAATAAAATAACTAGACATTGTGAGAATGGGTATGTATCTTTTCTTTGGATAGTGACTGTACAATGGAACAAGATAAACAGAGAACATGCCTTACTGCACAGTTTAAATAAGATAGCATTTCAACCTTTGCACAATAGTGATAAAAGATCGATTTACTCTCTCTACATCACTTGTTCTCAATAATTTGATTCCTTTAGCCACATTTATTTTCGCTAACATGGCATTATGTATAAACACGAACATATATAAGCCATAAATGTGTACGTACGTATATTTCTACATGTATGGATAGATATACATACATGTATACTTAAATGTATACTTGTGCGCAAAGTTGGAGGCAGCCAGTGGATGCTCACCCATCAAACACCACTCTCCATGCCCCCTCCCCCTCTCACCCCCATGAATCCAGGCCAGCACTGCGAGGGGCTCGAGGAGCGCTGCATGAATACACATGGACTGAACGCTGTGCTGAGCTGAGAGAGGCAATGAGAGGCTAGGCGGGGCACCAGCTTGCACGTTTCCTTTCACTCTGGCTGGGCTCTTACCTCATGTGCGCTGAGAAAATAGAGGGTAGGTGGGCAGGCAGCAAATCCCTCTTGTCGGTGGGGGCTTCGATTATCAGAAATTGTGAGGCTGGTTGGCAACGTCTACCTTTTTGGACAGCTGTCTGCGAGGAGAAGGGGGCAATCGATTATCTAAAATGGGGCGGAGGATAGGCATGACATCCATCTTCAGGACTCCACTGTCTATGAGGAGAGGTGGGGACAATCGGTTATCGAAAGGTGGGGGGGGGCTGGCATGGTAGCTCCTCTCAAGGTGGGGCTGTCATGGAGGAGGCTATCGATTATCCGAGAGGGCAGAGGCCAGGGAGAGGCTAACTTATAGTAATGCTAGCAAAAGCGGTAGGACATTTTCGCTTTCCTGTGCAAATGTTTTATTACACCTGATTTTCAAACACAGCGGGGTGCTCAAGAGGTTCTGCACAATTCATAATCACATCACGTGTCTTGGAACCCTGATATCGCTAACTACTAGACATGGGAATGCCCTATGAATAACCCATCAGCAGTCCAGACAGCATGTGCTGCCATCGTCTGCCAACCTGGCTGTGAATCTCACACGTAATCAGTGGCTCAAACTCAGCAGGGCACAGCCTCACCTGCGCCGGGCAGTGGCAGTAGGGGCAGCGTGTGTTTTCTTTACACTCTGATACCGGCCAGTGCCCGCTTTTAAAGAAGGCCGTGCTGAGAACACACAGGCACACACCTACTGAATCTGTCAGAGCTCGGACACTGAAATGAAATGTAAACAAGATGTTAGCAATTTTGTGGAGACAGTCTTGTGTACCACTTCATCAAACTTCATCATGGTGTCTCACTCTTGTCAATTACAAAATTTCTGGTCTCAGAATCAAGGGACAGAGAGACTATGGGGCATATTCACAAGGAGCCCCATAATTAACGGCACTTTATCACAGCCAAAGTCGTGATAAATTTACCTCCCCATTCACAAGCCGGTGTTAACAGCCCACAGCACTAGTTTACCTGCGATAGGAGCCGCAAAAAACATTGCCACAGAGGACCCCCGCAAATATCGCTAATGAGATGCAGAGTGGGCGTTCCCGTGTCAAAAGTCGAGACAACATCACACCTCAACATTCACAACGACCAGCCACATCGGCGATAAGAACACAAAACAGGTGATAAGGTGCGGTAGCCGCAGGTATTTAACACCTGCCTCAAGCAGGTGTAAAGACGGACGTCTACCTACAGTAGGCAACGGAGTCCCGCACACAGCCATACCCGAAGAACAAACAACGCCATGGAGCTACTCTACATGCAGCTCGGAGCCCCAACAGGGCCACAACACCCACCGCCACCACCCCCTGGACCGCCACCACCCCCAGGACCCAGACCCGTCCCCCCCCCCGGACCACCACAGAGGCAGCGTAGAGTAAGACAGCGGACCTACCGAAAATGCACCACTCTCACAGACCTAACGCCCACGGAAGTCATTACCCACTACAGGCTCAAAAGGACAACCATCCTCCGCATCCTGACCCACATCGCCCACAGGCTGACGGTCCCAACACAGCGGAGAACAAACATCCCTCCGCAGACAAAGCTGCTGGCAGTGCTGTACCTGTTGGCCTCTGGGACCTTCCAACCAACAACTGCCAGAGTCGGAGGGGTCTCACAGCCAGCCCTATCAAAGTTCATCACACCCGTCCTGGATGTCATCATCAGCTTCATACCCCAGTACCTTCACTTCCCCAACACTGCGCAGGAACAGCTGGAGACTAAGCAAGGCTTCTACGCCATAGCCGGATTCCCGGCCGTGTTGGGGGCAATCGACTGCACACATGTCCCACTTGTGCCCCCTGTGGATACTGCACACCACTACCGCAACAGGAAGCACACGCATTCCATCAATGTTCAGGCAATAGTGGACCACCAGGGACTCTTTACCAATGTCGTCGCCAACTACCCAGGCAGTGTGCATGATTCCTTCATCTTCCGACAGTCCATCATCAACCAGCGCTTCCAGGATGGCACATATGGAACGGGACTGCTCGTTGGTAAGTACCAAATCAACACACCACACATCCCACAGCCACCAACGCACAAAGCACAACTGTGGGGATGCACACGTGACCTAACCACATCCGACATGTCAAACTACCCGACCACCTACCAGACACAACTACACCACTCCATGGTCATCCTGGGCTACCCCTGCACCCAATACAGACTTCACATGGCACCACAGCCACACAACAGCTGAACGTGTGGAGATGCGGATTGCAGCCATGACACATGTGAGGCACTGCTCTGCCCTCATGACCCTACCCCAGTCTTAGGTCAGCGTCCCGTGGTGGTTGGCCCGTGTCGGCCGCTGTGCATCCGGGGTGACTAGCCCTGTGCGACTCGAGTCATCCCCCCTTGTAGTTCTGACATTGCAGGTCTGTGTGCCTGATGACTGTTGGTGTAGTTGCCAGCACATGCTACTCCCTGAGGGCTGGCTTACACTCACCCCACACACAGCCAGCACAGGCGTCACTGAATTGGTGGGCCTGCCATCACATCCTGCCGAACCAAGTATTGGCTCTTTTCTCCCTGCACTGTCACAGGTGATCAAGGATATGCACTCTGCCCTTGGATGATGACACCCCTCCGAGACCCGAACACACCCGCCCAGAGGCAGTACAATGCGGCCCACATACGCACCAGGGGCATCGTTGAACACACATTTGACGTGTTGAAGTCACGTTTCAGGTGCCTGGACGGCACTGGTGGGAAGCTCCTGTACAGCCCGGACGTCGTGTGCAAGATGATCGTTGCATGTTGTGTGTTGCACAACATCTGTGTTCGCACCAGGGCCCCATGGATCCCAGTTCCAGAGGTACCGGACGATGATGGTGGTGATGGGGCAGGTGGCCCACATCCCACTGCAGCTGCGGCAGGAATGGCCCGTAGGGACTCCATCATTGACACTTACTTCTCATGAGCACGTCACATTGTGACCATCCGTGGCATTCATGGGACAGTAGTAGATGTCCAATTGTACTGCATGTGTGAATAAAACATATTTTCAGGTCACAGGTTGGAATTGTACATTGTCATGTTACATGTCCCTGGGGTTTCAGATGTGATTTGCCATGTTGTGCACATTTTCCGAACCAGTTGTGTCCTGTGTTCAGTTGTAGAGGTGTTGCTGTTTGTACCGGGATGTTGTCACTGTTGGGGTGCACTTCTGCTTATGTGCGTATGCTGCACGGTGGGTGTGTTGCTCCTGCGGCTCAGATTTGTCTGCCACTGGTCTCTTTCATGTGGTGTGCCTGTAGGTTCTGTTCTTCCACGGTGCGTGGATGTTGTGGTGTGCATGTTGTCCTCTGCAGTTGGCCAGGGTGCATCCGTGGTAGTCCGCTGCTGATGTATTTTGTTCTGTGGCATTTTCCGTATACTGTTCTTGTGCTTTTTCCCGCATTGCGCATGCGTATTGCTGCCCTTGTGCTGGTTGTCACTGTTTGCTTATCGCGCTTTGGCCCATCGCAGCTTTTTTCGCGTTGTAGTTTGTGTTTTTATCTCCGTCGAGGTGGTTGTGTCGCGAGCATTGGCCGCGGTGTCGGCCAACTATCGCAATCTACCACCGTGTTGTGAATTCCACGTTGTCACGGGGTTATTTTCCCGCGATAGGCTGCAATGCTGTAAGTTGCGTTACGCTTCTCTTGCGGTAGTTATCACACGCTCTTGTGAATATACCCCTATATGTAGCAGGAGCGCACTGTAAGCGCCTTAACGTAAGCCCAACACGCTGGCAGGAGAAGCGCTATCGGCTTGCGGAGGGAGTTGTTCTGTTCCTTGACTGACAAGAACCTAAACTCGTATGCTGACCCAGGGTCGCTAAAACTGAGGCACACTTCATAAATATACAATTGCTTTCCAGCCTTCTTTCCCGAACTGATTAGGTAAAGATTTAATACCTCGGGGGCTTTGTATCTACTGATATGATTTGAGCACTTACTTAAAACTGTACTTCCAGGGGATAAAATTAATATGCCAAGGATCACACATTCGGCCAAGTAGTAAAGATTAAAATGCATGTTCCCTGGCTCTACAGCCACCAGCAGACACCATGCACGTGGAGAACCCATTTCACAGTATTATTTCAGAAATTATTTCACTCTACAAATGCCACAGCTGTTCTCTCACCTGGGCTGCTGTAATGAGCAGTCAAATAAAAAAAGGTGTTATTTCAAGCGTTGGGCACTAGGAACATAGCTGTAAATTTCTCCACCCACTCCACCTTCTCCTAAGAGAGTGAATACGCAAGGAAGGATGCACTAGCTGCAGGGCGAACCCCCACCACAAACAACTCGAAATATAGAAGAAGCTGGGTACCTTTTTAAAAATAGAATGCTTTAAAATAGGATATCTGTTTTTGAACTATTCATGTAAGTGTGATAACGTGGTAATGAAAATCCACCCGCCGACCTATGTGAGGTTCTTGTGAAATTGAGCGTGACAGCAGTATACCAAGTGTTAGAAATGGGGTTTCTGGTTGGCTTAGGTATGCACCTAAGCCAGACAGAACCCACCACTCTAGTCAGGGCAAGGGAGTTACACGCTGAAGATAACCCCTGCTCACCCCCTTGGTAGCTTGGCAGAGCAGTCAGGCTTATCCCAGAGGCAATGTGTAAAGCGTTTGCTCAACACCAACACACAACAGTGACACACTAGGCACACCACAAAAGAAACTCCACACAAGGTTATTTAAAAATATCCTTTGTATTATCCATAAAAACACATTAGAACACAATCACATATATTACTATGTCACTAGGCACTTGTCATGATGTCACAGGGATCACATAAATCACTAGGCCAATAAGGCCACTGTCATAACCATTATAGTTAGGGCGACCAGTTACTACTGGTAGGATTGCACTTAGCACAACACGTTATGCATAAACAACATCTACAGTACACCAGAGTAAACACTTGTACAGGGCATATATCATAACCACATCATGCCCTCCTTAGGCATCTGCAGGCCACCATTACGGTAGCTAGGGTGCAGCCCAGACAATGCTATACCAATTACAAGAGATCCTCACTGGCAATGTACCCTTACATCAGGGCACAACACATGCACATCGGGCAACTTCCAGTACTCACAGGCACATGAAAAAAACACTAAGGAAGTCTCCCCCTCGTAGGCTCCTGGGCTACATGCCCGCCTACACCATGAAAAATGCGGTAATGAGGGAGGGTCCCTTCCCACCAATACTACTACTCTTTCTCTGTGAGAAGTGGGGGCCTCCGTCGAGGTTTCCCCTTTATGCCCCCAAGAAGGGAGGGGCAACTGCCCACGACACGGGGCGTAGCTGCCACCAACACGGGATAGGGGCCCGACCACTTCTCCAGGCCAACGGGGCCAGCAGCACCCCCTTTACCCGTATGCCCGCAATCTGCAGGTCTCTCCCCAATGGGAGGTAAAAGAATGGCCCTAAGCAGCTGCCCGCAACCATGCGGTGCTGCTGCCTCCTATTGCAGGAATGGTGATTCCACACCAGCCTTCTCTTCCCCGGGACGCCAAGTGGGGCGGGGTCACTCACCCACCAGCCTCGGGGGCCGCTGGCTCCTTCTGTGCGGCGAGACAAAGAGCAAAGTCTCAGTCGGCTTTGCCCTCCTCTGCCCGACCGTCCACCGCGGTGGGCCCCGCCCTCCTATGACATGGTGGTGCTACTTCAGCAATGCGGGAACCCCGGACCGGGGTTTGCTCTTCCACGAGGGTGCTGCCGGAGACTATGTGGCTTTGGCTTTGCCACGGTGCTAGTGCCATGGGTGAGGGTCCAGCCCCGTTCTGTTTTAGAGGCACTTTGGAGTTCACCATGTCTTTGTCCTGCAGGCACTTATAATTACAAGTGCACAACACCCCCCAATCACAGTGTAAGCCTTGGCTCCAGACACACCACAGTGGGGTGGAGCCAGCATTGTGGAAGGCAGGCACAGCCCTATTGAGGTGCAAGTGCTACTCCTCCCACCACTCCAAATGCAGACCAGGCCTATTTAGGTGCAAGGGAAAATTCCTCCCACTACTCTAAATTCAGCCAAGGTCTATTCATCCTAGCGCTGAGTCACCCAGGCAGGGCAGGACGCATCTCAAACCCTCCAGGGACTGGCTGGAGTGAATGCACATCCCCTGTCAGTCAGAACCAGACGGTCAATACACATCAGGCAGGGCACAAAGATACATAGCACACAGAAATGGCCACTTCTAAAAGTGGCATTTCTAAAATAGTAATAATAAATCTGCTTTCATCAATAAGCAGGATTTATCACTACTATTCTAAACATACCAAACATGGTTACGCTACCCCTCTCATGTCAGGAATTACCACTGAAGCACATACCAGGGAATCCCCAATGCAAACCTATGAGAGGGCAGCCTCACAGCAGTGAGAAACCAAATAGGCTGTTTGTCACTACCAGGACATGTCACACAGTTAAGGCACATGTCCTACCTTTTACCTACACCACACCCTGCCCATAGGGCTAGCTAGGGCTTACCTTAGGGGTGACTGATATGTAGTAAAAGGGGAGTTGCAGACGTGGCAACCACTTTATATGCCGCGTCACAGCGGCAGTAAACTGCGTGTGCCGACCCTGCAGTGGCAGAGGCCTGAGACAGGTTTGAAAGGCAACTTCGGTGGGTGGCACAAGCAGCGCTGCAAGCCCACTAGTAGCATTTGATTGACAGGCCCTGGGTATATGGGATACAACTGTACAAGGGACTTACAGGTAAATTAAATATGCCAAACAGGTGTAGACCAATCTTACCAAGTTTACAAAAGAGAGCACATGCACTTTAGCACTGATCAGCAGTAATAAAGTACCCAGAGTCATAAAACCACCAACAACAGGTCAGACAAAATGCAGGAGGAAGGCAAAAATTTCTGGGATGACCCTGCAAAAAGGGCCAAGTCCAACACCATGATTGCAGCCTTAGAGCAGTGATGGAAGCACCCCCATGGCTCGCATAGGTCTGCGCCTCTAACAGATATGTCAAGGAGGTAACTTTTCTGTTCTTCATGAAAATCGACTTTAAATTTAGTATGGTTTAGGCAGGAGACATTGGCGCAATCCAGGTGAAACAGCAGCTGCTAACTTTCTTCTGATACGCTGAAAAATGCTCCCCTGTATTCAAGGTCTGTACTAAAGTGTGCAGCGCACAGATCTTTCTCTCTGCACACATAAATTATTCAAATGCCTCGGGGTGAACCAGAGCTCTAGGACGATAATCTGTGGGTTTTCCGTCAGTGCGAACACAGAGCCTAGGTGTGCTCTGATGTGGGCAGGCACCTCTATACATCCAAGCTATCCACCCTCCTTCTAACTCTCCCAGGCTGCACAGGCAGGGGACCCTCTGTGCCTGATACTAAGTAAAAGAGTGGGCAACTGCATACGTGTATTCAGATGCGATTTGAAAACATGCACATCTTGCTAATCCCTGCCTCAGTAGAGCAGCGCTCTGTTCTCCAAACAAACAAGCGGTGCAGTAAATCCACCCACCGGACCTGGCCCACCTGGGCGCTTTGTTGAAAACAAGCGTGGCAGACAGCGCTTGTTTTTTTATTTATATTTTTGCCATGATTCGCAGATTCGCCGTTACTGTGCAGCAAACATTTTACAAAAGATGCTTTTTTGCCTGGGGGAGGAGGAGTCCCAGGACCAAAGCATGGGGGTCAGGGTTATTTATACCCTGCCCCCTTTACATTCTTTTTTATTATTCATTTGGCACTCTGCTGAGTCCGAGTCTCAAAATGGCAGCCAACACTTCCGAGCCATTTTTTGCCCCGGGGACCCCATCTCCTGGGCCCGGACCAACTGTTTCTTTTTCTTTTTACTTTTTCACGGGAGGGGGGCTGAGCAGCCCTCCTCCCGAGGCCAAATTTGGCCCTGGGGACCCCATCCCCTGGGTCGCGGACATTTCTTTTTTTTTCTTTTAAAGGGAGGGGGATCGAGCGGCCCCCCTTCCTGGCCATTTTCGGCCCTGGGACTCCATACCCTAGGGCATGGCCATCACCTTGGGGACCGCAGGGGGTGCCTCAAGCCCCCCAGTCCAGGCCGGCTGCCACCTCCTGCAGGAGCCGGATTTGCTTTTTACCCCCTGGGAGCAGCTCCCTGGGGGTAAAAAGCAAAGTGCTCCACTTTGAACAAGCGAGAGCAAAATGCTCTCGCTTGTTCAGAGCACTTGTTTGCAATGGGATGGTCCCAGAGCAAACTGCAATGTCTTGAGGATGGGCACCCCGGGACATTGCTGGAGCTGGCCCTGGGGGGTGGCGGTCCTCAGGGCCATTTACAACTCCGGGAGGTGGGCCGCACAGCCCCCCTCCCATTTTTAAAATAGCCCCAGGGAGGTGGTGGTCCATGGGCAGCAGGGGCACGTGCCCGCCCGCATTTTTGTATACTAGCCCCGGGGAGGTGGCCATCCCCGGGGCTGCATGGGGGGCCAGAGCCACCCCACGCATAATTTTTCTGTATAGCCCCGGGGAGGTGGCGGTCCCCAGGGCTGTGGGGGGCCATGTGGCCCCCTGAATTTCAATAAATTAGAGATGGGGGCCCCTGGGGCTGTGTAGGGGGGCTGGTGCTCCCCCTTGCATTACAATAAAATATAGCCCCGGGGAGGTGGTGGTCCCTGGGGCTGAGGGGGGCTGCATGGCCCTCCCATACTTCAAACTATTAGCCCTGGGGAGGTGGCAGTCCCCGGGGCTGCGGGGGCCCGCACAGGGCCCTGCATCTTTATTCATTATTGCCCCGGGACTTGGCCCACCCAGGGGCCTAAAGTAAACAAAGCCCGGGAGCCCGCACTTCATTTAAAAAAAATAAAAATCTGTCGGATTCACGGATCCACCGTGAATCCCACTGAATTTTTTTTTTTTAAATTGGTTGTTTTGTCCTTGGGGGTCCCTATGGGACCCCCTGAACAGGCCTAGGGTGTCAGGGTTTATCTTGTTTTTTAACATTTTTCCTTATGACCCAGTCACAAGATGGCTGCCAAAACTTCCTTGTTTGAAGTGTTGGCAGCCAATCAGATCTCAGGCACGGGATCGGGAGGGTTCGTAGATCCACCGCGGCTGCAGTTGTATATCTGAGAAATCTTTAAATTTCTCAGGAACTACTGAATGGATTTACACCATTTAACAAAAAGAGTGCTTTCTAGACCAAGAGCTAACTTTTTGCCAAATTTGGTGTAATTCTGTTCAGCAGTTCGGGCTGTAGCCGTGTCTAAAGTTTCCTATGGAAATTAACATGAAGAAAAAGGGTTTTGGGACCCCCACTTTTTCTCGGCTTGATGAATCACCCCAAAACTTTCAACACAAAAGCTGAAGTGAGTGGCATATTAGTTTTGAAAATTTCACAAAGATTTGTCAAACGACGCCAAAGAATAAACGCTCTTCCTATGGAAACTAGGTACTAACTATAACTACCTACTGGTGACCCCCAGTAGGTAATATATATGTATTCATGCACACAAATGCTGGCTGCTGTGTGCTGTCTGAACGAGGCAAAAATATTCAAATTCTGCTGCCAGATACAAAGAATGCACCAACACTTCATGAGGTGAAATTACATTCATTTATTCACAAAGATCACCATAAAACAGTTTGGCAGAACAATGGCCTTGGTCACATGTCAGAGTGCCATCTATTTAAATATTTCCACTTCCTGAATAGAAACAAACAAAATACGGCATACTCATCGATCTGAGTAGTGTTGGGGAATGCTTTGTAAACATGAATTAATTGAGGAGTTAAACAAAAAGGAAAACTTGCATAAATTAAATAATTGGTATTGATGATTGGGCACTCCAGTATGATTTAGGAATTCAATTCATATTGCTGCAAACATTGAAAGCAATGTAGCCCATACAAAGCAAATTCACAATCGCAGATTCAATACAAAAATCTGAAGAAAAATATAAATCCATTGAATGTTATGATCATCACTATTCACTAGAATTAAATTAGGCAATACATTCTGCTCATATGAGATGTACAAAATCTCAAATCACATGATAGAAATATTGGTAAAATATGCGGAGTCAGATCGTAAAGTTTTGTTGGATGAAATTGAAATGCTTACAAGTGATCTCAAGAGGGATTCAGATTAGACTAATATAAACAAATATATCAATGATATGAAAGAAAGATTACAGAGAGCTACCGCAAACGATTAAGGAGAGGAAGACTGTCAAATTCAAACATGATAAGCTGGATCATGAGATAGGCCAATCTTTCACCTTTTCTAAAATGTTTGTTTATTTGCGAAGACCAAAGCAGCAATATTCAGCACCAAGAACAGCAGATGTAGAAGAAGGCATGTCATATAAAAAAGCATATAAAAATAACTGCTTTACAAATTATTTGGAGCAGGGGGCCTTCCGAAGGGGAGCAAAGATGGTGTCTGCTTAACTTAGCGCACTTCACGCCGCCCCGCTCTCTCCATGGTCCGTATGTTTGTTTTCTGCCTGCCCAGCTTGAGTTTTGGGCTCCCGTTTCGTGAATGTGCTGGGTTGGCTCAACGGCTGACTCGCCGGATTGCAGGCTGTGTTCACGGATTCTTTCGCTTCCTTGCCGGCTCTGGCATTTGGAGTAGCGGAGCAGGTCCCGCGGAGGATATGACGGGGCGAGGAGGAGGATAAGCAGCGAAGATGCGGGCCGCCGGCCCACTGTCTGCCAGAGCCACAGCGGGAGGAGCAATTACTGGCAATCCGCCTCCAGATGCTTCTGAGGTAACAAGGAAGGGAAGCAGCGCAAGTGTCCTGGCAAACCTAGACGGGAGCATGGAGGAGAAAAAAAACACTACTAAAGACTCTCCACAGCTCAGGACAGTCAGAAGGTGGGTCATTACAGCCCTCAGTTGCGTCTTTGTTTGCGCCCCCCCCCTTGCAGGGGAGGCTAAAAAAAGAAGCGGTCTCCCTTTAGAAGTAGTTAACAACTCCTCCATTTCTGGGAAGGAGAGTAATGAAATTTGTAGAACCCCTGAAGGAATAGACAAGGGGCAAGGCTACAAGGACACCGGTACAAATAGTGAAATCTATCCTCCTCCGACAGCCGCCACAGGAACTAGCCAACGTGGGGTAATCCCGAACAAAACTGTGGATGACATCACTGTTTCACCAATTCCAGGAGCGACTAGAGGGGAGGAGGACATCATAAGCACAGTAAAATCTAAATCATTTACTCAGGCAGGCCCAAGAAATGCCACATATATACAGCTGGGAGCCCTATCCCCTGATCTGCCTTGGGGGGGGAATTTTTGTTTCACTAACAGATGGCTCGGATTCCTCCAAGCAATATAGTACATCACTAAGTAATGAGGTTACCTCAGACTCTAACAGTAGTATTTTGTCGGAAGACCTACAGCTAACGCAAAGGAAAAAAAACTCAAAAAGGAAAAAAAATAGAGAGTAAATCTGGGTGCAGTAGGCAACAACAGAAATGGGACCACTCTAATACTCAGTTAACATTCCAAGTGCCTGGGCTAAGTGATAATGATAATGCAGGCATGGGAACACTTTCAGCAAGCAAGGAGCCATCACTTACTACTATTCTCTTTATCTCTTAAGCAAATGCAAGAAGAAAATCGGAACAAAAGTTGACGTGCTAGAATTGCCTCTAAGAAACTGCAAGGGGGGATGCGGAAATTGAACAAAACTTGTGGAGAGATTGCTGACCGGCTAACAACAGTGGAAGGTCGTACAGAGTCCCCGAAGGTGGACGTAGAAGCCTTGAAAGTACATAATGCTTTCCAGGGTGCAGCCTTATCCGATGTTATGCTTAAACTGGAAGACCAGGAAAATCGCCAACGGAGGAATAACTTATGATTTTTGGGGAACCCTGAAGGGGCGGAGGGAGGTAACCCCAGAGATTTTATTGTGAATCTACTGAGAGGCACCTTTCCGGATCAAGCCAAATGGGACTGGGATTCGGAAATCCAATGTGCCCACTGGTTCCCTTTAATGGCGAAAAAATGCTCACAGAGTGAGACTGAAAGACCCAGGGCAATGCTGGTTTACATTGGCAACTTTTTATTGAGGCACTTTATCTACGATAATGCCCGCCCAAATGCACACGCCACTGTGGAGCGAAGAGGGTGTCTCCAACAGTTGTTTAATCCCTTTTAAAAAATTGGGGCAGAGGTTTATCATCAAAACCCGGCCAGGCTTAAGATCATTTTCAAAGGACATACCCACAGTTTTACCTCTGAAATACAAGCTCAAGAATATCTGTCAGAGCTTAGTCGGGGTAAAACTGTAGTAGAGTTACGAAATGATCACTAGGATGGTGATTGCTAACGTATCACTGGAATGGGTACGAGCTGAGGGCATCTAAAAAAAAAGAAGGAGAAAAAAAGCTCTACTTTCTTTACGGACCTGGAGAGGGGGGCGGTGGGGTTAGTGAGTTAGGCGCACATCGTTCAGGCTATGCCTGATTGCTTGTTTTGTGGGGGGGAAGGGAGGGTTGGTGGGGGGGCTACACAAAAGGGCTGGATTTGGTGCATAGGGTATCCTTGGCTGTTCGAGGAGTGTTTCCTGTCAATAAGTTGCGTGATGCAATACAGTTTTAAATATTGCAGAGGACAAAACATACTATGGCTGTTCAGATGACAGGGTTGGAGAAATTGCGAATAGCCACCTTAAATATTTGTAGGCTAAATGATGTCAAAAAAAGGCAAATGGTTTATCAGGGGCTTTAGGTGCTACAGGCAGTTATAGTCTGCCTGCAAGAGACTCATATAGAAGAATCAAGAACAGGTCTTTTAAAGAATCTAGGCTACAGACTGGTGGGGGGGACAACTCAAGGGACACGTACATGAGGCGTTGCTACATTAGTCCGTAATAACACACTGCAGTTCACTCAAACTCGAACTGACCCAATGGGGCGATGGGTGATTACCAGGTGCAGCCCCATGGGCTCCTCCACCTTTACACTCTGCTCAGTATATGGCTGTATAGTGGATGACCCAGGGGTTTTTAATTGGCTGATTAATGAGCTAGCATATTGGCCACTAACTATCATTCTCTGTGGGGATTTAAACTTTACTTTACCAAACAATTGGCATTTGAATCCGAAGCATGCAGGGAGGAAACCTAAAGTATTCCAATCAATGTTAAATCTATGCAGCACATATGGACTGATTGATGTATGGTGCAAGGTAAGGCCACTATAATATGGCTTTACATTTAATTCTGCCCCACACCTAAAACACGATAGACTAGATAATTTTTTCGTGTCGTCTTCGTTACAGCAAGAGTGTAAAATTGATCAATTCCCCAGATTTGTATCCGACCATAACCCACTAGTATTGGAACTGGCAGGGATGGGAAGGGCACAAAAAGCTACTTCGTGGACCTTTGAGAGAGCTCTTTTGTTTGATGATGAATATTTGAAGCATATGAGAGAATGGATACCCGAGTACCTGAAAGTGAATGTAGGAACCACTTCCTTAGTTACATATTGGAACTCCAGGAAAGCCTGTATTTGGGGGGGAAACTATTCAATTCTCCTTAAATAAGGGGAAGATTGAAAAACGCAAGGTGCAAGATAGCTATCTGAGATTAGCGGACGAAGAACTAGTTGTGGCAGTACAGCAAAGGAAAGGGGTAGAAGATGCTCAAAGTGAGGTGGCATTAGCCAAAGCCGCAATTGGGGAAATCCTCTTTAAAAAATCTGCAGATAGAATTGCTGCCCATCGAGAAAGGATATATGAGTGCAGCATAAAAATAGGACATCAACTGGCCATACGAATGGGTCAAGCATATATCCATAACGAGATCACCAATATTAGAGATCCTGTTCATGGTGTGGTTTCTAACCCAAATGAGATCCGAGTGGCCTTTCAGCAATATTACCAAACGTTGTACTCTGAGGAATCCGAGTGGTCAGGCTCCCAAAGGCAGGACCTAATGAATTACTATCTAGAACCTATCTATCGGCATTACTGGCAAAGGATGAGCAGGAACACCTTGATGCGCCCCTGTCCTGGGAGGAGATGCTGGCAGCATTGTCAAGCTTGTCCGATGGGAAAGCTGCTGGTCCCGATCCAATACCCTCTGAATTCTACAAGATCTTTGCTGAACAGCTAAAGGATAATATGACAAATCTGATTAAAGACATTTTTAAGGGGGAAGCTCCACCAAAATCTTGGGCAGAGGCAAAAGTTATTGTCTTCCCCCCAAAAAAACAAGCCAGCACAAGAGCCTGGCTCTTATCATCCAATTACATTAATTAATCGTGACTCAAAAATGTATTCAAAGATTTTAGCCTCCCGATTATCCCAAGTGATTGTGTAGAATAGTAGTAGAATGGCAGCACAGGTTCATCCCCGGGAGGGGCACGATAGATCATATTAGAAGGATTATAATTATGCTGGATGTGAGACAGGTATCGCAAAAAACGGGTTATGCCCTAATCCCCCATGGAAACATCTGGACAAAAGCAATACGCAAAAAACACAAAAAGGATGTCCAGGGATAAATATGCACGAGTGACTATCGCAGTATGACAAACAAATTAGTCTCATGCAAGGGAACCCAATCCCCAAATCAAAACTTGTTAACTATTTGAACACTCACGAGGGCATCCTCAATTCTTTTGACATATCTTTTCCTTTATTTTAGATATGGGTATCTGCACAATTACACATCTTACACAAAGCAAAGAACAATGTATATACATACAAACACAAAATCACAACCATAAGTTGTTCAAGCTCTTTTGTAGTACCCATCCATTTTAGCCCGGTTGCACACAGATGCAAGTATCACAGCAATCCAGAGTGAGGTAATCCTTTGACACACTACCTAAACAGAGAGAAACACCCTCTCTATTCAATTACTTATACAGCGTGTAACAAAAATATTTAGAAGATCATATTTCATTTAGGAGGATTCCTCCTCTTCATATGTCGACGTGTTTCAGCCCACTGAGTTGGGCCTCCTCAGGACCAGGGTAACACAATTCAATACGAATACTACTTTGGTTGAGAAAAAGCAGCTTCACATCACCGGACACAGACGCCACCGTGCATCTGTACAGGTCTCCTGTCGGCAATTCTCATGCAACAAAATATCTTGAAACCAGAACCGGAGTTCCAACCTCTGTGTCTATACAGGAACAGGCACTTTACGTTCTCTAAAATGTCAAAACGTGGTCTCCACTCAGATTACCGAGACTCACGTACTGCAGCGGGTGAACAAGCCCCTATGTGGCCAACTTCATACGGGAGTATTCTACTCTCCTCGCTGTCCCGGACGCCTGACAGGTGGCAGGAGATCCCATGACAGAGATTTTGGTGGATGCAGAAAAAGCCTTTGGCAGGGTTTCCTGGCCCTTTCTCCAGGTTATAATGCAAGGAAAGGGGATTGGCCCTAATTTTATCAGGGCAGTCAAAACACTATATGTGGAACCGGTCCCCAGAGTGTGTATTAATGGGGAACTAGCTAACCAACTGAGAATTACAAGAGGGACGCGTTAGGGGTGTCCATGCTCCTCGCTGCTATTCACGTTATATATTGACCCATTTCTAAAAAGGTTGGACTCAAACTCGAGTACTTCTCCTGTAATACTACAAGGTTATAGTACTAAAGTTATGGCCTATGCCGACGTTGTAGCCATGGCCACCCCCAACCCTGATCAAGCCATAAAATCACTGGAAGAAGAAACAGCAATTTTTGGGTCGCTTTCAGGGTATTCCTTAAACAAGAGAAAAACACAGATTATCATTTATGAACATAGTGCAATAACCAATAGTAGAGTTGTGGAGAGTGCAGTTTTTTGGGGGTCACACTTAGGGCTAATCTGGATGCTCTTGTAAACAAAAATCTAGTACCAGTAGTGGAAAAACACATTGAGAAAGCTGGAAAATTTACATCTAACATTGGTGGGCAGATGTAACTTAATTAAAATGTTTTTTCCTAAGAACTTAAATTTTATGAGAGCAATTCCTCTCGTCTTTTCTAATCAGTGGCTTAAGAAATTTGAAAATATATTCTCACAATTCATTTGGGCCTATTCAAGAAGATCAGTTAAATGTTTGTCGCTCCCTAAAGAGCGCGGAGGGCTGGCTTTCCCCCACATGAGGTTATGGTATTGGGCTACCACTTTAGTGCATTACACTGTGCTTTTAATGGAACACCCTGGTGGCAAATCACAGAGGTATCCCTCTTCATATGAGCTAGTAATTGGGTCCAAAGCCTGGGGTTGTCTATGGCGTCAGCTAGAGTTTGGGTACTACAAAAGGATGTGGTTTAAGACTTTTATGACCGCCTATAAAATATGGGTTCCCATTCTTCGACTACTAGGCTTAGGTAGGCTAAACTTCTGTATTCCTCTTCAGGCTAATTGGAATTTACCTGAGATTTTTAATGATTTATATATGACCAACTGGTTGAGGGGTGGGAGTGAGAAAATAGGGTGCTTTTAATCATCTTCTGGCTTTGTTTCTTATGATGAACTTAAAACGAGGTTTAATGCCACCTATAGAGAATTTTTTTAATTTCTTCAAATAAGGAATTTTCTGCTGAAGAAGGGGTGAGGGCCAGGGAGGATGGTTAAAAATGAACTTATAGAGAAATTAACAAATGTAAATCCCCTCCCATATAGGCAATATATATCACTCTTTGAATAACTTAATGAAGGATGATATGGAGAAATACTCTGAAAAATGGCAAACTAAGTTGGATATTCCAGACAATGTGTTTCAGCAAGCCTTTTTAGTGGCGTACGGTGCTCTGATGTCGGCCAAATTACAGGACCAGTTTTATAAAACTTGTTTCTTTTAGTATTTTACACCATATCAAATTGCAAAGTGGGGTGAAGGGAAGGGGACACAATGTCCACGGTGTGCCTTTTTACAGGGCAGATATAGTCCATATGTTCGCAACCTGCAATTTTTTCTCTGGTAATAGACCAAATTGATGAGTTTTTAAGAAACAAGCTTCTCTTGAAATTAGTTATGACCCTTGCCTTAATCGTATTGGGAATACAAGAGAATGGTAGTACCGAGGTGGGAGGGGGTTTGTTAAGTATTGCAGTGGCTATATTTAGGTTATGCATTTCCTCAGCATGGCTAGATCCAGACCCCCCTTCTTTTTAGCAATGGCTGGCTCGGTTGTTATCAGCATATAATTTGGAAAAATCCATATATATTCAAAAAGGCATTAGGGCAAGGAAAAAAGGCCTAAAAGTTGAAAGCATTTCTCAATCTGGGTAGAGTAAAAGAATGTATAAAATGCACTTTAATGGTCTGTTTGAGTTAAGATGGGGAGACGACTGTGCTGATTACGTTATTATATAATGAATTATATTGAGAAGAAGATTAGCTTTTTGAAAAGTGTATGTATTTAATCCTCTTTTAGACCTAGTTTTAACTGTATTGTTGAAATGATTGCCAATGGATCCCTGTTTTACATGTTTGTAATATCACTGTGTGGGGTAGGGTGGGGGGTGGGCAGGGGTTTCGGAAGAAAATCGGAAATAAAAAGCTTATTATTTAAATAAAAACATTATTTGGAGCAATAATAATCATTTTACACGCCTATTATGTTTGGAGGATCTTACCTTAAAGCTGGCCCTCAACTCCTCAATATCATTTTTAATTAGTATGACTAGTCACCTGTTTCTACAAACCACATTGCACGAAAGAGCTAAAAAGCAGAAGGGAAACAGATCAGGAAAGCAAACTTAGAAAATGACTCAAAGCACGTAATTTATCTTAGTAACATAGTACAGGTTAAATCAACGTACAACAGTAGGGTTGGAAGTAGCACAAACAAGAACACAGAAGCTTTGTCATCCACATGGCACAACAAGATAGCTTAGCAGTTTAGCATGCATAATACAAACAGAAATGTAATGCAGATAAGATGTGTCCCAAACCAAATAACAATATCACAACATCTACATGACATTATGTGACAATCTCATATATTTCAGCAAGAAAGAAATGACCATAAAAAAACAAGAAATACCACAACTATGAAAAGTGGGTGTTGGAATAGGCCCTCGCTGCAGGGTCATCCCCAAACTCTTTGTCTTTTACCTCCTATTTTTCTGACCTTGTTTTTGTTGGCTATAGGATTCTGGGCACTTTACCACTGCTGATCAGTGCTAAAGTGCATGTGCTCTCTGTATAAATTATGACAGTGATTGGTTATCCATGATTGGCATATTTGATTTACTGGTAAGTTCCTAGTAAAGTGCACAGTGTGTGCCAGGGCCTATAAATCAAATGCTACTAGTGGGCTTGCAGCACTGGTTATGCCACCCCCATGAGTAGCCCTGTAAATGTGTCTCAGACCTATCACTGTAGTGTCTGCGCGTGCAGTTGTAAAATGGCATGTTGTCCTGGCAAGTGCACCCACTTGCCAGGCCCAAACCTTCCCTTTTCTTACATGTAATGCATAATCCGTTAGCCTCCAGTCTGGAGGACTGGTTACAACTGCCTGACCTTCTCGAACTGCACCGGCTCGCGTGCGTCACATCCGGGCACCCGAACTCCCTCATCCGGTGCTGCTGAGCTCCAAAGCTGTCTGCCGGGGCCTAGGCCCATTCTGTGGTTCCATGGTCCGCCACTTGCATGCCCCTCGGAGGCCGAGTCCTGGATGGGCCATCCGCTACCACCTTCACCTGGAGTTCGTGCCTGCCTCTGGATCGGTGAGTGTGGCCTTGGCTGGAGAGGGGCGCAGGGGCTCGCTCCACGGGGTGGGGTTTAAACCCAAGGTACTGGAGACCTTCCTCCGCTGGAGCAGTGGCCAGCTCCTACCGTACAGCTGCCCTGCCTCTAGGCGCTGGACCCATTCTTTTCAGGGTGATCCTCGGGCACTGCACGCACCGCTCTGTAGGGCTGTGCTTGGGTTGAGCCCAGGGCACTGGCTTCAGAGACTCCCCGGACTGTGCAGCCACCTTGTTGTAGCCGCTCCAGTTCTTTGTTGTTTAATTGGGGAGTGCTGACTGCAGAAAATAGAAAGGAGATAAAAGGAGTGGAGCACTGAGATACGACATAGCCCCTCCACCTGACGGTCCCCAGCATTACGCTCCGTGATTAAGGAACTGGTGTAAAGGCATGTGAATGCTGTGAATATCGAACTATTTTGAGCAAGTCCGCTAAAGAAAGCAGGTGTGGAGTTCTCTAGTTACAATTCACTCTGGGACTATAACTCCCTGATACATAAGAAGGAGTTGCAAATCCTCCGACAAATACCCAGGGAGACTTGTAACTAGGCTCAGAAATAACCTCTCGTATGGTGGAGCTTGGAGATCTCAATTAAGCATTAAGGAAAATCAAATATTCACCACTAGAATCTTTCTAGAATCTTTTTGGACCTATTTTTCTCATCAGCTTAAATTCGTTCAGCACATATCGGGGCACTCCAGGGATCACTTACAGTACCAGAGTTTTTTCCTCGATGGTCACCATCTTAAAAAAAGGTTCAAGAAACACCTAATCAAGAAGAGCAAGGGGACGCCTTGGAAAATAGGAAGCAAGTCTTTGACTATCCTGCAGAGCACAAGATCTTGGGTACCGTAGGACAGGCAATCCTAGGTTTAAATGTTATGGCTCCCCAGAAGCAACTTACATCCATCACTCTCACAAAATGTGCATCTGTAATGGTTTTTACACTCCCCGACATCAATATAAGTCGGGTAACTATTGTTCCTGCCGTAAAAACACCAAGGGAGACGTTACAATTGTTTAACAGCACACCTAGTAACCCTCTGGATGTTGATGACAATTTATCTCTCTCTCCTGACTTCCCGTTACTACTATATCCGGATCTCCAAAAACATAGAGCATCAACTGCGGACTCGCTGTGTTCTTTGCAAAGCATTCTGGAATCAATCTTGGCACTATTGGGAAAGTCTACAGCAATTTCTCATCACATCTTGGAAACTCAATTGGCTGTTCTCTAATTTCTGTTATAACAGAAATATTTTCATACCACTCTATCTGTGAATGAAAACCATATAAGAAAGTATGCAAATCAACTAGTAATACATTTCAAGCACAAGAAAACAGCAACAGACCGCTATGCACAAAATCTAGAGGGATGTAAACCAATAGTAAAAATAATGAACTGCATAACAAAAATAGAGCTCATGATGATATAACTTATTCCTTAAAAAAGCTGTTTGAGGCACTGAAGGAAAGTAGTATACAAACTGAAACCCCTAAATATTACCTATCTTCTCACGCAAATCAATGCAGGAGAACACCCACAGTCCTCAGCAATATCCTACAGAATCATCGTTTCAACAATATTTGCCATCAACTGGTGAAATTCACAAAATAAGGGAGGTATCCCCGAAAAAATCCAATTTTGAAAAACAAACAACTAAAATGGCAAGAATGCAAACTAAAAGCACAAAAATCAGAAGGAAAAGAGCTAATCGTAGAATTACAAAAGCAAAACATCGGAAAATGAAGTTTTCCCAAAGGGATGCTAAGTCCAGATTCACAGATGGAAGGTAAAAATTCACTCAAGGACACGTCAGTTATTAACAATAAAATGGGAATAACTCCTCTAACTGCATTGGCAGTACCGTCAAGTCAACTGAATCCTTTGGCTACCAATTTTGCAGTCATAGGCCAATACCAGACCACAAGTCACCCTGAGCAGGCTACCCTTTTTTCTGAATCCAAAGATATGATAGCAGGAAAAAGTCAAACTCAAGATGTATATCTAATTCTAGAGCTAACTGACCTTTTTCTTGTAGGTAACGATCCATTAACCCGGAAAAGGATACTTAACCTCATACATACAATTCCTCATCTCCAAACGCTTTCATCTTCAGAACGAAAATTTATCTCATTTCCAGATAAGGCTAACGTCATAATAGTGTGAACTGATTTTTGGTCTGGTGTGATACCTGCAATGATCCTAAACGAGAGAGAAAATCTCTATGGGACAGATTTACGAGCCCCTTGCGCCACATTTGCGCCGCCGTTGCGTCACTTATGTGACGCAGCGGCGACGCAAAACATGCGCCACGTTGCGCAATATTTACAACGTGACGCATCTAGGGAGATGCGTCACGTTGTAAACCCCTGCGCCACATGAAACCTGCGTCATGTTTCATGTGGGCATTCCGATGCAGGGTGGGCGTTCCCTCGCAGGTACGCCTCGTAAAAGTGACGCAGTGAAATCTACAAGATTTCACTGAGTCACTTTTACGCCCATGCTGCGTCAAAACCCTGCGCCTGCTTGAAGCAGGCGTAAGGATTGACGCAGCATGTTAGGCATAGGGCACCCCCGAGCCTTGCTGGAGCCGCATCGCGCTTGCGACGCGACTCCAGCAATGCGCCGCCTTCCGTCGGGGGATGCGACACGCATCTGCCCATCCGTGCGCCACGGCGCGCCGCATTGTAAATGCGGCGCATCGGCGGTGGCGCAAGGGCAAACTTGCGTGACGCATCTTCCCTGGCGCATCCCTGCTGATTTGCAGGGATGCGCCAGGGAACGTGAATATGCCCCTAAGAATATAGACTTGATGTGATTGGAATCAAGCAAAAGTCCTTTCAGTCTATACTGAAGGCACCATCATTTTCTAATAAGGAGGTCCCTCAAATTTCTACGTTCTCTTACCAAATTAATTATTTACAAAGCTCTGTGGAACCCCAAGCTGATAAGCTAACCATTTCGTATAACAGACGGAGAAAGATCAATCTGGAACCAAAGCAACCTCAAATTTACAAAATTAAATAAAGATAACACCTGGTCTTGGCTTGCAGACAACGTAAATGCAAACAAACAGGGATGGGGTGCTAAACTTTCTTTTTAGCAAAGATTCCTTCACAAAAGCCATTGATTTTTTTTTCTCATAGAACATTGCAGGCTTGGAGCTGTAAAAATGACATCGTCTTCTTAAAAGTTCACCAGCAATTATCTGCCTCCAAGAAACCTGGGCTCTTGGAGATTTCTATCAAAAGGATTATTTTGTATTCGTCCCAGCAGCAAGGGTAAAATGAGGTCGTGTAAAGGGGGTCTGATGATGTTATTGAAAGAAGATATAAAGTGGAACTTTGAAAGAGTTCATCTGGGTAGCAATAATCCGCAATGTGTAAGGATAAATACTTGGAATAAAAATCCTCGAGGTGCAGAACCTATATTTATCTTCAATCTTTATATCCCACCCAACTCTGAATTCAATGCCATGCTTGTAAAAAAATTTGATCAGATAGGCTCAATACTAGAACCTTGTGGAAGACATCAAGCCATCATAACAGGAGACTTCAATGCATAAATATCTAACAACATGATAAAATCCTGTAGAAATGTGGAAGAAGAAGAAGCCTGGGCTATACCAACTCCGATCTTCCCTGATGCCATAAAAGCAGACAAACGTGGGAAAATCTTACTTGAACTCACCAATGGAATCAGTGGAGTGATTCTAAATGGAAGGTTAGAAGGAGATGTGCCTGCAAGCCACACAGGAAAAGTCATCCATGATGGCTCAATTTTAGATTATATAATATGTCATGAGTGATGTAATATGTGAGGTCATAAGCAGTGCATTGTAGGGCGTAAGTTATAGTTAGCTCAGGTAACTATAACTGTTGAACTTCTATTGTTTTGTAAGAGTGAAATTTAACCCTAACTATACCGCCCCTGTATGCTTTGTTTTTCCAGTGAATTTCTATGTTTTTTAAATTCTATTTCCTAACTAGAACGTCCCTGTAACCTTGGTTTTTTTCAGTGAATTTCTAAGGTTTTTTATTGTTATTTCCTAACTATAAGGTCCCTGTAACCTTTATTTTTTTTGTAAATTTCAAAGTTATTTTTTAAACTTTTTTTCCCCTAACTGTAACCTGTAACGTTTGAGTGGGTGTGTGAATGGCTGTATAGGTCACTGTGAGTGGGTGTGTGAATGGCTGTGTGTGTCAGTGATTGGGTGTGTGAGTGCTGAATGGGTCTGTGAGTGGGTGCATGAGTGTCTATGGGTGTGTGAGTAGATTTGAGGGAGTGTGAGTGGCTGTGTGAGTGGCTGTGTAGGTCTGTGAGTGGATGTTAGAGTGGCAATGGGTATGTGAGTGGGTGTCTGAGTATCTGTGTGGCTGTGTCAGTAGCTGTGTGAGTGACTGGGTCAGAATGGAACCTCACCTGCTCCTGTACCCAACAAGAGTCCACAGTTTTGCACAAAATATCTACCCAACTGAAGAACTATATACTGGTTAATTAGTAAGTGCTAACTCTCTGGGTAAACGTATTCTACACTACAGCTGCATAATGTTCCAGGAGGAAATGTCTTCAGTGTGTTTAATTTTGGCAATGTGATTGTCCCTCACGCATCTTCTTCCAGAAATCTGTGATGACATCTCCTATAGAGAAGATGGCGAGACTACAAAGAGGTGAATCTCCACCAAACAAGGGTACTTCCTTTTAACTATATAAAGTAAGTGCTTCTTTGTTTGCTGTAGCTGTCCTCATATTCTTCGTCATCAAAAAGGCATCACCAAAATCGGCAGGCAAAGCACAGGGGACCTTCTGGTAAGCTGCCCACCATACTGGCAAAAGGCCGGAAGACCTTTGCATACTACTAAGGACGACTGGCAGGGCAAAACGGGTGATGTCTTCAGGTGATTTTGCACTTTTGCATACTCATAGTCATTTAAAGGGAGAATCTTGGACTCTGCTCTCACCAGAAGAGGCCAAGAAAGTACCCACTCGTCACAGTCACTACAGATTATTCTCCAATAGCTCAACGATGCATTCACCTTCACAAAGAACTTCAGATCATTTTTCAATGAGGAATTGGCAAGAAAACACACTTGCTTTGCCTTTGCCAAGCCCAGAAAGTTAGGTTCATTCATCCTTTACAGAAGTAGAGCTTTAACTGGGGTACCTGCTATGTTTATATTTGTAAGTGCTTCCCGTTGAGGTTTAATTTCTGTAAAATGAGCATCAGGGCCAGAACAGAACCTTTGAGATGTCATCAGTGATGTCATCAGTGATGTCACTGACCATGTCATGAATGATGTAATATGTGACGTCATCAGCAGTGCATTGCGGGGGCGGGAGTTATAGTTAGCTGAACTAACTATAACGGCC
Source organism: Calotriton arnoldi (assembly GCA_963921515.1). NCBI lineage: Eukaryota > Metazoa > Chordata > Amphibia > Caudata > Salamandridae > Calotriton > Calotriton arnoldi. The sequence continues at coordinate 1,984,347 of CAWUFW010000920.1, read as the reverse complement.
GAATTTCTCTGATTTTTTACGAGTGAAATGTCCAACTCACTATAACGTCCCTGACACCTGTTGTTTTTTCAGTGAATTTCTAAAGTTTTTTAAATGCTAATTTCTAACCATAACGTCCCTGAAACCAATGGTTTTTTTAGTGAATTTCAAAGGTTTTTTAAATGCTAATTTCTAACTATAACGTCCCTGAAACCTATTGTTTTTTCAGTGAATTCAAAGGTTTTTTAAATGCTTATTTCTAACTATGCCTACAAAGGTAGGACATGTGAAGAAAGAGGAAGAAAAGCGCAGAAAGAAGCAAGACAAATGCAGAAAGAGGCAACAGAAATCCAGAAAGACGAAGAAAAGTGCAGGAAGAAGCAAGAGATGTGCAGAAAGAACCAATAGAGGAGCAGAAAGTCCTCCTGTGCCCCCAACTTTTTGCTGACAGGTACTGGTGGTAACTGACTCTCACTAACCAGGCCTAGAGCCAGTGCTATGCTAAAAGACACTTAGAATACAGTGAAAACACCTACATACACTAGGGAACACTATGCGTTGGGGTACCCCTGTGATTAGCATGACCTACTCTGTATTTGCCATGAGTTAATGCCTGGGCCATTGCATGAGTACATGCGTAGTGACTGGATGATTAGAGTGCTGCAAGGAGACTGCATGGTGAATTTATAGGTGCTGGGGTTTTGGCAGAGCGATTAGATAAGTATATGGTGCTGGCAGAGTGATTGGAAGAGTGCACAGGTAGTGACAGAGGGTTTGCTGGACTGCATGGGTAGTGCTCTGGGGATTGTAGCAGTGCATGTGTTAGTGCCTGGGCCATTGCATCAGTACATGGGTAGTGACTGGATGATTACAGTACTGTAAGGAGAGTACATGGTGAATTTATAAGTGCTTGGGTTTTGGTGGACTAATTGGATAAGTACATTGTGCTGGCTGGGTGATTGGAGGAGTGCATAGGTAGTGACAGGCAGATTACTGCACTGCATAGATAGTCCTCAGGGGATTGTAGCACTACATATGTTAGTGCCTGGGTCATTCCATAAACACATGGTTAGTGACTGGATGATTAGAGTGCTGCAAAGATACTACATGGTGAATTTATAAGTGCTAGGGTATTGGAGCAGCGATTGGATAAGTACACAGTACTGACAAGGTGATTGGAAGAGTGCTCACGGAGTGACAGGGGGAATGCTGGAGTGCATAGGTACTGGTCTGGCGATTGTAGCCCCTTGATTCTTGAGGGTCCCTGGGGGCCAACTAGCCCACCAGGTACCTCCAGTAAGCACCACAGAGCTGCGTTGCAGAGAGGTGGTCCAAGGCCACGCCCCTTTTTACTTACTTACTGAAGGTACCTGGTGGGCTAGTTGGCCCCCAGGGACCCTCAGGATACAAGGGGACTTAATCTCCCAACTTAAAACGTGCCACGGAGCGCGTTTGCACACTTGTCACATGAGGCCCCACCCCCTCCCTTCACCACTGTGCAAACGGGCCCTCTGGCATGTTGTAAGTTGGGGGATTAAGTCCTCTTGAATCCTGGGGGTCCCTTGGGTTCAACTAGCCCACCAGGTACCTCCAGTAAGCGCCACAGAGCTGCGTTGCAGAGAGGTATAAAAAGGGGCGTGGTCTTGGACCACCTCTCTGTGGCGGTCCCCGGGGCAGCAGGGGTCATGTGCCCCATGAATAATTAAGAAAAGCCCCGGGGGGGTGGCAGTCCCTGGGGCTTGGGGGGGCCTTGGAGGCCCCCCACACATTAAAAAACAAGCCCCGGGGGATGGCGGTCCCCAGGGCTGTGGGAGAGCCGAGTGCCCTCCCGCACATTATTCAAAGCAAGCCCTGGGGGGGTGGCGGTCCCTGGGTCTGCGGGAGGGCCGCGTGCCCTCCCGCATAGTATTCAAAACAAGCCACGGGGTTGGCAGTCCCCGGGGCTGCGCCGCGGGCCCCCGCTACATAAATAAATGCCCCCGGGACTTGGCCCACCTGGGGGCTTTGAAAACGAAGCGCGGGATACCGCGCTTTGTTTTTTTTTTAAATTTTCGGACGGATTCGCGCACCGGCGTGACCCCGCCCGAAAATGAAAAAAAGCTTTTTTTGGGCCTGGGGGTCCCTATTGGACCATGTGAGCAGGCCTGGGGGGTCAGGGTGTTTTTACCCTGCCCCCTTTTCTTGTTTTTAGGTCTCGCTTGGCATTGCAGCGCAAAGCGCTGCTCGCTCGGCGAGAGATTTTGTGGATGAGGGGTTTTCAGAAAGGGACTCGAAGTCCCGCGCTCATTTCCATTGGCTTGCGTCACCGTTTATGCTAAACGATGGCCTGCCATTGGAAATGAGGGGGGGTTTTTTTACGCCCTTTCGCCTCCGATCCGGACTGGGTCGCCTGCTTTGCTGCTGTCGCAAAGCAATTTCTTATCTTTATGGGGGCCAGCCATCTGTTTTCACTCAGCCCCCTGTTTATTTTTGCATCGCGCTTTCAGTGAAAGTGAAAGCGCGATGCAAATATAAACAAGCGGCTGAATGAAAACAGATGGCGAGCGCTTGTTTTTAATGGGGGGGAGGTGAAATTAATCGTGAACCTCCTTTTTAGGTCGAGCCTCGAGTAGCGCGCAAGCGCTGCTTAGAGGCGAAGACTTAATGTAGCGGGTTTAAAAGCAGTCCCAAAAACGCTCGTGCGTCGTGGCTGGCCTTTTGGGATGTGTACGCGCGGCAAACATGTGTTTCCAATTATCGTGCCCAGACGCGGGCGCGATAAGTGGAAACACATGTCTGCCGCGCGTACACATCCAAAGGCCAGCCACGACGCACGAGCGTCTGGTCAGCTGAGCGTCTCGTCAGCTGAGCAGGCTGCCGCGCTCGCTTGCCCCCGCTCCTCTGTGGTGCGCGCGCACCACTCGCGGGCTTGTTCCTGTATACAGCTACCATTGCCCATCGATTGTAACCAGCTCCCTCAACAGAGCATGGTGTGAGGTAATGTAAATAAATGCACAGCAGCTCTAGGCACACGAATGCTCACCCCCTCCCCCCCCCCTCCATGCTGGTAACAGAGCATCTGGATACCGTGACTTATACCGAACGTCGCTCAGATCAAATGTTCGAAATGGAGGAGGGGGCAAGGGACAAATGGAGTTCTACCGCCTCGGAGCGCTCACAACTTGGTGAAAAATCGGAGGTGTAAGGTCCTTGTACAACATCGATTTTTATTGTAAGGCAGACATGGGTATGATGCGCAGCGCAAGGTTTGAGAGACAAGTCCGGCAGAGGTCCGTGAACTCTGCTGCTTCCGTCTTTTTTGCTGCACAATAAACATTGACGTGTGAGGAGCAAGGCGCGAGACTGAAAAAGAATGTTGCCAGTGTGTACTAGCTGAGTAGTCTGACATGAAAGCACCGTTGAAACGTGCAGGAAAAACAGCGAGTTACGTAGAAAACAGTGAGCCAACCTCTGCAATACTGCGCTTTCGGTTTCACCTCCGCTACTATGTTTGACACAAATATTACATGTCTATCAGAGGCGCAACTAGAGCCAAATTAAGGGAGGGAGGGCTACTAAAAATTTCGTGGGGTGGGGGCTAATTCTTCCAGCAATAGGCAGAGTTGAGATGAAGGGGTGAAGAAACAACAAAGCCTCGTTAACACGTAAATGGTCTTTTAAAGACCTGTGAAGTACTCGGGTGCGACTCTGATAAGCTCAACAACTGTCTGTGTGTGTGGGCCCGGGAAGCTGTCTCATCCCGGGCTGACACACACGACGGGCGGGTGGGGGAGAGGGGGGACTGAAGCCCTTTGAGTCCTATGGGCGTTGCGCGCCTGATGTCTATGTAGTGCTTAGGGCTGGTGTCTAATGTTAAGCACTCATGATTGTTTAGGGAACCTCGACCAAGTGTGTTTACTAGATTTCTTCAAGGTCGCACAATGTAGAAGAATTATGAATTAATCGTTTCGGTTTTGAATCTGCCATCTACTTGCTATAACTGCCCTGTTTTAGCTTTAGAGTCCTTCATCTGTCCATGACAATTCTGAAGAGAACATGCTTCATATGCCCCTTTCTCATTACATATAATGTGCATTTTGAACCTTTGAAATTCCTTAGCGCACATAAAACCGTTCAAATTGTTTTTAATTTGTTTTTATTTGCAGGCATCTCATAATTATCGGGCACTACTGCCTTGTTTGAGCATAGGCCTTCGTTAGCGGTACCAGAGCAGTCACAACTAGCATACAAAAGTAAATTAAGTTATCTTGCAACTAACACCACCTGAAAATACGTAGAATAGCACAGATAATTATGCGGCTGTTTAGAATCAAAACTATGGGTGATAACCACATAACGACGACCTCACAACATCATACCGACAACAACAATAAAATTGAAGACAACAATTGTATTAATAATATTTATAACCATACGATAATAACAAAACATGCCGTTTATAATGCACAAACCACAATACCTTTTAGGTATTATGTGCTATTATTAGGATCTCATTGTGTAGTCTATGAAACAATGAAAAACTAAGCTGGGCATACCAGAATAGGCTCTCTAATCATGAAGAGCACAGCTTACCCCCTGATGCCCCACTAACGTCACCAGGACCAGGCACACACAAGGCCTAGTGTTTTTAGGTCTCGGCCTGCACCAGCGCTTGCGCTGGTCTGGCCGAGAGTTTTAGTAAGCGGGTTTTGGAAGTGCAAACACTGGCTTTCGGCTGGCGACCAGCTTGAGTTCACGATGGCGTGCACGCGCAGCTGCCATCTGGGTTTCCTATCTCTTCCTCATTTCCTCGTCATGGCTCATTAACTCTCTGGACTCTGATGTTTCAATCGCAGCAGCAGCTCACATTACCAACTGAGGGCCCTGGACTACAGTCACATGAAAAACAACAGCGATTAGCATTGAAATGCAAGCTTTTTTTGTCTAGTAGAAATATTGCTTCGGTGGGTTGATTTCACCTTATATCGCTATTTGTTTTATATTGGGAGTCACAGCCTAATTACCAGTATTTTTGTCTCTCACTGTTTTTTTAAATTATATTTATTCGCGCAAAGCACAAAGCTATATTTAAGGTGACTTTTTCCGCGTCACTTCTTCACTCTATTTAAACTCCACACCCCCACTCTTATTGTCTCTCTCCTTCTCTCTCTCTCCCCTCTCTAATTCTCTCTCTACTTAATTAACTCTCCCTCTCTATCTTTTTAGCCTTTCATTCTCTCTCACCCCTTTATCTGTTTCTCTTTCAAACTCCTTCATTCACTCTCTCTCCCCTTCTTTCTCTCTCTCTCTATCCCGCTCCACTCTTTATTCTATGTACACCCTTTCTCTCTCTTTCTCTCTCACCACCCTCTCTAATTGGGCATTATATCTTCACTCTATCTCTCACTCGGCAACACCACAGCATCACTCAGCGTAACCACAGCATCAATCAGAGCCAGCACAGCATCAATCAGAGCCAGCACAGCATCACTCAGCACCAACACAACATCTCTCAACGCCATCACAGCATCACTCAACGCCATCACAGCCTCACTCAACGCCATCATAGCATCACTCAGTGCAACCACAGCATCACTCAGTGAAACCACAGCATTACTCAGCACAACCACAGCATTACTCAGCACAACCACAGCATTACTCAGCACAACCACAGCATCACTTAGCGCCACAACAGCATCACTCAGCGCCACCACAACATCACTCCGCGCCACCACAGCATCACTCAGCACCACCATAGCTTTACTCAGCGACATCACATCATCACTCAGGGCCAACACTGCATCACTCAGCACCACCACAGGATGACTCAGCACCACCACAGCATCGCTCAGCACTACCACAGCATCGCTCAGCATCACCACAGCATCGCTCAGCATCACCACAGCATCGCTCGGCGCCACCACAGCATCGCTCAGCGCCACCACAGCATCGCTCAGCGCCACCACAGCATCACTCAGCGCCACCACAGCAACACTCAGCGCCACCACAGCATCACTCAGCGCCACCACAGCATCACTCAGCGCCACCACAGCATCACTCAGCGCCACCACAGCATCGCTCAGCGCCACCACAGCATCGCTCAGCGCCACCACAGCATCGCTCAGCGCCGCTACAGCATCGCTCAGCGCCGCCACAGCATCGCTCAGCGCCGCCACAGCATCGCTCAGCGCCGCCACAGCATCGCTCAGCGCCGCCACTGCATCGCTCAGCACCGCCACAGCATCGCTCAGCACCGCCACAGCATCGCTCACCGCCACCACAGCATCACTCAGGGCCACCACAGCATCACTCAGTGCCGCCACAGCATCACTCAACGCCGCTACAGCATCACTCAGCGCCGCCACAGCATCACTCAGCGCCAAGACAATATCACTCAGCACCACCACAGCATCACTCAGTGCCAAGACAATATCACTCAGCACCACCACAGCATCACTCAGCACCACAGCAGTATCACTCAGCAACACCTGAGAATCATTCAGCATCACCTCAGCATCGTCTCCGCAACAGTCACCACCACCACTACCACCTCAGCATCACTCAGCACCACCTCAGCCTGCTCTCGGAATCTGGCATCTGTTGATTCTCCCCTAGAGTCTGGCCGCTGCTAGTGTTATAATACAGGTACTAGTTCCCAACCTTCACCCTCCGATTGTTTATGCCCCCTCAAAAAAAAAGCTTTAACAAACAACCATTGCCAGCATTGCAAGAACAAAAGAAAACTGAGGACATTTTTTATTGTAAATACTTTTTTTAATATGGTCGTTCAGTTTTACATAATGCCTTCTTGGTCATATATAAAGTAACAAAAATGCTTCTGACACTTTTTATTATAACTTTTCAGCATGCCGCACAGCAGCCACACTTCTCTACAGCACAGCTTGAAGACATTGGCAAAGTCAATAGCTCTGGCTAAACACTTATAAGGCCCCAAAGGCGAGACCTATTGGCTATGCCAATGCTTGTTTAGGTCTTGCCTAGCAACGCAGTGCATGCGCTGTCGCTTGGCGAGATCTATTGTTGTTGATTTTTCTTCCGAAGGGGGACAGTAGATGTGCACGCGCACGGACAGCAGATGTACATGCGCACAGCGTCTCTTCTCTGGCGTTCTCAGCTGCTGCTTGTTGGCAGAGTGGTGAGAGTGTGTGATAGGTGAACTGCTTAAAAACTCTCCTTATACTGAGAGAGCAGTACATTGGTGAGAGCAGTGTGTATAAACATTTTAGAGACAATGATTAAAATAATATCACAGTTTAACATGCTGGTGCCAAATTGAGATACAAGTGAAATAAAACGGCGTCAGCTTGGGAATATCTGTGATTGTTGGAGAAGCTCTGGTTGAAATAAAAAACAAAAACCTTGCGTTGTGAAACGCGTACTAATACAATGTGTACCATTACAACGCTGGTATTAGTACGCGTTGTCAATTACAACGAGATACCATTACAACGCAAACTTTTACAACGACTATACCTTTGCCACGCATGCCATTACAACGCAAAAACATGCATGGTAAACGTATAGTCATGGTAAAAGTTTCTAAGGTAAGTGACAGTCCTCTCACTACATTTACACTACCCAGCACGACCCCCGACACTATCCTAAACCCTAAAACACTACCCTACACTACACAAACACCACTGCACTACCCTAAACCCTAAAACACTACCCCCAGCACGACCCCTACACTACACAAACACCACTGCACTAACCTAAACCCTAAAACACTACCCTCAGCACAACCCCCTACACTACACAAACACCACTGCACTACCCTAAACCCTAAAACACTACCCCCAGCATGACCCCCTACACTACCCAAACACCAGTGCACTACCCTAAACCCTAAAACACTACCCCAGCACGACCCCCTACACTACACAAATACCACTGCACTACCCTAAACCCTAAAACACTACCCCCAGCACGACCCCCTACACTACCCAAACACCTCTGCACTACCCTAAACCCTAAAAGACTACCCCCAGCACGACCCCTACACTACACAAATACCACTGCACTACCCTAAACCCAAAAACACTACCCCCAGCCCGACTCCCTACACTACACAAACACCACTGCACTACCCTAAACCATAAAACACTACCCCCAGCAAGAACCCCAGACACTGCCCAAAAACCACTGCACTACCCTAAACACTAAAAAGTAACCCCAGCACGACCCCTACACTACCCAAACACCACTGTACTACCCTAAACCCTAAAACACTACCCCCAGCATGACCCCCGACACTACACAAATGCCACTGCACTACCCTAAACCCTAGAAAAGTAACCACAACATGACCCCCTACACTACACAAACACCACTGCACTACCCTAAACCCTAAAACACTACCCCCAGCACGACCCCCTACACTACCCAAACACCACTGCACTATCCTAAACCCTAAAACACTACCCCAGCACGACCCCTACACTACACAAACACCACTGCACTACCCTAAACCATAAAAACACTACCCCCAGCATGACCCCTACACTACCCAAACACCACTGCACTACCCTAAGCCCTAAAACACTACCCCCAGCACGACCCCTACACTACCCAAACACCACTGCACTACCCTAAACCCTAAAACACTACCCCCAGCACGACCTCCGACACTACCCAAACACTACTGCACTACCCTAAACCCTAGAAAAGTAACCCCAGCACGACCCCCTACACTACCCAAACACCACTGCACTATCCTAAACCGTAAAACACTACCCCCAGCACGACCCCTTTCACCACACAAACACCACTGCACTACCCTAAACCCTAAAACACTACCCCAGCACGACCCCCTACACTACCCAAACACCACTGCACTACCCTAAACCCTAAAACACTGCCCACAGCACGACCCCCTACACTACCCAAACACCACTGCACTACCCTAAACACTAACACACTACCCCAGCATGACCCCATACACTACCCAAACACCACTGCACTACCCTAAACCCTAAAACACTACCCCCAGCACGACCCCTACACTACATAAACACCATTGCACTACCCTAAACCCTAAAACACTACCCCCAGCATGACCCCCTACACTACCCAAACACCACTGCACTACCCTAAACCCTAAAACACTACCCCCAGCACGACCCACTACACTACACAAACACCACTGCACTACCCTAAACCCTAAAACACTACCCCCAGCATGACCCCCTACACTACCCAAACACCACTGCACTACCCTAAACCCTAAAACACTACCCCCAGCACGACCCCCTACACTACCCAAACACCACTGCACTACCTTAAACCCTAAAACACTACCACAGCACTACCCCCTACACTACCCAAACACCACTGCACTATCCTAAACCCTAAAACACTACCCCCAGCACAACCCCCTATAGTACCCAAACAGCGCTGCACTATCCTAAGCCCGAAAACACTACCCCCAGCACGACCCCCCACACTACCCAAACACTGCTGCTCTACCCTAAGCCCTAAAACACTACCCCAGCACGACCCCGTACACTACCCAAACACCGCTGCACTACCTTAAGCCCTAAAACACTATCCCCAGCACGACCCCCTACACTACCCAAACACCACTGCACTACCCTAAACCCTAGAAAAGTAACCCCAGCACAATCCACTACACTACCCAAACACCACTGCACTACCATAAACCCTAAAACAGTACCCCCAGCACGACCCCCTACACTACACAAACACCACTGCACTAACCTAAACCCTAGAAAAGTAACCCCAGCATGACCCCTACATTACACAAACACTACTGCACTACCCTAAACCCTAAAAGACTACCCCCAGCACGACCCCCTACACTACACAAATACCACTGCACTACCCTAAACCCAAAAACACTACCCCCAGCCCGACTCCCTACACTACACAAACACCACTGCACTACCCTAAACCATAAAACACTACCCCCAGCAAGAACCCCAGACACTGCCCAAAAACCACTGCACTACCCTAAACACTAAAAAAGTAACCCCAGCACGACCCCTACACTACCCAAACACCACTGTACTACCCTAAACCCTAAAACACTACCCCCAGCATGACCCCCGACACTACACAAATGCCACTGCACTACCCTAAACCTAGAAAAGTAACCACAGCATGACCCCCTACACTACACAAACACCACTGCACTACCCTAAACCCTAAAACACTACCCCCAGCACGACCCCCTACACTACCCAAACACCACTGCACTATCCTAAACCCTAAAACACTACCCCAGCACGACCCCCTACACTACACAAACACCACTGCACTACCCTAAACCATAAAAAACACTACCCCCAGCATGACCCCCTACACTACCCAAACACCACTGCACTACCCTAAGCCCTAAAACACTACCCCCAGCACGACCCCCTACACTACCCAAACACCACTGCACTACCCTAAACCCTAAAACACTACCCCCAGCACGACCCTCGACACTACCCAAACACTACTGCACTACCCTAAACCCTAGAAAAGTAACCCCAGCACGACCCCCTACACTACACAAACACCACTGCACTACCCTAAACCCTAAAACACTACCCCAGCACGACCCCCTACACTACCCAAACACCACTGCACTACCCTAAACCCTAAAACACTACCCACAGCACGACCCCCTACACTACCCAAACACCACTGCACTACCCTAAACACTAACACACTACCCCAGTATGACCCCGTACACTACCCAAACACCACTGCACTACCCTAAACCCTAAAACACTACCCCCAGCACGACCCCTACACTACATAAACACCATTGCACTACCCTAAACCCTAAACACTACCCCCAGCACGACCCCCTACACTACCCAAACACCACTGCACTACCCTAAACCCTAAACCACTACCCCCAGCACGACCCACTACACTACACAAACACCACTGCACTACCCTAAACCCTAAAACACTACCCCAGCATGACCCCCTACACTACCCAAACACCACTGCACTACCCTAAACCCTAAAACACTACCCCCAGCACGACCCCCTACACTACCCAAACACCACTGCACTACCTTAAACCCTAAAACACTACCACAGCACTACCCCCTACACTACCCAAACACCACTGCACTATCCTAAACCCTAAAACACTACCCCCAGCACAACCCCTATAGTACCCAAACAGCGCTGCACTATCCTAAGCCCGAAAACACTACCCCCAGCACGACCCCCACACTACCCAAACACTGCTGCTCTACCCTAAGCCCTAAAACACTACCCCAGCACGACCCCTACACTACCCAAACACCGCTGCACTACCTTAAGCCCTAAAACACTACCCCCAGCACGACCCCTACACTACCCAAACACCACTGCACTACCCTAAACCCTAGAAAAGTAACCCCAGCATGACCCACTACACTACCCAAACACCACTGCACTACCATAAACCCTAAAACAGTACCCCCAGCACGACCCCCTACACTACACAAACACCACTGCACTAACCTAAACCCTAGAAAAGTAACCCCAGCATGACCCCCTACATTACACAAACACTACTGCACTACCCTAAACCCTCAAACACTACCCCCAGCATGACCCCCTACACTACCCAAATACCACTGCACTGTCCTAAACCCTTAAACACTAACCCCAGCACGACCCCCTACACTACCCAAACACCACTGCACTAACCTAAACCCTAAAACACTACCCCCAGCATGACCCCCTACACTACCCAAACACCACTGCACTACCCTAAAAGACTACCCCCAGCACGACCCCCTACACTACACAAATACCACTGCACTACCCTAAACCCAAAAACACTACCCGCAGCACGACCCCCTACACTACACAAACACCACTGCATTACCCTAAACCCTAAAACACTACCCCCAGCACGACCCCCGACACTACCCAATCACCACTGCACTATCCTAAACCCTAAAACACTACCCCCAGCACGACCCCTACACTGCACAAACACCACTGCACTACCCTAAACCCTAAAACACTACCCCCAGCACGAACTGCTACACTACCCAAACACCACTGCACTACCCTAAACCCTAAAACACTACCCCAGCGCCGACCCCCTACACTACCCAAACACCACTGCACTACCCTAAACCCTAAAACACTACCCCCAGCACGACCCCTACACTACCCAAACACCACTGCACTACCTAAAACCCTAAAACACTACCACAGCACTACCCCTACACTACCCAAGCACCACTGCACTATCCTAAACCCTAAAACACTACCCCCAGCACGACCCCCTACACTACACAAACACCACTGCACTACCCTAAACCCAAAAACACTACCCGCAGCACGACCCCCTACACTACACAAACACCACTGCATTACCCTAAACCCTAAAACACTACCCCCAGCACGACCCCCGACACTACCCAATCACCACTGCACTATCCTAAACCCTAAAACACTACCCCCAGCACGACCCCCTACACTGCACAAACACCACTGCACTACCCTAAACCCTAAAACACTACCCCCAGCACGAACTCCTACACTACCCAAACACCACTGCACTACCCTAAACCCTAAAACACTACCCCCAGCGCCGACCCCCTACACTACCCAAACACCACTGCACTACCCTAAACCCTAAAACACTACCCCCAGCACGACCCCTACACTACCCAAACACCACTGCACTACCTAAAACCCTAAAACACTACCACAGCACTACCCCCTATACTACCCAAGCACCACTGCACTATCCTAAACCCTAAAACACTACCCCCAGCACGACCCCCTACACTACACAAACACCACTGCACTACCCTAAACCCTAAAACACTACCCCCAGCACGACCCCTACACTACCCAAACACCACTGCACTACCCTAAAACACTACCCCCAGCACGACCCCCTACACTACCCAAACACCGCTGCACTACCTTAAACACTAAAACACTACCACAGCACTACCCCCTACACTACCCAAACACCACTGCACTACCCTAAACCCTAAAACACTACCCCAGCACGACCCCTACACTACCCAAACACAACTGCACTACCCTAAACCCTAAACACTACTCCCAGCACGACCCCCTACACTACCCAAACACCACTGCACTACCCTAAACCCTTAAAAAATACCTCCAGCATGACCCCCTACACTACCCAAACACCACTGCACTACCCTAAACCCTAAAACACTACCCCAGCACGACCCCCTACACTACCCAAACACCACTTCACTACCCTAAACCCTAAAACAGTACCCCCAGCATGACCCCCTACACTACAGAAACACCACTGAACTACACAAAATCTACCCCCAGCACGACCCCCTACACTACACAAACACCACTGCACTACCCTAAACCCTAAAACACTACCCCCAGCATGACCCCCTACACTACCCAAACACAACTGCACTACCCTAAGCCCTAAAACTCTACCCCCAGCATGACCCCCTACACTACCCAAACACCGCTGCACTAACCTAAGCCCTAAAACACTACCCCCAGCACGACCCCCTACACTACCCAAACACTGCTGTACTACCCTAAGCCCTAAAACACCCCAGCATGACCCCCTATACTACCCAAACAGCGCCGCACTATCCTAAGCCCTAAAACACTACCCCAGCACGACCCCCCACACTACCCAAACACCACTGCACTACCCTAAACCCTAAAACACTACCCCCAGCATGACCCCCGACACTACCCAAACACCACTGCACTACCACAAACCCTAGAAAAGTAACCCCAGCACGACCCCCTACACTACCAAAACACCACTGCACTACCCTAAACCCTAAAACACTACCCCCCAGCACGACCCCCTACACTACCCAAACACCACTGCACTACCCTAAACCCTAAAACACTACCCCAGCACGACCCCCTACTAACCCTGGGCGTAGTTCGCATAGTCGTGCTACGCGAAGCTACGCGAAGACGTCGGAGCGCTACGCGACCTACGCATAGCTTCGCGAGCGTGCGTAGCTGCTTGTCGCGCCCGTTCGCGATGCGTTTTTCTTCCTCGGGACCGCGTTGTGCGTGTTCGGGACGCTGTTTGCATGCTCGGGGGCGCGAACTTACCCATGCGGTCGCCTATGGGCGCGGCCATCTTGTTTTTCACTTGTCCCGCCCGTTCGCGATGCCTTATTTCCTGTTCTGGGTCGCGTATAGCGTGCTCGCGATGCGCATTTCATGTTCGGGAACGCGTCGTACGTGTTCGCGACGCTTTTTGCGCGCTCGGGAAGAAATATCGCGCGAACTTACCCACGCAGTCGCGATGGGCGCGGCCATCTTGTTTTTCACTCTATGCTATGGTTCTGGGCCTGCTTTTCTATCCTCCCTCAATCTTTGCAATCCTTAGTTTTTTACACTGTTTTTCAATTTTTCTTTATTTCTTATCTATCTCTCTCTCTGCCTAAGTCTATATTTTGCATTTTTTTCTACTTTTTACTGTGTTTTTTTACTTTTCAACTGTTTTATATAACTTTTTTCTTTAAGCTCCTACTTCTTCCCTAACTTTATTTTTCCCTTCTAACTTTTCTTTTCCGCCTCCTCCCAGTCCCACCCCAGAACCATGGCGAAGGGCAGCAGTGACGGCTCGAAGGGCAAGGTGCGTGCGCCCAAGAGCCGCCGCCTGCCTTGCGGCAGACTGCGCCCTGCAGGGTGCAAGCCCGCCAGCTTTTACTGAGGCGGAGGTGGCCGCCCTTGTTTTTTTCTTCAGCGCCACCTCCCTTGACCTTGGCAGCAGGCGGCAGGCCAGGCTCCGGGTACCCGACCCAGGAGCGTCACCGCCGGTGGGCGAAGGTGCGCCGGGCAGTGTTTCGCTGCTCAGGGGTCCGGCGCACCCATAACCAGCTGGCCCACCGGTGGTCAGACATCCTCGACCGGGAGCAGGACCTGTTGGACCTGCTAGGTGTCGAGGTCGTGGGGCTTGGTGAGTAGCTAATATATATAGTAGTATAAGTATTGTGATTTGTGTATACATTTTTTACAAATAACAAGAATACTGCTGCTTACATTGCAGGTAAATTACGTTTCAAAATCTTCTGTGATTGTAGGACACAGGTGCTGGGCACTACTCTTACTTGTTTGCAACTTTGCGCTCGCTTGTCCTTATTATTATGTAAGAGTTTACTTTAGAGAACTTCAGTTAGGTAATGCTATTTCTAGAGAGACTCTAGTCCTTCCTTTGTCCTCCTGTCAAACAGTGGTGGATGGATGTTAACCTTCACTCACCTGAAATCCAGGCGTTCCAGATGAGAGATGAGAAGATATTTTCCTATGCCCCCTAAGACCTAGGTCCTCCTAAGCCTTTGTCTATTAACAGCCTGGATTCTTAGGTCCTCGGGGGAAGGGGAAAAAAGGGACAAAAGAACCAAAACGATAAATAAAAGGACACTCTCGCCACTCTCTTCACGTCAGTAAGGACACGTCCGACGGCTAACTCTGTCGCAGTCCAAAGCCTATAAAACAATAAACAATGATGAGTGCCACACTATTCACTCCTAAGGCTGTCCTTCACATGTATCTAACATTGACTCTATTCGTTGCTCTGTTAATACCTTAGCATTATCCTTATTATTCAGGGATGAAGTTAAAATGCTTGTCTCTTTGTCTCTTTTCTGCAATAAATATAAACACATCAATTCTCACGTTTTAACTTCACATCTTACTTAATGTAAGCCTAGTCATTTGAATCACTTACAAAATCAGGTGTCTATTGACGCTTTACAAGTGTCCCAAATAAAACATTAAATGAGCGTAATTGTTTTTCGCAAAGATTGATTCACAGAGCCTTCTTTCGGTAACTCTGTTGTAACCTTAGCGTTGTCTTTTCTCTTTTGTGTGTCTTAGGTTCTGACGGGGAGATCGCGGCAAGATGGCTTACTTCAGCCAAACTGTTATTGAGATAAGTATCTCCTTTCTCTGAGTACTTTTCAATTGTCTTTATGCATGCATGCGAGCGCGCTCCGCAAGCGGAACGTTCTTACTTGGTTTGTTGATTCTTTTTCTTCTTTCTTTGTCTCTTGTTGCAGGTCGGGTGAAGAATCGGGAACAGGAAGCGAGCGCCGGAAGATTGACGGGGACGGACCAGGATCTGACTTTGCCAAGGTGGAGGGGAAACAACGCAAGCCAGAAGAAGAACCGGAAGTTGGAGAGGAGCCTGGAGCGCGAAGCGTTGTCGGGAGATTCCAGGTAAGTGGAGATGCTGGTTAGCGGTAAACGAACACAAGCAAGCGTAAGCGGGTGTGGCAGTCTTTTATAGCTGCAGAAGGGTGGGGTTTCTCTGCACGTTGCCAGACACGCGTCTAGCAGCGTAAGAGGAAAGCAACGTGCTCACAAGGCAGAGCGCCTGTTCCTGGATGTTTGAGTTAGTGACAGTCTCTTGGGAACCATAATAAAGCACAGGCAAATACAAATACAAATAGCAGCAAACTTCGAAAACGTAAACAGATTACCATGGGCTTACAAGAAGGGCATCATGACCAGATATAAAACAATGCTAAGCATAAGGATGGCGTTACCACAGAGTAAACCTGACCAGTCAAACACAGCTTGGTCAAGCTTACCTTGCTGTGTTCAACAAGGTCATACAAATCCCTGCAACTTAACACTGGAGGGCAATCATGACGGTTGCGCTCTACAAACCCCAACAGTCGCTCCCCTCAAAGGCCTCCCCACTGGTCGTGGTTTGTGTGGGTTTCTGAGGTAAAAGGCTCTAATCAACCGAGAAGCGTGCACTGCTGAGGCTGGTTCCCAAGAGTTTTCCTCTACTGGATAACCCTTCCAAGCAACCAAGTAATGTAGCTTTCCTTGCAACCGTTTTGCATCTAGAATCTTTTGAACTTCATACTCCAGATGCCCATCGATAACTACAGGAGGAGGAGGGGGGTCTTGTCTAGTGAGCGGATTATAAGGTTTTAATAATGACACATGAAAGGTAGGGTGCACTGAATACTCGGGGGTAAGAGCAGTTTTACTGAAACGGGGGTCAATACCTGAAGGATGCTAAAAGGCCCAATAAACTTTGGCTGCAATTTCCTAGGTCCTGCCAATAGTAGATTCCTGGTGGATAACCACACCTTGTCCCCAACCTTAAAATTAGGGGCTGGAACTCTATGTTTATCAGCTTGAACTTTCATTCGTTCCTTGTACTTGGTTAAATGTTTCACTGCTCTCGCCTGTATGTCTAATAAATCGTGTAATCGATCCGTAACGGCTGGTAAACAAGAGCGTTCTACAGACAGAGGTAGTGATTTGGGATGAAAACCTTGTAAAAAGTAGAATGGGGAACATTGAGTAGATACATGAACACTATTGTTGTAACAGAATTCCGCTAAAGCCAAAGCTTTGTCCCAGTGACTAGTGAATTCCGCCATTAGACAACGCAAGGTTTGTAATAAGGTCTGGTTCGCCCTTTCCGTCTGACCATCAGTTTCTGGATGATAAGCTGTGGGCAGAGCTACCTTTACTTTTAATAAGTCACAAAAGTGTTTCCAGAACTTGGACACAAATTGACTACCTCTGTCCGAAACAATCTTATTTGGCAAGCCATGTAATCTCACAATTTGCGAAAGAAAGATGTGACTAAACTCCATTCCAGAGGGGAGTTTTGATAAGGGAACAAAATGTGCCATTTTGGACAAATAATCCACCACCACCAAAATTGTGTTGTGACCATTTGACAGCGGAAGTCCCGTGATAAAATCCACACTTATCGTGTGCCAGGGTTGTGGGGGAACAGGTAAGGGTTGGAGTAAACCAGCAGGAGCGGTGTGGGAGGATTTATTACTGGCACAAATGGGACAGGTTGCAACAAATTCTTTAACATCTTTTACTAGAGTAGGCCACCAAAAGTGTTTTCGACAATTGTCCAAAGTTTTTTGAGCTCCAGGATGACCAGCAAGAGGTGACTCATGATTCCACTGCAAAACCTTTAGTTGCAAGTCTGAACTAGGTACATATAACAAATCTTCATGGTAAAGCAGACCCTCTTGGAGAGAATTCTTCGAGTCGTGCAACCATTCTTTCACCTGTTCTTTTAAATGTAATTGTCTAAGTTGAGTCATAAAGTCAGGGGAACTCAAGGGTGCTACAATCTTTTGTGGTGGAATAATGGAGGGATTATCTGTTTCCTTTCTAGACTCAATTGTGTGCCCATACCTAGACAACAGATCCGATAATACTTGTTTGGTACCTGGTCTGAATGTGATTACAAAATCAAAGGAGCTAAAGAAATTCAACCAACGCATCTGTCGGGGAGTGAGAGCTTTTACTGAACTGAAAAATTGCAAGTTCTTATGATCGCTAAAAATTGTCACCGGGAATTTGGCTCCCATCAAATGATGACGCCATTCAGTAAACACTAACTTGATTGCCAACAATTCTCTTTCCATGACTGTGTAATTTTGCTCTGCTGGAAGCATTTTCTTTGAATAAAAGGCCACAGGATGCAACTGACCATCCTGTTCGTCTCTTTGGGAGAGAACCCCCCACAGCTACTTGTGAAGCGTCAGCTTCAACAAAGAATGGCAAATCGGGATTAGGATGTCGGAGCACCGGTGCTGACGTAAATTTTTCTTTTAAGGTTTGAAAGGCCTGGGAGGCCTCTTTAGACCAGTCGAATGACTGTCCTTTCTTTAACAGTCTTGTGATGGGAACCACTGTTTCCGCAAATTGAGGGATGAAGCGTCTATAGAAATTGGCAAAACCCAAAACTCTTTGAACCTCTTTCACGGAAGAGGGTTCTGGCCAGTCCAGGATAGCACTCACCTTTCTTTTGTCCATCATAATACCAGCAGGTGAGAGACAATAACCAAGGAATTCTACCTGTCTAGTGTTAAAAACACACTTCTCAAGTTTTACAAAAAGGTGGTTGTCTTGTAATTTAGCTAATACGGCCTTAACCTGCTGTGTGTGTTCTGCTTCATTCTTAGAATAAATTAAGATGTCGTCAATATATACGATCACGCTTATGTCCAGAAATTCGTTTAGCACTTCGTTAATAAAAAACTGAAATGCCGCGGGGGCATTGCACAGGCCAAAGGGCATGACGGTGTACTCATACAATCCAAATTTAGTTCTGAATGCCGTCTTCCACTCGTCATGCTCCTTTACTCGTACAAGATGATATGCCCCTCGCAAGTCCAACTTGGTATAGATTGTTGAATCTCTCAACTGATCTAACAATACAGGTATTAACGGTAAAGGATATTTATTCTTTATGGTGATCTTATTCAATCCGCGATAATCGAGACAAGCTCTCAAGCCACCGTCTCGCTTCGGGATAAAAAATAAAGGCGACGAGACCGGGGACGTAGAATGACGGATGAAGCCTAAATCCAGAAGTTCATCCAAATAAGATCTTAGGTATTTTGTTTCTTCCTCAGAAAGCGCATACACTCTGCTGTTGGGTAGGGGCGCTCCTGGTATCAAGTCTATGCGACAATCATATGGTCTGTGAGGGGGCAGAGCAGTGGCCTTGATAGGGTCAAATACATCTGCAAATTCCTGATACTCGGGTGGAATGAGATTTGTGGTGACTAACGAATTCGCACAATGAACAATTGTTTCGAATTCCTGATGGGCTACTTGGTAGCATTGGGCCTTGCAAAATAGAGAATTTAGGGTTACTGTCCTAGTCTCCCAATTTATGAATGGGTTATGTGTGATAAGCCAAGGAACTCCTAATATAACCCCAAAAGCAGGGGTATCAATCAAATCAAAACTAATGGACTCCGTATGTCCGTTTTGACAAACCATGACCATAGGCTCTGTTTGATGGGTTATTTCTCCTGAAGACAGGGCAGTGCCATCTACAGCACAAACTGGTTCTGGTTGTTGTTTCAGTCTAACAGGCATCTGAAGCTTCTGAGCTAGTTGATTATCCACAAAATTTCCGGTTGCTCCTGAATCCAATAAGACTGACACAGTATGTCTGACTTGGGCATTGAGTATTAAAATGACTTGAATTATAAAATGCTTTGGTATTCTGGGTACAAACTTGAGTCGAGATTGGGAGATCTTAGACTGATGCTGCCTCGTACAAGTGATCTCCTTCCTTGACGAGTTACCTAGTTTTCCTGCTCTGAAGGGTTCTTTGCTACTATGCTAACCTTTTTAGGAGCTTTTGGTTTAGTAGGACATTCCTTTGCAAAGTGACCGGACCGGCCACAATAGAGGCACAGGTTTAATTTCCTACGACGTTCTTTTTCTTCTGGAGTAAGTGGCCCCTTAATAGTACCTATCTGCATGGGTTCTGACTCGGTTTGTTTTACTTCTGTCTCTTTCTTTTCTGACTTTAGCCATGTTAACCTATGTTCAACTCTGAACTTGTCACCCTTTCTTTCATTCAGCCTGTGGTCTAGTTTAACCACCAAATCAACAAACTCGGAATATTCATCTGGAAGGTCCACTATGTGGGCTAAGGCGTCTTTTAACTCATCGCGTAATCCACGATAAAACAGAGATATGCGCTTCTCTTCTGGCCATTGGGTCTCTGTTAAAAGACGATTGAAATGAGTTAAATACGTTAAAAGGTCTTTACCAGATTGTTTCAAGTTCAACAGCTCGTTGTCACTAGCTTGTACATATGTATGTTTAGCAAACAATTTAGTCATGGTTTGTTTAAACAACGGCCAATTATATAGCACCTGATCATTTCTGTCTATATAAGGGATCGACCAGTTTGCAGCAGTGCCTCCCAGGTATGAAAGTACAAAGGCCACTTTAGCCGCGTCCGACACAAAAGCCTGAGGTTTACACATAAAATGTAATTGACATTGGCTAATGAAGATACTAAACTTTGCGCTGTCACCCAAAAACCGTTCCGGGGCTGATAAAGGCACCGTAGGTGGAACTGCAACTGTGACCTGTATTGGTGTCGTGCTCTCTTCGGTGTTCCTAAAGGAACTTGTCGTTTTAGGTTTGGTTCCTGTCTCAAAGGATGAAGTGAAAGGGGGAACTGTCATATTTGACCAAGTCAAATCCCTGGGTTTATAACGTATGACTTCTTGTCGCAATTCTAAGTTTTCTTGCTTTAGCTTCTGCATTTCTAACTGCATAGACTGTAACAATCCTGCAACATTTCTATCAGTTTCGGTATCCTCAAATAAGGCTTGCGCCATGTCTCGGGCATCTATATGATCTCTGTTTGGGTCCATCTCTCAACTAGAACTTAAATGTTGTGAAGGCTTGTGTTTCTGTTAACCTTCACTCACCTGAAATCCAGGCGTTCCAGATGAGAGATGAGAAGATATTTTCCTATGCCCCCTAAGACCTAGGTCCTCCTAAGCCTTTGTCTATTAACAGCCTGGATTCTTAGGTCCTCGGGGAAGGGGAAAAAGGGACAAAAGAACCAAAACGATAAATAAAAGGACACTCTCGCCACTCTCTTCACGTCAGTAAGGACACGTCCGACGGCTAACTCTGTCGCAGTTCAAAGCCTATAAAACAATAAACAATGATGAGTGCCACACTATTCACTCCTAAGGCTGTCCTTCACATGTATCTAACATTGACTCTATTCGTTGCTCTGTTAATACCTTAGCATTATCCTTATTATTCAGGGATGAAGTTAAAATGCTTGTCTCTTTGTCTCTTTTCTGCAATAAATATAAACACATCAATTCTCACGTTTTAACTTCACATCTTACTTAATGTAAGCCTAGTCATTTGAATCACTTACAAAATCAGGTGTCTATTGACGCTTTACAAGTGTCCCAAATAAAACATTAAATGAGCGTAATTGTTTTTCGCAAAGATTGATTCACAGAGCCTTCTTTCGGTAACTCTGTTGTAACCTTAGCGTTGTCTTTTCTCTTTTGTGTGTCTTAGGTTCTGACGGGAGATCGCGGCAAGATGGCTTACTTCAGCCAAACTGTTATTGAGATAAGTATCTCCTTTCTCTGAGTACTTTTCAATTGTCTTTATGCATGCATGCGAGCGCGCTCGCAAGCGGAACGTTCTTACTTGGTTTGTTGATTCTTTTTCTTCTTTCTTTGTCTCTTGTTGCAGGTCGGGTGAAGAATCGGGAACAGGAAGCGAGCGCCGGAAGATTGACGGGGACGGACCAGGATCTGACTTTGCCAAGGTGGAGGGGAAACAACGCAAGCCAGAAGAAGAACCGGAAGTTGGAGAGGAGCCTGGAGCGCGAAGCGTTGTCGGGAGATTCCAGGTAAGTGGAGATGCTGGTTAGCGGTAAACGAACACAAGCAAGCGTAAGCGGGTGTGGCAGTCTTTTATAGCTGCAGAAGGGTGGGGTTTCTCTGCACGTTGCCAGACACGCGTCTAGCAGCGTAAGAGGAAAGCAACGTGTTCACAAGGCAGAGCGCCTGTTCCTGGATGTTTGAGTTAGTGACAGTCTCTTGGGAACCATAATAAAGCACAGGCAAATACAAATACAAATAGCAGCAAACTTCGAAAACGTAAACAGATTACCATGGGCTTACAAGAAGGGCATCATGACCAGATATAAAACAATGCTAAGCATAAGGATGGCGTTACCACAGAGTAAACCTGACCAGTCAAACACAGCTTGGTCAAGCTTACCTTGCTGCGTTCAACAAGGTCATACAAATCCCTGCAACTTAACACTGGAGGGCAATCATGACGGTTGCGCTCTACAAACCCCAACAATGGATTGATAGTTTGTTAGTAGGTTTATTTATTAGTTGATAATTTTTGAGCGGTCTGCGTGACGCATCCTCTGTCACTGAGTGCTGCTTACCCCAGTCCTTACTAGTAGAACCTTTTGTAGTTTGTTTAATGAGTGGTAAGCTTAGCAGTGTCAGTCAGCTGCAGAACATCAGACTTAACCAACCAACAATTTGGTGTATGCATTATGCACCAATTTATGCATGTGTCCTCCTTCTCATATATGCATTTATGAGGGCAATAAAAAATGGAAATGCAGACTTAATGAACAATTGGCCCGCCTGGAATAGGTGGGCTAGGTCAGGTGGTACTTAGGCTTAGTTAGTGTTCTGGATTTTATTTGAATCAATCCGAATGAAACACTGAATTAGTGTTCCCAAATAAGTAGACTGTCCGTGACCGTGAATCCCGCAAAGCCAGTAGTCGATCGGATTAGATAGGTCAATTTTATTGCAATTTTTGGTTCCTAAAACGTTTTGAGCGTTTTTAGATAATTTATTTGTTTCACAGCAATCATTAATGTTTGTGTCTTTCTTTATTATATCTTACATGATCACTGATCTGCAGCACCCAGGGGCAAGAAGACGGGGTCCGAGTCGGCGGGACAACCACCAGAGGACCGCTCCTCTACCGAGGGCCCTGCTGCTTGTCCCAGTAAGTCCTCCAGTGGTTAATATTAACATTTATATTGCCCTAACTTTTACTGCACCTTATTTTTCCAGAACTATTAATTATGGTTCCACTCCCTAATTCTATTTTTTACAAAAGATTCTTTGATCTTGACTTGACTATCTGTTTCTAAATTCTGGTTATCCCTGCCTCTAAGTTCTAACTGCCTCTGCTATGAATGTCTGTACTACTACTATTATTAGTCTGTCGCTAAGCTTGCCCAGTTTGCATTGCCACTCTTTATTGTACGGTTTTGAATAAAACTCCGATTGACCAATAGCTGAGTCCAGTCCTTTCGGTTGTCCTCTTCTAGGCTTCTTAATCTTGAGGCTTTGACAATTACCACAAACAAAATGCCCAACCAGATATTTGACTATTTTTGATAGGATATAGTACATACTACTACTGATGTGTGGATTCTGTACAGCCCCATGCAGAACTATGCACAAGGAAATAGGATGTTGGTGATGGAAGTTTGGAACTTGGACGTTCCTCACACCTCAGTCAGAAGTGAACCCACAATCCCCTGAACGACTAGCTATAGTGTAGTGTCTCACTCTCATTAGGTCCCCAAACCCCCACCCGAAGATACCCAATGAGATGACACAACCCAGAACATAATATAACACCCTTTCGCTCACTTACTCGTGTAAGTCCACCACCTCCACCACCACCACACCAAATACCACAGAGTCTATGTTTAAGTTTAAAAGGTTTATTTTCAACTAACAAGCTCTGTATGTTGTTCTATAAAATTTAGTGTACTCCAGCCAGCTCCAACAGCTAAATGCATAAGATTAAAACAATAAACATTGTTACAACAAGTGCATGATGATTGATGATAGAACTTAGAAGACAAAAGATCTGTGAGAATTCTGTGAGACTCCTCACAGTAGAACGTAGAATTACTGGTTACATGCATCATTCATAAGCTCTGCAAATCTCTGGTTCGTAGAAGGAAATCTTCTGCCTGAGAAAAATGGTGCGCGTTAGATAGTATAATGCAAGCATTTGTCAGTCCTGCCAAAAAGTGTAACATGTTACTTATGGCTAAGCAATACGGACTAATCGAACTCCATAACAAAGTGGCTTGTTTTTCGACCTCTTGTACGCAACGCTCAGACAGTAGCTGTATGTGCTCATGTGGGCTAAAAAGGCGTCTTACTGTTACTGCACAACAAGCTGCGAGGTAACATGCGCAAAAGACATGAAGCGAAAAATGGTTGCATGGCTCAGGCTAACTTTGCAAAGAGTATAGTATAATAAATAATGACCCTAGGGACCATAACACTACTAGTGTCTACTGACTCTAGTACCCGATTTGGACTACTGAATGTGATGTATAATAATATGTATGTATTAACTTTTTTTTCAATCTTCCTAGTGAAAAAGAAGAAATATAAATAGGGGAGGTGTACACAGGCATCTAAAAATGTGTCATGTTTTTATCTAGGCGTAGTAGCGACCACCAGTGCCGGCGGGGCCAGCGGATATTCGGCCATTCCGGAGGGGGAAGGAGATGCGGCACCTGCAGGAGCTACAGGGGGTGAGCCAGCAGCAGTGGCGGGCGATGGTAAGTTATATTCATTACGTATTGACATTGCACTAGCTGGAAGGGTGTTGAGTGACTTCACTCACTGTACTGTTGTTGAGACTTATTAGGTATGAAGTTGTAGTGAACATTATACAACGCTTGAAGAAGAGAAGACACCCTTTACTTAGCATTAGCAATGCAGTAGCAATAGCATTACCAGCGTGACTTGATTAACCAATGGCCTCTTCTATCTGACTCCAACTCAGCTGTGAAAGTTTTATGGAGGAGACTAAAAGTCAGCTCAGATGACCTTGATGGATGTGTTGAATAAAAAGGGAAAGAAGGGTGGAAGGAGAAAGGACGGGCGAGATTTAATATGATTGATGACTGGCAGAGAAGGATACGTTGGAAGCATGGATATAGGTGGCTGATAGGAATCAGATGCATGTGTTGTTGAAGGATGGGTGGAAGGTGAAAGAAGAATGGATGCCTGCCTGGGTGGGCGACACAGTATGGGTGGATACTGTGGATAGCAAGAATCATCAGCGGTGTTTGGGTGAAACTCTAAGCCAAGGCAAGCAACGGAGTGAGTGGACGCATGGGTTGTTGTTGGCAAAACAAAGTAAGGTTTGTGGAGAGATTAAGAAGAATGATTGACATTTACTTAGAATGGATGGATGCCTGTATGTATTCATCATAGACAGCATAGGTGGAGACTGTCACGGGATGCACAGTTTTAGTTTTAAGGGAATGTAAAAGAAACCGCGCCACAGTAGCAAAGCCGATGTGGGTAGGGGCAGGGTGGGGGTAGCAGTAAACAATGTATTACGCGGCCAAATACAGGTAAGTTTACTGTAAACATAAAAATAAATAAAGCGAATTTCATTGTGCGCACTGCACCGCCAAAAGCGATGCAGTGGGCGCAACAAAATTACTTTTATTTCTTTATATGTTTCCTTACCTGTAATTGGCCGTAATCCATAGTTTACTACCCCCACCCTGCCCCTCCCTACGTCACCGCCCGGCAGCACTCCCCGAGT
The DNA here is from genome assembly GCA_963921515.1 of Calotriton arnoldi. NCBI lineage: Eukaryota > Metazoa > Chordata > Amphibia > Caudata > Salamandridae > Calotriton > Calotriton arnoldi. The sequence continues at coordinate 1,958,496 of CAWUFW010000920.1, read as the reverse complement.
CCCACCACCGACCGCTACTGACCTTATGTCGTCGTCCCATAAAAGCAATGATCATTGGATCAGATATATAATCTGCCTTTTGTAGTAGCCAGGGCACTGTTAAAGTGAAATTGACCAATTGCCCTGCTTCATGTAACAGAGAGAGTATGGCCAGTGCCACCCGTAATAGAAAAATAAATACGAGCTTCCCCACCTGCATACAGTAGTAAATCAAACTAACGTGAGTCTGCGTCATGATGACTCGTATGTTTGTCTTGGGTGCAAGCATAGATGACCGAGCTGGCATGCCGGCTACAACCAGGTTAAGTCATTTCGCTAAACTAGTAGAGATAAGAAGAAGACTGGTGTACTGGAGTCCATAGTGCTAGTATAATGCCTGAAACTCCCACAAATGTTACAGGCCGAGGAAGTGGGAGGATAGATAGATTATTATACCAGAAATGTTATGTACTGTGCTTCTTGCTAGTGCTACTGTGCCATTATGTGTTGAATTAATTTTGTGTTACTGTTTTGCTAAGAGTACTGGTTACAACAATATTCTTTTTCTTTCTTGATATAGATAGTACTCCTTCCCAAGGCAAACCATCCCGGAAGGAGTTGGCAGCCAGGGCCCGGCACCGGAAACTGGAGGCCATCTGTGCCGAGTACCGGTGGCTGGTGGCTCAGGCGGAGGAGGAGGAGGCGGCAGCAGCAGCAGCCTCGTCCGATGCCCCGGGCCCCAGCCAGGCCAGACCTCCAGTGGTACGGCGCCGCAGTCTGGCAGCCGCCCGCCGCAAATCGATTGCAACCAGCACTGCTGTCCCCCACCCTGGATGCCACTGCAGGGCATTTCGACGCAAGATTCTCCTCCGGGTGGCACTGCTAGAGGAGCAACTCGAGGAGCGGGTTAAAATTCTGGTGGACAAACACCTTAAAGCCCGCCGAATATAATAGGACCCTGTTGCATTGCCCCTTTTTATTCGTTTTGTTGGTGGGTGGGAATTGGGCGTTGGGGTTTGGACTTTGGACATTCTTTGGACTTTTTTTCGTTTTGGACATTGGTTGGGGTTAGGGAGAGGGTGGGTCAGGTGTGGGATAGTTTATTTTTGTTAGGGTAATAAATTATATTTATACTTCAACATACAATGTTAATGTTTTGTGGGGGTTACTGTTTTACAAATTAACGACACATGGTTTCTTTCATTGCTGCTGCAGGGCCACAGCCAGTGTTTGATTTAAATAATCTGCCGATGATGTAACACAAACAGATAGATGCGGTACCCTCACTGAGTGATTTGTCCTACTAGTACTGTCAGTCTCTCCTCCTAGTCCATTATACCTCCCACCAAACTTATCTTACCTGTGATTGATGATGATTACGTTCGGCACAGCGATGGCTGCATGGTTTCCCAAGAGAATGGAGAAGATGCCATGGTTGTGGTGGTAGTAGTAGAGTAGACACTGCCAGCAGCATTTGCTAAAAAATAAAAAGAGACAGTCACTTGCCTGAAAGCGACTGTGGGAGGAGTAGTAGAACGAAGTCAAATACAGTACAGAAGAAGACTGCCAAACAAACAATATTGCATTTGCAACTGCTAAAGTCAAATAAAACATAATGTTGGCGGGGACAGCCTAGTACAAGAAGTTACAAACTGTAGTTGTGTCGAGTGAGTCACTTAACTTAACACAATCGTAATTTGTAACCTTTACTGCTGTGTGGTAGGAGTTTGATGATGAATCCAATCAATGCTGGCAATTAATTATGATGTACTATTAGCCGGTGACGGCTTGCACATAGACTGAGCATGGGTGGGCAAGCAGAAGAAGCTCCTCGCCCTGCCTTGAAATTTAATTAGTGTTGCTTTTACCACATCTGCCCCAGCAAGCGTGTGATCAATTGGTGTACATTTTATGTAGTCACATCACACCTCAATATAAATCACAGCCCGGGGGAAGAGGGTTAGGGTTTGATGAATGGATGGGAAGGGAGTTTGGGGAAAGGTTTGAGAAAGAAAAACAGTACGCATGGACAACAAAAGCAAAGCGCAATCTTGGCAGACGACCATGATCTTATCCAAAAATCTATAAAGGGAGAAAAAGGAAATGCATGCATGATGAAGATAACTTGATGGTTAATGAGTAGTACTTACTACTCCTACTAGACAAGACAGTACAGGGCAGCAGTATATTCTATGCAATTTGCCTTGCCTGTAATATATGCCCTCAGACAGAGACCCAAATTCCATGTTGTACTGGGCTTACTTTTAAAGATAGCAAAGAAAAGTAAAAAATAGTTGTAGGGATCAATTAGCAAACAAACAACAACACACAACACACAGTCATAATGATTGAAGAGAAAAAAGGATTCCAATTAATTAAAAGATGAATGATACTAAAGTTACTGTATTATCCTGGTCAAATTGTGGAGTTGAATCTCGTCCTTCCTCTTGGTCCTATCTTCCATGGACGCTCCGCACATCAATCTTGGTTGCCTTCCTGATGCGGATTGGTAAGGTAAATGTGAGTTGAGTCTCCCAGTATAGCACAGGGTAAAGGCCGGCCTGTAACATCTAGATGGAAAAACAAAAGGGGTATTGAAAAATCAATGAATATAAAAAAGCATCAATTACGGTGGAGTCCAAGAAGAGAAGAGAGAACACTTTCAGACTGAGGCGGCTTGGATATATCGTGTATATTCCGTTTACAGCATTAAGCTACAACAACAACAGGACAGAACAGGCCCACCACAGCACCAGCCTGTGACCCAACCTCCATTTACCTTAATTTTTGACAGAGCCAGACAAAAGGCATATATACAGCAACTTAGCATTTTCAAAATTAAGTGACAAAATCAATGCGCCGCTGTCAGTCATAACTACACTGACTCGACTCCACCACTACATGGACATGTAGGTCTGCTGTGTTTACTTTCTTGTTGAATTGTTGTGTTTATGTTTACCTTATGCCACTTCATGAAACGCAGTTATTCCTTGAATCATCTCCGATCCAACTGACTGACTGCGTGCAAAGATAGTATGGTCATCATCATGTTGTGGTACGTGTTGTCCAACTCCAACTCAGTCTGTAGTGACTCCGATTAAGTCCATATTCCATATTAAAAAATTGCAACAGATATTGGCCTGCACCTGCAGTAGTAGGAGTACAATCTGGTTATTAAACAACAAGAAGGGAAACATTGAGTGTCACTTGAGTCACTTTGTAGATTAACTAGTAGAGTAGAGTTCGACTTCATGCACAACACAACATCAACATAACAAACAACAGCAATCGCTCAGAGTCAGCAAGCATCCAATGCATTCCATCATTACCTGTCTTGCTCTTCTCTTTGGCTGTCAGATCATCAGATGCCTAGTTCTGACAGGTGTGTGTTTTTTTTTTTACGGAGCAGTAGCCTCATCATTACTCCAGTCCACATTCATTTAGAGTGTTAGTCGCTGTTTCGGTTTTTGTCTTATTCATCTGTGGCACTTTGTCACAGTTTAAGTTGCTTCACATGGTCAGCACTGTGATGATGGGCCGCGGCCTGGGTAGCGCTCTTTGCTGGTCAATTGAGTTTGCACAAATGTCAGCAAGTTTCTTCGAAGAGTCTTGTCTTTCTCTGCCAAGTACCTTCTGTCCTGACAGTGAGGAGCTTTGGATGTCTGCCGAGGCTGTAGCCTTCGGACAGTGATGAGTTTACTTTTGGATGCCTGCCCAAGTTCTGACAGTGAGGAGCTTTGGATGCCTGCCGAGGCTGTAGCCTTCGGACAGTGATGATGAGTTTCGGCTCGGAAACAAAATGGAGGATAGCTATAGTCACGTTTCACTTCTTCTGGAGGGACTGTTAATGTTAAAGGCAACATTTCTTGTACTCCAATGTCTGGCTTGATGGAAATGTACTAGGGCGAGACAGGAAGATGAAGCAGGACTCTGAAGAGTGGACAGTTAAATGCACAGACGTGCAACTCCAATAGGGAAATAAAAAGAGAAGACGGTGGTGATGGATTTGTAGTGATTTGATTTGAACCAGAAAGACAGATACACAGACACATAAAGGAAGGAAGAAAGTAACAATTTGAAAGCCTAGTTGTCAGGGAAGAGGAGCTCGTCGTCAAACTCTGGTGGTTCGCACAGAAGTAGGTCCTGTAACGCACTATTTACATCATCCAAGTCGCTCTCCTCTTCCTGCTGTGATTCACGTATTTTGTAATCCGGTGGTATAAAGTGCTGATTCATTTTGATCATGGTTAAGCTCTCCACGCTTTTGGCCGAGAGACTGGTCCTTTTCGAAGTTACAATGGCACCAGCAGCACTGAAAACACGCTCTGAAGAGACACTTGCGACAGGGGAAGCCAGATACTTTATCGCCAGCCTGCTGAGCACTGTCCATTGGCTTCTTTTCCCATACCAATACACCAATGGATTTCGATCCATGAAGACCTCTGTTGGGTCATCCAGATAGGCCTGTACCGTCCGCTCAATGTTCAGGGGTGCTCCGATGTGCTCGGCCTCTTTTGCCTTTGCATCAGCACTGGACTTACCATACCCCTGCCGTAGAAACCAATCAGTTGCAGATTGTACTGTGGATGATCCTGTTCTTGCTGTTGTTGATGTTATTGTTGGTGTAGGTGACTGCTGAGAGGCAAACGCACTGCCCTCAGGCTCCGAAGTAGAACTTGACTCTGGATGCCCTCTAGTTCTTGTTGTTATGGCCTGGGATGGGGGGCCTGCAATTAACAGACGTTCGTTTTCGAAAATAGTGGCTTCCTTAGCTATCAAAGTTTTGTAGTTGGCAACATCCACTTCCGAAAAAGGAATTACTGCCTTGCTGTTCAGAAATACTTTGTACCGTGGATCCAAAATTGTGGCACTAATGTAATGTGGTTGTGACAAAATTTTATTTGGAATCCTTGTATTTTCAGATAAGCGAGCGGCTAAGGTCTCCGCCAAATGATATGCGTCTTGTTTGTCATCCACACCTGCGTACGTTTCAGACACCTCCTTCAGCTGTTGCTCTAGCATGTGCAACAATGGGATAGCTTGGCCCATAGTACAGTCCTCCCTGCTGACTTCACGTGTGAATATCTCAAAAGGAAGTAGCATCTCAGTCAGGCATTTAATGAGGTCCCATTGACCCATCTCAACGGTCATGCCTCTCACAGTAGGTTCCCCTAATCTTTGCATGACATAAGCATTGAGTGGTATGTACAGTTCAAACAGACGATCAAGCATATAATAAGTTGAGTTCCAACGTGTTGGCACCTCCTGGATGAGCGCTTTGACTGGCATTTTATGCTCACGTTGAATGACCCTCAGCTGCTTCCGGGCTTTAAAAGAATGGCTGAAATGTGTGCATATTCTTCTGCAGGTGGCCAGTAAGTTGCTGACTTTGGATTCATTTTTCAAAAAGTCTTGAACAACAATGTTAATGCAGTGTGCCAAACACGGGACCCTGAAATAGCGACCATCTTCCATGGCCCTAACTACATTACTGCCATTGTCCGTGGCAACAAAACCAATGTTAAGCCCTCATGGGCGCAGCCACTCAAAGACCTTGCTGTTAAACTCTTCCACAATGTTTGCAGCAGTATGAGATTTCTCCATGGCAAACATGGCTACAGTTGCATGTTTGCGAGTGGCATGAAAAATCTCAGCAGCGTCAACACCAGCAGATATCTGTTCTCTAACCCCCGCAAAGAGATCCAGTGTGCAGTGATGCACATGTAATCAGTGGCTTGGCAACTGGTCCACATGTCTGTTGTCAGGTGGATACTCTGAACAGCACTCTGCTTCAAGGCTTTTCCAAGCAATTCCAGCACGTCGTGATGTAGTGCTGGAACAGCAACTCTGGCAAAATAGTAGCGGCTGGGAACATGCCATTTTGGGCAGATGGTTGACACAAATTCCAGAAAACCCACCCCTTCAACAAAAGAAAAAGGGAGAAGGTCCAGTGCTAACATTTTAGCCAGCTTCGCATTGTACAAACGTGCTATTGGGTGGTTGCGTTCGTACTGCCCCTCCCCACCAAACATGCTGATAATGGTAGGCTGCATGGTTTTCCTTTCTCTTATGCTCAACGCACTTTTTTGGATTGCGGTACTCCTTGTCCTTGGTGTCTCAGGCTGACTCTTACTCTTGTGCCACTGAGATGTTGCTGAAGATGTGTGCGACGTTAACAACACTGCACTGCTGGGGTCAGGGACACCTTGTGTACCACTACCAGAGAGAATGTCTCCCTGTCCTTCTTCTTCCACCGTGATCAGATCTTCTACTCCTTTATCCCCACCAACACCAATGGTTGCGGTTTTTTTTATGTCGCGAAGGTGGTCCTCCCAGCTGATCAAGTGGTGTTTTTTCAGATGGGTCATTTGGCCTCCGGTACCATAGTTTGTACCAAGCTTACCACGACTAACAGAGGTATTACAAATGGAGCATATAGCAATGTTCTCCTCCTTTTCGCTAACCGTAAAGAACTCGCAAACTGGGGAGCTTAACTTTGGCCTCCTGCTGGAGGACCTGCCACTTCCAATGGCGGATGAACTGGAGGGTGTGTGTTGAATTTGACTCTGTGCTGCTGCTGTACCACTACTTACTTCTACTGAGGTGGTGGTTGTGCTGGTGGATGTAGGTCGCTGCCGGGCCTTTGCTAATGCAAATATGGAAGCTGTAGGTCGTGTTGGTGGTGTTACCTGTGGAGGTATGCGTGCTACATCCCTCGCAGCGATTTTGGATAGGGTAATAATGTTGGTCTCCATCTCCTCGGGGCCGGGAGTGATGTTCGTGATGACTGGCTCATCATCATCATCCTGCTGTTCTACATCGACCTCCATAAGTGTAAGGCTTTCTGGAACCTTCCTTTTCCCTAGCTTGGTCTTGGGACGTGGCTCCCTCTCAGACTCAGTTTGTGGCTTCCAAGTGGCATCTAGATCATCAGAAGGGGGCTTGGCGAAGAACTTGATGGACTACCCCTCCTTTTCCTTGCTGGAGATTTGGAAGACACTGGATCTTCCGAATGAGTGGCTTCTTCTTCTACCTCTGCATGAGGCTCAATTTCCTGAACTGCCCCTACTTCGGGAGGAACAACAACTACTATTGCGGGCGGTGGTTGCGGCTGTTGTTGTTGACCACTTATCTGCTGTGTTTCCTCCTGCGTTGATTGGGTACTACTTTGAGATAGCGATAAGTTTATCTCAGGCTCAGCATCACTGCTTTCCACCATTAGGCTGGCTACCTCTTCCACACTCATGTGCTTGGGCCTGGGTTGGTGGGTTGGGCCCACTGATGCGGAGGTGCTGCCCCCAGCTTGCCCCGCGGACACCGTTGCTGCAGGCGTAATTTTTTTCTCCCAAAAAGGTACTGGGCGGCACACCAGACTTAAGTGTCACTTCCTTCTTCTGTTCCTTCTTTTCAATAGCAACTTTCTTGGCACTGGAGGACCTGGTACCTGCTTTTTTGGGCCCATCTTCTTCTTCAGATGTCAGCAGCACTCAGTTGCAGAGATGTCTGGTCAGGTCACACGTCACGTTGTGTACAGCAGCAGGATGTCTGTCTGGCAGTGCAACGGGCAATGATGACACACCTCCTCCTCAGTCTTTGTGCACCTAAAAGCAAAAAGCCATAACAACATCAGTCAAACGACGATAGCACAAATCAAACAAATATAATATAGAACTTAGTGTGTGGTGGTGGCCTCAATTATTAAATTTTAGAAACTCAGTGAACAACAACACACAGTGTAGCCATTTATGAGACTTTGACAACAAGGCCAGGGCTTTCCTGGCTACTGTGTAGTGTGTACACTCTGGAAGAATAAGAATAGTAAAGAACAAAAACTAAAATGTAGTGGAGCATGTTTGGCCTAAATTTGTGCATCACGTGGGATGTATGCAGCATCAGGGAGCTGCAGCTGGCAATGGGGATGGATTTGGAAGCAGTAAGACAAGAGGAACAATGGAAAGAGTGACACGCAGGCCTATGTGGCAAAAACAGCACACTACTAACTACCACCACAAAATGGCCCCCAGCAACATGGTGACTCACAGGCACAAGGCACGGCAAACAATGAACTCAAGCAGGCCTACTATATATGGGCAGACAAAGGATGCCTGATAAAACACACACAGCTTTAATGCAAAAACTAAAATCCACATGGCTAAAAACAGTTTGGAAAGTTAGACAGCCACTACAACAACAACACATAATTATAATTACACACGCAAAAAAGGCATTTATTTAACACACCCAAAAAGTGAAATAGACCCTCCCAAAAAACCCCCACATTTTGCAATTCAATCCAATGCCATCCATGGCCTAAATGATGGCAAAATTCAACAGACAACACAGAAACAGTTGTTATGCACCCTTGATGACTACCTCTGGGCCTACTTTACTGGCAGACTAGGCCGCAAGCTTGGAGGCCTATGGCAAAAGCACAGTGGCTGGTCCCACAAAATGGCCGCCACCACATGGCCAGGCCACCCAACAACTTCCTTCCTCGTGAAAAAAATTGTAAAACAAAAACAAAGTGACTCCTTGCTCACCAAACTACATCTAAATGACAACCTGAGGAGTTTTTGGTGCAAAATGAACTAAATCATCATTTTCGAGAAGGTTTTATACTGCTCGAGAGATATTCTTCGCCAGATTGTAAATTCTGCGTGTTCGGCATCGCGATCGTCACAAAAAGTCGTTATCGCGCGCGCGAAAACGTATATTGACCTCGCGAAGAAGATAAAAAGTGTAAGTCCGCGTTGTCGCACAGTGCGGAGTTGCCCAAAGTCCGCGAGCTGAATGGCCAGGGTTACCTAGTGGCTGAAAAGGCCTATTTATTTAACACACACACAAAAACTGAAATACCACCCCAAAACCCACATTTTGCAAATAAATCCAATGCCATCCATGGCCTAAATGATGTTACAAATTCAACAGACAACACAGAAACAGTTTGTATGCACCCATGAGGATGACTACCTCCGGGCCTACTGGCAGACTAGGCCGCAAGCTTGGAGGCCTATGGCAAAAGCACAGTGGCTGGTCACACAAAATGGCCGCCACCACATGGCCAGGCCAGCCACAACAACAAGAAAAGGAACACAAGACAGACAATGCAGGCCTATGGCAAAAGCACAATGCCTGGCTTTACAAAATGGCTGCCACCCACATGGCGAGGCCACCCAAAATAACAAGAAAGTGAAGACAAAGGACAGGACCAGGCAGTTGGAGACTCTGGGCAACTTCCTTCCTCGTGAAAAAAATTGTAAAACAAAAAAAGTGACTCCTTGCTCACCAAACTACATCTAAATGACGACCTGAGGAGTTTTTGTGCAAAATGAACTAAATCATCATTTTCGAGAAGGTTTTATGCGCTCGAGAGATATTCTTCGCCAGATTGTCAATTCTGCGTGTTCGGCATCGCGATCGTCACAAAAAGTCGTTATCGCGCGCGCGGAAACGTATATTGAGCGTGCGAAGAAGAGAAAAAGTGTAAGTCTGCGTTGTCGCGCAGTGCGGAGGTGCCGAAAGTCCGCGAGCTGAACGCACAGGGTTACCTAGTGGCTGAAAAGGCCTATTGATGTAACACACACCCAAAAACTGAAATACCACGACAAAACCCACATTTTGCAATTCAATCCAATGCCATCCATGGCCAAAATGATGTTACACTTACAACAATCCAACAGACAACACAGAAACAGTTTTTATGCACCCATGAGGATGACTACCTCTGGGCCTACTGGCAGACTAGGCCGCAAGCTTGGAGGCCTATGGCAAAAGCAGAGTGGATGGTCCCACAAAATGGCCGCCACCACATGGCCAGGCCACCCACAAGTTCACAACAAGCATAAGCCAAGGGGAACAAAGAAAAGACATGCAGGACTATATGGAAAAAGCAGCACACTACTAAACTACCACCACAAAATGGCCCCAAGCCACGTTGTCACTCACAGTCACAACAGGCCATGGAAAAGAATGAACTCAAGCAGGCCTATAATAATATGACCAGACAAAGGAGGCCTGCAGTGCTAAACAACACAGCATTAATACAAAAATGCAAAAACGAAAATCCACAGGGCTACAAAAGGTTGGAAAGTTACACAACAAGCACACACACACATCCAACAAAGGTATATATATTACACCCAAAAAGTGAAATACACCCAAAAACCACATTTAACAATTCAATCCAATGACATCCATGCATGCCCTACATGATGTTTAAATTCAACAGACACCACAGAAACATGCACCCATGGGTACCTCTGGCTCTAGTCTGGGCCTACTGGCTGAAATTCCTATCAAATAAAAACAACTAGGCCCCCACTGAAACTAGAGGCCACAACAATAAATTTTAAAAACAATGGAAATCCCCCAAAAATGTAGGTACAAACAAGCCCCAAGCAAACAAACAAGTACACCAATTCTCCAACTTACTTGTAAAATCTCAAATCCAAAAGTCCTCAAATCCAATCCAATGATATGATGCAGCAGACAGACACAAAAAGTGATCCTTCCAGCTCCAAATCCAAATGAAAATGAACTGCACATGGACAAAGCACTGGGAGGAGCCTGCTGGACAGGAACAGGAAGTTTGAGAATCAGGGGCACTTCCTTCCTCTTGGAAAAAAAGTAAAAAAGAAAAAGGACTCCTTGCACAAAAAACTACAGCCAAATCACAATCTGAGGAGTTTTTAGAGCAAAATCATCATTTTCGAGAAGGATTTATGATGCTCGAGAGATATTCTTCGCCAGATTGTAGTTTCTTCGTGTTCGGGATCGCGATCTTACCAACACTGCCGCCGGAAGTCAGATCGCGCGTCCGAATGACGTGTTCGCATTCGCACACTCTCGCGGGATCGTGCGGCTGGATTCCAAATCTCGTGGTGCCCGCGAACGGATAGGAAGTCGCGTCGGCGAACGTAGAATCACGGTAGGTCGTTACCGCGCACGCGAGAACGTATATTGAGCGCGCGAAGAAGGAAAACAGCTACGCTACGCCGCAAATTGCGTAGTGCACGGTAACTTCGCGTTTCTATTGAATCGCAAAGTTGCTGAAACTACGCAAGCTCCGCGAGCGTAGCGTAGTTCACTGCCCAGGCTTACCCCCTACACTACCCAAACACCACTGCACTACCTTAAACCCTAAAACACTACCCCACCACAATCTGCTACACTACCCAAACACCACTGCACTACCCTAAACCATAAAACACTACCCCCAGCACGACCCCCTACACTACCCACACACCACTACACTACCCTAAACCCTAAAACACTAGCCACAGCACGACCCCCTACACTACCCAAACACCACTGCACTACCCTAAACTCTAAAACACTACCCCAGGACGACCCCCTACACTACCCAAATACCATTGCACTACCTTAAACCCTTAAACACTACCCCAGCACGACCCCTACACTACCCAAACACCACTGCACTACCCTAAAACACTACCCCCAGCACAACCCCTACACTACATAAACACCACTGCACTACCCTAAACCCTAAAACACTACCCCCAGCGTGACCCCCTACACTACACAAACACCACTGCACTACCCTAAACCCTAAAACACTACCCCCAGCATCACCCCCTACACTACCGAAACACCACTGCACTACCCTAAACACTAAAACACTACCGCCAGCACGACTCCCTACACTACACAAACACCACTGCACTACCCTAAACCCTAAAACACTACCCCTAGCACGAACCCCTACACTACCCAATCACTGCACTACCCTAAACCATAAAAGACTACCCCCAGCACGACCCCGACACTACCCAAACACCACTGCACTACCCTAAATCCTAGATAATTAAACCCAGCACGACCCCCTACACTACCCAAACACCACTGCACTACCCTAAACCCTAAAACACTACCCCCAGCACGACCCCTACACTACACAAACACCGCTGCACTACCCTAAACCCTAGAAAAGTAACCCCAGCATGACCCCCTACACTACACAAACACCACTGCACTACACTAAACCCTAAAACACAACCCCCAGCACAACCCCTACACTACCCAAACACCACTGCACTATCCTAAACCCTAAAACACTACCCCCAGCATGACCCCTACACTACACAAACACCACTGCACTACCCTAAACCCTAAAACACTACCCCCAGCACGACCCCCTAGACTACCCAAACACTACTGCACTACCCTAAACCCTAAAACACTACCCCCAGCATAACCCCTACACTACCCAAACACCACTGCACTACCCAAAACCCTAAAACACTACCCACAGCACGACCCCCTACACTACCCAAACACCACTGCACTACCCTAAACACTAAAACACTACCCCAGCATGACCCCCTACACTACCCAAACACCACTGCACTACCTTAAACCCTAAAACACTACCCCAGCACGACCCCCTACACTACCCAAACACCACTGCACTACCCTAAACCCTAAAACACTACCCCCAGCATGACCCCTATACTACATAAACACGACTGTACTACCCTAAAAGACTACCCCCAGCATGACCCCCAACACTACACAAACACCACTGCACTACACTAAACCCTAAAACACTACCCCCAGCATCACCCCCTACACTACCCAAACACCACTGCACTACCCTAAACACTAAAATACTACCGCCAGCACGACCCCCTACACTACACAAACACCACTGCACTACCCTAAACCCTAAAACACTACCCCTAGCACGACCCCCTACACTACCCAATCACCACTGCACTACCCTAAACCCTAAAAGACTACCCCCAGCACGACCCCCGGCACTACCCAAACACCACTGCACTACCCTAAACACTAGATAATTAACCCCAGCACGACCCCCTACACTACACAAACACCACTGCACTGCCCTAAACCCTAAAACACTACCCCAGCACGACCGCTACACTAACCAAACACCACTGCACTACCCTAAACCCTAAAACACTACCCCCAGCACGACCCCCTACACTACCCAAACTACATTGCACTACTCTAAACCCTAAAACACTACCCCCAGCATGACCCCCCACACTACCCAAACACCACTGCACTACCCTAAACCCTAAAACACTACCCCCAGCATGACCCCCGACACTACCCAAACACCACTGCACTACCACAAACCCTAGAAAAGTAACCCCAGCACAACCCCCTACACACCAAAACACCACTGCACTACCCTAAACCCTAAAACACTACCCCCAGCTCGACCCCTAAACTACCCAAACTCCACTGAACTACTCTAAACCCTAAATCACTACCCCCAGCATGACCCCCTACACTACACAAACACCACTGCACTGCCCTAAACCCTAAAACACTACACCCAGCACGACCCCTGACACTACCCAAACACCACTGCACTACCCTAAACCCTAGATAAGTAACCCCAGCATGACCCCCTACACTACCCAAACACCACTGCACCACCCTAAACCCTAAAACACTACCCCCAGCACGACCCCCTACAATACACAAACACCACTGCACTACCCTAAACCCTAGAAAAGTAACCCCAGCATGACCCCTACACTACACAAACACCACTGCACTATCCTAAACCCTAAAACACTACCCCCAGCACGACCCCCTACACTACCCAAACACCACTGCACTATCTTAAACCCTAAAACACTTCCCCCAGCACAACCCCCTGCACTACACAAACACCACTGCACTACCCTAAACCCTAAAACATTACACCCAGCACGACCCCCTACACTACCCAAACACCACTGCACTACCCTAAACCCTAAAACACTACCCCCAGCACGACCCCCTACACTACCCAAACACCACTGCCCTAAACCCTAAAACACTACCCCCTGCACGACCCCCTACACTACCCAAACACCACTGCACTACCCTAAACCCTAAAACACTACCCCAGCAAGACCCCTACACTACCCAAACACCACTGCACTACCTTAAACCCTAAAACACTACCCCAGCACAATCCGCTACACTACCCAAACACCACTGCACTACCCTAAACCCTAAAACACTACACCCAGCATGACCCCTACACTACCCAAACACCACTGCACTACCCTAAACCCTAAAACACTACCCACAGCACGACCCTCTACACTACCCAAACACCACTGCACTACCCTAAACACTAAAACACTACCCCAGCACGACCCCCTACACTACCCAAACACCATTGCACTACCTTAAACCCTTAAACACGACCCCCTACACTACCCAAACACCACTGCACTACCCTAAACCCTAAAACACTACCCCCAGCACAACCCCTACACTACATAAACACCACTGCACTACCCTAAACCCTAAAACACTACCCCCAGCATGACCCCCTCCACTACACAAACACCACTGCATAACCCTAAACCCTAAAACACTACCCCCAGCATCACCCCCTACACTACCCAAACACCACTGCACTACCCTAAACACTAAAACACTACCGCCAGCATGACTCCCTACACTACACAAACACCACTGCACTACCCTAAACCCTAAAACACTACCCCTAGCATGACCCCCTACACTACCCAATCAACACTGCACTACACTAAACCCTAAAAGACTACCCCAGCACGACCCCCGACACTACCCAAACACCACTGCACTACCCTAAATCCTAGAATATTAACCCCAGCACGACCCCCTACACTACCCAAACACCACTGCACTACCCTAAACCCTAAAACACTACCCCCAGCACGACCCCTACACTACACAAACACCACTGCACTACCCTAAACCCTAAAACACTACCCCCAGCACGACCCCCTACACTACCCAAACACCACTGCACTACCCTAAACCCTAAAACACTACCCCCAGCACGACCCCTACACTACACAAACACCACTGCACTACCCTAAACTCTAGAATAGTAACCCCAGCATGACCCCCTACACTACACAAACACCACTGCACTACCCTAAACCCTAAAACACTACCGCCAGCAAGACCCCTACGCTACCCAAACACCACTGCACTACCCTAAACCCTAAAACACTACCCCCAGCACGACCCCCTACCATACCCAAACACCACTGCACTACCCTAAACCCTAAAACACTACCCCAGCACCCCACACACTACCCAAACACCACTGCACTACCCTAATCCCTAAAACAGTACCCCCAGCACGACCCCCTACACTACAGAAACATCACTGCACTACACAAAATCTACCCCAGCACGACCCCCTACACTACACAAACACCACTGCACTACCCTAAGCCCTAAAACGCTACCCCCAGCACGACCCCCTACACTACCCAAATACCACTGCACTACCCTAAACACTAGAAAAGTAATCCCAGCATGACCCCCTACACTACACAAACACTAATGCACTACCCTAAACCCTAAAACACTACACCCAGCATGACCCCCTACACTACCCAAATGTCACTGCACTATCCTAAACCCTAAAACACTAGCCACAGCACGACCCCCTACACTACCCAAACACCACTGCACTACCCTAAACTCTAAAACACTACCCCAGGACGACCCCCTACACTACCCAAATACCATTGCACTACCTTAAACCCTTAAACACTACCCCAGCACGACCCCTACACTACCCAAACACCACTGCACTACCCTAAAACACTACCCCCAGCACAACCCCTACACTACATAAACACCACTGCACTACCCTAAACCCTAAAACACTACCCCCAGCGTGACCCCCTACACTACACAAACACCACTGCACTACCCTAAACCCTAAAACACTACCCCCAGCATCACCCCCTACACTACCGAAACACCACTGCACTACCCTAAACACTAAAACACTACCGCCAGCACGACTCCCTACACTACACAAACACCACTGCACTACCCTAAACCCTAAAACACTACCCCTAGCACGAACCCCTACACTACCCAATCACTGCACTACCCTAAACCATAAAAGACTACCCCCAGCACGACCCCCGACACTACCCAAACACCACTGCACTACCCTAAATCCTAGATAATTAAACCCAGCACGACCCCCTACACTACCCAAACACCACTGCACTACCCTAAACCCTAAAACACTACCCCCAGCACGACCCCTACACTACACAAACACCGCTGCACTACCCTAAACCCTAGAAAAGTAACCCCAGCATGACCCCCTACACTACACAAACACCACTGCACTACACTAAACCCTAAAACACAACCCCCAGCACAACCCCCTACACTACCCAAACACCACTGCACTATCCTAAACCCTAAAACACTACCCCCAGCATGACCCCCTACACTACACAAACACCACTGCACTACCCTAAACCCTAAAACACTACCCCCAGCACGACCCCCTAGACTACCCAAACACTACTGCACTACCCTAAACCCTAAAACACTACCCCCAGCATAACCCCCTACACTACCCAAACACCACTGCACTACCCAAAACCCTAAAACACTACCCACAGCACGACCCCCTACACTACCCAAACACCACTGCACTACCCTAAACACTAAAACACTACCCCAGCATGACCCCCTACACTACCCAAACACCACTGCACTACCTTAAACCCTAAAACACTACCCCAGCACGACCCCCTACACTACCCAAACACCACTGCACTACCCTAAACCCTAAAACACTACCCCCAGCATGACCCCTATACTACATAAACACGACTGTACTACCCTAAACCCTAAAAGACTACCCCCAGCATGACCCCCAACACTACACAAACACCACTGCACTACACTAAACCCTAAAACACTACCCCCAGCATCAACCCCTACACTACCCAAACACCACTGCACTACCCTAAACACTAAAACACTACCGCCAGCACGACCCCCTACACTACACAAACACCACTGCACTACCCTAAACCCTAAAACACTACCCCTAGCACGACCCCCTACACTACCCAATCACCACTGCACTACCCTAAACCCTAAAAGACTACCCCCAGCACGACCCCCGGCACTACCCAAACACCACTGCACTACCCTAAACCCTAGATAATTAACCCCAGCACGACCCCCTACACTACACAAACACCACTGCACTGCCCTAAACCCTAAAACACTACCCCAGCACGACCGCTACACTAACCAAACACCACTGCACTACCCTAAACCCTAAAACACTACCCCCAGCACGACCCCCTACACTACCCAAACTACATTGCACTACTCTAAACCCTAAAACACTACCCCCAGCATGACCCCCCACACTACCCAAACACCACTGCACTACCCTAAACCCTAAAACACTACCCCCAGCATGACCCCCGACACTACCCAAACACCACTGCACTACCACAAACCCTAGAAAAGTAACCCCAGCACAACCCCCTACACACCAAAACACCACTGCACTACCCTAAACCCTAAAACACTACCCCCAGCTCGACCCCCTAAACTACCCAAACTCCACTGAACTACTCTAAACCCTAAAACACTACCCCCAGCATGACCCCCTACACTACACAAACACCACTGCACTGCCCTAAACCCTAAAACACTACACCCAGCACGACCCCTGACACTACCCAAACACCACTGCACTACCCTAAACCCTAGATAAGTAACCCCAGCATGACCCCCTACACTACCCAAACACCACTGCACCACCCTAAACCCTAAAACACTACCCCCAGTACGACCCCCTACAATACACAAACATCACTGCACTACCCTAAACCCTAGAAAAGTAACCCCAGCATGACCCCTACACTACACAAACACCACTGCACTATCCTAAACCCTAAAACACTACCCCCAGCACGACCCCTACACTACCCAAACACCACTGCACTATCTTAAACCCTAAAACACTTCCCCAGCACAACCCCTGCACTACACAAACACCACTGCACTACCCTAAACCCTAAAACATTACACCCAGCACGACCCCTACACTACCCAAACACCACTGCACTACCCTAAACCCTAAAACACTACCCCCAGCACGACCCCCTACACTACCCAAACACCACTGCCCTAAACCCTAAAACACTACCCCCTGCACGACCCCCTACACTACCCAAACACCACTGCACTACCCTAAACCCTAAAACACTACCCCAGCAAGACCCCTACACTACCCAAACACCACTGCACTACCTTAAAACCTAAAACACTACCCCAGCACAATCCGCTACACTACCCAAACACCACTGCACTACCCTAAACCCTAAAACACTACACCCAGCATGACCCCCTACACTACCCAAACACCACTGCACTACCCTAAACCCTAAAACACTACCCACAGCACGACCCTCTACACTACCCAAACACCACTGCACTACCCTAAACACTAAAACACTACCCCAGCACGACCCCCTACACTACCCAAACACCATTGCACTACCTTAAACCCTTAAACACGACCCCCTACACTACCCAAACACCACTGCACTACCCTAAACCCTAAAACACTACCCCCAGCACAACCCCTACACTACATAAACACCACTGCACTACCCTAAACCCTAAAACACTACCCCCAGCATGACCCCCTCCACTACACAAACACCACTGCATAACCCTAAACCCTAAAACACTACCCCCAGCATCACCCCCTACACTACCCAAACACCACTGCACTACCCTAAACACTAAAACACTACCGCCAGCATGACTCCCTACACTACACAAACACCACTGCACTACCCTAAACCCTAAAACACTACCCCTAGCATGACCCCCTACACTACCCAATCAACACTGCACTACACTAAACCCTAAAAGACTACCCCAGCACGACCCCCGACACTACCCAAACACCACTGCACTACCCTAAATCCTAGAATATTAACCCCAGCACGACCCCCTACACTACCCAAACACCACTGCACTACCCTAAACCCTAAAACACTACCCCCAGCACGACCCCTACACTACACAAACACCACTGCACTACCCTAAACCCTAAAACACTACCCCCAGCATGACCCCCTACACTACCCAAACACCACTGCACTACCCTAAACCCTAAAACACTACCCCCAGCACGACCCCCTACACTACACAAACACCACTGCACTACCCTAAACTCTAGAATAGTAACCCCAGCATGACCCCCTACACTACACAAACACCACTGCACTACCCTAAACCCTAAAACACTACCGCCAGCAAGACCCCCTACGCTACCCAAACACCACTGCACTACCCTAAACCCTAAAACACTACCCCCAGCACGACCCCTACCATACCCAAACACCACTGCACTACCCTAAACCCTAAAACACTACCCCAGCACCCCACACACTACCCAAACACCACTGCACTACCCTAATCCCTAAAACAGTACCCCCAGCACGACCCCTACACTACAGAAACATCACTGCACTACACAAAATCTACCCCCAGCACGACCCCCTACACTACACAAACACCACTGCACTACCCTAAGCCCTAAAACACTACCCCCAGCACGACCCCTACACTACCCAAATACCACTGCACTACCCTAAACACTAGAAAAGTAATCCCAGCATGACCCCCTACACTACACAAACACTAATGCACTACCCTAAACCCTAAAACACTACACCCAGCATGACCCCCTACACTACCCAAACGTCACTGCACTATCCTAAACCCTAAAACAATACCCCCAGCACGACCCCCTACACTACACAAACACCACTGCACTACCCTAAACCCTAAAACACTACCCCCAGCATGACACCCTACACTACCCAAACACCATTGCAATACCCTAAACCCTAAAACACTACCCCCAGCACAACCTCCTACAGTACCCAAACACCACTGCACTACCCTAAACCCTAAAACACTACCCCAGCACGACCCCTATACTACCCAAACTTCACTTCACTACCCTAAACCCTAAAACACTACCCCCGGCACGACCCCCTACACTACACAAACACCACTGCACTACCCTAAACCCTAAAACACTACCCCAGCACAACCCCCTACACTACTCAAACACCACTGCACTACCCTAAACCCTAAAACACTTCCCCAGCATGACCCCCAAAACTACCCAAACACCACTGCACTACCCTAAACCCTAAAACACTACCCCCAGCACGACCCCCTACACTACACAAACACCACTGCACTACTCAAAACCCTAAAACACTATACCCAGCATGACCCCCACACTACCCAAACACCACTACACTACCCTAAACCCTAAAAAACTACCCCCAGCAAGACCCCCTACACTACCCAAACACCACTGCACTACCCTAAACCATAAAACATCACCCCAGCACGATCCCCTACACTGCACAAACACCACTGCATGACCCTAAATCTACCCCCAGCACGACCCCCTACACTACACAAACACCACTGCACTACCCTAAACCCTAAAACACTATCCCCAGCACGACCTCCTACACTACCAAAACACCGCTGCACTACCCTAAGCCCTAAAACACTACCCCAGCACAACCCCTACACTACTCAAACACCGCTGCACTACCCTAAGCCCTAAAACACTACCCCCAGCACGACCCCCTATACTACCCAAACACCACTGCACTACCTTAAACCCTAAACCACTACTCCCAGCACGACCCCCTACACTACACAAACACCACTGGACTACCCTAAACCCTAAAACACTACCCCCAGCACGACCCCCTACACTACCCAAACACCGCTGCATTACCCTAAGCCCTAAAACACTACCCCCAGCATGATCCCCTATACTACCCAAACACCACTGCACTACCCTAAATCCTAAAACACTACCCCCAGCACGACCCCCTACACTACCCAAACACCACTGCACTACCCTAAACCCTAAAACACTACCCCCAGCACGACCCCCTACACTACCCAAACACCACTGCACTACCCTAAAGCCTAAAACAGTACCCCCAGCACGACCCCCTGCACTATACAAACACCACTGGACTACCCTAAATCTACCCCCAGCACGACCCATTACACTACACAAACACCACTGCACTACCCTAAACCCTAAAACACTACCCGCAGCACGGCCCCCTACACTACCCAAACACCACTGCACTACCCTAAGCCCTAAAACACTACCCCTAGCACGACCCCCTGCACTACCCAAACACCGCTGCACTACCCTAAGCCCTAAAACACTACCCCCAGCATGACCCCCTACTCTACCCAAACACCACTGCACTACCCTAAACCCTAAAACACTACCCCCAGCACGACCCCTGCACTACCCAAACACCGCCTCACTACCCTAAGCCCTAAAACACTACCCCAAGCATGACCCCTACACTACCCAAACACCACTGCACTATCCTAAACCCTAAAACACTACCCCCAGCACGACCCCTACACTACACAAACACCACTGCACTACCTTAAACCCTAAAACACTACCTCAGCACCACCCCTACACTACCCAAACACCACTGCACTACCCTAAATTATAAAACACTACCCCCAGCACGACCCCTACACTACCCAAACACCACTGCACTACCCTAAACCCTAAAACACTACCCCCAGCATGACCCCTACACTACCCAAACACCACTGCACTACCCTAAACCCTAAAACACTACCCCCAGCACCCCACACACTACCCAAACACCACTGCACTACCCTAATCCCTAAAACAGTACCCCCAGCACGACCCCCTACACTACAGAAACACCACTGCACTACACAAAATCTACCCCCAGCACGACCCCCTACACTACACAAACACCACTGCACTACCCTAAACCCTAAAACACTACCCCCGGCACGACCCCCTATACTACCCAAACACCGCTGCACTATCCTTAGCCCTAAAACACTACCCCCAGCACGACCCCCTATACTACCCAGACACCGCTGCACTACCCTAAGCCCTAAAACACTACCCCCAGTACGACCCCCTACACTACCCAGACACCGCTGCACTACCCTAAGCCCTAAAACACTACCCCCAGCACGACCCCCTACACTACCCAAATACCACTGCACTACCCTAAACCCTAGAAAAGTAACCCCAGCACGACCTCCTACACTACCCAAACACCACTGCACTAACCTAAACCCTAAAACACTACCCCCAGCATGACCCCCTACACTACACAAACACCACTGCACTACCCTAAACCCTAGAAAAGTAATCCCAGCATGACCCCCTACACTACACAAACACTAATGCACTACCCTAAACCCTAAAACACTACACCCAGCATGACCCCCTACACTACCCAAACACCACTGCACTATCCTAAACCCTAAAACAATACCCCCAGCACGACCCCTACACCACACAAACACCACTGCACTACCCTAAACCCTAAAACACTACCCCCAGCATGACCCCCTACACTACCCAAACACCACTGCACTACCCTAAACCCTAAAACACTACCCCCAGCACAACCTCCTACAGTACTCAAACACCACTGCACTACCCTAAACCCTAAAACACTACCCCCAGCACAACCCCCTACACTACCCAAACACCACTGCACTACCCTAAACCCTAGAAAAGTAACCCCAGCACGACCTCCTACACTACCCAAACACCACTGCACTAACCTAAACCCTAAAACACTACCCCCAGCATGACCCCCTACACTACACAAACACCACTACACTACCCTAAACCCTAGAAAAGTAACCCCAGCATGACCCCCTACACTACACAAACACTAATGCACTACCATAAACCCTAAAACACTACACCCAGCATGACCCCCTACACTACCCAAACACCACTGCACTATCCTAAACCCTAAAACAATACCCCCAGCATGACCCGCTACACTACACAAACACCACTGCACTACCCTAAACCCTAAAACACTACCCCTGCATGACCCCCTACACTACCCAAACACCACTGCACTACCCTAAACCCTAAAACACTACCCCCAGCACAACCTCCTACAGTACCCAAACACCACTGCACTACCCTAAACCCTAAAACACTACCCCAGCACGACCCCTATACTACCCAAACACCACTTCACTACCCTAAACCCTAAAACACTACCCCCGGCATGACCCCTACACTACACAAACACCACTGCACTACCCTAAACCCTAAAACACTACATCAGCACGACCCCCTACACTACTCAAACACCACTGCACTACCCTAAACCCTAAAACACTTCCCCATCATGACCCCCTACACTACCCAAACACCACTGCACTACCCTAAACCCTAAAACACTACCCCCAGCACGACCCCCTACACTACCCAAACACCACTGCACTACTCTAACCCTAAAACACTATACCCAGCATGACCCCCACACTACCCAAACACCACTACACTACCCTAAACCCTAAAAAACTACCCCCAGCAAGACCCCCTACACTACCCAAACACCACTGCACTACCCTAAACCATAAAACACTACCCTCAGCATGACCCCCTACACTACACAAACACCACTGCACGACCCTAAATCTATCCCCAGCACGACCCCTATACTACACAAACACCACTGCACTACCCTAAGCCCTAAAACACTACCCCAGCACAACCCCCTACACTACCCAAACACCGCTGCACTACCCTAAGCCCTAAAACACTACCCCCAGCACGACCCCCTATACTACCCAAACACCACTGCACTACCCTAAACCCTAAACCACTACTCCCAGCACAACCCCCTACACTACACAAACACCACTGCACTACCCTAAACCCTAAAACACTACCCCCAGCACGACCCCCTACACTACCCAAACACCCCTGCACTACCCTAAACCCTTAAACACTACCCCCAGCAGGACCCCTATACTACAAAAACACCACTGCACTACCCTAAACCCTAAACCACTACTCCCAGCACGACCCCCTACACTACCCAAACACCACTGCACTACCCTAAACCTTAAAACACTACCCCCAGCACGATCCCCTACACTACCCAAACACCACTGCACTAACCTAAACCCTAAAACACTACCCCCAGCACGACCCCCTACACTACCCAAACACCACTGCACTTCCCTAAACCCTAAAACACTACCCCCAGCACAACCCCCTACACTACCGAAACACCACTGCACTACCCTAAACCCTAAAACACTACCCCCAGCACAACCCCCTACACTACCCAAACACCACTGCACTACCCTAAACCCTAAAACACTACCCCCAGCACGACCCCTATACTACACAAACACCACTGCACTACCCTAAACCCTAAAACACTACCCCAGCACGACCCCTACACTACACAAACACCACTGCACTACCCTAAACCCTAAAACACTACCCCAGCACGACCCCCTACACTACACAAATGCTACTGCACTACCCTGAACCCTAAAACCCTACCCCAGCACGACCCCCTAAACTACCCAAACACTGCTGCACTACCCTAAACCCTAAAACACTAACCCCAGCACAACCCCCTTTACTACCCAAACACCGCTGCATTACCTAAACCCTAAAACACTACCCCCAGCATGACCCCCTACACTACCCAAAAACCAGTGCACTACCCTAAACCCAAAAACACTACCGCCAGCACGACCCCCTACACAACACAAACACCGCTGCACTACCCTAAACCCTAAAACACTACCCACAGCACAACCCCCTACACTACCCTAACACTGCTGCACTACCCTAAACTCTAAAACACTACCCCCAGCACGACTTCCTACACTACCCAAACACTGCTGCACTACACTAAGCCCTAAAACACTACCCCCAACACAACTTCTACACTACCCAAACACCGCTGCACTACCCTAAGCCCTAAAACACTACCCCCAGCACGACCCCCTACACTACCCAAACACCGCTGCACAACCCTAAGCCCTAAAACACTACCCCCAGCACGACCCCCTACACTACCCAAACACCGCTGCACTACCCTAAGCCGTAACACACTACCCCCAGCACTACCCTCTACACTACCCAAAGACCGCTGCACTACCCTAAGCCGTAAAATACTACCCCAAGCACGACCCCCTACACTACCCAAAGACCGCTGTACTACCCTAAGCCCTAAAACACTACCTCCAGCACGACCCCCTACACTACCCAAACACCACTGCTCTACCCTAAACCCTAAAACACTACCCCCAGCATGACCCCTACACTACACAAACACCACTGCACTACCCTAAACCCTATAACACTACCCCCAGCATGACCCCTACACTCCACAAACACCACTGCACTACCCTAAACCCTAAAACACTATCCCCAGCATGACCCCCTACACTACCCAAACACCACTGCACTACCCTAAACCCTAGAAAAGTAACCCCAGCACAACACCCTACACTACCCAAACACCACTGCACTACCCTAAACCCTAAAACACTACCCCCAGCACGACCCCCTACACTACACAAACACCACTGCACTATCCTAAACCCTATCAAAGTAACCCCAGCTCGACCCCCTACACTACACAAACACCACTGCACTACCCTAAACCCTAAAACACTACCCCCAGCACGACCCCTACACTACCCAAACACCACTGCACTATCCTAAACCCTAAAACACTAGCCCCAGCACGACCCCCTACACTACACAAACACCACTGCACTACCTTAAACCCTAAAACACTACCCCCAGCACGACCCCCTACACTACACAAACACCACTGCACTACCCTAAACCCTAAAACACTACCCCCAGCACGACCCCCTACACTACACCAACACCACTGTACTACCTTAAACCCTAAAACACTACCCCAGCACGACCCCCTACCCTACACAAACACCACTGCACTACCCTAAACCCTAAAACACTACCCCCAGCACGACCCCCTACACTACCCAAACACCACTGCACTACCCGAAACCCTAGAAAAGTAACCCCCACCCCATGCCCAATCCCCCTTACCTCGTGGTTCCTCTCTCCTCCTGCTTCCTGCTTCACGTCGTCTCTGAGGGTGGGGTGGTGCACGTCATTGTGAGGAAACGGAACAGCCTCTGTTTCCTTACAACAACGTGGATCGTCTACATATTTTTAGAACGCATGGTCATTTACCATACATACCTTTACAACAAAATTCGTTGTAAAGGCATGCTTGGTAAATGACCATGCGTTCTAAAAAAATGCGTAGTAATGACTTTGCGATGTACAACGCATGCGTGGTAATGCATGCGTTGTAATAGTATCGCGAAGTTAAAAAGTTGTTGTAACGGCTATTTACCGATCGAAGCTGGCCCCTGTTCTTCAGTGAGTCGTTTATTTGATAAATTGGGAGGAAGGAATGTGTTTTTTTACCGAAAAGTGCATTCCCGGCTGTTGTATTGTGAAAGTGTCCGCGTGGCCTGGTTTCACTTCCGGTGAGAGAGTGGAAGAGTCTGTTTGGATCTAAAGGAGTTCTGTTGTTGGACGGGGCCGGCGCGACATGTCATCAGAAAACACAGCTAATGGAATGCGTCCTCCCCGCAGTGTTGGGCAGTGCCATGAGAGGTAAACGAGTGTGCGTCCCACTGCAGTATGACCGTACCGTGCTTCAGTATCTACAGGAGGACATTTACATCTGCTGCGTGACCCATGTGCCGCCTCCAGGATAAGGGAGGCAGAAGCGGCATCCATCGCAGGTCCTCTTGAAGACCGTTGTAGCACTAATTCTACATTTTGGAACTAGGGCATTTTAACCTCGTTGTTCCTGCCAGATACAAAGAGAAGATCCTGTGTTATTCAGTGCCCTCGTTACCTTTTTTGTGGGTAGTGGTGCTTGTCACTTCACTGCCCCGCCGGTGCACACGACTGGGCTCCCCCACCTCATGTGCCATCTGCAGGGCCTCTGCCCTCGGATCACTGGTTTCGGTTTCTGGAGTGGCAACATAAACAGTTGCTCCCAAAGGACTAGCCTGAACACTTAGGTGACGAAAATATTTGAGTGAATCTGTAAGAGGGAGGTGAAGCAAAATTAGACCTCACTCTAGCAATCAATGCAGAATAAATCCAAAGTCCTATATTAATAAATCAATGTATGGCTTATATGTATATTTTATAAAAAATGAATGTAATTAATTATCAGTTATGTTATTGCAGTACTTGAAACAATAGCGATTCAATTGTGTGAGTGTTAATCCACTGTCGCATACTATAATGTCCATAAAGTGTCCATTTGCTTGTTTGAGTTGTTAGCAAGATGACACCTGGTTGTGGGTGGAGCAAATAGCAGAGGGTGTCAAAAACAAGCTACACAGTTCCAGTTTTAAAAATCCCACAGATCAGGAAAGTCAGACAGAGTCACGACCTTGTGGCGGCCAAGGCTTCCTCAACGCAATCCGGTATACTTTTGTTCGGATTTAATCTGGGGTCTACCATTTTGCCCAAGCATACAGTCCTGAGGTTGGACTTGCTTATCCATTAAATCAGAGCTTGACAAGCTGTGCTCTGACATCAGTATGCTCTTTTGTGGAACAGCCATGGGCGTTACAGATGCTGTTATGCCAACAACTAGGCTCCTCTGAGGGCTCCCTCCCAAGCATGAAGTTCTCTTCCTAGCCCCGGAGACCAAACACACCCTACATCTTGTGATTTATCAAACTGCCATGTGCTGCAGAAGCTGAAGGCTATGGACGTGGGAGCGCCTAAGTGACAAGGACATATCCCTGCTAGCCTGGGAACCAATAAAAGCAATTGTATGATGGAACAACTACCACATGAACAACGACAGTCTAAACCACTACTCCTCAACCACTACTTAGTCTAAACCACTAAAGTTTTAACAACTACTATTTTTTACAACTACTATGCCTTTACCATGATTGCCTTTACCCCATTAATGTATCTATTTTCCAGGTAAGTATAAACCCATATGCGTGTGTATATGTATATATATATATATATATATATGTGTAATGGGTTTGTATGTACCTGTAAAAATCTTAAATTTCGTGGTAAAGGCATGCATGCTAAAGACATATGTGTTGTAAAAATTAATAATGATAAGTATTAACACTATATACACACATATATATATATGTATGTATATATAGTATGTATGTATATATACATACACACACACCCCTTTACTCACTTTTAATGTTATAAATTTCCTTTCCACCCAAAAACCTACACCCACCCAAAACCTTAAAAATTCCCTTTCCACCCAAAAACCTATACCCACCCTGAACCCTAAAAATTCCCTTTCCACCCAAACACCCACACCCATCCTAAACCCTGTAAATACCCTTGCAATCCCAAAAACCCATACCTACCTTAAACCCTAAAATTACCCTTGCCACCCAAAAACCCACACCCACCCTAAAATTACCCTTGTTACCCAAAAACCTCTTACCCACCCTTAACCCTAAAAATACACTTGCCGCCCAAAAACCCATACCCACCCTAAAATTAGCCTTGCCACCCAAAAACCCATACCCACCCAAAACCCTAAAATTACCCTTGCCACCCAAAAACCCACACCCACCCTTAACCCTAAAATCCCTTCCCACCCCAAAACCCATACCCACCCTAAACCCTAAAAATACCCTTGCAATCCCAAAACCCATACCCACCCAAAATCCTAAAATTACCCTTGCCACCCAAAAACCATGCCCACCCTAAACCCTAAAAATACCCTTGCAATCCCAAAAACCCATACCCACCCGAAATCCCAAATATACCCTTGCCACCCAAAAACTCATACTCATGATACACTTGCCACTATATATATATATATTCACTGAAAAAACCATAGGTTTTAGGGACAGTTATAGTTAGTTGGACATTTCACTCGTACAAAACCATAGAAATTCCCCGTTATAGTTAGTTCAGCTAACTATAACTCGCGCCACCACAATGCACTGCTGATGACGTCACATATTACATCACTCATGACATGGTCAGTTACATCACTGATGACATCACTGATGACATCTCAAATGACATCACTGATGACATCATCCAGTGACTGTGTGTTTCTGTAAAGTTTAAATATGTTTAATATATATAGGGAAAGGCGTATTGAAGAATGAGTGGGTGTATAAGTGTCTGAATGGATGATTTAGTACGTGAGTGACTGACTCTACAAGTGAGTGATTAAATGTATCTTACTGAATGCATGGGTTAGTGACTAAACTGTGTGAATGTCTGTATCCGTCTGTCTGTTGGTTTGTAAGCGGCTGCATGAGCTTTCTGAATAGCTACATGAGTGTCTACATGGGTTATTGATTGATTGTCTGAGTATCTGTATGGGTGCCTGAGTGTTTGTGTGGGTGGGGTGTGTGTGACTCTGTGCATAGATGTGTGAGTTGGTGATTCACTGGGTGCATGGTTTCAAGAGTGCATCTGTGATGGACTGTATGGGTGGGTGAGTGTGTGTATGGGTGTGTTAGTGATTGAATGTATATCTCAGTGGTACATGTGTGAGTAACTACATATGTGAAAGGCAGTATATATGTGTGTTGGAGTATATAAATGGCTATAAGTGAGAGTGTGTGATTGTGAGAGTGGCTGTATGGATGAGTGTGTACTTGTATCAGTGATTGTATAAGAGCGTAAGAATGTGCTAGTATTTGTATGAGTAAGTGAGCTGGTGTGTGTATAACTGTATAGGTGAGTAAATGGGTGTGTGATTAAGTTTTTTGCATGACTGACTAGGTGTGTGAGTACCTCTATGGATGAGTGGCGGTGTGTGAGTGTTTATATAGGTGTATGAGTGCATATGATAGTCCTGTACTGAGTGACTAAGTATGAGTGACTGTACGGGTGAGTGAGTGGATGTGTGTGTAGACCTAAGAATCAGTGAGTGGGTATGACGTTTTTGGTGTTGGAGTGTCTATGGTTTTGAGAATGGCAGTCTGTAATTTAGAGTGGGTGTATCAAAAGTTATATTAGGGTGTGAGAAGATGCATGAAATTATCACATGGATGATGTCATCAGTGATGTCATTTGAGATGTCATTAGTGATGTCATCAGTGATGTCACTGACCATGTCATGAGTGATGTAATATGTGACGTCATCAGCAGTGCATTGCGGGCGCGAGTTATAGTTAGCTGAACTAACTATAACGGGGAATTTCTATGGTTTTGTACGAGTGAAATGTCCAACTAACTATAACTGTCCCTAAAACCTATGGTTTTTTCAGTGAATTTCAAAAGTTTTTAAATGCTAATTTCTAACTATAACGTGTCTGAAACCTATGGTTTTTTCAGTGAATTTCAAAGGTTTTTAAATGCTAATTTCTAACTATAACGTGCCTGAAACCTATGATTTTTTAAGTGAATTTCAAAGGTTTTTTTAAATGCTAGTTTCTAACTATGCCTACAGAGGTAGGACATGTGAAGAAAGAAGAAAAAACGCACAGAAAGAAGCAAAAGATGTGCAGAAAGAACCAACAGAGGAGCAGAAAGAGGCCTTGTTGCAAAATCATCCTGTGCCCACAACTTTTTTTATGACGGGTACTGGTGGTAACTGACTCTGACTAACCAGAGCCAGTGCTATGCTAAAAGACACTTAGAATACAGTGAAAACACCTACATACACTAGGGAACACTATGCGTTGGGGTACCCCTGTGATTAGCATGACCTCCTCTGCAAGTCCCTAGTACATAATAGGGCAGGGGGATTAAAACTACCTCTTAAAGCACGCTACAGGGCGCGTTTGCACAGTGGTGAAGGGAGGGGGGCCTGAGGTGACATGTGTGCAAACGCACCCGTGGCGCGTTTTAAGTTGCGTGATTAAGTCCCCTTGAATTCTGAGGGTCCCTGGGGCCCAACTAGCCCCCAGGTACCTACAGTTAGGACCACAGAGCTGAGGTTGCAGAGAGGCGTTCCGAGGCCACGCACCTTTTTCACCTCTCTGCAACGCAACTCTGTTGTGCTTACTGAAGGTACCTGGTGGGCTAGTTGGCCCCCAGGGTCCCTCAGGATTCAAAGGGAATTAATTCCCCAACTTAAAACGCACCACAGGGCGTGTTTGCGCACATGTCACCTGAGGCCCCGCCCCTCCCTTCACCACTGTGCAAACGCGCCCCGTGGTGCGTTTTAAGTTGGGGGATTAGGTCACCTTGAATCCTGAGGGTCCCTGGGGCCCAATTAGCCCACTAGGTACTTCCAGTAAGCACCACAGGCCTGCGTTGCAACGCCTGTAACAAATTGTGCAGTTGTGTTTAGGTAGTGAAGAGGGTCGTGCTGGGGCTAGTGTTTTAGGGTTTAGGGTAGTGCAGTGGTGTTTGTGTAGTGTAGGGGTCATGCTGGGGGTAGATTTAGGGTTTAGGGTAGTACAGTGGTGTTTGGGTAGTGTAGGGAGTCGTGCTGGGGGAGTGTTTTAGGGTTTAGGTAGTGCAGTGGTGTTTGGGTAGTGTAGAGGGTTGTGCTGAGGGTAGTGTTTTAGGGTTTAGGGTAGTGCAGTTGTGTTTGGGTAGTGTAGGGGTCGTGCTGGAGGTAGTGATTTAGGGTAGTGCAGTGGTGTTTGGGTAGTGTAGGGGTACTGCTGGGGAAGTGTTTTAGGGTTTAGGTTAGTGCAGTGGTGTTTGGGTAGTGTAGGGAGTCGTGCTGGGGGAGTGTTTTAGGGTTTAGGGTAGTGCAGTGGTGTTTGTGTAGCGTAGGGGGTAGTGTTTTAGGGTTTAGGGTACTGCAGTGGTGTTTGTGTAGTGTAGGAGGTCGTGTTTTAGGGTTTAGGGTAGTGCAGTGGTCTTTGGGTAGTGTAGGGAGTCGTGCTGGGGTAGTGTTTTAGGGTTTAGGGTAGTGTAGGAGGTCATGCGGGGGTAGTGTTTTAGGGATTAGGGTAGTGCATTGGTGTTTGGGTAGTGTAGGGGGTCATGCGGGGGTAGTGTTTTAGGGTTTAGGGCAGTGCAGTGGTGTTTGGGTAGTGTAGGGGTCGTGCTGGGGGAGTGTTTTAGTGTTTAGGGCAGTGCAGTGGTGTTCGGGTAGTGTAGGGGTCGTGCTGGGGGAGTGTTTTAGGGTTTAGGGCAGTGCAGTGGTGTTTGGGTAGTGTAGGGGTCGTGCTGGGGGAGTGTTTGAGGGTTTAGGGCAGTGCAGTCGTGTTCGGGTAGTGTAGGGGTTGTGCTGGGGTAGTATTTTAGGGTTTAGGGTAGTGCAGTGGTGTTCGGGTAGTGTAGGGGGTCGTGCTGGGGGTAGTGTTCTAGGGTTTAGGGCAGTGCAGTGGTGTTTGGGCAGTGTAGGGGGTAATGCTGGGGGTGGTGTTTTAGGGTTTAGGGCAGTGCAGTGGTGTTCGGGCAGTGTAGGGGGTCGTGCTGGGGGTGGTGTTTCAGGGTTTAGGGCAGTGCAGTGGTGTTCGGGCAGTGTAGGGGGTGGTGTTTCAGGGTTTAGGGCAGTGCAGTGGTGTTCGGGCAGTGTAGGGGGTCGTGCAGGGGTGGTGTTTCAGGGTTTAGGGCAGTGGTGTTCGGGCAGTGTAGGGGGTCGTGCTGGGGCTGGTGTTTCAGGGTTTGGGGCAGTGCAGTGGTATTCGAGCAGTAAAGGGGTCGTGCTGGGGGTGGTGTTTCAGGGTTTAGGGCAGTGCAGTGGTGTTCTGGCAGTGTAGGGGGCGGTGCAGGGGTGGTGTTTCAGGGTTTAAGGCAGTGCAGTGGTGTTCAGGCAGTGTAGGGGGTGCTGCAGGGGGTGGTGTTTCAGGGTTTACGGCAGTGCAGTGGTGTTCGGGCAGTGTAAGGGGTCATGCAGGGGGTGGTGTTTCAGGGTTTAGGGCAGTGCAGTGGTGTTCGGGCAGTGTAGGGGGTCGTGTTGGGGCTGTAGTTTCAGGGTTTAGGGCAGTACAGTGGTGTTCGGGCAGTGTAGGGGGTCGTGCTGGGGCTGGTGTTTCAGGGTTTAGGGCAGTGCAGTGGTGTTCGGGCAGTGTAGGGGGTTGTGCTGGGGCTGGTGTTTCAGGGTTTAGGGCAGTGCAGTGGTGTTCGGGCAGTGTAGGTGGTCGTGCTGGGGCTGGTGTTTCAGGGTTTAGGGCAGTGCAGTGGTGTTCGGGCAGTGTAGGGGGTCATGCTGGGGCTGGTGTTTCAGGGTTTAGGGCAGTGCAGTGGTGTTCGGGCAGTGTAGGGGGTCTTGCTGGGGCTGGTGTTTCAGAGTCTAGGGCAGTGCAGTGGTGTTCGGGCAGTGTAGGGGTCTTGCTGGGGCTGGTGTTTCAGTGTTTAGGGCAGTGCAGTGGTGTTCGGGCAGTGTAGGGGGTCGTGCTGGGGGTGGTGTTTCAGGGTTTAGGGCAGTGCAGTGGTGTTTGGGCAGTGTAGGGGGTCATGCTGGGGCTAGTGTTTCAGGATTTAGGGCAGAGCAATGGTGTTCAGGCAGTGTAGGGGTTTTGCTGGAGGTGGTGTTTCAGGGTTTAGGGCAGTGCAGTGGTGTTCGTGCAGTGTAGGTGGTGGTGTTTCAGGGTTTAGGGCAGTGGTGTTCAGGCAGTGTAGGGGGTCTTGCTGGGGTTGATGTTTCAGGGTTTAGGGCAGTGCAGTGGTGTTCGGGCAGTGTAGGGGGTCGTGCTGGGGGTGGTGTTTCAGGGTTTAGGGCAGTGCAGTGGTGTTCCGGCAGTGTAGGAGGTCATGCAGGGGTGGTGTTTCAGGGTTTAGGGCAGTGCAGTGGTGTTCGGGCAGTGTAGGGGGTCGTGCTGGGGGTGGTGTTTCAGGGTTTAGGGCAGTGCAGTGGTGTTCGGGCAGTGTAGGGTATCGTGCTGAGGGGTGGTGTTTCAGGGTTTAGGGCAGTGCAGTGGTGTTTGGGCAGTGTAGGGGTCATGCAGGGGTGGTGTTTCAGGGTTTAGGGCAGTGCAGTGGTGTTCGGGCAGTGTAGGGGGTCGTGCTGTGGGTGGTGTTTCAGGGTTTAGGGCAGTGCAGTGGTGTTCGGGCAGTGTAGGGTATCGTGCTGAGGGTGGTGTTTCAGGGTTTAGGGCAGTGCAGTGGTGTTTGGGCAGTGTAGGGGTCGTGCAGGGGTGGTGTTTCAGGGTTTAGGGCAGTGCAGTGGTCTTCGGCCAGTGTAGGTGGTCTTGCTGGGGGTGGTGTTTCAGGCTTTAGTGCAGTGGTGTTCGGGCAGTGTAGGGGTCTTGCTGGGGCTGGTGTTTCAGGGTTTAGGGCAGTGCAGTGGTGTTCGGGCAGTGTAGGGGGTCGTGCTGGGGCTGGTGTTTCAGGGTTTAGGGTAGTGCAGTGGTGTTCGGGCAGTGTAGGGGGTCATGATGGGGCTGGTGTTTCAGGGTTTAGGGCAGTGCAGTGGTGTTCGGGCAGTGTAGGGGGTCTTGCTGGGGCTGGTGTTTCAGAGTCTAGGGCAGTGCAGTGGTGTTCGGGCAGTGTAGGGGGTCTTGCTGGGGCTGGTGTTTCAGTGTTTAGGGCAGCGCAGTGGTGTTCGGGCAGTGTAGGGGTCGTGCTGGGGGTGGTGTTTCAGGGTTTAGGGCAGTGCAGTGGTGTTTGGGCAGTGTAGGGGTCATGCTGGGGCTAGTGTTTCAGGATTTAGGGCAGAGCAATGGTGTTCAGGCAGTGTAGGGGTTTTGCTGGAGGTGGTGTTTCAGGGTTTAGGGCAGTGCAGTGGTGTTCGTGCAGTGTAGGTGGTGGTGTTTCAGGGTTTAGGGCAGTGGTGTTCAGGCAGTGTAGGGGGTCTTGCTGGGGTTGATGTTTCAGGGTTTAGGGCAGTGCAGTGGTGTTCGGGCAGTGTAGGGGGTCGTGCTGGGGGTGGTGTTTCAGGGTTTAGGGCAGTGCAGTGGTGTTCCGGCAGTGTAGGAGGTCGTGCAGGGGTGGTGTTTCAGGGTTTAGGGCAGTGCAGTGGTGTTCGGGCAGTGTAGGGGGTCGTGCTGGGGTGGTGTTTCAGGGTTTAGGGCAGTGCAGTGGTGTTCGGGCAGTGTAGGGTATCGTGCTGAGGGGTGGTGTTTCAGGGTTTAGGGCAGTGCAGTGGTGTTTGGGCAGTGTAGGGGTCGTGCAGGGGGTGGTGTTTCAGGGTTTAGGGCAGTGCAGTGGTCTTCGGCCAGTGTAGGTGGTCTTGCTGGGGGTGGTGTTTCAGGCTTTAGTGCAGTGGTGTTCGGGCAGTGTAGGGGGTCTTGCTGGGGTGGTGTTTCAGGGTTTAGGGCAGTGCAGTGGTGTTCGGGCAGTGTAGGGGGTCTTGCTGGGGCTGGTGTTTCAGGGTTTAGGGCAGTGCAGTGGTGTTCGGGCAGTGTAGGGGGTCGTGCTGGGGCTGGTGTTTGAGGGTTTAGGGTAGTGCAGTGGTGTTCGGGCAGTGTAGGGGGTCGTGCTGGGGCTGGTGTTTCAGGGTTTAGGGCAGTGCAGTGGTTTTCGGGCAGTGTAGGCGGTCGTGCTGGGGCTGGTGTTTCAGGGTTTAGGGCAGTGCAGTGGTGTTCGGGCAGTGTAGGGGTCGTGCTGGGGGTGGTGTTTCAGGGTTTAGGGCAGTGCAGTGGTGTTCGGGCAGTGTAGGGGGTCGTGCTGGGGCTGGTGTTTCATGGTTTAGGGCAGTGCAGTGGTGTTCGGGCAGTGTAGGGGGTCGTGCTGGGGTGGTGTTTCAGGGTTTAGGGCAGTGCAGTGGTGTTCGGGCAGTGTAGGGGGTCATGCTGGGGGTGGTGTTTCAGGGTTTAGGGCAGTGCAGTGGTGTACGGGCAGTGTAGGGTGTCTTGCTGGGGGTGGTGTTTCAGGGTTTAGGGCAGTGGTGTTCGGGCAGTGTAGGGGTCTTGCTGGGGGTAGTGTTTCGGGGTTTAGGGCAGTGCAGTGGTGTTCGTGCAGTGTAGGGGGTCATGCTGGGGGTGGTGTTTCAGGGTTTAGGGCAGTGCAGTAGTGTTTGGGCAGTGTAGGGGATCGTGCAGGGGGTGGTGTTTCAGGGTTTAGGGCAGTGCAGTGGTGTTCGGGCAGTGTAGGGGGTCATGCTGGGGGTGGTGTTTCAGGGTTTAGGGCAGTGCAGTGGTGTTCGGGCAGTGTAGGGGGTCATGCAGGGGTGGTGTTTCAGGGTTTAGGGCAGTGCAGTGGTGTTCGGGCAGTGTAGGGGTCATGCTGGGGCTGGTGTTTCAGGGTTTAGGGCAGTGCAGTGGTGTTCGGGCAGTGTAGGGGGTCTTGCTGGGGGTGGTGTTTCAGGGTTTAGGGCAGTGTAGTGGTGTTCGGGCAGTGTAGGGGGTCTTGCTGGGGGTAGTGTTTCAGGGTTTAGGGCAGTGCAGTGGTGTTCGTGCAGTGTAGGGGGTCGTGCTGGGGATGGTGTTTCAGGGTTTAGGGCAGTGCAGTGGTGTTCGGGCAATGTAGGGGGTCGTGCAGGGGTGGAGTTTCAGGGTTTAGGGCAGTGCAGTGGTGTTCGGGCAGTGTAGGGGGGCGTGCTGGGGGTGGTGTTTCAGGGTTTAGGGCAGTGCAGTGGTGTTCGGGCAGTGTAGGGGGTCGTGCTGGGGGTGGTGTTTCAGGGTTTAGGGCAGTGGTGTTCGGGCAGTGTAGGGGTCTTGCTGGGGGTGATGTTTCAGGGTTTAGGGCAGTGCAGTGGTGTTCGGGCAGTGTAGGAGGTCTTGCTGGGGGTAGTGTTTCAGGGTTTAGGGCAGTGCAGTGGTGTTCGGGCAGTGTAGGGGTCATGCTGGGGGTGGTGTTTCAGGGTTTAGGGCAGTGCAGTGGTGTTCGGGCAGTGTAGGGGGTCGTGCAGGGGCTGGTGTTTCAGGGTTTAGGGCAGTGCAGTGGTGTTCGGGCAGTGTAGGGGGTCGTGCTGGGGGTAGTGTTTTAGGGTTTAGGGTAGTGCAGTGGTGCTTGTGTAGTGTATGGGGTCGTGCTGGGGGTAGTGTTTTAGGGTTTAGGGTAGTGCAGTGGTGTTTGGGTAGTGTAGGGGGTCGTGCTGGGGGTAGTGTTTTAGGATTTAGGTTAGTGCAGTGGTGTTTGGGTAGTGTAGGGGTCGTGCTGGGGGTAGTGTTTTAGGGTTTAAGGTAGTGCAGTGGTGTTTGTGTAGTGTAGGGGGTCGTGCTGGGGGTAGTGTTTTAGGGTTTAGGGTAGTGCAGTGGTGCTTGTGTAGTGTAGGGGGTCGTGCTGGGGTAGTGTTTTAGGGTTTAGGGTAGTGCAGTGGTGTTTGTGTAGTGTAGGGGTCATGTTTTAGGGTAGTGCAGTGGTGTTTGGGTAGTGTAGGGGGTCGTGCTGGGGGTAGTGTTTTAGGATTTAGGTTAGTGCAGTGGTGGGGTAGTGTTTTAGTGTTTAGGGTAGTGCAGTGGTGTTTGTGTAGTGTAGGGGGTCATGCTGGGGGTAGTGTTTTAGCGTTTAGGATAGTGCAGTGGTGCTTGTGTAGTGTAGGGGGTCGTGCTGGGGTAGTGTTTTAGGGTTTAGGGTAGTGCAGTGGTGTTTTTGTAGTGTAGGGGGTCATGTTTTAAGATGCAACGCTCCAATACCTGACCAGTCTGCACTACATAAAACTGCAAAAAAACTAAAAATAAAAAGTGTTTTGCACACTTTTGTCATTGGGCTATATGTGGGCTACATCTGGGTAATATTTGTGCTACATTTGGGCTCTTTTTCCACTGGTGGCCATCTTGGAAGACTTCTTTGTTATGAAGTTTCCTAATTTCCTCATTTACTGCAGTCTCCTCAGTAGGAAATGCTTTCAGTTTTTACTTTGATTCCATCAAGAAGGCATTCAGATGTGTCACACATTTGCCATAAATTCAGAATGTTATTACTCTAGTTGTTCATTAGATCACTGTAGTAAGGCTACTGCTCACCAAGGAGTTAACTGGAAGTCTACTGCTGGTATTGAAAGTGATTGTTTCAGTCTGCATGTCAGAATTTTCTAATGAAATAGAAGAGGATTTGAGATCTCACTTAAAACATGCACTAAATTTTCTTTTTGCAGCACTAACCATAATTTCTATGGCAAAATGAACCCCCTCATTTTGTTCCTTTTTAAATTAAATGTTTTAAGTGTTACCAGTTTATTCCAATCAAGATGGCTTCAGGTGTGCCATACATTTGTCATAAGTAAGGCTGTTAGCACTCTAGTTGTTCTTTAGAACACTCTGGGAAGCTGCAGTAGAACACAAAGGCATCAACTGACAGGCTGCTCCTGTTGAAATATAACAGGAAGATATTTGAGATCTCACTTAAAACGTCCTAATTTTTCTTTCTACAGCACTAACCATAATTTCTATGGCAAAATGAACCCCCTCATTTTGTTCCTTTTTAAATTAAATGTTTTAAGTGTTACCAGTTTATTCCAATCAAGATGGCTTCAGGTGTGCCATACTTTTGTCATAAGTAAGACTGTTAGCGCTTTAGTTGTTCTTTAGAACACTCTGGGAAGCTGCAGTAGAACACAAAGGCATCAACTGACAGGCTGCTCCTGTTGAAATATAACAGGAAGATATTTGAGATCACACTTGAAACATGTCCTAATTTTTCTTTCTACAGCACTAACCATAATTTCTATGACAAAATGAACCCCATCATTTTGTTCCTTTTTAAATTAAATGTTTTAAGTGTTACCAGTTTATTCCAATCAAGATGGCTTCAGGTGTGCCATACTTTTGTCATAAGTAAGACTGTTAGCGCTCTAGTTGTTCTTTAGAACACTCTGGGAAGCTGCAGTACAACACAAAGGCATCAACTGACAGGCTGCTCCTGTTGAAATATAACAGGAAGATATTTGAGATCACACTTGAAACATGTCCTAATTTTTCTTTCCAGAGCACTAACCATAATTTCTATGACAAGATGAACCCCATCATTTTGTTCCTTTTTAAATTAAATGTTTTAAGTGTTACCAGTTTATTCCAATCAAGATGGCTTCAGGTGTGCCATACTTTTGTCATAAGTAAGGCTGTTAGCACTCTAGTTGTTCTTTAGAACACTCTGGGAAGCTGCAGTAGAACACAAAGGAATCAACTGACAGTCTCTGCCCTTGTTGGATGTACATGTTTTACTGAGAATGTCAGACTTCATTCTCACATGACTGAGAAAGATAATGTGAATTTACAGAAAATATGCTCTCATTTTAGCTTCTAGGGCACCTTCCAAAACTGTATGGGACAATCATGTGAAAATAGTTTTCTCTCAAACATGATTCATGATATCCCAGCAGAAGGTTTTTCACAGGGTAAAATCACCTTAGAACACACCACAATTCCTGAAATTAGTATGGTACCATCAACAAATGAATTCTAATGTAACTAAAGTCTGTTATCACCCTTTATAGTTCTCCTTTTGGTAACCCTCAAAATCTTTGATTCACTACAATGCATTTCAAAGGGGTACTATCATTTATATTGGTCCCAAGATGGCTGCCAGCAATTCCAGGATGAAGTGCTGACAGCCAATCAGATCTCACGATGACATGTGTGGTTAGGCTCCGCCCAGATATATATGTGTTTTTACTTTTGATTTTCTCAGCAACTACTGAACGGATTTACACCATTTAACAAAAGGGTTCTTTTTGAACCAAGAACTACCTCTTTGCCAAATTTGGTGTAATTCCGTTCAGCAGTTCGGGCTGTAGTCTTGCATAAAGTTTCCTATGGGAAATTGATTTTTTGACTCTTATTTTTT
Organism: Calotriton arnoldi; assembly: GCA_963921515.1. Classification (NCBI taxonomy): domain Eukaryota; kingdom Metazoa; phylum Chordata; class Amphibia; order Caudata; family Salamandridae; genus Calotriton; species Calotriton arnoldi. Next base: position 1,919,234 of record CAWUFW010000920.1, on the reverse strand, counting down.
AATTTCTCCGCAACTACTGAACGGATTTACACCATTTAACAAAAGGGTTCTTTCTGAACCAAGAACTACCTCTTTGCCAAATTTGGTGTAATTCCGGTCAGCAGTTCGGGCTGTAGCCGTGTCTAAAGTTTCCTATGGGAAAATGAATGGGGAAAACACGTTTTGGGACCCCCTTTTTCTCGGCCCCCGCTTGACGAATCACCCTGAGACTTTCAGGGTAGGAGCGGACCGGAGCGGGCCATAAAGTTTGAAAATTTCGCGAAGATTCGTCAACCGACGCAAGAGTTATTTCAAATAGAATGTCGCGGATTTCCTATGGAAAATAGGTCCTAACTATAACTATCTACTGGCGACCGCCAGTAGATATATATATATATATATATATATATATATATATATATATATATATATATATATATATATATATATATATATCAGTCTTAAACAATCCAAGAGTGCCATCTACTGGTCTCAGAAGGTAAATTTAAACAACATACATTAATTAGTAAGATTGCATAAATAAACTTAGAAAATGTAAACCAGTTAATTATTTTTACAAAATGTTACACTCCATGAAAAAAACAAATCAGACAGACAACTTACTATAACAAAAGAAAAAACTAATCTCTTCATGCAGGTCGTTGTTTAGACAGGTCGTTGTTTAGACAGGTCGTTGTTTAGACTAGGTAGTTGTAAATGCAGTAGTGGTTGAGGGATCGTGGTTCAGGCCCCTCGTTGTTAAAGAGTAGTGGTAAAGGTCGTTTCCCAATAAAAGCAGCTCTTTGTCACCACCAGGGTCGGATTGGGAAGGCGGGCAATCGGGCATTGGCCAAAGCGCTAGTGCCTAAGGGTGATACGTGGGTCGTATTTTTTCAGGGCCCCTGCTTCTTTCCTGCCCTGCCAGGCCATAGCACTTCAGGCTATGGTGGGCGGGCGAGGGTGGTAACTGGAAAGTGTCATCATCGGCCTTACTGGGGGCCCGGTTTTGCTCCATTTGTTGGGCCATTCTTACCTCGGCCCCCATGGGGACGGCTAAACCCAGAAGCAGCGTCTTGCCCCTGACTCCTCCCCTGCCAGGCCATCACATTCAGGCAATGGTGGGCCAGGGAGGATGGGAGTATGCAAGGGCCCTGCTGGGGGTCCGGGGTTCTCTGACTATGGGCCATCTACATCTCAGCCCCCCTTGGAGCAGCAGCAGCTGTGTCCTTTTTCTTGACCCCTCCCATGCAAGGCCCTCGCCCTGAGGCTATGGAGGGAACAGGAGGTCATGAAGTAAGAGAAGCCTTCCTGGAGGGTGTGTGCATTTGCATAGGCCTCGCTGTGAAGCAACCTTTATTAAGCTTTTATTAAACTAAAAAGGAGGTGGCGTTGCAGCCAAACCTGCTGACTTGAAAGTGGGAAACCATCTTGTGATTCTGGGCAAATCACTTAATCTCCCAATACCTGAAGAAACAAGCATTTGCAATGCAATAGGTCTCGCATTTATGCGAGTTTGAGCTATTGACATTGCAAATAACAATGCCTTTTATTTTTGTTTTCGTTTTAAAAACATAACTAAAAGGCATTGTCATTTACAATGCAATTAGCTTAAACTCGGGTAACTGCGAGACCTATTGCATTGCAAATGCTTGTTGTTATTTCAACGTCATAGAAAATCCACACGTTTTCATCTATTCGCGGTGTTTCGTGTCCTTTCGTGATGTTTCACTATCTCATAGGAAAGGTTCTGGAGCTAAAATTCCAAGATATTTTTTCCTGAGTGAAATTGTTTTATTAATGGGCAGATTTCACGTTTCTCAGAATGTTTCGCTCCGTGCTGATTGTAGCCCTAACCTGGACTACTCTGTGTGAGAATCCTCGAAATCAAGAAGTAGCTGTACTATGAAGCGCTGTGAGTCCATACTAGCGGCAGAAGAGTAAAGCGACATAAACATGTCTAATATCACATAGTATGGTAGCTTAATAACATAACACATATCCAAAGCCAGTCATCTTCCATCCCACCCCTCCGCCATGACCCTCACAGACCCGCTCCTGCCTCAGCAGAGTCTCCGAGGGGGGCGGACACGGATCATTGCAAGCCACTGGGGGTAGAGGCGGCGGTGAGACAGCCCGGCTTGTCAAGGCCACCCCCAGCAAAGACTGACCCCTCCCCCTCACGGCCATCAGCAGACACAGTCCTGATGGAATGAGACACCCGGGCAGTGAGTGATTTCTATTAAAGTCACTTTCGATCTAACCTCAGACCCCTGCGGTCCCCATAGCTTCACCCCAGTTATGGAATCAGACCCTTTAAGTTTTGATGGCAACAAGAAATTATGCAGAGTGTAGCGCCTCTTGCCACCTAGCCCCTGCCTCTACCCTCGTTAGCAGTCCGCAAATTGGAGTGAAAAGCACCTTCGCTGAGCAGTTCACGCGCACTGTGTCTGTCAGGAGATGGATGCGTGCAGAGTGTCACGGGGCTTTTGGGGTTTTTCGTGGAACATACAAATTATATTTTGTTATCACTGCTTTCACGCAAACCCACAGTATATCCGATGACGCATTTATATTTGTAGCGCTTCATCCCGCACCTGTTCCGTTTCTAAGCTCTGTAAATAAGGTGCATTTACAAAAGAAACTTTTTCAGTGCGCATATTAAGTTACATGTGTAATGTACCCTGCTGCTCTTGTAAAGCACTCTAATGCCATTGGGTCAAGTTCGCGCTATACAAAAGTGCAAAAAAATAGTAAAACAGTAAAGAGGTATTAAAAACGAGGTAGAGTGTATACCGCTAGCTTTGCGGGTGTCCCAGAGATAGCAGTGCATCTCGGGTCAGGGTGTGATAGGGAGGGGGATCATGCTTTATGTCGCCAGCACGTATGGAGGACTCAGAGCGCTCGGACTGTCTTATCTCGCTCTAAACCAGCACTTCCATCTATCTTTGGCCAGCGGTGAAAGAAATCTCCCTACAGTGACACTGTAACCCCTGGTTTTCCGCATCAGTGATTAATGAGGCCCTAATCTGTTTTCTGTTTCCCTGAACGGTCGTGGAGTCCACTCTCCGGGTCGCATCTATCACTGGCGTGCGCGCGCTCCTGTCCCTGCTGCAGGATTCCACTAGAGGTCTCTGAGGTGGGGTGATAAGTAACAGGGCAGCAGAGATAACCTGCTGCTTGATGCACAGAACAAGCACTGCACTGCACAGAACCAGCGAGTTCCCGGGACTGTCCCGCGCTCCACGGAGTCCCCTACAGACATTATCAAGGAACTCTGTCTCATACATGCACAGACGCGCAAAGAGTCCGCAGCAGCGCGCGCGTTATGCACGGAAGATGCCAGCCAGCCTCTGGCACTTCGGCATCTAGTCATAGTTTCTCGTTCTAATGAAGAAAACACTCGTAAAAAGGAAAAAGTACAAAAGTCCACTAACATATAAGGTCCCAAAGGCTAGACCGATGCATTGCAAATGCTTGTTTTATCTTTTTCCTCACCTTTTCTTTCTCCCTCCATCCGAGCACAAGATGGCTGCCAACACTTCCTGTTTGAAGTGTTGGCAGCCAATCAGAGCCAAGCTCGTGCTTGTGTGGTTAGGTCCCGCCCAGATATATAAAGTTTTTATTTTTTTAATTTCTCAGGAACTACTGAACGGATTTACACCATTTTAAAAAAAGGTCTCTTTCTGAACCAAGGGCTAACTTTTTGCCAAATTTGGTGTAATTCCGTTCAGCTGTTCGGGCTGTAGCTTTTTCTAAAGTTTCCTATGGAATATAACATGGGGAAAACACGTTTTGGGACCCCCCTTTTTTCTCGGCCCCCACTTCGCAAATCACCCCGAAACTTTCAAGACAGGAGCTGACTGGAGCACCCCACTAGTTTTGAAACTTTTGCGAAGATTCGTCAACCGGCGCCAAAGTTATTGGGAAAACAAAAAATGCTTTTCCTATGGAAAATAGGTCCTAACTATAAATACCTACTGGCGACTGCCAGTAGGTAATATATATAGATATATATATATAGACTATAACGTCCCTGTAACCTTTTTTCCCCCAATGAATATATATATATATACATATATATATATATATATATATATATATATTCACTGAAAAAACCATAGGTTTCAGACACGTTATAGTTAGAAATTTGCATTTAAAAAACCTTTGAAATTCACTGAAAAAACCATAGGTTTTAGGGACAGTTATAGTTAGTTGGACATTGCACTCGTACAAAACCCGTGAAATTCCAACGTTATAGTTAGTTCAGCTAACTATAACTCGCGCGCCCGCAATGCACTGCTGATGACGTCACATATTACATCACTCATGACATGGTCAGTGACATCACTGATGACATCACTGATGACATCACTGATGACATCACTGATGACATCTCAAATGACATCACTGATGACATCATGCAGTGACTGTGTGTTTCTATAAAGTTTAAATATGTTTAATATATATGCCAAGGTGTATTGAATAATGAGTGGGTGTATAAGTGTCTGGATGGATGATTTAGTAGGTGCGTGACTGACTCTATAAGTGAGTGATTAAACGTATCTTACTAAATGCATGGGTTAGTGACTAAACTGTGTGAATGTCTTTATCCGTCTGTCTGTTGGTGTGTAAGTGGCTGCATGGGTTTGTAAATAGCTACATGAGTGTCTATGAGTTATTGATTGGTTGTCTGAGTATCTGTATGGGTGCCTGAGTGTTTGTGTGGATGGGGTGTGTGTGACTGCACATAGATGTATCAGTGGGTGATTCACTGGGTGCATGGTTTCAAGAGTGCATCTGTGATGGACTGTATGGGTGGGGGAGTGTGTGTATGGGTGTGTTAGTGAGTGAATGTATATCTCAGTGGTACATGTGTGAGTAACTACATATGTGAAAGGCAGTATATATGTGTGTTGGAGTATATAAATGGCTATAAGTGAGAGTGTGTGATTGTGAGAGTGAGAGTGGCTGCATGGATGAGTGTGTGCTTGTATCAGTGATTGTATAAGAGCGTAAGAATGTGCTAGTATTTGTATGAGTAAGTGAGCTGGTGTGTGTATAACTGTATAGGTGAGTAAATGGCAGTGTGATTAATTATTTGCATGACTGACTAGGTGTGTGAGTACCTCTATGGATGAGTGGCGGTGTGTGAGTGTCTATGTAGGTGTATGAGTGCATATGATAGTCCTGTACTGAGTGACCGTAAGTATGAGTGACTGTACGGGTGAGTGAGTGGATGTGTGTGTAGACCTAAGAATCAGTGAGTGGGTATGTAGTTATTGGTGTTGGAGTGTCTATGGTTTTGAGAATGGCAGTCTGTAATTTACAGTGGGTGTATCAAAAGTTATATTAGGGTGTGAGAAGATGCATGAAATTATCACATGGATGATGTCATCAGTGATGTCATTTGAGATGTCATCAGTGATGTCATCAGTGATGTCACTGACCATGTCATGAGTGATGTAATATGTGACGTCATCAGCAGTGCATTGCGGGGCGCGAGTTATAGTTAGCTGAACTAACTATAACGGGGGAATTTCACGGGTTTTGTACGAGTGCAATGTCCAACTAACTATAACTGTCCCTAAAACCTATGGTTTTTTCAGTGAATTTCAAAGGTTTTTAAATGCAAATTTCTAACTATAACGTGTCTGAAACCTATGGTTTTTTCAGTGAATTTCAAAGGTTTTTAAATGCTAATTTCTAACTATAACGTGCCTGAAACCTATGGTTTTTTCAGTGAATTTCAAAGGTTTTTTAAATGCTAATTTCTAACTATAACGTGTCTGAAACCTATGGTTTTTTCAGTGAATTTCAAAGGTTTTTTAAATGCTAATTTCTAACTATAGCGTGCCTGAAACCTATGGTTTTTTCAGTGAATTTCAAAGGTTTTTAAATGCTAATTTCTAACTATAACGTGCCTGAAACCTATGGTTTTTTCAGTGAATTTCAAAGGTTTTTTAAATGCTAATTCCTAACTATAACATGTCTGAAACCTTTGGTTTTTTTCAGTGAATTTCCAAGGTTTTGTAAATGACAATTTTTAAATGTATTAATTGTTATCTTTATTTTTTTGATACTGATTTACTACATTTTTTTAAACTATTTATTTTTTAAATTACATTGTAATTACATTATACATTACATTACAAAATATACTTTCTCAGAATGAATTACTTTAGTTTAAATTCTTTGCAAATAGGCAATAGACTTTTAAGTACAGTAGTTACAGTTGTTGCAATGGGCAACACAATTTCAAACACAATGCAACATTGAGCTCAATGTGAATTTCTAGTTAAATGCAATTAGTTACTTTATGGATTACTTTTCTAACCACAGGACTGGATCCTAGATTCAGTCCTGGGACATCTCCTGTAAACAGTTGAGTAAAAGCGTTTTGGTTACAGTAGTGATTTTTAAGGAATATTATTGTATTTTAAAAGTTGACACTTAGAAACTTTTTCACATAGAATCACCAATGTTATCCTATGGGAGGAAATTCACTTAGCAGGTAAGTAGTGTTATCGTTACTTTTTCTTACTCAGTGGTGGATCCTGGATCCAGCACTGGTGCATCTCCTGTAAACAGTTGAAAGAATGCGTTTAAGTCATACAGGCGATTTTTAAGGAATATTTGTAGTTTGTGAAAATCGACACTTTGAAACTTTTCTGCTGAAAACCAGACAATGGATTCCTATGGAAGGAAATACAAGTTACTGGTAAGTACGGTTAGAATTACTTTTCAGGGTCAGTGCTGGGCTAAAAGATGCAGCACTGGGTTCTCTCCTGATAACAGGTGAGTAAATCAGAATTCGTAGTTCGGCTGATTTTAGAGGAATATTATAAAGTTCCAAAACTCCACACTTAGAAGAATTTCCAAGTGAAACCAGTCAATGTTAGCCTTTGGAAGGAAATTCAAGTTACTGGTAAGTACGGTTAGAATTACTTTTCAGGGTCAGTGCTGGGCTAAAAGATGCAGCACTGGGTTCTCTCCTGATAACAGGTGAGTAAATCGGAATTCGTAGTTCGGCTGATTTTAGAGGAATATTTGCACAATGGTGAAGGAAGGGGGTGGGGCCTGAGGTGACATGTCTGCAAACATGCCCTGTGGCGCGTTTTAAGTTGGAGAATTAATTCCTCCTCAATCCTGAGGGTCCCTAGGGGCCAACTAGCCCACCAGGTACCTCCAGTATGCGCCAGAGAGCTGCGTTGCAGAGAGGTGTTCAGAGGCCACGCCCTTTTTGCACCTCTCTGCAACGCAGCTCTGTGGTGCTTTCTGGACGTACCTGGTGGGCTAGTTGTCCCCCAGGGACCCTCAGGATTGAAGGGGATTTAATTCCCCATCTTAAAACACGCCACGGGGCCTGTTTGCACACATGTCATCTCAAGCCCCGCCCTCTCTTCACCACTGTGCAAACGCGCCCGTGGTGCGTTTTAAGTCGGGGGATTAACTCCCTTCAATCCTGAGGGTCCCTGGGGTGCAACTAGCCCACCAGCTCCCTCCATTATGCGCCACAGAGCTGCGTTGCAGAGAGGTGTAAAAGGGGCGTGGCCTCAGAACACCTCTCTGCAACGCAGCCCCTGGCGCATACTGGAGGTTCCTGATGGGCTAGTTGGCCCCCAGGGACCCCAGTATTCAAGGGAATTCGTTCCCCATCTGCAAACGCGCCAGGGCGCGTTTGCAGAGTGGTTGAAGGAAGGGGCGTGGCCTCCGGCGCGATGCCGGTGTTTTTCTTTTTTTTTCTTTTAAGAAGGGGGGCTGTGTGGCCCCCCTTCTTTTTCTAATTTATTGGTCCTGGGGACCCCATCCCCCAGGGCCTGCCCCCTATTTATTTAAAAAAAAAAAAATAATAATTTGAAATGGGCCACGTGGCCCCCCTCCCGAGGCCTTAATCGGCCCCGGGCACCCCATCCCCCGGGGCATGGCCTTTTTTTAAAATTTTTATTGTTTTGCAGGGGGGCTGCGCTGCCCCCTCCTCAGGCCACTTATGGCCCCAGGGACCCCATCCCCCGGGGCCGGCCTTTGTTTTTTTTTTTAATTTTGGGGAAGGGGGCCGCGTGGCCCCCCTCCCGGGCCACTACTTGCCCCGGGGACCCCATCCCCCGGGGCTGGCCCTCTCCGTTGGGGACTGTGGGGGGGTCCCCAATCCCCCCACAGTCCCGCCGTCCCGCCGGCTCCCCGCATCCCTTGGGAGCAAACTACCCATCCTGTTACCTCCAGTAACTCCCACACAGTGGGTTTGCTGAGAGGTTTTCGGTGGCCATGCCCCCTCTCTCCTCCATTCTGCAAATGAGCCTCCTGCTGCACTAATAGTTGGGGGATGAAGTCCTCTTAGATCTTGAGGGTCCTTGGTGGCTAACTACCCCTCCTGTTATCTTCAATAGGACCCACACAGCTGGATTGTTGAGAGGTTGTCAGAGGCCACTCCCCTTTCTCCACCAATCTGCAAACACACCTCCTGGCACAGTACTGATTGAGGCCCTCAGGAGTAAAGTGGAATTCATTGCCAAACCAGCAGCACACCAGGGGGCACATTTGCAGAGTGGTGGAGAAAGGAGGCTAGGCCTCCAATCACCTCTCAGAAATCCCACTGTGTAGGACTTACAGGATGAACCAGGAGGGCTTCTTGGCCCCCAAGGTCCCTCAGGAGTAAAGTGGACTTCATCCCCAACCAGTAGTGCACCATGAGCCGCGTTTGCAGAGTGGTGGAGAGAGGCGCATGGCCTCCAAAGACGTCTTAGTAATCCCGCTGTGTGGGACTTACTGGATGTGACAGGAGGGGTAAACAATTGCAAAGTAAAGGGGCCCCCTGATACTGATGAGAAGTACACCTAGACAGGGAAATACATTAAATGTAAATACTCTAGGGCTACTTAAAAACAATTAATTATCTCACACCATTGTAAGGAAAAGGACTGTTGTTTCATTATTAGTCTCTGTAGGACCTTTTTGTCTCTTAATGTGTGTTTTATATTCATTAGAATGACAAAGATATTTAATAAATAATTTTTTTATATTTTTCTAATCATTTGTGTCACTATTGTCCTTTTCCTTACAATGGTGTGAGATAATTAATTGTTTTGAAGTAGCCCTAGAGTATTTACATTTAATGTGACAGGAGGGGTAGCTTGCTTTCGGCCCCGGGGACCCCATCCCCCAGGGCCCAGCCTTTTATTTATTTATTTTTATTTAAAGGGAGGGAGCAATGCAGCCTCCCTCACTGGCAATTTTCAGCCCAGTTGACCCCATCACCTGGGGCCTGTCCCCATTTTTTTATTTTTATTTTAAACAAAGTGGAGGAGGGCCATGTGCCCCCCCTCGTGGGCCAATTTTGGCCCTTGGGACCCCATCCCCCCAGGCCAGGCCTGCTCAGAGACAGATGGCCTCCTGGCTCACCCGCTCCTCCAGGGATTTCTTACCCAGACCAAAGTTCCTTAGAGTGGAGATGGTGAACCTCCTCATGTTCTTTCATCCACAGCCATACAGAGCCATTACGACACCCTCGCAATCCTTCCTGAATCCCATATTCTCCAGAAGTGGCATGGGTGGGCGGTCCGCAGTATCCTTAGATTTGGCAACAAGGGCCTCCTTGACAACATCATACCCGTTCACAACCACCAGGTTAGTCCAACCCAGTTGGAAGCTGAAGACATTCCCAAACCTCTTACTTAGCTAATCGAAGGACCTGGGAAGGTTATGAAAGACGAATGGCTGGGTGGGTAGAAACTCCCACCTTTCCTGCGCTTCATGAAGTCTATGAAAAGGATGAAGGTGATGAAGAAGAGGAAAAGAGAGGGAGCGTGAAAGCAGAAGGCCAGTAGGTTCTTGAGGGCAGCCAGCTACTCCATTATTACCAGATTCCTCTGTATAGGTGTATAAGTGGATATGTCAGTGGTTGTATTAGTGAGTGAGTGGTTGTATGAGTGGCTGTATGGGTGAGTGAGTGGATGTGTGTGTTGATCTAAGAATCAGTGAGTAGCTGCGTAAGTACTGGTAAGTGTGTGAAAATGGGTTTGAGAAGGGTAGTGTGGTAGCTGGAGTGGGTGTATGAAAGGTTATATTGGGGAGTGAGTGGGTGCATCAGAGATGTTGTGGATGATGTAATCAGTGATGTCATCAGTGATGTAATTGGAGATGTCATCAGTGACGTCATCTGTGTTGTCACTGACCATGTCATGAGTGATATAATATGTGAGGTCATAAGCAGTGCATTGTAGGGGCATGAGCTATAGTTAGCTCACTAACTAGAACGGCTGAATTTGTCTGGCGTTGTACGAGTGACACCTGAGCCTAACTATAACGTCTCTGTAACATTTGGTTTTTTAGTATATATATATACATATATATACTAAAAAACCAAATGTTCCTTTATGACTTACTTTTAATATAAGGATGATCTAATGAAGCCAGTCCCCATTGCTATAATTAAGTTGAATATTTATTTTAGTAGGCATTTATCTTACTAAATATTATACGGTACTGTTTGCAATTGGTGGTAGTTAGGTAATTTTAACATACAATTACCCTTTTTATGAGCTAATCTTATGATGTAATTACATGTGTATTTATTTATTTTTACATATTTATATATTTATTGGAATTGCTCATTTGTACATGTCTGGCTCGTTTGACCCTGATCTCCTATTGTCTCAGGCTAATTGTAAATTTCTCCCCTAAAAAAAAAAAAAAAAAGGAAGACATTTTATTTCAACTCTTCTATGTCTTTGGTGAATTGCAGTCTTGCACTCTAGGCACTGTTACTTTAAAAACTCAATCATGCTCCCCATTCGTGTCATGTGATCAAGGCCCCACGAGGGCTGAAACGCGTAATGGCGGTGGTGCAGGGGTTTGAACACCAATAAACAACTTTGCACTGCAACTGGGTTCGCTTCGTCTTTGCTGATTGATGAAGCGTGGAAAAGACGTTTCCTGTTTTGTTTAATTCACCGAGCTGTCTTCCTCGGCTTCAGCGATACCCCTCCTTCTCTAATGGGCCGTGCGGCATGAAGCAGCCATTCCGACTTGTACGGGATATCCAGGACCTCCAGTAAGGAGAAGCCGCGGTGACCCCCGGGCGGCAGCATTTTCTTCCCTACGGCAACAAGTGATCAGCGGGACCGGTGTCTGAAGACCCGAGTTATCGCTGACGGTGCAGCAAGGTAGGGAAGCTACGAGTGCCCGGTGAAGGAGTGAAAGCGCATTCAACGAGAACATTTATTTTGGAGTTGAGTGCTTTCGTAATACTGATTATAACCCATTATCTTTGTGCACCATGAGCGCCGACACGTTACGGAGCCGCGAGGCAGCGGCAAACGATATGTTTGATGATTCCCCCAGCGGGGCAACTGCTATTAATCCACACGGATCTATTGTTACCAACTCTAATGGCAATATAAAGGACATGTTTAAAAACTTGGAAAAGCTTATGAAATCGGAGCAGGCTAAGTGGTGGGAGCATCGCTCCCTAAGCCGGTACTTGGAAGTGGGCAGGATACCGAGGGGGCTCCGCATTATGCTGGCTCCCAGTTATGAGCATCCTGACCCTCGTATGCTTGCAGAATGGGCGGACTGCAACTTAGAGTCCTCCCGTAAACTTGTGGAAATTCTTGTAAAATATGCTGAGAGTGACCGGGTAGCCTTGCAGCATAAAATTGACTTTTTGAATGCCGAAATCAATAAACTAGAGGTCACGTCTACAATCACCAAATATCGGGAAGAAATGCTAATGAGGTTGTTACGGGAGGAGGAAATAATAAAGAAAAGGAAAACGTTTAAATTCCAACGCGATAAGCAAGATTACGAACTTGGTCAGGTTTTTACTTTCTCACGTAAGTATGACATTGTTAAAGCTTCTAAATCAGTCACTGCCATCCCAACGTCATCCTTGGAGCAGGTCTCTAGATCTCAAATCAACACTTCAGCATCTGACCTTAGCTCTGCTGTTGATAGCAGCTCTGACACCGAGCAAAGACAAGTGCAGAGGCTGGGGTTTCACAAATTTTCCCTGGCACAAGAAGTCGATTGCCTGCGTCAGGACAGGAGGGAGACACTACGCCCTCGCACTGCAAATGCAGGCGCCAACAAAAACTTAATATCAAACGCTGGAAGAGACGCAAGTGCAGTAACAGACGCAAACGCGAAGCCAGCCAACAGAAACAACAAAAAATCAAGAAAACAATGGAGTCACAAGTAACTGACATGGGAAATTGTGTAGATTCTCTCTCAGTCATCAACTTGACCAATGAACTTCTCTCTGAAAATGAATTAGCTATTTTGTCTCTTGGTTTGTCGTTCTGTCCCAGGAATGACTTTGATTATGCTGATACAAGGATTGATATGTTTAAATACGTGCGTAAATTGAAATTGCAGAAACACTTTCTACAACAAGGACCACCAAAAGTCACAGCAATGACACCAGCTAGTACCATCAGCCCTTCTATATTAACTGCGGGAGATGCTGACTTTTTACAAAGTCTTCTACAAATGCAAAATGAAAGTGACGATGTACAAACCTGTTGCTCTGAAGTTGTCACTATGGCACCTACTACGCAATTTAAACCTAAATCTATTTTTTGTCCAGTTATGTTGCGGTACAATATAGATGTATTTCATGAGAAAATTTCGCAGGAGTTAAAAACGTTACATAAAAAACTAGGAGCTGGTAAGAAATGTTACAGTAGTCAGGATGATACATATTTTAAATTGATGAAAAAACTACAGGCTAATGACAACATAATTGTACGCCAGTCTGATAAAGGGGGTAATGTTGTGTTGTGGCCCAGAGACATGTATATGGAAGAGGCAATGAGTCAACTGAATGACAGAGATTGTTATAAACGAAGCACTTTGGATGTGGCCAAGGCTTCATGGAACACTTTCTATTCCAATTTAATAGCATGGAAAAGTGCGGGACTTTTATCAATAGATGAACTCAAGTTCCTAAAAATGACTATCTTATCATGCCTGCTATGTACTTTATCCCGAAAATACACAAGGATAATCGCCAACCACCTGGGAGGCCTATAATATCAGCTTGTGGTAGCTTAATGGAAAATGCCAGCAAATATGTTGACTTCTTTTTACAGGAACATTTGCGGAGGCTTCCCTCATTTATTTTGGACACTAATGACTTACTTAGGAAATTGAATGACATTGTTTGGGATCCGGATTATTTACTAATTTCCCTTGATGTAACATCTCTCTATACTAGTATCCATCATAGGGATGGCCTCAAAGCAGTAGCACATTTTTTAAATTCCAGACATATTTGTTTTTACCAACACAACAAAATGTTGCTTGCAATGATTACGATGTGCCTAGAAAACAATGTTTTCTCATTTAACAATCTCATATTCCATCAGGTGAGGGGTGTAGCAATGGGGGCTTGTTTTTCCCCTAGTTATGCCTGCTTGCATATGGGTTTATGGGAGGAACAGGTCCTCTCGCTTGCCTTTAGAGACATCATGGAGAACAACATAATAAGACTTTTTAGATATATTGATGATTTATTAATAATCTGGAAAGGCAATGAAAATGAAGCTAGGTTGTTCATGGAGCAAATTAATGACAACCCTTTGAATCTTAAATTTTCTGGACAAATCAGTAACAGCTCTATTTGTTTTCTTGATGTGGAGATCTTAGTACTCGATAATCAATTGAACACTAGGCTCTACAGAAAGCCGACGGCTGGTAATACATTACTACATGCTGGCAGCCATCATCCAGTTCATCTGATTCGCAGTATCCCCTATGGGGAGATGTTGCGAATACGGAGAATCTGTAGTACTGATACAGAATGTCATTCTGCTCAGAAGGAGTGTGGTGATAGATTCTCGAGAAGAGGATATTCACCTGAAGTCATTAAGAGAGCCATTACCAATGCTAACAAACAAAGTAGAGCGCAGGCATTAGCTGGTAAGAATCTTGCTGCCGTATCTACAAATTTGGAGCCAGTGACATCACAACCTTCCAGGCTCATACTTACCTACAGCAGCCAACATAAGATTATTCGCAGGATTGTGAATAAGAATTGGCCTCTGGTACAACATGACCCCATATTAGGGACCAAATTAACCAGGTCTCCACAGATAACCTTTAGGAGAGCACGCTCTATGAGCAATTCTCTTGTTAAATGCAGTCCCGAGGTGAAAACTAATACCACCTGGCTTAACAGCAGCAAGGGTTTTATCAATTGCGCTGTATGTAAAGCTTGCAGGCATGGCATTAATAAAACTGAATATATCACTCCGTTCAGCAATAAACCCACCCAGATCAAAAAGAAGTTGACTTGCAAAGCAGAATTTGCCGTATATGTGCTGGAGTGCCCATGTGGTCTGCGCTATGTGGGGAGTACAAAATTACAGGTCCACAAACGCATACTCCAGCACATAAGGGCAATCAATAATGGAGATATGTCCTATCCGGTGGCACGCCACTTTGATGAAATTCATGCCAAAAGTTCGAAAGAGCTCAGATATTTTGTAATTGACACGGTCCTTCCACTTAGAAGGGGTGGAGACCGGGAGGGCCTTTTGCGCAAACTTGAGACTAGGTACATATTATAATTAGATTGTAAGACACCAGTAGGTTTGAATAGCAGTGAAGATTTGTTCACACATTTATAAGTATAGGATACATGAATATTTCTAGGATTCCTACCCTAGCATCATAAATCATGATAGCATAATTTGCCGCTGCCTCATTTTAATTTTAATTTTAATGAAAAAAATTTTTTTTACAAATAGACAAAAAAATCATTTTTATTTTCTTAGGTTTTTAGGGTTTTATCTTTGCACATTTTTGCACGTGAGAATGTATGGTGTCAATTTTTGACACCTTTTTGCACATATGCACTGACACTTTACTTGTTGACATAGAATTCCATTGCATTGGCCCACTTGGGCTTTATTGTTCCTTTATGACTTACTTTTAATATAAGGATGATCTAATGAAGCCAGTCCCCATTGCTATAATTAAGTTGAATATTTATTTTAGTAGGCATTTATCTTACTAAATATTATACGGTACTGTTTGCAATTGGTGGTAGTTAGGTAATTTTAACATACAATTACCCTTTTTAAGAGCTAATCTTATGATGTAATTACATGTGTATTTATTTATTTATTTATACATATTTATATATTTATTGGAATTGCTCATTTGCACATGTCTGGCTCGTTTGACCCTGATCTCCTATTGTCTCAGGCTAATTGTAAATTTCTCCCCTAAAAAAAAAAAAAAAAAAAAAAAAAAGGAAGAAATTTTATTTCAACTCTTCTATGTCTTTGGTGAATTGCAGTCTTGCACTCTGGGCACTGATACTTTAAAAACTCAATCATGCTCCCCATTCGTGTCATGTGATCAATGCCCCACGAGGGCTGAAACGCGTAATGGCGGTGGTGCAGGGGTTTGAACACCAATAAACAACTTTGCACTGCAACTGGGTTCGCTTCGTCTTTGCTGATTGATCAAGCGTGGAAATACGTTTCCTGTTTATATATATATATATATATATATATATATATATATATATATATATATATATATATATATATATATATATATATATATATAATACAAAAAGAGTTGCCACTAGGTGCGATGCACTCCCAGGTGGAAATTATGCCAAAGCAAGGGCACACGCCATGAACAAAGTCCTTCTCTGGTTTACCTGCCAGACGTGTTTCGGGCCAATGCCCTCTTCAGTGGCAGACCATGTGACGTGCCGGCATGCGGCAACCACCAGTAATCCCCATAATAATAACGCTCAGGTGAATCACCTGAAGCAATGCTTCCTGGGACTGGTGGTTCAGTAAAACCCAAGTGGGTCACTGCCGGCACTCACAAAAAATGTCTTAAAAAGGATTGCCGATGTTCGCGCCGGCACCCCCGCATATAACAGGCACCTCCTGTTCCACAGTCAGCTGCCCCAATAAAGCAGCCGTGGACCCGCAAGTGTTTCGCGGTGGTGCAATCCCGCGACCTGGCAGGCCGCTGTACAAAATACAAAAAGAGTTGCCACTAGGTGGGATGCACTCCCAGGTGGAAATTACGCCGGCGGCGACCCACTTGGGTTTTACTGAACCACCAGTCCCAGGAAGCATTGCTTCAGGTGGTCCACCTGAGCATAATTATTATGGGGATTTACTGGTGGCTGCCGCACGCCGGCACGTCACATGGTCTGCCACTGAAGAGGGCGTTGGCCCGAAACGCGTCTGGCAGGAAACAAGAAAAGGACTTTGTTCATGGCGTGTGCCCTTGCTTTGGCGTAATTTCCACCTGGGAGTGCATCCCACCTAGAGGCAACTCTTCTTTTTTCATGTATAGCGGCCTGCCTGGTCGCGGGATGCACCACCGCAAAACACTTGCGGGTCCGCGGCTGCTGTATTGGGGCAGATAACTGTGGAACAGGAGGTGCCTGTTATATGCAGGGGTGCCGGCGCGAACATCGGCAATCCTTTTAAAGACATTTTTGAATGTGAGTGCCGGCGGCGACCCACTTGGGTTTTACTGAACCACCAATCCCAGGAAGCATTGCTTCAGGTGGTCCACCTGAGCATAATTATTTTGGGGATTTACTAGTGGCTGCCGCACGCCGGCACGTCACATGGTCTGCCACTGAAGAGGGCGTTGGCCCGAAACGCGTCTGGCAGGAAACAAGAAAAGGACTTTGTTCATGGCGTGTGCCCTTGCTTTGGCGTAATTTCCACCTGGGAGTGCATCCCACCTAGAGGCAACTCTTCTTTTTTCATGTATAGCGGCCTGCCTGGTCGCGGGATGCACCACCGCGAAACACTTGCGGGCCCGCGGCTGCTGTATTGGGGCAGATAACTGTGGAACAGGAGGTGCCTGTTATATGCAGGGGTGCTGGCGCGAACATCAGCAATACTTTTTAAGACATTTTTGAATGTGAGTGCCGGCGGCGACCCACTTGGGTTTTAATGAACCACCAGTCCCAGGAAGCATTGCTTCAGGTGGTCCACCTGAGCATAATTATTATGGGGATTTACTGGTGGCTGCCACATGCCGGCACGTCACATGGTCTGCCACTGAAGAGGGCGTTGGGCCGAAACGCGTCTGGCAGGAAACAAGAAAAGTACTTTGTTCATGGCGTGTGCCCTTGCTTTGGCGTAATTTCCACCTGGGAGTGCATCCCACCTAGAGGCAACTCTTCTTTTTTCATGTATAGCGGCCTGCATGGTCGCGGGATGCACCAACGCGAAACACTTGCGGGTCCGCGGCTGCTGTATTGGGGCAGATAACTGTGGAACAGGAGGTGCCTGTTATATGCAGGGGTGCCGGCGCGAACATCGGCAATCCTTTTAAAGACATTTTTGAATGTGAGTGCCGGCGGCGACCCACTTGGGTTTTACTGAACCACCAATCCCAGGAAGCATTGCTTCAGGTGGTCCACCTGAGCATAATTATTTTGGGGATTTACTAGTGGCTGCCGCACGCCGGCACGTCACATGGTCTGCCACTGAAGAGGGCGTTGGCCCGAAACGCGTCTGGCAGGAAACAAGAAAAGGACTTTGTTCATGGCGTGTGCCCTTGCTTTGGCGTAATTTCCACCTGGGAGTGCATCCCACCTAGAGGCAACTCTTCTTTTTCATGTATAGCAGCCTGCCTGGTCGCGGGATGCACCACCGCGAAACACTTGCGGGCCCGCGGCTGCTGTATTGGGGCAGATAACTGTGGAACAGGAGGTGCCTGTTATATGCAGGGGTGCCGGCGCGAACATCAGCAATACTTTTAAAGACATTTTTGAATGTGAGTGCCGGCGGCAACCCACTTGGGTTTTACTGAACCACCAGTCCCAGGAAGCATTGCTTCAGGTGGTCCACCTGAGCATAATTATTATGGGGATTTACTGGTGGCTGCCACACGCCGGCACGTCACATGGTCTGCCACTGAAGAGGGCGTTGGCCCGAAACGCGTCTGGCAGGAAACAAGAAAAGGACTTTGTTCATGGCGTGTGCCCTTGCTTTGGCGTAATTTCCACCTGGGAGTGCATCCCACCTAGAGGCAACTCTTCTTTTTCATGTATAGCGGCCTGCCTGGTCGCGGGATGCACCACCGCGAAACACTTGCGGGTCCGCGGCTGCTGTATTGGGGCAGATAACTGTGGAACAGGAGGTGCCTGTTATATGCAGGGGTGCCGGCGCGAACATCGGCAATCCTTTTAAAGACATTTTTTAATGTGAGTGCCGGCGGCAACCCACTTGGGTTTTACTGAACCACCAGTCCCAGGAAGCATTGCTTCAGGTGGTCCACCTGAGCATAATTATTATGGGGATTTACTGGTGGCTGCCGCACGCCGGCACGTCACATGGTCTGGCACTGAAGAGGGCGTTGACCCGAAACGTGTCTGGCAGGAAACAAGAAAAGGACTTTGTTCATGGCGTGTGCACTTGCTTTGGCGTAATTTCCACCTGGGAGTGCATCCCACCTAGAGGCAACTCTTATTTTTCATGTATAGCGGCCTGCCTGGTAGCGGGATGCACCACCGCGAAACACTTGGGGGTCCACGGCTGCTGTATTGGGGCAGATAACTGTGGAACAGGAGGTGCCTGTTATATGCAGGGGTGCCGGCGCGAACATCGGCAATCCTTTTAAAGACATTTTTAAATGTGAGTGCCGGCGGCGACCCACTTGGGTTTTACTGAACCACCAGTCCCAGGAAGCATTGCTTCAGGTGGTCCACCTGAGCATAATTATTATGGGGATTTACTGGTGGCTGCCGCACGCCGGCACGTCACATGGTCTGCCACTGAAGAGGGCGTTGGCCCAAAACGCGTCTGGCAGGAAACAAGAAAAGGACTTTGTTCATGGCGTGTGCCCTTGCTTTGGCATAATTTCCACCTGGGAGTGCATCCCATCTAGAGGCAACTCTTCTTTTTTCATGTATAGCGGCCTGCCTGGTCGCGGGATGCACCACCGCGAAACACTTGGGGTCCGCGGCTGCTGTATTGGGGCAGATAACTGTGGAACAGGAGGTGCCTGTTATATGCAGGTGTGCCGGCGCGAACATCGGCAATCCTTTTAAAGACATTTTTGAATGTGAGTGCCGGCGGCGACCCACTTGGGTTTTCCTGAACCACCAGTCCCAGGAAGCATTGCTTCAGGTGGTCCACCTGAGCATAATTATTATGGGGATTTACTGGTGGCTGCCGCACGCCGGCACGTCACATGATCTGCCACTGAAGAGGGCGTTGGCCCGAAACGCGTCTGGCAGGAAACAAGAAAAGGACTTTGTTCATGGTGTGTGCCCTTGCTTCGGCGTAATTTCCACCTGGGAGTGCATCCCACCAAGAGGCAACTCTTCTTTTTTCATGTATAGCGGCCTGCCTGGTCGCGGGATGCACCACTGCGAAACACTTGCGGGTCCGCGGCTGCTGTATTGGGGCAGATAACTGTGGAACAGGAGGTGCCTGTTATATGCAGGGGTGCCGGCGTGAACATCGGCAATCCTTTTAAAGACATTTTTGAATGTGAGTGCCGGCGGCGACCCACTTGGGTTTTACTGAACCACCAGTCCCAGGAAGCATTGCTTCAGGTGGTCCACCTGAGCATAATTATTATGGGGATTTACTGGTGGCTGCCGCACGCCGGCACGTCACATGGTCTGCCACTGAAGAGGGCGTTGGCCCGAAACACATCTGGCAGGAAACAATAAAAGGACTTTGTTCATGGCGTGTGCCCTTGCTTTGGCGTAATTTCCACCTGGGAGTGCATCCCACCTAGAGGCAACTCTTCTTTTTTCATGTATA
The DNA here is from genome assembly GCA_963921515.1 of Calotriton arnoldi. Lineage (NCBI taxonomy): Eukaryota > Metazoa > Chordata > Amphibia > Caudata > Salamandridae > Calotriton > Calotriton arnoldi. The sequence goes on along the minus strand of CAWUFW010000920.1, from coordinate 1,899,486 downwards.
GCGGCCTGCCTGGTCGCGGGATGCACCACCGCGAAACACTTGCGGGTCCGCGGCTGCTGTATTGGGGCAGATAACTGTGGAACAGGAGGTGCCTGTTATATGCAGGGGTGCCGGCGCGAACATCGGCAATCCTTTTAAAGACATTTTTGAATGTGAGTGCCGGCGGTGACCCACTTGGGTTTTACTGAACCACCAGTCCCAGGAAGCATTGCTTCAGGTGGTCCACCTGAGCATAATTATTATGGGGATTTACTGGTGGCTGCCGCACGCCGGCACGTCACATGGTCTGCCACTGAAGAGGGCGTTGGCCCGAAACGCGTCTGGCAGGAAACAAGAAAAGGACTTTGTTCATGGCGTGTGCCCTTGCTTTGGCGTAATTTCCACCTGGGAGTGCATCCCACCTAGAGGCAACTCTTCTTTTTTCATGTATAGCGGCCTGCCTGGTCGCGGGATGCACCACCGCGAAACACTTGCGGGTCCGCGGCTGCTGTATTGGGGCAGATAACTGTGGAACAGGAGGTGCCTGTTATATACTGGGGTGCCGGCGCGAACATCGGCAATCCTTTTAAAGACATTTTTGAATGTGAGTGCCGGCGGCGACCCACTTGGGTTTTACTGAACCACCAGTCCCAGGAAGCATTGCTTCAGGTGGTCCACCTGAGCCTAATTATTATGGGGATTTACTGGTGGCTGCCGCATGCCGGCACGTCACATGGTCTGCCACTGAAGAGGGCGTTGGCCCGAAATTCTTCTGGCAGGAAACAAGAAAAGGACTTTGTTCATGGCGTGTGCCCTTGCTTTGGCGTAATTTCCACCTGGGAGTGCATCCCACCTAGAGGCAACTCTTCTTTTTTCATGTATAGCGGCCTGCCTGGTCGCGGGATGCACCACCGCGAAACACTTGCGGGTCCGCGGCTGCTCTATTGGGGCAGATAACTGTGGAACAGGAGGTGCCTGTTATATGCAGGGGTGCCGGCGCGAACATCGGCAATCCTTTTAAAGACATTTTTGAATGTGAGTGCCGGCGGCGAACCACTTGGGTTTTACTGAACCACCAGTCCCAGGAAGCATTGCTTCAGGTGGTCCACCTGAGCATAATTATTATTGGGATTTACTGGTGGCTGCCGCACGCCGGCACATCACATGGTCTGCCACTGAAGAGGGTGTTGGGCCGAAACGCGTCTGGCAGGAAACAAGAAAAGGACTTTGTTCATGGCGTGTGCCTTTGCTTTGGCGTAATTTCCACCTGGGAGTGCATCCCACCTAGAGGCAACTCTTCTTTTTTCATGTATAGCGGCCTGCCTGTTCGCGGGATGCACCACCGCGAAACACTTGCGGGTCCGCGGATGCTGAATTGGGGCAGATAACTGTGGAACAGGAGGTGCCTGTTATATGCAGGGGTGCCGGCGCGAACATCGGCAATCCTTTTAAAGACATTTTTGAATGTGAGTGCCGGCGGCGACCCACTTGGGTTTTACTGAACCACCAGTCCCAGGAAGCATTGCTTCAGGTGGTCCACCTGAGCATAATTATTATGGGGATTTACTGGTGGCTGCCGCACGCCGGCACGTCACATGGTCTGCCACTGAAGAAGGCGTTGGCCCGAAACGCGTCTGGCAGGAAACAAGAAAAGGACTTTGTTCATGGCGTGTGCCCTTGCTTTGGCGTAATTTCCACCTGGGAGTGCATCCCACCTAGAGGTAACTCTTCTTTTTTCATATATATATAGAATTATGTTCTATTTGTACTATTGCAAATAATGACCTAATTATGTGGTATGGACTTGCTTACAGTGATAGCCTATTCAAGGCAAGATATGAATCAATGAATATCTGTATATATGTGTGTACATATGTATAGTTGATTAGAAGCATTTACCTGTATAGACATGCATTAATGATTTCAAGTTGCATGTTCAAAGATGGCCGAAATGGTTTCTTTTATGTCCATCGTAACAGTCCTTCATTTATTTTGGTTGCATTTGACCCACCAATGAACTGGCTATATGTTTATTTAAATAACGCTGTCTCGGGCTGCCGTGTAATATTGACAAAGGCAGTCGCCGAAACGCGTCTTTTTGTGCTTGGTGAACCCGAATAAAATCTGGGTTTAGCAGTTTCCCATGAGTGCTGTGCTTTTGTACTCTGCAGCAGGAATATTGTGCGTAGTTTCACCAACACGCGTGAAGCACCCGTTCGAGAGTGCAGGGACCGTGGTGGAATTGAGTGAGCAGTAACTAATTATCCCTGCACCGCCGCAGCCATACAGGCTTGGATTATGACTCTCCGCTGGTTGCGAACTTCATGAAAGGCATTAAGGATGAGAACACCGGAAACCGTAAGGTGTACGTTCCGCAAGTGACAGCACGGATTGGAGCCGGTGTCTAAGCCCGAGCCCTGAGACAGTAACTGACATTCTAATGTGGCCTGAAATTGAAGACTTCGTGTTAATCCAGAGTTGAAAGCAATGTCACGATGCAACATTTGAAAATCTTAGCGCACAGCGCTTTTTGAATCACAACGGTAGAACGAGGGAAACTTTAGCACAAAGTAAGAGCAAAACGAAGTGCTCACTATCATGTTTAGCGATGCGGCACGCCGCGAGGCAGCGGTCGATATTTTTAAGAGAAAGGGAGACACCCAGAGAAACGAAACTGGAGGTGTTGCACAAGGGGGAGATGATTTAAGGATGAAATTTCAAAAACTTGAAAGGCTTTACGAGAGAGAAACTCGTAAATGGTGGGAGGCCACCTCTCTACAACACTACATCGATGTACAGCGAGTACCAAGAGGGCTGAGGATCTATACGGTCCCAGCCTATGAAAATCCGGATCCAAGGCTGCTTGAAGAATGGGCAGAACACACGGCCCATTCCTCTCAGGGCATGTTGCGAATTTTGGTGAAATTTGCCTGGAGCGATCGCGCTCGAGCCCTAGAGGAAATTAGCATTCTGGAAAGTGAACTGGCTACACATGCCGACAAAAATAAAGTGGAGGAGGTTACTGGAGCAATGAAAAAGCGTTTGATTAATTATGAACAAAAAATCAAACAACGCAAACAAGACAAATTTGAAAGGGATGCCCAAGACTATGAGTTAGGGCGGGTCCTAACATTCGCAAAAAACTTTGACGCACCCCGGCGACAGCTGCAAGACAACAAAAATCAGCAAGTAGCGGCACAGGTGGAGACATCTGAATCGGATGTTACGGATTCTGAGCAGCAGGGTGAGCGAACAGCGGTACAACAAGTGTGCAATGAGCCATTGGCCCCTTTTCACGAGGAGTTTCGTGTAATCAGACAAACGTGGGGGAGAGGGAGCAGAGGCAAACCCCCAGAACCAACAAAAAGAAACGCCCGACAAGGAGAGGTGGCTGGCACAGATACCAGCATCGCTTCACCGAGAGTAACAAGGAGCAAACGGGGAGCCAGGCGTCTGTAATGGACATTGATAAACTGACCATTGTTAATTTAACGCCCAGGACTCTAACGGATGACGAGAAGGCAGTTCTGCAATTGGGATTATCATTCTGTCCATCGAAAAAGTTGGAATACACGCAGACAAGAATTGATCTCTACAAATTCGGTAGGAAAATGAAGTTACAAAAGTTCTTTAAACTGCAAGGCCCTAGAAATTCCAGCAGACCAGTGCAGACCCAAAGTATGGGATTGGAACTTCTAACCAGTCACAATCTAAGTACAGTGGCAATCTTGGAGGAACTGCAAGCAGAAGGTACTACAATCATGCCGGATTCAAATTTGAACCATAATACGGACTATCTGGCATCACAAGTTGTCAGTAACAGCATAACGCAAGAGAGTCCAAGAAGTCCTTTTAAACCGACATCCAAATTCGTCCCGCAAATGCCACATGATGCCATCGATGTATTTACTGATCAAGTAACTAAAGGCCTAATGAAGCTGAGAGTGAAGGAGGAGAATTGTAGAACCACTGGTAATATTACCAAACTCCAAAGGAAAGCTATTAAAGATCTACAAGGAGATCGAACTATTGTCTGTAAACCTTCAGACAAAGGAGGTAATGTTGTACTGTTAACATCAGAGTATTATTGTAAGGAAGCACTCCATCAGCTTAATGATACTTCAAATTATAGCCGGATCACCATGAAAGAATATTCCAACAGCATTGAAACGTATGGACATCTCATAAGTAAAATGGAACCAGAAAGGTATGTTGGACATAAATGAATTTAAGTATCTAGACTGCAAACATCCAGTCATTCCGACTTTTTTTCACCTCCCAAAACTACATAAAGACAGTGTGAACCCCCCGGTCGTCCGATTGTGTCTTCGAAGGGGTGTTTAACGGAAAACATGTCCACGTTTATTGATTTCTTTCTGTTTGATTTTGTTATTGAACTGAACTTGTATATCCAAGACATTAAAGACTTTTTAAAAATGATTGAAGGCATTACCTGGGAACCTAATTTTGTCATGATCACCTTAGACATTTCCAGTCTGTACACAAGTATTCAACACAGTAAGGGCCTGGAAGCTATTGAATACTTTTTAAAAGGACGCTCCATAAAGTATATGGAACATAATTGTATGATTCTGGAATTTGTCAAGTATTGTTTGACTAACAACATTTTCCTTTTTCAGGAGCAATTGTTCAGACAGATGCAAGGCACGGCCATGGGCACCTGCTTCGCCCCCAGCTATGCGAATCTTTTCGTAGGCTGGTGGGAGAAGCAGGTGGCCTGGTCGGATGCCAATGATGTATGGACCGATAAATTGGTCAGCTGGAACCGGTATATTGATGACTTGTTCATCATATACAACGGCACAATTGAGTCAGCTGTAGAATACGTCAATGTTCTGAACATCAATAATCTCAATCTCAAGTTCAGTGGAGAAATAAGTAAGACCACTGTTAACTTTCTGGATTTGCGGGTTTTTGTTTCAGAGGATAGACTGTGTACAGTTTTACATCGGAAACCTACGGCAGGTAATTCCGTTTTGCATTCCAGCAGCTGTCATATGGATAAACTAATTCATAGCATTCCATTTGGCGAGCTGCTGAGGATAAAGAGGAACTGCACCAGAGAGTGTGATTTTCAAGCAGCAGCCAATGAAAGCACAGCCAGATTCCACACACGAGGATACTCTAGTGAAGTTCTACTTAGTGCCAAAAATAAGGTAGACACGAAGGATAGAACGAAACTGATACATGACATATCGAGAACTAAACAGAAGAAAGAGCAAGCCAGATCATCTCAAACCACAGATTGTAGGATGATTACCAACTTCTCCAGCAATTCAAATGATCTGAGACAAATACTGAGAAAGAACTGGCATATCTTAAAATCTGATCCAGTCATTGGGGAGGATCTGGCTAGAGCTCCCCAGCTGTCATTTAGAAAAGCCAGATCTTTAAAAGATCAATTGGTACAGAGTCACTATTCCCAAGGAAGAAGTGATTCATGTTTCAATCATATCAAAGGCTTCCATCCTTGCAAAAAGTGCAAGGCGTGTAAAAGCAGCCATAAGGTCCTGACATATGAAGTACCAGGTATAAAGACTCCTAAAAGAATTGAAAAATTTATGAATTGCAATACCAGCCACACGGTGTACTGTTTAGTATGTCCGTGTGGGCTTCGGTACATTGGGAGTACTATACATCCTACCAAAATCAGGATCTTAGAGCACATGAGAGCGATCGCCACCAAGGATGTAACTTATCCGGTGGCCCGCCATTTTGAAAGCCATCATAGTAGTAACAGGGATCTGTTGCGCTATTTCTGTTTGGACCATGTGCCAGGAAATATAAGAGGAGGAGATAGACAACTTAAACTCCGTAGACTTGAGTCCAGATATATCATTGACATTCAGACTAAAATACCTCAGGGACTCAATGGTGGAGAGGAATTGGCTGTGCATTTGTGAATAACTGTATATAATTGTAAATGATTGTAAATAATGAAACCAATGGATTCTGGATTTTATGCACATATTTGATGTAAAGAGTGCTTTAGTGAAGCGAATAGATTTCCTTTTCTTTTTGCTTCTTTGGTTTTCTTGGGCAAGCCATTAGTTGTATCTCTGTTCTTAGATATAATCTTTTGGTTATTTTCTCCAGTTTTGTTTGGAGGGGTCTCCCTGTATATTTAGGATTTTGGATTTTTATCTTGTTTTTCTGGTTCTGGTGATGGGTGAATAAGCTGGTATTATATAGACAATTATAATGGAATGATTTGGTATTGTATCAATCAGGTAGTGGATTTAATAGCCCATCCAGGGCGGAATTATGTTCTATTTGTACTATTGCAAATAATGACCTAATTATGTGGTATGGACTTGCTTACAGTGATAGCCTATTCAAGGCAAGATATGAATCAATGAATATCTGTATATATGTGTGTACATATGTATAGTTGATTAGAAGCATTTACCTGTATAGACATGCATTAATGATTTCAAGTTGCATGTTCAAAGATGGCCGAAATGGTTTCTTTTATGTCCATCGTAACAGTCCTTCATTTATTTTGGTTGGATTTGACCCACCAATGAACTGGCTATATGTTTATTTAAATAACGCTGTCTCGGGCTGCCGTGTAATATTGACAAAGGCAGTCGCCGAAACGCGTCTTTTTGTGCTTGGTGAACCCGAATAAAATCTGGGTTTAGCAGTTTCCCGTGAGTGCTGTGCTTTTGTACTCTGCAGCAGGAATATATATATATATATGGATTCACTGAAAAAATCATAGGTTTCAGGGACTTTATAGTTAGAAATTAGCATTTAAAAAACCTTTGAAATTCACTGAAAAAACCATAGGTTTCAGGGACGTTATACTTAGTTGGACATTTCACTCGTACAAAACCAGAGAAATTCAGATGTTATTGTTAGTTGAGGTAACTATAACTCGCGTCCCCGCAATGCACTGCTGATGACATCACATATTGCATCACTCATGACATGGTCAGTGACATCACTGATGACATCTCAAATGACCACACTGATGACATTACTGATTACATCATCCATTGACTAAGTGTTTCTAAAAAGTTTAAATATGTTTTATATATATATATGCCAAGGTGTATTGAAGAATGAGTGGGTGTATGAGTGTCTGTATGGATGATTTAGTAGGTGCGTGACTGACTGTATAAGTGAGTGTCTTACTGAATGCATGGGTTAGTGACTAAACTGTGTGAATGTCTGTATCAGTTTGTCAGTTAGTGTGTAAGCGGCTGCATGGGTGGGTGAGTAGCTACATGAGTGTCTATATGGGTTAATGATTGGTTGTCTGAGTACGTGTATGGGTGCCTGAGTGTCTGTGTGGGTGGGTGGGGGGTGTAACTCCCTGCAAGGATGTGTGAGTGGTGATTCAGTGGGTGAAGAGGTTCATAAGTGCATCTGCGAGGGGCTGGATGTAAATCCGTATTTGTAAAGCGCGAACTACTCACCCTTACGGGTCTCAAGGCGCTGGGGGCCGTTGTGGAAATTAAGTGAGCTATTGCCCAGAGTCACATGGTGCTGAGCTGAGCTGCCGCCGGAGCCGGGGATCGAACCGTGAGCCCTGTGCTCCGAAGTCAGCTGCCCTGGCCGCTGCACCACACCTCTCCACGGATGGGTGAGTGAGTGTGCATATGGCTGTGTTGGCGAGTGAATTGATGTCTCAGTGGTATATGTGTGAGTAACTACATATGTGAAAGGCATTATATGTAAGTGTTGGAGTATATACCTGACTATATGTGAGAGCAAGTGATTGTAAGAATGGCTGTATGGATGAGTGTGTGCTTGTGTCAGTGATTGTATAAGAGAGTAAGTATGTGTTAGTTTCTGTATGAATAAGTGACGTGGTGTGTGTATAACTGTATAGGTGGGTAAATGGGAGTGTGATTGATTCTTTGCATGACTGACTAGGTGTGTGAGTAACTATATGGGTGAATGGCGGTGTGTGAGTGTCTGTATGGGTATATGAGTGCATGTATCAGAGGCTGTATTGATGAGTGACTGTGTGTATGAGTGACTGTATGGGTGAGTGAGTAGATGTGTGCAGACCTATGAATAAGTGAGTGGGTATGTACTAACTGGTATTGGTGTATCTATAGTTTTGAGAATGGTAGTCTGTATTTTAGAGTTGGTGTATGAAAGGTTATATTAGGGTGTGAGGAGGTGCATCAGATGATCACGTTGATCGCGTGAGTTATAGTTACCTCAACTAACTATAACAGCCGAATTTCTCTTTTTTTGTACGAGTGAAATGTCCAAATAACTATAATGTCCCTGAAACCTATGGTTTTTTCAGTGAATTTCAAAGGATTTTTAGATGCTAATTTCTAACTATAACGTCCCTGAAACCTATGGTTTTTTCAGTAAATTTCTATGGTTTTTTAAATGCTAATTTCTAACTATAATGTCCCTGAAACCTATGGTTTTTTCAGTTAATTTCAAAGGTTTTTTAAATGCTAATTTCTAACTATAATGTCCAAAAAATACTTTTTCTTAGTTATTTAATTGTTATAAAAATAATATAATGTTTTCTCTTTTCTGAAATATAAATATACATTTTTTTTAAAAAGTAGATTCGCATACCGAATGTGTACCTGTCTCGGTGGGTGCGTGAATTCAAGCCGCCATATTGGTTAAGTTGTGTAGGATGCACGTTTGGTAAGCGACGGGTGTGCGAATCTTTGCCCCGCGTAACGTCAAGTATGTAGTTACGGGGTTCGCGCCGGGTGTGCAAAACCATCGCAAATCTTTAAGTTTTAAAAGTATATGTATATAAGTTTAATATGTATATTATAGCAAGAGATTATTTAATCTAATTATAAAAATCATATATTTGTAACTGGAATAAAGATAAATTATTGTTAAATATATTTTTCAGGAATCGCGTCGGGTGCACACTGGTTTCACGCTGGGTGCGCGAATCCCATGTGACTTTAAAAGAAACAATTTCATTGGTTAAGAACCTTTTGATTCTAGAACTTGAAGGACCCCACCCATTTTTTAAATTCCTTCCAAAGCATCTCAGAAGACACACCTATTGCTTTCTGATCCTCTTTTTTGCCTTTTTTTGGTGTTTTCTTCACTAATTTAAAAATGGCAGCTGGAAATGATCCTCAGCAGATTCCACCTGAAGAGGAAGAAGAGCTGGAGGAACCCGTGAAGAAAAGATATGAAAGTATTGTGTGGGCATTTTTCTCGATACCACCAGGAGAAAAAAAAGTCAATACCTGAAAAGTTACCTGCACCATTTGTGGGACTGTTCTCTCACGTGGTTCAGAGAAAAAATGTTCCTGCGGGACATCATCAATGCTAAAACATTTACAGACTATCCATCCTCGGTGGGACAAAGAAAAGCGGAGGACCGAGGACAACACTGCTGGAGCAAGCACATCATTTGGTTCTACCACGACAAGCACTCCAAACATCATCCCTAATTCTGCTAGAGTGGAGGAGCATTGCGTGAAATGTCGCAAAAGTCTATGTTTCGGTGAGCAATCAGTGGATGCCATCCTGGTTGCTATTAGGAACACTATTGTTATTTTTTTTTTTTCTAATGCAAGGTCTTCCTAATTGCATAATTTTTTTATCATTTTCGCTGTTGTTCTGTTTAGTTTTTCTTTTTCTTAAAAAAAACACCAAAAAAATATTAAAAAGAGTTAAAAAACACAAAAAAAATATAAAACAAAAAAAGAAGAAAAAAATGGTTCTTTTCAGAACCGCCTATTTGGATTAAAAAAGAAAAGTTTGTAAGTGTTGTATGAATTGTGGTAAGTGGAATATATGGAGAAGTGTACAGGTAGTGTATATATGATTGAAGGAGTGCATGGGTAATGCCTGGGTGATTGCAAGAGTGCAGGACTAATATCTGGGTGATTGCAGGTGTGCATGGTTAGTGCCTGCGTGATTGCATGAGTGGAGAGGTAATGTGTGGGTGATTGGAGGACTGCATGAGTAATGCCTGAGTGATTGCATGAGTGCAAGGGTAGTGCCTGGGTGATTGGAGGAGTGCAAGGGTAGTGTGTGGTGATTTTGTAAATGCATGGGTTATGCCTGGGTGATTGCATGACTGCAGACGTAATGTGTGGGTGATTTGAGGAGTGCATGAGTAATGCCTGAGTGATTACATGAGTGCAACGGTAGTGCCTGGGTGATTGGAGTAGTGAAAGGGTAATGCATGGTGATTTTGTAAGTGCATGGGTTATGCCTGGGAGATTTCATGAGTGCAGAGGTAATGTGTGGGTGATTGGAGGAGTGTATGGGTAATTCCTGAGTGATTGCATGAATACAAGGGTAGTGCCTGGGTGATTGGAGTAGTGCAAGGGTAGTGGGTGGGTATTTGGTAAGTGCATGGGTAATGCCAGGCTGACTGTATGAGTGCAGAGGTAATGTGTGGGTGATTGGAGGAGTGTATGGGTAATGCATGAGTGATTGCATGAGTGTACGGGTAATGCCTGGGTGATTGCATGAATGCATGGGTAGTGCCTGGGTGATTGGAAGAGTGCATGGGTACTGCCTGAGTGATTGAAGAAATGCATGGGTTATGCCTGAGTGATTGCATGAGTGCATGGGTAGTGCCTGGGTGATTGCATTAGGGCAAGGGTAATGTCTGGGTGACTGGAGGAGTATATGGGTACTGCCTAAGTGATTGAAGGAATGCATAAGTAATGTCTGGGTGATTGCATGAGTGCATAGGTAGTGCCTGGGTGATTGGAGTAGTGCAAGGGTAGTGCATTGTGATTTTGTAAGTGCATGGGTAATGCCTGGATGATTGCAAGAGTGCAGGACTAATATCTGGGTGATTGCAGGTGTGCATGGATAGTGCCTGAGTGATTGCATGAGTGGAGAGGTAATGTGTGGGTGATTGGAGGACTGCATGAGTAATGCCTGAGTGATTGCATGAGTGCAAGGGTAGTGCCTGGGTGATTGGAGGAGTGCACGGGTAGTGTGTGGTGATTTTGTAAATGCATAGGTTATGCCTGGGTGATTGCATGACTGCAGACGTAATGTGTGGGTGATTTGAGGAGTGCATGAGTAATGCCTGAGTGATTACATGAGTGCAACGGTAGTGCCTGGGTGATTGGAGTAGTGAAAGGGTAATGCATGGTGATTTTGTAAGTGCATGGGTTATGCCTGGGGGATTTCATGAGTGCAGAGGTAATGTGTGGGTGATTGGAGGAGTGCATGGGTAATGCCTGAGTGATTCCATGACTGCAACGGTAGTGCCTGGGTGATTGGAGTAGTGAAAGGGTAATGCATGGTGATTTTGTAAGTGCATGGGTTATGCCTGGGTGATTTCATGAGTGCAGAGGTAATGTGTGGGTGATTGGAGGAGTGCATGAGTAATGCCTGAGTGATTCCATGAGTGCAACGGTAGTGCCTGGGTGATTGGAGTAGTGAAAGGGTAATGCATGGTGATTTTGTAAGTGCATGGGTTATGCCTGGGTGATTGCATGAGTGCAGAGGTAATGTGTGGGTGATTGGAGGAGTGCATGGGTAATGCCTGAGTGATTGCATGAGTACAAGGGTAGTGCCTGGGTGATTGGAGTAGTGCAAGGGTAGTGGGTGGGGATTTGGTAAGTGCATGGGTAATGCCAGGCTGACTGTATGAGTGCAGAGGTAATGTGTGGGTGATTGGAGGAGTGTATGGGTAAAGCATGAGTGATTGCATGAGTGTATGGGTAATGCCTGGGTGAATGCATGAATGCATGGGTAGTGCCTGGGTGATTGGAAGAATGCATGGGTACTGCCTGAGTGATTGAAGAAACGCATGGGTTATGCCTGAGTGATTGCATGAGTGCATGGGTAGTGCCTGGGTGATTGCATGAGGGGAAGGGTAATGTCTGGGTGACTGGAGGAGTGTATGGGTACTGCCTAAGTGATTGAAGGAGTGCATAAGTAATGTCTGGGTGATTGCATGAGTGCATAGGTAGTGCCTGGGTGATTGGAGTAGTGCAAGGGTAGTGCAATGTGATTTTGTAAGTGCATGGGTTATGCCTGGGTGATTGCATGAGTGCAGAGGTAATGTGTGGGTGATTGGAGGAGTGCATGAGTAATGCCTGAATGATTGCATGAGTACAAGGGTAGTGCCTGGGTGATTGGAGTACTGTGAAGGTAGTGCGTGGTGATTTGGTACATGCATGCGTAACGCCAGACTGACTGTAGGAGTGCAGAGATAATGTGTGGGTGATTGGAGGAGTGTATGGGTAATGCATGAGGGATTGCATGAGTGTATGGGTAATGCCTGGGTGATTGCATGAATGCATGGGTAGTGCCTGGGTGATTGGAAGAGTGCATGTGTACTGCCTGAGTGATTGAAGAAACACATGGGTTATGTCTGAGTGATTGCATGAGTGCATGGGTAGTGCCTGGGTGATTGCATGAGGGCAAGGGTAATGTCTGGGTGACTGGAGGAGTGCATGGGTACTGCCTAAGTGATTGAAGGAGTGCATAAGTAATGTCTGGGTGATTGCAAGAGTGCATAGGTAGTGCCTGGGTGATTGCAGAACTGTATGGGTAATACCTGGGTGATTCCATAAGTGTAGGAGTAATGTCTGGGTGTTTGCAGGAGTGCATGGGTACTGTCTGAGTGATTAAACGTGTGGATTGGTAATGCCTGTGGGATTTTGTAGCTGCATGGGTAATGCTTGAGTGATTGAAGGAGTGCATGGGTAATGCTTGGGTGATTGGAGCAGTGCATGGATAGTGCCTGGATGATTGGAGGAGTGCATGGGTAGTGCCTGGGTGATTGTAAGTGTACAGAGGTAATGTCTGGATGATTGTAGGAGTGCATGGCTAATGTTTGGGTAATTGGACGAGTGCATGGGTACTGCCTGAGTGATTGAAGGAGTGCATGGGTAATGCTTGAGTGATTGCATGAGTGCAGCGGTAATGTTTAGGTGATTGGAGAAGTGCATGGGTAATGCCTGGGTGCATGGAAGAGGGCATGGGTAGTGCCTTGGTGCATGGAGGAGTGCATGGGTAGTTGCTGGGTAATTGGAGGAGTGCATAAGAAGTACCTGGGTGATTGCATGAGTGTACGGGTAATGTCTGGATGATTGGAAGACTGCATGGGTAGTGCATGAGTGATTGCATAAGTGCAGCAGAAGTGCGTGAGTGCATGTATGAGTGCTTGGGTAGTGCTTGAGTCATTGCATGAGTGCATGGGTAGCGCCTGGGTGATTGGAGGAGTGCATGGGTAGTGCTTGGGTTATTGCATGAGTGCATAGGTAGTGCCTGGGTGATTGCATGAGTGCATAGGTAGTGCCTGGATGATTGGAAGACTGCATGGGCACTGCCTGAGAGATTGAAGGAGTGCATGGGTAATGCGTGGGTGATTGCATGAATGGAGGGGTAATGTCTGGGTGAATGGAGGAGTGCATGGGTAGTGTCTGAGTGATTAGATGAGTGCATAGGTAGGTAGTGCTTTGGTGATATTATAAGTGCATGGGTAGTGGCTGGCCGATTGGAGGAGTGCATGGATAGTGCCTGGATGAGTGAAGGAGTGCAAGGGTAGTGCCTGGGTGATTGCATGAGTGCATAGGTAGTGCCTGGATGATTGGAAGACTGCATGGGAACTGCCTGAGAGATTGAAGGACTGCTTGGGTAATGCATGGGTGATTGCATGAATGGAGGGGTAATGTCTGGGTGAATGGAGGAGTGCATGGGTAGTGTCTGAGTGATTAGACGAGTGCATAGGTAGTGCTTCGGTGATTTTATAAGTGCATGGGTAGTGGCTGGCCGATTGGAGGAGTGCATGGGTAGTGTCTGTGTGATTGCATGAGTGCAGGAGTAATGTCTGGGTCATTGAAAGAGTGGATAGGTAATGCCTAAGTGATTGTATGAGTGCATGGGTAATGTGTAGTTAATTGAAGGAGTTCATGAGAAATGTATGACTGATTGCATGAGTGCAAAAGTAATGTCTGTGTTGTTGCATGACTGAACTCGTAGTGTGTGGGTGATTGCAAAGTGTATAAGTAGTATCTGGGTGATTTTTTAAGTGCATGAGTACTAGCTGGATGATTGGAGGAGTGCATGGGTAATGCCTGTATGATTGCATGAGTGCATAGGTAGTGCCTGAATGATTTTATAAATGCACAGGTACTGCCTGAGTGATTGAAGGAGTGCATGGGTAATGCCTGGGTGATTGTATGAGTGCAGGGGTAATATCAGGGTTATTGGAAGAGTGCATGTGTAATGCCTAAGTGATTGCATGAGTGCCTAGGAATGTCTGTGGCATTGCAGGAGTGCATGGCTTATACCTAAGTGATTGCATGAGTGCAGGCGTAATGTCTGGGAGATTAGAGGAATGCATGGCTCATACCTTGGTAATTGCATGAGTGTAGGGGTAATGTCTTGCTGATTGCAAGAGTGTAGAGGTAGGCCCTGGGTGATTGGAGGAGTACTTAGGTAGTGCCTGAGTGATTTTAAAACTTGAAGCGTTCAGGTTGGGTGATTGGAGGAGTACAAGAGTAGTACCTGGGTGATTGGAGGACAGTATAAATAGAGCTTGGGTGATTTTAAAAGTGTATCTGTACTGCCTGAATGAATAGAGCATTGTATAGATACTGCCTGGATGATTGAAAGAGTGCAAGGGTAGTGTCTAGGTGATTGCATCAGTGCAGGGATAATGTTTAGGGTATTAGAGTAGTGTATAGGTACTACTTGGGTGATTGGAATAGTGTACAGATAATGTGTAGCTGATTGCATGAGTATACAGATAGTACCTGGGTGATTTGAAAAGTACATAGGTAGTGTCTGGGTGATCTTATAACTGTATGAATACAGGCTAGGTGATTGGAGAAATGCATCTATAGTGCATGGGTGATGGCAGGAGTGTGAGAATAGTGCCTAATGGTGTAGGTCAGTGTATGAGTAGTGTTTGAAAAAATGGATGACTGCAATAAAACTGACTGTAAACATTACTTCATATTATTATGCTTATTACATTATTTCATCATACCATCTTTATTAAAGTAGATACCAAACTCATTGAAATTATTTTACAGTAGTTTTATTGTAAACTGAATTTAAAATATTTTCAAACTTTAGTATTACTTTCTGTAAAAAAAAAGAAGAAAAACTTATTGCTTATAATATTATAGTTTTAAGTTTAAGAACACAACATAATTTTAGAATTACATAACATTTTCAGTTTCCCTTTTTTGCTGTTCTCAGATTCTATTGAATTTCACCATTCACAGTGATTTCAATGTAGATCATCATATAACAGCGGGGAAAAAATACAATCAATGAGATTGTAAAAAAAAAAAAAATCTGCGTTGAAAATATTTACAAGTTCAACTATCTGTTCACCTATCTACAGTTTCTAAATTATATTTTTCCACTACAATAAATCATTTATTTCTCTGAAGTACATTTCTGAAATATACATTTTCATTTACATCACATATAATATAAAGATCAAATATATAAACTATTTCTTTCAAACACAATTTTGCAAATGCAATAACAATTACTCAAACAATAATCCAAACAGTAATTTTTCACATCTTCCCAATAGGCCGAATGATGCTTTCAAAACTTTGACATCAAAAATATCAGATATGAATCTGGTAATTCGAAAGGCAACCTACATTTAAATTGCAAATGGTCATCATTGCAATGTGTCCATCCTTTATTGCACTTTAAATACACAGTATAGTGTCCAGATGTTGTAGTAGGTCCATCATGGAATATAATAGCCACTGCTTTAAAAGTTCTTCCTGAAATTGACGCTTGACTTGTCACAACATTTTTAATTTTTGTTTCCAATTTTCTTCCATTTGCTCTACAACGTTGTAGCATTAAAATGACATATTTTCCATATCTTTCTATATATAACGTTGACAACATTTCTGATTTACAACGAGAGCATTTCATATTTTGATTAGCTGTTTTTAATAATTTGTTAAAAGATACTGATTTGCAGTCTGGTATCGTCAAGTATATGAATCGTTCAGTGTCTATTCCAGTGGTGGAAGAAAATGAACACTCTTCACATTTATGATCCCATCTGTAACTTAGTCCAAATAAATTTTCAATTTCTATTCCTTCATCTTCCAATACACCAAGCATAAACATAAGAAATTCTTGTGCATCTTGTTGTATATTGAGTGTAAATTGTGAAGAACCAGTACATATTCCCAAAAGATGCCGAATGCCAGAAGCAGTATGGATTTTACTTCTATCAGTTACCAACTTTTGAAAACATTATGTAGTAAAGAACAGAATCTTTTTTCTCGATTTTCCATAATTTCAAGAAGACGATCTTCCAGATGAAACACAACATTCACAATTACATTAGCATAGCAGTTGATACCTGAACTATTTTCTAACTGGTATCATACAATAACATCAACAGTGTCCATTTTCATTTTCTTTGTAGCTTCATCATTCTCTTGAATTGTTTTCTTTTTTCAACCTCACTAGAATGTTTGTCATATTTTTGTTTTGCACACACTACACGCTTTTCATATACGGGATATTCACCTAAGTTAGGAGCATACAGTCTTCTTAACCGATTTTACTCTCTTACACAATTTGCATCAGCACTAACCTTTTTCTCATCAAAATCAATCAAATACAAACAAGATAATGTTCTTACTCGAGACAATGCAACTTGTGCCATGCCTTCTTAAAACACTGTACTTCCAATATTTACCAAAGCACTGTCTACACTTAAACCTTGAGATTTATGAATGGTTACTGCATATGCTAAAGAAAGAGGAAACTGTTTTCTACAAACATACAAGTCTTTTACAAGCAAAAAACGAACAGCACAACGTTCAATCTGATCAAATTTAATCTTCAAAAATTCAATCCCATCTCTGTTCTGATAAATAACAAAATCAACAACTTTTCCCATTGCTCCATTTACTAAACCTTTTTCTACATCCAAATTATGTCGTAAAATTACCCAACAGTTTTTACGTACATATAAAGTCTTTTCTAAACCAGCAGTCTTAGACACTGAGTTTTCCAAAGAATCCAATTTTGTCTGTCATTTCTCTGAGAGAAGAATAGTAACTCCTTTGTGTTCCATTTTATCAATGGCTTCCATTTTCACTATTGGTTGTTTTTCCAGTTTCAAAAGTTCATGATTGAATGTAGAACACTCTTGCAGTGTTGGCATTAGGCAAACTATAGACTTTTTTTCTCCAATTTTTTGTACATTATTTCAGGTACAATATTTTCATTTGGAAACAAATTCGTTAGTAGCCGACTTTGTAAAACTTCTTTACCATGTTGTGTCAAAACTCCAATTCTTATATCTTGAAGAATATTTCCATAGTGTTCATCACTTGCTTGTCGCATATTCTTAATAAATTCTTTATATTCAAAATGAGACCAAATGTTTACATTTCCAATACTTTCCAAAGATTTCCTAGTATCTTCACATACAAGAGTTTTAAAAACTGGTTGTCCTTTCACAGGAGTCAGTTGTAGTAGATTGCCAAATACAATTACACGTTTTTCTCCAAATAAAATATCATAATCTGTTTTTAAAATCTGTTGCATCCTTAAATGTACAAAGGCAAGCATTAAGTTGGAGACCATGCTCACCTCATCAATTATTAGAAGTTTCATTTTCTTTAGTACTCTTGAGACTTCATAACAAGCTTCTCCAGATAGTTTATGATATTACGATGTAATGTAATCCCTTTAATGTTGTGTGCTGCTAACCCAGTTGGAGCTGTTACAACACAAGATAAATGTGATTCAGTGGTTTTCTGTAGATAACTGGTCAAAACTTTAATTAAGAAACTTTTCCCTGTTCCAGCTTGACCACTGATATACATTTGAATAGGTTTAAAAGATGTGCAGTTTTCATGAAGTAAACCATGCTGTATCTGTTGTGTCACTTGCTGATATATTTCTTTTTGTTCAAAATTTAGTTGGTCTTCCAAGTTTCCCAAATCAATTATATCCTGTTGTGCTTGTTGCATTGCCGTTTCTACTTCATTCATGGCTATTGCTGCTTCATTTTCAAGAATTGGTTGTCCTAATGGATCTTGACTTAGAGGAGCAGAACTTTGACTATCTTGAGAACTGTCTCTAGCTATTTCAGCTGCAATAGTAGTTTCTTGTTCAATCTCTTCATTTAACATTTGTAGATAATTTGGAAAACTTGTGCATTGAATACTATCTTTACATGCATTGAAAGAATCTTCATAGCAGTCAAAATCTCCAAGTAATTCCATTTCAGTACGCCAAGGCTTGAAGAGTTGCAGAAGTGCTAAATAGAAAAATTCCATTTTATCTGCAGTTTCGCAACTGAATTTTCTGTGATTAATAAGATTTCCTTTGGCATGTTTTACCAAATATCCATCACGTCCAATTACTGCATATTTTTCTTCATTTATATTTTCTGTAACATTTCTCTGAAAACTATAATTTTGTAGTACTTCATAGAGACATATGTTTTCCAGATGTGCACTTCTTTTGGGATAGTACGTATCCAACATATTTGTTTTAACAATATGTGTACTTTCTGATTCATTCAATGCTAAGTATTCAATTTCTTGTACAGATTTCAAAACTCGATTTCGTGTTGCAGCAAGACCTAGACTTACCCAAATGATTCCTCTTGACTTTGAATATAAACTTGCAGAGGTCAACTGATCCGAACATTCGTAGGATCCAATCTCTCGATGGGAAAGCATCTTCAAACTAAAGCTGTACAATTTGTTACTAAGAGTCTTCTCTTGTGAAATTTCTTCCCACATTTCTTTCAACTCCTTCTTTTCAGATTTGGTTATATATGATGTAACATAACGAGCAACAGCAATCGAATTATCTGCAACATATTGGATATCCATGTTTGCATTACACATTGACAAAATCACTGGATTATAGTCATTAACATACTTTGAATCTTCACTTCTTTTTATGTTGTAAGTACTCTTTGGAGATTTTAGCGTTAAAGTATGCCTTACTGCTGACATGAAACTGTTGACTCTTCCTTTTGAAATTACTGGACGTGGGAATCCAAAACGACATTTTGTATAAAATGTTCCCTTTGACGTGTATTTTCGTCAACAATATTTTCCACATTGATGACTTTGAAACCGTAAAACTTGTTGTCTTAAGCTGTTTTCTCCTCCTTTTTTTGGAATGGCACAGGTAACATAGTCTTCAATGGAAGACAAAACAGTTTTATCAGAATTGGTTCCAAATGTAGGCGCTATTCTTGATCCATAATAGCATGTTTATATGAGGAGCACCTCTGGCTTGGTACTCCTTTCTCCAAAAGAAATCAATAACTTCTCCAAGAGGTGGATTATTTTTATTGCAGATAAAAGACATCATAGCTTGAAACCTATGATTAAAATATCTGCACACATTTACAGGATCCAAAGAACAGAGTTCTCCAGCTGTCTTCAATTCAATGTTTTTTACATTTGAATTTGCTTCTCATAGAAATTCAAGTAAATCGTCCCATGCGTATTCAGCACAGCTAAGATTAACAAACCACGTAGGGGTTCCTAAGATCCTTAACATATATTGAAGTTCTCCGTGACGACGATACCAATACTCATTAGTACCACCTTGACACGCCATCAAATTAATTAACTGAGATTCTAAATGATCGTCTCTTTGTTGAACTTTGTCCAAAAATTCCTTTGCAGAAAGATGTGTAAGGTGAACTCCTGTTTTTAATATGTGGTTCACTGCATATGAAAGTCCAGACAAGTCACTTTCAAACAGAAGATGAAATAAATATGGAATACACTGTTAAAATCTTGGATCTTCTGAGTACAATCTTGTTGTACGATATTCTGAAGCTGGAATCTGTACTGGTCGTTCATCATATCATTCACCTTTTCCAGTGGGAAAGAGCTGTGGAAAACAACGAGCTTCTAAACTTTTTTCCCATACACTCATGGGTGTTCCCTTCGCTTTCTTCATTTGGAATAATTCAATAGTGTTTCCTATCACTTCTTTTGAATGTAGAGGATGTATATTATCATGTTCATAAATTTCTTCTCTCCTCGAGTTGTCCACTTTTTCTATTTGGCCAGTAGAAATTTCTCTTTCATCTTCTATAGATAATTCTTCTTCTTCCACATATACATTTTTATAATAAATATTATTTTGTACAAGATATAAAGTAGCCTTTTGAAGTTTGGTGACATCTACTAACTCTTGCCATATTTTCTGACTCTTTGTTGGTACACCATTAACTAGAATAACTACAGGTTCAGTTTCCTCTCTCTATACCAACAGTTTCAATATTTTTCTTAAAATCTAAAGGTAAATAAACAACTCTCCCTTTTAAACCTCTTTGTAAATCTGTTGGAGGCAGCTTACCTGTTTTAGGCTCCATACGAACTATATCCTGAAACTGATGCACATATTGAAGAAGAATGGACTCATAAGTATTTAAATCTACCAGTTCCGGAGGAATAGCTACCAACTCTAGGTTGTTATGTACAGCTCTAGCTGGCATTTTATTCTCTTTTAATTTGTTGTAACAATATTTACAAATACGTTGTAATGTAATGTAAGGGCTATTTATAGAGCGCACTGTGACCCGCCGGGTATCCTGGCGCTAAGAGACGGAAGAGAGCCTGTGATAAAGAGTAGGAGGCATCAAACTCTGGGGAAGAACCAGGTCTTCAATTTCTTCCTGAAAGGCATAAAATCTGTCATCTGTCGCAGCTCCGTGGGTAGGCTATTCCAAAGTCTTGCAGCAGCAACGCTGAAAGCTTGCCCCCCCAGTTTTGCTCTCTTAATCCTCGGCACTTTCACCCAGTTAGCAGAGGCAGATCTGAGGCAACGGGGGGGAACATACCAACTGTATTTCCTCTGCAAAGGTAATGGCCCACGACCGTGCAATGCCTTAAACACAACACAAAGGGATTTAAAATGAACCCTCTGCAGGATTGGAAGCCAATGAAGGTCCATCAGAGCCTGAGAGGAGGAGGACTGATGAGGTCTCGTCAAGGCCAACTTAGCTGCTATATTCTGGATTCTCTGCAGTCTCCCCATTAAATATTTAGGAGACTCCAATAGCAAAAGCATTACAATAATCTATCCTACTCAGGATGACGCTCCTTACTACCAGAGCACGAGTATGTACCGGGAGCCTGGGGAGTACTTTTAAGAACTCTGATAAGGGAGTAGCAACTCCCAACCGTCTTGTTGACTTGATTTTCCAAAGTCAACTCATCATTAAAGCAAATTCCCAGGTTACGAACAGATTTAGAGGGTTCCAGCGGGGCATCAGCAGTAGTCGGCCACATATTGGCTGGGAGAGGATGTGGTACTCTTCCACCTGCAATATAAAGAAACTCTGTTTTATCTGCATTAAATTGCAGGGAATTATTTCGCAGCCAATATACCACACTCTGCATACATGCATGAAAGTTTTCCACAGAAAATGACTGTTCTCTATCCCAAGAGAGAATAAGCTGGGTGTCATCCGCATAATTTACAAGACCTATACCGTAAGATTTAATGACATCCACCAAGGGACGCATATAAGCGTTGAAAAGGATAGGGCTGATAGCAGAGCCTTGCGGTACACCATGATGTATCTTAGTAAACTTGGATTGAAAAGGGGGGAGGGCCACAGCCTGACATCTGTCAGACAGATATGAATGCAGCCATTTCAGGGCCAAGCCCACTACCCCCACTCCTTCCAATCGTTCCAGGAGAACCTTGTGATTGACTGTGTCGAATGCGGCGGACAGATCCAACAGGATCAGTATAGTAGATTGACCCATGTCCGCACGCAAACGAAGATCATCCAACACAGTCAGCAAGGCAGTCTCAGTCCCATGTTCTGGGCGGAAGCCGAATTGTCTGGCATCCAGTAAATTATTTACCTCCAGAAACTGGGACAGTGCGCTCCATGATCTTAACCGGATATGGGAGGAGCGAGATAGGTCTGTAGTTTTTTAAACAAGCAGGGTCAAGTGACGGTTTTTTTAATAAAGGGGTTACAACTGCTTGCTTCCAGCAGGGGGGGACCATTCCGCTACCCAGGGACTGATCACACAGCTGCTTTAGCATAGGGAACAGCTCAGGGCCTAATGCCTTCCAGATCCTGTGGGGGAGAGGGTCCAGTGATGAGCCCGAGGAAATTCCTAAGGCTAACCGAGTGAAATCCTCCAGCGTGGGAATTTCGAAGTGATCTAGAAAAGGTCCCTGATCTGACACTTCATTCATTCCCTTCCAGTCCTCCTTTCTGTCAGGTAGCAGACTACTAGCCCCATCAACTGTAGTATCTCCTTCCATCCCTTTAATAATCTTACAGATCTTCTCTTAAAAAAAAACAGCCAAGCTGTCACAGAGTTCCTGTGTTGGGGGAGTCTTGTTTTTGTGCAATCGGGGGTGGTGATGTCATTTATTATTTTAAAAACACTTTTGGAGCTATTAGGTGCCTTCAAAATTGCATTTGCGAAAAATTCCGCTTTAGCCGAGGTAGTATATTTCTTATAATGGAGAATTTTCTCCTTCCACTCAGCTTTAGCCGTATCAGAGTATCCCCTCCTCCATCGCCGTTCTGCTTGCTTACAGCCAAGTTTTAGCTTTTTAGTTCAGCATTATACCAGGGAGCAGAGGGTTTGCCTACTTTTTCACTAGCTTTTGTGGAACAAGCTGATCAAGTTGATCATTGATCAGAAGACAAAAGGTGGTATAATTTTCATCCACCTGTTTCTCGGGGTCGAAAGATTCTTCTAGGTGGAATACAGGGGTGGTACTAGCTTTCCTCAGGAGACCTTTCCAGTCCCTACTAAGGAGACATCTAGTCTCCTTCACAATTGTCAGGCTGTTCTGCTTAACGTGAAGTACATCAAATTGAACTAAATGATGATCGGACCAGCCCATCGGCAAAACATTTCCCACTTCCACTGAGTCTTTCCCCGCAAAAACAAGGTCCAACACATGTCCTCCTATATGAGTAGGTTCCATCACCCTTTGAGGGAGCTGTAAATCCATACAGGATTGTAAGAGATTATTATACCCAGGGTCCATGCTCCCATTGGCCCATAGGTTAAAGTCTCCTAATATTAATAATCTGGCATGTGAAAGAGCCATGTTACTAAAAACATCAATCATATTTTTTTGTTGCAGGAGACTGGCCGTTCCTGGAGGCCTATAACAAATAATACCAGTCAGTACATGTTTCCCCTGGTCCTTTAGTGCAAAGCCCAACAGTTCAGCCCCTTCAACCTCATCAATATCTATAGGGGAAAAGTTCCATACCTCCTTAAATATGATTCCCAGCCCTCCACCTCTACCGCTTGGGCGTGGCTTGTGAAAAGCTTTATAGCCCTGAGGACAGGCCAGACCCAGCTCTAGGTCAGACCCGGGATGAGTCCAAGTCTCGGTCATCACCAGGGCATCTAAATCATGTAGCTCTAATAACAACTGTATCTCCGTGTAGTGTTTACACAGGGATCTAACATTGAGCAGTCCACATTTTAAAGAGTCCCCTTTCATGAAGTCAGCCACTGGCCCAGCCGTGTCTCTCAGTGTGAACTCCCCATAGGCACCACCCTGCACCCCTATTGCTCGCAATGAGGCACTCGAGTACCTATAGGCAATATTATCTGGTCGATTTCTCCTACCTTCAGCATAGTGGCTGGCGCTGTGCGTTGCCGGTGCGCGGACGGGCGCAGACGGGCGCAGACGGGCTTGCCTTTGGCGCGATCGCTCCAGCGCAATGTTTTATAGGCCGTGGCGCGGGGATAGGCAACTAGAATGCTAACCCCTATGGATACCGCAGCCCGCTGGGGCGTGTCAGGATAGTATCAGCGTGCACCAACAGTGAGCCAACTACAATTGTATCAGCTTCTTTTTAAAACTTATTAATGTGATTTTAAAAATAATAACAGATTCAAATTCACAATTCCTTATTATTAAAAAGAATAAAAAACGGAGTTCACATACGCGCTAAAAACATGATTTTTGTACAATGTACGCCAGTATGCGACCGCGTCCTTACACGGGCAAGAGATTGTCACGTCTCAGTGTTTCCACGCTGCGCGATCGCTCCAGTGCAATGTTTTATAGGCCGTGGCGCGGGGATAGGCAACTAGAATGCTAACCCCTATGGATACCGCAGCCCGCTGGGGCGTGTCAGGATAGTATCAGCGTGCACCAACAGTTGATCACTACCCAACTCAAACCGACCTTCCACCAACAAATAAGCACCAAATTGCTCCCACTTATCATTGTTTTCCTTTTCACTTTCTTAAATACACATCAACATTCCTAGTTTGACTTCTATAGTGAGCACATTGACAACAAATACAAATGTAGTTTGGTTTCTTACAAGAAACTACCTCAAACTTTGTCATTTCTTCTGCAAACTCCTCAGTAGTACTATCTTCCACCTCTTCTTCAACACCTACACTTATCAAACTCTCACTTTCTCTACACTCCTCTTGAGGACCAAAGAAACAAAACTCTATATCATCAGAAACTTTTTTTACATCCAATACTGAACCATGCAAAAGAGCTGTGTTTATTTCACTTAAACATAATGCAGGACTTTTTACATAGTTCAATCTTCTCACTAACTTCCGCATTTCTGAGTGATGTACTGCTAACATTCTTAAATGATGAAAAGTACTTCTACCACTTTTCTAGAAAGACAAGCCAGAGAATGAACCTGCAAGTTACTATATTTTCTCACTTTACAAGGATCTAGTCCTTGCAACATCTTAATCTTTTGTTTAACACTTTTTTTACCATAATCTCGTAAGAAATTTCGTAATATATCAATAGATTCCTGTTGTGTACTACAAATACTACTACAATCCCACCTATACACTGGAGCTTGTGTACGTCTCCCTTGAACTTCTTCAGCTATTACTTATTCCACATTTCTAGGAACCATCTTTTCTTTTTCAATTGGACAACAGTTTTTAACCTCATAACAATGACCCCTGGTATCAACTGCATCAACTAATGTAATTTGTTGAAAATAGCTTTCTTCATTAAAAAAAGGTTCAGTACTAGAAGTGTGCTTCCATTCACCCGAATTATTTTTGCAAAAGTTAGTTCTATTAACCAGTCTTTTTCTTTACTTTTCTCCTTCATAAACTGCATTGTTTTATTGAATGTCTTCATTCTCTTCAATACTAAACAATCTTCTTTTCAATTCAAAAGCCTTTTCGACTACACTTTCAATCTGTTGTTTTTTCTTGTAAAATGCTGATCTTCTTTTACATTTTTATGCAATTTTTCAATAAATTTTGTAGTACTCTACTTTTATACATTCTCGTCCTAATGTCTTTATATTCTTTTCTCCTTCTTTCAATATAGATTGTTTGCCATAACCTGATTTTCCATTAATTTGTCCTTTTTTCGTTTCCTTCTGATTGGTTGTACAACTTTTCTTTCTCTCTTCCCCATATTGAAAATTCATTACATTCTTAAAAACTCTTTAAACAAATTCTTTAGTACTCTTACCAGACTTTTTTTTTCAATATCACATGTTGTACTTCATCTAATTTCTGCTTTTCTCTCTCCTTTAAATAGTACTGTTTTTTTTTTGTCTTTTCTTTTGCACTTTTCTTGTCATACTGAATTTTTCCTAATTATGGAGAATATCTGAAAAAAAGAAAAGTTTAAATAGTTTTGTTACATAATTTACTATTATTAACACAATTATATACAAATATTCTTATGTATAAATAAAGAAATATTTTTAATTGCACTCCAAACCTATATCAGGCACTGCAAAATTCCTACAATTAGAAGAAATCACAAGCTATACAACAGAATCACAGAGCACAACTAAAGGATTTCTCTACTGCTACCCAAATCAAATCTAAAGTGCAGTTTGTCAACTTTTAAGGCCTGCATAATGTTGTGATTGGGGTATGTCTCTACTTGCACATGTATTCTCATATGTGTTATACATTTGAAGATGCTTTACATATAAAACAAAAGTATGCATATATTTGTATGCTTTTTTATATATAGTACGCTAGCAAAAAGCACAGACTCATGCATGCATGGTTTCAAAAAGATAATAACATTTACAGCACAAACATGTAAAGGGTTGCTGCTTTGTTTTTACCTATACTCAATACTTAACTATTACTCATTTCTATATCCTTCTTCTTTCTTTCTACACTTCTCTTCTCTCTTTCTTCACCCCTGTTCTCTCTTTTTGCACTTTTCTTCACTGTTTCTACACCCCTCTTGAATATTTCTGCACTACTTAAATCTGTTTTTACAACTCTCTTCTTCCTTGTGCTCCCCTTGTGCCTCTTTGTGCACCTCTATTGCTTCTTTCTGCACCTCTCTTGCTTCTTTCTGCATCCCCGTTGCCTCTTTCTGTACTCCTGTTACCTCTTTCTGCACCCTTCTTCCATCTTTCTGCATCTCTGTTGCCTCTTCCTGCACCAGTGTTTCCTCTTTGTGTATCTCTGTTGCATCCTTCTCAACTTTTCTTGCTACTTTCTGAAACTCTGTTGTCTTTTCTGTACCCTTGTTACCTCTTTCTGCACACTTCTTCCCTCTTTGTGCACCTCTGTTGCCTCTTTCTGCACCCCTCTCCCCTCTTTCTGCACCTCTCATCTCTTTCTACACCTCTCTTGCTTCTTTCTGCACTTCTCTTGCTCTTTCTCTGTCCCACTTTCCTTTTTCTACATCTCTCTTAGTTTTTTCTCCACTACTCTTGCTTCTTTCTGCACTTCTATTACCCTTTCTGCACCCTTCTTACCTCTTCCTACATCCTTCTTCCCTCTTTCTGCACTTATCTTGCCTTTTTCTGCACCCCTGTTCCCTTTTTCTGCACCTCTCTTGCCTATTTCTGCAACTGTCTTGCCTCTTTCTGCAGTTGTCTTGTCTTCTTCTGCACCTCTGTTGCTTCTTTCTACACCTCTTTTGCACATTTCTACACCTCTCTTGGTTCCTTCGGCACCCCTCTTGCCTTCTTCTACACCTCTGTTGGTTCCTTCTGCACTGCTCTTCGATCTTTCTCCATTTCTTTTGCCTGTTTGTGCACCTCTCTTGCCTCCTTCTGCAACTCTGTTGCTTCTGTCTGCACTTCTCTTGCTTCTTACTTATTTATTTTGACTATGTTCAATACTTAACTACTAGTAAAATGGTAAAGCAGCAGCAGCAGAAAAGTAATGTATAACATATGTTACGTGACAAATTAATGATTATAATACTTTGTAAGACTGGAAAACTTCACTTGAAGTGCACTAAATAAATCTAAGTGTCTCTTTGAAATATGAAGTGCATTCTCTCAACTTTTAACGTCTTCATGGTCTTCTGTTTAAGATATGTCTGATCTTGTACATATATTGTGATATGTCTTATACATCTGAACATAGTACACATATAAAACACAACTAAACATCTATTTGTATGTTTCTTTGATATATGATACTACTAACAGAAAGTACAGACATATGCATGCATGTTTTTAAGAACATTGTGAGACTTACACCAGAGACATATGAAAAGTTGCTGCTATATCTTTTACTAGACCCAACACCCTATGCAGTCATAGTGCCTGAGTGATTACATGAGTGTAGGTATAGTGTCTATGAAATAGGAGGACTGCATGAGTACTACCTGAGTGATTAAAGAACTGCGTAGGTAATGCTTACGTGATTCCATAACTGCATGGGTAGTGCCTGGGTGATTGGAGGAGTGCATAGGTACTGTCTGAGTGATTGAAGAACTGCATAGGTAATACTTGGGTGATTATATGAGTGCAAAGACAATGCCAGCATGATTAGACTAATACACAGATGCTGCCTTGGTACATCAAAGAATACATGGATAGTGCCTGACTGATTGGAATAATGCATAGATAGTAGCTCGGTGATTGCATAGTGCAAGACTTCTGCCTGGGTCATTAGATAAGTGCATGTGTAGTGGCTGGATGATTGAAGCACTGCTTACGTAATGCCTGTCTGATTGCATGAGTGCAGGGATTATGCCTAGGTGATTGCATGAGTGTAGGGATAATGCCTGGGTAATTGCATGTATCTAAGTGAATACATGACTGCAAAGCTAGTGCCTGTGTGATTCTATGAGAGTAGTGCCTTGGTGATTGCAGGTGTAGTAAGGTAGTGCCTGGGTGATTGTATAAGTGCATAGGTAGTGCTTGATTAATTTTATAAGTATATAGGTACTGGCTGAGTGATTGAAGGAGTGCATAGATACTGACAGGGTGATTGGAGGAGTGCAAGGGTAGTGCCTGAGTGATAGAACCAGTGTATAGCTAATACATTGGTGATTGCATGAGTTCAGGGGTAATATCTGATGGACTACATGAGTACATAGAAAATGCCTAGGTGATTTCATAAGTGCATCGATACTGTCTCGGTGATTAGAGTACTATTGTGGTACTACCTCAGTGATTGGAGGACTGTAAAGGTACTGCCTGGGTGATTTTATAAATGCATGAGCACTGGTTAAATGTTTGGACGAGTGCATAGATCCTGAGAGGGTGATTGGAGGAGTGTAAGGATAATGCCTGGGTGATTGAACCACTGTATAGCTAACTCACTGGTGCTTCCATGAGTGCAGAGGTAATGTCTAAGGGATTGCAGGAGTACATAGGTAATCTCTGGGTGATTCATGAGTTAAGGGATAATATCTGGGACATTATAAGAATATATAGGAAGTATCTGGGTGATTTTATAAGTCCATCAATAGTGCCTAGGTGATTAGAGTACTTTTGTGGTAGAGCCTCAGTGATTGGAGGACTGTAAAAGTAGTGCCTGGGTGATTTTATAAGTGCACTATCACTGGCTAAGTGATAGGACGAGTGCATATATCGTCAAAAGGTAATTGGAGGAGTGCAACGGTATTGCCTGGGTGATTGAACCAGTGTGTAGGTAATGCATTGGTGATTGCATGAGTTCAGAGGTAATATCTTGGGACTACAGGAGTACATAGAAAGTGCCTGGGTGATTTTATAAGTGCATTGGTACTGCCTGGGTGATAGGAGTGATACTGTGGTAGTGCCTCAGTGATTGGAAGAGTGTAGAGGTAGTGCCTGGGTGATTTTGTAAGTGCATTTGCACTGGCTAAGTGATTGGAGGAGTGCATAGATCGTGAAACGGTAATTGCAGGAATGCAAGGGTATTGCCTGGGTGATTGAACCAGTGTATAGCTAATACATTGGTGATTGCATCATTGCAGGAGTTATGTCTGGGGGATTAGAGGAGTACATAGGTAATGCCTGGTGATTCTATGATTGCAAGGGTAATATCTGAGAGATTACAGGAGTACATAGGAAGTGCCTCGGTGATTTTATAAGTGCATGTGTACTGCCTGGGGGATTGGAGTAGTACTGCAGTAGTGCCTGAGTGATTGGAAGAGTGCAAGGGTAGTGCCTGGGTGATTGAATCATTGTATAGCTAATACATTGGTGATTACATGAGTGCAAAGATAATGTCTTGGGGATTAAGCAGTACATACATAATGCCTGGGTGTTTGCCTAAATTAAGGGATAATATCTGGGGGATTACAAGAGTACACAGAAACTGCCTGGGTGATTTTATAAGTGCATGGTTACTGACTGAGACATTGGAGTAGTACTGTGGGAGTGCCTGAATGAGTGAAAAAAGTGCAATATCCTGAAAGCATGCATGCATATGTCTCTACCACAACACTATGCACACCTCAAAAATTCACGGAACAAACTTCAAATTTAAAGCAAACACCAAAAATTATGTGGCATATTTCAACTGTGCCTCTCTAGAGACTTATAAAATGTAGCATAGTCACTAATACCTGATCTCAACATCTTTTAAACCACACTATTATGCTGCTTCTTCACCATTCTACTACTACTCACAGTGTTCAGCCTACCACATAAAAAGCAACAACACCTCTCTGTTATACATCATGCACCTTAAAATGTATAAGACATATGAAAATACATATACAAGTAGAAACATACTTGTGACAGAAGTCCATGTACACCTTTAAACTTAACAGACTCCACTTCAAATTTTAAACAAACACCTAAAATTTTGCGGTATACTACAAATGTACATATCCACACACTAAAACAAACTACCATAATCACTAATCCATTTTCCAATATACACTTATTACTATACAAAATCTATTTCTTACAACGTTTAACTACAATATAACAAACTACAATACACATCTCTACATTTAATAATATATTTCAATCATCACAGTCATTGAATAATTTTTAAAGTTTAAAAATAAAGCTAATACATAATACACCTCAGAAATATATAACTCACCTTCCAAATTGATTTGTAGAATATGAAATATCAGAAAGTCATAAAAGATTTTTTTATGCACACAATCAATGTAATGCACCTCTCTCAATAAGGTAAAACCAGTAATGGTAAACATTCCCCCTCTTTCTCCACACAAATAAATGTAATGTAACAAATCACATTGCTTCCTACATAATTTCAAATTGTAAAACACATTTCTATTGGTTAGCCATATTAACCCTTACCAACTGACTTCTAAAAGTGCCCAAACTGATTCTGGAATTTTTTGGGAGTCGCGATTGCACCGTGCACCAACGCGGTGGAGCCGCAAATCCATACGGGAGTTCAAAAATATATTACAAATAGAAATACAACTATTTTTTAATAACACGCCACTTCTAATGATGGTACTGACTTGGGAAATCTTACTTTAATAACATTAAACTTATATATAAATTACAATTCCACATTTTAAAACCTCAGATAACATTCAACCCTTCCCCCCTTCTGCGTAATGCCAGTTTCCATAGCAACAGTTCATGGAACATTGAAGTGAACTGTCAGGTCACAAGTTCACCATATCTTCAAGTTCAGCACACAAGCTTACAAATGCAAACAGCAGGTGTGGTTGACATTTTCAAAATATGACCTTTTCCTATCTACTGTACCTTTCAAATATTTTTTACTAACCAATAAGAAACATGCTTTTTAAAGAAAGTAACATGCACCCTAATTTTCAGTGTATAATCTTCTTAAACAGCCAATCAATTCTTTACTTTTTAAAAAATAGCATGTTCTCTACCATTTTAGATACCTCTCATTCTACCAACTGACTACCTCAGCTACAGACATCTTTTCATTCCTTCCAGACATCCCTTCAAGATGCTTACAATGTGGATTGTTGGACACAGCTATGTTTTCTGGTGCAAAAGGTATGCTGAACGCAGAGGTATTGACAAAGACCTAGCTTTGCAAAATGTGGATATTAAATGGTTTGCACAGAGAGGATTAAAGTGGCACCAATTGATGCCTTTGGTTAAAACCTTTTTGCATGTCCAACCCCCTGACCTCATGATTGTGCACTGTGGTGGCAATGACCTAGGCACATTAACTGGGGTAGGTCTGGAAATGCTCATGAAGGACACCTTTGCACAATTGATGTTGCTTTTACCTCATACTGTCTCTGTTTACTCTAATATATGCCAAAGACAGAAATGGATGTGGTCAAATCAATTCTGTCCACAGATTTAAAAAGCTAGGAAAAATGTCAATAAAGCTGTTTCTGCATACCTAATAGATCATAGAATGGGGTCCATCTACAATAACAATCTACGTTTTGATATGGATGACATCTACAGAAGCGATGTAGTGCACTTCACAGATCAAGAAAACAGAGTCTATCTCAACAACCTAAAGCTCTGCATCCGCACTTACATGTAGCTACAACAAACTCATAATGAACACAAGGGCTCTTTTAGAGCCACCCTATAACATAGTAGTGAATCTAATTTTTTTTTCACATACATTTTTTTACAAAACAATTGTGGATTCGCGCACCCGACACAAATCTGCAAAAGCATGAATACTACAACACAATACACTTTTCAAGTTTAACTATTATTTTTAAATTTTATATATTTGTATCAAATCTATCAATTGTAATCTTGTCATTAACTTCAATCACAGTACCTCTTTAAAACAACTTCACAAATACAACACTACCTTCTAAATTATATACTACTAAATTATTTATTTAAGGTGAATTTGCGAATCCAACGCAACGTTACACAGGGAGGACGCGCTGAGAGCCGCGTTGGGGTTGCGACTCCAAACTCGAAAGAAAAAAAAAATGCCCCACTACCATTATTCGGTATTCGCCCCGGGGACCCCATCCCCCCGGGCCTGCCACCGTTTATTTTATTTAAAAATTATGGAGGGGGACCGCGTGGTCCCCCTCCTAAGGCCAATAATGGCCCCGGGGACCCCATCCCCCGGGGCTCGGACGTATATATTATTTTTTTTCTCCAAAAATTAGAAAAGGAAGGGGGGTCGCATGGCCCCCCTTTACTTGGCCACTTCTGGCCCCGGGGACCCCATCCCCCGGGGCCTGGCCTCATGTTGGGGACCATGGGGGGAGCCCCAATGCTAACATGCAGCTCCCCTTGCCCAAAAGCAATTCTGCTTTGCTTTGTTGAAGGGAGACCAGGATTTCCTGCTCTTGCTTCAACAAAGCAAACAGTGTTTGCTATGGCAGGGCGGGAGCACGGCCATAGCAAACGGCAATGTCCCGGGGGTGGGCTCCCCGGGACATTGCAGGAGCCGACCCTGGGGGGTGGCGGTCCCCAGGGCCATGGAGGGCTACAGGAGGGGGCTGCACGGCCCCCTCCCTACATTTTCAAAGCCCCGGGGAGGTGGTGGTCCCCGGGACCTGGGGGTCCGCAACGGACTGAATGCCCTGGGGAGGTCGCGGTTCCCCCCGCAACTTAATGATTAAAGCCCCAGGGAGGTGGCGGTCCACGGGGCTGCATGGGGGGCAAGAGCCCCCCCCACGCTTTTTAAAATGTTATTAATAAAGCCCCGGGGAGGTGGCGGTCCTGGGGCTGCGGGGGGGCAAGAGCCCCCCCACAATTTTTTTTATTTTATTAATAAAGCCCCGCGAAGGTGGTGGTCCCCGGGGCTGCGGGGGGGCACGAGCCCCCCGCAGTTGAATAAGGATCCCCCTGGGGAGGTGGCGGTCCCTGGGGCTGCGGGGGACCTGTGGGCCCCCGCACCATTATTATATTATTATATATTTCCCCCCGGGACTGCACTTTTTTTTTTTTAATTTTCTTCTGGATTCGCGCACCCAGCGTGACTCTGGCCAAATTTGTTTTAAAAAACATGCTTTTTTTGGGCCTGGGGGTCCCTATGGGACCCCCTGAGCAGGCCCAAGGGGTCAGGGTGTTTCTACCCTACCCCCTTTTCTTCATTTTTCAGTTTTTTTCCTTTTTCTTGTGACTCGGTTACCGAGTCACAAGATGGCTGCCAACACATTCTGCTTTGGACTGTTGGCAGCCAAATAGAATGCAGCTTGTGCTCGGTAGGGTTCGTGAATCCTCCTCGGTGCTCAGATATATACATTTTTATTTTTTAATTTCTCAGCAACTACAGAATGGATTTACATCATTTAAAAAGAAAGTCGCTTTCTGGACCAAGAGCTTCCTTATTGCCAAATTTGGTGTAATTCCATTCAGCAGTTCGGGCTGTAGCCGTGTCTAAAGTTCCTACCGAAATTAACATGGGGAAAATGCGTTTTGGGACCCCCCTTTTTTCTTAGCCCCGCTTCACGAATCACCCCGAAACTTTCAAGACAAGAGCTGACCTGAGTGAACCATTAGTTTTGAAAAGTTTGCAAAGATTCGTCAAACGGCACCAAAGATATTGGCAAAAGAAAAAACGCTTTTTGAACAGAAACAAGGTCCTAACTATAACTACCCACTGGCGACCGCCAGTAGGTAATATATATATATATATATATATTCACTGAAAAAACCATAGGTTTCAGACACGTTATAGTTAGAAATTAGCATTTAAAAAACCTTTGAAATTCACTGAAAAACCCATAGGTTTTAGGGAAAGTTATAGTTAGTTGGACATTGCACTCGTACAAAACCCGTGAAATTCCAACGTTATAGTTAGTTCAGCTAACTATAACTTGCGCCCCGCAATGCACTGCTGATGACGTCACATATTACATCACTCATGACATGGTCAGTGACATCACTGATGACATCACTGATGACATCTCAAATGACATCACTGATGACATCACTGATGACATCATCCATGTGATAATTTCATGCATCTTCTCACACCCTAATATAACTTTTGATACACCCACTCTAAATTACAGACTGCCATTCTCAAAACCATACACACTCCAGCACCAATAACTTCATACCCACTCACTGATTCTTAGGTCTACACACACATGCAGTCACTCACCCGTACAGTCACTCATACTTACGGTCACTCAGTACAGGACTATCATATGCACTCATACTCCTATATAGACACTCAAACACCGCCACTCATCCATAGAGGTACTCACACACCTAGTCAGTCATGCAAATAATTAATCACACTGCCATTTACTCACCTATACAGTTATACACACACCAGCTCACTTACTCATACAAATACTAGCACATTCTTACGCTACGTTTTAAGTTGGGGGATTAAGTCCCCTTGAATCCTGAGGGTCCCTGGAGTCCAACTAGCCCACCATGTACCTCCAAAAAGCGCCACAGAGCTGCGTTGCAGAGAGGTGTAAAAAGGGGCGTGGCCTCTGAACACCTCTCTGCAAAGCAGCTCCCTGGCGCATACTGGAGGTTCCTGGTGGGCTAGTTGGCCCCCAGGGACCCCCAGTATTCAAGGGGAATTACTTCCCCTTCTTACAACGCGCCAGGGGGCACGTTTGCAGACTGCTGCAGGGAGGGGGCGGGGCCTCCGACACGATGCCGGTCTTTTTTTTCTTTTTTTTATGGAAGGGGGGCTGCGTGGCCCCCCTTTCCTCGGCCACTTTTGGCCCCGGGGACCCCATCCCCCGGGGCCTGAGGATTTTTTTAATTTATTTTTTTAAATGGGAAGGGGGCCGCGTGCCCCCCTTCCCTGGGCCTCTATTGGCCCCGGGGACCCCATCCCCTGGCCATGCCCTCTTTTTAAAAACATATATATATTTGGAGGGGGGCTGTGTGGCCCCCCTCCCGGGCCACTAATGGCCCAGGGGACCCCATCCCCCGGGGCCTGGCCACTCGTTGGGGACCCCGGGACACTGCAGGAGCCGACCCTGGGGGGTGGCAGTCCCCAGGGCCACCACAGGCTCCAGGAGGGGGGCCACGCGGCCCCCCTCCCAACAATTGCACAGCCCCGGGGAGGTGGTGATCCCCGGGGCCGGGGGTCCATTACGGACCCCTGAATTTAAATACTAGTGCCCCGGGGAGGTGGCGGTCCCCGGGGCGTGTGGGGGGCTGGAGCCCCCCCACACAGGTTATTTATTTTTTATTAAAAAATAGGCCCGGGGGTGGCGGTCTCCGGGGCTGCGGGGGGGCCGTATGCCCCCCACCAGCATTATTTATTTGAAGCCCTGGGGGTGGCGGTCCCCGGGGCTTGGGGGGCCTTAGAGGCCCCTCCTAAAATATAAATCCACCCCCCGCATGCCCCGGGACTTGGCCCACCCGGGGGCAAAATACCCTCAAAGCGCGGGAGACCGCGCTTCGATTTTTAAAAAAAAAAAATATGCTTTTTTCTGCCCAGGGGGTCCTTGTGGGACCCCCTGAGCAGGCCTAGGGGGTCAGGGTGTTTCTACCCTGCCCCTTTTTGCGTTTTGTGCACTTGTTTCTGTGCCTCGGTTCTCCCGAGGCACAAAATGGCTGCCAAAACTTCCTGATTTGGAGTGTTGACAGCCAGTTGACAACCAATTAGCATGCAGCTCGTGATCGGGAGGGTGCGCGGACCCTACGCGGCCATAGATATATATGTGATTTTACTTTTCATTTTCTCAGGAACTACTGAATGGATTTACACCATTTAACCAAAAGGCACGACTCTGAACCAAGGGCTACCTTTTTGCCAAATTTGGTGTAATTCCGTTCAGCAGTTCGGGCTGTAGCTGCGATGAAAGGTTGGTATGGAAATTTGCATGGGGAAAACACGTTTTGGGACCGCCCTTTTTTCTCGGCCCCCACTTGACGAATCACCCCGAGACTTTCAGGATAGGAGCGGACCGGAGCGCCCCACGAGTTTTGAAAATTTCGCGAAGATTTGTCAACCGGCGCCAAAGTTATTTCAAATAGAATGTTGCGGATTTCCTATGGAAAATAGGTCCTAACTATAACTATCTACTGGCGACCGCCAGTAGATAATATATATATATACCACACGCAACGGGATGCGAACAAAAGCAGATCCACGAGCCCACTTGATCAGGTTAGCAGATTTTTTTCTTTGTGAACACAAATACGCATTTCGACCACGTCCGTGGTCTTGATCATCTGACCCCATCCTGGGTCATACACCATTTTAAAAGATTTGCTTGTGGTCACACATACCACGTGACATAACAATAGACATAGAAAAAATATATATTTACAGTTGTTGTGAGTTGAAAATACAACATATTGGATTCCATTTATTACAATAGAAAAGATGTTAAGTTCACATCTTGTTTGCTAATTGTTCATTGGGGTGTTGGTGAATGTTTAGGTGTACTTTGGTGTCCTTGATTCCATTGTTTACCGTGTTGAGTGTCAGGGGTGAGGTGCTTGTGTGCATCCCGGTTTCAAGGGGTGTGTGTGTTAACGTGAGGGTATAGTACCTGTGTGTGCGCCCTAGTGTCTAGTCAGTGTTGCCTCATGGTCCCCGTAAAGTGGTGCCGGTGTAGTACCGTAGCTTCAGCCAATTAATTGAACTGCTATGGGGTTATTGATTCCAATAATGCAACTAGAAATTACGATATCAAAGAGTAGGAAGGATACTGAGGTCGTCCATCAACTCTGGGTGCGCATACGTTTATTGTGGGTGAGGGAATCCCTTGTACACCACTGATGTTGTCTCCCTGTAATAGAAAATACAATTAACGCCTGTTAATATATAGTAACATCATTCAAGTTCGATCTATAGATAGTGGATAACAACATACTAGTATCCAGGACACATTAGTTTAGGCATCCAATTAACCGTAAGCTTCGGTCTTGAATAAAAGGAGTTAAGCAAATTTACGCAATACATCCATTTTGTTGCAACTTAGTGCTCATACATTGACACCTGTGAAATATTACAAGTAAGAAAATTGGAAGGTTGTCAGGGAGGGGAAGGGAGGGAGGGATGTGACTGGATGGGGGGTGGGGAGCGTGAGGCTAGCTGGGACTGATACCTAAGTTATCACTAATCTTTTACAAATGGGAATGCATCTCCTCATCTAAGTTCAACCCTCCTGGGAACTTGCTACCGGCTTTTAAGATAAAGCGTGACTCTAATCTACGGAGGGCCCCTATTCTGTTACCACCTCTTGGATTCAGGTTTATGCAATCAAGGCCAAAGTATTTGGCCTTGGTC
Organism: Calotriton arnoldi; assembly: GCA_963921515.1. Taxonomy (NCBI): domain Eukaryota; kingdom Metazoa; phylum Chordata; class Amphibia; order Caudata; family Salamandridae; genus Calotriton; species Calotriton arnoldi. The sequence continues at coordinate 1,862,224 of CAWUFW010000920.1, read as the reverse complement.
CAATCTCCATTATGCTTTGCTGTAAAGTGCCTAGCTGTGTTGTAACTGTGGTCTTTATTGGTTATTGCCCTCCAGTGTTCCAGAATCCTTTTCTTTACAGGGAATGTTGTGGAGCCGATATACCATAGGTTACATGGGCACACTACAACATAAACGACAAAATCGGTGTTACAAGTTATCAACTTTGGAATCTTCCACGGGGCTTTGACCTTTCCTAGAGTTATTTCCGTCATGTTACTGCTGTGTCTGCAAGCCTTGCAGTTTCCGCCAATTATTTTCCTTGGCTTGTAGATGGCTATGCACAAGCATGTCTTTGAGTGAGGTACTTCTCCTGTAGGACATGGATGGGTTGGGTCCTATCTTGTTCCTTAGTATGGGGTCCTGTTTCAAGATCCCCCACCTGTGTTTCAAGATTTTGCGTAGTTGTTCCGCCTGGCAGCTATACCTAGTGATGAACCTGACTGGTTCGGTGGTCTTGTGGTTGCTATCATCAGTCTTGCTAACCTTTGGTAGAATCTCGTCTCTCTGGAGTCCCCTTACTCGGGCTTCTGCCTGTTTGAGTGCCTTAGTTGGGTAACCTCTCTCCCTGAATCTCACTTTCATCGCCAGTGTTGTTTGTTCAAAGGCTTTAGTCGTGCTGCAATTTCTCTTCACCCTAAGAAATTCGCGATAGGGTATGCCCCATCTAAAACTTGGTGGATGACTGCTTGAAGCGTGTAGAATGGAATTCCCTGCAGTTTTCTTCCTAAAGAGATTGGTGCAGATAGTTCCCCCCTCGATGGATAGTTTCAAATCCAAGAAGTCTATTGTTTCCTTGCTATAGTGTCTGGTGAATTTCAAGTGAACATAATTTTCATGAAGTCGATCAATAAACAGATTCAATTCCAGTTCACTCCCTCCCCACACAAAAAACACGTCATCGATGTATCTTAGCCATTTTTTAACGTAATAAATCCATTTCTCAGTTTGGTCGTTCCAGAGCACCTGCTTCTCCCACCAGCCCACCATAAGATTGGCATAGCTGGGGGCGAAGCAGGTGCCCATGGAAGTCCCCTGCAGCTGTTTGTAATGATCTTTTTCAAACATAAATATATTTTCCTTCAAACATGTGTTGATCATCTCTAAAAGCATGTGTGTATGTTCCAACAGATGGATAGCACGTGTTTTCAGAAAGAATTTGCATGCCTTGAGTCCGTCGTCGTGTTTGATGCTTGTGTAAAGCGACTCTACATCCCGACTTACTAGCTAATGGTTGTCATTTATGACTATGTCACTGATCTTTTCTAGGAAGTCACTGGTGTCTCTCAGGTAAGAATTCAGTTTTCTCACAAAGGGGAATAGAAAGTGGTCAACAAAGGTTGACGTTTTTTCCAAAAGGCTGTTTTTGGAGGAGACTATTGGTCTACCCGGGGGTTCCCGTACGTTCTTGTGGACCTTGGGCAGAAGGTAAAATGTGGCTGTTGTCGGTGTTTCATTCCTGAGAAACCTCCTCTCGTCCCATGTCAATAGTCCTCCCTCGTGCCAGTCATCCAGTCTACCATGGTACCTGTGTTGTAATTCACTCAGGTATTTTTTATCCACTTTGCAATAGCATTGTGTGTTATTCAGTTGCCGGTAGGCCTCCCTGGTGTACATGGTTCTGGTCATAAGGACCACGTTGCCCCCTTTGTGTGACGGTTTTATTATCAGATCCTGGTCACTCTGTAGGTTTCTGATAGCTTCCCACTGGGTTTTGGTCATGTTCTTGCTGCGTGGTGTTGTATGCATCAGTTTCTCAAGGTCTTGTGCAACTAAGTCAGTAAAGATGTCAATATTGTCCTTGGCTGTCATTGGTACAAATTTATATATATATATACATAGATATTAGCTGAAAAAACAAAAGGTTTGTGTAACGTTATAGTTAGGTGAGTATTTCAGGGACAATATTAACGTTTTGAACTAAAAAAAACACTGAGCTAGCTATAACTCGTAACCCCGCCGCCATGCACTGCTTATGACCTCACATATTACATCACTCATGAAATGTTCTATGACATCTTTTATGACATCACTGATGATATTCCAAATGGCATCATTGATGAAATCACTGATGACATCTCTAATGACATCATCCAATGAGTGTGCTAATTTGTTTTATAGTTTCCTTAATGGCGGGAAAGAGCCATATTAGTTTCTACCTAATTCTGTACAATCAATCAATCAATCAATCATGTCACTTATAAAGTGCACTACATACCCGCGAGGGTCTCAAGGCGCTGGGGGAAGAGGGGGGTGGTGCTGCTACTGATCGAAGAGCCAGGTCTTGAGGAGTCTTCTGAAGGCCAGTAGGTCTTGGGTCTGTCGGAGGTTGGTGGGGAGGGTGTTCCAGGTCTTGGCGGCGAGGTGGGAGAAGGATCTGCCGCCGGCGGTCGTTTTCCGGATGCGGGGGACTGTGGCGAGGGCGAGGCTGGTCGAGCGGAGCTGGCGGGTGGGGGTGTAGAAGCTGAGTCGTCTGTTGAGGTAGGCTGGTCCGGAGTTGTGGAGTGCTTTGTGTGCGTGGGTGAGGAGCTTGAAGGTTATCCTCTTGTTGACAGGGAGCCAGTGCAGGTCTCTCAGGTGGGGTGTGATGTGGCTGCATCGGGGGATGTCGAGGATAAGACGTGCAGAGGCGTTCTGGATGCGTTGCAGCCGTCTCCAGGAGCTTAGCCGTCGTTCCTGCGTAGAGGGCGTTTCCGTAGTCCAGCCTGCTGGTGACGAGGGCCTGGGTGACTGTTTTTCTTGTTTCGGTGGGGATCCACTTGAAGATCCTGCGGAGCATTCGGAGGATGTTGAAGCAGGATGAGGAAACGGCGTTGACCTGCTTAGTCATGGAGAGGGTGGGATCGAGGATGACCCCTAGGTTGCGTACGTGGTCGGTGGGTGGCGGGGCTGTTCCCAGTGATGTTGGCCACCAGGAGTCGTCCCAGGCTGAAGGGTTGGAACCAAGGATGAGGACCTCCGTCTTGTCCGAGTTCAGCTTCAGGCGGCTGGTCCTCATCCATTCGGCGATGGCCTTCATTCCTTCGTGGAGGTGGGCTTTGGCGGTGTGAGGGTCTTTGGTGAGGGAGAGGATCAGCTGGGTGTCGTCGGCGTAGGAGATGATGTTGAGGTTGTGCTGTCGGGCGACGTGGGCGAGGGTGCCATGTAGATGTTGAACAGCGTTGGGCTGAGGGAGGAGCCTTGGGGTACGCCGCAGATGATCTTGGTGGCCTTGGATCGGAAGGGGGCGAGGCGGACGCTTTGTGTTCTGCCGGAAAGGAAGGATGTGGTCCAGTCCAGGGCCTTCTCTTGGATCCCGGCGTCGTGAAGGCGTGTTCGTAGTGTGTGGTGGCAGTCCGTGTCGAAGGCGGCTGATAGGTCCAGGAGGATGAGGGCTGCTGTTTCTCCGTTGTCTAGCAGGGTCCTGATGTCATCGGTGGCGGCGATGAGGGCGGTTTCGGTGCTGTGGTTGCTGCGGAAGCCGGACTGGGAAGGGTCCAGGATGTTGTTCTCCTCGAGGTAGCGGGTCAGTTGTTTGTTGACGATTTTCTCGGTGACCTTCGCGGGGAACGGGAGCAGAGAGATGGGTCGGAAGTTCTTGAGGTCCTTGGGGTCTGCCTTGGGTTTCTTGAGTAAGGCGGTGATCTCGGCATGCTTCCAGCTTTCCGGGAAGGTTGCTGTCTCGAAGGAGATGTTGATTATTTTCCGGAGATGGGGCGCGATGGCTGTACTGGCTTTGTTGAAGATGTGGTGGGGGCACGGGTCTAGCAGTGAACCGGAGTGGATGGTGTTCATGATCTCGCTGGTGTCCTCGTCGTTGATGTTGGTCCAGGAGAGCAGGCGGTTGGTGGTTGTGGGGGCAGAGGTCTCGGTGGTTGCCGGGGCGGTCGTGGTGTTGAAGCTGTCGTGGATGTCGGCGATTTTGCGGTGGAAGAAGGTGGCCAGTGAGTCGCACAGGTCTCGCGACGGCTGGATGTCGTTGGTGTTGGAGCTGGGGTTGGAGAGTTCCTTCACGATGTTGAAGAGCTCTTTGCTGTTGTGTGCGTTGTTGTCTAGGCGGTCTTTGAGTGAGGCCCTTTTGGCGGATCTGATGATATGATGGTGACTGCGGGTGGCGCTCTTGTGGGCGGCGTAGCTGTCCGCTGTCCGTTCGTGGAGCCAGATCTTCTCCAGTTTTCGGCATGTTCGTTTGGAGGCCTGGAGGTCTTCGGTGAACCAGGTGGCTTTCTTGCTGGTGTGGCTGTTGGGCGGATTCTTGAGCGGGCGAGGGTGTTGGCGCAGTCGTCGATCCACTGTCTGAGGTTGCGGGCGGCGGTGTCGGGGTCGGAGGGTTCGGCGGGTGGGCTCAGGGCAAGGGTTGTGGTTAGCTGGTCTTCCGTGACTCTGCTCCAGCAGCGGCGAGGCATTTGTTCGGTGCGGTGGTGCGTGGTGGGCTTCCTGTAGGTGAAGTGGATGCAGTGGTGGTCAGTCCAGTGGGGTTCGGAGGTGTGGTTGAAGGAGACGTGTGGGCTTGCGGAAAAGATGGAGTCTAGCGTGTGGCCGGTGGCGTGGGTGGGTGTAGTCACGAGCTGTCTGAGTCCGAGGGTGGCGAAGTTGTCGATCAGGGTGGTGGAGTTGGTGTCCTTGTTGTTCTCGAGGTGGAAGTTCAGGTCCCCGAGGAGGATGCAGTCCGTGGAGGCGATGGCGTGTGTGCTGACGAAGTCAGCGATGGAATCCGCTGAACTGTGGTCGGGGTCCGGGGGTCTGTAGATGAGGGTTCCTCTGAGGGTGGTGTTGGGATCGGTGTGGATCTGGAAGTGCATGTGTTCGGCGGTGCTGAGGGTGTCGTCGGTGTTGGTTGAGACTCTGAGGGTGTTCCTGTGGACGATGGCGATGCCTCCTCCGACTCCGTTGGTGCGGTCCCTGCGGGTGATCTTGTATCCGTCCGGGATGGCAATGGCGATGTCGGGGGCTGAAGCGGGATTCAGCCAGGTCTCCGTCAGGAATGCGACGTCTGGGGAGGTTGAGTCGAGAAGGTCCCAGAGTTCGATGGCGTGTTTGCGGGCGGAGCGGGTGTTGAGGAGGATGCATCTGAGGTAGGCTGTGTCCAGCTAATGGGTGTAAGTGTTTACAAAATGCATGTTTCCCTGCCTGAGCGGGTGGGGCAGGGAAACTACTGTGTCCTAGGAGCTGGCTCCCTGGGGCACAGCAAGTGAGCCAGCCCCAGGGGATGGGGTCCTCGTGGCTATTAAAGGCTTAGAGAGGGGTACCGCACGTCCCCCTCCTTTCAAATTTAACACATAGCCCTTGGGGATGGGGTACCAAGGGTCTTTTTAAACCTCAGGGAGGGGGGCGCACGGCCTCCTCCCCTTATTAAATGTTTTGAGTCCCGGGGTGGTGTCTCCATGGCTGAAAATAGCTTGGGGAGCCAAGCTCCCTCCTCCACTTAATAAATAGATTTGACCCTGGGGGATAGGGTCACCGGGGCCGAAAACAGATCAAGAAGAAAAGTTGCATGCCCCCATCCCCTTAAATAATATAATCTTCCCTGGAGGATGGGGTCCCCAGGGCCCAAAATGGGCTGGGGGTGCCTATTGAAGCCCCCTCTCTATTAATACATTATAATTATGCATTATAAAATGTTGGCGGCCAGGTCGCCTGGGAAAAAAGCTCCCTGGGCAAACAAGAATGCTCAGTTTTCAAATTGGTGCTTCCACAAGCCTCTTGCGAACCTAACAGACCAGATATTCAAATATTTTTAAACCTTAATTTCTCAAATAAGTACTGAACAGGTTTGCACCAAATCACAAAAAGCACGGGCCTCATTTATGAGGCCCTATCGGCATATTTGCGCCCCCGGAATGTCACTTTTTTGACATTCCGGTGGCGCAATGAGCCACTGCATATTTATAAGGCCATGTAAAGCCACTTTATGTGGCTTTTCATGGCCTTGTAAATATGTGCCCCTTCCACGCAGAAAACTGCGTGAAAGGGGCACTCCATGGGTGTTGCTGTGGGTGTTCCTATGCAAAACCCATGGAATCTGACACATTCCCAGATTTACGAGGCATCTTAAACCTGGGAATGAGTCAGAACCTAATGCCACCCCAGGGGTGGCATTAGGGAGGCGCAACGAAGAGAAATGAAAACATTTCTCCTTGTGCTTTCATTTTTCTATTTGTGCTGCACTCTGCAGCACACATAGAAAACGGAAAGCGCCTGAATGGATTGAATGATCCCTGCACGGCAGCCCATTGTGCGCCGGCGCAGGGGAAAAGGAGAGGAATGTGCCATATCATATAGATACCAAAACCAAAGGGGATGATGGACGGAGTGTTGAACATTGCAAGCACTCACCCCCAGTCAAGTGATCTGGGTTTAATCCATCATCATTCTTTAGCTCACTCCACCACCCCAGTTCAGACATGGCCATATGCAAATCAGTCTGACCCTGTGCCTCATAGGAACAGTCCAGCCCGAACTGCCAAGCCATGTCTTCCCTGGACCGGAAACAAGCATCCTGGGACCGGTTTCTGGCTTACAGCCGTCATCAGCCAGGCTATCTTGAATCCAGTGGCAAAGTGAGCAAGGGACCCACGTCTGGGCATACCCTGCCAACTTAGGGCGAACATAGCAAAACCAAAGGGGATGATGGACGGAGTGTTGAACATTGCAAGCACTCACCCCCAGTCAAGTGATCTGGGTTTAATCCAACATCATTCTTTAGCTCACTCCACCACCCCAGTTCAGACATGGCCATATGCAAATCAGTCTGACCCTGTGCCTCATAGGAACAGTCCAGCCCGAACTGCCAAGCCATGTCTTCCCTGGACCGGAAACAAGCATCCTGGGACCGGTTTCTGGCTTACAGCCGTCATCAGCCAAGCTATCTTGAATCCAGTGGCAAAGTGAGCAAGGGACCCACGTCTGGGCATACCCTGCCAACTTAGGGCGAACATAGCAAAACCAAAGGGGATGATGGACGGAGTGTTGAACATTGCAAGCACTCACCCCCAGTCAAGTGATCTGGGTTTAATCCATCATCATTCTTTAGCTCACTCCACCACCCCAGTTCAGACATGGCCATATGCAAATCAGTCTGACACTGTGCCTCATAGGAACAGTCCAGCCCGAACTGCCAAGCCATGTCTTCCCTGGACCGGAAACAAGCATCCTGGGACCGGTTTCTGGCTTACAGCCGTCATCAGCCAGGCTATCTTGAATCCAGTGGCAAAGTGAGCAAGGGACCCACGTCTGGGCATACCCTGCCAACTTAGGGCGAACATAGCAAAACCAAAGGGGATGATGGACCGAGTGTTGAACATTGCAAGCACTCACCCCCAGTCAAGTGATCTGGGTTTAATCCATCATCATTCTTTAGCTCACTCCACCACCCCAGTTCAGACATGGCCATATGCAAATCAGTCTGACCCTGTGCCTCATAGGAACAGTCCAGCCCGAACTGCCAAGCCATGTCTTCCCTGGACCGGAAACAAGCATCCTGGGACCGGTTTCTGGCTTACAGCCGTCATCAGCCAGGCTATCTTGAATCCAGTGGCAAAGTGAGCAAGGGACCCACGTCTGGGCATACCCTGCCAACTTAGGGCGAACATAGCAAAACCAAAGGGGATGATGGACGGAGTGTTGAACATTGCAAGCACTCACCCCCAGTCAAGTGATCTGGGTTTAATCCATCATCATTCTTTAGCTCACTCCACCACCCCAGTTCAGACATGGCCATATGCAAATCAGTCTGACCCTGTGCCTCATAGGAACAGTCCAGCCCGAACTGCCAAGCCATGTCTTCCCTGGACCGGAAACAAGCATCCTGGGACCGGTTTCTGGCTTACAGCCGTCATCAGCCAGACTATCTTGAATCCAGTGGCAAAGTGAGCAAGGGACCCACGTCTGGGCATACCCTGCCAACTTAGGGCGAACATAGCAAAACCAAAGGGGATGATGGACGGAGTGTTGAACATTGCAAGCACTCACCCCCAGTCAAGTGATCTGGGTTTAATCCATCATCATTCTTTAGCTCACTCCACCACCCCAGTTCAGACATGGCCATATGCAAATCAGTCTGACCCTGTGCCTCATAGGAACAGTCCAGCCCGAACTGCCAAGCCATGTCTTCCCTGGACCGGAAACAAGCATCCTGGGACCGGTTTCTGGCTTACAGCCGTCATCAGCCAGACTATCTTGAATCCAGTGGCAAAGTGAGCAAGGGACCCACGTCTGGGCATACCCTGCCAACTTAGGGCGAACATAGCAAAACCAAAGGGGATGATGGACGGAGTGTTGAACATTGCAAGCACTCACCCCCAGTCAAGTGATCTGGGTTTAATCCATCATCATTCTTTAGCTCACTCCACCACCCCAGTTCAGACATGGCCATATGCAAATCAGTCTGACCCTGTGCCTCATAGGAACAGTCCAGCCCGAACTGCCAAGCCATGTCTTCCCTGGACCGGAAACAAGCATCCTGGGACCGGTTTCTGGCTTACAGCCGTCATCAGCCAGGCTATCTTGAATCCAGTGGCAAAGTGAGCAAGGGACCCACATCTGGGCATACCCTGCCAACTTAGGGCGAACATAGCAAAACCAAAGGGGATGATGGACGGAGTGTTGAACATTGCAAGCACTCACCCCCAGTCAAGTGATCTGGGTTTAATCCATCATCATTCTTTAGCTCACTCCACCACCCCAGTTCAGACATGGCCATATGCAAATCAGTCTGACCCTGTGCCTCATAGGAACAGTCCAGCCCGAACTGCCAAGCCATGTCTTCCCTGGACCGGAAACAAGCATCCTGGGACCGGTTTCTGGCTTACAGCCATCATCAGCCAGGCTATCTTGAATCCAGTGGCAAAGTGAGCAAGGGACCCACGTCTGGGCATACCCTGCCAACTTAGGGCGAACATAGCAAAACCAAAGGGGATGATGGACGGAGTGTTGAACATTGCAAGCACTCACCCCCAGTCAAGTGATCTGGGTTTAATCCATCATCATTCTTTAGCTCACTCCACCACCCCAGTTCAGATATGGCCATATGCAAATCAGTCTGACCCTGTGCCTCATAGGAACAGTCCAGCCCGAACTGCCAAGCCATGTCTTCCCTGGACCCGGAAACAAGCATCCTGGGACCGGTTTCTGGCTTACAGCCGTCATCAGCCAGGCTATCTTGAATCCAGTGGCAAAGTGAGCAAGGGACCCACGTCTGGGCATACCCTGCCAACTTAGGGCGAACATAGCAAAACCAAAGGGGATGATGGACGGAGTGTTGAACATTGCAAGCACTCACCCCCAGTCAAGTGATCTGGGTTTAATCCATCATCATTCTTTAGCTCACTCCACCACCCCAGTTCAGACATGGCCATATGCAAATCAGTCTGACCCTGTGCCTCATAGGAACAGTCCAGCCCGAACTGCCAAGCCATGTCTTCCCTGGACCGGAAACAAGCATCCTGGGACCGGTTTCTGGCTTACAGCCATCATCAGCCAGGCTATCTTGAATCCAGTGGCAAAGTGAGCAAGGGACCCACGTCTGGGCATACCCTGCCAACTTAGGGCGAACATAGCAAAACCAAAGGGGATGATGGACGGAGTGTTGAACATTGCAAGCACTCACCCCCAGTCAAGTGATCTGGGTTTAATCCATCATCATTCTTTAGCTCACTCCACCACCCCAGTTCAGATATGGCCATATGCAAATCAGTCTGACCCTGTGCCTCATAGGAACAGTCCAGCCCGAACTGCCAAGCCATGTCTTCCCTGGACCCGGAAACAAGCATCCTGGGACCGGTTTCTGGCTTACAGCCGTCATCAGCCAGGCTATCTTGAATCCAGTGGCAAAGTGAGCAAGGGACCCACGTCTGGGCATACCCTGCCAACTTAGGGCGAACATAGCAAAACCAAAGGGGATGATGGACGGAGTGTTGAACATTGCAAGCACTCACCCCCAGTCAAGTGATCTGGGTTTAATCCATCATCATTCTTTAGCTCACTCCACCACCCCAGTTCAGACATGGCCATATGCAAATCAGTCTGACCCTGTGCCTCATAGGAACAGTCCAGCCCGAACTGCCAAGCCATGTCTTCCCTGGACCGGAAACAAGCATCCTGGGACCGGTTTCTGGCTTACAGCCGTCATCAGCCAGGCTATCTTGAATCCAGTGGCAAAGTGAGCAAGGGACCCACGTCTGGGCATACCCTGCCAACTTAGGGCGAACATAGCAAAACCAAAGGGGATGATGGACCGAGTGTTGAACATTGCAAGCACTCACCCCCAGTCAAGTGATCTGGGTTTAATCCATCATCATTCTTTAGCTCACTCCACCACCCCAGTTCAGACATGGCCATATGCAAATCAGTCTGACCCTGTGCCTCATAGGAACAGTCCAGCCCGAACTGCCAAGCCATGTCTTCCCTGGACCGGAAACAAGCATCCTGGGACCGGTTTCTGGCTTACAGCCGTCATCAGCCAGGCTATCTTGAATCCAGTGGCAAAGTGAGCAAGGGACCCACGTCTGGGCATACCCTGCCAACTTAGGGCGAACATAGCAAAACCAAAGGGGATGATGGACGGAGTGTTGAACATTGCAAGCACTCACCCCCAGTCAAGTGATCTGGGTTTAATCCATCATCATTCTTTAGCTCACTCCACCACCCCAGTTCAGACATGGCCATATGCAAATCAGTCTGACACTGTGCCTCATAGGAACAGTCCAGCCCGAACTGCCAAGCCATGTCTTCCCTGGACCGGAAACAAGCATCCTGGGACCGGTTTCTGGCTTACAGCCGTCATCAGCCAGGCTATCTTGAATGTACGACATTGTTCTGCATTCTGTCCATCAACTGTTGTTTTTGCATTTGTCACCCCGAGTGGGACGGGTATGCCCAGACGTGGGTCCCGTGCTCTCCATGCCACTGGAATCAAGCTATCCTGGCTGAAGAGGGGTGAAACCCCGAAACCGGTCCTAGGATGCTTGTTTCCAGTCCAGGGAGGACCTGGCTTGGCAGTTCGGGCTGGACTGTTCCCATGAGGCACAGGGTCAAGACTGATTTGCATATGGCTGGGTTCAAACTGGAATGGCATGGTGAGCAAAAAAACGATGGATTTAGGCCCAGATCTCTGTACTGGGGTGAATGTACGACATTGTTCTGCATTCTGTCCATCAACTGTTGTTTTTGCATATCATATAGATACAGCACATTTCTGGCCTTTCGTTTTGCCGTAGGGCAGCGCTGCAGGGAGACCTGCGGCGCTGCCCTACGGCAAAAGCCCATAAATAAGTCTTACAGTTTCTAGGCCAATATCTGGCTTCCTGACAAATTTGGTGTAATTCTGTTCAGCAGTTTCTGTGGTAAAACTTCTTAAAGAAGTCTATAGAATATGCATGGGGATTTTGCGTTTTTGACCCCTGTTTTTCTTGGCCCCTGCTTGACGGATTATCCTAAAACATTTCATGCACAAACTAACCAAAACTGAGCACTTTTTCGGAAAGTTTCATAGAGATTTGTTAAATGGTGCCAAAGTTATTAGCAACACAAAAAAATCTATGGAAACCCTGCCCTAACTATGGTGGACAGTCAAAATATCGATTTTTAAATATCGAAGCACAGTTATATCGAGTTTTAAATATCGTAGGGACAAAATATCGAAGTCAAGAATATCTACAACCAGAATATCGAAGTTAAGGTAAGAAATATCGATGTTGCAAATATCAATGTTAGTAATATCGATAGTTAAATTATCGATGTTAATAATATCGATATTTATATGAGTGTTATGTATTTTAGTATGTATTTAATATGTATGTGTTCTATATTTTTTGTTAAGTATTGTACTGTTTTTTAAATATATGTATACATTTTTTTAAAATTAGTAATTTTTTTAAAAGTAAATTTTGCGTTTTAGTACCGTAGTGGGTTGTGGGTTTATAGGGGAATAGGGTGGGAAGTAATTTAATTATAGTAAATTAAATAATAATTTTTAGGAATTATTAATTTATTTTAATTAAATTTTGTATTTTATTTCTGTAGTGGGTTGTGGGTTTATAGGGGAATAGGGTGGGAAGTAATTCAATTTTAATTAAGTAATTATTAATTATTGTTATGAATAATTAATTTATTGTTAATTAATTATTAATTGGTAATTAATTATTTTATTTGTATTCATTTATTATTGGAGTGGGTTGTGTGTGTTTTAGGGGAATAGGGTGGTAAGTAAATTATTTGTAATTAAGTAATTAATGAAGAAAAATTGAGTATTGATAATTAATTTATTTGTTAATTAATTTTTAATTGGTTATTAATTTCCATTAAATATTATTTATTGGTATTGATAAGCACTGTTTTTTGTTAATTATTAATTGGTCCTTAATTATTCTTAAATATTATTTATTGGCATTGACGATTAATTTTTTTGCTAATTAATTATTAATTGGTTATTCATTTTTATTAAATATTATGTATTGGTAATTACTTTTTTGTTAATTAATTATTAATTGGTTATTAATTTTTATTACATATTATTTATTGTTATTGCCATTTTTTTAAATTTAATTATTAATTGCAAATTAATTTTTATTAATTGATTAATTGGAAATTAATGTAATTGTGTGAAATTTTATGTGGAGTGTGTTGTGTGTTTTATTGGGGAATAGGGTGGGAAGTATTTAATATTATTAAAGTAATTATTATTTTTGATATATTTGTAGTTTTTTTTTTCTTTTCTAAATTTATTAATAAATCATTATTTAATTACAATATTTATTTCATTTATAAGTATGTTATTTTTAACATCTACGTTGTCCAACGCTTTCCCTACTGTTGCACTCTCTGGAGTGGGAATAGTAATTTTTACCCCTACGCTATCCAGCGCTTTCCCTACTGTTGCACTCACTGGAGTGGGAATAGTAATTTTTACCCCTACGCTATCCAGCGCTTTCCCTACTGTTGCACTCTCTGGAGTGGGAATAGTAATTTTTACCCCTACGCTATCCAGCGCTTTCCCTACTGTTGCACTCACTGGTGTGGGAATAGTAATTTTTACCCCTACGCTGTCCAGCGCTTTCCCTACTGTTGCACTCTCTGGAGTGGGAATAGTAATGTTTACCCCTACGCTATCCAATGCTTTCCCTACTGTTGCACTCACTGGAGTGGGAATAGTAATTTTTACCCCTACGCTATCCAGCACTTTCCCTACTGTTGCACTCTCTGGAGTGGGAATAGTAATTTTTACCCCTACGCTATCCAACGCTTTCTCTACTGTTGCACTATGTGGAGTAAGTATATATATTAATTTATATGTATATGTTTAATTTATTTTAACATTTAATGTATTAGTTATTATTTTTAAATATTTTTAAATATTTTTAACAATATTTCTTTTAATTATATGTATTATTTACTTTTACATTATTATTAAAACATTTAAAAAAACGATATTTTTAACTTCGATATTTTTGACAACTATATATTTTTTTCGATATTTTTGTACTTAACTTTATGTAGATTGGACTTCGATATTTTTGACTTCTATATTTCTGTGTCGATATTTTTGCAGGTCAATTTTCTGTCTGTCGATATTCTGTCATACATTCCCTAACTATAACTACCCAGTCGCAACTGCCACTTGATAATATATATGCCTTAAACCCTCAGAGGCCAGCCCTGCTGCTTGAGCCCTATTCCACTGCTTGAACACAGGACTACCAAAGTGAATCCAAGGGCTAGTTGGCTGGCCTCCTAATCAGAGCCTCAAGGATGGAAATGACTCCAACCATCTTGAACCAGCACCTGCACCTAGACTGTGTGAGACCCAATACCCCAAGTGGTGCCTCTTCAGTACTGGACCCTTATTGGTGGTGCTAAAGGTGCCCAGAGAGCCAAAATCCAAAACTTGGGACTTAAAACATTTCTAGCCAAAAAACAGCTCTGAGGACTGAGAGGAGAACGGGACCAACCTGCTCGTCTATCCGCCCAAGGTGCATCATCAGTCAGCCTGACTTCGCAGCAGCAGCCACTACATTCTTCTCCACAGCAGCAAATCCTGTTCAGCGGTCCTACGCGAAAGAGGTATCTGGCATCATTGAACTCTCATCGGCTACAGCCTCCAGCTTAATCCCGCTGGAGAATTTCAACTTCCCCGCTGAACTTCTACCTTCTCAGAGGCTTTTTCTTCAAATTTGTTCTAAGTCAGAAGAAAAATACTGATCTGGTCTCAATCCACTGTATCCACTGCATCCACTTTGTATCCGATTCCTGATCCATCGAAGTCAGCAAAATGTTTCGCTAAAAACTGCTCTGAGATGCGAGGGAAGACCAGGACTAACCTGCTTGTTGATTTACCCAAGGTCCATAGACGCTCCGCCTGACTTTGCAGTAGCTCCCTCTATTTTCTTCTCTGCAGCAGCAAATCCTTTTCAGTGGTCCTTCGCCAAAGTGGTATTCAGCCTCCTGGAACTCTCGTCTACAGCCTGCAGCTTTGTCCCGCTGAAGATTTTCAACTTCCAAAAAGAGACTAACTCTGAACATATAAATCTTCATGGTGACTTGTTCCAGTGGCTACCCGACGACAGTGCTCCCTCCTCGGACTCCCCCTGCGTCCGTGCCCCCCTTAACTTTACCTTTTCAAAACATTTTATTCAAAATGTGTTCTAAGTCCAAAGGTAAGTCCGACTGGACCCAGTTCACTTCTAGTATCCGACCCGCACTCCATCGTGGTTGGCCATATTTTTTTACTTTAACCTGGTCTTCCATGACTAGATGTTTGTGGTTGGTGCTTTGATCTTTTAGGTGCTGCTTTTACTAAAAACTTCAAAAATTAAAAACTCCAGTTCTACTGTTTGGATTTTTGTAGTTTTTTCACCAATCAATTTATAAAATGTACTCTATTTTTCAAAAAATTGATGTGGGATGTTTCTTGTGCTGTGCTTTCAATTTATTACTGTTTGTGTGCTGCATAGATACTGTATTTATTGCGGTAGCTAAATAGCTTGTAGCACTGCAGACAATGCGTCCTCGCTGCACCGCGTTTTGTCTTTGAGAAAGACTAGACAGCCTACTAACTAAGATGGTGACCGAGAGTGGAACCACTTCCTGGTTTAATTCGTGTTGTTGGAAAATAGCCCGTAAGTGGCTATTGATTGGGCTATTTTTATCAAAGGGGCTGTGGAAACGGACATGGAGAGGTGTCTCTATCCTGATAAATCTGGCATTTGTAAAAATTATAAGAACTATAAAATTTACAGAGAGGTAAGGGGGGGGTGGAGTGACATTTACCAATGCCCTTTACCATTTCAGTGTGGTTATATCTTAGTTAGTAGGCAGTCTAGTCTTTCTCAGGGATAAAGCATGGTGCAGCGAGGACACACCATCTGCAGTGATAGAAGTTATTTACCTAATGCATGGGGATGAGGCCGGTAATATCCGGACCCGATGTGTGTCTATCCTAAAGTGATTGGCCGAGGAGATGCTTTGATGTTGTGATTATGGCATAGCCATTTTGGAGACGAGGGGGCATATGTACAAGAACTGCCGCTAACTAACGCTAACGCTAGTTAGCGGCAGTTTTCTTAACGCGGCCTATCACCAAAAGCTATCGTCCTGTTAGCGATGTATTTACAGTATGTAGCTACATGGCGATAGTTTCAAGTAGCTGCGGTGAAAACTGCCGGTAACACTAGAGTGAAGGCGATACAAATTCTGATGTTAGCAGGTGAAAACTGATGAAAGGCCCATTAGCGGCAAAAAAACTCACGTTAGTCAGCCAAACATTACTTTTTTTGCCTCTAGAGGCAAAAATAGCCTATAAGTCCACCTCCAATGAAGAATAGGAAATAAAACCAATGGAATGCAGAATGGAGCAGCCAAGGCTAAGTGCAGCACAGATAACCACCCCCCTAAGCCCCCAACAGCCAGGATGACCAGTCAGAGTCCCATTGGAAGAGGAAATTCCGGGCTACATCTACGAATAGAGGCCCACCACTGTGCCAAACCAGTGATTCATCACTTTTCATTGCACACTCCTTGCAACACCATGGCATCCAAAACCTTGAAAGCGCAGACAGTCCCCGGGGCCCGAAGACCTCGCTGGGGATGCGTCTGGGACCCCGAGCGGGATACGGAGGTGCTGTGGACTCGCTGGGCCCTGGCGGTAGACATTGAGGTGCGGCGATCGCCCTTACCTGGTGGTGACATCTGGCAGGTCGCATGGAGACACGTTGCTGACCTGTGTGAGTAGACTTCCTGGTGTCCCTTGGAGCTGTGAACACTAGAGGTGCTCCTGCGCACCAACGAAGGGAGGTCTCCATCGCATACTATGATCCACCACTACCCTGGGGTGCACGGAGGAGATCATCAATGGTGTGCCGTGCCTCTCTGCATCACAGTCCGTAGGATGTTGTGCTTGCCAGACGCAGTGGAGCGTGAGGCCCCTGAGCTGTACCAAACTTGTGTGGTGGGAGCCCTGCAACTTTGCGCCTAAGGGGGCCCTGTTGCCACACCTGCATCGGGAAGTTCCCCAGTGGACTTGGCAGTGACTGCTGTTCCCAGGCTTGTGAAATCCCACCTGGCTGAGGCTCCTGCTGGCTGAGTCACAGATTTGGAGAGAGTGCAGTGCATTGAGCCCCAGTGTCAATGTTCAGGTGAGGAGAAGGTGGGACGCGTAGCGGAGGAGACCCGGGGGCGAGTTGGGCCCAGGCCTAGCACCTGTGAGTGACACACACCATGCCCTGAGCATTCCCTGTGCTGCGGCTGACCTATATCACCGAGGGCACCGCACAAGACTGGTGGGGGACTCCACTAACTCACTCAATTCGCTGAGAACGGCCATTGGTGGCAGTGGGTGCCAGGGGCACGGGGCCTGTTCTGGCCCAGGCCCTAGGGTATGCAGCTTGATCCGCTGTTACTCTCTGGGGAACTGGGGAACACGGAATCTGGTCACCACTGCCAGATCGGAAGAGGCAACCCGGTGCTGCTGCCTTTCCTTGCCCCATGTTAGTTTGCATTTGGGTGTACGTGGGACTAACCCTAAGTGGACTTCCTCTTTCCACAGTGCTGCGCCGTCTGGTTGCTGCTGCTGCTGTCCCCATCTGCTGCTGCTGGTTCCTCTGACACAGGGGTCCAGTGTTTGAGTCCCTCCTCCACCCGCAGTCTCCTGCCTGCGCCTCATCCCTGGTGGTCCAGTGGTAGAGCATCACTGCTCTGCAGCTTGACGCCCTCCTGTCCCCCTCGTCTGCTGTTCCTGTTCATCTTTCTGCTCTCCTCTGTTGCTTTCCTACCTTTTACTTTATTTGTTAATCTTTGCTGTGTTTAGCTTTGTTTTTCCTGTGCTTTTTTGCAGTTCCTTTTTCCCTATCCTCTCCCTCGTTGCTGCTGTGATCACCCACATCCCTGCCACCTCCAGTGTCCTTTCCCATGTCTCCCACCTCACAGCTGTCCAGCCCCCCTGCACCTCTACTTAATGGCAGATGCTGTGCGGCCATGCGCAGTGGGCATGCCACTGGTGTGCTGAAGGGAAGCCAAAGGCATGCACATCTGTGTACGTCCGGCCGTGTTCCATGCCCAGCACCAGGGACCCTGCCTCTCAGATACTCCACCGCTATGACGCCAGCACCCTCCTCGCCCTCAATCCTGGACAACACGCCACCTGCCATCTAGCATCAACAAAGAATACCCTTGCACCCTGTGCCTGTCAAAACTGCCACATCAACACACCAGTGCCTCTTGCCGCCCAGCCAACCAACAGCGCACCCGACCGGCTCAACTCCATCCTCCTCAATGTGCGGTCCCTCCACAAATACGCCACAGACATCTGGGACCTCCTCAACCCCACCTCTTCAGACATCACCTTCTTCACGGAAACCTGGACCAACTTCTGCTCCGGACCAGACATTGCCATCCCTGACGGCTGCTAAATCACCCGCAAGGACCACCTCGACCGTCCATGAGGAGGCATTGCCATCGTCTACAAAAGCCCACTCTGACTGACCACGCACTCTAATGACCCAACAGTGACCATGGAACACCTCCACTTCCAGATCCCGACCAACCCCTACACAATCCTCTGTGGCACCCTCATCTACAGGCCCCACGGGCCATGGACTCCCATTCACCGATGCCATTGTAGACCTCATTGCACCCCAGGCTCTCCCACCCACTGACAACATCCTACTCGGAGACCTCAATTTCCACCTGGACAACCCCAGTGACCACTCCCCTCCTGGGTAACCTCGCCCACATTGGACTCAAGCAGCTAGTCACTGCACCAACCCACATAGCCAGACACACGCTCAAGCACGTCTTCTCCGCCAGCAGGAAGTTGAACTACAGCCACACCACCGGACTCTCCTGGACCGACCATCATTGTATACATCACGTCTTCACCATGCCCACCGTACACCACCACCATCATCGCCCCCCCTCGCAGCTGGATCAAGGCCACCAAAGAACTTCTCGTCAACTCCCTCAGCACCACCACTCCGCCAACGCTTACAGGCAAAAACAACGCAGCGTGCAACCTATACCTATGGATCTCCAACTGCGCTGACACCCTGGCACCCCTCAAGAAAATGCCAAGCAAACAACACTCCAAGAAGACCAACTGGTTCACTCCCGCTCTCCACTAGTCCAGACGCACCTGCAAACGTCTCGAGAAGTGAGACGTCTGCACAACACTGTCACCCTTGCACCATGGCGCAAGGGTGCCTGCGTTGTCGCATGGTAGCCATTATGCACCAGCGTAGGGGAAAAAGACAGGGGGGCTTATTCATGAACCTCTTCTGACAGTTTCACCCCGCCAGTGCATCATTTTCTTGATGTACTTGTAGCGTGATTCTTGCACCACGTTGCACCGTATTTGCAAAGTGAAGCATCTAGGCATATGCGTGACCTTGTGAAACCCTGTGCCACATTATACATGCATCAGGTATGATTAGGGCTCCTGGTTTTATGGTATTTATTTTTTTGCCATTTCCGTCTGTATTTATCCATATTTATTTTTTGGGCATTTTTTCTGTATTTATCCACATTTATTTTTGCCACAAGCAAAAGACGACGCTACAGCTAGTATTTTTCCACATTTATTTAAATTGACAATGCATGATTATTTTCAGTAATATATATAAATAAGCTGCTGCTGTGTTACAACAATATTGAAAACACACCTCACTATCCCAGAATAATCGATGTAAACACATTTAGAATTTGAAGGAGTGTTCCTGTGCGCTCTAATGACCTGGTAAAAGAGGGCACGAAAAGCTGGAACACATGCTGGTTCCATATTAAAAAGAAATTACATGAAAACTGTAGTTAAGCACTCTTTTAAAGACATATTCAAGGTCATTAGGGCAAGACTGCAGAACAGAGCTGGCTCTATCAGGGGGCCCATGAAAGATTAAAGTAAGGCAACATTTCAAATTGCTGTTTGACTGCAGGGTAAGTAAGAGGCCACAGGGGTGAATGGGCATGCGCAAGATGTCGGGTGGTCTGGAACTAGGGTGCTGACCATGAGCAACCGAGGCCAATGAAAATTATAGAATGAGGAAATACTGTGCCCAAGAAAATTAGTATAATGTTGATGTATAATGGTACCAGTGTTCTCTTTTATTAACATCTTTATTTTCCAATTTCTTTCCACAACAATAAACACAATGCCTCTAAAATCAACTCAGCAGTCAAAACATTAATGTATCCCATGGGGACTACCAGAGGCGCAACTAGAGTGAAATTTCGGGAGGGGCTAATCAAAATTTCTGGGGGGTGAGGGGGAGGCTGATTCTGCCAGCAATTGGCAGAGTGAAGATGCAGGGGCTCTAAGAAGGGGTGAAAGAACAACAAAGCCTCATTAACAAGTAAATGGTCTTTTAAAGACCTGTGAAGTACTTGGGTACAGCTGTGTGTGAGCCCGGTAAGCTGTCTCCACCGGGCTGACACACACGAAGGGGGGGGCTGAAGCCCTTTGAGCCCAATGGGTGTTGCGCGCCTGGGGAGTACAGTAAAAAGGCGAAATTCCAACATTTCTAAACGTATGCAAACACCTTTTCCCCTCAGCTAGGTTCTCCATACGATGTATAGCACACTACCTTTTAAATCAAATAGACATGCTCTGATGAACTGGGGACCCTTCTCGCTCTTTCCATTTCGACCCACTTCATGAGGGTGGCATTCCCACACAATGCCGGAACAGACCAGACTCTGCGCCTGCACCACCAGCGGTCGTCCGACTGATCCTGGCCGGCCTACGCTGCCTCTAACATCGATTATGGCCGCTAGTGATGGAGGAAGCCGGCCGAATGGGGCCTGAGAGAAACCTGCTGGACGCCCCCTCCCCCCCCGAACCCGTGGTCGGCCACTTGCCCAGTGGAGGCCCAGAGGACGAGTCAGGTGTGCAGGCAGCCCAGTAGCGAGACATCGCAGGAGCTGGGCAGGCCCGAGAGATGAAGAACAGGCCGGGGCCGCCCTCAGCACCGGAGGATAGACATGTGCACCAAGGAGGGCCCCGAGAGGTAGAAAGCTCTGACCAGATCGGGCCACGGGGCCCGCCACGCAGAAGGTGAGACGATGAGCCGGCCCCCTCTACACCAAGAAGTTCATGTGCGCGGCCTCCTTCCGGACAGCACCGACGGTGTAGTTGGTACAGCGGGTGGGGACGTTGTTAGTGTAGCGGTGGCACGGGGGTTGCTCGGCTGCAGTAGTGGTGCAGGCGTTATGGCAGAGGTGGCACAGAGGACGCTGGAGTGCATGTCTGGTGTGTGGTGTTTGTTTGCTCCCGCCCTCCCCCTTCGACCTCCCATGTGCCCTGGTTCTTTTCGAGTCTACACGTACCTTCCGAGTTGAAATTGCTGAGGGCTGGTTCAGGGGCACGGTAGTAGGTCACTAAAAGACCCTGGTTGGAAGGATTAGAGGGAATTCCCAGCATCAGGAAGGGGGCGTGGCGAGATAACTCTGGATTTGAGCACGGCAGCGCGGCAAAATTTGCTAGTATTTTGCAGTTTTTACATATAAATACAAACAAAGGAAAAATTGTTTTCCGTCTGTATTTATATGTAAAAATCCATTTAAACGGAAAACCGGGAGCCCTAGGTATGATGTATGCAGGGTGGGCATTCCCACGCAACAAAGCCTCATAGGAGTGGCGCAGTGAAATCCATCAGATTTCACTGAGACAATTGTAGAATGCCACTGCGTCAGTACCTTACACCTGCCTCATGGCAGGTGTAAGGGTGACGCAGTGACACAGGGATAGGCTGGCCCCATGCGTTGCTGGAGTTGCCTCATGCTTGTGACACAACTGCAGAAATGCGTGAACTGTCATTAATTGCGACATGGAGCTCCATACAGTGAATACAGCGCATCGATGGTGTCGCAAGAAGGGCATAGAGAAAAGTGTTGCAAAGCTGTTTTGTCGCAGCGATGCAACACTTTTCCTGAATGAGGCCCAGGAATGCTCCCTATCTTATTGATGGTGTGCATTCCTGCCCTGTAGTTTTGTCGCAGGGCAGCGCAGCAACATTCCTTGCAGTGCTGTCCAACACCAAAACCTTCTGAAATGAGGCCCCAGGTGTTTGCACCATTATTAAGACCAGCTATTTTCTAGTCTTAAAAAACTGCAGTTAGAGGCAATGTTTTTGGTTGTGCACCATACAAGAAAGTCCTTGTAAATATCGTAAAGAGGGGTTAGTGGCAGTTTTTGCACGGGCACGCCTACCATGCATCTCATTTTCCTTAACTCCCGCTAACAGAAGTGGCGATCTTAAAAATGAACGTTTCGCCAGAATACTGCAGCTAACTGAGGTTAGCGGCAACTTATGAATACGGCGATAAAAAAAAAGTCGCCATAACGTCAAAAAATTGATGCTACGGCGGCGTTAACTCCTTGTACATATGCCCCTATGGTTGCTCCTACATTTTAGAGACCAGGGTTGCTCATCCATTGTAGAATGAGCCATAATGTATTACTACGAAATGATGGCCATAATTTCTTTATCCTGTAGACTGTCTCTACAAGCTCACCTTGATCACTGTTGGATACATGAAGCAAAATAATTGCCTATTTAGTGAATGTAGTGTTGTGTACAACACTTATTTTTTGTGTGGTGTGTTATATGTTGTGTGTCAAAGGGTACAGTGTTTTTATTAGAAGTGCTCACATCAAACATTGGCATGTAATAGCTCACAGGTTAAGACACGATGAGGTGGTGTTCTGAATATGCAGAATGGATATATACAGTGCATTTTTCTAACAGTACAGCATAAACGTGTTGGATCAATATTTCTCTGCCAAACTTTTTCCCAGACTAACCCTCTTATGATTATATATTGCAGATTACCAAGCAGTGAATACCAAGTAGGTGATATCACTTTTCTATCTGTAGCATGCAGAGTATTTGAGGGCAATTTGCACCAACAAAACTGTAGGAGTGGTATCAAGGAGGTAGATCCTTGGTCCTGAAGAAAAAATAGGGATTGGCTTGAAACATGTTGACTATTAGAAGGGCAGGTTCATTATAACCTTTACTTTCTAGCTCCCATTTTTAATCATACCACCAGGAGGACATAATGAATGGTATCTATTACCTACCAAGCATGGACTTTTAAACCTCCACCCAGAACCCCTCCCACTCCTATTCCTTTCACCTTGTAGAGTACACCACTTAGTGCTCCCACGTAATCCGTAAGTCGTAGCACTCCCCGTTCCTTAGCCGAACAGGAGGAACCCAATGATGAAGCATGCTACCAAGGTGCAACCCTGGTGGGTGAGGGTTATATAAAAAACCCAATAATTTTCTCCCCATCCCCAATCGGGCTCTCTCTTATGCTGTAACAGTACACAGATCACAAGGACTAAGCTTAGATTATGCACTCATTATCAGTGGGTCAACAGTTTTCAAAGAGGGTATGGCATAAGTTGTGCTATCAAGAATTAATGCAGACAGTTGCTGTGTAACAGAATATCATCTTTTGTGAAAGAGCTACCCCCTGGTCAATATCCCATAATGTTAAAACCTAAAAAGTCTTTTGAAACAAGCTACAATTACAAAGGATTAGAAGCACTAAAAAAAAAACAGGAAGCCAAACACACTGAAATGACAGGACATCACTTTCAAAATCAGAATGGTATAAATTGCTACAATGTAATCGTTAATCTTCTTTTTGTACCTACCATATGTCAAAGGAATTATCCACCAGCATGTAGATCAAAGTTTCTGCAAAACGTTGTTCATGAATAGATTATCTCTGACAACTACCTATGCCACTCTACAAATGTCATAAGAGATAAGGTAAATATAGGTAGAGATGTTTTTCAACTTTCTATCAATGGACAAAAAGATGCTCAAGAATTCTGTACGGCTGTTCTAGTAAAAATAGCTACCGAAACTCACCTTGTTGTGACCTTTACAGTATAAGCTACTGTTGGGAACATTAATGCCTACATTGTGTACATTCAAGCACCACTGTTACTAACTTTTGGAAGATTTGTATATCTACCACAATACCTAAGTGCAAAAGTATTCCATTTAACAATTAAGGGCCCAATTCCGATCTCGTTCAGAAAGCATACCGAACGACTCGGGTTCGGAATGCTTTCCGGACGACTCGGATTGGGAGACTCCGACCAAACGAGTATGATGCATTTGAATGCATCCGGATACGATTTGGTCGGACTCCCATTGACTTTAAAGGGAGCCTGTGTACCGAACGCGAACACAGGCTCGCATTGACAAAAGGGGTGGTTGGGGATAATCGTGCACCCAGTGGCGGGCACCCCTTGGTGCCTGCCACACTGTGCATGGTTGGGAAGAGGGGACCCACGGGTACCCCCACGGGCCCGTTTCGGAGGGCCCCTGAGGCTGATTCCGGCAGCCTTTTCATTCCGGGCAAACCGAATCGGAAAGGCTGTCCGAATCGTTCATCGTACTTCCTCGCTTGGAAAACCTACTCCGTAGAGCTGTACGAATTGGCTCCGGAAGGCTTTATCTTTCCGGATGCCTTCCGGAACCGATTCGGTCAGCGCTAAGGGTTTCCAGGCATCGTACTTGGTCATTCGGAACTGTGAACGATTTGGTCGGATACAAGCGCTCCGGATCAGTTTAGGCAAAGCCGAATCCGATACGTAGCCCTTCCAACCGAGATCGGAATCGACCCCTTAATATCGAAAGCTCTGCAGAACAGCTTATGTTGAAACTGTAAATCAGAACTTGTCTCCACACTTAATTTAAAAATGGTAACCAAATTTGTAATTTTTATGGTTCAAAGATATACTGTCAATAACAAAAATAAATATTTCTATTTCTATCTTGACTGCTTCACAAACTTCTTTTTAAGGAAGCAGCAGAGCAGCAGCATCCGGACAGTACACAGTGTACTTAAAGAATAACAGAGGTTGGACAGAACGTAATGATACTACTCTTACTTTTAAGCACAGACTGCCTAAAAATGTACTATATGACTATAACTCGCGCACCTCCATACATAGTGCTGTCAACTTGCCAGCCAGACTAAATTAACTGTAACTCATGCCATCACCCATGTACTGCAAATACTTTTTCACATTACATCACTTATGAAATCATAGCATTCATAACAACACCCATGACATCTCAAATGGCATCATTTATGAGAACATGTTGTAGCAAGTTGACAACACTGTGTAGGGAGGTGCACAAGCTATAGTACGCTTTGTTTGGGATGTGTTAGAAATTGGGTTTCTGGATGGCAGAGGTATGCACCCTGTTCAAGTAGGAACCTGAATCCTAGGAAGGGTAAGTCAGATTCACACCATAAATTAACCTGTACCTTCCCTCTGGTAGCTTGGCACAGAACAGTCAGGCTTAACTTAAGAGTCAATGTGTACATTATTTGTCCAACACTTACAACATTAAAACAGTGAAAACACCACACAAAAAGATACCATAACACATTAGACAAATATAGCATAATTAAATTAACAAAACAAGACCAAAACAACAAAAATCCAATAAGTCTAACCGGAGTAATTAATTTTTGAAGATTAAACTGAAAAAAAATTCTTTTTGATGTGACTCCATCTTATTTGTGTGATGCCCTATTCATTTCAGGACAGGTAGTCCCTTCTTTTGAGCCTCTAAAACATGATGAAATAAACCAACATCATCAGTACGGGTACACTGACCTTTAAAGACTACCAATTGCTTCCAACATCACCGTGGGTCAATTGCATGACCTATTCACATTCTATGCCATGTGATTTATTAGCTTTCTAAGGTGACATACAAACTGGGTGCCAAATATCAATAAGATCACTGTGAATGCATGCTGTCATGGATCAATTACCTAGTTTCCCGTGGCTATTTTGTTAAATGAACACCACTGTGACTCTCTTCAACTTAATAAGACCAACAGTACTTCCTTCGTGATTCGCAAGTCGATATTCACAGAGTGACAAATACTCACTGCCAAAACGGAGTCTTACAAGTACAATCCTTGGCAAGACAGACTCACTCTTTAGGATCTGAAAGGATAGGAGTATCATAAATATAATTTACTGGCTCACTAGCCCAACGCATGCTGTGCGTAAACTGCATCATCATACCTTAGTTAGTCGCTGAGTTCCCAGCGTTTGAATCACCGATCTGGACCTGGACCAGAAACAAACCAGCAAGTATTCAGGATATAGTATTTTCCAACGACTACTTCAATAATGACATGCCCTTGACAACATGCCTTTTCACTTTCTTGCTACCTACCTTGTTATTCAAAACCGAATATCAACGGCAGTTCGACCCTCTCCTCTGAACGACTTCCCGGCAGGCTGTGAGTTGTCGGTTAATTTCCGTCACTGTGTAGCTCTGGTTTCAGATGGACAACAACTCCGCCCCCTTCACGGACTGTGCTTTACTCACGTAAAATACAGCGGCCATCTTATCACTGTGCTCAACCCTCACTCAAAGTTCACGCTGTATGTGTGAATGATTTCAACATCAGTTTCCTTCAATTTCAATGTATCATAGTGAAATCCATCTCTGATGCCCATACTTACTAATATTCAGACTACAGCGATTTTGATGTGAGTTACCTCAACTAGTGAATTCCTATGGTGACCATGGTGATGTTACATTATTACAATCAACAATATGTCTTTCTTAACAATAGTCAATAAAATGGATTTACAACCTGTTGCTTCTCCAGACAAAAGCATGTCTGTACAACAATTTTCACATGATAAACAACGTATTGTACATGCAATTTTCATTAGTGCGGTACACAACCATGAATTACCAAAATTCTGTGGTGTGTGCGTGTGTTCTTGGTTGTGACAGTAGCCTGGTAAGTGTGAATGCAATCTCCTAATGGTATAGAAAGAGTATGCCTAGATGGAAGCTGTATATCTGTCTCCCACAGATTTTAAGCACTCCAAGGTAACGGTCCATATTAATTGTGTCTTCTCATAAGCAGCAACTCATGTCAAGCTTATCATTCAATTTCAAACAGCATCATGGTGTTAAATTTTTTGATCCACTTAACTTCTTTTTGTAACAGTATTTTTCTCGGGTCTACGCCCTCCTTGGGTTTCAAAGTTTCCAAGATCAGAAATCGTAGTTGTGCAATGTTATGACGCTGTTCCAACCAATGTACTACTAAATTTGAGTTGGTGTTCTTATTGCGAATCATGCTCTTACGTTCGCCCATTCTGATCTTTACTTTCCTTTCCGTTTTTCCAATGTACAGAAATCCACAGGGGCATTTAATACAGTAAATTACGTTCATTGTGTCACAATCTGACGTGTGTTTAAGTGTTATTTTTAGCCAGTTCGGGGATGTGTGATGTTATTGCTCTCAAAAACATTGTTGCAGTGTGTGCAATTCATACATTTCTCCATACCTTGATAATTTACTGTAGATTTCTCATGACTCGCAGATAGCAATTCTTTCAGGTTTCTGGTTCTTGTGTAGGCAAATAACGGTCTAGACTTGAAAAAGAATCTTTAAAGTTGGGTTCCATTTGTAGTAGCTCCTGACGTCTGCAAATGGCTGTTTTTATGCTTCTGGATTTAGTTGAGAATTTGGACACAAACACGGTCTGGTTTGTTTCCAATTTCATTTGTTTGGTTAATAAATCTTAGCGTTCTGTCAGTTATATATGTTCTTTAGCTTTCTCAACTGTAGTTGGTGGATAACCTCTCTGCAAATATTTTTGTTTAATTCTGGTTATGGGTGTGTCACAAATATCTTTATGAGAAGAAATACGTTTGGCTCTCATCATTTGTGAATATGGCAATTTCTCCAAGAGGTGTGGAGGGTGGAAACTGTGAAAGTGTAAAGCGTTGTTCCTGTCTGTTGGTTTAATATGTACACTTGTATCCAAACCAGTGCTGCTCTTTTCTATCCAAACGTCCAGGAATGGTAGTTTGGAGTTGCTGATCGTGTGGGTGAATTTGATCCTGTTGTTTCTTGTATTCAGAATTTCAATGTTGTGCCTTAGTGACTCTTCTGAATTCAGCCATATTAAGAAGATATCATCAATGTAACGGCAATAGATAGACAAATTATCACTCCATGTCGTGTTTTTGAAGATGTATTCCTGTACGAACTGTGTGATAAAAATGTTTATATATACTGGGGCTCCACCAAGCCCCATGGAAGTGCCGCTTATTTGTAAGAAAAATTCATTCGTCCATCGAAAATAGCTGTGTTGTAAACAAAATTGCAGCAATTCCAATAAGAAAACTTGTTAGCTCTTATGTATGGTTGGTTCAATAATGCCCATTCGACTGCTTCTAATCCATCTTTGAGAGGAATAGATGTATATAACAATGTGACGTGAATGGTGCATAATAGCCACTTGTCCATGTTCTCCAAACTCACATTGTTCAGACGTGATAAGAAGTCAGTAGTTTCCTGTACATAGGACTTCCATGTTAGCACTATCAGCTTTAAGAAATGGGCAATGTATATGTCTTTCGATTTTGTTTTTAGGTCATTTTGGAAGTTGGAACCTCGCGGTTGGGAGCTGCGTTTCATCGCTTAAGGTAAGCTTGATTTAATTTACTTTTAAGGTAATTTTAGGGCAGGGTGAAGGTAGTGGTAGTGTAGTAAGACTTGTTAGAGTGTTAAATGTCTGTTTTTGTGTAGTTTGGTGTTGTTTTGGTAGTCTAGTGTTCGATGTGTTTGACGTAGTTTTGAAGAGTAGTAGAGTGTTATAGTTAGTTATGTGATATTTAATTATGTTATGTTGTATTTAATGTTGCAATTAATGTGTGTGGGTTTGTATATGTTTATGTCGGAGGGTGTTGTTTTTTTCTTTTTGCAGGTTTCTGGTTTCGATAAGCTATACTGCTGAAGAAGCTTTTTTAAAAAAAGAAAGAGAATGTATTTTGTTTCTTTGAAACGAATTACTTTTTTACATTTCCTTTTATTTTTTGGGTTTGATGGAGCATTTTTTTTTAAACTAATTTTCAGTTTTTTTAGGGTTTTGTTATTGAGAGGATTGCATCACTGGAGCCTTTTTTCTACAGTTGTATTTTTACATTTTTTTGGGCATTCCTTTTTTCATGGATTCATATTTTGTTTTAAATACTATGGATTTGTTCATTTTTGAGGACTATCTACTGCGACAAAACTGTAAGTTATTTTTAATTATTATGGGTGGAAAATGTTTTTTGTTAACATTTTGTTTGCTGGTTTCTTTTTTATTTTAATAATTATATTATGTCATATATTTGGATGTACGTTTTTAATTATTAAATGACATAATTATAATTATTAATTTAAAAAAGAGTCGAAATATGTTGTTTCATTGCTTTGTAATTTTTAAATGCTGCATGGTGTTTGCGATTATCTTATTTTTAAAGTATAGATTTGGCTATTGTGTCTAGGTGTTCTAGTCCTTTGGTGTTTGGGTAGAGTCTAGTTTTGTACAGTAGGTGTTTGAACATTGTTTTTGTTTGCTTACTAAGTTTAGGATCTATTTTAGTGAGGGATTGTTCTAGCCTTAATTCTTGGTAACTTTGTTCTTTTTTGATGGCTTCTATTAGTTTGTGGAAAGTTGGTTGTACTTTTCCTATTGTGGCTTGGAAGGCCTTATGCCATCCTTCCACTGCGTTATTTGTTTTAGCTTTTTGTGCTAGGGTGCTGTCATGGACACTCACCAGGATATTTGGAATTTGGGTTGTCTTCGGTGCCCTGACCTATGTAGTCTTCCTACCCAGGTGTCTTCAAAGAGGTCATGCAAGGGGTTAATTTTGCTTCATTGGCTTGGTAGAAAGGACTTTCAATAAGTATATCATAGTGGTTGGGTACTTGTATTGTTGGTACATAGGCCAGGGCTTTTAGTTTTTGTATTTGGTAAACAAAGTTGCAGTTTGTGGCTTATTCTATACTTAGGGTAGATTTTGGGAGATGTCTCTATATATTTTGGTTGAAATTATAATAGCAACCTTGTATTGCAGTATGTGGATATATTTTTAAAATTGCCTGAATCATTGTTTGCTTGAAAACTATTTTTATTTTTTGTGGGAAGTAGTTTAATTATTGTAAGGAATTCTATGAAGGTAGTATTATGTTTGTTGGGGTTTAGGGCGTATATGAAGGGGATGTTAGTTTCTTCATATTCGCCATGGATGGTATAGAGTTGATAAAAAGGTTTAGGGCAAACTTTAAATGTCCCATCCATCATCCATGTTTCACATTGTTTTATCTTTTGAATATTGGTGTTAGCGGCAAAGATGATAATTCTTTTTTCATGACTATTGTTGTCATAAAGAATTAATTTTGCATCTTTGGGGCTGATTCCGATGCAGTTAGGAAATCATTCTGACCGAATCGGTTTGGGAATGGTTTCCGACCGACTCGGATCAGGAAAGTCCGACCGACCGAGTACGATGCATCCGGATGCTTCCAGATACGATTTGGTTGGACTCTCATTGACTTCACTGGGAGCCTATGTTCCGACCAAATGCATAGGCTCCCATTGAAGAAAGGGGTGGCTGGGGAAAATCGGGAACCCGGTGGTGGGCACCCCCTGGTGCCTGCCACACTGGTCATGGCTGGTAAGGGAGGACTCATGGGTACCCCAACGGGCGCGATTGGGAAGGCTCCGGGTGCAGGGGGGCCCGCTACAGGCCCCCAAAGTCTGATTCCGACTGCCGATTTGAGTCAGACAGCACGATTCAGAAAGGCTGCCTGAATCCAGCATTGTAATCGGTCATTCGGAAAAGCGGCCTGTAGAGAAGGACGATTCTGCAACGTTTGGCTCGGTCATTCAGAATACTGTTGGGTTCGGATTGGAATATTCCTTATTCCTAACTTGCATTGTATTTGGTCAGTCAAAAAACCTTTCCGATTCATTCGGAAAGCTATGTTCCCAATCCAATTCGGATGGAACAAATGCCGTTAGGAGGCCTTGCTAACCGCGTCGGAATTGGGCCCTTTGTGTGTGACTGTGTATTCTTGTAAAATTTGGATTTCTGTAAAACTTTGGGGGGTGGTGGTGTTTGAGCAGTAGATCTTTTAGTTCTGGCAATGTGTCATCTTAGAGTTGGGATAGAAGGTAATTGTCCTGTTACATGTTCAGGAACACGAGTAAGTACATTTTTTAATATTTGGGTACTGGTTTGTTGTGAGCTGGTGTTTGCTTCTTTGATGTTTTCTAAAACATCGCTCACCTCAATTTCTGTGGCGTTGGGGGTGGTTGTGTTCTCTAACATTAATAACACTTGTTTCTATTGTCGTTGGTCTCTCATAGCAAGAATTGGAGTAGTATTTACTACATTTCCAATGGGTGTTATTTTCGGTTATTTTCACTTGTGTAGAAGTATAGCCCATGTAGCACAAAAGTAGTTTTCCTCTTTGTAAGGAAATCAGCTTTGCCTCTTCTGTCATTTTCTTCGTATATCTGTGAATGTATTTATATATATATATATATATATATATATATATATTATGTTAATTATTAATTAGTGAAGAGTATACATTTAGATATAATCATTAGATTTTAAAATATACTTACATATATTTTGTTTTTGTTTTTCTTGTTGCATACTTTTTCGAAGTTTGTAAGTTATTCACTGGTTTATTTTTTTCCGCTGGTTAAAACATAAAATTTTTATTTTTATTGAAGTGTTACATTTAGTTTGTTAGTTTCTTTAGTTAGTCCCTATCTTTATTTAGTAATTTTCATTCTAAAAAAAATACTTACTATTGTTAGTTGACATAATTTATTTCTTCGATGTTGTTTTTTTGTTGTAGCCTGTAGAAGGAAGTAAAATAAAAGTATTTGTTGGTTATGTTTTGCTTTCTTAATATTTTTTTTAGGTTTAATCAATTAACTCTAGTAGTTAGTTAAGATATATGCTTACTTTTGGAAGGAAATCGTTGTTTTGAACTTTCTTGGTAGAGTTTTAGTCAAGTTGAGTCTATGTAATATAAAGAAAAACATATTATATTTTAAGTTACTCTGTTTATATGCTTTTTCTTTTAAGCTAATTTAATTTGTTTTTTTTTAAAGTTTTGTTCTTACCTTTAATTAGAGCCTTTCTGTTTAGTTGTATGTGTAAATCTTTTTAGTTCTGTTTTCTGTCTCGCAAAGTTTCGTCCTTTCTGCAGAGTTTGTCTGTTTCACTGTAAATTTTGTGTTAATTAATTGATTGTTTTTATAGTGTTTTTTTAATTAATTAGAGTTTTCTATTGGTTTGTGTAGTTTAAATTCATTGGTTGCAATAGCTTTTTTTGAATTTTTTGGCAGTTATAATTTAATTTGTTTAATTTTAATTGTGTTTATTTAATGTTCATTTTTATTTTGTTTAGTAATTTAATTAAAATGTATGCGTTAATAAATGATACATTTTTTTATATGTTATATATATGTCTGTATATTTTTGATAGTGGTGATATTTTCTTTATGTTGTAGTGTTTGTGTATTTATTTGATTTTGACTTTTTAAGTATATTAGGGGGTCATTACGATGGCGGGCGGAAGCACAACCGCCGTGCTGGCGGATGCAAAAACCACCAGTTACCGCCGGCACGCAGCAGTCCACACGCCCGCCCAATTACGATGCGAAAAGTAGGCCAAACACCGCCGGCAAGCCAGCAACACCGTCCGCCATCAAAGTGCGCCCGTACACGTAGCGGCGCAGCTAACTGACACACACCGTCCGACGAAAACACGTCCCGCCCGGCGTATAAATTACGATGCCGCAAACAAACGGCTCCCACGGCCAAGAGATACCGTACGACAAACCGAAGCGGTAACACGGACGCCGAGCACGGACAACGAAGAAGCGGCTCCCCCGAGCATGAATCCAGCACTGCAGGCCCTCCCCATGCTCTTGCTGATGCACCACCAAGGACGCAACGTACCGCGGAGACGCAGGTAGGCACACACACAACAAGTGCACGCAAACAGCGCACACAGTGCAAGGGCGGAAAAAGCGGACAACCCCCCCAGCGCGTGTACACTACACATCCACCATTGCATCCACATATGACACACAGGCCAAATCGTAACATCGCGTAACACATGTGTACACACCACCTGGGACTAGGCACCAACGACCCCGTCACGGCCCCAAAGCGGCGATGACGCCGCCAAACATGCGCACAACGCAGAGGCCAACCGCAGCGCCATGCATGCGTCGCACACAGACACAGGGACACAACCAAGCAGCACACACATCAGCCCCACCCCGAACGCACATGACACGTGACAGGCCTGCCACAGACATGTCCCCAACGCCCAATTCACGGACAACACCCAACGCCACACAACCGACGCACACATGTCAGTGAAGTCACGCAACAGCAGGACACACCCCAGTGTAACAAACATGGCGAAGCACACAGCGGCGGCAACACCAACTAGGAGAAGCAGGGCCCCTTCGGGAAGAGGAACGCCAGTACCACACTGAAACACCCATACCACCCTGCACATATGAACAAGACATATAAAACGGAACACCAAAGAGCCCGGGGACCGACAACAGGTGGCCCAAGAATAACATTCACACACAAGGCCCAACGCAGAGCAGAAAGGCAGCCTGCCGCCCACACAAGGGAGAGCAGACAGCACTGAATGACCTTCCATTCCAACTCCGAAACCACAGCCCTACGAAAGAAGCCGGTGAATACAGCCATTGTCCAAGAAAAGACCAACACAGGCATGCCGAGGAGACCGACCACAGGGCAGATAGCGCATATCACAGAAGCACACAACGGACGGGGAAGAAAGAAGAAAACACTCCCCCATGTCGGCCACATGCAAGTTAATTGGAAGGAGTCACACATCACTGACCTTGAACTGTCTGAGAAGCATGTGGGATGAGGGCCCGTGTCCTCCAAACAAGCCAACAGAACACAAGTCCTGTCTCCCTACGACTACACAGAGCTCACAGCAACCTCGGAGCGTGCACATTGCAGACTGCACACACAGCCGGAGCACGCCACCACAACGCACCGCTGCGAAATGGCAACCGCAACACACCTACCCAACTACGCCGGACAGCTCAAGCTGTACAAAACCAACCTGATACATATATTGGGATGCGATCTCCTGTCCCTGCTGAACGTAAGTTACCGACTGACTTACCGCATCACATTGTTCAGCTGCGTCATGCCCGTCTTCTACTGTCGGAGGTGTCCCTACCAGCATCCCGTGGAGATATGCCTCTCCAACCCGGCATGTCTAAAGGCGGACCTGCTACCACTACTCCTCCCTCTGGACGCACACGACAGGGCCTGCTCTGCCTATGGGGGCATGGCGTATGTGGCCAACATCGCACCCGCACTGAAATGGGACCACTGTGCCTCCACACGACGGATCATCGAGAACAGCTACATCGAATGTCACCCAGCATGCCCCATCATGGTCCTCCAAGGGACAACTTACAAACAACACCTTGACAGCCACCATCCGCTACATTGGCTGGCAAACATGTACACCACCAATGACATGGAAGCCCTGCTGGACGGCATCGCATACCTGACAACCTGTAAATTCGTCGGACCACAACGCAGGTTCCCCGATTGACCTATGATGTCCAACCCCGCACCCATGCTTAGCTTCCGCACGGACTGGCCAGTCACCACCACAACAGCCATACCAAACGACCGGCAACTGTTACCACACCATCAACGACATCGCCATGACATCGGATATGACCGGGACATGCACACTGTTCCCCATCACATCCAGGAACACCGCATGCATCGTGGGAGGCAGTGGCATGGGGTCTGTGTATCGCACCCACATGGACGGAACTGCACGAACAACCAGGACACGACATGGATCCAGCGCCCATGGACACACACACCGCTCAGTGGACATGAATAGGTCGCCTGGAGTCTGTGGGTGCTGCACCCCTCCCACCCCCGCCCTGGGAATCCCATACCAGGACCTTTGCATGGACGACAAGTGCATACAACAACAACACGACCCCAGTGACTGTGACATGTCCAGTAACCACCACATTGCAACAACAAGTGGCACGCCGCTGCATGCACGCAAGCACATGCCCTGATGTCATCTCACATGCACGCGTGCATGAGGAACAACCGCAGCAAACCTGTCACATGGAACTGAGATGGACTGTGCCCATGATGCCAAGCGGTCTGGTAGGCTACATGTATACCGTCTGTGTCAAAGTCCGCAGCTCCGCAGCTATACGTAAATGTACATTAGCACAGCCTTGGCCAAGCAGATGTAACTCTGAAGCCCACATCCCACATGCAACAGCCAATCACATGTAACCCCACACCCTATCCCATTTGCAATCATGCTCAGTATATCCTCAACATGTATTCCGCTGCCAGTAGTGTCCACTATACTGCATCACAGAGGACAGAAGACTCAATATAATGTTTGAAACCAAAACTGTCTCCGCTGACTCATTTCACAAGTACGAATGAGAGAGGATGAGAGTATGTGAAGTACACGGCAGTCGTGACATGACCATGTAGTCCACTGGTATTGGAGGTCAACGCAAATGAGTAGCACAACTGTGGAAGACACACATGTGTCGTGTGAAGTCGTATGGACGCAGTGCTCAGGTGGGTGGGTGTGACGGGTAGATGCGCACATGCCAAGTTGGAGCACGCCGTGTCGGGAGGGGTCATGAACAGTACACCACCGCTTCCCTGGGCATTGTGAGAGGACACCTGTCGGGGGGAGTGAACACGTGTGTGCACAGCAGCCGGGCACACGTACAAAGCGGTACCAGGCGCACCTCAGCCCACCCTCTGTGGACAAGCTGGATCCTGTTGTGCACCCGCCATGCCCCTTGACAAGGCACACACAGCCCCAGTCGACCAGGTGTAACCCCAACATAGTCAATCCGCACAGGCGATACAGGGCACGGGATGGCAGTGGAGCATGGTGTGTGAGAGGTCTCCTCGCGCTCCTCCTGGTCATATCACGCAGGCAATAGAACCTCAACGTCTAGCATGGCACAAGTCAAATGGAAGTGTAGGGGGACGCACCACAGCACGAGCAGCACTGACGTCACGGGAGGTGGCTCGCACCATCCCATCCATTGCCCATCATACCAACCACGCCACATGCCATTGCGACTAAGTGCAAGCGCGTGCGCCACCACCCCCGAGCCCTCCCCAGAGAGGCCAAAGAGTGAATGTGTGGGCCATCAGTCACAGACGGACGCGGCCTGGCCGCAAGGGCAGCCACAGCCACTGGGTGTCGCAGGTGGCGGATCCGGAAGGCGAAGACTGTGATGCATAGTCCATGCAGGCCGGGTCTCCATTTGGGGCACCGCGCAGGTGGACGGCGTCCCGCAACACATCATACCCTGAGGCAGCCCACTCGTGCAACTGGACCCACACATACACTCCTTGCCCTCTCTGGTGCGAGCTTGGGGCTGCCTGTGCAAGCGCTAGCCTCGCAGGTGCACATGCATATTGGGGGAGAGAGGGGAGGACATGAGGGCTGGGGCGAAGATGACTGTATCACTGTCAGTGAGTACAAGGGATGACCCAGATGTGGAAAGGAAGAGACGTGTCCCGTGTGTACTGCAACTAGTCGCCAATCCAACTACCCCCCATGTCCGGAATGTAAGCCCGCACCTAGGCCCGCCCATCCGCCACATCGAATATACCACCAGCACGACAACCTTCCCATTCGAAACACTGACTGGGGGTGGCGACCAGTGAACAATCATGTGTAGCCTACCCACGCGTACATGTGGGCCCTCCATGATCCATGTCACCTGCGGCAAAGTCATGACATGCGCAATGAGGGAAGTGAGGAGAGCTGTCCGCCCCACGCACAGAAGGTGCTTCAGCTCCACAGACCCAGCAGCGAGTCCAGCAGGGGTCACATGTGCAGGGGCAGCTGTGCCTGGTGTGAAGGCACATGCATATAGACAGCACATCGACCAATGTGTAGTCTGCCCACATCTACAGTCCATCATCATGCGGACATAGGAATTGAACACAGGGCAACACATCTGAGTGGGTGCACCCACCGTGACCAACAATGCGCAATCATCGACGTACCCGCCCTGTGCATGGCCCCCCACCCAACGGAGGCACATCCAGTGCCACCATCCCACACACACAAGCCTTCCACGGAACATGCTGTGTCCAATGCTCAGTACAGAGTCAGCGCCCATCTGGTGGATCCTGAACAGGAGACACATGCACACACATGCCAGCTCCCACTATGTACGTCTGCCACCTGGCACGTGCAATGTAACCTCTCACCTGTGACGTGTGACTGCAAGCACACAGCCGTCTTGGCATGGGGCTGTCAATGTGGACACCTGTCAATGTTTCGGGAGGTGTGATCCGTACAGTGCTGTACATAGGGTGCAGTGCTGACACCTACTACTGTCTCATATCCCCTCGTGCCACAGGTCCCACTTGTTTTGGCCGCTCAGCCTGTGCCCACATCGTCGTCGTCGTGTGCCATACTCATCCAGCCTCGGAAGCAGTTCCATGCTCAGCAGACATTCATGTTGCCGTGGCGTTGCCGCTTGACGAATATGCAGTCAGTCCCCATCAGCACGCCCCGCAAGTCATTGGGGCCTAGATCCCCATGTGCATGCACATGGCAGTGGTTTGTATCACTAGCCATTGCCATTGTTGGGAGACCTGTGTAAGTGTATTGTGGCTGTGCCGTCCCAGCTTGACAGCTGGGCTGTGGCTCATGTGCTTGCTCAGTCATGTCAGTGATGTGTATGCGAAATTGCTATGTGTTGTGTTGCTTTGACATGTGTCCACTGCCATTTTCCCTAGGCGGAGACCGAACATTGACCGCCCATACCAATTGCTGGCGGACATGGACGATACAGAGGTCATTAGGAAGTTTCGGCTGGACAGGCCAACCCTGCATCGACTGTGTGCCATGTTGGAACCCCATCTCCGTCCCCGCAGGGTGTATCCGACAGCTGTCACCCCCACGGCTAAGGTGATGGCCGCCATGCATTTCTTCGCCACTGGGTCATTGCAGCACACAGTGGGCAGTGGAGGAGGGATGTCCCAGCCCATGTTCAGCAAGGTGCTGAGGGATGTACTGGCAGCCATGATGCTGTACCGAAACAGGTACATCCGCTTCCCCAGGGCTCGTGAATTGGCGGCAGTGAAGGGTGCATTCTATGCCCTTGGCAGAATCCCACACGTCGTTAGAGCCATTGACTGCACACATGTTGGCCTTGTTCCACCACAGGCCACTGAGCACCTGTACCGCAACAGGAAGCACACGCACTCCCTGAATGTGCAAGTGGTGTGCCTTGCGGACATGGTGATCACCCACGTGTGTGCAAAGTTCCCAGGCTCGGCCCATGACGCACACATAATGCGCAACAGCATCTTGCACGACTGATGTCCAATCTGCAACAGGATCGTGGCTGTATTGTCGGTGAGTATGTGGAGTGGTGTAGCGTGCTGGTTGTGCGATGCTGTCCCCTGTCCAGTTGGAATAGCAACGGTTCTCTGTGTCCCTTACACCCAGGTGACTCTGCGTACCCGAATGGGGCATGGCTGCTCAGTCCATTGAGGAATCCTCGCACCCCAGCAGACGATCGCTACAATGAGGCACATGGGAGGACCAGACGTGTGGTCGAGCGTACCTTTGGCCTCCTCAAGTCCAGGTTCAGGTGCCTGGACCGCACCGGGGGTGCGCTGGCGTACTCCCCACAGAAGGTGTGCCAGATAGTGGTGGCGTGCTGCATTCTGCACAATCTGGCCATTCGGAAGCAGATCCCCCTCATCGTGGATGACGGAGATCAACCAGGGCCCCAGCCCGCAGACCAGGACAGCTCGAGTGAGGAGGACAGCGGAGAGGAGGAAGCTGGTAATGTGCGGCAGCAGCTCATCGCCCACTACTTCACTTGACGGTGAGTGTCCATGTACGACGGCTGATGTGGCTGTGTCTGTGCAGGTGTGTGTGTGCTGTGTCAGGGTGGCCGTTTGTTCACTGCGTGCTGTGTGTCAACGCTCCAT
Organism: Calotriton arnoldi; assembly: GCA_963921515.1. Classification (NCBI taxonomy): domain Eukaryota; kingdom Metazoa; phylum Chordata; class Amphibia; order Caudata; family Salamandridae; genus Calotriton; species Calotriton arnoldi. Next base: position 1,823,816 of record CAWUFW010000920.1, on the reverse strand, counting down.
GGCCAGGGTAGTATGCCACTGTTGGTGGCTGTGGCATTGTGCCCTATTGCTCTGTGCGATGTGTGTACATTGCTTGTAGTTGTTGACATGTACTGTGTGATGGGTGTGTGACACACTCATTGAATGTGCTCCTGTTCTGTCTCCCACCCCTAGGTCCCTACAGGCCCTCCGGTTCCATTGCCATGCCACGCATCAGGTGCCTTTCCGCCCAAGGTGGCTGTTGTATTCCGTACAAATAAAACACAGGGCACAAACAGCAGTTTGTGTAAGAGGTGCATTTATTTCAAACTGTGACATGTGATTGTGTGTAAGGTGATGACAAAAGTGGTGCGTGCAGTGACAATGAGCTGTCGGTCATGGCTGCGTGATGCTCAGGGTGTACCCACTGGTTCTATGTCCATAGTCCAACACACACATGCCATCCAGATGGCTGTGTGGAGTGGGATCGTAGTCCAAGTCAATGCAGTGGGTGGTCAAGGAAGGCTGGCTGGCTGCCTCACTTGCGTCTGGAGCGTGCGAAGTCCTCCCGGGAGATCTGTTTCCACTTCGGACGGCCCCTTCCACGTTTGCGAGGGGGGGTGCCTGCTTGCGACATGCTGGTGGTTGAGGTGTGCTCACTGGCTGTGGACGCAGGGGAACTGGACACTGCTGCTCGACCCTGCGCCCCGGCAGGTGGTGGCGGAGGGGAGCTGCTGTCCCTGGCTGTGACCTCACCGCCACCACCAGCTGGCCCATGAGGTCCACGAGTTGGCCCATACGGGCGTCCATGGACCTCAGCACCCCCAGCACCTCCCGCGTGTCTGAAGCAGACCTGACCCACTGTTCTTGGGCCTCTTCATAGGCCCCAAGGACTCTGGCCATTTGAGGCAGGGCATGGCTCCCAGGGGAGACTTGCGTTTCCCTGACCCTGCTCCTCCTACCAGTACTGCTGCCACCGGCCTGCCCACTAGCCACATTGCTCACCACGGTCCTCGCTGTGGCTCCCAGGGTGGATCCAGTCGGCCGGGCCACCACCTGCGCTGGGGCTGGTGCCAGCGAAGACGTGGTGGTGGTGGCGGCGGTGGTGGTCGGTGCGGCGATGGTGGCGGTTGCGGCAATGGTAGTGGCCGCAATGACCGTGGGTGTGGCCGCAATGACCGTGGGTGTGGCCGCAACGACAGTGGCAGCAGGGGGCTGGGAATGTTCAGCAGCCCTGGATGATGGGTTGGTGGGTAGGAGGGGTCCTGGGGAGCGGCTGGGCCCTGCCACACCAGATGGGCCTGCTTGGTGGTCCGTGTCCGAAGAGGAGGACAGATCCTCCACATCCGTGTGTCCTCGTTGGGGGCTTGTAGGCTGGCTGTGCTGGCTGCTGTCTCCATCCCCAGCATCCAGCAGTTCGTCACCTGTGGAGAGAATGAGATTTGTTATTGTGTTGCACCTGGCGAAGTATGTATTTGTCGTCTGACATTAACAGTTCGTGCAATCTCGTACATGGGTTTCCCGGAGGCGTGTGTGTGGCTGTAGCATTTGTAGTTGTGTGTGCTTGACAATGGGACTGTGTGCTGTGCACATGTGGCATGGGACGGATTGGCCATGCCGATGGGTGTGTTGCTGTGCCCCTACTTATTGTGACTCTGGTGTATGCGGGCTCCTGGCCCATCCTGGGTCTGGTTTGTACTTTGCTTTTGGTGTTCAGATGGGACGCTTAGGAATGCATATGGCAACATGGGGGCCATGCCCCAGATTCGCATTTGGGATGGAATATGCTTTTGGGGTACATGCTGTGAGCCATGGGTGCCGAACGTGACATGTGTTGTGGCAGCATGACAGTGCATGGTTTGAGGTGTGTGCATGCTTGACATGGCCTGCATATTTGCTGTCTGTTGTGATTACTGGACATGGCATTGGACGCATCGTTATGAGTGAGTGATGGTTGTGTGCCAGCCAACGTATTGCAGTTGTCCCATCTCCTTGGTGTGCGTGCTGCCCTGTGCCATGTGCATCACTGCAGTCCTCGGGGGGGTGTGGCCCATGTTGTGTGTTGTTGCTCACAGTGTGTCGTGCGCTTCATTGACTTCTGGCACATGGTTGGTCATGGGCATGTATCTTAGCGTGACTGCTGTATGTGTGGCAGCTGTGCGGATGACATGCCTTTCATGAGACTGGGGCTGACGGATGGGATGGATGGTATGTTGTATGTGCATGGTGTGTCTGTGTGTTTGATGGGTTCAGTGGTGTTCGTGTGCATTTATGTTGTTCCGCTCTGTTGCGTCTAGTGTTGTTTGTCTTACATAGGCGTAGTTGTGGGGTGTGTGGTTGACAGGCAGTAGGGGCTACATGGACAGGACTTCAATGGTGTTTCGGTTGTGTGTGATGGGTTGCACAGTGGCTGCCGTGTGGTACTATATTCAGTGTGGCTTGTGCATGCAGACGTGGCTCCTTGGGTGTTGCCGTGTTTGTGATGGGTCATGTGGGGTGTGAGTCTGTGGTTCATGTCCGTGTGCACATTGTTCACTTGTTCGTGACGGTGGGCGGTGCTGCGTGTTCGTCTGCTACGTGACATGTCCCATGTGTTGGTCGTGTTACGGTCCTCATGCCTCCAGTAATCCAGCCCTGTCCAGTTTCCCACCTGCAGGTTGTTCGTGCGTGCACTGTACTGGATGCCACATGGTTCTAAGCGGGGGTGCTCCATGTTGCAGGTCTGTGGGGGTGGGGGGTGTTGTGGGTCGTGGTGGTGGCTGGACACCCACTGACACCAATTGCTGTGGACCGTGATGTCTACCTTTCGGCTGTCGTTGTGCACTGCGGTGGCTGACACGTGGCTGTGGGGTGTGGGGGATGCTCCTCCTTGCTGTGCTGTGGGACTAGGGGCCTGGTGTGTTTTGTACTTGGGCTGTCCACCCTCCCACCCACTGCACTTTGTGTTCCTGACACTTACCTGTTACTTGTCGGTTAGTGCAGCTATGGCGGACACATGGGTGTGGTGGGTGCTCGTTGTGGCGCTTCTGGCATATTTGGGGACCTGTTGGTGGTTACGTGGCTGGCTGAGTGTACACATGTCCCCACGCATCTTACAGTTGTTCGGTTTGGGCTGTGTGTGGTGGTGTCTGTTGCATGTGTGTGTGATGTGTTGTGTATTGTGTGCTGGACATGGGGGTGTTTGTCCCTGGGAGCTGTGGCATGGTGGTAGTGCATGTGAGTACATAGCGGTGTGCTGGTATACATTAGTTTGTACTTACCAGCCTCCACTCCCCCTGCTAATCCGGCGAGGATCTCGGGATGTATGATGACTCGCACCTTCTCCTCCCACGCTTTGAAGGTCTTGAAGAGCGCGGGATTCCCTCCGCCAGTGACGGCAGCCAGCTCTCTGTTCTTGCTCTCCTTCTTCTTGACCAGGCTCTTGACGTCATTCCACCGTTTGTTTATTTCGACTCTGTTCCTGGGCAAGGTCCCGACTGCATTGACCTGGTCTACGATCCGGTTCCACATTCTCTTTCTGGTGGCTAGTGGTGTGTGCTGGACCAGGTTCCCATAGATTTGTGGGTGCACCTTGATGATCTCGTCGACCATGACCGTCAGCTCCATGGGCGTGAACTTGGGCATTCTTTGTGGTGCCATGGTGTTTCTGGTGCTGGTGCGGTGTGTGTTGTGTAATGTGCAGGGGGTTTGTGGTGCCGGTGTTTGGTGGTGGTGGTGGTGGTGGTGGTTGTGATGTGTGCGTTTCTGTGGTGTGCTGCTGTCCTTGCTGTGTCACTGTGTCCTCTCCTCTCCTCTCTAGTTTGCAATGTTGCAAGGGGTTGTGGTCTGTGGGAGTGCTGCTTTTGTACTTACCTATGTGGGTGTGTCCTCATGGTCTGTTGTTTTCAGGTGTGTTGTGTCTGGGGTTCTGGCCTTTGTAGTTTTTGTTTGTCCAGGGGGGGGGTGTTTTCAGGATGTGTACTGTGCTTGTGTATTTGTGCGTGCCTTGCTGTGTGGACTTGTTGGCCATGTTGTGTGCGATTGTTTTTGTCAGCGGATGGTTTCTGTGCAGGGACGTGGGCGCCATGGCTTCTGCCGTGTCGATTCTCATCGGCGTTGTTTGCGCTGGCGGGCGGTATATTTGTAGTTTTCCCGCGCTCATGGCGGTGCGATCGTAATCTCATGTGCGGTGTGTCGGCCGTGAGGGCGGGCGGTTTTGTGTTGTCGTGCGTGTTTCCGTCCGTGGCGGGCGGTTTGACTCCGACTCGGACGATGGCGGGCGGTATCTTGTGTGATTTTTCCGCCGATGGCGGTTTTCGGTTTGTGTAATCGTAATGGCGTGGTCGGTGTTCAGACGGTGTGTGCGGGCGGATTTTTGCCGCTTCCATGCCTGGCGGATTTTTTTACGCCGGGTATCGTAATGGGCCCCTTAGTTTGTGTTTTAGTTTTATTAATATTGTATTTCTTTTGTTAGTGTTTGTTTTAATGTTTGAAATATGTTATTTGTTTATAGTACTGAAAATAATTTATTTTTATGTTTAAATGTTTTTTTTTTGTATAGTTAATATGTATTTTATTGATGTTTGTGTTGTCGATATTATGCATATCGATATTTTTGTTGTATTATATGTTATTTTATTTTTATCGATATTTTTATGTTGTATTTTTTTGTTATCAATAGTTTTTGAAGTCGATAATTTTTTTGACGATTTGTTTTAGCAATATTTGTGTTATTTTAGTTTTGTGTATTGGGTGTCAATATTTTTGTATACGATATCAGTGACTCGATAATTTTGTATGTCGATATTATAGGAGTCGATGTTGTGTCAGTGAACCCGTCTAGGCATACTCTTTCTATACCATTAGGAGATATTGCATTCACACTTACCAGGTTAATGTCACAACCAAGACCACACACACCAGCTCATAGATATTTCGTAATTCATGATTGTGTACCGCACTTATGAAAATTACTTGTACAATACGTTGATTATCACGTGAAAATTGTTGTACAGGCATGCTTTTGTCTGGAGAGACAACAGGTTGTACATCCATTTTATTGACTATTGTTAAGAAAGAGACATTGTTGCTTGTAATAATCTAACATCACGATGGTCACCATAGGAATTCATTATTTGAGGTAACTTGCATCAATATCGCTGTAGTCTGAATATTTGTAAGTATGGGCATCAGAAATGGATTTCACTATGATACATTGAAACTGATGTTGAAATCAATCAAACGTGCAGCATGAACTTTGAGTGAGGGTTGAGTACAGTGATAAGATGGCTGCCGTATTTTACGTGAGTAAAGCAAGGTCCGTGAAGGGGTGGAGTTGTTGTCCGTCTGAAATCAGAGCTACACAGTGACGGAAACTAACATGTAACTCACAGCCTGCCGGGAAGTCGTTCAGAGGAGAGGGTCGAACTGCCATTGAAATTCGGTTTTGAATAACAGGGTAGGTAGCAAGAAAGTGAAAAGGCATGTTGCCACAGGCATGTCATTATTGAAATAGTCGTTGGAAAATACTATATCCTGAATACTTGCTGGTTTGTTTCTGGTCCAGATCCAGATCGGTGATTCAAACTCTGGGAACTCAGCGACTACTTAAGGTATGATGGTGTGGTTTACGCACAGCATGCATTGGGCTAGTGAGCCACTAAATGATATTTACGATACTCATATCCTTTCAGATCCTAAAGAGTGAGTCTGTCTTGCCAAGGATCGTACTTGTAAGACTCCGTTTTGGCATTGAGTATTTGTGACTCTGTGAATATCACATTGCGTATATCACGAAGGAAGTACTGTTGGTCCTATTTAGTTGGAGAGAGTCACAGTGGTGTTCGTTTAACCAAATAGACATGGGAAACTAGATAATTGATCCATGACAGCATGCATTCACAGCGATCTTGTTGATAATTGGCACGCAGTTTGTATATCACCTTAGCAAGTTGATAAATCACATGGCATCGAATGTGAATAGGTCATGCAATTGACCCACGGTGATGTTGGAAGCAAATGGTAGTGCTTAAAGGTCAGTGTACCCGTACTGATGATGTTGGTTTATTTTATCATGTTTTAGAGGCCCCTGAAGAAGGGACTATGGGGTCGATTCCGATTCGGGCCGGAAAAAGCACCGACCGACTCGGAGCCGGAATTTATTCCGACCGACACGTACCTGTGGCGCCCGACACGCCAAGTACGATGCAAGGCGTGCAAAATCCAACCGACACGTACTGAACCCAAGCCGAATGACCGAGCTGCACGGAAAACAGCAATCCGGCCGGAAAAACACGCGAATCGAACCGACCGACACGCACCCGGAACAAATCCAACCGAAACGTACACGCGAACTCCAAACCGCTAAGTACGATGCAAGGCGCGAAAACGAACGGAGGACAAGCCGTACGACCGACACGCATACAAAACCGAGCCGAAGTAACACAAAACACCGCGACCGACGCGTACGCAGCATAGAAAACTGCACAAACACAGCGTGAACGAAACGGAGAAGACCGTACGAGACAAATGCAGGGTCCGACTCGGTCACAAGAACGTTTCCAACATGCACAGAAAGTACTAAGGAAAAATACACAAAAAAAGGCCAAACAAGCAATTACAAAGCCAATAAATACTGGGGGGTGGGGACAGAGAACAAAGACACACCCACAACTCCACCCATATAAAGGACACAAATCCCAACCATGATCCTTTGCAAATGCTATTCTACTGCCAGCACTCAACAGACAGCAACCACACACCCACAGCTCATCCCTCACACAAGCCACACACCATCAGCACACCAACAAATAGCTACCTCACATACACCCAGCAAAACACACACTCACACACCCTCACCTGCACACCAACACACACATCACTCACCATCACCACCCATCACCATGCCCCCCAAGAAGAATCACAAGTTCCTAGATTGTGAATTGGAAGTCCTGGTAGACGAGATCCTCAGGGTAGAGCCACAGCTGTTTGGCACACTGGTCCAACAGACACCCATCTCCCAGAAAACCAAGATGTGGGAGAGGATCATCAACAGGGTGAACGCACAATCACCATGTCTGCGCACAAAGACTGACATCCAGAACAGGTGGTATGACGTGCGCAGGAGGGTACGGGAGCTGCTCAAGAAGGACTACCTCCTGAGCCAATACACCGGCAGTGGCCCTCCTGCCAAGCCAGTATACCTCAGGCCCTGGGAGGAGAAGGTGCGGGCCATCCTTCCGCCAGTGAGCGTCTATGGACTAGAGAACATCCCAGAGCCTGGTGAGTACACAACAAATGTACACAATATTCTGCCACAATACACACACACATCACTGTCAAGGGGAGAGTCAAACCATGCACTCATAGCAATTACACAGCAACCAGAACAGAATCATCCCAAAATGTGTATGTCAGTCAGATAAACACAACACATGCCATCTCAAAGTTACATTTAACTGTGTCATCACATGTACAAACACAACTACAACTACAGCTAGGCAGTGGCACAAATAGAACTAACAAACACATCCAGACATGTAGCCACCACTACAACACCAACACACAGTGAAGACCACTGAAAGGAAGGAATTCTGTGTATGCTGGGCAAGTCAGTGTAGCCAATAGCATCATGGGAGTCGTAGTCACACATATTGCTCACCCCCACAACTGTCCCATCAACACCACCATGAACCATGCGCACATCACAGGGAGTGGAAAAGGACTCACAAGATGGCTGACACTGGCTACTGCTGTGGGGAGCACAAGGCCCTGCTGGGAACTGTGCACCACCAACAGCAGGACACCACTGACTGACATCCTAAAAGCCAACTTGCACTCCCTGCAATGGAAGCACAGTCCATGGTGGGATAACTGACTGGCTGGGTGGGAAGGAGGGCCGGCTGTCAACCAAATACAACCAATGCAGGCCATGTTCACACCCCAACAAATACATAGAAATGCCCAAATAATGCAGGACAATGTGCTACACCAATATCAACCCCTGACTGTGACAACTTAGGACAATGCAATGAACAGGCCCGCACCCAGAGGCACAGTCACAACTGTCAGGTGTGTCAACCATTGATGCCTGCAGAAACATAACATACATTGTGTGTGTCTCCCAAAAACAGGTGATGATGGGGACACAGCAGCAGACGCTGAGGAGTCCCAGTCCCAGGCTCAAGAGGATACGGAGCTCACTGGTGTCGTACAGCCTCTGCCCTCCTTGGACGAAGAAGACCAACCTGGCACATCCGGTGCAAGTCAACATGCAGCACCAGCAGGACCACCAGCTGCAGCACCAGCAGGACCACCAGCTGCACCCCCTGCACCCACACCTCCAACGACTGTCACCACAAATACCATCCCTGCCAACATGGACAGAACAAGGAGCACCACCAGCACAGGGACCCTGGAGCAACGTGGGGCCATGGACACCACCACCACCACCAACCCCCAAGGGGGACCAGGGTCATCTGTGCGTGCCACTGCATGCACTGCACATGTCGGCAGGGGTGGTGGGAGGGGTGGGAGACAGAGGTCGCTGCTTGCAGAGGTTGCTGGTGTGCATGATGACCCACAACTGGTACGCATAGCCGATGCGTACCAGTCCAGCACCGGAGATCTCAGCCAGGTAGTGGGGCTCCTCAGAGACATGAAACAGCAGCAGGCTGCCCATCATGCCCGCTTGGACTCACACATGTCCCGCGTGGAGTCCAAGTGGGACGCACTGCAAGAGATGACGGCGGTGCACAGGGACATATTACAATGCCTCCGCCAGATGAACAGCAACCAGTCCACACCTCCCTGTGTGCCAACAACATCTGGTGCTGAACAAACTGCAACTGCCACAGGGAGGGAGGATGACTCTGGTGGAGAGTCCCCTGCACCGCAGCAGCCTGTACTTGAGGGGCCCCCCCAAAGAAGAGGGGTCGTCCGAGGAGGGGCAAGTGAGAGGCCGATGGCCAAGTGCAACCCCCAGGAAGCCTGAACCTGTTCTGGATGTTCACCTTTGTGCACAAACTGTTCACCCTGTTGACGGCAACACAACTCCCACACATGACATGGGGAGTACAAGTTGGACCAATGTCTCAGACAACTGTGGCCCCGATACTGGGGATTTTGTCTACCAGGACTTTCAATTCACCTAGGAACTTCTGATTGCAATATATATGTACAGCACTAACCATCCTATGCACTATTCACACAAATGTATCACAATAAACACACTAATACACCATACTTGCCTCTGTTGTGATTCCAACGTGGGTGCTGTCATGGGGATGATGAACTGCAAAATTACACTGTGTATGCGAACTGCAACAGCAAGTACAACACAGGCATGTGAGTTAAGGCAACGTGACACATATGAGGGAGACACACCCCACCAGGGCTACACAACACATACACACCTAGGCCATCTGACTCATTGCCTACACTGATGTTGCCAGGGAAGACGGTGCAATGCACAGACACCACACCTATTCCCAGTTGTAGTCAAGTAGCCCACAGGTGCAGTAAGCAAATGGCAGTCAAATGTGTGACCACAGACAACGCACATCACAAAGTGAAGCACAGGTTTATTACACAGTTGCAACATGTCGTAACCACTACAGATGCAAGGTAATCCCACCTGGCAGCGGGCACACAGTCAACAACTGTAGAAGGAAGGAAGTCCATGGGTGTGGCGCACATCACCTGTAGGGACACAACAGCTACCACCCTGGAAGTACAATCACGTCGTCGGTGGACACAGTTGACCAAACGAATCTGAAAGTACCCTGTGAAGGACAGAAATGACACACAGTCAAAAGCAATGGAGAACAGGACAGAACAGCAAAATTCATGCACAATACATGTTACAAGATACCCACCCAGAACCAAGTTAGCATGTCAACACTGTTGGGGGAGGACAGACCACCTGTAAGCACACATCGCTACACACATCCAGTCAAGTAGCCCATGGACACACTCCAACAGCACCAGAGCACCACCTACACATATCATGCCAACTCACATCATTGACATGACACCTCAGGATACTCACATTCAGCTAAAGAAGTTGGTGATGAGCTGTGTGCGGACATCAATCTCATCATCATCATCATCACTGGCATCGTGGTCCAGGCCAGGATCCTCCACAGGTGGCGGATGTTGGTCATTGTCATCCTGGATGAGAGGCAACTCCTTCCGCACTGCCAGGTTGTGGAGCATGCAGCAGACAATGATAATCTTGCACACCTTCGCTGGGGCATATGGGAGGGACCCTCCTGTCTTGTCCAGGCAGCGGAAGCGGCTCTTCAGGAGACCAAATGTCCGCTCAATCACTCTCCTGGTCCGACCATGTGCCTCATTGTAGCGCATCTGGGCTGGTGTCACAGGGTTCCTGAGGGGTGTCAGCAACCACGGCATGTTGGGGTATCCCGAGTCACCTACGGACAGACAAGTGCACATTAGCTGACTTGGAAAAGTAGGCGGAATACTACAGATCAGATCACACACAATGGCACAAAGTCAGTACACACCGACAAGCCAGGCACGCTGGTTCTGCATCTGTGCCATCATCCTGGGGATGCGACTACTCCTCATCACAAAGGCATCGTGTGCTGAACCAGGGAAACGGGCACACACGTGTGTGATGGTCATATCTGCAAGACACACCACCAGTGCATTGACCGAGTGGTAGTGCTTGCGGTTGCGGTAGGCCTGCTCCTGGGCCTGTGGTGGTACCAAAGCCACATGTGTCCCATCAATGGAGTCAATGACATGCGGCATCCTCCCCAGGGCATAGAAGTCACTCTTCACGTCAGTGAGTCGTTGCAGTCTAGGGAAATAGATGTACCGGTTCAGGAATAGCAACATTGCCTCCAAAACATCGCGGAGAACACGGCTCAACATGGTCTGTGACATTCCACCAGCAGTCGCCACAGTATGTTGGAAGGTACCGGTGGCAAAGAAGTGTAGGGCTGCCATCACCTTCACCTTGGGGGTCAGCGCTGTAGGATACGGCCGGCCAGGCTGCAAATGTGGGGCCAACTGCACTGCCAAATCCTCAATCAGCTGCCTGGTGAAGCGGTACCGTCGGATGCTGTCCCGTTCCACCATCGTTGCCAGGTCTGGGAATGGTCTATGGACAGCAGGAGCCCTGCAGTGCAGAGGAGAAGAAAGCAAGATTGTCAGTCACCCCACATATGCGGCATTGAACACACTCAATATCACAACATACATCATTATGAGGCACAACTACATGAAGTGTGCAGTTCCGTAAGGACATGTATGGTACATACATGGCCAACATCTGTCATCACGGTTCAACAAGTGGCATCAGTAAGTCCCAGGTTGGCCCATTGGATATCATGAGGCCGTGTCACAGTTCCCATCTCCTGCTGCCGTGTCACAATCACCCCCCACAGTGACATGTGAGGACAGATGTGCCCCAGGCATCACAGCTCAACGACAGGTACATTCCCAGGGACCCTGTATTGCCACATGGACACTGGCATTACATGGAGTATCATGTATACACCACAGCAAAACAACCATGACCCCCACAGGTAGTGGTCCCACTTGCCACTGCAGGACAGACATGGACGTCTGTGACACACACACGCACAACATCAAAGTCCATGCACACACAACGTGGATGTGGAGACTGTCTCCCATTGTGCACATGAAATCAGAGACATTGTAAACACTACATGCACACAGACTGTGGAGGACCATCACTATTGTGCCACTGGGACACCCTGGCTCAAACATACCGTCCCACATGGGACTCACGGGGTATGTGACATGACATACACACACACCACCGTGAAATGTGACCATGGCACATGCACAGATATGAACAGTTGCACATCACAGTGGTCATGTACACGTAACACCCAGGATCCTGTCCCCATGAACACGTGCACAGCCTGGGGGTGGCTGCCCCCAGGTGACACCCACAGGACAACATGTACACCAACATACACACAATAGGAAATGCAGCCTTACATGCCTTATGATACAGTTTGGACAGGCTGTCGTGTTGTAGGTGTGCCCCTCACTCCCTGGGAGCTATCTGTGGCTGGCATATGTTCATCTGAGACAGGCATGGTGACATATGCCAGTCACTTGTACAGGGATGTGTTGAACAGCAATGGACCGATCGGTGCCCCCGGCCGGCCCATTGCATTCAATGTGTGCGGGTACGCGTTGTACCCCTGTACGCGTTGTACCGCAATGGACCGATCGGTGCCCCCGGCCGGCCCATTGCATTCAATGTGTGCGGGTACGCGTTGTACCCTTGTACGCGTTGAACAGCAATGGACCGATCGGTGCCCCCGGCCGGCCCATTGCATTCAATGTGTGCGGGTACGCGTTGTACCCCTGTACGCGTTGAACCGCAATGGACCGATCGGTGCCCCCGGCCGGCCCATTGCATTCAATGTGTGCGGGTACGCGTTGTACCCCTGTACGCGTTGAACAGCAATGGACCGATCGGTGCGCCCGGCCGGCCCATTGCATTCAATGTGTGCGGGTACGCGTTGTACCCCTGTACGCGTTGTACAGCAATGGACCGATCGGTGCCCCCGGCCGGCCCATTGCATTCAATGTGTGCGGGTACGCGTTGTACGCCTGTACGCGTTGTACCGCAATGGACCGATCGGTGCCCCCGGCCGGCCCATTGCATTCAATGTGTGCGGGTACGCGTTGTACCCCTGTACGCGTTGTACCGCAATGGACCGATCGGTGCCCCCGGCCAGCCCATTGCATTCAATGTGTGCGGGTACGCGTTGTACCCCTGTACGCGTTGAACAGCAATGGACCGATCGGTGCGCCCGGCCGGCCCATTGCATTCAATGTGTGCGGGTACGCGTTGTACCCCTGTACGCGTTGTACCGCAATGGACCGATCGGTGCCCTTGGCCGGCCCATTGCATTCAATGTGTGTGGGTACGCGTTGTACCCCTGTACGCGTTGAACAGCAATGGACCGATCGGTGCCCCCGGCCGGCCCATTGCATTCAATGTGTGCGGGTACGCGTTGTACCCCTGTACGCGTTGAACAGCAATGGACCGATCGGTGCGCACCCATTGACAATGGCCTAGCCTGGCAACGGACGCGTTTTCTAAATTCGAACGAGTCGGTTGCTGGAAATTCAGTTGGTCACCCACAACAATGTTGCAAAATCATGTATGTCATGAAGTTGAAGATTTGAAGGATGCTGTGGGCGTGTATTGGTGCTGCTATTCCATGGATTGGCCAGATTCAGAAGATGCAAACGACTTTGACCTATCACTTTGGACACATGGGACAGTATCTGCCTCTCCAGCACATATATATTGCTGGCTGTTCCCCTGAGAGCTCACTTGCCTGCACTACATGCTCCAGGACGACATCTGCCACTGCACTGCTGCTGTCTCTGCCCCCTCTGGACCCTACAATGGCACGTACTGTGGAGAGAGCCCCAGCCTTCAGCCTTGAGGAGAACCAGGCCCTGCTGGACAGCCTACTTGCACAGTACAGCAAGCTGTATGGGACACCAGGGGAACAGGTGAGTGTTCTGTGCACTGCCTTTCTGAATGTGCATTTTGTCTGACTAGCAAGGCTGAAAGTCTGCACGCCACTGGCTAGCAGGCTCACTGAGTAGTTGTCACCCCCCATAGTGTGTAGTGACATGCACTGGACAGGTATGGTGCAGTGACAGTGCATTTGAACAAGGTTTTACTTCCCATGCAATGATACCATGTAGTGACTTCTGGCAAACTGTCCATGGGCAGCGTTGCACTGCCTGTGTACATCATGTGCCCCTGTGATTGAGACATGTATATACAACTGTGTCATGCACGGATATGTTGCATGTGTAGTAATGGCCTTTTCACTTTGTCATCCTGACAGGTTAATGCCCATCGGAAGCAGGAGATCTGGAAGGACATCGTCCGGGCTGTCCGGTCCGTGGGGGTCTACAAGCGCCGGATCCGCAACTGCCAGAAGAGGTGGCAGGACCTTCGGGGCTGGACCCGGAGGATTGCACGGGTCCAGCTGAAGCTGTCGCCTCCTCGCAGGAGGGGCGGAACACGGACCCTGACCTCCCACATGCTCCAGATCCTGGCGGTGGTGTTTCCAGACCTGGATGGGCAGCTGAAGGCCAGACAGCAGCAAGGAGGGGGTGAGTCAAAGACTGCACTGTGAACTCTGTATTACATGCTATGTGCCCTCCTCTGGCCTGGTTAAACTGCCACAGTACAGCAGTCATGTTGTCCAGGAGCCATGTCCCTCTATTGTGCACTACCCACTCCTCATCTGATACCCAGGTGTGGCCCTTACATTCAGGGAATTGTGTCACTTGGGACTGTGTCCTTGCTGTTTGCTTCACTCAAGGTGGGGGACAGCATCTGTTTCCCTAACTCTGTTGTGGGCATCATGGGTGGGTCCATTGTTCACACAACGCCTGTGTTCGGACATGTAATCTGCGTGTTGCTTTGATATGCGGTCCACTTGCTGAGCTGAGCCACCACATGTGCCTGGGGTATCTGGCACACACCCATGCAGCGGGTGGGAACAATGTTTGGGCCCCAGGAGTGTGCAGATTACGTGTGTCACACATACATAGCCAGCTATCCACTGTCCAGGGCTCATCCCTCATTCATGTGGGGCAGGACAGTCATGCCTACTCCAGCCCATCCAATACACCTGTACTCCCACTCCCGTGTATCAGCTGACACATTGTGCGCAGTGATTTGACCCCTCAGGTGTCTGCCTCTGTGTCAGTGTGCTGTGGATTTGTTGCCAGGACTGCTGGGGTGTTTCTCGGTAGGGGCTCAGCATGCCACTGGAGATGTGACCATAGGAGACGATACTTGTGTGTCACATAGGTGTTTGATCAGCTGCCCGTGCAGACTGGGGTATGCGAATGTGAAGTTCAGGCAGCTGTTTCCCATTCACAGCAGATTGTGAGGGGCTCAGGTTCAGAGGGTAGTGTCACAGGTCTCCCATATGTCCAATCGGTATGACCTGGACAGATGTGGGTTAAGATGATGTGTTGTGTGGGGGATGTACATGTGCACTTGTGCAGCTCCAGGACTTGCATTCCCCATGACCTACTATTGTGACACAGTGCAGAGTGTTGTTGTCTGGCTGCCAAGTCATACATCACTGAGACAGTGATGTATGACTTAGCAGTCAAGCCTCCGCCATGGCATGTGTCTACTTATTGGTGATCCTGCAGGGAAGTGACATGTGCTACATGCACACCATTGTGGCGATGGCTATCAGGACATGGGTGCATCATGGTGTCTGTCGCTGGTATGCATCACATGCATTTCCTATTTGACTCTGGGCATCCCTTTCATCCGGAAACCTGTACTGACTCAGTGGCAAGAGTTGTGATGTGTGCATGTCCACATGCTACACCGTGTCCTCTGCACTGTCCAACTACTGTGTAGGTGGTGCATGTGTCCACACTGGGGTGTTGCTATCCAACAGACACCAGACAGATGGGTGCAAGGCCATGTGGGATGTGAGTGCCATGGTTGGCATCAGACTGACAATTGGCTTCTCCTGTTCAGTTAGGGCACTTTTAGCAATGTTCAACTAATGATGCCAGGGCTTGCTCTGTAATGTGCTGTGCTCACAGTGGTGTGTGCGTTTGGTGCAGGTGACTGATGTCTGTCTGTTTCCCCATTGTTTGCAGATACATCCACGGCCACGGAAGGGGACAGCTCCATGGACCAGGAGGAGCCGGAGAGCCAGACTGGGTCAGCAGCCGAGGAGTGGTCGGAGGGACCCAGTGGCACGGAGGGCGAGGGGAGCCACACCGAGGAGTCCTCAGCAGCATCCACCTCAGCTGAGGACCACAGCGGCTCGGAGGATGACTCCCTTATGGAGGCGGGTGTCAGCAGCCACCACACCCCAGCTAGTGTTGCTGTCCCCGTCACCACCAGCACCACCACCGCCCTCCCATCGGCTCCCATTCCCCAGGTCCGTGGAGGCTCCCATGTTCGGGAGCGTGTCTCCTTTGGGCCAGGCACCGCACCCTCTGCCCCTGTGTCCCCTGCTGCCCTGAGTGAGGAGTCTGTGTACCTCCTTCGCCAGCTCCATGTAGGGCAGACAGCCATGCTGAGTGTCCTCCATGCGCACACCGCTCTGTTGACTCAGCTGGTGTCGTTCATGGAGGGCATCTCATCGGGCATGTCTGACCTACAGAGGGGCAATAGGTCCATGGACTCCTCCCTGATGGCAGCAGTGTCCCTCCTCAGACAGTCCCTCACCCCTCCTGCCTCTGCTCCATCCACACTCCCCAGCACCTTACCCATCCCAAGCACACACACACCGGCACAGGCACACACCAGCACACACACGTCCAGCACACAGACACACACGCCACAAACAAAACGCACACGCACGCACAGTCAGGGGACTGAAACCAGACTCACAGGGGATGGGGCCCTGGAACACACACACATCCACGAGCACTGAGCAGTCCTCAGTTGCCTCTCCCTCCAAAGCACCCTCCCTTGCCTCACCTGCAACCCCAAAGACCCAGCGGCTCTTCCTCAGTGACCTCGGCCTCTTCCCCTCCGATCCAGCTGATACAGCATTCAGGGGGAAGAGGAAGCCCACCCACACGGAGCACAGTGCCCCTCGCCCCCGGACACCCTCCCCCAGGCGCAGACAGACTGAGGCCCCCACCCGCAAGTCCCCCCGGAGTCGTAAGAGCAAGATCCCGCCACCGCCCTGCAGCTCAGGCACCAGGTCTCCTTCCTCCATCCCTCAGGCCCCCACTCCACAGGTGCCCCCACCACACCCTGCCCCAGGTTCCTCCACCCACAGATATACCATCCCCAAGAGGATCCGGCCTTCTCCCCCTGCCACTTGCTCTCCCGGCACCACACCCCCGCTGCGCTTGTCTGTGCCACTGATGTGGTGAGGGTGTCCTCCCCCTCTGTCCAGCCCACCTTGCCTGTTCCCCATTCTCCTCCCCTGGTGGTAGGCACTGCAGTGGAGTCCACTACCACCCTGTCTGACTTGGGCACTGCAGTGGCGGACCTGTCCACTCCATCTGCAGGGTCCACTGCAGTCGTGCCGGCACCCACAACATCTGAGTCATGCCCCCCAGTTGTGCCGGCACACACCATGTCAGACACCTCCACTGCAGTTGTCAGTGGCTCTCCAGCACCCACCACCCCTTCCCTGCCTCCTCCTGGTGAGCCCTGATCCTGTCCCTGCGGTGCCTGGCCTGCCCCCCCGGTTGCCCCTCCTAGTGGATTGTCCCTGTTTTTGTGCAGTGCAGGCATGCGTAGGGTGACATCTGCCACTGTCACCCTGTTTGGACTTTGACAATGGACTGGCCATTGGCCTTTGTGTTTTTTCTGGACTTTCACTTTTAAACACATATGCTGAATAAAGCAACTTTCTGTTCTCTAGTGCTTATGCTTTTGATGTACATGTTGTTGATGATGCTAACCATGCCCTTGCTGCAGTGATGGTGATATTTGGTCTCATGATAATGAAGTGTCACTGTGCAGGAACCCATGTGGTCCAGGGGGAATGTGTCCTATCCTGTGGTGTATCCATGTCATCCATAGCAGCATCTGAGGGTGTCATGTGTTCAGTATTTGGCAATGGGATTTCCTACTTACATTAGCAATTTCACATCTGTGGCTTCCACCCCTGCACATCTGTTGTGCCTGCCATTGTTCAATTCGTCTACTTCCCTGACCGTGTGGCCATCTCCACTGGACATGCAGGTTTGGGCATCAATGGGGAAGGACTCATCTGTGTTGTCAGTGCAACATTGCTATACAAGTGTGTTGGATCTGTGCTGATGATTTCGTTGGCACTTCCATGACCAGGCTGATGTGACAGGAGCCTTCATTTGGTGCTAATTGTTGATTGTGTGACCAAGTGCTCAGCTGACATGATGGGGCCCTACTGAGGCAACATATGGCACAGCTTTCCTCACACAGGAGTGGAGTCCCCTCATGGCAGTGTGTACTCCTGTGACATTGCCTGCGCCCAAGGTGTGTGTTGTATGAGCATGTCTGTGTGTTCACTTCCGTTTAGCTGTGCATGCTGTGATCCCTAGTGTTGTACCTGTTTGTGATGCTTGCTGACTTGACCTATGTTCCCCCAAAGTCTTCTCCCTGGGTTCTCTGTGATGTGGGTGCATGGCACATTACTGGTCATCAGGGTGTCACCCATAGGTGTGTTTGCTGTCAGGGCTGAGTTTGTGTGCAGACGCAGATGGGTCACAGTCAGGTTTCCCCTTGGCACTTGTTGTTTGCACCTGTCATGTGATTTCCAGTTTGTGTTATCTTTCAGTGATTGTGACACGTTGTGTGTGTGACTGCTGGCACTCCTCAGGGTCCGGGCTGCAATGTTGGTTGTTGTCTATGTGTGTTCTTTATGGGTGACCTTGGCTTCTTCATTGGTGTGTGACTGTGGCTGGGATCCCATTGGTTGGTGTGGTATGCGAATGTGAAGTTCGGGCAGCTGTTTCCCATTCACAGCAGATTGTGAGGGGCTCAGGTTCAGAGGGTAGTGTCACAGGTCTCCCATATGTCCAATCGGTATGACCTGGACAGATGAGGGTTAAGATGATGTGTTGTGTGGGGGATGTACATGTGCACTTGTGCAGCTCCAGGACTTGCATTCCCCATGACCTACTATTGTGACACAGTGCAGAGTGTTGTTGTCTGGCTGCCAAGTCATACATCACTGAGACAGTGATGTATGACTTAGCAGTCATGCCTCCGCCATGGCATGTGTCTACTTATTGGTGATCCTGCAGGGGAGTGACATGTGCTACATGCACAGCATTGTGGCGATGGCTATCAGGACATGGGTGCATCATGGTGTCTGTCGCTGGTATGCATCACATGCATTTCCTATTTGACTCTGGGCATCCCTTTCATCCGGAAACCTGTACTGACTCAGTGGCAAGAGTTGTGATGTGTGCATGTCCACATGCTACACCGTGTCCTCTGCACTGTCCAACTACTGTGTAGGTGGTGCATGTGTCCACACTGGGGTGTTGCTATCCAACAGACACCAGACAGATGGGTGCAAGGCCATGTGGGATGTGAGTGCCATGGTTGGCATCAGACTGACAATTGGCTTCTCCTGTTCAGTTAGGGCACTTTTAGCAATGTTCAACTAATGATGCCAGGGCTTGCTCTGTAATGTGCTGTGCTCACAGTGGTGTGTGCGTTTGGTGCAGGTGACTGATGTCTGTCTGTTTCCCCATTGTTTGCAGATACATGTCCATGTACAGCGTAGTGTGCAGTGTGTCAGACATTCAGGAGTCTTGTTGAGTGGCCATGTGTGATGTGTTTCTGCACCTTGGTTCCCACCCACCACCCTGGAATAGTCATGGGTGCATGTGCAATGTCACCAGTGCATGTGTGCTTCACTGCTGCACATTGTTGGAGGTCGAGGTGTGTGGTGTTGAGTACGAGCAGATGAGAGTTGTTGCCCGGCTAGACCCCTGCCTCCATGTTGGCCTTGGCTTACTGGCTGTGCTGATTGATTTGTGCTTGTGTAGGTGTGATGGTAGTTTGTTGCTCAGGACACATGACTGTGGTTCACAGTGTGAACGACATTTAGCTTTGTCATCACAGTGGGATTGTAATGCAGCCCAGGGTCACCACATTGTGGGGGCCCTGGGGGTAGTGCTGTGGTGTGTCTGTGTCTTGCTGTGTCAGTTGCTGTTCCTACGTGCCTGTGTGACATGTGTGATTTGTGCTCCCTCTCATCTGACAATGCCTGCTTGCCCACATAGGGGATTTGGATCCATGAGTTACCTTTGTGTGGCACTGTATGCACATCTGTATGATTGGTATTCAGGCCTCCTCATGTGTTGTGTGGTTGCCTGGGGACACTGGCACCCCCCCCCACCTGTTGTGTATGATGTGCAGTGTGGGTCTGCCTGTTTGTGTTTGTGCATCTGCACAACTGCATTGGCATATCTTGGGTGTGCCATTGGCTGTATGTAGTTTGGTGGGTTTCCCCCGCTGTCCCTGGGACTCCTAGGTCATCGGTCAGCACAATGATCATGGTTTGTGTGTCCCATTGCTGCCATGGTATGGTATCTGTTCACCTCTCATCTACAGTCTCCACAGGGTATCTGCATTTGTGTGCCCATTGGTGCAAATATGTGGGTCTGCATTCTGATGGTCACTTCTGTCATTGTGTCATTGATGAATGTTGACAGTGTCAGCCCCCATGGGTGTTGTTTGTCTGCACATGGCCAAAGGTATGTCTTATTTGCACTGCAGTATTTGCCTCCCCCAATCTATGTTGCAATGGGACACATGCACTACTTTGCCACTGATGTGTTTTATGTTCTGTGACCAGGAATCATCCATGCAGTTTGGCAGTTGCAGCTTTTTCTTTGTCAACACTTACATTTTGGTCACTGTGATGATGGGGGTTTGGACCCCATTGCCACAATGTTCAAAATGTGCTTCAGATATGGACCCCACACTTACCTTTTGGTCACAGTGATGATGGGGGTTTGGACCCCATTGCCACACTGTTCAAAATGTGCTTCAGCTATGGACCCCACACTTACATTTTGGTCACTGTGATGATGGGGGTTTGGACCCCATTGCCACAATGTTCAAAATGTGCTTCAGATATGGACTCCACACTTACCTTTTGGTCACAGTGATGATGGGGGTTTGGACCCCATTGCCACAATGTTCAAAATGTGCTTCAGATATGGACCCCACACTTACATTTTGGTCACTGTGATGATGGGGGTTTGGACCCCATTGCCACACTGTTCAAAATGTGCTTCAGATATGGACCCCACACTTACCTTTTGGTCACTGTGATGATGGGGGTTTGGACCCCATTGCCACACTGTTCAAAATGTGCTTCAGCTATGGACCCCACACTTACCTTTTGGTCACTGTGATGATGGGGGTTTGGACCCCATTGCCACACTGTTCAAAATGTGCTTCAGCTATGGACCCCACACTTACATTTTGGTCACTGTGATGATGGGAGTTTGGACCCCATTGCCACACTGTTCAAAATGTGCTTCAGCTATGGACCCCACACTTACATTTTGGTCACTGTGATGATGGGGTTTGGACCCCATTGCCACAATGGTCATGGCCTGCTTGCATTGTGGGGGCCACACACATATATGTGTGGCACATGTGATAGGGGGTCACATTGTATGTTCAAAGTCATGTTCAGTGTTGTAGGCATTTGACACAGTCTACACACGCTTGTCATGGTGTTGGGGGGATGTCTTTTTCTTGCATTCCCTAGGTTGTGGTGTGCTGGTTGTGTCATGCATTGTCCATCCTATGAGTGGGGGTGGTGTTGGTGGTAGGCATCCAGCCCCCCTGGGTAAAGGTGGTAGTAGTGGTGGGCAACCAGCACCCCTGGGTAAAGGTGGTAGTAGTGGTGGGCATCTGGGACCCCCATGGCTAAGGGTGGTAGTTGTGGTAGGCATCCAGCCCCCCTGGCTAAGGGTGGTAGTAGTGATAGGCATCTGGCACCCCCTTGGCTAAGGGTGGTAGTAGTGGTAGGCATCTGGCACCCCCATGGCTAAGGGTGGTAGTAGTGGTAGGCATCCAGCCCCCCTGGCTAAGGGTGGTAGTAGTGGTAGGCATCCAGCCCCCCTGGCTAAGGGTGGTAGTAGTGGTAGGCATCTGGCACCCCCTGGCTAAGGGTGGTAGTAGTGGTAGGCATCTGGCACCCCCATGGCTAAGGGTGGTAGTAGTGGTAGAGCATCCAGCCCCCTGGCTAAGGGTGGTAGTAGTGGTAGGCATCCAGCCCCCTGGCTAAGGGTGGTAGTAGTGGTAGGCATCTGGCACCCCCATGGCTAAGGGTGGTAGTAGTGGTAGGCATCTGGCACCACCATGGCTAAGGGTGGTAGTAGTGGTAGGCATCCAGCCCCCTGGGTAAGGGTGGTAGTGGTGGTGGGCATCTGGCACCCCCTGGCTAAGGGTGGTAGTAGTGGTAGGCATCCAGCCCCCCCTGGGTAAGGGTGGTGGTTGTGGTAGGCATCCAGCCCCCCCTGGGTAAGGGTGGTAGTAGTGGTAGGCATCTGGCACCCCCATGGCTAAGGGTGGTAGTAGTGGTAGGCATCTGGCACCCCCATGGCTAAGGGTGGTAGTAGTGGTAGGCATCCAGCCCCCCTGGCTTAGGGTGGTAGTAGTGGTAGGCATCTGGCACCCCCATGGCTAAGGGTGGGAGTAGTGGTAGGCATCCGGCCCCCCTGGCTTAGGGTGGTAGTAGTGGTAGGCATCTGGCACCCCCATGGCTAAGGGTGGTAGTAGTGGTGGGCATCCAGCCCCCTGGGTATGGGTGGTAGTGGTGGTGGGCATCTGGCACCCCCTGGCTAAGGGTGGTAGTAGTGGTAGGCATCCAGCCCCCTGGGTAAGGGTGGTAGTGGTGGTAGGCATCTGGCACCCCCCTGGCTAAGGGTGGTAGTAGTGGTAGGCATCCAGCCCCCCTGGCTAAGGGTGGTAGTAGTGGTAGGCATCCAGCCCCCCCTGGGTAAAGGTGGTAGTAGTGGTAGGCATCCAGCCCCCCTGGCTTAGGGTGGTAGTAGTGGTAGGCATCTGGCACCCCCATGGCTAAGGGTGGTAGTAGTGGTAGGCATCCAGCCCCCCTGGGTAAGGGTGGTAGTGGTGGTGGGCATCTGGCACCCCCCTGGCTAAGGGTGGTAGTAGTGGTAGGCATCCAGCCCCCTGGGTAAGGGTGGTAGTGGTGGTGGGCATCTGGCACCCCCTGGCTAAGGGTGGTAGTAGTGGTAGGCATCCAGCCCCCTGGGTAAGGGTGGTAGTGGTGGTGGGCATCTGGCACCCCCTGGCTAAGGGTGGTAGTAGTGGTAGGCATCCAGCCCCCCCTGGGTAAGGGTGGTGGTTGTGGTAGGCATCCAGCCCCCCCTGGGTAAGGGTGGTAGTTGTGGTAGGCATCCGGCCCCCCCTGGGTAAGGGTGGTAGTGGTGGTGGGCATCTGGCACCCCCCTGGCTAAGGGTGGTAGTAGTGGTTGGCATCCGGCCCCCCCTGGGTAGGGGTGGTGGTGGTGGTGCGCATTCAGGCCCCTGTGTGCATATGTGGCATTGGTGATGGGCATCCCGCCCCTATGGTGCTGCTGTTGCTGGTGTAAGTAAATTCTGCATCCCTCTGTGTGTGTGTGATGTGTCGTGTACGTGTTGTGTGTGTTTTGTGATTGGTGTCTGACTTACCTTCTGCGCCGTACGCGTCCGTGCCTGTCCGGTAGTAAATGTAGAATATTGGTATGATCGGGACGAAGGGATTCATGGTTGGTTCGTGTCGTTCGTCTTTCTCGTCGCTTCGCGTCGTCCTCGTCGCTGGCGTGTTCGCCTCATAGCCGTGGATCGTGTTGTGGCGCGAATCGGAGCTTATGTGCGCCTCTCCCGGATGCTTTGACGTGCCGTGCGTAGCGACGAGTTCGGCGCGTACGGAAAGCGCATCGTACTTGTTCGGCCGGACGGGGCTGCATTTTCCCTTCCGTGCGACTCGATTCTGCGTTTCCGGATTCGCCTCGGTCGGAGAACAGGACCTGGATTGGGTGAGTACGACTCGGCCGGATTCTGTGCTGTTGTGCGCATCGTACTTACTCGTTCGGTATGCTGTACGGATCGGTCGGGAAACAGGCATTCGCATGGCTTTTTTCCCGACCGAATGGTGTTGGGTGCGCCTCCGACCGAGATCGGAATCGGCCCCATAGTGTCCTTAAATGCATAGGGCATCGCACAAATAAGATGGAGTCACATCAAGAAGAATTTGTTCATCAATAATATGATTTGCATTAATGGTTGTCTTCTGTAGTCATTGAATTGATTCTCAATGAATTATAACGTGTGATTTCTCAGAATCATGTACGTGAAGTAACTATAAGGAAACCAAAGAAGAATTGTTCAATGATCATGTGGTTTTAATTTGTTTCGTTATCATGCAATGTTTGGAAAATATTTTGAATGTTAAATACATATAGCTGTGCACACAGTTACTCAGGCACATGCTTACTTGAAACATCATTTTAAGAGGGTTAACGTACCAGGTCGACATGGCAGTTTAAATCTGCACACACAGGCTATGCAATGGCAGGCCTGAGCCATGTTTAAAAGGCTACTTAAGTGGGTGGCACAATCCAGGATGAAGGCCCTCTGGTAGCATTTAAATTACAGGCCCTGGGCACATGTAGTGCACTTTACTAGGCACTTATAAGTAAATTAAATATGTCAATTGTAGATAAGCCAATGTTTCCATGTTTTAAGCAGAGAGCACATGCACTTTAGCACTGGTTAGCAGTGGCAAAGTGCCCAGAGTCCTAAAGCCAACAAAAACTAATTCAGCAAAAAGGGGAGGAGGAAGGCAAAACGTTTGGGGGTGACCATGCAGAAAGGGCCATTTCCAACACCAAACACCTCCAGCGTAAAGCCAGAGTAGACTAAGCAATACCTTGATGGACTTCGCTGCTGGGGGATAGTATAACTTTAAGTTAAGTATATTATAACTTTAAGTTATAACTATAACTTCTGAATTTCAAAGAGTTATGTAGTTTAAGTTGGTTTTGTATAGAAATAATAATTTAAATTTTTCTAACTATAACTAATCTTAACCCTAGATTGAATGAATATATATATATATATATATATTCGACGCATAGTCTAATCTACAGCCCTAACTGCTGGGTGGAATTATACCAAACTTGGCGGAAAGGTAGATGTTGTTATGCAGATTATGCTTTTTGGTATTTGGTGAAAATCCATTCAGTAGTTTTTAGAAATTTAGGAGGAAAAGGTTAGTGATATCTGTGGTCGCAAAGCCTTCACCAAAAAAGACGAGCTTGTGCAGGAAGAGAAATGCACAGCTCTAATTGGCTGCCAATGCTTCAGCCAGGAAGTACTGGCAGTCATCTTGTGACTCGGCTTCACTGAGTCCCCCCAAAAAAGGTAAAAATAAAGAAAAGGGGGCAGGGTAGGAATACCCTGATGCCCAGGTCAAGGTCTTGGAGTTCCTCTGGTACCCAATATGCAAAAAAAGCATTTGCTTTTTTAATTTTTACCAAAAGGTCGCAACGAATTCCTCCTGGAGCCAAAGATGGCACTGGGGACCGCCATCCCCCAGGGCCACCTCCTGCTATGCCCCGGGGTGCCCACCCCTAGGACATAGCTGTTTCCTATGGCTTTGCGGCCACAGCAAACAGTGCTCCGCTTGCTCAAAGCGGAGCACAATTGCTTTGACAGAAAGGAAGCTGCATGTTAGCAGCTCCCTCTCTGTAAAAGCAATCCCAGCTCCTGCAGGAGGCTGGGAACCAGCAGGAACCCCATCTCCCATGATCCCTAACATTGGGTCCTGGGTTGGGCCCCAGGGGATGGGGTCCTTGGGCAGAAATCAGCCAAGGAGGGGGGCCACATGGCGGTACCGGCAAGTTGCCGGAGGCCCTGCTCCTTTTCTCCACTACTCTGCTAACACGCCTCCTGGTGCAGTGCTGGTTGGGGGATGGAGTCCTCTTTGATGCTGTGGGTCCTTGGGGTCCAGGAACCCTTTCTGTTACCTCCTGTAAGTCCCAGATAGCAGGATTGCTGAGAGGATTTGGAGCCAACACCCCCTTCCTCCACCACTCTGCAAACGTGCCTCCTGGTGCAGTGCTGGTTGGGGAATGGAGTACCCATTGCTCCAGAAGGTACTTGGGTACCAACAAGACCTCTTGTTACCTCCAGTAAGTCCCACACAGTGGGATTGCTGAGAGGTGGTCAGAAGCCACACACCCTTTTTTCAGTACTCTGCAAACGCGCCTTCTGGTGCACTACTAGTTGAGGGATGAAGTTCCCTTGAATGCTGTGGGTCCTTGGGGGCCAACAAGACCTCCTGTTTTCTCCAGTAAGTCCCAAACAGCGGGATTGCTGAGGGGTCATTCAAGGCCACTGGTTTGGGGATGAAGTCTCCTTGGCTGCTGAAGGTCTGTGGTAGTCAATAAGCCCTCCTGTTACCTCCAGTAAATCCCACACAGCTGGATTGCTGAAAGGTCTTTGGAGGCCATGCCCCCTTTCCCCACCACTCTCCTAATGCGACTCCTGGCGCACTACTGGTTGGGGGATGAAGTCCTCTTGGAATCTGCAGGTCCTTAGGGGCCAAGTAGCCCTCCTGTTACCTCTATTAAGTGTGACACCGTGGGATTCGTGAGAGCTAGTCAGAGACCCCGCCCCCTTTCTCCACCTCTCTACAAACGCGACTACTAGTTAAAAAAAAAAAAAAGAAATTCACTGAAAAAACCAAAGGCTTCAGGGACATTATAGTTAGGAAATAGAATTTTAAAAAACTTAGAAATTCATTCAACATATATATATAACTGTAACCAATATCTTTCATTTAAATTTACTAAAAGAACAAGCCAGCAGTCCTGAAATCCATTTTTTTTTAATCCTTCAGCTGATGCATTTCAACCTTGTGGTCTTTGGCAAAGGTGGCTTTGGTGGATTACATCAAAGATATTGGTTACATTTCAAACACAGGTCCTGCTCCCGCCGTTAAGCACCAGCCATGGCAGGTGGATGTAGTTGGATACAAGCAGGAGATGCCTGTTGGATATATATATATATATATGTATATATTACCTACTGGCAGTTGCCAGTAGGTAGTTATAGTTACGATTATGTTTCCATAAGAAAAGCATTTTTTGACTTGTAACTTTGACGCCGGTCGAGAAATCTTCACTACATTTTCCAAACAAAGTGTCATAGTGAGTTTTGTTGTGCATGGAAAGTTTCGGGGTGATCTGTCAAGCGGGGGCTGAGAAAAAGGAGTGTCAAAAAATGTTTTCACATGTTAATTCCTATAGGAACTTTGAACATGACTACAGCCCGAACTGCTTGATGGAATTACTCCAAATTTGGCAGAAAGCTAGCTTTTGGTCCATAGATTGTGCTTTAAGTTATTTGGTGTAACTCCACTCAGTAGTTGTTGAGAAATTTAAGAGAATACACTTAGTTACATCTGTGCCACAGATCTTTTGTGATTAATCGCAAAATATGACAAGCTCGTGCAGGGAAATGCAGAGCTCTGATTGGCTGCCAACACTTCAACAAGGAAGTGTTTTCAACCATCGTGGGACTGTAAAAAAAATCGAAAAAAAGTACATGGTAAGACTACCCTGACCCCCAAGCCTTGGACCTGGTGTCCCCCTGGGAACTCGCAAAGCCAAAAAGCATTTAAAAAATAATATTTATTTTCGTGAATTTAGTCTTTTTTAAAAAAGCAGGCGGGGTCCTGTTCTTGCTTTTAAATAACCCTTGGGTGGGCCCGGTCCTGGGGGCACATCATAAAAATAGGAGGAGCGTGCAGGGGGGCTCCATAGCATGGACAGGCACCTTCCCAGGGCATTGTTTGTATGTATGTGGGGGATGCCCTCGTGGCACTCCCCATGCCCCGGGGACGCCACCTCCCCAGGGAAAATGTTTATTAAGTAATGCGGTGGCCTGCATGGCCCCGGTGCAGCCCCGGGGAATGCCACCTCTCCAGGGCACTTTACAATATGTATGTGGGTGGGCCTGCCCACCCCCGGGCCCACTCCCCTGGGATTGCCATCTCCCTGGGGCTGTACATCAAATTAATGCGAGGGGCCCTTAGAGCACCCCTGCAGCCTGGGGGACCGCCACATGTCTGGGGCAAATTGTTGACATTAAGGGAAGAAAAGTGGCCCCCCTGCAGCCCCAGGGACCACCACCTCCCCGGAACTATATACCGCAATGGAGGAGAGCCATAAATGGCCCTGGGGACCGCCACCCCACAGGGCCAACTCCTGCTATGTCTCGGGTGCCTACCTCCTGGACATAGCTGTTTGCTGTGGCTTGACAGGAGCTTTAACTGCTCCTGCAAAGCCACAGCAAACACTCCGCTTTCAACAAGCGAGAGCTGTGAAAATGCTCTTGCTTGCTGGAAGTGGAGCATTGATCATTTTCCCTGCCCCTGCCAAGTGATCAGGGAAACAAACGAATTGCTTTCAATCAAAGACGCTGCATTTCCAGCTGCTCCCTGGGTATGAAAGCAATGCCGGCTCCCACAGGAGGCAGGGAGCCAGCAGGGACTGCAGGGGCCTTCAGGCCCCGCTGCAGTCCCAATGGGGGCACCCAGGAAACATGGCCTGGCCATGGGGGATGGGGTCACCGGGGCAAAATCGACCTGGGGAGGAGGGCCCCCCTCCCCATTGCAAAAAGGCCGGGCCCAGGGCCGGACTGGGAGCAGCAACCAGCCCTGGCAGATTGCTGATCGACCGGCCCTGGGAGCGGGGTAGGGTGCTAGGAAGAAGCACCACTCCTGCTTTTTTTTACAGGGGGTCGATATTGCAGCACTGCTGCAAAACCGGCCACCAGTGACAAAACCGGTCCCCATGGGCACAAAACTGGCCCCCACCCCTCTATACCACTGGGGAAATGCCCGGTGCCTGCTTCGGCCAGTCCGGCCCTGGCCGGGCTCCAGGGTATGGGGTCCCTGTAGCCGAAATCAGTGAGGGGGAGGGCTGCGCAGCCCCCCTATTTTAAAGGAGGAATTTAAAGGCTGGATCCCAGGGGAAGTGGCCACTGGGGTAGAAATCGGCTAGGGGAGGGGGGCGCATGGCTCCCCTCCTCATGGTATAATGGCCAGGAGATGGGGTCCCTGGGGCCAAATCAGCTCCCCTTCCTATACTAAAAGAAAGCAGGTGCCTGAGTTGAAGCACCACATCTGTAAAGTACTAATCATCCTAGCTTCATGGGTATTGCTACGGCAAAGCAAGTGTGTTTTCTCTGCATTTCCACTATGAAAAGTTATCAGAAATCCTTGATGGAGGTGTTTGCTTCCATGCTTTTCTCGAGTGCAAAATTTCAGATAGTGAATGTGGCGAGGGGTTCTTTCTTGTCATCTGCTGTTGAGACCAGAGATTGTGTTCAAAACATTTACAAACTAGAAGTAAACTTGCCTACAAGCCCCACCCATTTGCCCTACCCCATATATATTAGCGGTATGCAACGCCTTCCCACCCTTTTCCCAGGATAATGGACAGCTTACTAAAAGAATTCCCCAGCACGCTGCCTGCCCATTTTGGAGACGCCTTCCTCATGCCTAAGAATATGATCGCATCTCCAGCAAATAAAGAAGCACTTAGTTTTGTAAAGTACAAATCATCCAAGTGTGTTTTGTCTGCAGTTCAACTTTCTAAAGTTATCTGGTGAAGATGCTCGAGGAACAATCACATTGGCAAATTTACAGACACACAAGGTCACTGAATAAATTTCATCAGCATCCTTTACCCAGCAGTAGTGTAGGAGACACACTATACATTTATTCAACAAGGTAGCACTTACTAATTAGCCAGTAGAAATTACTCCAGTTGGGTAGAGGTGGTGCACAAAACGCTGGCCTCTTCTTGGATAAATACACATTGCAGGATTCTTTATGGCGCAATTCTCATTTGACAGGAAAAAAAACCTCAACTGTAAGCACTTACAGATATAAACAAAGCAGTTGCCTGAGTTGAAGCTCTACTTCTGTAAAGTACTAATCAGCCTCACTATGAGGACATGGCCAAGACAAAGAAAGTGTGTTTTGTCTGCATTTCCTCTGTGAAAAGTTATCTGTAATCCTTGATGGAGGTGTTTGCATCCTTGCTTTTCTCAAGCACAAAATCTCATATAGTGTCTGTGACCAGGGGGTTCTTTATTGTCATCTGCTACTGAGACCAGAGATTGTGTTCTAAACTTTCCCAAACTAGAAGTATGTAAACTTGCTTACAATCCCCGCCCCATATACATTAGCAATATCAACGTCTTCCTGTCCTTTTCCCAGGATGATGGACAGCTTATTAAAAGAACATCCCAGCTTGTTGCCAGCCCAGTTTGGAGACACATTCCTCATGACTAGGAAAATGATTGCATCTCCACCAAACGAAGGGAAACTTACTTCTGCAAAAAGACAAATCACCCAAGTGTGTTTTCTCTGCAGTTCCACAATTGTAAAGATATCTGGTGAAGACGCTCGCGGAACAATCACATTGGCAAAGCTACAGACACACAAGGTCACTGAAGTCATTTTCTCAATGTCCTTTACGCAGTTGTAGTTTAGTAGATGCACTATACATTTACCCAACGTGGTAGCACTTACTGATTATCCAGTAGAAAGTATTCCAGTTGGGTATATGTGTTGCACGCAAACGGTGGCCTCTTCTTGCCAAATGCTTAGGGCAGGATTCATTCTGGCATGATGCTCATTTCACAGAAATTTATCCTCAATAGGTAACAGTTCATAAATAAAATTAAAAAAACATGTGAAATTCACTGAAAAAACAAAGGTTACAGAGATGTTATAGTTAGGAAACAGAATTAAAAAAAACCTTAGACATTCACTGAAAAAAACAAAGATTACAGGGACATTATAGTTAGGCTCAAATTTCACTCGAACACAACCAGAGAAATTGAACAGTTATAGTTAGGGCCAACTCTATCTTATGCCACCGCAATGCATTGCTTATGACCTCACATAATACATCACTCATGACATGGTCAGTGGCATAACTCATGACATCACTCATGACATCTCAAATGCCAGTGGTGAGACAAATTTCAAGTTTTCCTCCCATCACATTTGTCTGTTTAACAACATAAAGGGTGTAAATTTACATAAGGAAGACGCTACATTGCTGTTGCCGCAGCTGGGGGACTACACTGCCCAGAATCCTGCGCTCTCCCAGGGGGGAGGAGCCACGCTGCTGAACCGGCCTTTAAAGCGCTTGTGACACCCGCTGCGCGGGACGCTACATTGCTGTTGCCGCTGCTGGGGGACTACACTGCCCAGAATCCTGCGCTCTCCCAGGAGGGAGGAGTCACGCTGCTGAACCGCGCTCAAAAGTGCTTGTGACACCCACTGCACGGGACGCTACATTGCTGTTGCCGCTGCTGGGAGACTACACTGCCCAGAATCCTGCGCTCTCCCAGGAGGGAGGAGCCACGCTGCTGAACCGGGCTCAAAAGCGCTTGTGACACCCGCTGTGCGGGACTCGCGCGGGCCAAGCCCGGGCCAAGGGCGGGCCCGTTCTTGCCCGTCATTGACAGGAAGAGACAGGGCAGGGCCACCCCCCTTACATCCAGTGGTCAGCATATGGTCCAAACTGCCAACATGTCTACACTTGTCAGGTCTGTTTATCTGTGTTGCCAACTTTGAAAAACCCTGGATTTCCTATAAACCACGTGTTCGTAGAGCTTGTTAGCAAGAGACTTTAGACTGATTATTGTTGACCGCCAATATATACCTCTTGCATACTGTGAAGTTGTCCGGTTGTTTTCTATTTGTTAAAAGCCCCGAGCATGGGAAAAAGGAAATCAATGGAGGGGAGTGAAGGAGGGGGTGGCAGGGGTAGTGCTGGGAGGGACAACAGGGGGAAAAAGATTAGAAAAATACAGAAACAAACACAGAAACAGAAACATCTAAGAAGCAACTGTGTCCTGGATAGAATAGATACACTTATTAGCGAGTGTGAGGGTATTCTAGTGGGTGATACATCTGCACAGGTCTTAACCACTGAACCATCTCAATGCCCCGCACTTACGACAAATCATAGCCCAGGTTGACAGCTAACTATCCCTGCGATGTTTCATAAGCCGGCTGGAGGAGGAAGCCCAGCAACTTAAACAAGTGAGACTGCAGATACAGGGGAGGGAAGATTGGCCTCCAACAAGAATATGAGTGATAACTTTCAATTGTTGGGTGCTGCAGTTGCTTGTACCAACAGGTTCTCCCCCCTGGCAGATCCTCTGGTTGGAGACGGGTTGGATACCTCGTTGTGTACTCCCCCTTCCCTGCCCTGTAGTCCCTCTCCCCAGCCTAGCTTACGGTTAAGTATCAGCCCAACCGTAGATCCCCAGGGAATGCATTCTCCTATTAACGAACTTAGGTTGGAAATAACATCTATGCGATCGTTGATTGTGGAATTAACTTCCATGGTTAAACTTTTAGTTCAAAAGGCACCTACCAATTTAGAAGCCATAAAGATCAATTTAAGTCAGGATGGCCAGCCTAGTCAGGTGAATCATTACACACACAAGTCAGATTCCGCAACCAAGGGCTCCCTTAGTAAGGTTCCCACCCAGTCCCGCTGCTATTCTACAACAGGAATGGAAACTACCCCTCTAGTACGGCCAGGTCTCTCAAATGTGACTAGTTTAAACATGGACCCGGTACAAACATACATCAGGTGTCCCATTCTGCTAGGCACAGGAAATTCCCCACATAATCCTCAAGAGCGCAGGCCTACCGCTCCCAGTTTTAATTTTTCACACGCCTCTACAATCTATACGGTAAATGTACCTAAATATGTTAGTGGGAATGGTATAGAAAGCGTATATTCTCTTACTAATAAAGCAATACATTGGATCCGTCACTTGAGGGGGTGCCGCTCGGTTATTCGAGAAGATATCATCAGAGCATGAAGACTTACCTCACGAATTGATCCATTAGATTGTATTGAGCTAAAGCCTAAGGGACAGGAACTTGCAGAAAATATGCTAGTGATGGAATTTCGTACATCTTCTCCAGATTATTCTTCCCTCCAATTTAGACGTTTCCCACTCACCGACAGTTATGGACGCTCATCTGGGCAACAAAACCCCCTTCCTGTAGGGTCCTCCATTTTGGAGGTTAATGATTGACTCCCGAATTTGTCCAATAAAGATCTGGAAATTCAGGATGTTCCCTCATTAGGTAGAGAACCCCCGCTCTGTTTTTCCTCTAACCGCAAGACACCATGTGCCAGTAGCGATTCACCTTTATCTAATGCATTGGTAACATCAAACCCGCTGAAAGAGACGGGTATCCCTAGAGAAAGTTTACCGAATAGTTCTAATGACCAAAACCCAGGCTTTAATTTTTCTGATGGACTGTCTGTGCTATCTTGGAATATAGGCGGGTTAAGATCTAAGATTACATCTCTCGACTGGCATATTTTCATGGATCAATATGACATCTGCCTTTTACAGGAAACTTGGATGGTGGATCCTTGTTTCCGTGTAGGCTACCTAACTTATAATACATAAATGGCCTTGCACTCAAGAAGCACAAATAAACAATATATAAAGGAAATTAATGTCCATAGTATAAAGCAATTTAAACTGTAGTTGAATAACTTCCCAAACTGAAAAACGAAAAGAGTTGTACTTTTGATTGTAGAAGACGATGTCTTTATTCTTTTAATTCATTAATTTTTTCTTTAAAATACAAACGCACAATGGACAAGACTGCCAACGCGTTTCGTCCCTCATGGGACTTCTTCAGGGCTTAGAACATCTGTTGTTTCAATTTATCTCCTATTCAAGATCATATATCCGGAAAAGACGAGGAAACCAAGCATCTCCATCTCCATCTCCCTTTTTTTCTTTGGCCCCCGGCAACCTTAACTGTAACCTTAACCGTAACCTTAACCGTTCTGCCGCCTGGATATCTCCTTTTCTATTCCACGCTGGAGAAAAAAGTTTGTTTATCCTGATTCACTTTTCCTGGCCCCGCAGCTGCTTATCAGATTGGCTGTGAGGAGTAACCAGCAGATATTTTTATAAGGGAGAAGCCATGAATAGTGCGTCTTGGAGATGCTTGGTTTCCTCGTCTTTTCCGGATATATGATCTTGAATAGGAGATAAATTGAAACAACAGATGTTCTAAGCCCTGAAGAAGTCCCATGAGGGACGAAACGCATTGGCAGTCTTGTCCATTGTGCGTTTGTATTTTAAAGAAAAAATTAATGAATTAAAAGAATAAAGACATCGTCTTCTACAATCAAAAGTACAACTCTTTTCGATTTTCAGTTTGGGAAGTTATTCAACTACAGTTTAAATTGCTTTATACTATGGACATTAATTTCCTTTATATATTGTTTATTTGTGCTTCTTGAGTGCAAGGCCATTTATGTCGAACTGAGTGTGGTGGTTTGCAAACCACCTATATGGGATGCATGTAGGTCACATCCCAGGCCCAGTGCACCAAGCCATCATTATAATATTATAGCCACAATACGTAGTAACGACTGGTGCTGGACTGTCTTGCTCTGACCTTCGTCTTGTGTTTTTATCTAACTTATAATACACCAGCTACTAAGGGGGGGAAAGGTCGAGCCTCGGGAGGTTTAATAAATTGGGTTTGCCGTGAAATTGGCTTTGTTGTTCAGATACTTGAGTCCCATAGCAAGGACATCCTAGTAATTAGGGTGAAGTGGGGTCAACGAGAGACTATCGACATTTATAACGTCTATGCAAGGGGGACAAATGGTTAAAAACCGGAAGTTATAGCGGCTCTCGATATTTTGCTAGGCCAGCACTCCAGGGGTAGGAATGTAATAATTGCGGGCAATTTTAATGTGACCTTTGAGCCCCTTACAAATGAGAAATGCAATTTCACCGATGAGGAAGACGACCAGTGGGGAATCCCTAAATTAGATCTAGCTCCCATAAAAAAATGGACGGATGTGGCGATCCAAATAAATTCTATTTGCTTGGAGAAAGGTCTAAGGGCAGCAAATGGTAGATCCCCATCTGATAGACACGGGGCTTGTACATTTAATAATGGTATAAGTACTAGCCGAATTGATTATCTACTGACTAATTTCCAGTTATGGAATGTGTTTAGGGGTATATGGTGGTAAAAGAGAGGCTAGAGAGCGACCATAATCCCCTGTGTTCACTTTTTGATTTATCGATGAAGGAAGAAATTAACCCTACATACAGTGAAATAACTACCCTGGATGTGGCCCCTACAAATGACTTGAGACGATTAAAATGGGTAAACCTACTCGAGAATTCTGATGCCCTCGAGAAAATCTCCTTAGACATTAGTAGTGCTATAATTACATAAGAAGCACCCTTGGCCAATTCCGCAACCCCTGAGACTATAATAGAATTTCATGAAGAATATTTTGTTCAGCTCCGTACTCATTTTTATAAGCATTGTAAGACATGGGGTAACTACCTTAGTAATACTTGTAAATGGTTTAATGCTGAATGTAAGGAGGCACGTAGATCCTTAGGGAGTGTAATTAGAGAAGGGGATTCCATTAAAGTGCGTACTGCAAGGCAAACCTATAAGAAGGTACAGCAGAAGGCCAAGAAAACTTGGGATGACAATAGATGGTTGGACCTCAAACGTGCTTGTGAGAGTAAAAATGCTAAACAATTTTGGGATGTCGTAAAGTGGGGCAGAGGTGGTCGGCCGCTTGAACCAATAAATCATGTAAGTCAGGATCAATGGGTTAGTCACTTTGAACCCCAATACGCTCGTAACCTAGAGGATGACGAGATGGCTGAGCTT
Source organism: Calotriton arnoldi (assembly GCA_963921515.1). Lineage (NCBI taxonomy): Eukaryota > Metazoa > Chordata > Amphibia > Caudata > Salamandridae > Calotriton > Calotriton arnoldi. The sequence continues at coordinate 1,788,576 of CAWUFW010000920.1, read as the reverse complement.
TCATATTCTTATTTCTGTGGTCCAGCTTTTAATGAGGCCGATGTCAGCCTTGCATTGGGAGCTGTAATGGGAGGTAAAGCACCGGGTCCCGATGGGATCCCAGCTGACATATTCCTTTTGACAAATCTAAATGGAGCCAGTATATTATGACCCTAGCGAATGAAATCGCAAAGGGTGCACCAGTCCCGGCCTCATGGAAAGGGGCAGAGGTAATCCCTGTTTTTAAAAGGAACCATACTGGGATATTATAACTAAGCCACATGACAGGAAGCTATATTTCCAATTTAGAGTTGGCTCATTGCCAGTAAGGTCTTTTTCGGCTAGATGGGAAATGCAAGCTGACGTTTCTTGTCCCGTTTGCCATGCACATTTGGAGTCTTTGGCCCATCTATTATTTGCTTGCCCAGCTTATACGGCCCTGCGCCGCATGTGGCTGTCTCCAAATTGCAGAACATTGGGAACTAGAAGTAATGACATGGCGCTCAGACTATTGCGCTCAGAAACAATGACACCTAATGGCATTGCCCTGGCAAAGTTTTTAGGCTGGGCATGGTCTATTAGATCTCAAGCAATCTCTGTTGGGTAGTGGTCTGATTATCTGATTATGTGATTATGTGTTTACTACATGTTTTTAGTTCCTTGGTCCCATTTTGACTTTTTAGATCAATTTATATTCCTTGTATATTGTACAATAAGTGGTATAAGCCATCTTACATTTATATTTAATTAGTATCCATAAGTGCTGAATTGTCTAACGTTTTTAACTGCTTTTTAATGGATATACACTTTTATTGGAAAGTTTTATTTTAATGTTCTATTAATCAACGGTCATGTTTTTTAAACTTTTGTACATCTGCTTTGATGACAAAAAATGTTGAATAAAGCTAATATGACTGACTGACCTACTTGGTTTCTCAAAGGGTCAGAACACCAAATTATATAAAAAGGCAGACCTATTTCCTTTATCAAGTGATCGGCACAGCACTGTATAGAAAGCAGACCTTTTGACTTTGTAAAAAATCACCAATAACTATAATTAAACATATGTTTTGCATACATATTGCAATGCTTAATAATAGTAGTTGTCACAAAATACTTTTATGGGTGTCCCATTGCCCACCCAGGTCTAAGACTGGTTTGCATGTGATTGGGCCTAAGTGTTATGATACAGCCAAGCTAAAATGCACAGTGGGCTTCAGTGGGACTCAGAGTGATAACCAGTGGCTGGGATTAGGTCAAGCAGTCCAACTATCACATTTTGTGCTGTCCTCATTTAGAGAAGGCAAGAGAGTAAAATAAAGTTAAATGTGCAGTAAGCTAATGCAATTAACACCTTTTTTATTATAATTTATGGCTGCATTACCATGTCACACATGTGGTAGTAACAAATAACAACACAGAAAAAGTGTGTCTAGCAGCACAACAAAATGTTGCTGCTGACTTTGCAAACGCGAATGTGGTAAAACAATCAGAAAGATCATATGCGTTTTCCCCTTTTATTTCTATTCTTGTCTATAATATCACGATCACTGGTTGCAGTATCACAATTAATACCATTTACAAAACATTGCACATTCCTTAACAGCAATCATAGCATCTGCAATGACAATGAAGAGAAGGGGATATGCATAGGTGACAGAACCGTTGTAAATCAGAGAAATGGAAAAATAGAAAAAAAGGTTTGTGAACCAGTTGAAAAGATGCTAAGAAAAGCATGCTACAATCCACATAAGTGAGCAGTATTACAGACAAAGGGCCACATTTATGGGGATTTGGCTTAGAGCAGTGAGTTGTTGTGCTACCCTACGTCAAAGTGAAAGGTCAGGAATGCACCGTATTTATCTTATATGGTGCATTCCTGTCCATTCCCCCTGCACTGGCACCGTTTCAGCAGCTAGGTGCCAATGCAGGCATCATTGCACCATGATGCAAGGGTGCCTCTGTTGTCACCAGGATTGTTCACGTGCAGAAAGGGCACCTTCCCGCACAGAAGCAATCCATTGAGGTATGTTCCTCTTTCTAAGTGTGCTGCAATGCAGTACACATACAATAGAAAGAGAAATAAACAAGGAGATATCAAGTTATTTCTTCTCGTTACGCTTCACCCCGGGAGGTGTAAGGTTTTGGCGCATCCCCAGGTTTACATGGTCTTGTAATTCTGGGGAAGTCAAATTCCATGGGTGTTGCATCGGAACACCCACCACAACGCTCATGGAATGCCTCTCTAGTGCAGAGTAAGGCAAGGCAGCGATTTGTGCTGCTTTGCCTTACTCGCATCTATGAGGCCATTCAAAACCACGCAATGTGGCTTTGAGTGGCCTCATAGATATGATTTCAAGGTTTGCCCCTCGGCAGCATCACAAAAAGTGATGCTACAAGGGGGTCATAAATATGCCCCAGAGTCCCTTAAAATGTAAGATTACAACAAAGACATATATCAATACACCAAACAGAACAAATAACATGGCATTAAAAAATGATGCACTCAACAAAGGATGTAAGACGAGAGATACAAATGCACAGGACGAACTGATTAAACACCTAAAATAAGAATCAGAATGCAAAATGCTGCCTTTCATATGCAAGCATTTTTCTCAAAACTAGATGAAACATTCAGATCTGATGTGGGCCTGTTCATCTATTTTCCATTGCTTATAAAGAAAGATATCAACAGGAAATCTGTGTAAAACAGAATTTCTAGGAACCGACACCCCTCTTATCCAAATTGACTAAATTTATTTAAAATGTCCAACATGCTAATTAAATGAATTATGGATCTCCGGAAGTCAAAAGGCTACTTTTGTGTTTCAGAATTTTGAGAAGGAATTAGTGGTTGCAAATGTTCATTTAATTATAGAACACTTTTCACCAGCATTTAGCCAGCTTCCAAGTGTTTCCAATTATGCCTGACATCGGAACTGATGCAAAGGCAGATTGAATAATTGACCCACATTAGCACAATGCAGTCCAGTGCAAAAGTCAGGATTAGACGTGCTTTTTGAATTCTAGTCATCTAGTTAGCCATTAGACCATACCTTCTCCCAGTAATGGATTTCTTGAAATAGTTTGCAGTATTACTCCTTGTACTCTACCACGACTGTAATGTAATGGGACAATATCCATGATACAAGAAAGACAACATCCACTCTAGTTTTGATACTGTACATCATCCTATAATGCTGCCTAGACTAAACAAGCATTTGCAATGCAATCAGTCTCGCCTTTGGGACCTTATACATATTTATTCATGCAGAACATTCTCCTGGGTGCTGCAACCCAGACAGGGGAGCTGGTGGTGGGGGGGGGGGGAGGTTTACGCATTTTAAAGCCCTGCTGCCACGTATCAGTTTCTGTGAGCACATACCTGCCACACCTAAGCAGTCGCTTCTTACACATTGCACTGTGCTAGCGACTGGTCGCGATAGTCAGTCACATGATGGTGACATCTGAGAGGCCAAAAGTGCATGTCAGGTAGACAATCACTGGTGTATGCATGATTGATTCATTTCAGGAGGCATGTCTGTGCCAAAACTGGAGCACAGAAGAAGCGCTGCATATGGGGCTAATGCTCTGTAGGAACAGGATGGGTTGTAATTTGAATGCAGCATCTCTGTAGTAACAGGATGGGCTGTATTCAAATACAGCACCTCCCTAGTACCAGGATGGTTTGCAATTGTAATTTGAATACAGCACCTCCGTAGTAACAGGGTGGGTTGTAATTCGAATACAGCACCTAGGGCGCTTCATTTTTCTACACGATTGTACATTGAGGTTTTGAGGATTGTTAATGTTATACGCACACATATTTCTTGTATTATGCTGCACTGTGATTTTAAGAGGAAATCTTGAACTTTGTTATTTCATATTGCACTGTTTGGAGTGTTGGGTATAGAGGTAACCATTGAATATTTAAAAAAACACAAAAAAATTCACTGTAAATAGTTTATTAAAGTTAACGTTAACAAAGCTTATAACCTATTATTTATCTGTAAGTAAAAAAAAAAAAATCTGAAACTTACTAAAAAAAAAGTCAAAAACTTATGAAGTCAAGCAAAGCCACTTTGCATGGCTGTGAACGGATTCACCAATATGGAGTAATGCAATGGAAGGAAATTCGCTATGTTGCCTTGCCGAGCACAAGGGAGGTGTTCTATGGGAGTTGCATTGGCTGTTCCCATACAACTCTCATGGAATTTGACGCTGCCCCAGAGTTACAAGGACTTGTAAACCTGGGAATGTGTCAAAATCTTCCGCCCCCCAGGGGAGGTGTAACAAGGAGAAATATCTTTATTTCCCCTAGTTTCTTCCTACTTCTATGTGTGCTGCAGTCTGCATCACACATAGAAAGAGGAAAACACCTCTATGGATTGTCTCTATCCAGGAAAGTGCCCTTCTTACACAAAAACAATCCTGCCTACAACACAGGCACCCTTGCAACATGGCGAACTGACTCTGTTGTCAACAGTAATACTGACTCTGTACTATTTGTGGGACGGAACCCAGATTGGGTTCTGAGTAACTGGTCATGGCTCGCTATAAAGCACAATAGCTGTTTGTTAATGGCTTTTTCCATAATGTTGGAGAATAGTGGAATTAGTGAAACCGGACGATAATCTTCCAACTTGGTGGGGTCCAACAATGGCTTTTTTAAAAAGCAGAACCACCACAATATGCTTCCATCTCCCATGTACCTGGCCAGAGTTTAACGAGTTATTGATCAGTTCACCTAGGACTGGGTGGATCATCTCCAAGGCTTGTTCCAAAGGAGATGAAGAAGCTGGCTCTAAAGGGTAACCTGACTTCACTGACTCATATATTGCAGTCAGCTCTTCTGCATCAATGGGTCTAAAGCTGAGCAGCCTAGAGCTGTCCTCTGACCTGTTGAATCAACCGTTCAAACAAGGAGCATCTCTAGCTTCTGCAGGAAAGGAGTCATAAATATTGGCTACATTTTCCATGAATAACTGCACCAGAACATGCATCATTCTCATGTTGGGACAGTAGAAGCTGAGACTGCATTTAACGATGAAAGTGACTTCACCGCCATAATTAGCTCAAGGAAGGAATATTGGGCCTCCTGGATTTTATTGGAGTAGAAATTGCACCAAGCCTTTTTAATGCAACCATGATAGATTTTTATTGCTTTCTTGTAGACCTTTTACAAGCGGGGTCATACTCTCTGCATTAAAGTCGCTCTAGTTTTTGCACTTTTTTTTAAAGCTTGTAGGTCCTCATTGAACCATTCAGCCGATGGCTGTTGTCTGTACAAGGCTGGTATCCAAAAGGAGCAATATGATCTAGTGCTCCATGTTTCCAGTTCTCTACTGTCTCAATACAGTTATCAAACCTAGGATGGCTAGCCGCCAAGGCACCGCAGAACACCAAATGGGTAATTTAGACCCAGCACCTAACCCGCGCCACTAAGGCCACTAGGACATTTTAGGTGCACTCTCATACGGGACCAGAAAAGGAATGGCAAAATGGTCAGACCATACAAGTGGGATGGGCTGCTTGACCAATATATCAGCTATGTTTGAGAAGACAGGATCCAATGTGTACCCCAAACTGTGTGTGGTGGACTTTACAAATTGAAAACGCTGCAGACTTTCCAAGTCTGTTGCCACAGTCGTAGCTGTGGGACAAGACATATCATCAAACGTAGGTTCAGCTCTCCAACCACTGTAAAATCTGAATATCAACATGCCATTGGGGGCAAAACATCCGCTAGTGTAGCAACAAAATTGGTGGCTGGACCCGGGGGGGGGAGGGGCAATAGAACAGGGCTCACGAGATCATACAGTTACCAAACAATGCCAGAGCAAAGAGGGCTGCTTAACTTCCCTTAATGCTAAGCTTAGAAAAGGTGAATTGTATTGACTGCTTATAAATTATTGCAATCCCCCCCACCCTGTCCTTGTCTGTCTAACCTACTGATAGCTTGAAGTAAGTCCAAGGATGAGTCCTTTGTGAGCCATGTCTCTGTGAGAAACACTGCATCTGACTGATTCTCTTTCTAGAAACCATACATATCTAGTTTATGATTGACAAAGGACATGCAGTTAATAGAAAAGGACTTGGCCCAAGTCTTGTGGGTGTCAATTACCTTGCCACCTGTCCTCATCTGTAATTACTCCAAAGACGAAAACCCACAATTCTTGCAACTTGTTCCTGTCTTGCTAAGGTCTACAACATGTTGGCAGTCCCTCAGCAAAGAGGTGGCAAGTTGCAGCAGCTATTGCCTAGAATACTCGACGAGGGATGACTTCAAACCACAAGGGGTCATAGCCCCTGGCACCGTCAAGGCATGGATGGGTGCAGAATTGCTTGCCTTTTGCATCCCTTCGGCGCACCAGCTGCGCATCCACGCTGGCATGCCACTGAAATGGCCCTGTGAGGAGGGAGCGCTAAGTGCTCACCTCCAAAATGGCAGCAGGAAGTGGATTAAAAATGTAATGCAGCTATCCTGCCCTCTCCGCGCAAACAGAACTCTGCGGTGGACCGGAAGGCAGGGAACTGTATGCGGTGAAAAAGCAAGCCAAAAACACCCTTCCCTTTAACACAACCCCCAAATAAGAAAAGCGGTAGAAATCCAAATTTGTTTTAAAACCATAAAATACTGACATGCAGTATGAGGAGCACCAATACCTTCTGCGTGTCTGTGCTGGCAAGCCACTGAAATAGCCCAGTGAGGAGGGAGCTCTATAGTGCTGACCTTCAAAATGGCAGCAGGAAGTGGATTAAAACTTGAAAATCTGCAATTGAACTGAGTAGTGGCTCTGCCTGCAGAACACAAACCATCTCTACACTACATTTTATTGTTTTATAGATACATTGTCCTTGCTTTGTGGCAGAGTTGCATCCGCCACATGTCCATCATGCTACCAGGTTTAGAAGAGGTTTTGTATCATCGAGGTGGATGGCCCTACATTGGCACTCCATGTCTGGGGTTCATTTGTTATTAAAGAAGACAGCCCCAGAAATGCTAAGGGACACCCTGGAAACACAGATGGAAGATGGGTGCAGTGGCTTTGCTACCTCCAAGAATCTCTTTTCTGGAAGTATTGGGGCCAAACAGTATCCTCCCCTGTGGTGCCCCTCCTTCGCATCCTATCTAGCTTGCTCTGAATGTCGCTAGGCTTGGTGAAAAGGTACAATGCTGTGAGATTGGTCTTTTATCATGTAAGATTCACTATTACTCTATGGGGTTCTGCTCTATTGGGTTGTATCTTGGCCCAAATCCTACATAGGTATAGGTGGAGAAGGCATTTTGCTTTTTCGAGGGTTACCTCTCGGGACAAGTAAAGCCTGTCTGCGCCTACTGCATGTGGTATCAGCGAACAGACGTAACATGACCTGGCTGTTGTTTTGGAGCCCACAGCAGTCATGTGCTGATACCACATGTTGTGTACGAGGGCATTGTGTGTTGCATCTGGAATGGTAGTTTTGGGTTCAGTGTAATTATAAGTGATATGGGAGAGGTCCCTATGCAAGCGTGCTGATAGCTTTGGGGTAGACTCCATCAGACTGGGCAGTGCTTTGGTGATGAATGGATGAGGAAACACCCTTAGTAAGCAGAGGGTACATAGAAGTGCAATAATACATAACTTATTGAACATTGTAGATCTTGGGATTGGATACAGAGGAGACATCTGTAATCCTATGGTAATTGGGAGTGTCTTTTTAGTCAACAAAGTTTGAGGCAAAACTTCACTGTACAGTTTGTAGTTCTTAATTCACACACTGTAGTTCCTGTCGGGGTGCTGATGTGGCTGCTGAAAAAGTGGTGCTCTTGGACGTTCGATTGCCAACCTGTTGAATAAGAGCTATGTTTGCTTGGTTAGTAAAAAAAACAGTGCATTATTGCATATGCCGTCATTTTCCTTTGGGGTTCCTGTGCCTTCCTTTTTAGGGTGTGATCTCCACACTCTATTCACACAATTTTTAGTGAGGCACCGTAAAGTGGCCCCAGTTAGAGTATCTATTTTTGGAAGTTAGCTATTGTTTATGGGACGCATTCATTTTTATGGATTGTTTGGTTTTTAATTTTTATGGGATGTTGGGCCTCCCTCCTCTCCATAACTAGCTGGCAGTTAGGTTGGTGCATTATTATGAGGTAATCTTGTGAACATGGGATGGCATTAATTTTTGTAGGGTTCCATGGGGGTGGCCAGCCCCTCTCCAATGTAAACATGGGTGGTGCTATCGGTGCGGATGTTGTCTTTTGACCTACACATGCATGGGGCGGTGTATAAAGAGGGTGTGTGTTGCCACTGAATGTCGTTGGTGATGGCAATGTACCCTTAGGTCACATGTGTACCCAACTAGTTCCGTCATGCCTCGTGCAGCGTGACCCTCCCTAGTGGTGCCAGGTGTCTTAACTACACCCTTTTTCTAGAACCTTCCATTTGGGCTAGTTTTGGGCTTCTTTTTATCTGTCTTTTGTGCGCTTTCCTTAGATCTCACATGATCTGCTGTTCTATTTTATCAGGGAAAACAATGGAAGTGGTCGAAAGGCTGTCCGGCCGCCTCTATGTGCTTCTGATATTGTGATGTCTGGTGTATGTGTAAGGCCTGGTGTATTTGGGTGATTGCTAGGCCTGATACGACGGTGAGCACATTCTTGAGTAGGGATCTCGCATGGAGTTGTAATGGACGTATAGACTTATGGACTCCCTTTTCCCCGGCACCCTCTTTCCCTCAGACCATGTCTTTTAACCGTTGGCACACTTTTCTTGTTATTCTGGAGGGGTATGATCCTATGAACAGTCTTTGTATATTTGAAAAGCTTTGAGGGAGAAGGGAGGAAAACATTACTGAAGAACTCGTCAAAATTTTTCTAGTGAAGGTGCTCGACTGGGGACAGTTGGTTATCCGGGCGAATCTCCCCGCCGACTTACTCGGCACCGTGCGGCACTTCCCATCCTCTCTGATCTTGTGCGGTGGAGGTTATGGGGTCTGCGCTATCTCGAGCGTATGGGAAACCTGGCTTCAGACAATGGAGGACAGCTTTGTTTTGGAACTTAAAGGGGGCCTCCATTGGCTGGAGGCTGCTAGCTTTTTGGGGGTGCTGTGTGTACCTTATACCATGAAGGAATTTTGGTCCCGGCCTAGGGGCTCGAGAATGGGGTTCTTTTAATTTAGTGATTGGAGCCTGTCCCAACTGATTTGTGGTGCGGGGACCTGCTCTTAAGGACTGGATGGGGAGCCCCATTGCCCATCGTCAGACTGCCCTCCCCCGGGCATGTGCTCAGCCAGGCCCGCTTTGAGGGATTAGCAGAAGAGTGGGGCCTTGGCTGCCGCAGGCACCCTAAATGGTGGCCTTTAGTGAGGATTCCCAATTGACAAAACACATCCAGCAGCCCTGGATTTCCAGAAAAAGTAAATGTTTGAATCCCTAATGTTGTCTCATCTGTTCTTCTGTTCAGTTTTGGTACAGTGATTTGTGAGGTGCGCATGAAATGGATGCTTTGCATTGTTTTTATTTTTACTTACTGCACATTTGGGTTCTGTGTTTGTGTGAAATCATTGCCTCCCCAGACAGTTACCCCTCCATGCTGCAGTTGTGGCCCGGTCCCGCTGTTGGGCTGGGATTCTTGTCTGTTGTTGCTGTTGCCACACATTTTTCCAACTACCTGATCCCTCTTGTAGTGGTGCGGTAGCTGACTGATGTGCCTGAGGCTGTGTGTAGAGTGTATTAGGGTTCTCCTGGGCTTGGTTTTGTGGATGGGGGTTTGCAGGGACTGGCCCAGGCTTATCGACCTCTGTTCATGGTATGCCTTTAGCCAACATCGCTCGGCCATGTGGCCCATTCTGTGGCAATAGTTACATTCTCTAAGGTTTGCCAATTTCCCAGACTTCTGCCACTTTAGTTGGGTTGAAACCCTCTGATGTTTGGCGCTGGAGCGCCCTTCAAGACTGATGCCATTTGGACACTCATGGTCAATGCAGCCCCCTTGAGGGTGGTCTTTTTCAACTTGTGTTGGGCCAACTTAGCGTTGCCTCTTAGGGTTTGCACCTGTTTCTCCCTGTCCTTTTCTTTTCGTAATAGTGAAATATGTAAGTTTGTATCTCCTGCCAGGGTTTGGTGTCTAACCCCACTACACGGTCCAAACTGATCTGTAACTCAGTGGGCAGCCCCCTTTTAAGGTTATTATAATAGAATGCGACTTGCGGGCCCGTGTCAGTCCATGGCATCTCTTGTCCGCATCGTTCCCTCATTCTATCCAGAAACTCAGTTATCGTCTCCCCAGGTTTCATATTTTCTGCCATCAGCCCTCCTACATCAGGGCAGACTGGGAACATTTCCCTCAGGGCATCCATATTTGGTGCCTGTACGAATTGAATGCGGCCCCATCATTCTCGGTATTTGTCAGCATGACTGCTGGGATGCAAGCGCAGGCAAATATCACGTTAGTCTGCTCTCCAATACTTAGCAGACTTTTACCATCACCTATCACTAGATTTACTCCTTGGGTGTTATTTTTCAAACATTAGGTCCATTTCCCCGCTCTAAACTGCAAGGGTAGCAATTTTGTCCTTAGCCCTTCTTTATCTATCTGAGCCCAGAGCACAGAGATGGTCCCTGGCATGCCCTTCTGTAGTACAGGGTACATTTTGGCTTGAGGGACCTCCATTGGTCTTTCCTTCATATAGCGTGCCCATCTACTTAGTCAATCCTGCTTATAGGAGAAGTTCCACTTGAGATCTCCCCCTCCATGCCAGATGCAGTCTTCTGCAATGGTCATGTCCTCTGGTTCGAAGGATCCCACTTCCTTTCCAGGGTCTGTCATACTGGTCCTTTTCTTCGGTCCACTGAGCTAGCAGGTGTCAAAATGGTAATGCGAAGATCTTGCCTTCCTCTCGGGCCAGTATCTCCTTTGTGGTCCATCTATCTGTCCCACACATTCGTGAAGAGCAGCGTACGTCTTTGTCACTGCTCCCCTCATGCACATGCAAAGGTGCCATCTTACTTCTTCTATGTCTTAGTTCAGTCTGCACCAGGATACCTTGGTCTCTTATTTCTTGGTCAGCCCCTCTCCTGCATTGACAATCTGGTGAGCCTCTCCTCTAGTTCTGCCTCGTACTCTTGACTGAACGGTGATCTGTAACTACCCTTGCTCTCCTCGAGTGGCAGGTGCGCTGCTCTAGGATCTTGCTGTGCTTCTAGGGTGTGAGCTTTCTCTCTCTCTCCTTAGTTTGCACCTTTCCTCTAAATCCCACCTAGATTGCCTCCTTCTCTTTGAGCTAAGCTGTGTTCTTTTTGGTCTGAACTTGCCTTCAAACCCACTTCCTGTTGTTTTTTCAGCTACCTGGGCAAACCCTGTGGCTTCCAGCTCGTCGTCAGATCTCCGTCACTCTGGTGTGTTCACTGGACCCGGAGGGAGTGTGTGCTCTCAGTGCTGCTGGGGTTCGATGGGCTGAACGCGACGGATGGGGTGGTCGGACTTGGGGAGCTCTAGCACTAGACTAGGGTGGTGCTGTGATTACACGGGCCTGCCTGCCTGTTAAATTTTCATGCTGGGATCTAAAAGTCTGTTGTTCAGTCGGGGACCTTTCGGCTCCTTCAACTGCCGGGTTGGTTATCCTAATGCTGGAATAGCCGGCATCAGGTAGAGCACCTCCAGACCTGCTTATGTCAGGGGCTGTGCGGACGCTTTGCTTATTATCTGTGGAATAGGACTGTAGGTCTGCGCCTCCTCAAAAATGGCCCACAGTTCTAATAGTTCCTCTCTCCTGTCCTTTTTCTGTCCTGTGTATGTGGTTCGTATGTGTGTCCTCATGTGTTCAATTATGTTGTTGTCAAAGGTTCCCTCCTTTGGCCAGGGAAATGCATGTACCTTAGTGTGTGCATGACATTCGTGGCAATACTTAATGTTAAATGTTTTATCATGTGTGGGGAAACTGGTTTGCATGTGTTTTAGTGGCTACTCTGGTCATGAGGACAATAATATACACAGGGATTGCTGGGTCTAACTACTTACTATGAGCTCAACGATATTTACAGATGTATGAATACAAACATTTCACAAACACAAATAGCAATGCATATGAAGGGTCACAACCTGGAAGAAAGGGCAATTGTTATAACGTCATGAAATTTGGCAAACAAATAACAGACTTTGCTGTGATATGAAATAATGAATGTGGAAATAGCAGCACCTTAATAGAGCTAATTGAGACACAGACGAAAACACAATACTCGAAACAAAATACAGTTGCATTAATTTACCAGCACCAGAACATCAAATAACCACAACATCAAATATACCTAACATCTATTTCAACACTATAAAAGAAAAAATTGACAGAGAATAAATGATGACTTTGTCAGAAATACCTTAGCCCGCTCCTAGCGCATTCTATCCTGTGACCAGAGGAAGCCCTGAGCCCTACATGGGACTAAGTGAGCCCAATAGTCTATCAATATCGTCTCTGGGACAAAGAATATGACAATTTTTCATGGAGAAATGGAACAACTTGAAGAACCACAGGTCCCTCTTGGCCAAACACAACCTACACCTGATCTCCCAGATCCAAATCTTTCCCTAACGTCCGAATTGCACCCTGTTTCACACCCAGGGGCTTAGCGTACCATCTGTGTAACACCCAGCAGTCCAAGTGAACAACACATCTCACTTCTTTCAGATACCACCAGTATTAAGAAACTGGTAGCACTGAGAAAACCCTTTAGACTCAAAAATAATATTGAAGTGTAAGCCCTATATCACACCCAGGGCCCATGCGTATCATATGTATCATGCCCAGCGGTCCAATCGGTGAGGCCTCAACCCTGTATCACACCCAGGGGACAAGCGTAGCATTTGTATTCACGCCCAGCGGTCCAAGCGATAACCACTTTCACCCTTCCTAGCGTGCTGACAATTGCAAAAAGGTGACCTCCACGTAAAATTGGTAACATGCCAGATTTTTGTCAGTGGCAGTGTGCTCAGGTAAGATTTGTGTTCTTCTTCTTAGTTTGACATACACCAAACACTGGGGACTAAGGATCTGATGCAGTCTCTTACCCTCTGAAAGCAGCTTCAGGGCAGACCTCCACCCCACATATTCAGCAGAACTTCCCATCTATTGCGGCGTCTGCCTACCTTCCTTGCTGACAGATGTGAATCTGTCCGGGCAGGGTCCCTTTCCTTCTGCTGCAGTCGGGTCCGAGGTACCAATTTCTCCTATCTTGTTTGACAAAATGTTGCTCGAATATGAATTTACCTTGAAAAAGCAAAGTACAGGAGGCATTTGGCAAAACAGGAACCGTTGGTATAATTTAACACTTCGGCCAGGAGCAAATTACAGAAGCGGGTCTGAGGACTGTCTCAAAGTACAATCAATCTGAGCGAGGTTTCATACACATTTTGGGTATCTTTAAAGTACTTCTGGTGAACCTTGTTTGATAAAAGAATGCGGGCCTTGTCTGTGGATTTTTAAATAAGGTGCCTGATAACAAATGCAGATGGGCCTCGACCCTCCGAGGACATAATGTGGCCAGTGGGTAATGTGTCCAGATGTCTGGCATGAGGGGCATGTGATCACTGCGTGTATGTATGTATGTGAATGTATGTATGTATATTTTATTTGTAGAGCACAACTATCACTCCGTAGGAGTATCTTGGCGCAATGCTGAATCAATTCATGATGCTCTGATGGAGGCTGCTGTCAGTTACGGACGGATTAGATAAGTGAAAGGCAAAGAGAGTCAGCGGCTCCAAAGATCCAGGTTTTCAAAGATTTCCTGAAGCAAAGTTCTGAGTGAATGAGGCGGAGATGACAGGGAAGTGTATTCCATGCTTTTACCCCAAGAACGACCGACTACTGATTTTCCCCCCATTGTTTTACATCTGAAAGTAGGGGGTTTTAGTAGGTTTGCTGATGATGACCTAAGGAGACGAGTGGTGACATAGGGCGTAAATCTAGCTGTGAGGTATTTAGGTCCTGATGCTCTGAAGGCTCTATAAATGATTATGAGTATCTCTAATAGTACTCTTTTATGAACAGTAGCGTGTACTGTATGTGATGTGTCCTGATTGGCTATGTGTTCCTAACTTCATGTGGCATCTGACTTTGTGATGTTTTGGCAATGCGCGCACTCCTCCAGCCATGTTGGCTTTATTGGGGCCAATCTTCCTGGACCATTTTGGTGTTACTGTGCTTATTTGAGGGATGGACCTGAGTTTCCAGTTCCTGCATTTGTCTGCCACCTACATGCCACTCCACCTGTGACCTGTCAACTCTACTATTATAAACATTGGCATCAATGTTAACAATATTAACATTAGAGCTTAGTTGTCATTTGACTACAAGGATGGGTGGGTGGAAACCATAACAGGAAAACAGTGTGCAAATTTTTCCACCATTTACATAATTTCATTGTGGTGTATTGGTCACTCATTTGCATGAGAGTTCTTCTACTGAATATAGGGGCATATTATCAAGGGCTTATCGCCACTTTAGCGGCACTTTTTTGCCGGCAAAGCGGCGATAATTGCATCACAGTATTTGCAAGCTGCATCTAACGGGCCTTAGCGCGAATTTTTTGGCGATAGCGGCCCGTTTGTTTATCTCAAAGCATGTTAGTGATATTTATCGCTAATTACATGCAAAGTAGGTGGTCCCGTGCAAAAAGGCACGCAAACACCACTACTCCATATTATTAAGGGGCTCCTTGAAATTCTGAGGAGCAAAAAAACTGGCTCTAACTGCAGTTAGAGCCAGTTACTTAAGAACAGAAAATAGCTGGTCTTAAAAATGGTGATAAAACTTGGGCCCATATCCCTGCAGGTTTTGGTGCTGGCTAGCGCTACAAGCAATGTTGCAGCGCTGCCCTGCGACAAAACTACAGTGCAGGAATGCGCACAATCAATAAGATAGTGCGCATACCTGTGCCCCAGTCATAAAAAGTGTTGCTGCTCTGCGACAAGACAGCGTTGCAACACTTCTCACTACGCCCTTCTTGTGACAGCATGGATGCGCTGTAATCACTGGACAGTGCTCCATGACGCAAGTAATGACAGATATGTCAGGAATCCTGAAGTATCTGCCTGCGCTAAAGTCACGCATTGCTGCAGTCGTGTCACAACCATGACGCAACTCCAGCAATGCATGGGGCCAGCCTATCCCTGTGGCACTGCCTCACCCTCACGCCTGCCATCAGGCAGGCGGAAGGTACTGCGGCAGTGCTGTTCATGAGGGGTGCCCGAATGTCGGCGCTGTTGGAGATCCATCGTGGTGGTTGCGCGCTACGGTGTCATCGTCTGGAAGCATTGGTGGAGTGTTGGTGCGGAGGGAGTTGACGAGATGTTCTTCGCTGGCCTTGATCCAGCTGCGAGGGGGTGCGATGATGGAGGTGGCGTCCGGTGGGCAAGGTGAAGACGTGATGTTACCAATGATGATCGGTCCAGGAGAGTCCGGTGTTGTGGCTGGAGTTGAACTACCCGCTGGCGGAGGTGACGTGCTCGACCGTGTGTCTTGCTATGTGGCCTGTTGAGGTGACTTGCTGCTTGCGTCTGATGTCGATGACCCTCCCCAGGAGGGGGTGGTGCTCTGGTCACTGGGGTTGTCCAGGTGGAACTTGAGTTCACTGAGTTGGATGTCATCGGTGTACTGGAGACCCTGGGGTGCAATGAGGTCTACAATGCTATTGGAGAATGGGGGGCCATGGCCCGGGGGGCCTGCACACGAGGGTGCTGCAGAGGATGTTCTTGGGCTTGGTCCGGATCTGGGAGTTGACGTGGTCCATGGTCACCCTTGGCACATTAGAGTGCGTTGTCAGTCGGAGTGTGCCTCTGTAGGTGACGGAAATGCCTCCTCCTTGATGGTCGGGGTGCTCTTTGCGGGTGATACTGCAGCCGTCAGTGATGGCGAAGGCGATGTCCGGCATGGAGCAGAGGTTGGTTCTGACAGGCGAGGTGGTGTCCAGGGATGATGGCGAGGAGGGTGCTGGCGTCGTAGCGGTGGAGTGTCCAAGAGGAATGCTCCGTGGTGCTGAGCGCGGTCCAGGGGCAGACGGATGCAAGCGGCATCGCCTATGGGTTGCCTTTGACACGGGAGACGACCATTACAATGCAGGCAGTACATCGGTAACAACGCAACTCCGACAATGCAGGTGCCTTACCATCGCATTTGATCTCAATGCATTGTGAGGTCAGTAATGGGGTAATTTAAAGTTTCTCAGGTGTGTATGGATTTTGGGGTAAAATTTGAAAATGTACGTTTTTTATTCCGTAAAATATGAAAAATGGGGTGTTTTTTGGGGTAAAATATGAAAAATGGGGTGTTTTTTGGGGTAAAATATAAAAAATGGGGTGTTTATTGGGGTAAAATATGAAAAATGGGTTAAATTTTGGGGTAAAAAATGAAAAATGGTGTGTGCATTTGTCTCAAATGTGATTTTTTTGTGTGTTTTGGGGGCTCGAAAAAGGAATTCCAGGGTTCACGGTTGGGTTTGTGGTGCATCCTCCTCAACGTGCGCTCCGTGCACAAACACGCCGTGGAAATCTGGAACCTACTCAACTCTCTCTCGCCCGACAATGCCTTCACGGAGACCTGGACCAACGCCTCCTCCGCCCCCGACATCAACACCGCCATCCCGGACGGATACAAGATCCAGAGGAAGGACCGCCCCAACCACCCGGGAGGGGGCCTCGCCATCGCCCACAAGAGCATCCCCGCCTCAACACCTCCAGCGAGACCTTCCCCTCTGCCAAACACCTGCACTTCCAGATCCAGACCAGCCACAACTCCACACTCCGAGGAACCCTCGTCTACAGACCCCCCGGCCCCCGGACACCCTTCACCACCACCATCACCGACTTCATCGCCCCCCACGCCATCGCCTCAATGAACGACATACTCATTGGAGACCTGAACTTCCACCTCCACAACTCCAGCGACCCCAACTCCACCATCCTTCGTGACAACCTCGCCAACATCGGACTTAAATAACTCATCACCACACAGACCCACAGAGCAGGCAACACCCTCGACCCCATCTTTGCGGCAGGAAACAGCGTTCACTTCAGCCACACAACGCAACCGCCATGGACCGACCACCACTGTGTACACTTCGCCGTTGACAAACAAAAGGCACACAAACCAGCCCCATGCACACCACGGAGGAGCTGGAGCAAGGTTACCGACGAGCAACTCAACTCAACCCTCACCCGAGACAACCACACCTGGGCACCCGACACCAACATCGCAGCCAGAGAAACCCACACTTGGATCTCCAACTGCGCATACAAGCTTGCCCCGCTATGCAACCCCGACAAACAGCACCCCAGGAAAGCCGCCTGGTTCACCACCAATCTCCAAGAAGCAAGACGCACCTGCAAACGCCTGAAAAGAACTGGAGAAATACCAAGACACCCGAAATCTACACCACCTACAGGACGCCATGATGGACTACCACAACCAAATCAGGACCACCAAGAGGGACTTCATTCACAACATAATCCTCGACAACTCCACCAACTCCAAGCAACTCTTCAGTGTCATTCATGAATGCAACAACCCACGCAGCGAAGCCACAGACATCACCCCGTTCCAAGACCTCTGCGATAAGCGTGGTACCTACTTCCTCCTCAAGATCAAAAAGCTATACGACAACTTCGCAGAACATTCAGCAGATGCCACAGCCGGCCCCCCGCCCCCCCAGACACACCAGCCAGCCCACCATCTCCACCTGGACACCGGTCACAGCCGAAGACACCGCCTCGACCATGTAAGGCATCCACTCAGGGACCCCCACCGACCCCTGCCCTCCTCACATCTACCACAGAGCTGCGGCCACCATCGCACACGAACTACAACGCACCATCAACACCACCTTCAAAACAGGCACCCACCCAGATGACTGGAAGCGTGCAGAAGTCACGCCCCTGCTCAAAAAGCCCCCAGCTGACCCCACCAACCTCAAGAACTACCGGCCCATCTCGCTCCTCCCCTTCGCAGGCAAAGTTGCAGAGTAAACAGTCAACAGGGAACTGACACGATTCATTGAAGACAACTCCATCCTCGACCCGTCCCAATCAGGATTGTAAAGCAACCACAGCAACGAGGCCGCCCTACGGGCTGTCACAGACGACATCCGCAACCTCCTGGACCAAGGCCACTCCGCAGCCCTCATCCTACTCGACCTTTCAGCGTCCTTCGACACTGTCTCTCAACGCACACTAGTCGCCAGACTACATGACGCCGGCATACAAGGAACAGCCCTAGACTGGATCCGATCATTCCTCACCGGAAGAAGCCAAAGGATCAGACTGCCACCCTTCCTCTCTGAACCCATGTAAATCACCAGCGGATTCCCACAGGGGTCATCTCTGAGCCCAACCCTCTTCAACATCTACATGGCCCCCTCGCCGCCATTGTACGACAACATGGCCTCAACATCGTATCCTACGCTGATGACACCCAGCTCATCCTCTCCCTCACCAAAGACCCCACCACCACCAGACTCAACTTCCAGAAAGGAATGCATGACTTCGAAGTCTGGACAACAGCTGCCTGAAGCTCAATGCCGAGAAGACAGAAGTCCTCGTCCTTGGAACCAGCCCTTCAGCATGGGACAACACCTGCTGGCTGCCACCCTCGGAAGCCCACCTACCCCCCCGGACCACGCCAAAAAACTCTGCATCGTACTCGCCTCATCCCTCACCATGAACCGACAGGTCTACGCCGTCACCTTCAGCTGCTTCAACACCCTCCGCATCCTCCGCAGCCTTCAAATGGATCCCCCCGTAGTCAAGGAAGACAGTCACACATGCACTCATCACCAGCAGACTGGACTAATGAAACGCATTCTACGCCGGCATTTACAAGTCCCTACGGAGCAAACTCCAGACATTACAGAACACCGCCGCCAGACTCGCCCTCGGCATCCCCCGGCATGAACACATCAGCCAACACCTACATAGACTCCACTGGCTCCCCATGGAGTAAAGAGTCACCTTCAAAATCCTCATTCATGCCTACAAATGCCTACACAACAACGGACACAAATACCTCAACGACATAATCAACTTCCACGTACCCAAAAGAAACCTCTGATCTTCCAACCTCGCACTGGCCAAAACCCCACGCATCCACAGAGCCAGAGCAGGCGGAAGATCCTTCTCCCACATTGCAGCCAAGACCTGGAACAAGCTACCGGCAGACATGAGACGCGCCCCCTCCCTGAACATCTTCAGGAAGACCCTCAAGACCTGGCTCTTCGCCTAACAGATCTGCGGCCCCCCCCTCAGCGCCTTGAGACCCTCATGGGTGAGTAGCGCGCTTCCAATTCCCCTGATTGATTGATTGAGTTATCATCATGTGATGTTTGTTCCTCTTCTGTACTGCTTGAGGCAGTGGGGCAACGCTCTTCCGCCATAGCGGAAGAGCCGCCACTGGGTGTGCGTCATCTACGTGTGATAGGCCTGAGCGACTTGCCCCCCGGACCTCCTGCGCTACGCGTCCCACCTTCTCCTTACCTGGACATTGACACTGTGGCGGAATCCACTGCAATCTGTCCAAATCTGTGACTCAGCCAGCAGGAGCCTGAGCCAGGTGTGATTTCACTAGGCTGGGTACAGCAGTCGCCGCCTAGTCTGCTGGTGGTCCTCACGATGGAGTTGATGCAGCAGGGCTCCCTTAGGCGTGAAGTTTCAGCACTCACGCCACACAAGTTCCGCGTAGCACAGGGGCCTCAGCCTCCACAGCGTACGGCCAGCCCAACATCATCCGGCTTGTGATGCAGGGAGACGGCAGCCACCGTTGGTGATCCCCTCCGTGCACCCCGGTGTAGTGGTAGACTGTAGTATGCGATGCGGACCTCACTACGTTGGTGCCCAGGAGCGCCTCTACCATTAACTGCTCCAAGGTGCGCAAGGCGGACTTCTCACACAGGTCAGCAACGTGTCTCCATGCGACCTGCAAGACTTCACCACCAGGTACGGTCAATCGTCGTGCATCAATGTCTCCCGCCACGGCTCATCGACTCCACAGCTCTTCCACATCCCACTCCAGGCTCCAGACGCAGGTCCAGCAAGGCATCCAGGCTCCAGACGCAGGTCCAGCAAGGCATCCAGGCTCCAGACGCAGGTCCAGTGAGGCATCCAGGCTACAGACACAGGTCCAGCGAGGCATCCAGGCTACAGACGCAGGTCCAGCGAGGCATCCAGGCTACAGACGCAGGTCCAGCGAGGCATCCAGGCTACAGACGCAGGTCTAGCGAGGCATCCAGGCTACAGACGCAGGTCCAGCGGGGCAACCAGGCTCTCATCCTGGTCATCCTGGATGTTGGGTGGCTTGAGGGGGTTGTTGAATTGTGCTGCACTTGGCCCTGGCTGCTCAAATCTGCATTAAACTATTTTTTTGGACATCTTTTTTATGGGAGGTGGACTGATAGGCTATTTTTTCTAAGTCCACACTTGCTGCCTAGCGTGCGTTTTTATATCGCTAAGGGCTTATCGCTAGATTCCGCCCGCTATCGCCGGTTTTCCTATCGCCATCGCGCTGATGATAGCGGAAGTTTCCTCCGCTGATCCCTGTAAATATCGCCTGTTAGCGACGTGTTGGTAATACGTCGCTAACAAGGAGATAATTTCAGGGATAGAAGCAGATAAAAAAAATGCCGCTGACCTAGGTTGGCGATAGTAATCGCCATTCCTTGGTAATATCCCCCAAGGTATCCTGGAAATGAGTCACCATGACGATGACAGGATGATAGTGAATAAAGTAGCCTAATTAATCAGATTTTCACAGTATAATCTCAGTGCAACTTTTCCAATGAAATGTATCTTCTGCCGAATCTGTTGATTTGACTGTCTTGACACAGAAATTACAATTTTTGAGTGTTAGTGTGTATTTCAAAAGGAAATGCAGGGCAGTCCTAACATACATAAGCATGACTAATGTTTTGCATGTTGCCTGGAAGCAGCATTTAGGCACACACATGGAAGGAAGTATGCATCAAAGAGGCTCGCGATGGTGGCGGCACGGAAGGGCGGATATCAGAAGTTATATAAATTGCCCAGAGCATTCACATTTGTAGGCATTTGTGTCTCACTAGAGGCCCATGCATCTTATTCGTCACGCAGCATGAATAGTAAATATGCCTCCAAGGCTGTAAAGCATGGCACTTGTTCATATCTACATTTTTCGCCTTTACCTTTCTTTACCTATATTTCTATAAACAATTAATAGGAAGCACACCACAGCTTGCAATTCTAGGAAAAAGGCCTTTTTTTGCCAAACAGATCCAATTATTTTACATATTTGCAATTATGAATATTACTTGTACTGTAATATGTCACTTTATATTCACAATTTTTAGCCATGTTTGGACAATCCATTTTTGTGTCGATTTCCAAACTTAAATATTATTTCTGCATTATAGGATTACTTTAGTTTCCTCCATTTTGCAACTTTTCATTCTTGTCTTATGTTGATGAGAGCACATGGGTATTGTTTCATCATAAAGGCTGCTCACATTCACCCCTCCGTTAATGATATTCAGAGACGCTCTTCGTGTTTATGCAGTATCTGTTTCTGTCTGAAAGCGTTCGTTGTGTTTGCTATTTCATTTTCTAAATCAGATGCTATACACTTATGTTTTTTTTTAGAAGCATATTAAAATACCTTTTCAATTACTCATGCACCTAATCAGGGTCCAATGTTTATGTGATGGCCTGTCTGTTCTAAATCCTACAAAGATGTTCACATTATACAACTCTCAATATAGTGGGCACATGCATGGGTTCTAAATTACAAAAATGCCAGGGGCTGTGCCGCCTTTGACTTTATTGACATCACATGACGTGGCCTTGAGGGAGCAAGGACTCGTAAAGTAGACTTGCTCGGAAGCAATCCTCTCGTTTAACTCACTAACGAATTACTAACAGCGTCTTGTAAATAATAACACGCAAATACAGAAAACACGCAGGTTAGCGAAGCTTGCGTATGTGTGTACTAATATAAATAACAATGAAAACGGACGAATCCAGCTCTAACTGGGAAATCTTTACCGCGCGTGCGTCAACTGCATCTTCGCAGTATGACGGTACTAATGCTTGGAGGGAAATTCTAGCGCATGTGCAGAAGGCATTAAAATGGAGTCTTGAAGACTCACGTGCATGGCATCTGCTTAGCCGAAATGAAAAACAGCTATTTTACTAATGCTAATGCGGGGAAAGAATTAATAAGTAAAGAGGGTTAGAGTAGAGAGGGGTGGTATACAGTGAAACTATTTATTTGTGTAAGTAACATTTCTTCTTTTGACTTTATTATTAGTGCGCATTTGGGCCTTTCACGTTTGTCTGAATTGAGCCGACTGATTCAAGTTTGTGCATGCCTACACAAGAGCTGACCCAGAGGGATGACCAAGCTTTTTGACAGCCGTCCAAGGACGAGAATGACGTGCCCTGTGAACAGTGGGTGAAGAGTTCATGCAAGAAGACTTGTATTCATAATGTTGAAATAATTGTATCTAATAAAGTTTGGACATGTATGAGAACGGAAGGAAAGAATAAAGTTTAAGGGGATGGGTTTTGCGAACAATGCTTCAATGAAAATAAGTAATATGTAAGCATGGTGTGATGATCATCCCCCTTGCCTGACCAATTAGAATACGTATTTTTGCGATATTGAAACTTTAGTGGGTGGTACATGGAAAACGAAAGGTATAACTGAGGTAGCTTTAGTTAGTTAGAGAGACGTCGATGCTGGAAGTCGAGAGCTCGGGATGCTGTCGGTGCTGTGGGTGGTGCTGATGCTGAAAGGGACGCTGTGAGATGCTGATGAAGACTCCGAATGCAGAACCATCTATCTTTGATTAATTGGGTTAGGCAAGAAGATTGCGGAAGAAACTCGAGGAGGAAGAGAGTGTCAGAGAGGGGTGCGACGCAGTCGTCGGTATTTTAGAGAGGTTAAGTATCCTGTCCTGATTCCTGTCCTGAAGTCTTTGTCTCCTGATCTATCCCGGGGGACCCTTACCAGCCCTTTGGCCAGAGGGTTTGGTCTTCACACCATCCTTGGTAACTATAAATTCATGGTATTTGTAGATGATCTTTTCTCTCTGTCCTCTCCTTTCCAGGCAAAGTTATTGTATGTGTCTGAAATATTTTCTTAATGAAGATTTGATTTGAAATCTTACGAATGAGGGTGTTTGTACTGTAATTTGAAATGGTTCACATTCATTTAATTTAGATAAAGATTTTAAAACTTCCCGAGTCTGTGGTTATTTTCTTTAATTAAAGAATAGTTAATAAGTTATGTTAATTATCACCATCAACTAGTTCAACTAATGGTCCATTGACCAGAGGAAAGAACTTTTTGATCAGTGAAAGGTTAGTTAGGAATAAGAAATAACTAATCCTGAATAAGGGAAAATATAAACTAAACCCAGCGGTCTACTTGGATCTGTGTAAGTCTTTATGGGCCCAGGTGAGTATATGGTAGTAGAGCATCTGTTGTTAGTATACCGCTGGATCAGTTTTCTGGTAGCAGAGTTATGGTTATTATTGACTAGTTTGGTGCTAAGTATAGATTATTGATTTATGTTTTAACAAAAGAGTTAGCGTCTTTGTTTTATGTTGCCCAGAATTCCCGGGGAATGAATAGCAGGTGGTGACAGAAGCCATACTGCTTTGAGGTTACTCGTCTGTTGGAATAACACTGAGAAGCTACGCATGGCTGGCAGTGTTAAACTAGGGACTATTTTGTATAAAAGTAGATTGCAAATGATAGCAAAAGGGGTTTGCTGGTGAATCTTTGGTCTCATTTCCCAATACGGGTGACAATGGAGGAATAGCAGGTTCTTTGGAGCTTGAATGAAGGGTAAGCAGAAGGTTTTACTCGCAGTGTATGAAGAGTAAGTGGAAGGTTTTACTCGCAGCGGAAAGAAAATCTAACTACATGTTTTTATGTAGTTAATAACAAAGAATTTAATGCAAAGTATTAAGAAAATAAGTTTTTGTATTACCTTGTGAAGGGAGGGTCAGTCGCCGGAGTTGGACTGACGTCACAGAGAGCCGCGCTGGGATAGGTTGAAACAGCGGGCGTGTGACAGAAGCTGCCTTGTAAAGGAGGGGTCAGTAGTAAGGAGCAGAACTGACGTCAGAAAAGGCCGCTCTGGCATTGGTCAGATCACGAGTGTGAGCCTGATTTTGATTGGATAACCAGTTAGAAGCTGCGCTAGGATTGGTGAAAGGAGAGATTGTATGCAGGATTTTGATTTGACTACTAGTGTGAGACGTGCAGATAGAAGATTTCAAGGGTTTGCAGAATACAATTTTATATATCGTTCATCTAGGATGTATGGAGAAAAGAGAAAAATGTCATTTATAAAGAAAATTAAGAATTTCTTTAAGAAAGATAAGCATGTGTTGACTAGAGAGGGAATTCCTATTCCGCCACCGAAGACACCAGCATCTTTTATGATGATGGAAAGAGGATATCATACTTGCGTGTGGTTGGAAAATTGGATAGAATATACGAAAGGTGATGGAGTGCTAGCGTTTCCTGAAAATGGTACATTTAATGGGAGAATTCTTCAGAATTTGAGAATGAGAATGAATGATTTGGAACCTAGACCTAGGTTAACTCAATATGAGGCTTTGGAAGAATGGGAGACTGAGTCATATGAACGCGAGAAATGCAGAGGTGGGAGATATAAAGGATTCTTTCCCAGATACTTGCAAGAATCACGCGAAGGGCAGATGAAACAGTGGAGGAGAGCTATGGTATCTGAAGGTTTATATCCAGTATTAATGGCTGAGGAACAGTCTGGAGGAAAGTGTAAAGAGAAAACGAAACACTTGAATACAACAGGATATGGTGAATCAGATGATGAGTTATTTGAGGATATTTTAATTAAAAATCCACCACCGTATCAAGAAGCAACTAGTAAGGTTACCCCAAGCGCACCAGTGATAGGAATGCCTTTAACCCCACAAATTTTACATGATACGTCATTCAGTAGGGTGCTGCAAGATAATGAGAGAGATGTTTTAAATAAAACTAGAGAAGACTTAGTAAAGAAAATAAGTAAATTAAATTTGAATACTGAAGCCTTAACAGTACCAGTGACTATTGGTCCGGTAATCCCATTGTAAGGAGATACAAAGACTTGCCAGAGACCACAAACTGTAACAATTCCGTTAAATAGTCCTAGAAAAGAAGTAATCATTACAGATGATCAGGTCAGTGAAAGTGAATCAGTTATTTCATTAATGGACCTCCCTGATGTGGAAACTTTAACTGAAACTCCGAAAAGAGTTACGCCTATGAATTTGAGAGAAAGGAGACCTTTGGTTCCTATAGGAACTGGAGGTGCAACAGTAGTTACCCCTGAAGACATAGAAAGATGGGCACAGGAAAGAGATAATCGGAACCCACCACCAAAGATTTTAGACATTAGTAGATTGAAAGTGGAATTGGAAGAAATGATAGTGGGAAGTGTGGGCACAGAAAGATTGAATGTTTACAATGATGAAGAATTATTATTTTTATGTAAGAGTATAACCAGAAGAGCAAGAGTATTTCATGAGAAATTAACAGAAGTTGCTTCAGAAATTGGAATAGATATAGGGAAATCAAAGTTGTTGCAGAAACCATATCGAGTGGATTTTACTGACAAAGATTTAGAAAGTGTTAATGCATCTGGAAAGAGACTACAGATAAAGGAGTTAATGAATATTTTGCGAAAATGGGGAGACATTGATAAATGGAGAATTAGATGGATAAGAAAGAAAGAGGAAGTTCAAGCGAGAGAAGCATCATCTGCATTTCCAGTAAGGGAAACAGAAAAGGTTGAGAAATTGTGTCCAATGAGAGAGGTTCCAGGAGGAGGATATGTTCATGTTCCTTGGAGTAGACAAGATATTTTGTCATTTACAAATGATTTTCCAAAATTGAGAGAAAAACCAGTTGAATGGTATAAACAGGTAGAAAGATTTGTGAAGGTTTCAAAGGTCTTATTGAAGGATCTGGATGGTTTGTTTGACATTGTGGTACCTGCTGATTTATGGACGGAGTGTAAGATTACAATAGATTGGCCAAGTGAAGAGTATGCTAGAGACTCAAAGACAGGAGCACCCTCAGAGGAGGTGATGAAGAAATATCACCAAGTGATTACTTATTTGAAAGGGAAAATTCCTCCTAAAGGTAAAGATAGATAGGACGACACAAGAACCAAATTAATCTGTACATGCGTATTATGAAAGGTTATTGCAGGTGTTTAAGCAGTATAGTGGTTTTGAGAATATTGGTGATAAGGATATGGGACATTTTGTGTATCGGTTTGTATATGGTTTGAAACCAGAGATTAGTCAGATGATACAGCAGCACATGTTGTGTTGGCAAAGCAAGACAGTGGATGAGATTTTAAAGTATGCAAAATACTGCGGAGACGACATAGAAGCAAGGCGTAGAAAACTAAAAGAGAAAATGATGTGGGCACAGGTAAAGTTGGCAGAGCAACAGGAGAATAAAACCAATACTCAGACTGATAATCAAGTGAAAGAGCAGAGTCAGAATGATCAAGTGGCGAATGGTAATAAATATAGAGGACGAATGAACAGAGAAGAAGCGAAGAAGAAGTTTCCTTGTCATGCGTGCGGAAAGCTTGGACATTGGAAGAACGAGTGTAAGAGTATTCAGAATAATAATGGGCCAAATCAAAATTTAATCCCACAGATGCAGAATGAAGTACTTATGAATCAGCAGCAGCAGGTAGTTACTCCACAATATCAGGTGCCACCAGCTCCTATGCCAAACTTTGTGAACCACCAAAAGTTCAGTACGAACACCGGATTTCAAGGAGAAAGTGGTAAGAATAATAGAACAGTTGCGCAATATTTGTTGCAGAATGATGAGGAAAATTCAGACTTTGTACAATGACGGTGCCTGAGGGGGAGGAAGAGGAGTGCGTGCTTGGCGCATCCTTGCCGGTAGATCAGTCAGGTCCATTTGTTGATGGGAAAGTGGAAGGTAAAGACATCACTTTTCTATTGGATACTGGTGCTACCCGGTCTACTGTGAGAACAGCAGACATCCCAAACCTACCCCTCTCGGGAGAATCTATCCAAGTTGTAGGCATGTCAAATCAACAGATTAGAACCCCAATCACGAAACCAATGGAGGTGCACATTGGAAACTTTAAAGAAATGCATCGGTTTGTAGTTTGCGATTCCAGTCCAGTAAATCTGTTGGGAAGAGATCTACTGTGCAAAATGAATTGCACGATCTATTGTACACCAGATGGTGTCGCTTTCCAGACCCCTGATGAAGATGTTATATATAAAATGATGCTAGTCAAGCAAGGAACAGAAGTAGATGAAATGTTTTCATTAATGACTGAAAATGAATTACCAGAAGAGTTGAGAGCCACAGTCAATCCGGAAGTGTGGGATTTTACAGGAAAAGATATTGGGCTGATGTCAAATGTAGACCCAGTGAAAGTGACAGTGAAGGAAGGTGCAGTTTATCCAAACACACGACAATACAAGATGAGTCCAGAAGTAAAAGCAGGAATTATTCCAGAAATCGATCGAATGGTTAAACAAGGCATTTTAAAAGAAATAATGAGTAGTCCTTGTAACTCACCAATCATGGGACTTAAAAAGCCTAGTGGAAAATATAGGATAGTGCAAGATTTACGAAAAATAAATAAAATTGTAGTACCATGTTGCCCAATAGTACCAAATCCAGCAGTGATCCTTTATCAGATACCTTGGAATGCGGGCTGGTTTACAGTAATTGATTTATGCCAAGCATTCTTTTCTATTCCTTTGCACCCAGACAGCCAGTATCTTTTTGCATTTAAGTTCGAGGATCGTATCTATGCATGGTGCAGAGTTCCTCAAGGGTACACAGAGAGTCCCTCGATTTTTAATCAGATCCTGAAAAAGTGTTTAGAGTCATTAGTCATGCCTGGAAATTCGGTTCTGGTTCAGTACATTGATGACCTACTGGTGGCATCAAGAACACGAGAGGATTGTGTCATTGACACAATTGCATTACTGAACCATTTGGCTGAAGGAGGACACAAGGTGTCTCCAGAAAAATTACAGTTCTGTCAACAAGAAGTTAAATATTTAGGGCATAAAATAGAAAGAGGAGTAAGAAAAGTGACACCGGAAAGAATAAAAATAATCAAGGAGATGCAACTACCTCAGACGCAAAAGGAAATGAGAATGTTTCTGGGAGTGGTTGGGTACTGTAGGCAGTGGATTAACAGTTTTTCCATGCTAGCAAAACCATTGATACAATTGACACGGAAGAGAGCTAAAGATCCAATTGATTGGAATGATGAATGTTTGGAAGCCTTTGTGAAATTGCGGAATTGTTTATGCGAAGCTCCTGCTTTGGGCATGCCTGATTATTCAAAAGAATTTGCGTTGTTTTGCTGTGAGAGAGAAAATTGTGCACTTTCAGTTTTAACACAGAGACATGGACTGAGCCGACGTCCAGTGGCGTATTTTTCTGCCACATTGGATCCAGTGGCTTCAGCTTTACCTGGCTGCTTAAAAGCAGTAGCTGCTACTTGTATGAGTCTGGAGCAAAGTGAGTCAATAGTGATGGGACATTCAGTAAAAGTCTATGTTCCACACTCAGTTGAAATTCTTCTGACAAGAACAAGAACACAACATCTCACACCTAGTCGGCTGACTAAGTATGAAAGAGTGATTTTGGGAGCAGAAAATGTGACAGTGATAAGATGTACGGTTATGAACCCTGCCACATTATTGCCAGACCCGTGCAATGAGGAAGTAAGAGATGAAATTGATCATGATTGTTTGGATGTGACTGAATTGTGTACCAAGCCCCGTCCTGACATAAAAGAAACACCATTAAAGGAAGCTGATCATGAGTTATTTGTGGATGGGTCTTGTTTGAGGATAGAAGAAGGAGGATTAAGTGCTGCATATGCTGTATGTAAGATAACAGGGGTAATTGAAGCATCCTGTTTACCGAGAGTCAAATCTGCACAAGTAGCCGAATTGGTGGCCTTAACAAAGGCATGCAAAATTGGGAAAAATTGGAGAATAACCATATTTACGGACAGTCAATATGGTTTCGGGGTTGTGCACGATTTTGGCCAACTCTGGATGCAGAGGGGATTTCTGACTTCTTCAGGATCTCCTATAAGAAACAGTAAAAATGTGAAAGATCTGCTGGAAGCATTACAATTGCCAAAAGAAGTAGCAGTTGTTAAATGCGCTGCACATCAGACAGGAAATGACTATGTGGCAGCCGGCAATAGATACGCTGACCAAATTGCTCGATATTGTGCGAAAAATACAATGGCCATAAACAGAAAAGTTGAAACGGGTGAAACCAGCTGCCAACTTATGTTTTTCTCAATTCCAGAAACATGGGATGAGATTAGACAGTTACAAGAAGAAGTTGAGGAAAAGGAAAAAGAAATTTGGATAAAAGCAGCCTGTACAAAAAGGTCAGAAGATGAAGTATGGGTGTACTTAGATGGAAGACCAGTCATGCCAGATTGTTTGCTCTCTAAAATGGCAAGAGTATATCATGGAGCAACACACATAGGGAGAGATTCGATGATCAGATTTGGTAAAATCCGAAATTCAGGGTAGTCGCAGAGAGCCTTTGCCAAAGATGCTTAACCTGTCAGCAACAAAATCCAGGCAGGAAGACAGTGGTTAGCTGGGGAAAAATTGGAAAGGCAGAAAGACCCTTCACGAGGTTGCAGTTAGATTTCATAGAGTTACCTCCTTGTAATGGACTAAAGTATGTACTAGTCATAGTGTATCTGTTCTCAAGATGGGTGGAGGCATACCCCACCAGACGAAATGACAGTCTTACAGTTGCCAAATTACTGTTGAGGGAATTGATTCCTCGTTTTGGTTTTCCAGTCACTTTGGAATCAGATAGAGGACCTCATTTTAATAATGAAATAATTCGATTAATCTGTGCTGCATTTAACATTGAACAAAAACTGCACTGTGCGTATCGTCCAGAGGCTTCTGGAATAGTTGAACAGCTAAATGGCACAATCAAGTCAAGATTAGGGAAAGTGTGTGCATCCACAATGCTGAAATGGCCAGATGCATTACCTCTTGTATTGATGGGTCTCAGAAGTATTCCTGACAGAAAGACAGGAATGAGTCCTCATGAGGTTCTCATGGGAAGGGCAATGAGGCAAGCATTTATTCCTGGAAACAAATTAATGAGTATAACTGATGATCTGGTATTGGACTATTGCAAAGGATTGGCTGAAATGGTGCGTTCTGTCTCCCACCAGGTTGGAGAAGACGCAGTTGAAAGACAGCCAGACCAAGCACATGATTTGAATCCTGGAGATTGGGTGTTAGTGAAGAAACACGCAAGGAAGTCGTGTCTAGCACCAAGGTGGGATAAACCGCGTCAAGTCATACTAGTCACTACCACAGCGGTGAAGTGTGCAGGTTTGCCCAATTGGATTCATGCTAGTCATACCAGAAGAGTACCGAGCCCATCAGAACAACAAGAGCAACCACTGACTGAGCAGGCTGAAACGTCAGAAGTTGAAAGCTGTGAAATTGAAGAGTCTAGAGTGATAGATTCTGAAAGACAACTAAATGACGAACAGCCAAGTACAAGTCAGGAAGATTGGATACCAATAATTGAAATACCTGATGATGCTGTCGAAACAAGAAGAATAACAAAACTGAAAAGGCAGGAAGGTAGACAGGGAAGGACAGGGAAAGAAGAACACACTCAGGTCGAAATAAACAAAGACAATCAGGGACCTGAGGAGGGAGAGTCAGAATTAGAAGAACAAGTTCAGGCAGAAGAAGGACAATCTGAAATAAGACCTGAACAGGATCAGGTAGATCTAGAAGAACAAGTTCAGGCAGAAGAAGAACAAATTATAATAAGACCTGGACAGGTGCAAGTAGAGGAAGGTCCAAGCACAGAAAATAGAGAACAAGGACAGATTGTGCCTAGATTAAGTGAAAATAAAAGGATTCTAGAAGGAGATAGAGAAGGTGAAAGTGCAGTTCAGGTCAAAAGAGTTAGAAAAGGAGACAATTGGCCAGTAGGAGTGAAGAAATTAAAATATTATTTGAGAAAATCAGAAAAGAAACCAGAACAAGTAAATGAAGTCACAAGTCAAACACAATCTAAGCAAACTTTAGTGAAACTCACTCGAAGAAGCCCAAGACTGAGAAATTTAAACAGAAAATACAAGGCCCCTGAGTGGACTTACGTTATACTCGAAGAATTTGAAAACTTAGGCTTAAGTGAAGAAACAGAAAGGGTTCATGTTGCACAGATTGATGAAAGCAAATTGAGACCTCCTTAAAATAAAAAGAAGAAAAGAAAATTTAGCAGACAAAAGAAAGAAAAAGAGAGAAGAAATTTTCTCAGATTAAAATGGCAGAAGTTGAAGTCACCGAAAGACCAAAACGAGGTTTAAAAAGAAAATGTTTTAGATTTTGTTTTTGTAGTATATTATTGGTAGTATTAGTATGGTTATTCCTAACTGTAGGAGTACCTTTATTAATGGAAACAAGTGACAAAAATAATACCATTACTAATGAAAAGGTAGATAGAATAAAGGGAACTAAAATAGAAATAGGGGTAGAAGATGAGGCAAATTATCATAATGAGTCGGATTATAATATGTCTTCAAATGTGTTTGCTAAATTGTTATTTCAGTATGTTAATACAATGGAAATTAAAAATTGCTATGTTTGTATGAAGTTACCCTCATCAGTATCAGAAGGGGTGACATATCACCATATACCTCTAACATATGGTGTGTCATGTAGTATTTTATCAAGTTTATTTTATGCTACAGGGAGACTTCAGTATTTTTATTCAAATCTAGATGTAGTATTTTCAGAATTGCCTATTAGAGAGAAAATGAATCCAGTAGCTAGTAGTAAGAATGCACAATTTATGGGTGAATTCTTTTTAACAATGAGTTCAATAGATATAGCTCAAGCACACGAAAATAATTTAACTTGTACCTTACGTGAAGAAGAAAAGGAGTTTTTGAATTTAGTAGAAGAAAGGAGACAGGATTTAATAAAGAAAGCTGCTGAACAGAAAACCCATGTACCTCCATGGGTTGGGAAAGAGGGAATCTATGCAAATGGCAAAGCTCATGCTGCGATGTCCCTGGATTTTGTGAAAAAGGGAAAATTCTGCCTCCATAGATTAAAGACAGATTATAATAATAATTACATTGGTTCCAGTGAGTGTGAACACAACTTCCTAATTTTAGGAGGGTGGGGACTAAAAGGGGGAACTGATCCTGTATTTCCAGGAGTTTATTATGTCTGCGGGAACAATGCCTATTATAGGTTACCTGCAAGATGGTACGGGAGCTGTTATTTTGGAATAGTTTTCCCGAAAATATATCATGTGGACAGAATCAATGGAATCAATGGAAAATCTAATGAACTAACACGAAGAAGAAGAGCTAGTTTTTCTGAAATAGTAGGAGATATATTTAGTGCATTGATACCCTCAGTTGGAGTCATTCTAAATTTGCAGAAAATTTGTAAATTATCAACCTTAGTTGATCGTCTTTCTACAGACACTGCAGGAGGATTCTTGATGATTAACACAGAGATGGTTGCAATCAGGTCTATGGTTTTACAGAACCGTCTTGCTCTTGACATTTTATTAGCAAAAGAAGGTGGAGTCTGTGGTATGTTGAAAATTCAACATTGCTGCACTTATATTCTGGACAAGAGTAGAGAAATTAAAGGATATATTGAAAACATTACAAGAATGCATAAAGACTTGACCCAACTGGAGGTTGACAGTGTGTGGGGAAAACTAACAAAGAGCATAACATCAATAGGGAAATGGTTTACTAATTTTGGGAAAAGTTTTCTAGGTCAAATAATATTACCATTAGTTGTGATAATAACAATAGTAATGATATTAATGATTACATATAAATGTTGCAAAAATAGAGGGAAAGGAAGAATACATCTAGAAAGAGAAGGAAAAGGAAAGAAACGAAAAAGAGAATATGAGGAGATACAACTAGAAGAAATGAAAGGAAAGATATATAACAAGATGAAAGATTTAGAAGGAAAAGAAATAGAAAATGGAAGAATGAGAAAAGAAATAGAAGATTGAGATGTGCTAAAGTTGGCATCTGGGATGGGATGGGTAATTTTGTGATGGCTTAAAATGCGATCAGAGAGGGGATTGATGGAGCAAGGACTCGTAAAGGAGACTTGCTCGGAAGCAATCCTCTTGTTTAACTCACTAACGAATTACTAACAACGTCTTGTAAATAATAACACGCAAATACAGAAAACACGCGGGTTAGCGAAGCTTGCGTATGTGTGTACTAATATAAATAACAATGAAAACGGACTAATCCAGCTCTAACTGGGAAATCTTTACCGCGCATGCGTCAACTGCATCTACGCAGTATGACGGTACTAATGCTTGGAGGGAAATTCTAGCGCATGTGCAGAAGGCATTAAAATGGAGTCTTGAAGACTCACGTGCATGGCATCTGCTTAGCCGAAATGAAAAACAGCTATTTTACTAATGCTAATGCGGGGAAAGAATTAATAAGTAAAGAGGGTTAGAGTAGAGAGGGGTGGTATACAGTGAAACTATTTATTAGTGAAAGTAACATTTCTTCTTTTGACTTTATTATTAGTGCGCATTTGGGCCTTTCAAGTTTGTCTGAATTGAGCTGACTGATTCAAGTTTGCGCATGTCTACATGAGAGCTGACCCAGAGGGATGACCAAGCTTTTTGACAGCCGTCCAAGGACGAGAATGACGTGCCCTGTGAACAGTGGGTGAAGAGTTCATGCAAGAAGACTTGTATTCATAATGTTGAAATAATTGTATCTAATAAAGTTTGGACATGTATGGGAACGGAAGGAAAGAATAAAGTTTATGGGGATGGGTTTTGCGAACAATGGTTCAATGAAAATAAGTAATATGTAAGCATGGTGTGATGATCATCCCCCCTTGCCTGACCAATTAGAATACGTATTTTTGCGATATTGAAACTTTAGTGGGTGGTACATGGAAAACGAAAGGTATAACTGAGGTAGCTTTAGTTAGTTAGAGAGACGTCGATGCTGGAAGTCGAGAGCTCGGGATGCTGTCGGTGCTGTGGGTGGTGCTGATGCTGAAAGGGACGCTGTGAGATGCTGATGAAGACTCCGAATGCAGAACCATCTATCTTTAATTAATTGGGTTAGACAAGAAGATCGCAGAAGAAACTCGAGGAGGAAGAGAGTGTCAGAGAGGGGTGCGACGCAGTCGTCGGTATTTTAGAGAGGTTAAGTATCCTGTCCTGATTCCTGTCTTGAAGTCTTTGTCTCCTGATCTATCCCGGGGGACCCTT
The DNA here is from genome assembly GCA_963921515.1 of Calotriton arnoldi. Lineage (NCBI taxonomy): Eukaryota > Metazoa > Chordata > Amphibia > Caudata > Salamandridae > Calotriton > Calotriton arnoldi. The sequence goes on along the minus strand of CAWUFW010000920.1, from coordinate 1,754,235 downwards.
ACCAGCCCTTTGGCCAGAGGGTTTGGTCTTCACACCATCCTTGGTAACTATAAATTCATGGTATTTGTAGATGATCTTTTCTCTCTGTCCTCTCCTTTCCAGGCAAAGTTATTGTATGTGTCTGAAATATTTTCTTAATGAAGATTTGATTTGAAATCTTACGAATGAGGGTGTTTGTACTGTAATTTGAAATGGTTCACATTCATTTAATTTAGATAAAGATTTTAAAACTTCCCGAGTCTGTGGTTATTTTCTTTAATTAAAGAATAGTTAATAAGTTATGTTAATTATCACCATCAACTAGTTCAACTAATGGTCCATTGACCAGAGGAAAGAACTTTTTGATCAGTGAAAGGTTAGTTAGGAATAAGAAATAACTAATCCTGAATAAGGAAAAATATAAACTAAACCCAGCGATCTACTTGGATCTGTGTAAGTGTTTATGGGCCCAGGTGAGTATATGGTAGTAGAGTATCTGTTGTTAGTATTAACCCTGGGCGTAGTTCGCGTAGTCGCGCTACGCGAAGACGTCGAAGCGCTACGCGAGCTTCGCGTAGCTTCGCGAGCGTGCGTAGCTGCTTGGCGCGCCCGTTCGCGATGCGTTTTTCTTGCTCGGGAACGCGTCGTTCGTGTTCGGGACGCTGTTTGCGTGCTCGGGGGCGCGAACTTACCCATGCGGTCGCCTATGGGCGCGGCCATTTTGATTTTCACTTGTCCCGCCCGTTCGCGATCCCTTATTTCCTGTTCCGGGTCGCGTATAGCGTGCTCGCGATGCGCATTCCATGTTCGGGAACGCGTTGTACGTGTTCGCGACGTTTTGTGCGTGCTCGGGGAGAAATATCGCGCGAACTTACCCATGCGGTCGCGATGGGCGCGGCCATCTTGTTTTACCACTCTATGCTATGGTTCTGGGCCTGCTTTTCTATCCTCCCTCAATCTTTGCAATCCTTAGTTTTTTACACTGTTTTTCAATTTTTCTTTATTTCTTACCTATCTCTCTCTCTGCCTAAGTCTATATTTTGCATTTTTTTCTACTTTTTACTGTGTTTTTTTTACTTTTCAACTGTTTTATATAACTTTCTTCTTTAAGCTCCTACTTCTTCCCCTAACTTTATTTTTCCCTTCTAACTTTTCTTTTTCACCTCCTCCCACCCCAGAACCATGGCGAAGGGTAGCAGCAGCGGGTCAAAGAAGGGCAAGGCGCGTGCGCCCAATCGCCGCCTGCCTTGCGGCAGACTGCGCCCCGCAGGGGTGCAAGCCCGCCAGCTGTTTACGGAGGAGGAGGTGGCCGCCCTTGTTTTTTTTATTCAGCGCCACCTCCCCTTGACCTTGGCAGCAGGCGGCAGGCCAGGCTCCGGTTACCCGACCCAGGAGCGTCACCGTCGGTGGGCGAAGGTGCGTCGGGCAGTGTTTCGCTGCTCCGCGGTCCGGCGCACACATAACCAGCTGGCCCACCGGTGGTCAGACATTCTTGACCGGGAGCAGGACCTGTTGGACCTGCTAGGTGTCGAGGTCGTGGGGCTTGGTGAGTAGCCAATATATATAGTAGTATAAGTATTGTGATTTGTGTATACATTTTTTACAAATAACAAGAATAATGCTGCTTACATTGCAGGTAAATTACGTTTCAAAATCTTCTGTGATTGTAGGACACAGGTGCTGGGCGGTACTCTTACTTTTTTGCAACTTTGCGCTCGCTTGTCATTATTATGTAAGAGTTTACTTTAGAGAACTTCAGTTAGGTAATGCTATTGCTAGAGAGACTGTAGTCCTTCCTTTGTCCTCCTGTCAAATAGTGGTGGATGGATTTGATACTAGGTTTAGTTACTATTAGTTGATAATTTTTGAACGGTGTGCGTGACGCATCCTCTGTCACTGAGTGCTGCTTACCCCAGTCCTTAGTAGAACCTTTTGTAGTTTGTTTAGTGAGTGGTACTGGTAAGCTTAGCTTAGCAGTGTCAGTCAGCTGCAGAACATCAGACGCAACCAACCAACAATTTGATGTATGCATTATGCACTGACTTTATGCATGTGTCCTCCTTCTCACCTATGCATTTTTGATGGAAAAAAAAATGGAAATGCATGCTTAATGAACAATTGGCCCGCCTGGAATAGGTGGGCTAGGTCAGGTGGTACTTAGGCTTAGTTAGTGTTCTGGATTTTATTTGAATCAATCAGAATGGAACACTGAATTAGTGTTCCCCAATAAGTAGACTGTCCGTGAATTCCGCAAGCCAGTAGGCGATCGGATTAGATAGGTCAATTTTATAGCAATTTTTGTTTCCTAAAACGTTTTTTGAGCGTTTTTTTTAAGATAATTTATTTGTTTCACAGCAATCATTAATGTTTGTGTCTTTCTTTTTCTTTATTATATCTTACATGATCACTGATCTGCAGCACCCAGGGGCAAGAAGACGGGGTCCGAGTCGGCGGGACAACCACCAGAGGACCGCTCCTCTACCGAGGGCCCTGCTGCTGGTCCCAGTAAGTCCTCCAGTGGTTATATTAACAATTATATTGCCCTAACTTTTACTGGACCTTATTTATTCAGAACTATTAATTCTGGCTCCACTCCCTAATTATATTTTTTACAAAAGATTCTTTGATCTTGACTTGACTATCTGTTTCTAAATTCTGGTTATCCCTGCCTCTAAGTTGTAACTGCCTCTGCTATGAATGTCTGTACTCGGTACTACTACTATTAGTCTGTCGCTAAGCTTGCCCAGTTTGCATTGCCACTCTTTATTGTACGGTTTTGAATAAAACTCAGATTGACCAATACTAATAGCTCTAGCCACTGAGTCCAGTCCTTTCGGTTGTCCTCTTCTAGGCTTCTTAATCTTGAGGCTTTGACAATTACCACAAACAAAATGCACAACCAGATATTTGACTATTTTTGATAGGATATAGTACATACTACTTGTATTCTGCACAGCCCCATGCAGAACTATGCACAATGAAAGAGGATGTTGGTGATGAGAGTTTGGAACTTGGACGTTACTCACACCTCAGTCAGAAGTGAACCCACAATCCCCTGAACGACTAGCTAGTGTCTCATTAGGTCCCCGAACCCCCACCCGAAGATACCCAATGATTATGATTCCACAACCCAGAACATAACACACTTTCGCTCACTCACTCGTGTAAGTCCACCACCACCACCACACCAAATACCACATAGTCTATGTGTAAGTTCAAAAGGTTTATTTTCAAATGACAACTTCTGTATGTTGTTGTTCTATAAAATTCAGTGTACTCCAGCCAGCTCCAACAGCAAAATGCATAAGATTAAAACAATAAAAATTGTTGCAACAAGTGCATGATGATATAAGACAAAAGATCTGTGTGAATTCTGGGCGACTCCTCACCGTAGAACGTAGAATTACTGGTTACATGCATCATTCATAAGCTCTGCAAATCTCTGGTTCGTACTCGTAGAAGGGAATCCTCTGCCTGAGAAAAATGGTGCGTGTTAATGCAAGCATTTGTCAGTCCTGCCAAAAAACTGTAACATGTTACCTATGGCTAAGTAATACGGACTAACGGAACTCCATAACAAAGTGGCTTGTTTTCCGACCTCTTGTACGCAACGCTCAGACAGTAGCTGTATGTGCTCATGTGGGCTCAAAAGGCGTCTTACTGTTACTGCACAACAAGCTGCGAGGTAACATGCGCAAAAGACATGAAGCGAAAAATGGTTGCATGGCTCAGGCTAACTTTGCAAAGAGTAGAGTATAGTATAATAATGACCTTAGGGACCATAATAACACTACTAGTGTCTGTCTACTGACTGTACTCTAGTACCCGATTTGGACTATTGAATGTGATTTATAATAATAATATGTATTAACCTTTTTTCAATCTTGCTAGTGAAAAATAATAAATAGGGGAGGTGTACAGGCATCTAAAAATGTGTCATGTTTTTGCTAGGCGTACTACCGACCACCAGTGCCGGTGGGGCCAGCGGCGATGGCGTTGCGGCCATTCCGGAGGGGGCAGGAGATACAGGGGGTGAGCCAGCAGCAGTGGCGGGCGGTGGTAAGTTATATTCATGACTTATTGACATTGCACTAGCTGGAAGGGTGTGTGGAGTGGACTTCACTCACTGTACTGTTGTTGAGACTTATTAGGTATGAAGTTGTAGTGAACATTATACAACGGTTAATAAAGAAGACACCCTTTACTTAGCAGCATGAGCAATGCAGTACCAATAGCATTACCAGCGTGACTTCATTAACCAATGGCCTCTTATATCTGACTCCAACTCAGCTGTGAAAGTTTTATGGAGGAGACTAAAAGTCAGATCAGATGACCTTGATGGATGTGTTGAACAAAAAGGGAAAGAAGGGTGGAAGGAGGAAGGGCGGGCGAGATTTAATATGACGACTGGCAGAGAAGGATACGTTGGAAGCATGGATAGGTGGCTGATAGGAATCAGATGCATGTGTTGTTGAAGGATGGGTGGGAGGTGAAAGAAGAATGGATGCCTGCCTGGGTGGAAGACACAGTATGGGTGGATACTGTGGATAGCAAGAATCATCAGCGGTGTTTGGGTGAAACTCTAAGCCAAGGCAAGCAACGGAGTGAGTGGACGCATGCGTTGTTGTTGGTGAAACAAAGTAACGTTTGTGGAGAGATTAAGAAGAATGATTGACATTTACTTAGAATGGATGGATGCCTGTATGTATTCATCATAGACAGCATAGGTGGAGACTGTCACGGGATGCACAGTTTTAGGGAATGTTAAAGAAACCGCGCCAGCGTACCAAAGCCGATGTGGGGAGGGGCAGGGTGGGGGTAGTAGTAAACAATGTATTACGCGGGCAAATACAGGTAACTTTACTGTAACATACAAATAAATAAAGTGAATTTCATTGTGCGCACTGCACCGCCAAATGCGATGCAGTGTGCGCAACAAAATTAGTTTCATTTATTTATATGTTTACTTACCTGTAATTGGCCGTAATCCATAGTTTACTACCCCCATCCTGCCCCTACCCACGCCACCGCCCGGCCAAACTCCCCGAGTCCCACCAACGACCGCTACTGACCTTATGTCGTTGTCCCATATAAAAGCAACGATCATTGGATCAGATATATAATCTGCCTTTTTGTAGTAGCCAAGGCACTGTGAAATTGAGCAATTGCCCTCCATGTAACAGAGAGAGTATGGCCAGTGCCACCCGTAATAGAAAAATACGAGCTTCCCCACCTGCAAACAGTAGTAAATCAAACTAATGTTACTCTGCGTCATGACTCGTATGTTTGTCTTGGCTTCAAGCATAGATGACCGAGCTGGCAATGCCGGCTACAACCAGGTTATGTCATTTCCCTAAACTAGAGATAAGAAGAACACTGGTGTACTGTGTACTGCTTGGAGTCCATAGTGCTAGTATAATGCCTGAAACTCCCACAAATGTTAGAGGCCGAGGAAGTGGGAGGATAGATAGATTATTACCACAAATGTTATGTACTGTGCTTCTTGCTAGTGCTACTGTGCCATTATGTGTTGAATTAATTTTGTGTTACTGTTTAGGTAAGAGTACTGGTTACAACAATATTTTTTTTCTTTCTTTTCCCAAGACAAACCATCGCGGAAGGAGTTGGCAGTCAGGGCCCGGCGCCGGAAACTGGAGGCCATATGCCGGGAGTACCGGAGGCTGGTGGCTCTGGCGGAGGAGGAGGAGGAGGCGGCAGCAGCTGCAGCCTCGTCCGATGCCCCGGGCCCCAGCCAGGCCCCAACTCCAGCGGTACGGCGCCGCGGTCTGATAGCCACCCGCCGCAATTCATTAGCAGCCAGCACTGCTGTCCCCCATTGTGGATGCCACTGCAGGGCATTCCGCAAGAAGATTCTCCTCCGGATGGCACGGCAAGAGGAGCAAATGGAGGAGCGGGTGAAAATCCTGGTGGACAAACACCTCAAAGCCCGCCGATTATAACATCGAGGACCCTGTTGCTTTGCCCCTTTTTATTCCTTGTTTTGGTGGGTGGGAATTGGGCGTTGGGGTTTCGGGACATTCTTTGGACTTTTTTCGTTTTGGACATTGGTTGGGGTTAGGGAGAGGGGTGGGTCAGGTGTGGGATAGTTTATTTTTGTTAGGGTAATAAATTATATTTATACTTAAACATACAATGTTAATGTTTTGTGGGGGGTTACTGTTTTACGAATTAACGTCACATTGGTTTGCTTGCTGCTGCAGGGCCGCAGCCAGTGTTTGATTTAAATAATCTGCCGATGATGTATAACAAACAGATAGATGCGGTACCCCTCACTGAGTTATTTGTCCTACTAGTATTCTACCTCCCACCAAACTTATCTTACCTGTGATTGATGATGACTACGTTCGGCACAGCGATGGCTGCATGGTTTCCATAGAGAATGTAGAAGATGCCATGGTTGTGGTGGTAGTACTAGAGTAGACACTGGCAGTAGCATTTGCTAAAAAAATTAAAAAAAGAGACAGTCACTTGCCTGAGAAAAACTGTGGGAGGAGTAGTCGAACGAAGTGAAATACAGTACAGAAGACGACTGCCAAACAAACAATATTGCAGTTGCAACTGCTAAAGTCAAATTAAACATAATGGTGGCGGGGACAGCCTAGTACAAGAAGTTATAAACTGCAGTTGTGCTGTCGAGTGAGTCACTTAACTTAACACAATCGTAATTCGTAACCTTTACTGCTGTGTGGTAGGAGTTTGATGATTAATCCAATCAATGACGGCAATTAATTATGATGTACTACTATTAGCCGTTGACGGCTTGCACAATGCACATAGACTGAGCATGGGTGGCCAAGCAGAAGAAGCTCCTCGCCCTGCCTTGCAATTGAATTAGTGTTGCTTTCACCACATCTGCCCCAGCAAGCGTGTGATCAATTGGTGTACATTTTATGTAGTCACATCACACCTCAATATAAATCACAGCCCGGGGGAAGAGGGTTAGGGTTTGATGAATGGATGGGAAGGGGGTTTGGGGAAAGGTTTGAAAATGAAAAACAGTACGCATGGACAACAAAAGCAAAGCGCAATCTTGGCAGACGACCATGATCTTATCCAAAAAATCAATAAAGCGAGAAAAGGGAAATGCATGCGTTAATGATGATGAAGATTAGATAACTTGATGGTTAATGAGTAGTACTTAATAACTCCTACTAGACAATTAGACAGTACAGGGCACCAGTATATTCTATGCAATTTGCCTTGCCTGTAATATGCCCTCAGAGACCCAAATTCCATGTTGTACTGGGCTTACTTGTAAAGATAGCAAAGACAATTAAAAAACATTTGTAGGGATCAATTAGCAAACAAACACACAACACACAGTCCTAATGATTGCAGAGAAAAAAGGATTCAAATTAATTAAAAGATGAATGATGAATGATACTAAAGTTACTGTATTATCATGCTAAAATTGTGGAGTTGAATCTCGTCCTTCCTCTTGGTCCTATCTTCCATGGACGCTCCGCACATCAATCTTGGTGGCCTTCCTGATGCCGATTGGTAAGGTAAATGTGAGTTGTGTCTCCCAGTATAGCAAGCACAGGGTAAAGGCCGGCCTGTAACGTCTAGATGGAAAAACAAAAGGGGTATTGAGAAATCAATGAATAAAAAAAAAAAAACATCATTTACGGTGGAGTCCAAGAAGAGAAGAGAGAACACTTTCAGAGTGAGGCGGCTTGGATATATCGTGTAGATTCTGTTTACAGCATTAAGCTACAACAACAACAGGACAGAACAGGCCCACCACAGCACCAGCCCGTGACCCAACCTCCATTTACCTTAATTTTTGACATAGCCAGACAAAAGGCATACACAGCAACTTAGCATTTTCCTAATTAAGTGACAAAATCAATGCGCCGCTGTCAGTCATCACTACACTCGACTAGACCACTACATGGACATGTAGGTCTGCTGTGTTTACTACTTTCTTGTTGAATTGTTGTGTTTATGTTTACCTTATGCCACTTCATGAAATGCAGTTAGTCCTTGAATCATCTCCGATCCAACTGAATGACTGCGCGCGAAAAGATAGTATGGTCATCATCATGGTGTGGTACGTGTTGTCCAACTACAACTCAGTCTGTATTGACTCCGATTAAGTCCATATTCCATATTAAAAAATTGCAACAGATATTGGCCTGCACCTGCAGTAGTAGGAGTACAATTTGGTTATTAAACAACAAGAAAGGAAACATTGACTGTCACTTACTTACTTGAGTCACTTTGTAGATTAACTAGTAGAGTAGAGTTCGACTTCATGCACAACATCAACAACAAACAACAGCAATCGCTCAGAGTCTGCAAACATCCAATGCATTCCATCATTACCTGTCTTGCTCTTCTCTTTGGCTGTCAGATCATCAGATGCCTAGTTCTGACATTTTTTTTTTTTTTTTTTGCGGGGCAGTGGCCTCATCATTATTACTCCAGTCCACATTCATTTTGAGTGTTAGGCGCTGTTTCGGTTTTCGTCTTATTCATCTGTGGCACTTCTTTGTCACAGTTTAAGTTGCTTCCCATGGTCAGCACTGTGATGATGGTCCGCGGCCTGTGTAGTGCTCATTGCTGGTCATTTGAGTTTGCACAAATGTCAGCAAGTTTCTTCGAAGAGTCTCTTGTCTTTCTCTGCCAAGTACCTTCTGTCCTGACAGTGAGGACCTTTGGATGCCTGCTGAGGCTGTAGCCTTCGGACACTGATGAGTTTCAGCTCGAAAACAAAACGGAGGATAGCTATAGTAGTCACGTTTCACTTCTAATGGAGGCGGGACTGGTAAAGGCAACATTTCTTGTACTAATGTCTGGCTTGATGGAAATGTACTCGTGCGAGACAGGAAGATGAAGCAGGACTCTGAAGAGTGGACAGTTAAATGCACAGACGTGCAACTCCAATAGGGAAATAAAAAGAAGACGGTGGTGATGGTTTTGTTGTGATTTGATTTGAACCAGAAAGACAGATACACAGACACATAAAGGAAGGAAGAAAGCAACAATTTGAAAGCCTAGTTGTCAGGGAAGAGGAGCTCGTCCTCAAACTCTGGTGGTTCGGACAGAAGTAGGTCCTGTAACGCACTATTTACGTCATCCAAGTCGCTCTGCTCTTCCTGCTGTGATTCACGTATTTTGTAATCCGGTGGTATAAAGTGCTGATTCATTTTGATCATGGTTAACCTCTCCACGCTTTGGGCCGAGAGACTGGTCCTTTTCGAAGTTACAATGGCACCAGCAGCACTGAAAACACGCTCAGAAGAGACACTTGCGACAGGGGAAGCGAGATACTTTATCGCCAGCCTGCTGAGCACTGTCCATTGGCTTCTTTTCCCATACCAATACACCAATGGGTTTCCATCCATGAAGACCTCTGTTGGGTCATCCAGATAGGCCTGGACCATCCGCTCAATGTTAAGGGGTGCTCGGATGTGCTCGGCCGGTTTTGCCTTTGCATCAGCACTGGACTTACCATACCCCTGCTGTAGAAACCAATCAGTTGCACATTGTGCTGCGGATGATCCTGTTCTTGATGTTATTGTTGGTGTAGGTGACTGCTGGGAGGCAAATGCACTGCCCTCAGGCTCCGAAGTATAACTTGACTCTGGATGCCCTGTAGTACTGGTTATGGCCTGTGGTGGGGGGCCTGTAATTAACAGCCGTTCGCTTTCGAAAATAGTTGCTTCCTTAGCTATCAAAGTTTTGTAGTTGGCAACATCCACTTCCGAAAAAGGAATTACTGCCTTGCTGTTCAGAAATACTTTGTACCGTGGATCCAAAATTGTGGCACTAATGTAATGTGGTTGTGACAAAATTTTATTTTTAATCCTTGTATTTTCCGATAAGCGAGCGGCTAAGGTCTCCGCCAAATGATATGCGTCTTGTTTGTCATCCACACCTGCGTACGTTTCAGACACATCCTTCAGCTGTTGCTCTAGCATGTGCAACAATGGGATAGCTTGGCCCATAGTACAGTCCTCCCTGCTGACTTCACGTGTGAAGATCTCAAAAGGAAGTAGCATCTCAGTCAGGCATTTAATGAGGTCCCATTGAGCCATCTCAACGGTCATGCCTCTCACAGTAGGTTCCCCTATTCTTTGCATGACATAAGCATTGAGTGGTATGTACAGTTCAAACAGACGATCAAGCATATAATAAGTTGAGTTCCAACGTGTTGGCACCTCCTGGATGAGCGCTTTGACTGGCAGTTTATGCTCACGTTGAATGACCCTCAGCTGCTTCCGGGCTTTAAAAGAATGGCTGAAATGTGTGCATATTCTTCTGCAGGTGACCAGTAAGTTGCTGACTTTTGATTCATTTTTCAAAAAGTCTTGAACAACAATGTTAATGCAGTGTGCCAAACACGGGACCCTGAAATAGCCACCATTGCGCATGGCCAAAACTACATTACTGCCGTTGTCCGTGGCAACAAAACCAATCGTAAGCCCTCTTGGGCGCAGCCACTCAAAGACCTTGGTGTTAAACTCTTCCAAAATGTTTGCAGCAGTATGAGATTTCTCCATGGCAAACATGGCTACAGTTGCATGTTTGCGAGTGGCATGAAAAATCTCTGCAGTATCAACACCAGCAGATAGCTGTTCTCTAACACCCACAAAACTGATCCAGTGTGCAGTGATGCACATGTAATCTGTGGCTTGGCAACTGGTCCACATGTCTGTAGTCAGGTGGATACTGTGAACAGCACTCTGCTTCAAGGCCTTTCCTAGCAATTCCAGCACGTCGTGATGTAGTGCTGGAACTGCAACTCTGGCAAAATAGTAGCGGCTGGGAACATGCCATTTTGGGCAGATGGTTGACACAAATTCCACAAAACCCAACCCTTCAACAAAAGAAAAAGGGAGAAGGTCCAGTGCTAACATTTTAGCCAGCTTCGCATTGTACAAACGTGCTATTGGGTGGTTGCGTTCGTACTGCCCCTCACCCCCAAACATGCTGATAATGGTAGGCTGCATGGTTTTCCTTTCTCTTAGGCTCAACGCACTTTTTGGTAGTGCGGACCTGGTACTTCTTGGTGTCTCCGGCTGACTCTTACTCTTGTGCCACTGAGATGTTGCTGAAGATGTGTGCAACGTTAAGACTGCACTGCTGGGGTCAGGGACACCTTGTGTACCACTAGTGAGAATGTCTCCCTGTCCTTCCTCTTCCACCGTGATCGGATCTTCTTCTACTCCTTTATCCCCACCAACACCAATGGTTGCAGTTTTTTTTCTGTCGCGAAGGTGGTCCTCCCAGCTGATCAAGTGGTGTTTTTTCAGATGGGTCATTTGGCCTCCGGTACCATAGTTTGTACCAAGCTTACCACGACTAACAGAGGTATTACAAATGGAGCATATAGCAATGTTCTCCTCCTTTTCGCTAACCGTAAAGAAGTCCCAAACTGGGGAGCTTAACTTTGGCCTCCTGCTGGAGGTGCCACTTCCAATGCCGGATGATCTGTAGGGTGTGTGTTGAATTTGACTCTGTGCTGCTGTACCACTACCTACTCCTACAGAGGTGGTGGTTGTGCTGGATGTAGGTCGCTGCCGGGCCTTTGCTAATGCAAATATGGAAGCTGTAGGTCGTGTTGGTGTTACCTGTGGAGGTATGCGTGCTACATCCCTCGCAGCGATTTTGGATAGAGTAAGAATGTTGGTCTCCATCTCCTCGGGGCCGGGAGTGATGTTCGTGATGACTGGCTCGTCGTCATCATCATCATCATCTTGCTGTTCTACATCGACCTCCATAAGTGTAAGGCTTTCTGGAACCTTCCTTTTCCCTAGCTTGGTCTTGGAACGTGGCTCCCTCTCAGACTCAGTTTGAGGCTTCCAAGTGGCATCTAGATCATCAGAAGGGGGCTTGGCGAAGAACTCGATGGACTACCCCTCCTTTTCCTTGCTGGGGATTTGGAAGACAATGGATCTTCTGAATGAGTGGCTTCTTCTTCTACCTCTGCATGAGGCTCAATTTCCTGAACTGCCCCTACTTCAGGAGGAACAACAACTACTATTGCGGGCGGTGGTTGCGGCTGTTGTTGTTGACCACTTATCTGCTGTGTTTCCTCCTGCGTTGATTGGGTACTACTTTGAGATAGCGATAAGTTTATCTCCGGCTCAGCATCACTGCTTTCCACCATTAGGCTGGCTACCTCTTCCCCACTCATGTGCTTGGCCCTGGGTTGGTGGGTTGGGTCCACTGATGCGGATGTGCTGCCCCCAGCTTGCCCCCGGACACCGCTGCTGCAGGCGCAATTTTTTTTCCCCAAAAAAGGTACTGGCCGGCACACCAGACTTCAGTGTCACTTGCTTCTTCTGTTCCTTCTTCTTCTCAATAGCAACTTTCTTGGTACTGGAGGACCTGGTACCTGCTTTCTTTGGGCCCATCTTCTTCAGATGTCAGCAGCACTCAGTTGCAGAGATGTCTGGTCAGGTCACACGTCACGTTGTGTGTCCAGCAGCAGGATGTCTGTCTGGAAGTGCAACAGGCAATGATGAGAGACACACCTCCTCCTCAGTCTTTGTGCACCTAAAAGCAAAAAAGCCAGAACATCAGTCAAACATAGCACAAATCAAACAAATAGAATATAGAACTTAGTGTGTGGTGGCCTCAATTATTAAATTTCAGAAACTCTTCCAACAACAACACACAGTGTAGCCATTTGTGAGACGTTGACAACAAGGCCAGGGCTTTCCTGGCTACTGTACACTCTGGAAGAATAAGAATATTAAAGAACAAAAACTAAAATGTACTGGAGCATGTTTGGCCTAAATTTGTGCATCACGTGTGATGTATTATATAGCAGCATCAGGGAGCTGCAGCTGGCAATGGGGATGGATTTGGAAGCAGTAAAACAAGAGGAAAAATGGAAAGACACGCAGGCCTATTTGGCAAAAACAGCACACTAATAACTACCACAACAAAATGGCCCCCAGAAACATGGTGACTCACAGGCACAAGGCACGGCAAACAATGAACTCAAGCAGGCCTATATATGGGCAGACAAAGGATGCCTTATAAAACACACACCGCTTTAATGCAAAAACTAAAATCCACATGGCTAAAAACACTTTGGAAAGTTAGACAACCACTACAACAACACTATTATAATGACACAGTACACACGCAAAAAATGCATTTATTTACCACACCCAATAAGTGAAATAGTCAGACCCTCCAAAAAAAGCCACATTTCGCAATTCAATTTAATCTATTCAATGCCATCTATGGCCTAAATGATGCCAAAATTCCACAGACTACACAGAAACAGTTTTATGCACCCATGGTGACTACCTCTGGGCCTACTGGCATACTGGGCCGCAAGCTTGGAGGCCTATGGCAAAAGCACAGTGGCTGGTTTAACAAAATGGCCGCCGCCCACATGGCCAGGCCACCCAAAATAACAAAAAGTGAAGACAAAGGACAGGACCAGGCAGTTGGAGACTCTGGGAAACTTGCTACCTCTTGGAAAAAATTGTAAAACAAAAAATAAATGACTCCTTGATCACCAAACTACATCTAAATGACAACCTGAGGAGTTTTTTGTGCAAAATGAACTAAATCAACATTTTCGAGAAGGTTTAATGATGCTCGAGAGATATTGTTCGCCAGATTGTAAATTCTGCGTGTTCGGCATCGCGATCGTCACAAATTGTCGTTATCGCGCGCGCGAAAACGTACATTGAGCGCGCGAAGAAGTTAAAAAGTGTAAGTCCGCGTTGTCGCGCAGTGCGGACTTGCCCAAAGTCCGCGAGCTGAACGCCCAGGGTTACCTACTGGCTGAAAAGGCCTATTTATTTAACAAACACCACAAAAAATAAAATACGCCCCAAAAACCACTTTTACCAATTAAAAACAATGCCATCCATGGCCTCAATTATGTTACAATTCAACAGACAACAAAAAACAGTTTTTATGCACCCATGAGGATGACTACCGCCGGGCCTACTGGCACACTAGGCCGCAAGCTTTGAGGCCTATGGCAAAAGCACAGTGGCTGTTCACACAAAATGGCCGCCAACACATGGACAGGCCACCCAGAACAACAAGAAAAGGAAGACAAGACAGACAATGCAGGCCTATGGCAAAAGCACAATGCCTGGCTTCACAAAATGGCTGCCACCCACATGGCCAGGCCACCCAAAATAACAAAAAGTGAAGACAAAGGACAGGACCAGGCAGTTGGAGACTCTGGGAAACTTGCTACCTCTTGGAAAAAATTGTAAAACAAAAAAAAATGACTCCTTGATCACCAAACTACATCTAAATGACAACCTGAGGAGTTTTTTGTGCAAAATGAACTAAATCAACATTTTCGAGAAGGTTTAATGATGCTCGAGAGATATTGTTCGCCAGATTGTAAATTTTGCGTGTTCGGCATCGCGATCGTCACAAATTGTCGTTATCGCGCGCGCGAAACGTACATTGAGCGCGCGAAGAAGTTAAAAAGTGTAAGTCCGCGTTGTCGCGCAGTGCGGACTTGCCCAAAGTCCGCGAGCTGAACGCCCAGGGTTACCTACTGGCTGAAAAGGCCTATTTATTTAACAAACACCACAAAAAATAAAATACGCCCCAAAAACCACTTTTACCAATTAAAAACAATGCCATCCATGGCCTCAATTATGTTACAATTCAACAGACAACAAAAAACAGTTTTTATGCACCCATGAGGATGACTACCGCCGGGCCTACTGCCACACTAGGCCGCAAGCTTTGAGGCCTATGGCAAAAGCACAGTGGCTGTTCACACAAAATGGCCGCCAACACATGGACAGGCCACCCAGAACAACAAGAAAAGGAAGACAAGACAGACAATGCAGGCCTATGGCAAAAGCACAATGCCTGGCTTCACAAAATGGCTGCCACCCACATGGCCAGGCCACCCAAAATAACAAAAAGTGAAGACAAAGGACAGGACCAGGCAGTTGGAGACTCTGGGAAACTTGCTACCTCTTGGAAAAAATTGTAAAACAAAAACAAAATGACTCCTTGATCACCAAACTACATCTAAATGACAACCTGAGGAGTTTTTTGTGCAAAATGAACTAAATCAACATTTTCGAGAAGGTTTAATGATGCTCGAGAGATATTGTTCGCCAGATTGTAAATTCTGCGTGTTCGGCATCGCGATCGTCACAAATTGTCGTTATCGCGCGCGCGAAACGTACATTGAGCGCGCGAAGAAGTTAAAAAGTGTAAGTCCGCGTTGTCGCGCAGTGCGGACTTGCCCAAAGTCCGCGAGCTGAACGCCCAGGGTTACCTACTGGCTGAAAAGGCCTATTTATTTAACAAACACCACAAAAAATAAAATACGCCCCAAAAACCACTTTTACCAATTCAAAAGTAAACAAGGCCATCCATGGATGCCCGGCCTACATGATGTTTAAACTTTAAATTCAACAGACATCACAGAAACATGCACCCATGGGTACCTCTGGCTCTAGTCTGGGCCTACTGGCTGAAATTCCAATCAAAGAAAAACAACTAGGCCCCTGCCGAAACTACAGGCCACAACAATACATTTTAAAAAATATGGAAATCCCCCCAAAAAATGTAGGTACAAACAAGCCCCAATCAAACAAACAAGTACACCAATTCTCCAACTTACTTGTAAAATCTCAAATCCAAGAGTCCTCAAATCCAATCCAATGATATGATGCAGCAGACAGACACAAAAAGTGATCCTTCCAGCTCCAAATCCAAATGAAAGTGAACAGCACATGGACAAAACACTGGGAGGAGCCTGCTGGACAGGAACAGGAAGTTTGAGAATCAGGGGCACTTCCTTCCTCTTGGAAAAAAAGAAAAAGGACTCCTTGCTCACCAAACTACATCTCTAAATGACAACCTGAGGAGTTTTTTGTGCAAAATGAACTAATTCATCATTTTCGAGAAGGTTTTATGATGCTCGAGATATATTCTTCGCCAGAATGTAGTTTCTTCGTGTTCGGGATCGCGATCTTACCAACACTGCCGCCGGAAGTCAGATCGCGCGTCCGAATGACGTGTTCGCGGTCGCACACTCTCGCGGGAACTTGCGGCCGGATTCCAAATCTCGTGGCGCCCGCGAACGGATAGGAAGTCGCGTCGGCGAACGCAGAATCACGGTAGGTCGTTACCGCGCGCGCGAGAACGTATATTGAGAGCGCGATGAAGAAAAACAGCTACGCTACGCCGCAAATTGCGTAGTGCACGGTAACTTCGCGTTCTACGCGAAACGCGAAGTTACCGCAACTTCGCAAGCTTCGCGAGCGTAGCGAAGTTCGCCGCCCAGGCTTAGTTAGTATACCGCTGGATCAGCCTCATATTACCTTTAACCATGAACCTTCCCAGAGAATGATGTCATATGGCCTAACCCGATGACATCCCAATAATTTAAATCACTGAACTTCCATACTGACTGCTTAATGTAACAATGCAACAAAGACAACGGCCTATTTTGGATTCCAGCTATATTAATTTGATGACATGATATGCCCTGGGAAACATTACTCATTTTTCTTTGTAATTCATGAAAGATTGTGGGGCATATTATCAAGCCCATTATCGCCGCATTAGCGGCACTTTTCCTGCCGCTAACGTGGCGATCGCTAAGTATCGCCTAAATGACTATCGCCATCGTAAACAAGTTAGCGGGAGTTTTCTACGCCGTTCCCTGAAGCTATCGCCTGTTACCGACGTGTTGATAATACGTCGCTAACAAGGCGATAAATATCAGGGAAAGAAGGCGATACAAAAAATACCGCTAACCAAGGTTGGCGATAGTTATCGCCATTCCTTGGTAATATCCCCCATAGTTTTTCTATCCTTGAGCTACATTTTCAAAATCTATTTTTTTTATTATCTTAATGTGCATTTTGTTTAATATATATTTTTTCCCATTTACCCTTTGCTTTTACTGTAAATATATTAATATATTTTGAGAACCTATTATAGTGCTGGGTCTTTGCAAAACCCTAGAATCCTGGCTGGACATTCACACTTTTATTCCAACTCTAATGAGTATGTTCTACGGTGTTTAAACACAAAGGGGCATAATCTCAAGAACGTGTGATAACTATTGCAAGTGTAGCTTAACGCAACCCTACACATCGCAGTCCATCGCGGGAAAACAACTCCGTGTTAACGTGGTATTCACAACTCGGCGGTACCATGCGATAGTCACAGGACAACGCGTCAAATGAACGCATTAAAAACAACGCGATGCCGCAAAAACACGAAACCCCAACGCGAAAATAGTAGCGATGACGCCAATCGCGATACAAAAATCTACGAAAACCAGCCACAGGTCTGCAATTCCCACGCGTCATGCAGGAAAATGCACCATAAAAGTAGAAAAAAACATACCAACAAAAGCCAAACAACAGCAAAGCACAATGGAGGCAGCCGGAGCAAGTACAGAGGACAACCAGAACCCCACAAGCCCCACGGAGGACCAGCCTGGGACCTCCGGGTCAGGGAAGGGCAAGGACAAGAAGAAGAGGAAGACGAAGTTCAGTCCGCAGGAAAACAGGATCCTGATAAAGGAGGTGATAGAACACCATCAATCACTGTTCGTCACCTCCACTGTGTCACTGGCAACTAAAAATAGAATATGGCAGACCATCGTGGACAAGGTGAATGCAGTCGGAGTGCTGAAGAGGACAATGGACGAGGTCAAGAGGCGCTGGAACGATGTGAAGCGCAAAACCAAGCTGAAATTCGCAAACAACCGGAAGGCAGCAATGCAGACTGGAGGTGGGAGTCCAGCGCCACAGGAGGAGCTGGACGAGATGGAGGAAATGGTGTCCACAGTCATCACTGGGGAGACGGTGGCAGGAGTCGGGGGACCGGACACTGCTCAACATGACCGGACACAACAGCAACAGGGTGAGTAACCACCAGGGACTGGGGGGATGGGGGGAGATGGGCACAATGGCACACATGCACAATTAAGCATAGCACATCTGCGGACAAACCATGCCCCAGACCCACAACTCCCACCAAGAGACCAATGCACACAGGTATGCAACATCTCAGCACTGCAGAAGCACAGAACCCAGAGGCACACCGCATGGAAGGGAGGAGGGCAGCTAAATCAGAGCTGCAGGGGCGACTCCCCCAAAATGCGGCACACACACATAACATACAGAGCACATCAACATTGACAACAAGGTGGTACAAACCGCAACTCGTCCACAACAGAACAGAGGACACAACAGGTGCCGCATGTGCGTAGAAACTGGTCAATCACATATGGCACTGCAGGGAAATGTGAGTTGACATTGTACAAGTACAAACTCACATTCGTGATGTAGTCGGAATGTCCACTGTCCTGCATCAAATACGCAGCTCCCCCCAAACAGTCACAATGTACACTGTCATGCAGTCTGAATGCAGACATGTACAATGCGTCAACATACATGTGTACACAATGTCAAACTGCATCTCCCCTTCACATTGCAGGGGGAAATCCAACAGCTCCTGCAGAGCAGTCTGAACCTCTCTTCTCGAAGAGGACAAAGAGGACCACCACACCTTCGACTCAGACGCCCTCGAACAGCTCGTGGAGAGCCTCCGCAGCCCACTTCCAGGATCAGGGCAACCCAGCTGCCACGAGGAGCCCCCCCTGCACAGTACACACAGCAGGCAGCACCCACCACCACGGCTGCCTCCCAGGACCCCCACGACGAACACATGGCCTTCCAACGCCGTGTGTTGGGGTGCCAGGAGAAGCTGGCTGAACAGGTGCAGGTGGGGTTCGACCACATGGCAGCCAAACTAGACGCCATACGTGGGTGTCTAAGTCCCATCAGGGACCACTCACAGTCCCTAACGGATGCCCACAGTCCACTCCATGCCCTCCAACGGACCATGGCTAACATCGCCAGAGTCCTGACTCTGCGACAGGAACGACTGTCTAGCCAGAGTTCCTCCAGCGACCTCACCCGGGAGTTGGGACACATGCGGAGGATCGTGGAGAACATGGAGCGGACGCAGGCGGAAAGAGCGGCTGCCACGGCTGCACACCAGTGAGAGGTAGCTGGGTCCCTCAATGCCCTAAAGACCTTCCTCATGGCATTGCTGCCACAAGGCCTGGCGCTGATGCATGCTGCTACTACCACCCCATCCACATCTCTGGCACCTGATGTGTCTGTGCCACACAGGGCTGGGGACAGTACACCACCACCCACATGTGAGGCACATGCAACAGCAGAGGACGAAGATGCGGATGAACCCACCCTCGTAGTCAGGAGGACGCAGTAGCATTCATCTCCGCCATGTGGCCTGTTTCTGCTTGGTTCTGCCCTCTGCATCATCACCTTCCACTGTCCCCCGATGCACTCTGCGACACTCACCTCAGACCTCGACATGGACTGCCATATTCTGTTTGGTCACCAATGACACAGCTATCAGACTGTGGACTGAAGTCCTCCTCTCCTGATGTACCTGTCATTCCCTGAAGGACTCTGGCTGGCCCTCCACAGGCCGACAATGTGAAGTGGGGTTGGCATGGCCCTGTACTGCTCCAGCTGCAACACTCCCTTGAATGTGTAATAAACATTCATATCCACACAGATGTGTCATGTCTATGATCTTTCAAGTGTGGAAGTATGGATGAATGTAGGGTCAGTGATTCCCCCTTACGTCCATGTTGCCCATGTTGTGGGACTATTGTCACAGGGTGACAGATTGCCGATTCCGGTCCGGGTGGCGCCAACACTACAACGGAGACACATCCATTAGTCACTTCCTTGTCCAGCCCAGGACGGAACCACGCCCAGAGCCCCGGGGTCTTTGTTCACACCCTTACGCTGGACTGGCATACGCCAGGACAGCCCACTCCGATTACGCACACGGGGGGACAACAGCGCTACATGTCCTAGGTCTTCACTGTGGGGATCTGCAGCTCACAGGTCTAGTTGTCAGCATGCCACAGCCACTCCCTCACGGCTGGTGTACACCCACACCACACCCATCCAGCGCTGGCGTCACAGGACATGTGACCCTGGCAATAAAAATGGTCTGGCGCACGTGCTGGACGCCATTTCCACTCTCTCTGACTGGGTGTCTCCGTGTAGTTCTCATGTGTGCATGAGGGCCTAGGGCCCTGCCACCTCACATTGCCCAGTGCCGGGGGTGACATGATGGCGTTCGCACAACGGGACTCAATTATTAAGGGTCCATGGCTAGCGGGGCACAGACTTGGTGGCACCGGATACACTGCGGCAGGCACAGGCACCCCGCCACGGGACGGTGTCCTGCTGTGCAGTGAGATAGGGGCACCTAAAGTGCTGAGCGGGTGTGCAGCCTGCGATGATGTGCCGACCTGGCGGTCTGGACTGGCAAGGATTAGTGTGAGCCCTGCTGGACCGCAGTGTAGGCCTGGGCCAGCGGGCAGTGCGGCCCTCCCGCCACTTGGCGTTGCATCGTGCTTCACAGAGTTAGTGGCACCTCAAGCGCTGAGCGGGTGTGCCGTGTGCACTGATGTGGTCTCTGCCATTGTGTAATCAAGACCCAGAGTCAGGTGTGTGACCTGGTGGCCCGTGGTGCGGGGCTGCATGATGTGGAGGGTGCCATGGTCATGGGCACCGGGCTTGGAGATCCCTCCGGAACGTGGTGGGCCCTCTTGGAGACACGCCGGTGGCGGAAGGTGAGCAGTGAGGCCTGGTTGCGCAGGGGCGGGTAATCACCGCTGGGCGGCGGGAGGGGCTGGGGTGCAGCAGCCTGGGTGCGCGGGGTCGGGCAAATGATGATGGCGTGTGCAACTGTATGAACTCTGCCATTCATGTCTCTGGAAACTGTTTCAGATGAGGGACCTGGGGGACTGCTGTGAATACCGGCACGTGATTGGAGACACACCGGTGGCAGCAGGTGAGCAGTGAGGCCTAGGTCCTCAGTGTCGTCACTCTCTCTCTCTCTCCCTCTTTCTTTCTCTCTTTCTCTCTCCCTCTCTCTTTCTCTCTCCCTCTCTCCCTCTCTCTTTCTCTCTCTATCTCCCTCTCTCTTTCTCTTTCCCTCTCTCTTCCTCTCTTTCGCTCTCTCTCTCTGTACTTTGATGGGCGCATGGAACACCTTCTGATCCAGATTTCTGTTTTGCAGGCTGTGACTTACAGAATGTCCTGAGACGACCCGCCATGCCTCTTCAGAATTGATTTTTTTGGTTTGTTCTGTAATAAACGTATTGTTTGGATATTTTGATATGGGTGTATGATTTCCCTTTTTCTGGCCACACATGTATGTTGGGTGTTGTGATTGTGCGACTTCAGGCGATTTGTTTGGTTCATGATTTCGTGGAGTTGATGTTCAATATCTTTGTCCATAGGGGTGGGTGGGGGGTCCTGGGGGTGGTGGCGGTGGGTGTTGTTGACCTATTGGGGCTCAGGCCTGCATGATGGGTTGCTGCAGGGCATCTGTTGTTCTTCATGTGTGGCTTTGGGCTGTGCTCCCTTGTCTGGTGCCAGTAGTCGTCCGACTTTACACCAGGTAGGAGCAGGTATTAGTTTCCTGCTGCTAACGCGTCTTAGCGCATGTTTTGTGATCTTATCGCCGATCTGGCTGGTCGTTGAGAATGTTGTGGAGTGGTGTTGTCGCGGCTTTTAGCATGGGAACGCCTACTCTGCATATCATTAGCGTTAGTTGCCGGGCTCCTCTGTGGCGATGTTTTTTGCGACTGCTATCGCAGGTAAACTGGTGTTATGGGCTGTTAGCACCAGCTTGGGAATGGGGTGATAACTTTATCGCGGATTTGGATGCGATAAAGTGCCTTTGGCTTGGCGATAGCTCCTTGAGAATATGCCCCAAAGTTGTAAACCACATTCCATGATAGAGACCTTGATGTTTTCATATATCTTTCCTAAGGGTGCAAAGACGAATGCTCACAGCGACCTTGAGAGGGGAGACAATGCAAAACATTCTTGTATGTTTCCCATCCTTTCTTTCTTAGAATCTTACAGAAAGAATCCCTAATGAATTAGATTAAAAAATATGTAATTTATAAATAAGGTATTTCAGAATTCAATGAAAATCTAAGTTGAAAGGACCCAAAAAACAGCTTAATTATATCCAGAAATAACCCTCATCAGTTAATTATAAGTGCTGGTCAACTCTTTCCCATATAAACTAATAAATACATCGTGCAAATGAGAAGGTGTATGTTTCCCTAATTGCCAATAGAGGGCAGAATTGTATAGCATTTGGGCTTCCTATCACAATGAGTTTAGAGAAACCAGAGAAATGGAAATTCATTCTCCACAAATATGCTGAGATTCAGAGAAAATAATTCCAAAATAAACAAGGATCAACGAGCGCACGGAGCTAGCAAAGATCTGACTGCTGTCCTAATTCATATGCCATGCTAACTTGTGGCCAGAATCGAAACTTTTTGCCTGGCATTTTGCGCGGTGGCAAAATAAATACAATCAATTTAATTAAATATAAATTGAACCAGCGCAGACAGAATACCATGTGGCCACAATCATCAAGAAGATCTTTAAACTACTGTGTTCCATCTTTGGTTCCATTTTGAAGATGCACCTTCAAAACTAACAGAACAGACAGTGAGTCACAGTCATATTTCAAAACAGATCAAAAAAGGATCTCGATTAAATAAATTATTTGTACAAGGAAGAGAACTTAGGAAATATCAGTGTATTTCTATATATTCCTGTGAACACTTCCAAAATCCAAATACAAAATGAACAAGGGCTGAAAAAATCAGAGAGAAATCGATACTGTCTGTACTGTAGCCTCCAAGACTCTATGG
Source organism: Calotriton arnoldi (assembly GCA_963921515.1). Classification (NCBI taxonomy): domain Eukaryota; kingdom Metazoa; phylum Chordata; class Amphibia; order Caudata; family Salamandridae; genus Calotriton; species Calotriton arnoldi. The sequence goes on along the minus strand of CAWUFW010000920.1, from coordinate 1,731,512 downwards.
CACTTTACCCGTGAAAAAAGAAATGCCTTTCATGCTAAAAACAATACCCGAAGAACCCACTCAAATTGTATTTTTGAGTTGATTTGAACACTCATGTTTAAGAGACATGCCTCTCGTGTAGCGGTCTAGATGCCGCAGGACTCATGACCCCAAAACCCCTGGGCCCGAAGGGCCTACACACAATGTATCACTCTCTGGCCAGGCGTGGCCAGAGAGCTTAAATAAACAGGTGGCGGTCGCTCGTGACTTACGGCCCAGAGTGGAAAACCCGAGTGGCTGTGTCTCAGTTGCGCTCTTGCCGCTAGGCCGCACCCGTGGCGTGTAGCCACACCACACTGGCAACAAGGGTGGGCGTCCCTCTCAACTCCATAACCCACCTCGCACAGCCTCCTCACCTCCTTCCAGTGGCACCTGGCACAGAAGGCACGGCGGAGAAAGAGTCACGACATCGCCGGCAAGTCCGCTGACTGTACGCCGCGGTCCTGTTCGCCCCACAGCAGCGCCTCAGCGGGACGCGCCATCACCGAGCAGCAGCGCATGCAAAGTAAGGCCATCAAAGGTACCGCAGCGTTACCGGCACCCCGCACCTCCTCTGGACCCCGCACCTCTGCTGCCGCCGGCCTGCCCGCTACAGATCTCCAGCAAAAGGCTACGTGCATCTGGCCTCACAAGCACGCCTGCATAACGCGTGCATGTGAGTTTCGCCACCAGCCGGTCATTCTGAACAAAGACTGCTGCAACTTAGCCCAGATTCACAGGCACGTAGCAGCACGCACTGCCTCCCTGATTCTACATGCCCGCCTGCAAGTCAAATTGATCCATAAAGGCGTGCGATGCACAAGGGGGGACAGTGAAGACTGGTGATTGTCACTACATCACGAGGCACACCCAAAAAGAAAAGAAAAAAAAGTAAAGAAAAGAAAAATAAAACAAGGAGAAAGCATACTATTAAGACTCAAGCACACAAGGACAGCCACTTAAAGCAACACAGCAAAGGAGTCACGACACCAAGCTTGCCAGGCACATAACCATGATGGATCAAGCAGCACAGGCAGCAGCACAGGCGGCTCCACACAACTTACCACCAATACAACAAGCAGGACAACAGGTAGTGCAACCTATGTCACAGCATTCCCAAATCAATGCGCTGCCCCCGTTCAGCGAATTGATAGATCCAGATGGACCATCCAGATGGTCCATTTCCTAGATGGACCATCTGGATCGGCAGGCTGGACAACTACTTCACGGCGACGCGAGAAACAGACGGCGCAGTAAAGAGGTCTCTACTGCTGCACTTTGCAGTGGAGGAAATATACAAGTTGTTTGCTCACCTACCAAACACTGGGGCATCCAACGATTACAACGCAACGGTCAGGGCTCTGAACGGGCATTTCGATCCTTGACTAAACCCCAATTACGAAAGATTCAAGCTACGACAAGCGTGCCAGAGAGAAGGGGAGTCGATGGACGCGTTCCATGTGCGGCTAAGAGAGCTGGCCAGCACATGCACGGCTGACGACCAGAACAAGGAGGTAAGAGCCCAAGTCATCCAAGGCTGCCGAAACAAGATCCTTCGGACCCTTATTCTGCGGCAACCAGGGATCACTCTTGAAGACATTCTCATCATGGCATGGTCGCATGACCTATCGGATGCCCGGGCAACACCGATGGACATTGCGATAACCCAACAAGCGGAGAAGCCGGTGACGATCAAGACTGAAAGGGCAGATGCAGTACGCACACAGAACAGAAGCACCCGAGGGCGGTGGCCAAGTAAGAACACACAAGGGTCACGCTGCGGATACTGCGGAAGGGAAGAGCACACTCAAGAAGAATATCCCGCGCAAGGACGGACGTGCTCCAAGTGTGGCACCCCCAACCACTTTGCAACTGCGTGCAGAGGAGGACCACGGAATCGAGGAACTCGCGGAAGAAGACCACCGTCAAAGGCAGTAAAGCACCTGTCACTCAAAGATCCCGAAAACCCGAAAACGCTCAAAACACCGGCGAGGCAACGGCAGTATCTAGAGGACTCATCCACCGAAGAGGAAGGCGAGTGCTACCTCATCTCCTTTGCCAGTGACCTCAAGCGGAGGTGGAGCCCACAACCCATGTGCGCCCTCGAAATCGCTGGATCAAAGGACACCGCGCTGATCAACACAGGAGCATCCATTAATGTGATGGGGTGTCAACAGTACAAGCAGCTGAGTCCAAGACCCATATTGGCCCAGTCGCATGTCAGGATTCTCACATATCGCAGTCAGACACCCCTACCCCTCAAGGGTAAGATGACAGTGCAAGTAAAATCAGAAAACCACGAAATCACCACAACATTCCATGTGGTGGACAGGGAAGCTGACATTTTAGTGGGGAGCCATACAGCCTAGGATCTTGGCTTGGTCACGCTCGCCAACGCAGTCAGAACCTTGCAGACCGAGGATGTTCTAGAACTCGTCCCACAACTGTTCAAAGGACTTGGAAGTATGAAGAGGCCACCGATAAAGCTACACATCGATAAGGCAGTGAAACCAGTTGCCTTGCAACACCGACGCATACCCTTCCATCTCCGACCACTCGTCGAGCAAGAACTCCACGATCTCGAACAGCAAGGGGTCATAGAAAAAGTCACTGGGCCAACACCTTGGGTTTCCCCCATGGTAATAGCAGAGAAGCCGAAGCAGCCGGGAAAAATCAGGCTATGCATCGATATGCGCCTACCCAACCAGGCGATCAAGCGGGAAAGACACCTGACTCCAATAGTCGATGACATCCTGGCTGATCTGAAAGGGTCTTCGCTGGTTCTCCAAGCTAGAGCTCAACGCAGGATACCATCAGTTGAGGCTAGCAGAGGAGAGCTGGTACATCACAACCTTCTCAACCCACATAGGACTACGCCGCTACAAGAGACTGTACTTTGGAATCTCCTCGGCTGCGGAGATATTCCAAAATGTGGTCCGAGAGTTACTATTGGGGCTCCAAGGAGTACTAAACGTCAGTGATGACATTTTGATACACTCGGCAACCATAGAGGAACATCACCGTCACCTCCGGGCCACTCTCTAACGTCTCGCTGAACATGGAGCAACCCTCCACCGGGACAAATGTCTGTTCTTTCAGAAATCCACTGAATTCTTCGGCTACGTGTTCAGCCAAGATGGAGTCAGGGTAGATCCCCGGACGTCGCAGCCCATACAGCGAGCCCCAGTCCGACGACGGCATCGGAGACCCGGAGCTTCTAGGGATGGGCACTTACTGCGGGCAGTTCATACCAAACCTGGACACGATAGCTGAACCACTGCGCGCCCTGACGAAGAAGGATGCTACCTGGAAGTGGGGCAAGGAAGAAGAAGAAGCCCTCCAGAAGATCAAGGCGGCACTCCTGGGAAGAACCACCATGGCATACTTTGACACCACCCGGATGACAGAGCTCCTGGTGGATGCCAGACCCGTCGGGCTAGGAGCTCTCCTAACCCAGGAGACAGAGCCAGGAAAATAGACTCCACTCGCGTTCGCGAGCAAGGCCCTCACGCCGACGGAAGCCCACTATTCCCAAATTGAAAGAGAGGCTCTAGTGGTTAAGTGGGCCTGCAACCACTTCCACTTGTATGTCAGTGGGCACCCCTTCAGAGTGGTGACTGACCACCAGCCGCTGATCCTGTTGTTCAGAGGCACCGCACCACACTCTCCACCAAGGATTGAGCGCTGGGCGATACAACTACAGCACTATCAAATGGAACTGGTCTATCATCCTGGGGCAAAGAACCCTGCACACTTCCTGTCATGGCACCCACCAGACATGGCAGAAGAAAATACAGAGCTGGAGCTGCGAACAGAAGAGTACATCAACATGCTGTCCCAATGGGCATTACCGCGAGCCCTCACTATGGACGAGATTAAGACGGAGACCAGCGCGGACGCTGTGCTCCTGAAAGTGATGAACTCCCTACGGAAGGGTTCCTGGGAAGACTTCCTTCACGGCACCATCGAATGGAATAAGTATGACAGAGGCAGGCTAGGAAAATTCTGGAAGGTACGGGATGAGCTGAGCGCTGCTGCAGACGGCATAGTACTAAGGGGCTCCCGGATCGTTATTCCTGCAAGTCTCCAGGAGCCAGCCACAATGCTAGCTCACGAAGGACACCAAGGGACCATGAGGATGAAGTCACGGATGAGGGAAAATATATGGTTCCCTGGACTTGAAGCAGCTGTGGACGCACTAGTGAGAAACTTCAGACCCTGCCAACTCACCAGCAGCCAGGAATCCCCTGCACCCGTAATAATGGAAGACCCTGCGCCATTCCCCTGGTCACGGGTGAGTCTGTACTTCGGAAGCTTTCCGGACGGGTGAATGATCGCCGTCATGAGCGACAGCTACACGAAATACCCGATAGTCGAAGTGATCTCATGTACATCTTTCGCCCACATACAACCTGTCCTGGAAAAGACATCCGCACTCTTCGGGTTGCCGCACGAGATCAAGACAGACAAGTGGCCCCCGTTTCAAGGAGGGGAGTTAAAAATCTGTTAGCACTGCTCGGAGTCCACCACCATTGCTTCACCTCACAATGGCCTCAGGCCAACAGCGGAGCCAAGCGCTTCATGCGAACCCTCAATAAGATCCTCCGAATAGCGGTGGCGGAGCAGTCCGATCCCGAAGTGGCGCTTCAAAGGTTCCTACTGGAGTATCGTAGCACCCCACACTGCACGACACAGAGGTCGCCCTGGTCCCTGATGTTAGCTGGATCCTGTCGAGACACAATCCCCGTGGCAGACAATTGGGTCCCCGAGCCATATGACCCTGCCAACACTCAAGCTCGGCGAGCAGCAAACAACGAGCGGGCCAGTTGGAAAAGGAGAGCAAAAGCCAGCGTCATCGCGCCAGGGTGTACTGTCTTAGTACAGATCCGTCGCAGCGGAGGGAAGTTCCGCACAGGGTATGAACCCGGGCTGTGGAACGTACTGAGGCTCAATGAAACTGCCATTAAAGCCCAGCGAGGAGAAGAGACGATCACCAGGAACATATCCTGGTTCAAGAGAGTACAAGGATCAGATGCAGAGATGATGTCTCCCGGACCCGTGGAGAATGGACAAACCGTGGGTGAGGGCCTCCCACCATGCCTGGAAGAAGAACAAGCCGTGGCAAATTCACCTCCAACTCAAGCCACAGAGGCTAAACCAAGCATCACCACAAAGGGCTCGTCATCTGGCAGTCCCACGAGGAGTCAAGGGGACCGCCAATGCAAGTACAATCTGAGGCCCAATCCAAGACCAAGCCGAAGACTCACAGACTTTATGTGTTGATTTGTTAATTTGTTTTGAACACTAACTTGGGATGGGATGTAGCGGTCTAGATGCCGCAGGACTCATGACCCACAAACCCCTGGCCCGGAATGGCCTACACACAATGTATCACTCTCTGGCCAGGTGTGGCCAGAGAACTTAAATAAATGGGCGGAGGGCGCTCGTGACTTTCGGCCCAGAGTGGTAAACCCGAGTGGCTGTGTCTCTGTTGCTCTCTTGCCTCCAGGTCGCACCCGTGGCGTGTAGCCACACCACACGGTGCTCATGTCCGTTTCCATGCTCTCACATTAGGATATATTCCACAAAGCACTTCTCACATTACATAACATAGTGTAATGGTGTAATCACAGGCATTACGCACAATTTAAAAAAATGGCAGCTGATTATGCCCCATTCAGCCCCATAATAAAATTTACACTAAATTCTACCTTTGTGGCAACAGTTATTATGGCATCACACTTCAACTGTAGTATTGTATTACAGTTGAGCAGCAAAATCATTTTCTTCTTCTAGGCATCACACCATAATTCTAATTAGGAAACATCTACATTCTCTCCTTCTCTCTCTCTATCTATATCTATTTATCAATATATCTATTGATCGCCAGTAGGTAGTTATAGTTAGGGCTATGTTTCAATAGGAAAAGCATTTTTTGACTTGTAACTTTGGCACCAGTCAAAAAATCTTCCCTACATTCTCCCAAAAAAGTCTCATGGTGAGTCTTGTTGTGCTTGGAAAGTTTGGAGGTGATCTGTCAAACGGCGCCGAGAAAAAGGAGTGTCAAAAAATGTTTTCATATGTTAATTCCCATAGGAACTTTGAACATGACTACAGCCTGAACTGCTTGATGGAGTTACACCAACTTTGGCAGAAAGTTAGCTTTTGGTCCATAGATTGTGCTTTTTGTTATTTGGTTTAAATCCGCTCAGTAGTTGTTGAGAAATTTAAGAGAATACAGTTAGTTACATCTGTGGCCACAGATCTCTTGTATTTAATCATGAAAAATGACAAGCTCGTGCAGGGAAATGCAGAGCTCTGATTGGCTGCCAACACGTCAAACAGGAAGCCGAGTCCCACAAATAAATGTACAAAAATAAGAAAAAGGTGCAGAGTAGGCATACCCTGACCCCCAAGCTTTGGTCTTGTGGTCCACCTGGGACCTCACAAGGCCAAAAAAGCATTTTAAAAAATAGATATATTTTCGTGAATTTGTGGATTTTTTTTTAAAAGCAAGCGGGGTCCCGCGCTCGCTTTTAAATTACCCCTGGATGGGCCAGGTCCTGGGGGCATATCATAAAAATAGGAGGGGGTACACGGGGTCCCCCTCCTAGGGCCTCTGAAAGCCCCAGGGACAGGCACCTCCCCAAGTGATATATATATCACTGGGCAATTATAGTTGTGTCAGCTTTTCCATAGACTGAACGTTTTTTGGTTTGATAAGAATTTTGGCCTTGTTTGACAAATCTTCATGAAACTTTGCAAACAAAATTTTCATCCACCTCAGCTCCTTCCTGGAGAGTTTCAGGGTGATTGGTCAAGTGGGGACCAAGAAGAAAGAGGGGTTGAAAACACAAAATCCAAATGCATTTTCAATACACATCTTTAGACGAGGCTACAGCAAAAAATGTTGAACCGAATTGCTCCAAATTCGGTAGGAAGCTAGATCTTGGTTGGCAGATCGAGATGTTAAACAATAATTGTATATTTTGGCAGTTAAGAGTTGAGACTCTTGTGGGAGAGTCAATTTAAAAATAAGCATTCTGATTGGAGCTTTATTTCCCTTGGGCCATCTCGCGACTCCTGCGAGAGTGAGTGCTCTGACTGGCTGCTTGCAACATGAGAAAAATATTGCTGGAAGACATTACAGGACACAGGGATTTGGCCTCCCGTCCTGAAGTTGTTAAAAGAAAAGGTATAGGGGGGCAGAGTAGGGATAGCCTGACCCCCAATCCCCCATGGGGGTGACCCAGGAGGACCCACCCCTGGGGGCAGAAAAGAAATAGAAATGGCAAAATGCCACAATCACGCAAGAATCTCATGGGATTGAAATAAGAAATTGGCGGCCAGACCGCATATACTTCTTAGAAACCTCGGAGAAGCCTACCCTCAGGGCCAAAAATGCAGAAAATGGGGAGGGCGTGGCCCCACGCCGCAAGTTTGGCCCCAGGGAGCCCACCCCCGGGGCCAATTATTTCAAGTGAGAGGAGCCTGTGTGGTCAACCTCCCTGAGTCCTTAATGGCCCTGGAGACACCAGGGCTAGCTCACTGGCTAAGTCCCGGGGTGCTCACCCCAGGAAATAGCAATTTTCCTGCCCACACCAGCACAGGAAGGGAAAACCATGTTTGCTCTTGACAGGGGCATTTTTAAATCTCCCACCAAGCGGGAGCCAACACCAAATCCGATCCCAGCTGACGGGAGGTTAAAAAATGCCCCCATCCACTAACAGCAGACTTTTGATATGTTGCCTTGCCTGCAGTGATGCAGGCAGGGAAACAGATCTAAATATTGCTCCTGTCCACAGGGACCAGCATTAAAAGCTGCTCCCTGTGGGTAGGAGCAATGCCAGCTCCAGCTGAATACCAGGGCATCCACCTTTTACTGCCCTCGGTGATGGGGTCCCCAGGGCCAAAATCTGCTAAAGGGGAGGGTCACGTGTGAATTCCACTAATTATGATATAGCGCGCTGGGGATGGGTTTCCTGGGGCCGAAGTTGACCCAGGGAGGGGGTCTTGTGCCCCCTTCCCCTAATTTCAATACCAGTCCCCAGGGGATGGGTTCCCCGGGGCCGAAATTGGTCTGGGGAGGGAAGCTGCGTGCAAACAAAGTAAGGGATGTATCAGCTCAATTCACATCAGTCGGCATCTTTAAAAATGTCCAATCATTGCAATTCATAATTTCTAGCACAAAATGCAAAGCATACAAATAAAAAAAACAATCATAATAAGCTTAGTACTGAAAAGTAAAAATAATTATAATGGTGAAAACGACCGACAACATAAATAACCGCCATGTTGAATGCTAGCGCTGTTATCGTGTCACAGTGCTTGGAGCATATTGCACAGAGCTCGCTACAGGCAAAGCATGTAAAGAAAGAAATTTGGAATATCATTGCAATTGGCTCCCAGCTGCTACAATACATTGTTATATCTTGAATAACCAACATATACAACAGTATGTGCTTTTCTCTGAATTCTCAATGATAAGTAAAAATGATAAGTAACAATGAGCTGATCTCAATTTTACAATGGGAAAATGGAAGTAAACCGGTGTGGTCCTAAGTGGGTAGATATCACAGGTGCAAAACCTATAAAGTTTAAATGGGGTAAAAACTGATAAAAACAGTAATTACAGATCTCAAGTGGGAGTATATTTATATTGTCAGCTGTTTTAACCATTATAATTATTTTTACTTTTCAGTACTAAACTTCATAATGATTGTTTTTTTAAATTGTACGGTATATATTATGTGCTAGATAGCATGAATTACAATGATTGAACATGGTTAAAGATGGTGACTAATATGGATTCATCTGATACCAGCATTCCTTTGCTTGTTTCTATGCTTTTACACAATGTAACACAATATAAGCACAGGAAATAATGCTGCTCACTGTTGTGAGCAAGGTTGTAAGTCAACAACCGAAACGCATAGACTTTCACTCTTTTCTCTTAATGAACCTTGAGATCCTTGATTTGAAGTGCCGCTCTCTTCCTTTCCATAACTTGGAGAAAATGCCTGTTTCATATATATATATATATCCTCTCTCCTCCATACTCAGGTTACAGCCGCCGCTGCTCCATACCAGAGGGTGCGTCGTCGTAAATGGACCACCCAAGCATGGTCCAATAATAGTTGCCACTACCTCGAACACCAAGGAATGACGACCCCGTGTACTGGCCAAAATTCATTTATTCAGTCAGCTGATAGGACGCGTTTCGCCTGACCAGCAGGCTTGATCACCAACAATTTTTTCTTTCCATATCAACCATTTTTAAATAGCGTGCTCGTGACAGGTCACATGACATGACTACCAAAAAGTGCATTAAAAGAAAGACTGGTAGTTTTGCTCCTTTTCATATCTCATTACAATTTAAATTTCAAAATTATTGACAGTGTACATTTGAATTAACAACGAGGATTGTACAAAAATAATAAATACGTTCTTTCTGAAGGTTGCTTCCAAAAATAGTCGGAAGACAGACTCCGAACGAAAAACATTCAGTACGCTAATCTCTTCAGGCGTGTTACTACTGAATAGGATGGAATTCAATTCAAAATATAAAATCATCAATATCATATTGTATAAAGGCATCCCATTTAGTCTTAATAACAACATTTTTTTTTTTTTTTTTTTACTTTCACTCTGTTATTGAGTTGAAGGAAAAAACACTCAATTGAATGCTAGGAAACTTTTTTCAGACTACAAAGTACAAATTCTACCCTAGTGGGTCTGTTCACAAATGCATACACCTCAAACATGTAATTGTTCGTACTATGATAAAAGGCAAAAAAGTTCTTTGTATATATATATATGATATATAATATAATAATCCCGCCCTAGTGGGCAATACTTATTTTTGCAATGTCTACCTTCTTCCAAATAAACGTGCTAAAAACCCTGTGACAAAGTTAATAATGACAAAAACAGTTAAAAACAGATCCAGAGAGGTTGCATATTATGTTTCCTTAATGAAATCAATGAAACCTGAAGAGAATTTTACAAATGTGTGATCAAATCCTCTTCAATATTTAATCCTGTCGGACTACGAGTATTTAATTCCAAAATATAACATGACTCAAGTTTTCTAAGCTTTTTTCGCGATTTCCACCACGCACATTAGGTGGAATACAGTCAATTACAAAATATGTTAAACCTTGTACATTTTTCTCATGATGAGACTCAAAATGTCGTGCTACTGGATAAGCTCCATCTCCATTGCGTATTGCTCTGAGATGTTGCAATATCCTTTTATGTACCGGATGGATTGTGCTGCCCACGTATCTCATGCCACAAGGGCATTGGAGGACGTAGACTGCATAATCCGTCTTACAGGAAAAATACCCTTTGATCTTTTTCTCTCTTTTAGAGAGGCCCAATGTGTATGACACAGTGTTTTTGCCATGGCAACATGCCTTGCATTTGGTACACTTAATAAAACCTTCTTTTCGTTTTAGCCATGTTGAGGGATGGCTACCTTGCTGTTTCTTGGATATCATGTTGCTGACTAGCATTTGTTTAAAGGAGCGTGCTTTTCTAAACGTTATTGCCGGTTTTTTCTGGACTAGTTTTCCCAATAACGGGTCATTACGAATCAGATGCCAATGCTTAGCTACAATGCTCCTAACCTTCCCATGCTGACGATTGAAGGAGGTGATCATTCTAACTTGATTATCTTGCTTTTTCTCTCGTTTGATTTTATTCTGACTTGTATTGAAGAGAATATCCTCTCTAGATCTCTTTTTTGCTTTACAGATGGCAGCATGAACAATGCCCTCTGTATAGCCTGTACCAAATGCAAGGCATGTTGCCATGGCAAAAACACTGTGTCATACACATTGGGCCTCTCTAAAAGAGAGAAAAAGATCAAAGGGTATTTTTCCTGTAAGACGGATTATGCAGTCTACGTCCTCCAATGCCCTTGTGGCATGAGATACGTGGGCAGCACAATCCATCCGGTACATAAAAGGATATTGCAACATCTCAGAGCAATACGCAATGGAGATTGAGCTTATCCAGTAGCACGACATTTTGAGTCTCATCATGAGAAAAATGTACAAGGTTTAACATATTTTGTAATTGACTGTATTCCACCTAATGTGCGTGGTGGAAATCGCGAAAAAGCTTAGAAAACTTGAGTCATGTTATATTTTGGAATTAAATACTCGTAGTCCGACAGGATTAAATATTGAAGAGGATTTGATCACACATTTGTAAAATTCTCTTCAGGTTTCATTGATTTCATTAAGGAAACATAATATGCAACCTCTCTGGATCTGTTTTTAACTGTTTTTGTCATTATTAACTTTGTCACAGGGTTTTTAGCACGTTTATTTGGAAGAAGGTAGACATTGCAAAAATAAGTATTGCCCACTAGGGCGGGATTATTATATTATATATCATATATATATATACAAAGAACTTTTTGCCTTTTATCACAGTACGAACAATTACATGTTTGAGGTGTATGCATTTGTGAACAGACCCACTAGGGTAGAATTTGTACTTTGTAGTCTGAAAAAAGTTTCCTAGCATTCAATTGAGTGTTTTTTCCTTCAACTCAATAACAGAGTGAAAGTTAAAAAAAAAAAAAAAATGTTGTTATTAAGACTAAATGGGATACCTTTATACAATATGATATTGATGATTTTATATTTTGAATTGAATTCCATCCTATTCAGTAGTAACACGCCTGAAGAGATTAGCGTACTGAATGTTTTTCGTTCGGAGTCTGTCTTCCGACTATTTTTGGAAGCAACCTTCAGAAAGAACGTATTTATTATTTTTGTACAATCCTCGTTGTTAATTCAAATGTACACTGTCAATAATTTTGAAATTTAAATTGTAATGAGATATGAAAAGGAGCAAAAACTACCAGTCTTTCTTTTAATGCACTTTTTTGGTAGTCATGTCATGTGACCTGTCACGAGCACGCTATTTAAAAATGGTTGATATGGAAAGAAAAAATTGTTGGTGATCAAGCCTGCTGGTCAGGCGAAACGCGTCCTATCAGCTGACTGAATAAATGAATTTTGGCCAGTACACGGCGTCGTCATTCCTTGGTGTTCGAGGTAGTGGCATATATATATATATATATATATTACCTACTGGCGGTCGCCAGTAGGTACTTATAGTTAGGACCACGTTTCGATAGGAAAAGCATTTTTTGATGTGCTTATAACTTTAGGGTCGTTTGACGAATCTTTACGAAATTTTCCAAAAAGTTCCTCTTTTCAGGTCAGCTCCTATCCTAAAAGTTTGGGGGGGATTCGTCAAGGGGGAGCTAAGAAAAAAGGGGGGTCCCAAAACGTGTTTTCTCCATGCAATTTCCATAGGAAACTTTAGACAAGGCTACAGGTCAAACTGCTGAACGGAAATACGCCAAATTTGGCACAGAGAGAGGTCTTGGTCCAGAAAGCACACTTTTGTTTAACTCGGGTAAATCCGTTCAGTAGTTTTAGAGAAATATCAAATTTTCCAGATATCGATATTTAAGAATTCTGACATCGGATTGGCTGAAGCGTTACGAGCACGAGCTTGCGGCTCACTGGCTGCGAACTGTTGAAACTAGGAAGTGTTGGCAGCCATTTTGTGATTCAGTCCGTCAGCTCACAACTCTCCCTCTGCAAGGCATCAGGTCCGGAGTTCTACCTCTGCGAGGCAACACTAAAAATATACCGCAGCTCTGTCTGTGCGAGATACCCCTTCCACGGTCCCTCTCCCCACATCACCAGCTCGCGGCTATGCCTTTAGAAGCCAGTCCGTCGGCTCGCAGCTCTGCGACTGCGAGCTGTGAGCCATTTTGTGACTCAGTCCGTCAGCTCGCATCCCTACCTCTAAAAGGCATCGCATCCGTAATTCTACCTCTGCGAGGCAATACTGATAATATCCCGCAGGACTGTCTGTGCGAGATACTCCTTTTATGCTCCCTCTCCCCACATCATCAGCTCGTGGCTACGCCTTTGGAAGGCAGTCCGTCGGGCCCGCAGCTCTACCTCTGTGAGCCACCTCGTTAGCTCGTAGCTCTGTCTGTGCTAGGAGGCCCATCGGCACATTATTCTCCCTCTGCGAGTTAGCCCATCGGGTTGCAGCTCGAAGGGCTTGCAGCTGTATCTCTGCGAGCCAGCCTGTTAACTGATAGCTGTGTGTCTGTTAGCAGGCCTATTGGCCCGTTGGTCTCCCTCTGCGAGTCCGGCCACAGCTCTCCCTCTGCGAGCCAGTGCAGTGCTGTGCTTTTGCGAGCCAAAAGCTCGTAGGTCTCCCTCTGTGAGCTGAGCCCACGGGCCGCAGCTCTTCTTCTGCGAGCCTGCCCGACGGCCCGCAGGTGACACTCTGAGAGCCGAAATTGGGAATATAAGGCGGCTCTAAAAAGAGCCCTTGTGTTTATTAGTTGGAGCTACATGTAAGTGCGAATGCACAGCTTCTAAGTTAATCAGGAAAACTCGGTTTCCCTTATCTGTGAAGTGTACTCCATCACTTCTGTAGATATCAGCCATATCAAAACGTATGTTGTTGTTGTAAATCGACCCCATTCTATGGTCTCTGAGGCATGCAGACACAGCTTTGTTGACATTCTTCCTAGATTTTTCAATCTTATGACAAAATTGGTTTGACCATTTCCACTTCTGTCTTTGGCATATATTGGAATATACAAAGACAGTTTGAGGCAAAAGTAACATCAATTGTCCAAAGGTGTCTTTCATAAGCATTTCCAAACCTACCCCAGTCAATGTGCCTAGGTCATTACCACCACAGTGCACAATCATGAGATCAGAGTGTTGGAGATGCAAACAGGTTTTAACCAAAGGGAGCAATTGGTGCCACTTCAATCCTCTCTGTGCAAACCATTTAATGTGCTCATTTTGTAAACCTAGATCTAAGTCAATACGTCTCTGTTATGCATACCTCTTGCACCAGAAAACATAGCTATGTCCTACAATCCACACTAGCATTTTGAAGGTATGGCTACAAGATATTGATAAATGTCTGTAGCTCATGCAGTCTGTTCCTAGAATAAGAGATATGTTTAAACATGGGGAACTACTTTTTTTTTACATACAAAACATTAACCGATTGGGAGATGAAATGTATTGTGTCCTAAAAAGTAGGGTGTATATTAGTTTTGATGAAAAGCATCTTTGTGATTGGTTAATAAAAAAGCAGTTTATACGTGGAGTACATATATTGTAGGATGAAATTTGCTCAGCTCAACCACACCTGCTAATTGTATTTGGAAGGTGCAGTTCAAACTTGAAAGAATGGTGAACTTTTGACCTCCACGTGCCGTTAAATGTTAAAAAAAAATGTTGCAAAAAGAAATATCACTAGGTTTAAAAAAATGATGAAATTTTAACCTGCATGTGTCGTAGAATGTTCTAGAAAGTGGTGATACAATACCTTGAACTTTTCACCTGTATGTGTCCTTAAAAAAACTGTTTAAATGGAAAGTTCAAAAATAACCAATAAAGAGAGGTTTTGCCATCTAAAACAAATAAGGAACTATTTTGATTTGTTCTTTATATGTATTTATGTGTGGAGCAACAGGGAAATTCTGCCATTACTGGTTCCATTCTTGTTGAAAGCGGTGCATTAGATGTACTGTGTGACAAGAAAAGAATTGCATGCGTTTTTGACATTTGAAATCTGCATACCAACTACGAAGGTAAATTAGAAATTAAGAAGGTGTGTTATGTGTTTTGTAGTAGTGGTTAAGTATTTGAGACGATATTTTTAACTTTCAAAGTGAATGACAACAGATGCAATGGAGCCAACGATCATGCAGCTCGGACACCCAACACTGCTCCGACACCCCCCGCCACCAGCCCCTTGTCTGCCATCCCCCCTTCAGCTCCCCCCCACACAAACAAATGTGACAGCAACCTTAGGAAATCTGGAACGTAACAAATTGGCTGATGTCGCACAAATATAGTAAAGAAGATGCATGTGAGGTTGGACAAATAAGAATCTCAGTCATCTATGGATTTACATATAAAATATTTTATTTAAACAAAACAACAAAATAAAAGTAGGTACAGGTATGGCGTGTCATCCCTTGACAATTTGTGAATCACAGCCTGCAAGACAAAAAGAAAGATAAGATTGTGCGTCATGCGTCCATGAAAGGAGAGAGAGAGAAAGAGAGAAACAGTGAGAGAGAGGAAGAGACAGAGAAAGAAAGAGTAAGAGAGAGGGAGAGAGAGAAAGAGAGAAAGAGTGAGAGAGAGAGGAAGAGAGAGAGAAAGAGAGAAAGAGTGAGATACAAGGAAGAGAGAGAGAAAGAGAGAAACAGTGTGAGAGAGAGGTAGAGAGAGAGAGAAAGAGTGAGACAGAGAGGAAGAGAGAGAGAAAGAAAGAATGAAAGAGAGAGGAAAAGACATAGAAAGAGAGAAAGAGTGTGAGAGAGAGAAAGGAAGAGATAGAGAGTGAGAGAGAGAGAAAGAGTGTGAGTGACAGAAAGGAAGAGATGGAGAGGGAGAGTGAGTGTTGACACTGTGGAGAAAATCCTCACAGCTCACCTTTCTGCCACCGGTGTGTCTCCAACCACGTGCCGGGACATAGTGCAGTCTTCAAGTTTAGTCACCTGAAACATAGTATAGAATCAGTAATGGCAGAGTACATACAACTGCACACGCCTAATTCTATGTTTTGCCCCTGCGCACGCAGGCTGCTGCACCCCATCGACTCCCGCTGCCCAGAGGTGTCTGCCCGCCTCTGCACACCCAGGCTGCTGCACCCCATCCACTCCCACTGCCTAGAGGTGTCTGCCTGCTGCTTTGCACCCAGGCTGGTGCACCCATCCAGTCCCACTGCCCGGAGGTGACTGCCCATTCCTGCGCACCCAGACTGCTGCATCCCATCCACTCCCACTGCCTAGAGGTGTCTGCCCGCTCCTGTGCACCCAGGCTGCTACATCCCATCCACTCCCACTGGTCGGAGGTGTCTGCCCGCTCTTGTGCACGCAGGGTGCTGCACACTATCCACTCCCACTGCCCAGAGGTGACTGCTCGCTGCTGCGGAAACAAGCCTCTCTGCTCACCTTCCGCCACTGGCGTGTGTCTAAGAGGGTCCACCACGTGCCGAAGCAACCTCCTCATGCGTTGCGTACACGCGGTCAAGCCGAGCTCACAATTCAAAGTGGGTTTTGATTGCAGGATGGCCACGCATCGTCGCAGGCTGCACACGCGCTCAGCTCTGGTGGCACTAACTCAGTGGAACTGAAGTCATCGCCTCGTGGCGGGAGGTCCATGTCGGGGGGGGGGTCATCAATATGTGAATCACAGCCTGCTAGACAAAAAGCAAGATAACATTGTGCGTCATGCGTCCATCAAAGGAGAGAGAGAGAGAGAGAGTGACAGAGAGGAAAAGAGAGAAAAAGAAAGAAACAGTGAGAGGTAGACAGAGAGAAAGAGTGAGAGAGAGAGGAAGAGAGAGAGAAACAGTGAGAGAGAGGAAGAGAGAGAGAAAGAGAGAAACAGTCTGAGAAAGAGGAAGAGAGAAACAGAGGAAGAGTGAGAGAGAGAGAAAGAGAGAGAGAGAGGTAGAGAGAGAGAGAAAGAAAAAACCAGTGTGAGAGAGAGGAAGAGATAGTGTGAGAGAGAGAGGAAGAGAGAGAGAAAGAGTGTGAGGGAGAGAAAGGAAGAGATGGAGAGGGACAGTGAGTGCCCACACTGTGGACAAAACCCTCACAGCTCACCTTTCCGTCACCGGTGTGTCTCCAACCACGTGCCGGAACATAGTGAAGCCCTCAAGCTTACTCATCTGAAACGTAGGATGGAATCAGTAATGGCAGAGTACATACAACTGCACACACCTAATTCTCTGTCCCGCCTTTGTGCATCCAGGCTGCTGCACCCCATCCACTTCCACTGCCCAGACGTGTCTGCTCGCCGCTGCGCACCCAGGCTGCTGCACCCCATCCACTTCCACTGCCCAGAGGTGTCTGCCTGCTGCTGCGCACCCAGGCTGCTGCACCCCATCCACTCCCACTGCCCGGAGGTGACTGTCCGCCGCTGCGCACCCAGGCTGCTGCACCCCATCCACTCCCACTGCCCGGAGGTCACTGCCAGCCGCTACGCTAACAAGCCTCTCTGCTCACCTTTCGCAACCTGCGTGTAGAAAAGAGGGCTTACCACATGCCGCTGCAAGCCCCAAGCCCGGGGCCCGCGGACACGGCACCCTGCATATCATGCAGCCCCGCTCCGCAGGCCACTAGGTCTCACATTTGGTGCTGGGTCTTGATTTCGCCATGGCAGAGGACATACCAGTGCACCGGGCTTTTCATCGCAGGCTGCACACCCGCTCAGCCCTTGCGGTGCCACTAACTCTGTGACCAGCGAGGCGACGCCACGTGCCGGTAGGCCTGAGCTGTCTGATGGCTCAGGCCTACACTGCGGTCCAGCAGGGCACACAAAACCTGACCTGTCCAAACCGCCGGGACGGGCCATCACTGCAGGCTGTACACCCGCTCAGCAGTTACGGTACCCGTACCTCAGTGGACTGAAAGTCACTGTCTCATGCCGGTGTGCCTGTGCCGGCCGCAGTGCATCCGGTGCGAGCAACCCTGAAATGGCGTCGAGCACGTGCGCCCGGTCTTTTTTATTGGCAGGTTCACGTGTCCTGTGATGCCTGTGCTGGATGGGTGTGGTGTGGGTGTATACTAGCCGTGAGGGAGTGGCTGTGGCGTACTGACAACTAGGGTGTGACCAGCAGATCACTGCAATGAAAATCTGGGCCATGTAGTGTTGTTGTCCTTCCCTGTAAGCATAAGCAGAGTGGGCTGGCCTGGCATATGCCAGTCCTGCGTGAGGCTGTGAAGAATGACTCCGGAGCTATGGGCGTCGCTCTGTCCTGGGCTGTATGAGGAATCAACTGATGCAGGTGTCCCTGTTGTAGTGCTGACGTCACCCGGGTCGCAAGCGCCAATGTGTCACTCTGTGAGCCAAGTCCCACAACATGGCCAACATGGAAGGTACGGGGAATCACTGACCCTACATTCATCCATAGTTCCACACATGAAAGATGGTGGACATGACACATCTGCGTGGATATGAATGTTTATTGCACATTCAGTGGAGTGTTGCAGCTGTAGCAATACAGGGCCATGCAAAGTTCAAGTTTCAGTTTTTGGCACATGGAGGGCAGCCAATTAGAGCTAAGCTTGTGTTCGGGGTTAGGCTGCGCCAACATATGTACTTATACAATTACTCTGCCAATCTCCAAGCACTTATAAATTCACTATACACTCTCCTTGCAGTACTCTAATGATCCAGTCTCTACGTACGTACTTGTACAATGACCGAGAGAAAGTTACATAACCGAAGTTTTCCCCACTGCCAGAGGTAACATGGTTGCATACCCTGTCCACAGCACAATGTAATGTGGTAGGGCCCAGAGGCGGCATCTTGCATACATAATGAACACACGGACACAGATAGATAGTGGAACTGGGTACAGGCACGTGCGCTCAACTCATTTTTATTACCAGGGTCACATGTCCAGTGACGTCTGTGCTGGATGCGTGTGGGGTGAGTGTAAGCCAGCCATCCGGGAATGGTTGGTGCTGCCAACAAGTACAACAGTAATCATTTGATCAGACACACAAATTCAATCATAAAGGGTCAATGATTTGTGCTGCACTAAGGTAGGGGCAACAGATGTGAAATAATACACACAAGATTGTATCGTAAAGGGTCCATGACTTGTGGTACACTGAGGTAGGGGCAGCAGATGTGAAATTATACACAAAACATTGTATCATAAAGGGTTCATGAGTTGTGCTGCACTGAGATAGGGGCATCAGAAGCATTCAGCGTGTGCGCAGCCAGCGATGATGCGTGGTGCGGGCGAGCCGCACTGGGAGCAATGTCTGTTGCCTACTGGACTGAGTCATCTGCAATCGCGACTCGATGTGAATTGTGAGCCCTGCTATCCGCAGTGTAGATCAAAGGCAGTAGTCAGCACAGACATCGAAGAATGCTTTTAGTCACTTCCTGTTTACAAAATTCGAGGACATAGAGTACAATTCTCTCTGCAATAAATAAATCATGTCTCAATTTAAATTGTGAGCTCTGCTAACCGCAGTGTAGGTGTATGGAACAAAAGATGAAACATTTATGGAATACACTGTCGAAATATGTAGGTTTCAGGGACGTTATAGTTAGTTGCCTACTGGACTCTGAAATTAATGAATGAAGACTGAATTTGAATTGTGAGCCCTGCTGAGCACAGTGTAGGCCGGAGGCAGTGGTCAGGGAGGGCCTACAGCCACGTGGCGTTGACTTGAGCTGCATACAGTTAGTGGTAGGTGTGGCGCTCAGCGTGTGCGCAGCCAGCGATGATGCAATGTCTCTTGCCTACTGGACTGCGTCATCTGCAATCGCGACTCAATCTGAATTGTGAGCCCTGCTGACCACAGTGTAGGCCGGAGGCAGTGGTCAGGAAGAGTCCACAGCCATGTGGCATTGACTTGAGCTGCATAGAGTTAGTGGTAGGTGTGGCGCTCAGCATATGCGCAGCCAGCGATGATGCAATGTCTCTTGCCTACTGGACTGCGTCATCTGCAATCGTGACTCGATCTGAATTGTGAGCCCTGCTGACCGCAGTGTAGATCGAAGGCAGTAGTCAGCACAGACATCAAGGAATGCTTTTTGTCACTTCCTCTTGACAAAATTCAAGGACATAGAGTACAATTCTGTCTACAATTAATAAATCAAGACTCAATTTGAATTGTAAGCTCTGCTGTCCGCAGTGTAGACTGCCATTCAGTGTTCCTTTGGACTTGCAAGATGAATTTGGTCATTGTACTAAAGCTATAACTGATATAAAACAAGTTCTTGAAGCAAGGATACTAAAAGGATATTATGTAGGTTTTAGGGACGTAATACTTAGTTGCCTACTGGACTATGCAATTAATTAATCAAGAGTCAATTTTAAATGTGAGCCCTGATGACCGCAGTGTAGGCCGGAGGCAGCGGTCAGCAAGGGCCCACAGCCACGTGGCGTTGAGTTGAGCTGTACAGTTAGTGTCACCTGAAGCAACCAGCGTGTGTGGAGCCTGCGATGATGCGTGGTCCGCACTGGTAGCAATGTCTTTTGCCTAATGAATTCTGTCTTAATAAGTCCATGTGGCGTTGACTTGTGGTGCACTGAGTTAGTGGCACCTGAAGCACTCAGTGTGTGCGCAGTCTGCGATGTTGCGTGGTCCGGGCGGGCCGCACTGGGATTAATGTCTCTTCCCTACTGGAGTGCGTCATCTGCAATCGCGACTCAATCTGAATTGTGAGCCCTGCTGTCCGCAGTGTAGATCGAAGGCAGTAGTCTGTACAGACATAAGTCTGTGGTGCTCTGCTGCTGGGTTCGCAGCGGGCCTGTGTCGAGGAGGCCGGCGGTCACAGCGGAGGCCTCGTGGCAGGGTGAGGGCTGCCGCCCTGGCAGACGTTTTGGCCTTCCCAAAAGTGAACCACGCCCAGAGACCCAGCCTATTTATTCATACTCCTATGCTGGAGTGGCGTACGTTGGACCAGCACACTCTGCTTCCGCTTCCAGGGGGGACAACACAGCTACATGACCGAGATCTTCCCCACTGCCTGAGGTAACATGGTTGCGTCTATTGTCCACAACACTACAAGCACCAGCAGTATATGTCCACATGGAGAGGTTTGTGCTCTGCATAGTGAGGTCTGTCCACCACATCACCGCTACACTTGGTATTGTGTGCATTTTTATTGATGGGTGACTTGCGCCCTTCACACATACTTGGTTGCCACATCTCCCAAGATTCAGCTATTGTGTGGCTGAGGGACCATGCCGATTTTGGAAGGTCCGCTGTCCTGTTCTGCGCTGCCACGGTGGTAGTAGGGAGGGGGGTGGTCCGGGGGGGAGGTCCTGAGGGTGATGGCAGTGGGTGTTGTGGCCTTCTTGGGTGTCGGAGCTGCATGGTCAGTAGCTCTATGACATGTGTTGGTCTTCAGATGTGGTTCTGGGCTGGGCTCCCTTTCACACTTTAGGTAGTCGTCCTGCTTTACACCAGTAAAAGGCAGATGTTAAATTCCTACTGCTAACGCAGCTTATCGCCTGTTTTTGGATCGCACCCCAGATTTGGCTGCTCGTTCAAAATATCGGGAAGTGGTGTTTTCGTGTTATTTTTGCACGGGAACGCCTACTCTGCATATTATTAGCGTTAGTTGTTGCTCTCATTTGTGGCGAATTTTTTTGCGGAAGCTATTGTACGAAAACTGGCGATATTGGCTGTTTTCACTAGGTTGAGAATGGAATGATAATTTAAAATCACTGAAAATACCATAGGTTTAATGAACATTATAATTAGAAATTATCATTTAAAAAACGTTTGAAATTCACTGAAAAAACCATAGGTTTCAGGCACGTTATAGTTAGAAATCAGCATTTAAAAAACCTTAGAAATTCACTGAAAAAACAATAGGTTTCAGGGATGTTATAGTTAGAAATTATCATTTAAAAAACTTTTGAAATTCACAGAAAAAACCATAGGTTTCAGGGACGTTATAGTTAGCTGGACATTTCACTCGTACAAAACCATAGCTCATCAGTGATGTCATTTGAGATGTGATCAGTGATGTCACTGACCATGTCATGAATGATGTAATATGTGATGTGATCAGCAGTGCATTGCGGGGCGCGAGTTATAGTTAGCTGAACTAATTATAACAGTGGAATTTCTATGGTTTTGTATGAGTGAAATGTCCAGCTAACTATAACGTCCCTGAAACCTATGGTTTTTTCAGTGAATATATATATATATATACATATATATATATATTCCTCTCCTCGCCACAATCCTCCGGAAAAACGAGTGCAGACCTCTTTTAGTGCAGAAATTTTTTATTTATTTCACCAGTCCTCTGCCATTACGCGTTTCGGCCGTACAAGCGGCCTTGATCACATGACAACGCTCAGCAGCTTCACCCTCACATTTAAAGTGCCCGTGCTTAATTAAAATCATGGAAATAGAAAACATGCTAAAAAATATATACATTACATGCATAAATGCCTACTGTTTCATTACAAATCTTTTTAGTTGATTTTGTTGTTGTTTATAATTACTCTTCAACCTCTTAAATAGTTGTCCACATCATAATGAAACATATAACCACATAATTATTTATATTGGTTCAGGCTCAATATCTGCTTAAATGCCTCCTCACACATGTTATAATTTCCATTAAAATGACATCATTTATAAAAATAAAAACATCATCCACATAAAAAATATCTCAATACAAACGTGAAAACAAACCTTCACCTACCCTATGTACTATAAACGTTTATGTGGTTAACAAATTTCTCTAAAAAAGCACATATTTCCTTTAAGTTTAAATACTTAAACATTTCACAGTTTCCTCTGCTCCATACATTCTATAATGTTCATATCTTTTTTATATATATTTTTCAAATAAATTTGTATATATTTGTTGATCACAGATAAATCTGTTATTTCAATGTTACCCCATTGTACCAATGATTACATTGTGCGATTTTTCTCTTTTTTTGGATTATAATTGCTTAAATGCATTTATGCACATCTGTAAATCATTTGATAACATTATCAATATACTTTGGATGGACAGATAAAGTGACTCAGTGCTACAGTACTTAGAGTTGAAATCAATAGTGCTATCAATATTAAATATCTGAAGGAAAAGACATATAAATTCATTATGCATTGGTACAGATTATCATAGTATATTCTTTAAATACATCTTACTATAAAACTTGTAGATTACTCCATGATGTAGGGGAGATATCTGAAAGTGTCGATAAAGCATTGACCTTTAAAATCATGCCATAAAAACCTTTTGTAAAATTGTAAACAAAACTGTAAAAAGCTTTAAGACATCACTATAAAACCACCCTAAGTCTAAAACCATTCCTATAAAAATTAGGCTAGTTCTAAAAATTATTAGTGGCTTCAATATAATAATGACTCTTACCCAAGGTTCTTCAAACATAATCTTAAAGAAAAAAGGCGTCTCTTCATTATTGCAATCCGATTGCCTCACCCACTGTTCAATGCCTGACCTATGGGAGACTGACTTCATCAGTTATAAAAACGTGTGCAGATCTTCTGTAATATTGAGCCCGCCTGGAGACTTAGAATCAAACTCTAAAATATAACTCGTCTCCAGGCGTCTCAATTTAGCTTCTCTGTCACCCCCTCTTTTCATAATAGGTATGGCTTCAATGGCATAATAGCGTAAAAATTGTGGATTGCTATTGTGAACAGTTTGAAAATGTCTTGCAACAGGGTAATTTTGATCCTTATTAATAATTGCCCTGATATGTTGAAGAATACGTTTATGGACTGCCAATTTTGTGCTGCCTATATATTTCAATTGACAGTCACATTCCAATACGTATACACAGTATTCTGTCTTACAAGTAAGATGCTGTTTAATTTCTTTGACTATATTTGAAAAAGCAGTTGTATACGTTTTAACATTTATTCCAAATTGGCAGGCCTTACACGAGAGACATTTGAAAAAACCTTTTCTTATTGTTAACCACATATCTTTATGACAGCTGTCGTGACTATTTTGAACCAACATATTCCCCATGCTTAATGATTTGCGAAAGGAGATTGATGGATTGGCGGGCATCAGGTCACCTATTACTGGGTCTTCCCGAATAAACTGCCAATTATGTCTGATGATGCTCCGCAATTGTTTTTCCTGTTTTGAGTAAGTAAGAATCAGTCTGACAGGCTGCATATGTAAGTCTTCCTGTGACGGTTTTGTTTTATAGGTGAGGAGATCCCTCCTCGACCTTGCTTGAGACTTTCTTATAGCGGCGTCTACTGATTCACTACTGTACCCCCTAGCTAAAAATCTGGCACGACTCTCCATTTGCCTCATCCTTGCATCTTCTGGATCACTACATATTCTACGGATGCGGAGCATCTCCCCGTAGGGAATGCTCCTGATTAAATGTGGAGGATGTGCACTCGACGCATGTAAAAGTGTATTTCCTGCAGTCGGTTTAGTAAAAAGGGTGGTAGTTAAAACATTATTTCTAACTAAAACCTGAACATCCCAAAAAGTCACTGTGTACCTACTGATTGTTGAGGTGAATTTAAGGTTACAATTATTTTCATTGATTTCATTGATGAATTTCAACGCACCTTCTTCACTCCCTCTCCACACAATAAATATATCATCTATAAAGCGCATCCAAGATACAATGTTGGTGGTATACTCATGTTCATATTTACGCATGAGGACCAGTTCCTCCCACCAGCCCATGAACAGACAGGCGTAACTGGGGGAGAAACTGGCCCCCATAGCCACACCTTGAATTTGCTGATAAAACTGCCCGTTAAAAAGCAAAAAATTATTTTCCAAATTAAAGAGCAGCATATCTAAAAGCATACGTGTATGTTGTGCATATATTATAGATCTAGTATTGAGATAGAACTCCACTGCTCTCAAGCCGTCTTGGTTTCTGATACACGTGTATAGAGAACAGACATCCAGTGTCATCAGCAAAAAATCAGATTCCCAAACAATTTCATTCATTTTAGTTAAAAAGTCACTGGTGTCCTGGATGTATGATTTTAACTGCTTCATATGCACCTGTAAAAAATAATCAATGTACCTTGAGAGATTCTCCATTGGCCCATCACATGCCGCAATAATTGGCCTGCCTGGTGGTTTCGCCTTGTTCTTGTGGACTTTAGGTAAAAATAAATATGAGGTGCCATCGGATGTTCCTTTTTGATAAATTTGTACTCATCCCAGCTTAGAAGACCCAAACTCTTCCAGGCAATCAAATTTTTAAAAAGAGAATCTTGAGTGTTTTTATACTTTAGTGGAGTACTTTTTCTATAACATTGGAGATCATTCAGCTGACTGTATGCTTCTTCTAAGTAGTCTTTCATGGGCCATAGGACTATATTTCCGCCTTTGTCCGATGTTCGAATAACCACATCTTCCTTTCTTAGTTTTGAAATCAACTGATTGTATCTGGTCTCTTTGCTGGTATATACTCTTTTTGATCTATTCGTTGCATGTGTTAGTTTTTTAATCTGGTTGACAACATGATCACTGAAGGCATCCAAACCGTCACGCACCGATATGGGGACACACTTTGATTTCATTTTAAATGGTATTTGAGGCCTTGCTTGTGTGCCTAAAGGGGGATATTCTGGCTATTTGATAATTCCCCACTTTCCAATTGGCACATATCCCTGTATAAATCTACATCCGAGACTTGCAGGCCTGGCATATCTTTTTCCAATCTTGTTGTAGAGACTGTCGTCGTAGCTTCAGCCGTAGGCCTTAATAAATGAAATTTTTTGAGTTTTGATTTTCGTGCAAACTGATAAACATCCGCTCTTGTTCTGGTGTATTGGAAATTCATTTCAGGGCAGAAAGATAATCCCAGGGATAGAATCTGAGCCTCTGGTGCTGAAAGATTAATATTGGCAAGATTTATTATTGTGTTTGCCTCTTGTTTTCCTTGTTTCCCATCAGTGCTTTGTGCGCTTCTTTCAGTATTGCTTAGTTATATATATATATATATATGCATATATATATATAGAGATAGATATAGATAGATAGATAGATAGATATACATAGATATATAATTGGCTAATCAAAAAAAGCTTTTCCTATGGAAACTAGTTCCTAACTACAATTACCTGCTGCAGACCACCAGTAGGTAATACATACATATGTTATGTATTCACTGAGTTTTCCAGTAACTCAGTGAAATTCCATGGAGTACAACTTCGCGCTCCGGCCAGGCCTGATATTTATATATATATATATATATATATATATATATATATATATATATATATATATATATATCTATATATATTATCTACTGGCGGTCGCCAGTAGATAGTTATAGTTAGGACCTATTATCCATAGGAAATCTGCGACATTCTATTTGAAATAACGTTGGCGCCGGGTGACGAATCTTCGCGAAAGCTTCCAACTTGTTGGGGCGCTCCGCTCCTACCCTGAAAGTCTCGGGGTGATACGTCAAGCGGGGGCCGAGAAAAAAGGGGGGTCCCAAAACGCTTTTTCCCCATTCATTTTTCCATAGGAACCTTTAGTCGCAGCTACAGCCCGAACTGCTGAACGGAATTACACCAAATTTGGCAAAGAGGTAGCCCTTGGTTCAGACTGGTGCCTTTTGCTAATATGGTGTAAATCCGTTCAGTAGTTCCTGAGAAATTCACAAGTAAAATCACATATATATCTATGGCCGCGTCGGATCCGCGTACCGTCAGCGCAGCCTGCACGCACCGTCCCGATCACGAGCTGCAATGTAATTGGCTGTCAGCTGGCTGTCAACACTCCAAACCAGGAAGTGTTGGCAGCCATTTTGTCCCTCGGTAGAACCGAGGGACAGAAACAAGTGCGCAAACGCACAAAGGGGGCAGGGTAGAAACACCCTGACCCCTAGGCCTGCTCAGGGGTCCCACAAGGACCCCCTGGGCAGAAAAAAGCATTTTTTTTTTTTAAATCGGCAGGATGCGCTCAGGGTGCGCGGATCCTGCCGAAAAAAAATCGAAGCGCGGGAGACCGCGCTTCGATTTTTTTGTGTGCAAATTTGCCCCGGGTGGCCCAAGTCCCGGGGGCATGCGGGGGTGGGTTTAATGTTTATACGGGGGCCTCTAAGGCCCCCCAAGCCACGGGGACCGCCACCCCCGAGGCTTAATAAAAAAAATGGTGCGGGAGGGCTCTCCTGCCCTCCCGCAGCCCCGGGGACCGCCACCCCCCGGGGCTTCTTTTTTAATTTTTAAATAACATGTGGGAGGGATCCAGCCCCCACACGCCCCGGGACCACCACCTCCCGGGGCACATAGAAAATAAATGTGGGGGTCCGTTCACGGACCCCAGAGCCCCGGGGACCACCACCTCCCCGGGGCTGTACAATTCAAGGGAGGGGGCCGCGCGGCCCCCTCCTGGAGGCCTTGATGGCCCTGGGGACCGCCACCCCCAGGGCCGGCTCCTGCAGTGTCCCGGGGTGCCTACCCCGGGACACTGTAGTTTGCTATGACAGGACGGAAGCCTCTATCTTTCAAAATGCAAACCCAATTGCTTTCCACATGGGGAGCAGCATGTTAGCTGCTCCCCATGTGGAAAGCAATGCCGGCTCGCGCAGGAGACGGGGAGCCGGCTGGGACTGTGGGGGTATTGGGAACCCCCCCACAGTCCCCAACCAGAGGCCAGGCCCCGGGGGATGGGGTCCCCGGAGCCTTAAATGGCCTGAGGAGGGGGGCCACGCAGCCCCCCTCAAAATTTAAAAAATAAAAATCGAGGGCATGCCCCGGGGGATGGGGTCCCCGGGGACAAAACAGGCCCAGGGAAGGGGGCCACGCGGCCCCCTTCCCGTTTTTTTTTTTATTTTAAAAAAAAATGCTCAGGCCCCGGGGGATGGGGTCCCGGGGCAAAAGTGGCTGAGGGAAGGGGGACCACGCAGCCCCCCTCACAATAAAAAAAAAAAAAAAGACCGGCATCGTGCCGGAGGCCCCGCCCCCTCCCTGCAGTACTCTGCAAACGCGCCCCCTGGCGCGTTTTAAGAAGGGTAAGTAATTCCCCTTGAATACTGGGGGTCCCTGGGGCCAACTAGCCCACCAGGAACCTCCAGTATGCGCCAGGGGCTGCGTTGCAGAGAGGTGTACAGAGGCCACGCCCCTTTTACACCTCTCTGCAACGCAGCTCTGTGGCGCTTTTGGAAGTACATGGTGGGCTAGTTGGACTCCAGGGACCCTCAGGATTCAAGGGGACTTAATCCCCCAACTTAAAACGCGCCACGGGCGCGTTTGCACAGTGGTGACGGTGGGGGCGGGGCTTCAGGTGACATGTGTGTAAACAGGCCCTGTGGCGTGTTTTAAGATGGGGAATTAAATCCCCTTCAATCCTGAGGGTCCCTGGGGGCCAACTAGCCCAACAGGTACGTCCAGAAAGCGCCACAGAGCTGCGTTGCAGAGAGGTGTAAAAAGGGGTGTGGCCTCTGTACACGTCTCTGCAACGCAGCCCCTGGCGCATACTGGAGGTTCCTGGTGGGCTAGTTGGCCCCCAGGGACCCTCATGATTCAAGGGGACTTAATCCCCCAACTTAAAACGCGCCACGGGGCGCGTTTGCACAGATGTCACCTCAGGCCCCGCCCCCTCCCTTCACCATTGTGCAAATATTCCTCTAAAATCAGCCGAAATACGAATTCCGATTTACTCACCTGTTATCAGGAGAGACCTCAGTGCTGCATCTTTCAGCCCAGTACTGGTCCTGAAAAGTAATTCTAACAGTACTTACCAGTAACTTGAATTTCCTTCCATAGGCTAACATTGACTGGTTTCACTTGGAAATTCTTCTAAGTGTGCAGTTTTGGAACTTTATAATATTCCTCTAAAATCAGCCGAAATACGGATTTCGATTTACTCACCTGTTATTAGGAGAGACCTCAGTGCTGCATCTTTCAGCCCAGTACTGATCCTGAAAAGTAATTTTAACCGTACTTACCAGCAACTTGAATTTCCTTCCATAGGCTAACATTGACTGGTTTCACTTGGAAATTCTTCTAAGTGTGGAGTTTTGGAACTTTATAATATTCCTCTAAAATCAACCGAACTACGAATTACGATTTACTCACCTGTTATCAGGAGAGAACCCAGTGCTGCATCTTTTAGCCCAGTACTGATCCTGAAAAGTAATTTTAACCGTACTTACCAGGAACTTGAATTTCCTTCCATAGGCTAACATTGACTGGTTTCTCTTGGAAATTCTTCTAAGTGTGGAGTTTTGGAACTTTATAATATTCCTCTAAAATCAGCCGAACTACGAATTCCGATTTACTCACCTGTTATCAGGAGAGAACCCAGTGCTGCATCTTTTAGCCCAGCACTGACCCTGAAAAGTAATTCTAACCGTACTTACCAGTAACTTGTATTTCCTTCCATAGGAATCCATTGTCTGGTTTTCAGCAGAAAAGTTTCAAAGTGTCAATTTTCACAAACTACAAATATTCCTTAAAAATCGCCTGTATGACTTAAACGCATTCTTTCAACTGTTTACAGGAGATGCACCAGTGCTGGATCCAGGATCCACCACTGAGTAAGAAAAAGTAACGATAACACTACTTACCTGCTAAGTGAATTTCCGGCCATAGGATAACATTGGTGATTCTATGTGAAAAAGTTTCTAAGTGTCAACTTTTAGAATACAATAATATTCCTTAAAAATCAGTACTGTAACCAAAACGCTTTTACTCAACTGTTTACAGGAGATGTCCCAGGACTGAATCTAGGATCCAGTCCTGTGGTTAGAAAAGTAATCCATAAAGTAACTAATTGCATTTAACTAGAAATTCACATTGAGCTCAATGTTGCATTGTGTTTGAAATTGTGTTGCCTATTGCAACAACTGTAACTACTGTACTTAAAAGTCTATTGCCTATTTGCAAAGTATTTAAACTAAAGTAATTCATTCAGAGAACGTATATTTTGTAATGTAATGTATAATGTAATTACAATGTAATTTAAAAATAAATAGTTTAAAAAAATGTAAATCAGTATCAAAAAAATAAAGATAATTAATACATTTAAATATTGTCATTTACAAAACCTTTGAAATTCACTGAAAAAAACCTAGGTTTCAGACATGTTATAGTTAGGAATTAGCATTTAAAAAACCTTTGAAATTCACTGAAAAAACCATAGGTTTCAGACACGTTATAGTTAGAAATTTGCATTTAAAAACCTTTGAAATTCACTGAAAAAACCATAGGTTTTAGGGACAGTTATAGTTAGTTGGACATTGCACTCGTACAAAACCCGTGAAATTCCCCGTTATAGTTAGTTCAGCTAACTATAACTCGCGCCTCCGCAATGCACTGCTGATGATGTCACATATTACATCACTCATGACATGTCAGTGACATCACTGATGACATCACTGATGACATCTCAAATGACATCACTGATGACATCATCCATGTGATAATTTCATTCATCTTCTCACACCCTAATATAACTTTTGATACACCCACTCTAAATTACAGACTGCCATTCGCAAAACCATAGACACTCCAACACCAATAACTACATACCCACTCACTGATTCTTAGGTCTACACACACACACATCCACTCACTCACCCGTACAGTCACTCATACTTATGGTCACTCAGTACAGGACTATCATATGCACTCTTACTCCTATATAGACACTCAAACACCGCCACTCATCCATAGAGGTACTCACACACCTAGTCAGTCATGCAAATAATTAAACACACTGCCATTTACTCACCTATACAGTTATACACACACCAGCTCACTTAATCATACAAATACTAGCACATTGTTACGCTCTTATACAATAACTGATACAAGCACACACGCATCCATACAGCCACTATCACAATCACTCACTCTCGCTTATAGCTATTTATATACTCCAACACACATATATACTGCCTTTCACATATGTAGTTACTCACACATGTACCACTGCGACATACATTCACTCACTAACACACTCTTACACACACTTACCCACCCATACAGTCTATCACAGATGCACTCTTGAAACCATCCACCCAGTGAATCACCCACTCACACATCTATGCACATTGTCGCACACACCCTCCCACACAAACACTCAGGCACCCATACAGATACTCAGACAACCATTCAATAACTCATATAGACACTCATGTAGCTATTCACAAACACATGCAGCCACTTACACAGCAACAGACTGACGGATACAGACATTCACCCAGTTTAGTCACTAACCCATGCATTCAGTAAGATACGTTAAATCACTCACTTATAGAGTCAGTCACGCACCTACTAAATCATCCATACAGACACTTATACAGCCACTCATTCTTCAATACGTCTTTTCCTATATATATTAAAAATATTTAAACTTTACAGAAACACACAGTCACTGCATGATGTCATCAGTGATGTCATTTGAGATGTCATCAGTGATGTCATCAGTGATGTCACTGACCATGTCATGAGTGATGTAATATGTGACGTCATCAGCAGTGCATTGCGGAGCGCGAGTTATAGTTAGCTGAACTAACTATAACGGGGAATTTCACGGGTTTTGTACGAGTGCAATGTCCAACTAACTATAACTGTCCCTAAAACCTATGGTTTTTTCAGTGAATTTCAAAGGTTTTTAAATGCAAATTTCTAACTATAACGTGTCTGAAACCTATGGTTTTTTCAGTGAATATATATATATATATATACCGTCGGCAGTAGGTAGTTATAGTTAGGACCTATTTCTCGAATAAGATTTTCCTAAAAAAGTGCCCCGTGATTCTTGTTGTGCCTTGAAAGTTTCAGCGCGATCCGTCAAGTGGGGGCAAAGAAAAAAGGGGGGGTCAAAAAATTGGCTTTTCTTGGAGTTTTAGACACAACTACAGCCCGAACCGCTGAACGGAATTGCACTAAATTTGATAAAAAGGTAGCTGTTTATTAAGAAACCAACCTTTTTTTGTAAATTGGTATAAATCCGTTCAGTAGTTTTAGAGATATTAAAAAAAAATTGTATATATAGGGACGCAGATCCTCAGAGTATCTGACAGTCCCCACACTGAAATCTGATTGGCTGCCAACACTTCAACCAGAAAGTTTTGGCATCCATCTTGGTACTCGACTCCCGCAAAAAAAACTTTTAAAAAATGAAAAGGGGCAGGGTAGGAATACCCTTACCCCCTAGGTATGGTGGTGGGGTTCCCCTGAGACTCCAACTGGGCCAAAAATCACGTTTAAAAAAATGCTGTAAAGGCATGATAGAACTGCGAATTCACAGCAAAAAGTTTAAAAAGAAAAGCATGGGCTTCTGCACTTGTTTTGAATACAGTCCCAGGTGGGCCAGGTCCTTAACTACTCTGCAAATGCACCCCCTGGAACACTACTGGTTGGCTGCTGAGGGTCATTGGGGGCAAGAACCCCTATTGTTGCCACAAGTAAGTCCCCCTCAGTGGGATTACTCAGACCTTGTCGAATGCTCTGTCTCCTTTCTCAACCACTCTGGAAACGTGCCTCCTGGTGCACTACTGGTTGGGGGATGTAGTCTAGGGGTAAACGCACCAGTAAACTCTGCTCCACTGGTGGTTGGTGGAGTTTATGCCAAACTCTGCATTCCATGCAGAGCGTGTAGTGG
The DNA here is from genome assembly GCA_963921515.1 of Calotriton arnoldi. Lineage (NCBI taxonomy): Eukaryota > Metazoa > Chordata > Amphibia > Caudata > Salamandridae > Calotriton > Calotriton arnoldi. Next base: position 1,699,317 of record CAWUFW010000920.1, on the reverse strand, counting down.
CAAAACTCTGCAAAGTCTGCCAGCGGAGCAGAGCTTACCACTAACCCCTATCAGAGACCAACACAACCACTCAGACACTCATATACCCACTTACAACCACACTCATACTCTCTCAAACCCACTTGCAAACATACACAGATGTTCATACACCCACTGAGACACTCATGCACGCACTCACACACTCAGTGTTCAATCGTACAACACCAGTGAAATTCAGCAGTTATAGTTACCTTAGCTAACTATAACTTACGCCCCGCAATGCACTGCTTATTACCTCACATATTAAATCACTGATGACATGGTCAGTGACCTCACTGATGACATCTGAAATAATTAATTTTTCATTTTTGCCATGAAATTGCAATAGAGTCGCAAATCCGCGTAAAAATAATTTAAAAAAAGAAGCAGGGGCTACCGCACTTCTTTGTAAATTTGCCCCTGAGTGAGCCTGGTCCCAGGTGCTTATTATTTTTAAAATAAGGCGAGGTGGTGCATGAGGCCCTTCCCCCATGGGCAAACCTGGCCCGGGGACCACCACCTCCTCGGTGTTGACCGAGTCTTTTTTTTAATGGAGGAGCCTTCCTCCTGAGGCTCTTAGAGTCCAAGGGACCACCACCTCCCTGGGGATTTATAAGTAAAAAGAAAAGGGGTCTGCGTGGACCCTCCTCCATTGCTCCCCTGGGCCCCAGGGACCACCACTTCTCTGAGCCATATATATATTAATGGGAGGGGGGCCACGTGGCAACCCTCCCGATCCATATACGTCCCCAGAGACCATTACCTCTCCGGGCAGCCCATGCACTGTAAAGAAGGGGGCCACGAGGCCCCCCTTCTGAAGCTATTAATGGCCCTGAGGACCACCACTCCCCAGAGCCAGCTCTTCCTATGTCTTGGGGTGCCTCCCCCCGCGGCATAGCAGTCTGCTTTCACTTCGCAGGAGCTGACGGCTGCTGCCAAATAAGAGCAAACATAACTCCACTCCCAACAAGCAGGAACTGCTCCCACTTGCTGGAGGAGGAGTTTTCATCCCTTTCCCTGCCCGCAGACATGCGGGCAGGTAAAAAGATGAAAGTATTGTTCTTGCATGCAGGGAGTTGCATTTCCAGCAGCTCCCTGTGTGTGAGAGCAATGCTGGCTCCCGCAGGAGGCGTGGATCTGGTGGGGACAACGTGGACCTTGATCATCCCGCTGCAGTCCCCAACATGCACACTTGGTGCCCTGGGCCAGGCCACAGTGATGGGGTCTCCAGGCCAAATCGACCCAAGGAGGGGGGTCACGTGGCCCCCATTGAATTGAGGCCAGGCCCGGCATGGTCCCCTTCCCCATTGAATTAAGGCCAAGCCCAGGGGGGATGCGGTCCCCGGGGACAAAATTGTCCCAGAGAGGGAGGCTGCGTGGCCCCCTTCCCAATTTTACTCAGTAGTATGCAAAGGTCTTCCTGCTTTTTCTCACATTAATAGACAGCTTAACAAAAGGCCCTAAAGCACATGTCCGCCTGATTTTGGTGAGGGTTATTGATGCAGAAGAATAAGAGGACATCTCCACCACATAAAGAAGCACTTACTTTATTTAGTCAAGAGGAAGTACCCCTGTTTTGTGGAGATCCACCTCGTTGTAGTCTTGTTGCTGTCTTGATGACGATTCACGTTATCACAGATTTATGGATGAAGATGCTTGAGGAACAATCACATTATTGAAATTAAATGCACACAAGGTCAATGGAGACATTACCCCATGGTCTTTTATGCAGCTGTAGTGTAGAATATGCACAAAACATTTACCCAACGAGGGAGTACTTACTAATTAACCATATGAAAGTACTCTAGTTGGGTAGACGTTTCTGCAAAACTGGGGATTCTTCTGGGAAAAATTGAGGTTCACAGAAATTAAACCTCAACTGGAAGCACTTACAAATATAAACATAACAGGTGCCCTAGTTGAGGCTCCACTTCAGTAAAGCACAAACGTTCATAACTTCTTGGGCTTGGCGAAGGCAAATCAAATGTGTTTCCTCTTGTATTTCATATTGAAATCCTTAATGGAGATGAATACATTATTGATCTAATGGAGCGCAATCTGATCTGTAGTGACTGTGACGAGTGGTTTCTTTCTTGTCGTCTCCATGTTTCACCCTTTTAAATACCCTAAGTATATAAATGCCCAAAATCCATAGCGCCACTCACACACCCACTCACAGACACACACAGGCACTCACACGCCCGCTCTCAGACCCATAGCACCACTCAAAAATCCAGTCACAGACCCACACAGACACTCATACACCCACTCACAGACCCACAGAGGCATTCACACACCGATGAACAGACCCATAGCACCACTTACATACTCACTCACAGGCACACACAGGCACTCACATACCCACTTACAGACACACACAAGCACTCACACACCCACTCACAGACCCACATAGCCATTCACAGAGCCACTCACAGACCCATACTGCCACTCAAACACCCACTCACAGACCCAAACAGCCACTCATACACCCATGCTCCGACCCTCGCAGGGTAAAAAAAGCATTTTTTAAAACAAATGTTGCAGCAAGTTCACAAAATTCACAAATCTATGGCAAAAATAAAAACAAATGTAAAAAAAGCAAGTGCGGGCTCCCGAGCTTTTATTGAAAAGGGCTCCCGGGTGGGCCAGGTCCCGGGAGCAAGTGGTGTAGTTATTAAAAATGGAGGGAGATGCATGGACTACCCCAAGGGCTTACCTTGCCCTGAGGACCACCACCTCCCCCAGGCTTATGAACATTTTAATGGGGGGGCCTCACAGAAAGAGGCAAAACAAAGGTCAGAAACAAAGAGAAAGAGACAATATAGAGGTCAGCAATGAGCAGAAAGAGGCAAGATAAAAGTCAGAAAAAAGAGCAAAGAGAGGCAAAATAGAGGTCAGAAATGAGCAGAAAAGGCAAAATAAAAAGAGCCCCAATAAAGGCCAGCAACAAGCAGAAAGTGGCAAAATAGAGATCAGAAACAAGCAGAAAGAGGCAAAATAAAGGCCAGCAATGAGCAGAAAGAGATAAAAAATAGGTCAGAAACAAGCAGAAAGAGGCAAAATATAGGTCAGGAACAAGCAGAAAAAGGCAAAATAAAGGTCAGAAACAAGGAGAAATAGACAAAATAGAGGTCAGCAATGAGCAGAAAGAGGCAGAATAATGGCCAGCAACGGGCAGAAAGTGACAAAATATAGATCAGAAATCAGCAGAAAGAGGCAAAATAAAGGCCAGCAACAAGCAGAAAGAGGCATATTAAAGATCAGAAATTAGCAGAAAGAGGCAAAATAAAGGTCAAAAATGTGCAGAAAATGGCAAACTAGAGGCCAGAAATGAGCAGAAAGAGGCAAAATAGAGGTTAGAAATGAGCAGAAAGAGGTAAAATAAAGGTCTGCAATGAGCAGAAAGAGGCAAATTAAAGGTCAGAAGTGAGCAGAAAAGAAGGCAGAAAATGAGCAGAGAACAAGCAGAGCCCACTCAGGCACTCATTCACCGACTCACAGAATAACTCAGAAGCTCTCACAGCAACTCACAGACCCATTCAGACACTCATGAACCCACTCACAGACGAGCTCAGATATGAGCAACCACTCACAGACACAGTCAGACATTCATGCACCCACTTAGAGAAACACTCGTACTCTCCCTCCCTCACTCACTCACAGAACTACTCAGAGACTCATGTACCAACTTACAGACCCACTCAGAGACTCACACACGAACTCACAGACCCACTCAGAGACTCACATACCTACTCACAAACCTACTAAGACACTCACTCACTCACAGACTGACTGGCACACTCATGGAGGCACTTGCAAACCCAATCAGACACTCTCACACCCACTCACAGACCCACTTAGACACTCACTCAGACAAGACACTCATGCATCCTCTCAGAAACCCACTCAGTCGCTCATGCACCCATACACAGACCCAATCAGCCATGCACACACTCACTCACACACCCACTGAGACATTCATGCACTCACTCATTCACCCTCAAAGGTTACAGGTTACAGTTAGGAAATAACATTAAAAACCATACATATTCACTGAAAAAAACAAAGTTTACAGGGATGTTATAGTTTGGAAATAGAATTTAAAAACCCTTAGCAATTCACTTTAAAACCCAAAGATTACAGGGACCTTATAGTTAAGAAATACAATTTTTTTTTTAACTTAGAAATTCACTAAAAAAACTACAGTTACAAGAACTTTATAGTTAGGCTCAGATTTCACTTGTATAAAAACATAAAAGTTCAGCAGTTACCTGAGCTAACTATAACTTATGTCCCTGTAATGCCCTATTTATGACCTCACATATTATATCCTCATGACATGGTCAGTGACATCACTGATGACATCTCAAATGACATCACTGATTACATCATCCACAGAACTACTCACATACCCACTCACCCCCAAACAACCTCTCATCCCTCTCACTCACCCACACAACCGCTCACATACCCATTCACAGACCGATACATATACTCACACAACCACTCATTCATCCATAGAGCCACTCACACACCCACTCACTCACTCATACAGCAACTCACACAACCACTCACTCACCCATACAGCTACTCATACAACAAGTCCCTCTCCCATACATCCACTCCACAACCACACACTTACCCATTCAGCTACTACACCCATTTATTCCCCTTCACAGCCTCTCACACACCCACTCACTCACCCATACAGACTCTCAACATAGCCACTCACTCACCCATACAACCACTCACACAGTAATTCACACAGCCACTTACATACCCATTCACACATCCATACACATACTCACACATCTGCTCACTCACCCTTACAGCCATTCACACAGACATTTAATCTCCAATACAAGCCACTCACACACCAACACACTTACCCAACACCCACTCAAACAGCCACTGACACACCCATATAGCCACTTACACACCAAGTCACTCACTCATACAGGCATTCAGACGCCCACTCTCTCACCCATACAGTCACTCACACACCCACTCATCCACCCATACAGCCACTCACTCACCGATATAGCCACTGACACACCCACTCACTCACCAATACAGTCACTCACACAGCCACTCACTCACCCACACAGCTGCTCACACAGCCACTTTACACACATTCAGACACTCAGATATCCACTCACACACAGATACACACAGCTACTCACATAATATATGTTAGAAGTAGTATCACTCATCAGTAGTCCACCTCGTATACTAAATAAACTTTTGTAGTAGTTTAGTGTATATGTTTAACACTAATAAACTCTAAGAAAACACTTACACTCTTTGGTTGATGTCATCAGTGATGTCACTGACCATGTCATGAAGGATGCAATATGTGAGGTCAGGAGCAGTGTATTGCGGGGACGTAAGTTATAGTTAGCTCAGGTAACTTTGACTGCTGAATTTCTATGGTTTTGTATAAGTGAAATCTGAGCCTAACTACAACGTCCCTTTAACCTTTGTTTTTCTCGTGAACTATGTGGTAAGTGCAATAGAAAAAACATTGTGAACACTATGAGAAACACTATTGGAATAATATTTAAATTTTGAACTATTTGACAAACTTAATAGGAATGGATATTACACTTGAAGTCTCTGACAAATGTGACCGAAAAGGGCTTAGTGCACATACTCATTTTCAGGTGCAGCCTCTGTAAATGCTTGGTGGCTCCACAAGAAGAGATTAATGTTCATATCAATGTATGCTTTAGATACGCCTAAATTGGTCAATGGGTCTTTCTAGACAGACCATATGGTAATGTGCATTTATCTTTATTTGATGTTAAAGCAAACACACATGCCTTAAAACATATTTAATTTGATGGCAAATGCAGGAATCCTCTTACTTTACATTTTGAATGGCTTAGCAAAACCTATAGAATTAACTTTTTTGAAAAGTCTCATGTTTTCCAATATCCAATAGATGTTTTTAGGATTAAAACCTGCTGGCATACAAGTTACCACATCTCTACTCATGTCAAGAGTAATGTAATATGCATTTGCCCATTGTGTTTAGATGGCAGCATGTTTTTTTTTCTCCTTGTATTATTTTAGTTTATCTTGCATATGTTGTTGAGTTTGTGTGTTTTAGTGAGGTGGTGTCAGATGGTGAATGCAAGAATGAGTCAGTGGATGGATGAATGAGTAGATGAGTGCAAAGATGAGTGACAGAGTGCGTGTATAATGACTTATTGAGTGAAGATAATGGTTGAAGGATAGTTTGAAACATTTTACATATGGGTACTATTTTTTGCCAGCTACCTATTGATAATTAGAGGAACTGGATGGTTGCCTCGCCATCAATCCTTGTCTCTCTTTCATTGTTGGGTGCTTTGAAATTTTGAGTACAAACACAAGGTTCTTGTTTTCAAAACTGCAGAGGAATTGTAAAGGGAGAAAGGACGCTTAGTTTGATGGGGCATGTAGGAAAGCAAATACCAGGTTGCGAAGGGCTTTAAAGATCTTTCCCAGAAATGGGAATGATATTGCATCTTGTAGAAGGGAATATAGCTTTGTCCTGAAAGGAGCAAGTTTGATCTGCTGTGCCAAGCCTGGGGTAACTTGATATTCTTTCAAACTTAAAGCTACCAAAGCTTTTTGGTAAGTGGTCAATTCCAAATTGTACTCACAAACGCCAACAACTGTCCTTAGATTGAATATCATCCCCAATGACTGGACTTCCCATTTTACTGGGATTCATTGCATACCTGATAGTGATAATGTTTGTGAGAATAGAGATCTAAGGTCACCTAACTTTCCCATAAATATATGTTTTACATTAGATGAGGTGCTGGATGTTTTATGTTAAAGACCCTCCAATAAAGGCCTAGGCTCTAATGGGGTACACATGGATCTCTATAAGGATATCCCTGAGTTCTGGGGACCCCTTTTGACTAACTGTATTAATGCAACTTGTAAATCCTGTCTTCCTAAATATTGGCAGTCGGCCGTTATTGTGCCGGCATTTAACATTTATTTTAAAAGGGGAACTGCCAGGACCCCAAATGCTACTGATTTATTTCTCTATTGGTTTCCACTGTAAAGATAATTGGGTGAGTTATCCTCGAAATGCTTTTGCTTTGGACTGCTGAGTCTAATATTCTTTCTGAAGTTCAATATGGCATTAGGACTGGGTTGGGCACTTTAGAGCTATGTCTAAACCTCCATTTGATGATTAGCAAATAGACCATTGCTAAGCTTAGTTCAGTCTATTTGGTGGATTTTCTCCATACATTACACTTTGATCTCTCTGCCTCAGTCTTGTATGAGAATGAAGGAGAGAGCATTGATCTATTCCCGCTCTAGCGCGGAGTGCGGCACAGTTATGTCCTTGTCCCTATTTTGTTATTGCTTTATATTAATGGACTTGATGCCGGTTGAGCCGGCACATGGCAGGACGTGGATGGTCAAGAGCAATTCTGTGCTTGCCTTAATGTCTGCAGATGATGTAGTCTTTTCAGCCACAACTCCAAAGGGCCTCAAAAAACTGTACAATTCTTTTGAAGATTTTATGGTGAAATTAAATCTGGAGACGAACTGCTCCAAAACCTTTATTATGACTTGAAGCCCCAAAAAATCTGAAAATGCATCAGCAAGAAATTAAGAGGAAATCATTGCAAAGGGTCACTCACAGTGGCGTAACAAAGGCCCCCACAACCCCCACAGTGCAGGGGAGGGCCGAGGTCCAGGTGGCCTCCTCAGCACAGTACCTTGGCCTGAGAGCTCCTGAGTGAGTCCAGAGGGGGCCCCTCCATGTACTTTTCAGGGGGGCCCCCTCTAGTTTTGTTTCACCACTGGTCACTCAGTTTCCATATTTGGGGGTTACCTTTAATTGTGTTGGCTTATGGGCTCCATGTCTTTCAAATAGGAAGGCACGCTTTTCTCAAGAACTAAGGTCTATTTTTAATGGATGAAACTGTGTAAAAAAACTATTGTTCCCTTATTAGAAATATACAAAAGGAAATGTATCTCAGTGATGACCTTTGATGCAGACATTTGGGGTTACATGGATGTAAGTTCCCTTCAAGTTGAGAAGAACAGGGTCTGTAGGTGTTTACTGGGGATTTCAGTTTCCATTCCCCATTTTGCCGCGCATCAGAAGTTAGGTTTGAAATATGTGAAGGACCGCATCAAACACCTGTTTTACTCTGGGTGTCAGCATGGTACAATGAGCATGCCATGTTCAATAAAGCAGTCATAGAGGATTGTTTAGCCTGAGATTGGGAAGGGGGGTATGGGAGGAGATATCCCTTGGTTTAAATATATTAGGGAAAGAGAGAGAGGGTGGATTGCTAAGACTTTTTTGACCACTAGACAGCGCTACAGAGAAAATGCAGAGCTATGTAAATCTTATGCAGAATTATGTTATGATTCAATCCTCTACTGCGTTAGAGCCATATTTGGAGCTGATCAATCCATCATGGGACAGAGCGCTTTTTACCAGGGTCCCTTTAGGCTCTGTTAGGTGGCAACTATGGGCCTAATTTATGGGATTTTAGTGAAGGGCAGCGTAGCAAGTCTCCTTGCTGCGGTGACCTATGCCAAAGGTAAATGGCAGGAATGCACCATATTTATCCAATACAGTGCATTCCTGTCCTTTCTCCTTGCGTTGGCGCCGTTTTGGCAACCTAGCGCAACATAGGCACCCTTGCACAACTGTGCAAGGTTGCCTCTGTCGCAGGCAGGATTGTTTTTGTGCAGGAAGGTGCACCTTCCTGCACAAAAACAATCCTAAGAGGTGTTTTTCTCTTTCTATGTGTGCTGCTGTAAAGAGGAAAAAACGAGGAGAAATGAAGCTATTTCTCCACGTCACATCTCACCTCGGGAGACGCACGGATTTGGCACTTCCCCAGCTGTACATGTTTTTGCAAATCTGGGGCAGCATCAAATTCCATGGGTTTGCATGGGAAAACGCCCATGGAACGCCTCCTGGGTGCAGAGTAAGGCAACGCAATGATTTGAGATGCATCACCTTACTCATGATTTATGAGGCCACTCCAAGCCACACAGGGTGGCTTTGCATGGCTTCATAAGTCTTTATGAGAGCCCATGCGTCACACATGTACCGCTTTACATGGTGTAAATGTGCTGCAGGGCTCTAATAAATAAGCCCTTTTGTTTCCCCATAGGGCAGTAGGACAATGCCAGTATTTGCTGCTGGCCATGCAGTGAAGTATCTGCCCGACCCTCTGACATTTCTGCTCTTTTTGTAAATTTTGATAAACCTCTCTGCCACAAATCTTTGTCACTCATTTTGAGAAGTGAGTATTTTAAGAGGTGCACGCCTGTATTGCTTTATTTAGAACTATTAAATGGTCCCGAGGTATGTCACAGGGCTGGCTTGATTTTAAAATCAGCTATCAGACGTTGCAATAGTTTATCATTCTGAATTTGAATGCATTGAACTGTTTTTGATTTCTGCTTTAATATGGTTTTATATGTATGTCCTGTACTTTTGTAGGGATTTCTCACTTACTAATGTTTTTACATTATGGATACTGCGATTTTATTTTTTTGAGTTTATATGTTTTTCTATATACTCTTTTATGAATATTTGCAAATAATTGAATAATGATTTTGAATGAATGAACGAACTTATTGAGAGCCTCAACCCAATGACACAAAAGGCACTTTCATTCATAAGCCAGACCGATCTGGCATTGCCATTGCTTGTTAGATATAAAGCCCCAGTATTGTTTGTCAGACATTACTTTTAGACAATGTACATTCAAGTGTTTGTGTGTTTTCTTTTAAAGGTAAATGTGTATCTTTTGAGGCTTTTTATAATTGCATGAATCACATAAACTCATATGATGGCTACTCGAGTTTATTCATGAGATAACGTTACATATCGCCCCACATAAACTGCATGTTTATATCTCTAATGATGTTACAGCAGGATGTCCGAGTCTCAAAAGTCCCATTAATGTCACTTACTTCTTTGACAATAAATTAATTACCAACGTTAGAATTAATTAAAAGTACTAGCGTTCGGAAATATAATCGAAAAATCACTCTCAGAATAAAGATGATTATACATTGGAAAATATAATGTGCCAAGCACACAACAATATTTTAAAATGGTTTTTTGGCAATGCTTTAAGATTAATAATACAGAGTTGCTCTTTAATTCAACACCACCCGATATTTTATAGAAGAGTACAAAATGTATTCATGTTTTGCTAAAATACACGAGATATGTTCTTTAGCATTGCTTATGAATGTTCCCAAAATGAACACAGGAGGGCAGCATTTGCTTGCTTCATGTAAACTGTTTGCTAAACTTGAAATGGTTGTGCAATTCCTCATGCGGCGATGGAGAAACGTGTGTGCAGTTAATCATCGGTTAATTCCCTCACTGCCTTTGTGCACAGAGCGAAAAGTGACGTCTGCTGTCCCACAGCCTCAAAGCCATGAACACCTCTTTATATTTAGAAGCTTTCTGGTTGTTGGTGAAGTAGGAACAGTTTGTGCCACAAGCAAATGTTCTTATATTAATTCAATAAATATGACCTTTAAAATATGTTTTTGCATCAGTGAGGTATTGAATAGTGCACTGGGGAGAAAAGATTATATAGCTACAATAACTAGTTGAACTATGGGAAAGGCTCTGGCCTCTGTTTCGATCAGTATCTATATGTATTTTCAAACTATGGAACCCATGCACAATGAAAGTGGTTAGGGGCATATTATCAACGAGGCGCTAAAAATTATCGCCGCTTTTGCGTCCGTTTTCGGACGAAAAGCGGCGATAATTCTATCGCCTAATCAGCAAGGTCACGCTATCGCGTGAATCCTTGCATTATCGCCCTTTCCCCCAACGCCCATCTTTGCATCTCTAATGAGATGCAAAGTGGGCGTTACGGGCGTACCCCGGATGTACTACGTTGCAAATATCGCTGATATTCACATCGCGATATTTACAAGGCAGCCCACATGATTTTAGCAGAGGTTAGATTTTGGCGAAAACGGCCGTTTGCAAAGGGTCACTCAGTTTCCTATCTGGGGGTTACTTTTGAATATGCTGCCTCGCGGGTTCTATGTATTTCAAATATGAAGGGGAACACACATTTTTGTATGAACCACCCCCCCCCCCGTCCCCCAATTATTGGACTGAAGCTGCTGGTTTTTTGACTCTGTTGCACGAGGGTACTATCAACCAGACCCTAGTGCATGTGCTCTGACCCCTAAATCAATGGTACAATTGGCTAATCCCTGATTGTCATATTTAACTTACCTGAAAGTTCCAGATGTATGCTACCTTGTGTACCTAGGACCTGTATGATGTCACTAGTGAACTGCAACACTTATTTTGCCCCCCTTAGTGACCATGTAAAACAAGACCCCAGGCCTGCCACAGCAGCTTGACTTGGCAGTTTTTAAAAACGGACCAAAACTGACATTTAGACCTGATAAAAATCGCAATGTAAATAGGCACAAACCTCCCCACAAAAGCTAGTGCAGGTTAAATGTAGCACCCCTAGGTACCTTCCGCAGAAATCATGTGGACCTGCTGAAGACATAAGAAGGGCTGCACCTGCTATTTAACCGGCGAAGAGAAACCCCAGTGGCTAGTCCTGCTCCCACTTCTACCCTTGAAGGAAATGGAAAAGTGGACTCCAAGGGTTAGTGGGCTAGCCCCCTGTTAGGTTCCAGGTACACAAAAGCTGCAAGAAGCTCAAATCTCTACTGAGCCCAGCTCCCCACTTCCACCTGGATTTGCCCAGGACCTTGCTGGTGACTTCTAGGAGATTCCTAACCCCCCAAGTGGTGCCCAAAAGGCCCTGGACCTTTGGCTGGTGTTATTGCGTACTCTCTCCCTCAAAAAAACTCCTCCTATCATATTGATATTTTCTCAAATCAATCCAAATATTTTATTATAAATGATATTCTGCATACTCCTCCTTTATGGACTGTAATTGAACTGTCCTTTCTCCTTTGTTCATTTGATTAATTTTTAACATTTACTCAAAGACCTTTCTACCTATCCCTTCCAATTCTCATGAATTTATACAGAATACTAAGGGGCATATTATCAAGGAATAGCGATATTTATCGCTAACCGCGCTTAGCGCGAATTATTTTAACGCCGCCTATCGCTGGAAAATATCACTGAGATAACACCCTATTAACAAGGTTTATCTCCATAGCGATAAAATTTCCAGCGATAGCGGTAAAATGTGAGAATATCGCTGGAAAAGCAGCGATATTCTCGCATTAACGCAAGGATGGATTCAGCCTGACAATCCACCTCCTATACTTTAAACAGGTAAGTCATCCTCAGTAGCAGGTGTTAAAATCTAGCGATAAACGCGCTTTAGCGCGATTTATTTTATCGCTTCGCCTGCCTTGTTAATAGGGGTTAGTTGTGTTAGCGACTGTTTACAGTCGCTTTTAGTGGGAACGCCTACCTTGTATGTCATTAGCGATAATTATCGCTGACATGCAAGGCGATGTAAACCCGGCCGCTAACGCCTGAAAGCTGTCGCTAACGCCTGTTAGCGACAGCTTGCTAATAGGGCGTTAAAAATATCGCCGCTTTAGCGGCAAACAGTGCCGCTAAAGCGGCGATAAAGCCCTTGATAATATGCCCCTAAGTCCTATTTTCAATAATAATCATCTATCTGAATAGGAAAAATGACTAGAATCTTCCTTATGGTATAATAAAGGCATTAAGCTTAAAGGTAGGACCGTCTTCAGAAATCTTGTAGAAATAAAGGTATCTTATGAGTTAAAGAGATTGTAGATAATGCTTCTTGTATCTCATTCCAAAGGCACATTTGCACTCTCATTTACCTAACTCTTTTACTCATAAATATACGTTATTACATGAAATAATCCCACAAACATTCCAAAGACTTTCTTTTATAAATAGATCAGAGGTTTCTGCTGTGCAAATTACACATTCCATAGTATTGTCTTCGACTGCCTCAACAACTATGCATAAAGCTATTAAAACACCCAACATTTCAAGAGATAAGACAAAAATTGAAGTACAATGGGAAAAAAGAATGTAATGTTTCCTGGTCACTTCAAATATTGAATACAATTTTGACCAAAACTCGTAAATCTTCTAGGGTAGCAAACCTTATTCAAACACTATTTTTTTATTTATCAGCAGGCTTCTAATCACACCTTTTTCATTAAACAAAAGGAATCCTACCTTTCCTGCCAATTGTTGGTCTTGTAAAGACACAGAAGCCGCCTTCTCTCGTTCCTGAGCTAATTTACACCTTATGATATTTTCTTGCCTTCTTATCCATCAGTTCTGGCTCAGAGTTTGGAAACAAATTAATGATATTTTTCAAACCAACATTCCATTTTCATTTTCAAATGTCTTCTTCAGTGGTGGCCGACATGACTCGCGGGTGGCGGGGCAGCAGCGGGCATGGGAATCGTAGGGGGATTAAGGGAGAGTCGCGATTGTGGGAGGATAAGCATAATAAAAAAACATTTAAAAAAAATTAACTTACCTTGCCACCAGGTCCCGTGTCTCTGCTCCTGCTCTCCTCGAGGAACAGGAAGCACAACCAGGCCCCATTGATCAATCACAACGCTGCAATGCAGCGTTGTGATTGGTAGGCTCCCCTGACCAATCATAATGCTGCAATGCAAAATTGTGATTGGTTTTGATTGTCCTGGTTCGACCCTCAACCTGCAAATGGGGGCCTGACCATGTTCTCCACGCAGGCTGTAATGCAGCCTGTATGGAGAATGGGGAAAGTGCGCATGACTGGTTTGGGCATCCTGAGAGGGACTGCTAAACAGTCATTGCGCACTTATGAGCGGGCAAACCACTCCTCCCCTGCCCTGCTCCAAGAGCAGAGCAGCCCCGCCCACCCACCTGCCCACAAAGCAGCACAAACATAAAATGAATTTCTACTTTTCACACTGCTTGAAAGCAGTGAGGCGACGCTCCTCCGCAATAGCGGAGGAGCCGCCACTGGTCTTCTTAGGTGGCTTATTAGATGGCTATACACAGTTGATATTAATGATTTATTATTAGCAGTTGATTTTCAACAAATGACCAAACATTTTGAAGGATGCATCAGCTTTTTCCTTTCAGGCATGGTGGTATGATATCTGTAATAACCATCGTTTGGACAGAGCCTATGTACAACTCTTGACTTTGGCTAGTTGAAGAGACACTATATAGTTACACTTTTTATAGTCTCATCTGCTCAATCCTCTATTATACATCATCCATCAATTGAAGAAGATAGAAAACGCCCTTGAATGGTCCTATATGTGGTTTTTATATTGATATCTCTATATTATTTACTGCATTCTTAAGATTACATTTCTGGTAATGTGGTATATATTATTATTACATAGCTATAGTATTTGATGTCTAATGCCGTTGGTATTTACTCCACCAAAGATTAATATTCTACCTTTTCTCTTTAACTTTCTTCTCCTCTTTTTTCTTCTTTTTTATATTTTACAATTCTTCTAATCATATATATAATCATATATATTGTTCATATTACAGTTATCTATATTTAATTAATAATGATATCATTGTTTTAAATGATGCCTTGTTATGGATTACTGCTTTCCCTGTTCCCTTAATAAGCTTTCTTTCAGACTTAAAAATGAGTATAAGCTATTGGTTGATCAATAAGTAGAACAATTAGGCATAGGACACATGTGACCTTTGGACTGGTATAAACATCTGGTATTGAAATCGCTCTTTATGAATTTTCATTAAGGAATCTTGCCTATTGCAAACACAATAGTGTCTTGGGACGACAGCTACCAACAGTCAGATTTGTGTCCCTTTTGTAAAGATAAGATGGAACCTCCACACACATTTTTCCATTGGGCCCAGTCTAGTGATGCTTTAGTTAGTGCTGACTTGTACTGATAATTCGATCTGAGGAGATAAAGGGCTTTAAAGGACCTGCAGTTTTCAAAATTGGCAGCCACCCCTCTAATAGCCGATGCAGTTTTAAAATAATTGAAATGTTCCTGAAAAGTCCAGAGCAGCCTGCTGATCTCCCTCCAGGGATCTTATGGTAACACAAAATTGGAATAAATGTATTTAAACAGATACACCTGGATCCCCGCAAAGGCTACAGATAATACTAATTCTGAATACATCTTACTATGATATTCATCAAAAAATGACCTACCATTTGATATATATATAGTGCACATTCCTCATTAAACTTGAAATTCAGGATATATTTTGTACTAAAATACTATTTCATGCAGTATGTCTTTTGCTGATTGTGCTAATAAATGCCAAGACTGATATTTCCCATTGTTATATTTTCTTTTCCCCAATACTTTCCCCTGGGTCTTCATTTTATGTATTTTGCTTATTTAATTTTTTACCAGACCTAGATGCTAGTTGTGAGAAAGTGGGCTATTAATTTCGTCGTGGAAGATCCCTACCAATGTAATAGAACACAATTGTGTTAGGTTTTAGGCAGCACGCTTGCTAAGAAAACTATCCTCAAGCCCAAATATATATAGCACACACTGCAGACTTATCCCCAGAGAAATGTAAATTAGGTTCAAGCGGTACCGAACAACATTAAACACTAAAACAATTTTTCGAAGATGAAGAAACATTATTAAGCAACATTGTCCTGCATCGTTCTGTATTGTAATTCAGTGGTTATTGGTTATTGTTGGTTATTGGCATTAGTCTTGTGCTCTTAAGGAGACAATTCCATGCATTTACTCCAATGTCTTTGTGGTGGATTAAATATGTAGAATGAGCCAAAAAGATTAAAATAGGATTAAGTGAACAAAGATATGGGTTTTTTAATTTGTGAGCCAAAAAGTGCTAAGAAATGGCAAAACGCTAATGAAAGTCAATATTCACAGTAGATGGAAACCTAGGCATGATTACAGACCAACTGCAGGGAAAAGCAAATGGGTAATCCTTGCAGGTCACACCAGTCAAAGCGTTCACCTTAGGATGTAGCTGAAGCTGGCAAGGATTCTTTAAAGTCAAATATGCAACTCTCATACTTCAGCTGAAGATTTCTATTTTAGTCCCCAAAGGTGCTACAGGACAAAGCTTGTTTCTGCTGTTGCTGAGGTTGCTTCCAGGCTGAGGTATCTTTGCTGTGTTGCCCTAGTTCCAAGTCCTAAGTTTGGATTTAGCCTTTTGTCAGTTCTCAGAGCTCTCCAGCCAGTGGTGTGAGGCAGAAGGCTGTAGCCCACAAGGGGCTTAAGGGGATGGATTTTAAGGGGCAGATTTACAAGCCCCTTGCGCCTTCTTGCGCCGCCATTGCGTCACTTTTTTTGACGCAATGGCGGCGCAAAAAATGCGGCTTATTTACAAAGTGACGCATCTAGGGAGATGCGTCACGTTGTAAAGCTCAGCGTCACATTATACCTGCGTCAGGTATAATGTGTATGCAGGGTGGCGTTCCCACGCAGGAAGGCCTCGTAAACAGTGACGCAGTGAAATCTACAAGATTTCACTGCGCCACCTTTAGGACGCCACTGCGTCAGGACCTTACGCCTGCTTGAAGCAGGCATAAGTAGTGACGCAGTGTAGTGGGAATAGGCCTCAACACGCAATGCTGGAGTTGCGTCTGTGCTTGCGACACGACTCCAGCAATGCGTGATTCTTCTGCCAACAGATGCGTCAGAATTTCTGACGCATCTGTCAATCCCAGCCATAGTGCGCCGTATTGTAAATACAACGCATCTATGGTGGCGCAGGGAAAGTGACGCATCTATACAGATGCGTCACTTTCTTGTAAATCTGCCTCATATTTTCTACAGCCCTGCATAGCCACAAACTTTGGTGTTAAAATCTCAAGGCGGGCTAAGCTGCCAATCTTTAGGTGTTGAGGAAGTGCATTTTTCCAGGCGGTTTCGTTCCTTAGGACCTATGTATTATCTGCAAAACTCTCCACTCCGAGATGCTCGCTGAGCTTACAAAAAATCTTGGCTAATGACAACTAAAAAGATCAATTCTGATGTTTAAACCCAATCTGCAGAAGGAAAAGAACCCTCAACCTATCCTTGTATGGGAGCACATCCGCTATTGGGTTTCATGTCTGCTGTTAGAATGAAACAAGAAGCTGATGTTCCAGCAACTCTTCCCAATGTGATTTATAATCATGTGAGAGAGAAGTAATTAAAACCATAAACATCTCATGCTCTTCCCTCTGATCGAGGACTCTTCCATCAATGGATATCTGTGGAACTAAGTGGAAGGAGAATTGTTCTCTCTATATTATCCTGCAGTTTTAATTATGTACCCTTTTTGGTATGAACAGTGTTCAGTTTATTTCGGTCCCTTTGCCTCTCCCCGCACACTTTACATCATACCACATTAGTGCCTTCAGCTGCTCCCCAATTGTTGTTTTTACAGTATAATCTCATGTAATTATGATGGATTCCTCGTCTTTGGCATGAAAAAGTCAGGCCTCTACAGAAAACTTGATACATCATGTCTGGTTCAGATACCTGAAACGCGGAGAGCAGAGACGCGAGAGAGGAGGAGGCAGTTGTTATTGAGCTGCACGGCCATCTGTAGCCCACGCTCCCCTCAATAGCCATGACAGCCCGCCCTGGGCACCTTCGCCCCCTCATTTCCTCTCATTTCCATCTGCCTGATTTTGCTGCTGATTTCATTGCTGTTGCCTCGTTTCCTTACTGCCACTCGCCGCCTCGGAGTGTGAAGCACTTCTGGAGGAGGAGGTGGGCTTGAAATTGGCATTGAGATGGCCAAGGAGGGAGGCCCGGGAGGCTCTGCACCCCATTTCCTGACTTCCATCAGGGGAGAGGCGGAAGGTGACGACCGCCTTCAGGGGGTGAACCCAGCATGGCACTGTCTACCCCCGACCGTCTGACAGCCGCCGCGAGCCACGGGGAGCTGCCGGGTGGCCAAGTGCTGGTTTACGCCGTGTGTGCTCCCTAGTGTCGCAGGAGACACCGCAGCCGCCTTCTCTCGTTCCTAGTGCTGGCCGCTTATGTATGCTATCTGCCCGGTCTGACTAGGATCAGGCATGGTCTGCAAGCCCCCTGGGAGCACCCCCACACCTGCCTTCAACTGAGATCTGACAAACGGGGTCATCACACCGCACCATTATCTCACAATACTGCCATCTTCAACTGTAACTACCCTGAACTACCTTGAATATCCTCTCACACAGTGCCGGGGGACAACAGCTAACACCACACCTGCCCAGTGCAGGAAGCCCTCACCAAGTAGCGTGCTGTGCACTACCTATCTGTCCTGATTCTACAGGACAAGACAGGGATAGTAAGGCTGCTATGCCACCATTTCAGCCACATCAAGCTAGCCACACTTGCTCAACTTGAGTTAGCATACGCAAGAAAGGACCCATGCAAAGCTCTGGAACTATGCCCGAAAGAAAATTCCTACCCCGGAAGACGGAAACCACCCTTACAGATGACCCCTCTTCACTTTTATCATTCACCGCTCCTCAGGATTCTGTGCCAAGTGCCGCACCCTCACACCACACCAGGAGACCATGGGCAGGGTTTGATTAGCGAATACTTCAGTAAGGTTCCACCACAGAAGCTATCATCGCTCTCACTGGTCCCTCTAGACCAGAGTTCTTCAATCTGTGGGGCGCGCCTCTGGGCGCAACACCCTCTCAAGGGGGCGCACACTCCATCCTAAACTCTGCACAATCTCACTAATTTCGAGTTGTTCTTGTTCTGGTGAATTTCCCGCAATTATGCACTTACCAGGCGCGCAACATCCATTGGGCTCACCCCCTCCCGCCGTCGTGTGAGTCAGCCCGGCTGAGACAGCTTCGAGGGCTGGCGACGTCTAATTGCAGCCGCACCCGAGTACTTCAAAGGTCTTTAAAAGACCATTTACTTGTTAATGAGGCTTTGTTCTGTTTTCACCCCTTCTTTAGAGCCGCTCTGCCTATGGCCGGAAGAATTAGCCCCCACCCCCGAAATCTTTTTCACCCCCCGCCCTCCCCCACCCCCAGTTGCCCGCCTGGAACTTACACCATACCCACAGCACAGACACCGGTCGCAGGAACACAAAATGTATTCCTCAGAGTTTAGGAATGAACGTCCGCTGTAGGCTGTGACATAACAGGGCATGCGCTGGTGGTCCTCGTGGGCAGCACCTGCAGTGTTTTTGTACATTCTCTAACTAAACTGCAGCAACTTCTCGGCTGAGGGTGTGCTTGAAAAGAGGGGGTGACAGGTCATTCTGTTATCATTCTCCGTGTCTCCAGTCACATCTACCTGCAACTTCTCGCATTGGTTTGGTGAATAATGTCTTTTGTTTTTCACACATGTGAACCCATTAGCAGTGAGATGCTGGCAAATGTATCTGATTAGCTACCTCTGCCTTCTCATCCACTGGGCTGTTAACCCGTGTATTCCTACATGGAAAAAATGCACAAAGCTAATAACTACATTCAATTTTGTTTATTTCAACTGTCATTCTGACATAGAATAGTGAATATGAAAGTTCGAACACCATTCATGCTTAGGGGATATTCTAAGTCTCCATCTGGAAAATCCTGTTGCTGTCACTTGGAGATCTGCTGTTTGTATATATTATTTGGGTGAATGGATGGATAATGAGAGAAAGGATGGATGGGTGAGTGGGAGGATGGATGAGAGAAAAGGTAAATAGATGAATGTATGAGTGGAAGGGTGGATGGATGAGTGAAAGGGTGGATGATGTGCGAGTGAATGGGTGGATTGGTGAGTAAAATGATGGATGGATTGATAAGTGAAAGGGTGGATGGACAGATGAATGAAAGGGTGGATGTAAGGATGGATGAGTGAGTGAAAGGGAGGGTAGATGGACAAAAGGATGGGTAGATGAGTGAAGGGGTGGATGGATGAGTGAAAGGATGGATGAGTGATGGGGTCAATGGTTGGATTCATGAGTGGATGAGTAGATGGGTGGGTGGATGGATGGATGGATGGCTAAGAGAAAGGGGAATGGAGAGAGAAAGGGAGGATGGATGGATGACTAAAAGGGTGAATGGGTGGAAGAGTGAGTGACTGGGTGGATGGATGAGTAAGTTAAAGAATGGCTGGATGGGTGTAAGGGTAAATGGCTGTATGGATGGACAAGTGTACGGATGGATAGGGTGAAAGGGTGGATGGAGGGATGGATGAGTGAAAGGGTGGATGGATGAGTGAAATGATGGATTGAAGGATATATGATGGATAGGTTTTCAAATGGTTGAATATGTGTGGCTATGGTTGGGCACACAGATGGAAGGACATGGTGAAATGAATGAATGGTGAAAGACTGAATGATGGATGAAAGACTGATTACACCTTGTAGCCCCCATTATCTTAAGTACATTGACTTTCACATTTATATGAGTCATTGTCTTTATATAATATGTGTGTGATGTAACGCACTCCGACACTCTGCCATACACACTTGGGACGAGTAGCACTATAAAAGAAATCAAATACACATGAGAAGCAGTCTATGCGAAGATGAGGGGCACCATTGGGTGGTAGCAAGGCCGGACTGGCCGCTCCAGGTATCAGGCGTTTCCCTGGGAGGCTGGAAAGGTGGGGTTGGTTTTGTTACTGGGGGCTGACACTGCAAAGTACTGTCTTGTGGCTCATGGCCTGCCTGGCTACGTTGGCGCAGGCCTGGCTGCCATGATGACTTTTTGCGCACGTTACTCTTAAACTGTTGTTCTGTCGCCCTCTGCTACTGCCAAGTTATTTTACAACTGTCTGCGTTTTCTGTTCCTCACCTTTTCTCCTATTCCCTTTTGGGCTCAGTCTGAACAACAGTTACAAGGTCGAATAACAAATCCCTGGTTCCTACTGATTTGGCCCGTCCCTCGCACCTAGACATAACACCATGTACAGCTGCCATTGAGAAAATAGTGTGCTTTTAATAATGCGGTCGATTGCTCTAGAGACCACTTGGAGACGAACATTCCAGAGAGAAGAGCTGTGATTGTATGCTGATGTAGTTTTGCATCTAGAGACTGAGGTATGGGGGTTCGCTAGTCAAAGCCCAAAGGTCTTCTATTATCATAATAAACTGGCTTCCAGCACGGGGAGGGTGGTAATGTTAGTTAGACATATCTCCACTGCTTTATGAGATGCTTTCCCGTTCGTATTCTATGGAGTAGTAACTATGCTGATTATATTATTCATATGTATTATGCTATTAGTACTGACACGTGTACTGTATCTTAGAGCACGTAAGTTGAAATAAATATATTGAACTATACAGTGTCTCTTCTTACGCATGTTGTGGACAGGTACGAGTGTGACGAAAGAGTGTTCTTGCCTCTGCAAGTCCTGAGTGAGAGAGAGATACCGTGTTCTAGGTTGTCTAATCATTGGTACATTAGTGCTAATGGGACGCTAAGGCTAGTTGGGTTGGGGTTTTGGGTGCTAAGGTCTATAGTTGGCTCACCACTATATTCCAAGGTCCTATTATCCTTTGCATAGCTCTGTATGTGCAGAAACCTTATGACATGGCGCGACCAACGTGTGGGGCAGCTTACTAGCGAGACGCTTGAGTAGTACTTGTTCTTGTCCACAATACCCTCACGTACGCTTCCGGAAGCGTGTGTGATGGTGATACCTCCTATATTACAGATTTTGTAGGTTCTTTCAAGCTTGATGTTATTAAAAAAGGTTTCTTAAATATAACCCATTTGTGCTGCCTCGTGTAAGATTGTTGAATCGACCCGTTAGTAATGGCGGGTATAGACATAGCGGCGCATAGCCGCACAGCACTCCGGGATCACTTACGGGTGTATGGAGTGCCAGACGCGGGAGTTGAATTAGTCTTTGTGGTTCAGGCCGATCCGGCTTTCCACTTTGAAGTGTTCTACTCTTGGATCACTTTTCCAGCGGTGAACGCGAACGATAATCTGTTCCATGAATATGAACCCACCTCTGTTCCTGCAGTCTATAGACCTTATACTAATCTTGAAGTACCGCTCACGGCTTGGCAACACCGTGTTTGGTTTAATGGCGCCCTCCCACAACCGACAACCACGGTTCGTTTAGGCCCCTTATCTATAGAGGGGGCCACTTGGCCTGTTTTGGCCGGGTACACCCCACATCCGCGTTATATGACAATACCAGTCGCGGAACTGCGCACTATGTATGCGGCCTTGGTGCAGGTGCATCGAGCTTTAGTGTGGTATGTTACAGGCAGCCTACATGGAGCCGCTCCTGGAGTTGCCGGCCAACCAGCTGCTGCAGGCGGAGTGATCATAAGTCCTGTCATGGTGAATTCTGTGATGGGCAAACGGCCACAAAATAAGGATGATTTTCCTTATTGGCTTGCAGAAAAGTTTGATCAGTTGGAGGCAGTTTTTCCACATACAACTCCAGTGGATAAACATCGTATTTTAACGATTAGTTTGCCAAAAGACTTAATTCCCGAGTTGACAGCATGTGACAACTGGGGTAAGGTATTCGCAGCAGTATATTCTAAATGTTTTGGTACTCCTTCCATGACTGTTCTCCCCTCTGTAATTAAAAAAGTACAGGACGAACATGGCCCTGAAGTGGCTGTGGAATTAGGGATGAGACTGGTGGGAGTGTTTGAAGTAGTAGCTGAACTGATCCTTGCGAATGTCAAGGGCGATGCAGTGAACTTTCAAGTAGCTAACACTTTGGCTTTAGTCCCAGAATTGGACAAGCCTCGTGAATTACCGAAAATTATTACCCAGGCTTACAAAACTATTGGTAGAAACAGCCTGGGTAACAAGCCTTTTGCCAAACAGCAAACACAATCGCAACCACAACAGCAACAAACCAAATCTCAATCTGAGAAAGATGAGAAACCAGTCTTCACAAAAAAAAGCTGGAGGCTGAAAAAACAGTGTAAGCAACAACAAAAACCGGGGTCGCGAGGCGCATCCCCGGTTTCAGTTTCTTCTGAACGCACTTATGATTTACGCGATAGAGCGAGAATTAAGTCACCGGATAGGTTTCAAATCCCTGATACGCGTTCTCCTCGTTCTTCACAGGCACAGACTTCGTCACAGGCCGTTGGAGGAGACCGCCAGGATAGAGGAAGGGCCCGTGAGGCCCCACAGGGACGAGACCAGCCTCGACAACAAGTCAGAGGAAAAGAGGAAGACGCTCAACGTTTTCGACCACAATTTCAGAAGAAGAAAGTTGCCGCTGTAACAGCGAAATATGCCACAGACGGTGAGAACGAGACTCCTGAATTGGACGTGGGCAGTAACTCTCCTAGACAGCGCCGCGGAAGTTACCATAGTGCGGGAGGCGCTACGTCCTCATATGGAGGCGACAGCAACTGAAACATTCATTACTGTTGAAACAGCAGACACCAGAGTGGCACCCCCTGACAGACTGTTTAATATTGTCATCCAAATTGAAGGTGATATACAGCGTGTAATTAAAGGGATTTTTTGGGAAAATCTGACCTCTTCATATGACATTTTGTTAGCAGAGGCGGATTGGCCACCCCCATTCGTTCTTGCTGCACGTAGAGGGGAGGAGGTAATCCTTCCGAGCTTTTCTAGACATGTCCCAAAGGACAAAGCGGAGGCTCTAGCAGCAGAGTGGGCTGTGTCCCTGGCTCCGGCGTTATTCCGCAATCACGTGGGTTGGGATGAAGATTCTCCCCCCATGAAATACCTTTACGGT
The DNA here is from genome assembly GCA_963921515.1 of Calotriton arnoldi. Taxonomy (NCBI): domain Eukaryota; kingdom Metazoa; phylum Chordata; class Amphibia; order Caudata; family Salamandridae; genus Calotriton; species Calotriton arnoldi. The sequence continues at coordinate 1,675,680 of CAWUFW010000920.1, read as the reverse complement.
CACTACCGCAGCCACAACCCCAATATCCCATAAAACGTGAAGCCAAAGGCCACGTTTCCGAAATTCTGACTCAGTTGGAATATCAGGGAGTAATTGAACCCTGTGTATCACCTATGAACAATCCCCTTTTCGCGGTTTCTAAACCCGATGGATCGTACCGCTTAGTATTGGATTACCGGCATTTAAACTCACATTGCCGGACCTTCGCGGTGCAAAATACCCATAGTTCGGCGCTTGTAGACAGTCTTGTTCGTAAAAGATATAAAACGACACTTGACCTTGACCTTTCAAATGGATTCTACACGCACAACTTAGCCCCGGAAAGTGGCCAATGGTGCGCTTTTACTTCCGGTGGTAAAATGTTCAAATTCAGGCGTCTTCCTATGGGCTACAAAAATAGTCCGGGCGTGTTCGCCGCTCGTGTTGTCTCTTTGTTAGACGGCATAGATCCAGACGCCTGTTCGTATGTGGATGACATTTATCTGACGGATGACGAATTGTTTCCGCATCTGACCCGAGTGGACCGCATTATTCTTGAATTCGCGGTTCAGGGATACAAAATTAACTTTGCCAAATCTCATATTGCTGAATTTACCGTTTTGTTCTTGGGCTATGAGCTCAACAATGAAGGTAAGGGTTTAGCCCCCATTTTCTGGAGAAATGTGCACTTCTGTGCCCTCCTACTAATCTGAAGAAACTTCAGTCTTTGCTGGGTTTTCTGAACTTCGGACGTACATATATTCCCGAATATGCCCAGCGTATTAAGCCACTGTATGCCTTGATACAACCTACTTATTCGAAGTCTTGCTGACTTCCGGAGCATACCTCCATTCTGCAGTCTTTGCAAACAGACCTTCTTGAGTCTAAATACCTTTTGACACGTGATAACCACACAAACTTGGTGATTAGAATCATTCCAGGGGCAGTGGGTTTCACGTACTTAACCTTTAATGAAGGTGATACAGTACCCATCGCATACAAGTCACATCTGTACACCTCTGCAGAAATGCGGTTCTCATCTGTGGAGAAAGTGCTAACAGCAGTGCAAATGGCGATCCTGAAGGAGCGCGCACTGGCACAGGGAAAACGCATTCTGGTGGTAACACCCTATCCTGCCCTAGAGGCAGTGACGAAAGCAAGTGTTCCGAACTCCCCCGTTGGATTCAATGGGCAACATCTTTGACGTCTCCGGATGTCTCTTTCATTTTTGACTCTTCTCTTCAGACTCAGGAGTTTTTACAGTATGAATTTTGTCTTTATTGCCGCTTGAGGATTATGACTGTGTGATCTACACCGATGGTTCGGCACAACCGGCCACGGGGTCCAAGCATGCTTATTCAGCCGCATGTGCTATTGTCGCAGGTACGTTTGTGAACGGAAAATTCAAATCCACTGTGGTGCATACACAGACACTCGGGGATAGTACCGCACAATTGGCCGAGTTGCGTGCATTGGTGCTTGCTCTTGAGTTCGTAAATCCTGATGTGACCACTTTAATTGTGTGCGATTCTTACTACTGTGTTCAATCATACAACGACAATCTGTTCTTTTGGTCGCAAAATGACTATAGAGACGCTAAAGGCAACACAATCAAGCATAAAATGCTTTGGGTTAGAGTGGCAGAATTACAAAGACGTCTGCCACTCACACAGGTGGTACACACCCTAGGCCATCAGCGAGTGGGCGCACACGCTGTTGGTAACAGTCTGGCGGATGAAGCTGCCAGATCAGCAGTACTCACGTGTTCAGTAGCAGCAGTTACTAGATCCATGTCTAAAATAGACACTGATATCTTGACAGCTATTGCTGCAACAAAAGAAGGAATGAATTACCCTAGAGGTTTCCCTTCTAAATATTCTTACCAAATAGGTCCCGATCAGGCTCCTTATGTAACAATACCTGACGTTGGTGATCGGCTGATCCCCAACGCGGACCGCAGACTTTCCTTGATAACGGCAGCACACGAAGGCATGGCTTCGGCTCATGCTGGTGTGTCTGCAACAATCTCCATTTTGCAGCAGCGTTACTGGTGGCGTGGGTTGTATAAAGACACCCGTACTTATGTGCTTTCCTGTGACGTTTGTCAACAGATTAAGCCTTCCACGGTTACACGACCACCTCAGACCTCGCTCTGCATTTCTAACAGACCCTTTGGGTGTGTTTACCTGGATCACTGCGGTCCCTTTTCTTCGGACACTGACTATAAATATATCTTAGTGGCAGTGGACTCGTGCACACGTTTCATCTGGGTCTGGCCACAACGGAGTGCTGACGCTCGAAATGTCATAAGGGATTTGCGAGTCTTTGTGGGAATTTTCGCATGCGGCACCTTCCATTCTGACCAAGGTCCGGCGTTTGCCTCTAAGGCTTACAAGGACGCAATGGGCTCCTTAGGGGTGCGGGTGAAATTTTCGTCTCCGTATAGGCCTGAGGGCAACTCTATCGTTGAACGAATGAACCGTGACTTAAAGCAATCCTTGACAGCTAGAGTTATAGGTACTGGCAGGAACTGGCTGGCCCACTTGTATACTGTTCAGCGTGCACTTAATAATCTCCCTAGAAGGCCTCTGGGTGGGCGGACCCCTTACGAAATGCTCTTTGGCATACGAATGTTTGTGCCTGACCTTGATGGTCTAGACATGGCGGCGCAATCCGCCAAGTTTGATGTAGATAACCATTCTACTATGTTACAGGACTTACAAGAAGCCCGAGACAAACTTGCAATTGCACATTTGCCTTCAGCCACAGACCCTGCTTTGCAGACTCCGGTTGCCGGCTGGCTTCCGAAGATTGGCGACCTGGTACGAGAGAAGGTGGAGAACAAAAAAGAATTTGGCCCCTCTTTTCGTGCACCGGTTCCAGTCCTGGGCTTGAAGGGAACACGTACAGTCATCTTACCACCGCTTCCCGGTCGCAAGGAAAACAGATACATCTCAGTAGAAAATGTCAAGCTACAATATCTGGCCGATCTTGAATAGTGTCACACCAGCGGTCTCTTGTCCTGCCATTTATCGGACATGTATCCGCGGCACGCCTGCACGAACAGTCACTGATGTTACCATGGAGATGGTCGATTTGCCTGAAAATATATTTGAACCCCCTGCATCCCCCTGCATTGATGAGGACGAATATACTTATCCCGCCACAGAGTCGGTGGCACACCAACCAACAACGCCACTGAGCCCGACACGTTATTCCTTTGACTCGGATTCCAACTCATCAAAGGCCACGTCCAAGTTTAGTCTTTTTGTATCATGGTTCAGAGACAATTTTTTGATTCCACCTTGGACATATATTTGGATGGTACTTTTCTTGTTTTTTTTGTTCATGTCCATTGGCTTTGTCACGGTGTTTTTTCTACTCATCAATGGTCACTATTTACCTGAACGCTCTGCTGTGAACAGTGTGGCTGGGACTTTGGCTCCACATTCCTCTTCACACATCATGAAGCGTGACCACACATTTGTGAACATTTCAGCGTTTCCAGTTGCAGATGGCATCGTATGGGATGCGGTAAACTTTCAAATCCATGGCCCGACGGAAATTATTAATGTACCAAATGTCCTTCGAGTCTCGATGGGTGATGTAGTAAAAAGTAATATTCATTCTGATGATTGGGATGTGTATGCCGTTGAAGCATTGTTTGCTGATTTAAAATATTATGCTTCCTTTAATGCTGAGGACTTGTATATGAATTCTGCGAATTATGACGATTTGTATTGCTACCAGCATTGGGGCAATCATTTTCTCCACAAACCGAGTGCACTACGTAGCCCTGTTACTTACACCCAATGGGAACATTGTCCAAACCCCATACCAGGTAGTTCCCAGACTCTTCGAAATAAATTCACCTATTTTACTGATTTCAATCGATCGAACCCTGGGTCCTATTATTTTAAATTAAGAACCCCATTGACTCAAAAAATAATGTTGACCCACACTAAATTACTTTATTCGGGTTCCTTTTTGAGCGCCTTGGCGGTGGGTGGTTATGAGTATTGGAAAGACACAGTAGATTTAAAATCAATCTGGGGTTCGAAGCCATGGCAGGTGCAAGGCACTGAGGCATTGCACCGCGCTTGCCTTATCCCAGCCCAAATTATGTTTTTGAATGCTTCCATTTATCAGACCACGTGTTGGGGGTTGTCTTCCGTTAAACAACTAAACGCGCCAGCCATCCCATTCTTGTCGAGTTCGCCAAATGACAGTTTACGATTTAATATGTCCCTTTTACAGTTACAGGCTCAGTTCCAAAATAATTCTTTTAACGTTTCTGCACTGATACAGTCACCCTGGTTGGCATGGCCCATATCATCTAATGCATGCCAACTGCGTTTTCATGGCACAGTTCCTGGCTACATACAGGACAAGCCTGATCCAAGATTTACTGCAACTCGTACTGTCACCACGTATTCGGTTGGTAAATTATGTAAACAATGGTTACAACATTCGTCCTTAGACTCTGTTAAGAAACATTTGTCTCTCCTATCAGGCACTATTGATTTATCTGACTTTATCTTGGGACCTCGTGGTCCCCGACCGAAGAGATTCATTTATGAAGCGTATAATGAACTCTGGAAGCTGTCACAAATGGAAGCTGCTTCCCACCTTCGGGAAATAGACCAAGCAAATTTGGAAAAGGTGCTTGCTGTTGTTGACAATAGTATAAATACCCTGTCTTCCCGCATTTACACATTAGAGAATATTGTATCCTCTGTTGTTGATATTGTACAGGATGATGTCTCTATGTTGTATCATGGTCAGAATCAGTTACGCTCAGTGATGCAGTTTGCCTGGACTTTGCAAACCCTTAAGTTAGGTAAAGTTCCTTGGAATTTGTTAAACACCACTGCCCTTTTTCTGCCTTTTAATTTGACTGATAAACAGCAGTTCATGTCCATGAAAGATGCATCTTACACTTTGTTACATATCGAGAAAGTGGATCCTTTACCATTCTCTGTAGCGGAACTAGATTCTGCGGTGTGGCTAGTTCATGGGGTTATAGCTTTACCTTTTTCCCTGTTTGAATTTAGCTCGTGTATGAAACATTATCCTGTGGGCCGTTTCCAGCCTTTGGGTGGTGCTTTCCTGCATGAACTTTGGTCCTTGCCTTTCCTGTATAAATGCCTTAGAGACGGCAAGGAAGTGTTTCTCACGGGGGAGTCTTGTGATTCAACTGTGGGTCATTCGCTTATTTGTAAACATATTAAATTGCACGGGGCTTGTAGTGTTTCAGTTCCGAATCTGGCATGTGTACTAAAGGGTATTCCTGCTCCTGCTATTTCTCCTACTTTTACTTTGCTTACTAACGGTAGCTATTTGCTTTTAAATAATGAAGACTGTTGTGGCCTACAAGCTGACATTTCGTATATTGTTACGGTCTCACACAGAGTTGTCTGCTGCAAGAATGTGCTTTTTCCTCCCCCTCACGACATCGTTGATAACTCTATTTGGCCTTCCATTCCTACCATGGAGGCAGATTTCAATACGTTGAGCAGAATAAAGGCCCTATTATTGAATAAAGAGGTTATGCTCACATCCGCCCGGGAGACATTCATTCTCCAGGTGGCTAGTACCCACAGTGAAATACAGGCCCTTTTGAACACTGACCTCCCCCAACATTTTGGGGAGTTGATTCATCGTATTTTTAATGCATCAAACACCGAGGGTCTGGTGCACTTTTTAAACTTGTGGGGTCTGGCCTGGTGTCCACCTTCCAAACTATTTTCGGTGTGATACTGGCATTCATACATTCTATTTTTTCTAGCGTCTTTGGTGGCTTCCCATTAATCCTCGCTTTGGCGGCTGGTGTCTTGCTGTTGGTCTGTTTTCTGCGCAATGGCTGCACACCACTGGGCCCTTCTCGATCCCGAACGCCTCCAACTGCTCCGTGAGAGACTTCTGGTTGGCTTCGATGTTCTGCCCTTGGCAACTATCAGTGTGTCCTACACCCTTTCATTTCGCTTTGCGTATTTCACTTGCGTGCAACCTGTGATGTCTTGCATCCGATGTCCGTTCACATGGACCATGGATTATTGCCTCTCCAATTCGTCATTGTCTGTTCCGGATTTTGCCCAGTTAGTGGGTCCCTTAGAGGCCCATGAACGGGACTGTTCCGCTACTGGCTTTATGATGCGTGCGGCTGCACTGGGGATTTTGGCACAATGGGATATCTGGGCGGCTGCTCAGAATCTCCTACAACAAAGTTATATTGAATATCACGCAAGCTGTCCTGCATTGCTTCTAGATGCTCCGTCCTCTGAGGAACATTCATGCAGCTTTGATCTGTTGGACTGGATGGCGTCGACGTTTTTTGACGATTCCAATGATGTCCTCTTGGACGGTATAGCTTTTTTCTGCTTTTCCACGTTTTTGGATTAATTTGCCGTTCACTGTCGGTGGATTGCCTCGTTTCTGCTCAGGTGTTTGGAACTCTGTCTGCATTTTCGATGGACTGTCCAGGGGAGGGTGTCTTGTGGCTCATGGCCTGCCTGGCTACGTTGGCGCAGGCCTGGCTGCCATGATGACTTTTTGCGCACGTTACTCTTAAACTGTTGTTCTGTCGCCCTCTGCTACTGCCAAGTTATTTTACAACTGTCTGCGTTTTCTGTTCCTCACCTTTTCTCCTATTCCCTTTTGGGCTCAGTCTGAACAACAGTTACAAGGTCGAATAACAAATCCCTGGTTCCTACTGATTTGGCCCGTCCCTCGCACCTAGACATAACACCATGTACAGCTGCCATTGAGAAAATAGTGTGCTTTTAATAATGCGGTCGATTGCTCTAGAGACCACTTGGAGACGAACATTCCAGAGAGAAGAGCTGTGATTGTATGCTGATGTAGTTTTGCATCTAGAGACTGAGGTATGGGGGTTCGCTAGTCAAAGCCCAAAGGTCTTCTATTATCATAATAAACTGGCTTCCAGCACGGGGAGGGTGGTAATGTTAGTTAGACATATCTCCACTGCTTTATGAGATGCTTTCCCCGTTCGTATTCTATGGAGTAGTAACTATGCTGATTATATTATTCATATGTATTATGCTATTAGTACTGACATGTGTACTGTATCTTAGAGCACGTAAGTTGAAATAAATATATTGAACTATACAGTGTCTCTTCTTACGCATGTTGTGGACAGGTACGAGTGTGACGAAAGAGTGTTCTTGCCTCTGCAAGTCCTGAGTGAGAGAGAGATACCGTGTTCTAGGTTGTCTAATCATTGGTACACTAATGGACGTATGTTGGGTTGGGGTTTTGGGTGCTAAGGTCTATAGTTGGCTCACCACTATATTCCAAGGTCCTATTATCCTGTGCATAGCTCTGTATATGTGCAGAATCCCTACGACAGTACCTTGTATATCCAGCAGTTTTTAGGCAACAATAAAAGCGTCATCACTTATATTCAGGTGTGGTTCACCAGTGTCTGGTGACTAATGTACCGGCGGGAAAATTGAGTTTTGAGCTGTGTAATAAGCCTCTGTCATTTAACCACACCCACTCACAAAACTGCAGTTAACTAAACACACTTACTGTGTTGAACATTATTTGCCGGATATGGCCCGGGATATGTGGGTGGCGGACGATTATGTGGTGTACGAGATTCCAGAAATTTCTGTCAGGTGGAGGGGGGGGCCCAACATTTAAAAAAATTCAGCTGGGGGGGCTCAGCCTACAAAAGTTTGAAGACCTCTGCTCTAGACTCACTGGTGCTAGATATGTTTTTAACACTGCAAACACTACAAACAGAGACTCGCCTCCAGCCGGGCCAACACTTCATATGTCTCATTCCTGCCCAAAACTACAACAGGAGGATCATGACAACACGGAGATCTCTCCATTCCTCCACCTTTCCCTAACAAATTGGCATTGAACCAGGCAACTAAAATTTAGAGTGCAGAAACAAAGGGTGGAAACCATCTTCCCAGCTCGGGAGGGTCGTGGGCTACTGACAACTTGCCAATCATCCAAAGCTCACATGCTGTAACAATAAATTCTCAGGTGCACAGAAGCACAAATGGAACCGCTTTTATGCCAACATCCCAGAAGACACCATTTGGCACTCAGCCGGGTAGAAACACACCGAGACAAATTTCACTCAGGCACCCACGAAGAAGACGAGGAGGGAAAGTATATCCGACCAGGAGTTAGCAAACTATCTGATTGCTTTCTAGCCACACTGGAAGCCCAGATCCAAGCTTCACTGGCACAAATACCTGCACTCTGAAGAGAGCTCCAAAACAGTACTATCAGCCCAATTCAGGCAGGGGGACACACATCCCCCTCCACCAGGCCCCCGGTTTCACTGGCCTCCTTACATATCAAGCAATCCAGATAGATCTAATCCAATATATTGCCTCAAGCTTAGTTGACCTGGGTATCAGATTAACCTCCTTGGAAAACCTTATCGGATTTGCAAGGGCAGACAATACATGCCCATCCTCCCCATCGATCAACAAACTATGCACTCTCCCGGAAATATTATGCTCACTCGTAGACAGCATCAAGAGCAATGTCTGCTGGGCCAGACCATCTACAAACAACCTACAACTGGGAAAAACTGCTACACCTAAATCAACTGACAATCACAGCATCTCTCCAGCTGTAACAAGGGGAACAATTCCCACATCAAAAAGGGGCCTGAACTTGCCATCAAACAGACAATGCACGTCTCCTGTTTCACTGCAGAAGCACCCTCCCCGAATGCAACACAAGAAGGGGGATTAGTCCATAATTGCTGCACCATGGTCTCATCTTCCCTGAGCTCGACCAAAGAAGATGAACCCATTTCACAAAGTGACCACCAAACTCCATCTCCCCTTTGAAAGATCCAACTTCACAAGATGGGCAAAAAAGAAACTTAAAAAACTGTCAAAAAAACAACGTCTTGAAAAAAGATCTTTGATTTCGGGCGTCGTTAACACTTATAAGGTGGACCAAGAACAGGGGTCTACAAAGCCTTTTCTCATATTCAACCTAACCTTGAAACCAAGTACAGAGCATATCTGTCACAAAGCAGCCAACAGCGGTGTAACCCATCCCCCCAAAAAATCAACTGCAGCCATACAAGAAAGGTTTGGTGCTCAGTCACCTATGGCAATCACACAGAAATCCAGGGCTGCAAAGGCTCCTACAACTGCCGCTGAGTCAACAAATGCAAACAAGGAGAGCCTTGCTTGGATGTGTACACTGAGAGGCACACAGGAAGCAAAGGGTAACCCTCCTCCTCAGGTACAACACAGGTGGGACAGTGCATGGAGGTCCTCCCCTGGAGCTCCCCAACCAATGCACCAAACATCCATACTACGATGCCCATACAAGGGACCAATGGGGCCCACTACACCAACTCAAGTGAAAAGCCACAACTGGCTCAACCACCCACCACAGCGACCATCGCGACCAGACGTTCGATGGCCAGAGATGGATCGGGCCACAAGTAGGCACTTACACAATCAGAGGATCCAACTTTCCGGAGAACTCAGGACCCTAATTGCTCAACCTTTAAGTGTCCCACAGCCCTTACCCTGAGACCAGGAGAGATCACCTGTGCAAGGACCCTGGAACAGCACAAACTTGTGTTCATCCCACATTACACCCCTCAGGGCTCGCACAACATACTCAACAGGTGCCACCTCTTATGTTATTTAAACACATTCCAGCTGTGCAGGAGCTGACCTCTGTTGACCTAACATTCGTAAAGTTTACTCGAATTCCAGAAAAAGGAACCTCAAAGGGCACCATAACTACATAGTCGAGAGAGGGCCTTAGGGACATCATCTTGGGTGAAGCAAGGATTTTTGAGGATTAGGACATTGAGCTCCTGAAGCCACATCCACCGAATTATCCTCACGTGTTGCTACAGCAGGACAAACCAAGGCCTCATAGGATTATGCTGAGGGGCATGTGGGGCACCAACCATGACTGACTCCCGAGTGTGTCAAAAGCTGAAAACATCATCATAGTTTCATGTGCCCACAACCAAAGATAGGTGAGACGCACGACAAGCAGCAGCAACGACTTCGATGGGTGGAGCCAGTCGGGTATTCTCATCTTACAGAACTGCCCCTAGCTCGAACCCCTGAAGCTGCCCTCAAGCCCGGACACCTGTCCGGCCAACTTTGACAAGCAAACCTACCTTGACCTATTTGGACAGAAGTGATATCCTTTGCCTACAGGAGACATGGGCACTAACCCCATTGGTTGTACATGGCTACTACACATTTTTTAAACCAGCTAACCACACCAATCTTTTTGGCTGACCATCGGGGGGGCCTTTCAATCTTTGTCAAGCACTCCTGCAAAATCAAGGCTGTGCCTCTAAACCGGAACTCCCCAGCTTGGCAAGCAGTATTAATTTCAGATATATCAACTAACAGCAAAGATATCCCCCTGCTTCTAATAAACTGCTATCATAATTCAACTAAAACATCAAAATTGCCTGCTACCAAAAGGCCCATATGAAAGCCTGGAGAAACTCTTCTTAGAGTTTTCCACACATGTAATTCTGCTAGTAGGAGACTTTAATATCAGGGCTCTGGGGAGAACCAATATCTCAGCATGCAAAGCCAAAGAACAGGCACAAATGAGCAACCTCTTGTCAACCTACAAACTACTTTCTGCCAAACAAATTCTCCAGGCATAAGGCCCTCACTCCCAGTTCCCTGCTACATTCAAAGGGATTTCAACCATCCATTATGATTTTCCTGTTAGCCTCTTTAGCCATCCATCTGGTCAACTTGGAGATCCCCGACTGCCCCTGAAAGTGACCACAACCCTTGACCGTAACATTCGACCTAAATGCCGCAACAGTCTCCAGACTCCCAGAAGTGGGCTTATCTACGTGGGCTGAAGCATTCAAGCTAGTCAGGAGAATCAAATGGCGAGCATCAGATACCTCCAAGGTGGCCAAGTCTTATATTCCATATAGGTACCCTATATAGGCACAGGTAACATCGCAACCTTTCACCTACATCCTTCCCTACATTACATACATAACGGTTCTTAGGCACTGACCTTTTATCTAGATATGACACTGCATTCAGAACGCGGGTTTTTCCCTGGTTCGATTCTCATACATTATGCATGAGGCTTCTTGGAAGCACAGCAGGAATAACAGTAGGATTACCATCTCATGTATAATATCATCCTTTAGGCCAACACAGTAACACAGCAAGGTAGGACCCCTGGGGAGACCTATGGGTATATATATGCAACACATCTTGCTTAGGAAGGGAGAGGAGACCGTGACTTCCCGGCTGACACACTGACCAGAGACGCTGAGGTTCCTGCATGCAGACACTACAGCTAGCAGTGGTCTAACATCCCTGGCAGGGTGTCCAACTCGAGACCAGGACGGGGTCCCACATTCTCTAACTCTCATGTAATGGGGTGGACTAGATCCTAGAGGGAACCTTGGCATAACACCTACACAGATGCTAGGTACATTTAGGTACATTTAGGTACATCTAGTTAGGGAGGCATCGTAGGAGTACGCACTTTTTTATCATGTGTTTTATGTACTTGTATATATTCATGATTTCTGCAAGATGGTAGAACTATACCATCCTTTTACTTTCATAGTATTGCTAATCATATATCTCTGCTACTGTCTAATGGTTGTTGCAGCTCATCTATTATACACTGGAATAACAACTGTTCAATAAATACTTATTGAAACGCCCAGCCTGTTTATTCTGTGTAACTCTCTGAGACAAACTAAGTGAGCACGAGTGACTGAGCGAAAGGTAGTATATTGTTTCCACGATTCTGAGGGATCAGGATTGTCATGTTCGGAGGTTGCCAAGAACTATTCTCTCCCCGATAAGAGGAGACTCTAGTGGCACTGTGAGCTAGCTAATACAGACAGGCTAACGTATCCGGTGAGGGTGCTCGGAATCCGTCCGCCACCAATCCCACAGTTTATGTTATCCGAACGTGCAGATCCTGTATAGGTAATATAGAAACTACACAACACAAGTGGCTAGAAGACGTGATCACAGAGTCCAACATCAACCCCCTGGGAGAGGCACATGACTGATGGGATGGTCTAATAAACAAGCTAAGGTTCTATATGCTGGGACCCGGTGTCTCCCAACAACACTCAAAAGCCCTCGTGCAGGAGCAGCCCCAACAGCAGCACAACAGAGCCATCATTACTGCATGAAGAGCATTAAGAAGGTCAATATGCGCTCATAAGCTGAGCCCCACTGCAAACTCCACAAAGAACATTGTTAACTTGCACAAAAAAACACAAAAACGTAGCTTAGAGGGCAAAGACAAATTCGGAACAAAAAGAATGGCTAAACATACATGAAATGCTGCAGGAAATACGCCTAGCTCATTTCTGGAATAATATCAACAAACTCAGATCTCCTAACTACACCAGGCACGATGCTGTTCCAGAAGTATCCTTCGTGCGACATGTAAAAGCGCTATACAACAGCCTGCCAATAGCACAAAATGATGCTCTCAGCAGCGGAACTGTAGACCAAACACCAGGAGAAATTCAAGTCTTGGCCATGCAGGCTCAGGTCTGCAAACACATAAAAGTCATGAAAAACGATGGAGCACCATGCCCTAATGGCCTTCTGGACAGAATATTTAAATATGCCCTGAAGGACTGGGCAAAGGTGTTAACCCTCCTCTTCAACCAAGATTTCCTTACTGCGCAAACCCCAGACTCATGGAGGGGCTCTTTCCTATGCCTGATTTTCAAGAAAGGAGATCCGACAATTCCATCCAACTATTGCCTGACCTAGAGGCCAAAGCCTATACCCGCTCTCTTCTAGTTAGAAGACTGGGTCGTTGAAAATCATGTTTTGCCTTTTTTTTAAACAGGGTTTCATGCTGCCACTTCAACAATTGATAACAACACCGCACTTGCCATTATGAGTCACAGAGCTGCCCAAAAAAGTCAGCCTCCACTCTGTAGATGTTTTATTGACTACAGCACTGCGTTTGACAAAGTAGAAAAATAAACATGTGGGGGGTACCCCGGAAATTGCTTGGGGGCATCATCACTCTGTACTGAAATTCTTGGACCCGTGTGAGAACAGGCCCCTACACTGTAACCTCTAAAATCACAACTGATGGCAGCCTGAAGCAGGAGTGCATCCTCGCCTCTCTCCTCTTCAACTTATACACAGCTGAACTGGGCACGTTTCTGGTGAGCAGTTGCCTGATACCTTCACAACTAGGCCACTCAAAACTACACATCTTACAATATGCTGATGACATCCTCATAATGGACCACATCAAAGTCGGGGTCCAGCGAGCTCTGAGCAAACTCCAGGAATACAATAAAGGCAATTTACTTACAATTAACCAGGATAAGACTAAAGTCTTAATTTTTGGTCATTACAAAAAGAAGGAACTTATAACATGGTGCATGGGGCCATGACCAATAAAGCAACCACAAAGTATAATTACCTGGGGGTATGGTTCAGCGAGACCTCCAGACCAATAGCCCACTGAATCGCCCTGAAAATTAAAGCCAGATCCAATATATACAGTCTTACCTGTCTCATTTAAAACTTAAACAGCACCTCGGCTGCACCTATGTTGGAGGTCATGAAGGCCTCTCTCCTTCCGGCGTTACACTATGGCCAACAGGCTTTTCCCAAGGCCTGAGCCCCCAGCCTTGAACATCCTCAATGCATGGCCTAAAAATGAGTATTGCAACTGCCCAGATACATCTGGAGGACCAGACTGTGCTTGAAACTGGGCCTCTCAAGACAAACCCTCACAGGTGAGGCTGACACCATGAAATTCTATATAAGGTTTCTAAAAGCACCGGCAAACTCACTTAAAGAGACATTTGATAGCCCTGGGAACCCCTGGCATAAACAAGTTAAAAAAGCAATTGCTTTTCTACAAATTGAAGGTCCAGTGATAAACTCAGATGCTATCCCTTACGCAGCCTGGAAAAGGGTTGCCAACAGGCAGCTGCAATCAACCTCGCACCTGCTGGACATTCACTCCCTAAAGCCCTCCAGCATCCTGTCTCCCCTGAACAACTCCTACCTATCAGGGAAGCCACAACCATACCTCTCAGAAGCCATAGATAGACGGGTCCATAGAGACATCTTATTCATGCGTCTGTTGGGCCTACCGGTGCCCGACCTTAACCCATGGGCCCACCTGGGCAAGGAGGGGGCCTGCATACTCTGCTATTATACGAAAGAATCATGGTTACACCTACTGTGCTGCTATCCTATGCTCGATGCCCCCAGGAGGTAGCTCCTGAAGCCAAGTTACCTTAAGAAGGAAGGGGCATATCAACAACAAAAGGCGATAATAATCGCTGAACGCGTTTATCGCATTTGTCATTATCGCTGTCTATCGCCGGTTCACATCGCCGTGTTAGCGGCGTATTAACAACGCTTGGCTAACAGGCGATGTGAAATCCGGCGATTGACGGCGATATTCCACATTACCGTGTGAAAACCAGCGACAACAGGACGGCGCTAAAGGAAATGTTGTTGATAGGGAGATGTGGACTCAGCCATTCAATCCACCTGCCATTGAAGAGATAGACAAGTCTGAAATGTATCAGACGTTAGATACCGGCGATAACCGCGGTTAGCGCGGCTTTTAATAACACTATGGGTGTCAGGGCACAGCTTGTTAATACTGCGATGTGCGGTTACGGACTGTTTTCCCTGTTGTTTTCTTTGGCAACGCCTCCTTTGCATCTCATTAGAGATGCGAGGCTAGGCGTGTGGAGAACGGCTGCTAACATGCGGTAAAGCATGTTAGCACCGCATTGTTGATAGTGCGATTACATTTTCGCCGCTTTTCTGGCTTTTAAAGCCAGAAAAGCGGCGATATGGCCCTTGTTAATATGCCCCGAAGTTTTTCTTGCCTGGAGACTTTGTCGCTGTGCTTCTCCCACACTGATACAAGAACCCTATTGAGGTGCAGCAAATACATCCAGGAGCTTGGTGACCTACTCCACCCCGGTCCTGTAGAATCTCAGTCTGTCACCTTCTCTCAAAAACTGATAACGGACTACTACACGGCGAGACCACGAATCAGGAACTGGTGCAGCATGGGTCTCCCCAGTCAAGCATCAAAACATAGAGAGGAAAAGTGGGACTCATTGCTAACCCCCCCACCATTCTCATTCCCAGTATGTATTTTGCACAGCCCCAGCTGACTTATTTTTAACCCCCACTTAAAGCCATTCAGAGGCATCAAAATCCGCACTTCACACTTTATTTGACTTTACTTACCTCCCCACGCTCATTGCTCAGGAAGTTGGGTTTTTAGTCACCTATAGAAAGATTGTAAACATGGCTTCCTTTTATTACTGGCAACAAGATATTATCCCCCTTGTAGCTCCTAGTGCTTTACCCACTATTTACATACCACACACTCACGCACTGATATTCAATTAAACCAAAACTATAAAGCCTGTTTTTTGTAAAAAATATCTCCTACTTTATTAAAAGTATTTCACATACATGGATAAAATCTAATAAAAAATCCTAAACAGTTCATAAAGTATTTCACAGGAGAATTCATATAAGTTTTTTTAGATTAAATCTCATTGCATATTTAAGAAAATCCTTTCTATTCCCCTCAGTTTAGCTCTGCTTATACTTAACTTCTAATCACAGATGGATAACCTCAGAGCATTGTTGTTTTTATGCTTAGGGTCAAAGATAGCAATGTTCAAATAAAACTTCTAAAATGAATCTCCTAGACATATAGAAAAAACAATCCAATTGCACATAATAATCAATTGCAACAGAATAGAAACAAGTTGTCCGTCTATTACTGTACAATCTCATCTTCATATTTGAACAGTAGTGGTGCTTTTCATCTTTTTTTTAATAACTGTTTTATTGTAAAATTGTTATGGTTTTAACTAATTAAAACAAAAATTCTTTGATTGATTGATTGATCGTCTTTGTATAAGCTAATTGCTCATCTCATTTTGGGGGATATTCACAAGAACATGCGCTAAACACCTCCAAAAAATTTTAACGCACCTTTACACATCGCAGTCCATCGCGGGAAAATAACCCCGTGTTAACGTGGAATTCACAACACGGCGGTACCATGCGATAGTCTCCCGAAAATGCGGCCAATGTCCGCGATACAACCACCGCGACGGAGATAAAAACACAAACCCCAACACCAAAAAACGTGCGATGAGCCCATTCGCGATGAGGAAAGCAGCGATAAGCAGCGCCAGGCCCGCGACACACACACGGCAGGCGGGAATAAGCACAACAAAAGCAGGAAAAAGGAAGACAAACCAAACAGAAAACAACAGCGAAGCACAATGGAGGCAGCCAGAGCTAGTACACAACCCCACAAGCCCCATTGGCAACAAAACATTGTACATGGCAGTCCATCGTGGACAAGGTGAATGCAGCCGGAGAGCGGAGGAGGACAATGGAAGAAAACCAGAACAGCTGGAATGATGCGAAACGCACAAACAAGCAGAAACACGCCAACAACCAGAAGGCAGCAATGCACACCGGAGGTGGGAGTCCAGCGCCACACCAGGAGCTGGATGACATGGAGGAAATGGTGTCCACCACATCAGTCTGGAGATGGTGGCAGGAGTCGGGGACCGGAAACTGCTCAAAATCAACAGACACAACAGCAACAGGGAGAGGAACGACCAGGGACTGGGGGGACGGGGGAGATGGGCACAATGGCACACATGCACAATTAAGCACAGCACAACTGCAGACAAACCATGCCCAAGAGTAACAACACCAACCAAGAGCACAAGTCACACAACTCGGCAATATCACACCACTGAACAAGCACAGAAGTGAAAACCACACTGCCTGAAAGGGAGAAGGGTGAGCCAAATCAGAGCTGAAGGGACATCTCACACACAATGCAGCACACACACATAGGAAGCAGAGCACCCCAACATCGAACACAATGTGGCACAAACAGCAACATTTGCACAACCGAACACAGGACACAAGTGCACCCGCTTGTGGCTGGTAAATGGCCATACGCATCTGGCAAAGCACGAAACAGGGACATGATAATGCACAAGTACAAACCCACAGCCCTGATGGGGTAGCAATGCACGTATGGCAGGGACCCAGATAGGCCGTGACACACACATTGGCATACAAATCAAGACTCATCACAGTTGGAGACAAGTGAAGGTGCGGAAACTTTATCAACAATTGCGTGTCAGTACGGCCAAGAGAAGTGCCACGACATGCAGACCAATGCAGCAGCATGTCTGAATGAGGAACGTTGGAAAGCGCCCATGTCCACCCCGGGGGAGTCCATCACCCACACAAGTGAGTGCCAACCCGCGTTGGTTGTCCGCGCATGGATGCGGAGTCCAGGCCAATGCAGCCATGTCCACTGTCGTCTTGGGACATGTGACCAGATCCCCAACATGCAACCAGGCGTCGGGACACGTGCAATGGGTCACATTCAGTTGTGGCTGCAGGTACCTTGTCACTCGTCCATGAACGCGAGTGCAGCAGCGTAGGCCAACATTTCCAATGAGAGCTCGTTGTCCACCACATCTAACATGTCGGCGACGTAACCCATCAGCTGTCCCGGACAGATGTGCTGACTCCAACCCCTGGCCCCAATTTGCACTAAAGCCCAATAGGGGAGCGGCTCAATGTGGTCACTGCACACGACGACTCGTGCAATCTCCCAGGTCCAGTTGCCAGCATGCATGCCAAACATCCAGGCATGCCATAAACGGGCATCACGGTGACACTCCTGGTCGTGGGCCAACAGGGGCGCACACACACGTCGAAATCCAGGTCAGCTACCGTTACGTTGGAGAGGCAGACATCCATGGTCCACTCGAATATGCACGAGAGACAATGCAACACAGGCTGAATGCAGGTGACGTTGGCAAGGCAGAAGCTTAGCCGGTAACTGATCCGCAGCACTGCCAATGGCAGTGCCCCCAGTACATGCAGCAGACGTGCACGGTACAGGTCCAAGTGACTGGAGTTGAGCATGTGTCCGGGATGGTCTGCCATTGCGTCAGTGGCTCTGCTTGAAGCGGCACTGTCTTGCCCTCCACCAGTCCTGTGGATGAAATGGCACAGCTCGGAGCAATGAGCAGTGTCTGTGTTCAATGGGTGCAGGCCTGGGGTGGGGTGGGAGTACGTGTTAAGGCCATTTCACGCACGCTAACTACGACCAAGGACTTCTGCGTGTGGGATGTGTACACGTTGGTCTCACGTCGGGCAGTGCGTAGTGTGGGAGTCGCCAGCAAATGCTATCGTATCTGTCAGGGGGTGCTGGGCACATGCAAGTCCCAGCTCGGAGCTGCAGATGTGCTACCGCCTGATAGTTCAGACAAAGGACCTTTCATCCCTACAGTAACTTCACCATCTGCTTGCATACAGGAGATGTACAGAGGCCTGTCGTGGGTGGGGTGGGATGTCTGCGACCCAGGGAATCATGGATGATATGCCGAGCACGTGGCACATGAGCGGCCTCACTGTGTGTTACGTTGCCTCACAGCTGCTCCTCCCTCCCACGAGCCCCCACACTTGTGTGAGCTGCGCGGTTGTATCACGTGTACTCCTACGGCACACCATTGTCATGCCTGTCTGCGCATGTCCAGCGGCATGCCAACAACACCGTGAAGCTGGCCGTTGAGGGTGTGCGGCCACGTGAGTGTAGGCCAATGGTCCGGACAGGGCGGACACAGGTGTACAGTCCATGGCTGGCTGTGATCGCGCTGCGATTGAGGCTAGGCATCTGACTTATGCAGCCGCAGGACTGATACACATAACACTTGGCATGCATGAGCCAAGACCCCGAGCGGTCTTGCGCTCCTACATTTCCCCGTACGTGCGGGCCCGCCCTCCGGGTGCATGCTACATTGCAAAATTGACTACTGTGGCCCTGGTGGCGACAACACTCCAACACAGAGACACGCTTACCGCACTTCCTGCTCAAGGCCAGACCAGAGCCACGCCCTGATCCCCCTGCCGAATCAGCACACCCCTGCGCTGACCTGACGTACGCCGGACCAGCACACGCCGCTTGTGCATGCAGGGGCGGGCGAAGCTACATGTCCAAGGTCTCAGCCACTGCTGAGGTGACATGGTATCGTCCGCTGAAGACAGCACACTGTGATGTTGCAGGGCTCGGGCCCATCATGCTGACATAATGACCACACGGACACACTTGCTTAGATGGTGTGAATGGCTACGGGCACGTGCGCCCGGCCACTTTTATTAGCAGGCTCACATGTCGAGTGACACCTGTGTTGGATGTGTGTGGGGTGTGTGTACACCAGCCGTCATGGAGTGCCTGGTGCAGTCAAAAAACGACAACAGTGTGCATCGTTAAGGACACAACCATTCAACCATAAAGGCCCCATGACTTGAGCTGCACAGAGTTAGTGGCCCCGGATGCACAGCGTCCTGCATGGGCCTACCGCCACGGGCCGCTGACTTGCGGTGCACTGGGGCAGGGTCACGAGAGCAGAGCAGGTTCTCGTAGATGACAAAGGGGGTTGTCGCGGAGTGTCTCGGTGGACAGTGGAAGGTGTACCCCCAGGGCATGATGCAGAGGGCAGAACCACGCAGAAACAGTCACTATGGTGGAGATGAATGGAACAGACACATGTCGAACACCAAGTCCGGCCCAGCCAGATGATGATGCAGACAACCCCCAGGCCATGGGCTCAGACGCCGCCAAAGTCCAACCAGAAAGTGCCCATGACTCATTGCGCACAGAGTTAGTGGCACCAGTGCTGATAGGGGATGCTGCCTGCGATGAGGCGTGTCCAATGGTGTGGACTCCTCCATATCTTACCCAAGACACAGTTCCACATGTGTGACCTACTGGACCGCAGTGTAGGCCTGAGGCAGTGGTCAGCAGGGGCCATTCACCGAGTGTCGCCGGCTTACGTTGGATGGTCCCACCGGCCTGCGTAGTTCAGGTTCAGTGGCACCACGGGACGCGGACTTGCAGTGAACAGGGTTGGTGGCACCAGGTCAGTTGTTGCTAGTGTTCGGTCACCTCCGTGACAAGGATCCGGCTTTCATCCGGACTGAGCCGCATCTTCCTCTTACTCCTCTCCGTGCGTTCACTGGTATGGACTCTGCCATTCATGAATCACGACTAAGTGCTGGATGTGGGACCTACTGGACTGCAGTGTAGGCCTGGGGCAGCGGTCAGCACGGGCCCACAGACACGTGTCGTGTGCTTGCGATGCAGACTTTGGCTTCACTGATCGGAGGGAGTTCAGTGATGTGGACGCTGCCACGGACTTGGGGTCACTGCCATTCAAGACTCAGGACACAGTTCCACATGTGGGACCTACTGGGCCGCAGTGTAGGCCTGAGCCCTCATCCAAGTGTCGCCGGCTTGCGTTGAACAGGGTTGGTGGCACCACGTGTTGCAGGCTTGCGATGCAGACATTGTGCCTCACTGATCGGAGGGAGTGTCAGTGATGTGGACGCTGCCACGGACTTGGGGTCACTGCCATTCAAGACTCAGGACACAGTTCCACATGTGGGACCTACTGGGCCGCAGTGTAGGCCTGAGTCCTCATCCAAGTGTCGCCGGCTTGCGTTGAACAGGGTTAGTGGCACCACGTGTCGCCGGCTTGCGTTGAACAGGGTTAGTGGCACCACGTGTCGCCGGCTTGCGTTGAACAGGGTTAGTGGCACCACGTGTCGCCGGCTTGCGTTGAACAGGGTTAGTGGCACCACGTGTCGCCGGCTTGCGTTGAACAGGGTTAGTGGCACCACGTGTCGCCGGCTTGCGATGCAGACTTTGGCCTTCACTGATCGGAGGGAGTTTAGTGATGTGGATGCTGCCACGGACTTGGGGTCACTGCCATTCTAAGACTCACGACTCAGTACAACATGTGCCAACAACTGGGCCGAAGAGTACGCCGGTGGAGTATGTCAATGAAAAAGGAGTACTGTGGGCCAGCATCATGGAGGCCAGCGATGGTCTGCGGAGGCTGCAAAGGTCGCGGGACTGGGGCTTGGAGCTTGCACCGGCACGTGGTGGGCCCTCTTTGACACTCGCCGGTGTCGGCAGGTGAGCGGAGCCTCCTTGGTGCGCTGGGGCAGGCATGACGGGTCTGGGGACCAGCGGCCCGGGGTGCAGCAGGCGCACAGGGACGCAAGCCCCGCCGCACACAGCGCCGGCCTCGTGGCGGGCTGAGAGGCGCCGCTCTGGCAGACACGTTGGCCATTCCGAAAGAGAACCACGCCCAGTGCGACAGGGTTTTTATTCACACCCCTACGCAGGCCTGGTGTACGCAGGGCCAACCCACTCCGCCCGCGCATACAGGGGGGGACGTAACGTGCGACATTTCCACATTTTGCCCCACAGCCTGTGGGGACATGGTAGCGTCCACTGGCCACTACACTCCATGCACCAGCAGTTAATGTCCACATGGCCATTTCCGTGGTTTGCACATTGGAGTCTGTCCGGCACCTCCACGCCACACCTGGCATTGGGTAGGTTCTCATTCATTAGTCACTTGCCGCTCTCGCACATGCCTGCTCCAAGCCTCTCCTCACATTCTGCTATTGTGTGGCTGTGGTGCCATGCCGTGGCTGGGTTGTGTGCATGGCAAGCCCAGGTTCCCAATGGAGTCGTGTTGTCGTGTCTGGTCGGTTGGCATGTTGTGTGGCATGTTGCATGTAGTTCTGCTGCGTGCCCATTGCCAGTGTCGTGAGTTGCATGACTGTGGGGTGGAGGTGTGTGGTGTGTTCATTTGGTACTTACCAACGAGCACTGCATTTCCATAGGTGCCATCCTGGGAGCGCTGGTTGATGATGGACTGTCGGGCGATGTAGGAATCATGCACTCTGCCTGGGGAGTTGGCCACGACATTGTTGAGGAGTCCCGGGTGGTCCACTGTTGCCTGCACATTCATGGGATGCGTGTGCTTTCTGTTGCGGTAGTTGTGTGCAGTGTCGGCAGGGGGCACGAGGGGTACATGTGTGCAGTCGATTGCCCCCGACACGTGAGGGAATCAAGCTATGGCGTAGGAGCCTTGCTTGGTCTCCAGCTGCTCCTGCGCAGTGTGGGTGAAGTGGAGGTGCTGGGGTACCAGGCTGATGATGGCATCCAGGACAGGTGTGATGAACTTGGATGGGGCTGGCTGTGAGACTCCTCCGACTCTGGCAGTTGTGGGTTGGAAGGTACCAGAGGCCAACATGTGCAGCACAGCCGGCAGCTTTGTCTGCGGAGGGATGTTGGTTGTCCGCTGTGTTGGTACCATCAGCAGGTGGGCGATGTGGGTCAGGATGCGGGGGTGGTTGTCCTTTTGGGCCTGTAGTGGGCAATGTCCTCCTCTGGCGTTCGGTCTGGGCGGCTGGTGCGTTTAAGGTGGGTCCGCTGTCTTTGTGTACGCTGCCTCTGTGGTGGTCCTGGGGGGGCGGGTGGTTCCGGGGGTGGTGGCGGGCCTGGGGGTGGTGGCGGTGGGTGTTGTGGCCCTCATGGGTCTCGGAGCTGCATGATCATTGTCTCCATGGCATCTGTGGGTCTTCAGATGTGGCTCTTGGCTGGGCTCCCTTTCATGCTGCAGGTAGTCGTCCTGCTGAACACCAGCAAAAGGCAGGTGTTAATTCCCTGCTGCTACCGCGGCTTATCGCCTGTTTTTGGTTTGCATC
The DNA here is from genome assembly GCA_963921515.1 of Calotriton arnoldi. Lineage (NCBI taxonomy): Eukaryota > Metazoa > Chordata > Amphibia > Caudata > Salamandridae > Calotriton > Calotriton arnoldi. The sequence goes on along the minus strand of CAWUFW010000920.1, from coordinate 1,653,070 downwards.
GCAGGTCTGACAGTTCGTTGTGAAAGTGGTGTAGTGGTGTTTTCGTGAGTTTTTGCACTGGAACGCCTACTCTGCATCTCATTAGGGTTAGTTGGTGGTGTCACCCGTGGAGATAAATTTTGTGGCAGTTATCGCGGGAATACTGGCGATGTCTGCAGTTTGCACCCGCTTGTGAATGGGGCATTAAATCTATCTCCGATTTTGATGCGTTAAGGTGGCGATAACTCGGTGATAAGTCCTTGTGAATATGCCCCTATGTTTTTGTTTTTCACGCGGTAACCTCTATACACTAAGGGGTCGATTCCGATTCGGGCCGGAAAAAGCACCGACCGACTCGGATCCGGAAAAATACCGACCGACACGTACCAGTGGCGCCCGACACGCCAAGTACGATGCAAGCCGCGATAAATCCGACCGACACGTCAGGAAACCAAGCCGACCGACCGACCCGCTCGGAAAATAGCAATCCGGCCGGAAAAACACGCGAATCCAACCGACCGACACGCACCCGGAACAAATCCGACCGAATCGTACCCGCCAACTCCAACCTGCAAAGTACGATGCAAGGCGCGAAAACACGACCGAGTCGGACGGAGGACAAGCCGTACGACCGACACGCATACAAAACCGAGCCGAAGCAACACAATACACCGCGACCGACGCGTACGCAGCATACAAAACTGCACAAACACAGCGTGAACGAAACGGAAAACACCGTACGAGACCAATGCAGGGTCCGACTCGGTCACAAGAACGTTTCCAACATACACAAACAGCACAAAGGAAAAATCAACCAAAAAAAGGCCAAACAAGCAATTACCAAGCCAATAAATACTGGGGGGGTGGGGACAGAGAACAAAGACACACCAACAACTCCACCTATATAAAGGACACAAATCACTACCATGAGCCTTTGCAAATGCCATTCCACTGCCAGCACCCAAGAGAAAGCAACCACACACCCACAGCTCATCCCTCACACAAGCCACACACCAGCAGCACACCAACAAATACCTACCTCACATACACCCAGCACAACACACACCCACACACCCTCACCTGCACACCAACACACACATCACCCACTATCACCACCCATCACCATGCCCCCCAAGAAGAATCCCAAGTTCCTAGATAGTGAATTGGAAGTCATGGTAGACGAGATCCTCAGGGTGGAGCCACAGCTGTTTGGCACTCTGGTCCAACAGACCCCCATGTCGCAGAAAACCAAGATGTGGGAGAGGATCATCAACAGGGTGAACGCCCAATCACCATGTCGGCGCACAAAGACCGACATCCAGAACAGGTGGTATGACGTGCGCAGGAGGGTCCGGGAGCTGCTCAAGAAAGACTACCACCTGAGCCAATACACCGGCAGTGGCCCTCCTGCCAAGCCAGTATACCTCAGGCCCTGGGAGGAGAAGGTGCGGGCCATCCTTCCGCCAGTGAGCGTATATGGACTAGAGGACATCCCAGAGCCTGGTGAGTACACAACAAATGTACACAATAAACTGCCACAAAACACACACATCACTGTCAAGGGGAGAGTCAAACCATGCACTCATAGCAATTACACAGCAACTAGAACAGAATCATCCCAAAATGTGTATGTCAGTCAGATAAACACAACACATGCCATCAAAAAAGTCACATCCAACTGTGCCAACACATGTACAAACACAACCACAACTACAGCTAGGCAGTGGCACAAATAGAACTAACACACACATCCACACATGTAGCCACCACAACAACACCAACACACAGTGAAGACCACTCAAAGGAAGGAATTCTGTGTATGCTGGCCAAGTCAGTGTAGCCAATAGCATCATGGGAGTCGCACTCACACATATTGCCCCCCCCCCCACAACTGTCCCATCAACACCACCCTGAACCATGCTCACATCACAGGGAGTGGAGAAGGACTCACAAGATGGCTGACACTGGCTACTGCTGTGGGGAGCACAAGGCCCTGCTGCCAACTGTGCACCAACAAACAGCAGGACACCACTGACTGACATCCTGAGAGACAACTTACACTCCCTGCAATGCAAGCACGTTCCATGGTGGGATATCTGGCTGGCTGGCTGGGTGGGAAGGGGGACTTGCAGCACTGACCATAGTCACCAGCACCTCCCCTCACACCCCCCCCCAACACAAACTCCACAGTACCCACCTGGTAGAATGCAATGCCCTCCATCCTAACACAAGATCCCACAAAGCACCACCACCCTGGGTTATGTTGTGTGAAGCACAGGGACACTCTTGGGACTCTTAGCCAAACAACTGCCAGGACAACACTCCCAGCCATCCTGTCAGCACAGCCAGCCCACCCCACAGGGAAGCAGAGTCAAAAGGAAGGAAGCATGGGCATGCTGGGAAGGGGGTGGAGGCAATAGCATGATGGGAGTCGTAGTCACAGACATTGCTCAGCCTCACAACTGGCCCATCAACACCACCCTGAACCATGCTCACATCACAGGGAGTGGAGAAGGACTCACAAGATGGCTGACACTGGCTACTGCTGCGGGGAGCACAAGGCCCTGCTGCCAACTGTGCACCAACAAACAGCAGGACACCTCTGACTGACATCCTGAGAGACAACTTACACTCCCTGCAATGCAAGCACGTTCCATGGTGGGATAACTGACTGGGTGGGTGGGTGGGTGGGAAGGAGGTCTGGCTGTCAACCAAACACAATCAATGCAGACCATGTTCACACCCCAGAGAATACATAGAAATGCCCAAATAATGCAGGACAATGTGCCACACCAATATCAACCCCTGACTGTGACGACTTAGGACAATACAATGTACAGGCCCGCACCCCGAGGCACAGTCACAACTGTCAGGTGTGTCAACCACTGATGCCTGCAGAAACATGACATACATTGTTTGTGTCTCCCAAAAACAGGTGATGATAGGGACACAGCAGCAGACGCTGAGGAGTCCCAGTCCCAGGCTCAAGAGGATGCCGAGCTCACTGGCGTCGTACAGCCTCTGTCCTCCTCGGACGATGAAGAACAACCTGGCACATCCGGTGCAAGTCAACATGCTGCACCAGCAGGACCACCAGCTGCAGCACCAGCAGGTCCACCAGCTGCACCCCTGCACCCACCCCTCCAACGACTGTCACCACGAATACCATCCCTGCCGACATGGACAGAATAAGGAACAACACCAGCGCAGTGACCCTGGACCAACCTGGGGCCATGGACACCACCACCACCACCAACCCCCAAGGTGGACCAGGGTTATCTGTGCGTGCAACTGCACACACTGCACATGTCAGCAGGGGTGGTGGGAGGGGTGGGAGACAGAGGTCGCTGCTTGCAGACGTTGCTGGTGTGCATGAAGACCCACAACTGGTACGCATAGCTGATGCGTACCAGTCCAGCACCGGAGAGCTCAGCCAGGTAGTGGGGCTCCTCAGAGACATCAAACAGCAGCAGGCTGCCCATCATGCCCGCTTGGACTCCCACATGTCCCATGTGGAGTCACACATGTCACGTGTGGACTCCCACATGTCACGTGTGGACTCCCACATGACCCGCGTGGAGTCCAAGTGGGATGTACTACATGAGATGACGGCGGTGCACAGGGACATTTTACAATGCCTCCGCCAGATGAACAGCAACCAGTCCACACCTCCCTGTGTGCCAACAACATCTGGTACCGAACAAACTGCAACTGCCACAGGGAGGGAGGAGGACTCTGGCGGAGAGTCCCCTGCACCGCAGCAGCCTGCACTTGAGGGCCCCCCCCCAAGAAGAGGGGTCGTCCGAGGAGGGGAAAGTGAGAGGCTGATGGCCAAGCGCAACTCCCAGGAAGCCTGAACCTGTTCTGGATTTTCGCCTTTGTGCACAGACTGTTCACCCTGTTGATGGCAACACTACTCCCACACATTGCATGGGGAGTACAAGTTGGAACAATGTGTCAGACAACTGTGGCCCCGATACTGGGGATCCTGTCTACCTGGACTTTCTATTCATCTAGGAACTTGGGATTGCAAGATTCATGTACAGCACAATCCATCCTATGCACTATTATCACAGATGTATCACAATAAACACAATAATACACCATACTTGCCTCTGTCGTGATTCCAACGTGGGTACTGTTATGGGGATGATGAACAACAAAATTACACTGTGTATGCGAACTGCAACAGCAAGGACAACACAGGCATGTGAGTACAGGCAACGTGACACATATGAGGGAGACACACCACCAGGGCTACACAACACATACACACCTAGGCCATCTGACTCATTGCCTACACTGATGTTGCCAGGGAAGACGGTGCAATGCACAGACACCACACCCATTCCCAGTTGTAGTCAAGTAGCCCACAGGTGCAGTAAGCAAATGGCAGTCAAATGTGTGACCACAGACAACGCACATCACTAAGTGAAGCACAGGTTTATTACACAGTAGCAACATGCCGTAACCACTACAGATGCAAGGTAACCCCACCTGGTAGCGGGCACACAGTCAACAACTGTAGACAGAAGGAAGTCCATGGGTGTGGCGCACATCACCTGTAGGGACACAACAGCTACCAGCCTGGATGTGCAATCACGTTGTCGGTGGACACAGTTGACCAAACGAATCTGAAAGTACCCTGTGAAGGACAGAAATGACACACAGTCAAAAGCAATGGAGTACAGGACAGAACAGCAAAACTCATGCACAATACATGTTACAAGATACCCACCCAGAACCAAGTTAGCATGTCAACACTGTTGGGGAGTACAGCCCACCTGTCACCACACATCGCAACACACATCCAGTCAAGTAGCCCATGGACACACTCCAACAGCACCAGAGCACCACCCACACATCATGCCAACTCACATCATTGACATGACACCTCAGGATACTCACATTCAGCTAAAGAAGTTGGTGATGAGCTGTGTGCGGACATCACCATCACCATCATCATCATCATCGTCACTGGCATCGTGTTCCAGGCCAGGATCCTCCACAGGTGGCGGATGTTGGTCATCGTCATCCTGGATGAGAGGCAACTCCTTCCGCACTGCCAGGTTGTGGAGCATGCAGCAGACGATGATAATCTTGCACACTTTCGCAGGGGCATATGGGAGGGACCCTCCGGTCTTGTCCAGGCAGCGGAAGCGGCTCTTCAGGAGACCAAAGGTCCGCTCAATCACTCTCCTGGTCCGACCATGTGCCTCATTGTAGCGCATCTGGGCAGGTGTCACAGGGTTCCTGAGGGGTGTCAGCAACCACGGCATGTTGGGGTATCCCGAGTCACCTACGGACAGACAAGTGCACATCAGCTGACTTGGAAAAGTGGGCGGAATACTACAGATCAGATCACACACAATGGCACAAAGTCAGTACACACCGACAAGCCAGGCACGCTGGTTCTGCATCTGTGCCATCAACCTGGGGATGCGACTACTCCTCATCACAAAGGCATCGTGTGCTGAACCAGGGAAACGGGCACACACGTGTGTGATGGTCATGTCTGCAAGACACACCACCAGTGCATTGACCGAGTGGTAGTGCTTGCGGTTCCTGTAGGCCTGCTCCTGGGCCTGTGGTGGTACCAAAGCCACATGTGTCCCATCAATGGAGCCAATGACATGCGGCATCCTCCCCAGGGCATAAAAGTCACTCTTCACGTCAGTGAGTCGTCGCAGTCTAGGGAAATAGATGTACCGGTTCAGGAAGAGCAACATTGCCGCCAAGAAATCGCGGAGCACACGGCTGAACATGGTCTGTGACATCCCACCAGCAGACGCCACAGTATGTTGGAAGGTACCGGTGGCAAAGAAGTGTAGGGCTGCCATCACCTTCACCTTGGGGGTCAGCGCTGTAGGATACGGCCGGCCAGGCTGCAAATGTGGGGACAACTGCACTGCAAAATCCTCAATCAGCTGCCTGGTGAAGCGGTACCGTCGGATGCTGTCCCGTTCCACCATCGTTGCCAGGTCTGGGAATGGCCGATGGACAGCAGGAGCCCTGCAGTGCAGAGGAGAAGTAAGCAAGATCGTCAGTCACCCCACATATGCGGCATTGAACACACTCAAGATCCCAACATACATCATCATGAGGCACAACTACATGAAGTGTGCAGTACCGGAACGACATGTATGGTACATACATGGCCAACATCTGTCAACACGGTCCTACAGGTGGCATCAATTTGTCCCAGGTTGGCCCATTGGATATCATGATGCTGTGTCACAGTCACCCCCCAGTGACATGTGAGGACAGATGTGCCCCAGGCACCACAGCTCAACGACAGGCACATTCCCAGGGACCCTGTAATGCCACATGGACACTGGCATCACCTGGAGTATCATGTGTACACCACAACAAAACAAACATGACCCCCACAGGTAGTGGCTACACTTGCCATGGCAGGAGAGCCATGGACGTCTGTGACACACACGCACAACATCAGAGTCCATGCACACACAACGTGGATGTGGAGACTGTCTCCCATTGTGCACATGAAATCAGAGACATTGTAAACACTACATGCACAAAGACTGTGGAGGGCCATCACTATTGTGCCACTGGGACACCCTGGCTCAAACATACCGTCCCACATGGGACTCACGGGGTATGTGACATGACATACACAAACACCACTGTGAAATGTGACCATGGCACATGCACAGATATGAACAGTTGCACATCACAGTGGTCACGTACACGTAACACCCAGGATCCTGTCCCCATTAACACGTGCACAGCCTGGGGGTGGCTGCCCACAGGTGACACCCACAGGACAACATGTACACCAACATACACACAATAGGAAATGCAGCCTTACATGCCTTATGATAAGGTTTGGACAGGCTGTCGTGATGTAGGTGTGCCCCTCACTCCCTGGGAGCTATCTGTGGCTGGCATATGTCCATCTGAGACAGGCATGCTGACATATGCCAGTCACATGTACAGTGATGCGTTGAACAGCAATGGACCGATCGGTGCCTCCGGCCGGCCCATTGCTTTCAATGTGTGCGGGTACGCGTTGTACCCCTGTGCGCGTTGTACTGCAATGGACCGATCGGTGCCTCCGGCCGGCCCATTGCATTCAATGTGTGCGGGTACGCGTTGTACCCCTGTGCGCGTTGTACTGCAATGGACCGATCGGTGCCTCCGGCCGGCCCATTGCATTCAATGTGTGCGGGTACGCGTTGTACCCCTGTGCGCGTTGTACTGCAATGGACCGATCGGTGCCTCCGGCCGGCCCATTGCTTTCAATGTGTGCGGGTACGCGTTGTACCCCTGTGCGCGTTGTACCTCAATGGACCGATCGGTGCGCACCCATTGACAATGGGCTTGCCTGGCAACGGACGCGTTTTCGAATATTCGAACGAGTCGGTTGCTGGAAAATCAGTTGGTCACCCACAACAATGTTGCAAAATCATGTATGTCATGAAGTTGAAATTTTGAAGGATGCTGTGGGCGTGTTTTGGTGCTGCTATTCCATGGATTGGCCAGATTCAGAAGATGCAAACGACTTGGACCTATCACTTTGGACACAAGGGACAGTATCTGCCTCTCCAGCACATATATATTGCTGCATGTTCCCCTGAGAGCCCACTTGCCTGCACTACATGCTCCAGGACGACATCTGCCACTGCACTGCTGCTGTCTCTGCCCCTCTGGACCCTGCAATGGCACGTACTGTGGAGAGAGCCCCAGCCTTCAGCCTTGAAGAGAACCAGGCCCTGCTGGACAGCCTACTTCCACAGTACAGCAAGCTGTATGGGACACCAGGGGAGCAGGTGAGTGTTCTGTGCACTGCCTTTCTGAATGTGCATTTTGTCTGACTAGCAAGGCTGAGAGTCAGCACACCACTGGCTAGCAGGCTCACTGAGTAGTTGTCACCCCCCATAGTGTGTAGTGACTTGCACTGGACAGGTATGGTGCAGTGACAGTGCTTCTGAACAGGGTTTTACTCCCCATGCTATGATACCATGTAGTGACTTCTGGAAAACTGTCCATGGGCAGCCGTGCACTGCCTGGGTACACCATGTGCCCCTGTGATTGCGACATGTATATGCAACTGTGTCATGCACGGATATGTTGCATGTGTAGTAATGGCCTTATCACTTTGTCATCCTGACAGGCTTCTGCCCATCGGAAGCATGAGATATGGAAGGACATCGTCCGGGCTGTCCGGTCCGTGGGGGTCTACAAGCGCCGGATCCGCAACTGCCAAAAGAGGTGGCAGGACCTTCGGGGCTGGACCCGGAGGATTGCACGGGTCCAGCTGAAGCTGTCGCCTCCTCGCAGGAGGGGCGGAACACGGACCCTGACCCCCCACATGCTCAGGATCCTGGCGGTGGTCTTTCCAGACCTGGATGGGCAGCTGAAGGCCAGAGAGCAGCAAGGAGGGGGTGAGTCAAAGACTGCACTGTGTACTCTGTCTAACATGTTATGTGCCCTCCTCGGGCCAGGTTGAACTGCCACAGTACAGCAGTCATGTTGTCCAGGAGCCATGTCCCTCTATTGTGCACTGCCCACTCCTCATCTGATACCCAGGTGTGGCCCTTACATGCAGGGAATTCTGTCACTTAGGACTGTGTCCTTGCAGTTTGCTTGACTCAAGGTGGGAGACAGCATCTGTTTCCCTGACTCTGTGGTGGGCATCATGGGTGGGTCCATTGCTTACACAATGCCTGTATTCTGACATGTATTCAGCGTGTTACTTTGATCTGTGGTCCAATTGCTGAGCTGATCCACCACATGTGGCTGGGGTACCTGGCACACACCCATGCTGCGGGTGGGAACAATGTTTGGGCCCCAGGAGTATGTATATGACGTGTGTCACACATACTTAGCCAGCTGCCTACAGTCCAGGGCTCATCCCTCATTCATGTGGGGCTGGACAGTCATGCCTACTCCAGGCCATACAATACACTCTGTACTCCCACTCCCGTGTATCAGAGGACACATTGTGCACAGTGATTTGACCCCTCAGGTGTCTGCCTCTGTGTCAGTGTGCTGTGGATTAGTCGCCAGGACTGCTGTGGAGTTTCTTGGTAGGGGCTCAGCATGCCACTGGAGATGTGACCATAGGAGACGATACTTGTGTGACACATAGGTGTCTGATCAGCTGCCCATGCAGACTGGGGCATGTAAATGTGAAGTTCAGGCAGCTGTTCCCCATGCACAGCAGAGTGTGAGGGGCTCAGGTTCAGAGGGTAGTGTCACAGGTCTCCCATATGTCCAATAGGTATGACCTGGACAGATGAGGGTTAAGAGGATGTGTTGTGGGGGGATGTACATGTGCACTTGTGCAGCTCCAGGACTTGCATTCCCCATGACCTACTATTGTGACACAGTGCAGAGTGTTGTTGTCTGGCTGCAAAGTCATACATCACTGAGACAGTGATGTATGACTTTGCAGTCATGCCTCCGCCATGGCATGTGTCTACTGATTGGTGATCCTGCAGGGGAGTGACATGTGCTACATGCACACCATAGTGGCGCTGGCTATCAGGACATGGGTGCATCATGGTGTCTGTCGCTGGAATGCATCACATGCATTTCCTATTTGACTCTGGGCATCCCTTACATCCGTAAACCTGTACTGACTCAGTGGCAAGAGCTGTGATGTGTCCACACCGTGTCCTCTGCACTGTCCAACTACTGTGTACTTGGTGCATGTGTCAACACTGGGGTGTTGCAATCCAACAGACACCAGACAGATGGGTGCAAGGCCATGTGGGATGTGAGTGCCATGCTTGGCATCAGACTGACAATTGACTTCTCCTGTTCAATTAGGGCACTTTTAGCAATGTACAACTAATGATGCCAGGGCTTGCTCTGTAATGTGCTGTGCTCACAGTGGTGTGTGCGTTTGGTGCAGGTGACTGATGTCTGTCTGTTTCCCCATTGTTTGCAGATACATCCACGGCCACGGAAGGGGACAGCTCCACGGACCAGGAGGAGCCGGAGAGCCAGACTGGGTCAGCAGCCGAGGAGTGGTCGGAGGGACCCAGTGGCACGGAGGGCGAGGGGAGCCACACCGAGGAGTCCTCAGCAGCATCCACCTCAGCTGAGGACCAGAGCAACTCGGAGGATGACTCCCTTGTGGAGGCGGGTGTCAGCAGCCACCACACCCCAGCTAGTGTTGCTGTCCCCGCCACCACCAGCACCACCACCGCCCTCCCATCGGCTCCCATTCCCCAGGTCCGTGGAGGCTCCCATGTCCGGGAGCGTGTCTCCTTTGGGCCAGGCACCGCACCCCCTGCCCCTGTGTCCCCTGCTGCCCTGAGTGAGGAGTCTGTGTACCTCCTTCGCCAGCTCCATGTAGGGCAGACAGCCATGCTGAGTGTCCTCCATGCGCACACCGCGCTGTTGACTCAGCTGGTGTCGTTCATGGAGGGCATCTCATCGGGCATGTCTGACCTACAGAGGGGCAATAGGTCCATGGACTCCTCCCTGACGGCAGCAGTGTCCCTCCTCAAACGGTCCCTCACCCCTCCTGCCTCTGCTCCATCCACACTCCCCAGCACCTTACCCATCCCAGGCACACACACACTGGCACAGGCACACACCAGCACACACACATCCAGCACACTGACACACACGCCAATGACAAAACGCACACGCACGCACATTCAGGGGACTGAAGCCAGACTCACAGGGGATGGGGCCCTGGAACACACACACGCATCCACATGCACTGCGCAGTCCTCAGTTCCCTCTCCCTCCAAAGCACCCTCCCTTGCCTCACCTGCAACCCCAAAGTCACAGCAGCTCTTCCTCTGTGACCTCGGCCTCTTCCCCACCGATGAAGCTGCTCCAGCATCCCGGGGGAAGAGGAAGCCCACCCACACGGAGCAGAGTGCCCCTCGCCCCCGGACACCCTCCCCCAGGCGCAGACGGACTGAGGCCCCCACCCGCAAGTCCCCCGGAGTGCTAAGAGCAAGACCCCGCCACCACCCTGCAGCTCAGGCACAAGGTCTCCGTCCTCCATCCCTCAGGCCCCCACTGCACAGGTGCCCCCACCACACCCTGCCCCAGGTTCCCCCACCCACAGATATACCATCCCCAAGATGCTCCGGCCTTCTCCCCCTGCCACTTGCTCTCCCAGCACCACACCCCCGCTGCGCTTGTCTGTGCCACTGATGTGGTGAGGGTGTCCCCCCCTCTGTCCAACCCACCTTGCCTGTTCCCCATTCTCCTCCCCTGGAGGTAGGCACTGCAGTGGAGTCCACTACCGCCCTGTCTGACTTGGGCACTGCAGTGGCGGACCTGTCCACCCCATCTGCAGGGTCCACTGCAGTTGTGCCGGCACCCACGACATCTGTGTCATGCCCCCAGTTGTGCCGGCACACACCATGTCAGACACCTCCACTGCAGTTGTCAGTGGCTCTCCTGCACCCACCACCCCTTCCCTGACTCCCCCTGGTGAGCCCTGATCCTGTCCCTGCGGTGCCTGGCCTGCCCCCCGGTTGCCCCTCCTAGTGGATTGTCCCTGGTATTGTGCAGGCATGCGTAGGGTGACATCTGCCAGTGTCACCCTGTTTGAACTTTGACAATGGACTGGCCATTGGCCTTTGCTCTTTTTCAGGACTTCGTTTGGCCTCAACACATATGCTGAATAAAGCAACTTTCTTTTCTCTAGTGCTCATGCTTCAGATGTACATGTTGTTGGTGCAGCTAACCATGCCCTTGCTGCAGTGATGGTGATATCTGGTCTCATGATTATGAAGTGTTACTGTGCAGGAACCCATGTGGTCCAGGGGGAATGTGTCCTATCATGTGGTGTATCCATGTCATCAATAGCAGCATCTGAGGGTGTCATGTGTTCAGTATTTGGCAATGGGTTTCCTACTTACATTGGCAATTTCATATCTGTGGCTTCCACCCCTGCACATCTGTTGTGCCTGCCATCGTTGCATTTGTCTACTTCCCTGACCGTGTTGCCATCTCCAGTGGACATGCAGGTTTGGGCATCAATGGGGAGGGACTCATCCGTGTAGTCAGTGCAACATTGCTATACAAGTGTGTTGGATCTGTGCTGATGATTCCGTTGGCACATCCATGACCAGGCTGATGTGATGGGAGCCCTCATTTGGTGCTAATTGTTGATTGTGTGACCAAGTGCTCAGCTGACATGATGGGGCCCTACTGAGGCAACATATGGCACAGCTTTCCTCACACAGGAGTGGAGTCCCCTCATGGCAGTGTGTACACGTGTGACATTGCCTGCACCCAAGGTGTGTGTTGTATGTGCATGTCTGTGTGTTCACTTCCATTCATCTGCGCATGCTGTGATCCCTAGTGTTGTACCTGTTTGTGATGCTTGCTGACTTGAGCTATGTTCCCCCAAAGTCTTCTCCCTGTGTTCTCTGTGATGTGGGTGCATGGCACATTACTGGTCATCAGGGTGTCACCCATAGGTGTGTTTGCTGTCAGGGCTGAGTTTGTGTGCAGACGCAGATGGGTCACAGTCAGGTTTCCCCTTGGCACTTGTTGTTTGCCCCTGTCATGTGATTTCCAGTTTGTGTTATCTTTCAGTGATTGTGACATGTTGTGTGTGTGACTGCTGCCACTCCTCAGGGTCAGAGCTGCAATGTTGGAAGTTGTCTATGTGTGTTCTTTGTGGGTGACCTTGGCTTCTTCATTGGTGTGTGACTGTGGCTGGGATCCCATTGGTCGGTGTGGTATTGCCGTCATGTCCATGTACAGCGTAGTGTGCAGTGTGTCAGACATTCAGGAGTCTTGTTGAGTGTCCATGTGTGATGTGTTTCTACACCTTGGTTCCCACCCACCACCCTGGAATAGTCATGGGTGCATGTGCAATGTCACCAGTGCATGTGTACTTCACTGCTGCACATTGTTGGAGGTCGAGGGGTGTGGTCTTGAGTGTGTGCAGATGAGAGTTGTTGCCCGGCTAGTCCCCTGCCTCCATGTTGGCCTTGGCTTACTGGCCATGCTGATTGATTTGTGCTTGTGTAGGTGTGATGGTAGTTTGTTGCTCAGGACACCTGACTGTGGTTCAGAGTGTGAACGACATTTAGCTTTGTCATCACAGTGGTATTTTTATTCAGCCCAGGGTCACCACATTGTGGGGGCCCTGGGGGTGGTGCTGTGGTGTGTCTGTGACTTGCTGTGTCAGTTGTTGTTCCTACGTGCCTGTGTGACATGTGTGTTTTGTGCTCCCTCTCACCTGACAATGCCTGCTTGCCCACATAGGGGATTTGGATCCATGAGTTACCTTAGTGTGGCAGTGTATGCACATCTGTATGATTGGTATTCAGCTCTCCTCATGTGTTGTGTGGTTGCCTGGGGACACTGGCACCCCCACCCCTCACCTGCTGTGTATGATGACAGTGTTGGTCTGCCTGTTTGTGTTTGTGCATCTGCACCACTGCATTGGCATATCTTGGGTGTGCCATTGGCTGTATGTTGTTTGGTGTGTTTCCCCTGCTGTCCCTGGGACTCCTAGGTCATCGGTCAGCACAGTGATCATGGTTTGTGTGTCCCATTGCTGCCATGGTATGGTATCTGTTCACCTCACATCTGCTGTCTCCACAGGGTATCTGCATTTGTGTGCCCATTGGTGCAAATATGTGGTTCTGCATTCTGATGGTCACTTCTGTCATTGTGTCATTGATGACTGTTGACGGTCTCAGCCCCCATGGGTGTTGTTTGTCTGCACATGGCCAAAGGAATGTTTCATTTGCACTGCAGTATTTGGCTCCCCCAATTTATGTTGCAATGGGACACATACACTACTTTGCCACAGATGAGTTTTTGGTTCTGTGAGCAGGAATGATCCATGCAGTTTGGCAGTTGCAGCTCTTTCTTTGTCAACAATTACCTTTTGGTCACTGTGATGATGAGGGTGTAGACCCCATTGCCACAATGGTCAAAATGTGCTTCAGCTATGGACCCCACACTTGCCTTTTGGTCACTGTGATGATGGGGGTTTAGACCCCATTGCCACAATGGTCAAAATGTGCTTCAGCTATGGACCCCACACTTACCTTTTGGTCACTGTGATGATGGGGGTTTAGGCCCCATTGCCACAATGGTCATGGGCTGCTTGCATTGTGGGTGCCACACACATATATGTGTGGCACATGTGCTAGGGGGTCACATTGTATGTTGAAAGTCATGTTCGGTGTTGTAGGCATTTGACACAGCCTACACACGCTTGTCATGGTGGTGGGGGATGTCTTAATCTTGCATTCCCTAGGTTGTGGTGTGCTTGTTGTGTCATGCATTGTCCATCCTATGAGTGGGGGTGGTAGTAGTGGTAGGCATCCAGCCCCCCTGGGTGAGGGTGGTAGTAGTGGTAGGCATCCTGCCCCCCTGGGTGAGGGTGGTAGTAGTGGTGGGCATCCTGCCCCCGTGGGTGAGGGTGGTAGTAGTGGTGGGCATCCTGCCCCCTGGCTAAGGGTGGTAGTAGTGGTGGGCATCCTGCCCCCTGGCTAAGGGTGGTAGTAGTGGTAGGCATCCTGCCCCCCGTGGGTGAGGGTGGTAGTAGTGGTGGGCATCCTGCCCCCTGGCTAAGGGTGGTAGTAGTGGTAGGCATCCAGCCCCCCTGGGTTGGGGTGGTAGTAGTGGTAGGCATCCAGCCCCCCTGGCTAAGGGTGGTAGTAGTGGTAGGCATCCTGCCCCCCTGGGTGAGGGTGGTAGTAGTGGTAGGCATCCAGCCCCCCTGGCTAAGGGTGGTAGTAGTGGTAGGCATCCTGCCACCCTGGCTAAGGGTGGTAGTAGTGGTAGGCATCCTGCCCCCTGGCTAAGGGTGGTAGTAGTGGTAGGCATCCTGCCACCCTGGCTAAGGGTGGTAGTAGTGGTGGGCATCCTGCCCCCCTGGGTGAGGGTGGTAGTAGTGGTAGGCATCCTGCCCCCTGGCTAAGGGTGGTAGTAGTGGTAGGCATCCAGCCCCCCTGGGTGAGGGTGGTAGTAGTGGTGGGCATCCTGCCCCCTGGCTAAGGGTGGTAGTAGTGGTAGGCATCCAGCCCCCTGGCTAAGGGTGGTAGTAGTGGTAGGCATCCTGCCACCCCTGGGTGAGGGTGGTAGTAGTGGTAGGCATCCTGCCACCCTGGCTAAGGGTGGTAGTAGTGGTAGGCATCCAGCCCCCCTGGGTGAGGGTGGTAGTAGTGGTGGGCATCCTGCCCCCTGGCTAAGGGTGGTAGTAGTGGTAGGCATCCAGCCCCCCTGGCTAAGGGTGGTAGTAGTGGTAGGCATCCTGCCCCCTGGCTAAGGGTGGTAGTAGTGGTAGGCATCCTGCCACCCTGGCTAAGGGTGGTAGTAGTGGTAGGCATCCTGCCACCCCTGGGTGAGGGTGGTAGTAGTGGTAGGCATCCAGCCCCCCTGGGTGAGGGTGGTAGTAGTGGTGGGCATCCTGCCCCCTGGCTAAGGGTGGTAGTAGTGGTAGGCATCCAGCCCCCTGGCTAAGGGTGGTAGTAGTGGTGGGCATCCTGCCCCCTGGCTAAGGGTGGTAGTAGTGGTAGGCATCCTGCCCCCTGGCTAAGGGTGGTAGTAGTGGTAGGCATCCTGCCACCCTGGCTAAGGGTGGTAGTAGTGGTAGGCATCCTGCCACCCCTGGGTGAGGGTGGTAGTAGTGGTAGGCATCCAGCCCCCCTGGGTGAGGGTGGTAGTAGTGGTGGGCATCCAGCCCCCCTGGGTTGGGGTGGTGGCGCGCATTCAGGCCCCTGTGTGCATATGTGGCATTGGTGATGGGCATCCCGCCCCTATGGTGCTGCTGTTGCAAGTATATTCAGATTCCCAGTGTATGTGTGTGATGTGTCGTGTACGTGTTGTATGTGTTTTGTGGTTGGTGTCTGACTTACCTTCTGCGCCGTACGCGTCCGTGCCTGTTCCGGTAGTAGATGTAGAATATTGGTATGATCGGGACGAAGGGATTCATGGTTGGTTCGTGTCGTTCGTCCTTCTCGTTGCTTCGCGTCGTCCTCGTCGCTTGGCTTCGTCCTCGTCGCTCCGCTTCGTCCTCGTCGCTTCGCGTCGTCCTCGTCTGTGCTGTGTTCGCCTCGTAGCCGTGGATCGTGTTGTGGCGCGATTCGGAGCTTATGTGCGCCTCTCCCGGATGCTTTGACGTGCCGTGCGTAGCGACGGGTTCGGCGCGTACGGAAAGCGCATCGTACTTGTCCGGCCGGACGGGGCTGCATTTTCCCTTCCGTGCGACTCGATTCGGCGTTTCCGGATTCGCCTCGGTCGGAGAACAGGACCTGGTTTGGGTGAGTACGGCTCGGCCGGAATTTTTGCTGTTGTGCGCATCGTACTTGCTCGTTCGGTGTGCTGTACGGATCGGTCGGGAAACTGGCTTTCGCATGGCTTTTTTCCCGACCGAATGGTATTGGGTGCGCCTCCGACCGAGATCGGAATCGGCCCCTAAGTCCTGTTGTTCTATTGAAAACAATAAATAAATAAGTAAATGGAAGACAAATTAAACCACATATACATAGACACCAAATGGCACTTACTAAAACAGGTATGCACACTTTACTGTACTTTCGATTTGTCCTATACACGATTTTCGTGCAGATATTTTCTGTTGGGATTCCCATGTTAACTGTTAAATAAATAAAAATTAGAAAGCATGTTTTTTTCCTCCGTCATGAAATTTTTGTTCCCTTCCCCTCGACAATCTACAACACGCATTCCATGCATGATGGAATTGCAAAGGTGAAGAAAAACAACTGCTTTCTCTGAATTATAGCTTCTGTAGAAACATCTTAGTAAAGTTAAATAGAGATTGTATGAGAAATAATTTGCCTCAAAAGTCAGGATTTTCTGGTGTATGCATATTTTATTCGAAAATTGCATCAGGTGGCAAGGCTTTTCATAGACCTCTAAAAAAGACTGCAAAAAACCTCCAACTTTAAAACTACATCTCATGTCCGTGAGAACATGTAGTACTTGGAATTAAACTGCACAGCCTTTCAAACCCCACATAAAGTAAAATATCATGTTACATCAATGATGTAATTTGTGATGTCATCCGTGGCATCCTGCATGAACAGTTATGAGCGGTGCTTTGGGACACTTTTGCTTCACAAGCCATGCACAGACACTCAGGGGCCGATTCTGATCTGGGTCGGAAAGCTCTCCGACCGATCTGGATCTGGATTGTTTTCCGACCGAGCCGGACCCCTGCAGTCCGACCGAGTGAGTACGATGCGGCCATATGTTGCCGGACTCGGTTCGGTCGGACTCCCATTGAAGTCAATGGGAGCCGGTCGTACGACGTGTACATGGGCTCCCATTGACTCAATGGGTACGTTGCGCACAAGGGGGCCCCCTGTAGTGGGTACGCGTTGGTGCCATCCGCACCGTACACGCATGTATAGGGGGGACCCATGGGTCCCCCCTGTGTCCGACTCGTATGGCTACGGGTGAAGGGGGGTCCGGCACGGACCCCCGAAGTCCGCTTACGAGAGCTTTTTCGTGTCGGAGGCTCCGACTCGATCCGGCTGTCCGGATCGTGCATCGTACTGGCTCGGTCGTAAAACGTCTCCATTGCGCGGTATGAATCGAGTGCGAACGAGTTGGATGGAGCGGTTCGGACCCGGAAACGAGTTGGTCGGCGATTTCGCGTTCAATCGCATCGTACCTGGGCGTCCGGACCTCTGTACGACTCGGTCGGAAACAAAGCCTCCGAATCGGATCCGGTAAAGCCAAATCCGATTTGGAGCCCTACCGACCGAGATCGGAATCGACCCCTCAGTGGCTTGAAGGATCGGATCATGACCTTCAGTTGTAGCTTTTGTCCGGAAATTTCAATAATATTGAATATTTTTGTTTGGTTGCTGATCTTAAAAGAATACTATAAAGCTGGTTAACGAGTCTAAATATAAAAGGTATTTGCACGGAAAGAAATGGTGTAGCTGCAGAGGAGAAGGGTACTGTCACCTGCTGAAAGTTAAGGGAGAGATGCTACAAAATGTATTATGTTGTTCATTGTGGGGCAGATTTACGAGAAAGTTACTCAGTGAATTCCGCAACGCATTTGGCTGCGCTGCACTGGAATGCGACATATTTACAATGATATGTCGTATTCCTGTGCTCTCCCCTGCGCTGACACACAAACAGCAGCCATGCGCCGGCGCAGGCACCCTTGCACCATGGTGCAAGGATGCCTGCGTCATGGGGAGATTGTTTTCTTGCAGGAAGGGGCACCTTCCTGCACGAAAACCATCACTACAGGCATTTCCCTCTTTCAATGCGTGCTGTAGAATGCAGCATGCATTGAAAAAGGAAAAAATGAGGAGAAATGAAAACATTTCTCCTCGTTGCGCCTCCCTACCCCTCCCCTGGTGAGGCGTAGCATTCACACGCATTTCCAGATTTATGATTCCTCGTAAATCTGGAAATGTGTCTGGTCCCATGGGTGTTGCGTGGGAACACCCACAGCAACACCCATGGAACGCCACTTTCACGCAAAGTGCCGCGTGCAAAGGGGCCATATTTACAAGGACAGGAAAAGCCATGCAGGGTGGCTTTTCCTGTCCTTGTAAATATGGAGCAGTGAATTACGCCACCAGTACGTCACAAAAAGTGACGTACTGGTGGCGCAGGGGGCTTGTATATCTGCCCCAAAGTCTTTTTTCGCACTTCAGGCATTCTCTGGACAATCATAAAGAGGGTGTTTGCACATGTGTAGCCCTGCACCTGATCCTTCTTCAGGGTAAAATATGGGGGCATATTAGCAAGACCGGCGATAAAATTATCGCCGTTTTAGCGGCAGGAAACTGCCGCTAAAACGGCGATAATGGGCTTGCTAATATGCGTTATAGAATTCCAATAGAAGCCCAGGTTAGATGTCCTGCACATCTAACCTGGGCTTCTATTGGAATTCTATAACGCATATTAGCAAGCCCATTATCGCTGTTTTAGCGGCAGTTTCCTGCCGCTAAAACGGCGATAATTTTATCGCCGGTCTTGCTAATATGCCCCATAGATCTGTAATTGATTTAACTTAGCCATATCACATAGTTCGAATAAATGTTCTGCGCAAAAAAGTACTTTAATTTGCGCTAACTCTAAGGGCAGTTCATGAATCTTAAATTTGGCGAGTTCCTGTAGCCAAAAGAGTCAAGTTTGAAGTTGCATTTAAAAAGAATCAGCTGTCGAGGAAAATCAGACAGCTTCCCACAGCTGCTGAAAATTCACATCAGGTTGTGCTTTAAAGAGTCGTTCTTATTTTCTACGAGGAGCCTGTTGAAAAGTTCGTACAACCTTTCCAAATATGGGCAAGTCAAATAGATGGCCCAGTGGCGCGAGCTGTCTGTCACAAAAGAGTCTTCTGTTTCTTGGTGGTAAGAAGAACTTCTTTACTTGATGCTTTCCGCAGAGGTGCTGCAAATGGTGTTGTGATTGCCTCCCACGTTGCCCGGCCACTCCATCAGGGCTAGTGAAATAAATGCAAATGGCACAGATTGGCTTCTTATCTGGAGAGGTGGGAGTGCAATTCTTCTGCTCTAATCACTTAACACACGCTTCCGTCTGACTCGCGGTTTGCTACTGCACACGAGTCAAGTTTCAAGTCTAAGTTTATTTATAAAGTGCGCAGGTAATTAAAACCATCACGCCGGTAATAAAACCAGAGCAAATGTTAAAATAAAGAATTAGCAAATATTCAAAACCATCTGTCATTGCGAAAGGGTTTCTCATTCTTTTGTGTTAAAAAAAGTCTACAGGTAGGATTAAAGAACTAGGGGGGATATTCACAACAAATGGCGAAAACTATCGCTAACCTCAGTTAGCGTGCCTTTTTTTATCACCGTGTACCGCGGGCAACTATCACCGTGATAGCGGCGTATTCACAACACGCCGCTAACAGGCGATAGTTTCCCCTACCGGGTGAAATGTCCGGCGATAAGATTAGCGGCACAGCGATAAAAATCATCACGCTAACGTGAAAAAAGTGGTGATGGGCCAATTAGCAGCCAGGAACGGCACGCTAATTAGCGTCAGCGCACTTTTTTTCACGTTAGGCGGGAAAAACCACTATAAAACGCCCGCTAAGCAGCCCAAACACAAAAAAAAAAAAGAAACAATTGAGAAGAAGCATGGAGGAAGCTGGACCCAGTACAGAAGCCAACAACAACTCCCCAAACACCCAGGAGGACCAGCTAGAGACCCAGGGGAAGGGTAAGGCGAAGAGGAAGAGGAAGAGGAAGAGGAAGACCCGGTTGAGTCCGCTGGAAAACCAGGTCCTGATTGCGGAGGTGACAGAAAACCAACAACAACATTTTGTCAGCTCCACAGTGTCATTGGGCACAAAAAATGCAATATGGAAGTCCATCGCAGCCAAGGTGAATGCTGTTGGAGAGGTGAGGAGGACAGTGGACGACTGCAAGAAACGCTGGCATGATGCTAAGCGCAAGACCAAGCTGAAACTTGCAGCCAATCTGAAAGCAGCAATGCAGACTGGAGGTGGGAGTCCAGCGCCACAGGAGGAGCTGGATCCGTTGGAGGAACAGGTGTCCCAAGTCATCAGTGAGGAGACGGTCGTTGGAGTTCCAGGACAGGATACTGCTCAACATGACCAGACACAACACCTACAGGGTGAGTAACAACCAGGGACTGGGAGGACGGGGGGAGACGGGCCTAATGGCACCCATGCACAGTTAAATATATTGCAGTGCACACCCACAATGACTGTGGATCATGTCCGGGATACCCTTGGCCCTGGTGGCATAGACACATATCACCCTACTCACCCAATACATTGCAAGACACATATTGGTGGGCTCACAGACCTGGAAATGTGCACATAAAAGTCTACCAAATATAGTCCAAGTATCATATCAGACCACAAAATAAGGGCTACATGAAAAAGCAAAGGGCCACATTGATTGGAGATGCGGCAGGGTGTCAAAATGGCCCCCTGCCTCAACACCACGCATATGCATGTTCCCGTATGTCTGAGTCGTGTGCAAGATTGTGCATGTGCATCAAGGGTGACACTACTGCACATACACAATCTTGCACACAACTCAGACACACGGGCATAATGGTGCATGTGTGCTGACATTGCTGGCTGCATGCCCACCCATGCACATGATCAGTCACATACACACTGCATCCTCATTTTGGCGTCAGAGAGATGCGGACCAGTGCATACCAGTCGTATATGCGTGGTTTTGAGGCAAGGGGGCCATGTAGACATCCTGCCGCATCTCCAGTTAATGTTCCTGCTTGCTCGTACAGGAGTTGCAGTCCTGTGTACACCAAGTGAGAAAGCATCTAGTGATTCTGCATACCATAAACACATGCATTGTCACAACAAAGTGATCATGTAGCCTACTGGCTAAAAGGTGCATATCCCACAATGCACACCATCAGCAGACTTGATTCAAAATGTGATGTAATACAATGAGCAGGGGGGATATGCCTACAACACTGCAGTGCATGGACAATGCATTTCAGGAATGTGTCACCCAAATATGTACCACATTACTTGTCCATGTGCCATACTCACAGAACTACAATGTCCCTGTATAGATGTATGACAACATAAGTATGACAACAAGCAAGGATAGCAAAGTAGCACCAAATAATGACAAGTAGCTAAATGGCACCATCACTCTTTAGGCCAAATAGCACTCCTCCACTATCAAGTGTACACATCTGCCATACAGAAAGCTGCATTCCACATCAGTCCTACTGTGATTTGCCCATTACACTATTATGTGCATGTAAACCTATCAGTTTGGTAAGTCAACAGTGTCAGTGAAAAAATATGCACTCATGGTCCTTATCATCCACAGGCAAAGCCCGGCATCCAATATTCTGAACCATGACAGCATGTATCATCCATGTGACCATCTGCGTGGCAATAACACAAACACACATCACCCTGCCATTGGCATCTGTTGGGAGGGGGACAGAGACAGGGCCTGAGCACCACTAATGGACCTTAGTAAATCCACATCCATCAAATCCAGCCCCACTCATACACCACACATGGGGTCAACATTGAATGTAATGGGTGTTGACACTGTCTGTACAGCCAGCATAAACAATGGAAACTCAACCTGCACCATACTCACAACGGGTAAGCCAACAGGAGGGCAGTAAGCAATGCATGCAAGAAAAAACATGACTGATGACATGCACACAAGACAAAACACAATAGCCCAAGCTAGCTGGATGCACGTGTACCGCATTGTGCAGCACACATAGAAACAGCAAGTAGGCCTTCTTTGCAAATGTGCATAAAGGGGGCCCTCCTCACACATGACTATTCTTGCACCAAACCCTTGCACATGTGCAGTAGCCAGCAAAGCTGGCTGTCTGTGAGCCACACTGACAAAGCAAGTGACAGTGCGTGATGAATAGCATGCCTGCCCCCCAAACATAGTAAAATGGAGCAGGCCAAGTCAATGAAGTGCCTGAGTGTGGACTTCATCCTTAAAGGAGCAGGTCACACTCTGACACTTCCTCGTGTACATACAACTCCTGATGTAAACAAGACATCAGCTGACAAACAATGCACAAGTGTCCCAACTCTGACCAAGACCCATATTTACCCCACCTTGCAACATCTCACCACTGTAAAGGCACATGAGTGAAAGGCCCACTGCCTGAAAGGGATAAGGGGCAGCAATACCAAAGCTGCTGGGGCGACTCTACCACAATGCAGTGCGCACACACACATAAATCTGAGCTACTCAACATTGACTACAATGTGGGACAAACTGCATCACTTTCACAACTTAACATAAGACACAACTTGTGCCGCTTGTGTGTAGAAATTAGCCATTCGCATGTGTTATATCTGTAAACTGTGAGATGACAATGTACAACTAAAACGTCACATCCGTGATGTTGCACTAATATTCACTATCCGGCAACAAATATGCATCTCCTTCCAAATTGTCACAATGGACATTGTCATGCAGTCTGCTTGTAAACTCATCCAATGCATGTCCATACATGAAACACACAGTTAAACTGCATCTCCCCTTTACATTGCAGAGGGAGAAACATCACCTCCTGAACATCAGCCTGTCTCACTCTTCACTGATGAAGAAGAGGAATTCGCCACCATCAACACTGACACGCTCCAACAGCTGCTAGACTCACTCAGCACCCCATCTCCAGGAGCAGGGCAATCCAGCAGCATTGTGGAAACTCCACCCCCTGCACAAACCACACAGCGGCAAGCACCTACCACCACAGCTGTCTCACAGGACCTTGAGGACCCACTACTGGCATTTCAACACCGTGCGGTAGAGGTCCAGCAGGAGATGGCTGATCAGGTGCGGTTGGGGTTTGACAGCCTGGCGGCCAATCTTGATGCCATACGTGGGTGTCTGAGTCCCATTCGGGACCACCTACAGAACATCACAGACACCCACAGTCCGCTCCATGCCCTCCGACATTCCATGGCTGACATCGCTGGAGTCATGATTCAGAGACAAGAACAACTGTCCAGTCAGAGTGGCTCCAGCGATGGCAGCCAGGAGTTGGGCCGCATGCGACGAATAATGGAGAACATTGAGCAGAGGCAAGCGGAAGAAATGGCCGCTACGGCTGCACATCAACGCAATGTAGCTGGAATCTTCCATGCCCTGCAGCTGATCATCACTACATTGCTGCAGCAAGGTTTGGCACAGATGAATGCTGCTGCAGCTTCTACATCCACATCTCCGCCCCTGATGTGTCAGTGCCTCACAGTGCTGCAGCCAATCTACCACCAAGCCCATGTGAGGCACATGACACATCAGGGGATGAAGATGTGGATGAATCAGCATTTTTGCAAAGAAGAAAGCGGTAGCATTCATCTATGCCAAGGGGCCTGTTTCTCCTTGGATCTGGGCTCAGCATCATGGGCCGTAACATCATCTTCCACTATCCCTGATACACTCTGTGACACTCACCTTGGACCTTGACATGGACTGCCATATTATGTCTTGTTCCCAAAGACACTGCAATCAGCCTGCAGACTGAACTCTGCCTCTTCCTCAGGACATTTTACCCCTAAAGGACTCTGACTGGCCCTCCACTGGGCATCAATGGAATGTGGGGATTGTTTGGCCAAGTACTGGTCCAGTCTTCACCAATGTCAACAGACTTGAATTTTTTTTTTTTAACTCACACAGATGTGTGTTGTCCATGATCAATCAAGTATAGGGGTCTCTAAAAATCTTGGGCAAATGAATCCACCAAAAGGTACACCAAGGGAAATAAGGGAAATGTACATGTTTAACTGTGACCCAGATAGGCAGTGAGATGACTGGGTATGTGTGAACTAGCTGTGCCCTCATTGCTCCAATACAACAATCTAGCAACATCCCAAAGTAGACCCACGTCCATTAAGGAAATAGGCATGTTTGCAAAAATGTCCAAGTCTGTTGCAGGCCACAAGTAGTGTCCCCCTTAACAATTGCTAAAAATTATCTCTTGGCAGATCTACACACACTCTACGGGGTGGAGAAAGCCTGTTGTGATGGTGCGCATTGCATGTCACATCCCAAGCTGGTGCACACCATATTCACGTTGATGAAGATTCGTAAGGGCACACGTCTACCAGCCACAATTGGAACCACAATGTCTGCCTCAGTGAAGTAGAGTTGGCAATAGGTATTCACCCCAAAGTGCAAGGCGTCAGTCAGTCCCTTCCTGGGGACGAACAATGCTTACAAAATGAGTGTCATGCTGTGACCACTGTGACCGGATAGGGCAATGTGTCTAGGGGTGTGTGGTGCACTGCACTTAGCATATAGTCAGATGCAGTACCACCATTTCAAGGGTGGCATCACTATGAGCCAATGCCAAAAGTGACAGCTTAGAGAAGTGGCTATGACACTGGCACTACAGGGAGCAATGCTACATTTCCCCTCTTGTGTGCAGCAGAACAGTGTTCCCGCACAAAAACGAAATCATGACTTACCAACTTTAGTGATTCACAAAAGGCATTTAGGAGAAGTGAAGTCAGTATACCTAACTGTACTACTCCTAAATGCCATTTGTGAATGCCGGAAATCGTAAAGTCATGACTTACTCTCAGATGACTTTTGTGACTCAGGCCCACTGTTCTGCCATATGCCGTTCACAATGGACCCACAAAAAGACTACTTCCTGCATGTCCCGGAGATTGACCCTCCATGCACATGAACATATCATTCGAATGAAGCTGACACACTTGCACTACGCAGCAAGTGTGCCAAGGTCTGTGCATTGTAGATGGACTCTGCGCCAGGAGCATGTGATATGCAGGGGCTTGATGGAATCTGTGGTACCCGGCGCATACATCCATCTCCATGATGGATAACAGTTGCAAATGCAATATCCACTCAAGGCCATGTCCCTACGTTGTGTTGTAAATGGGCAACAATGTGCTGTCCAACTCCCTGAGTCACACTTAAGATGTTGAACTTCACAAACGACTGTCCCTAGCCTAGGCCGTAAATCCTACTTGCCACCCTGTTATCCATGCAAGTTTACTGTGCTCACATCTAAGGTATCCTGACACAATCCATCCTGACAAGTAACATGTCATGACCACACTTACACATTCAATGGATTGTCCAGTGATGGCGGCATGAGTTGCATACAAGGTAAAAATCCACACTCCACAACATCACCCCTGACATAAGTGCAAGCAGAAATCAAAACTAGTAACCATTTATTATTGAAGTACAAAAATTAACTACACTAAACTGACACTAATCATCACTACTCCTAATATTATCTAAACTAACTAGGAAAAACTGGTCAATTGCCTAAACTATCTACCCTAACTAATCCTAAACACGCAATGACATATCTAAGACATCAACCCCCCTCCCACCCTTAAGGCACATCATGTGACAGGACAAATACATCTAAGCTATACATAAACTAACTGCACAGTTAAACTACACAAAGATATATTTTTTTGTATTTTGTTTTTAATTTTTTAACAACAAAGACATCAACTTCCCACCCAAAGGACCGCTGGGACCCACAACCGACGCCTGAGGGGCCTGGGATGGCCTGTGTGCCACTCTTACTCCCACGTCTTACATCCTCGGGCACCGACTTCCAACTCCCTGCTGCCCGGTCACCCTGGTACCTCCGTGCCATGTTGCGGTACCCTTTAGCAACCTTCTTTATGTGGAGGTACTGGTCCTTCCTCACCTGGAAGGCGTGGGACTCCTCTGGCGTCATGTTGTCTGTAAATTAAGATAAATGACAAATTGTGAGTAATTAAAAATATGTCAATGTTCTCCATTCAAATCCGAAACACAAGGTCACTGAAACATGGGAGCCTACACCCTAGCGTAACAATGTGAAGTCAGAGAGTGACCTGGACAATGAAATGTAGATTCCAGGATCAGTGACTACATGCTGGGGAGACTGACATGACAGTGCATGGCATGGGGCATGTACTCAATCACAAAGGAGGGACTGAGAGCTTTTTAGACAGGTCCAGAATACAAGCCCTAAAAGTAGTAAAGATACAGAAGGTATGCTGTTCCTACTTACGTAACAAGGGAAAACTGATTTTGCGTGGTCATGAAGTGTAGGAGGCCCTCACACACCGGGCAAGGTGTCATGCTTCATCATATGGGCTGCTCCTCGTGAGGTCGGCGCGGCAATACCTGACGGGCTCACTATGCGGGGCTCTTTGGCGGAGATCTTTTATTCAAAATTGTCGTTTGGTGCTGTGGGGGTGAGGGGCCTGATCAGTGTAGATGAAGGAGTGGAGGTGTGTAACCTGAAGGAAATTTAAAACAGGTAAGGGACTACCAGTGAAAACTATTTTGATGAATGTGTCTCCCACCCTGATTAAAAGAAACAAAGGCGCATGTCTGAGATTATGTCTCAGGTAGGGCGCTCAATTGTGCGGGCCCGCCAGGTATTGCAGCGCCGACCTGACGAGGAGCAGCCCATATGATGAAGCATGACACCTTGCCGGGTGTGTGAGGGCCCTATATTCCAAGAAGAGGAATCCTCATCCTCCTACACTTCATGACCACGCAAAACCAGTTTTCCCTTGTCTCGTAATTAAGAACAGCATACCTTCTGTATCTTTACTAATAATGGGACATGTACTGTCACAACCAAATGAGACTGTCAGTGTCAAATGATGGTGCTATGACATACCCTGACTGAGGGAGACATGTACAAGGAATCGGAGGAGGGAGGCATTAGCCCTCCGTGTGTAGCACCACCCTCATTCTCTCCTGTAACATAGTGCTGCATCATCTGTACAATGCTCATTGGCAGCCCTGCATGTCCCCCAGCGACTGTGTGCAGTTCATCAAGTCTGCGCAAACACAGGCACTCTTGCACAAGAGTGCAAGGGGGTCTGTGTGAAGGGGGGACTTGTTAATGTGTAGGAAGGTTACCCTACCTGCACAGGAGCAGTCCTGGAACAGCCCTACTCACACTTTCATCTGTGCTGCATCATGCAGCACACAAGGAAACATGCCAGGTGGCTGAACACTCACTTTTACATGAAGCGCTGGCCCTCTCTCCACCACTACATCACAATAGGTGACGCGTTGCTGCCGAGGGTAAGCAGTCAAAATATCGAAGTTGTAATATCGACCTACAATTATATCGAGTTAACAATATCGTAGGGACAGAATATCGATGTTAAGAATATCGTTGACCAGAATATCGACCTTAAGGTAAGTAATATCGGTTTTTTTATATCGAAGTTAGTAATATCGAAGTAAGTAATATCAGTAAGCAAAAATGTTGTTGTTAATAATATCGATATTTATATTAGTGTTATGTTTTTTAGTATGTATTTTATATGTATGTTTAACATTTTTTGTAATGTATTTGAATTATTTCTAAATATATGTAGTAAATGTTTAGAAATTAGTAATTTTTTGAAAGTACATTTTGCATTTTAGTATCAGAGCGGGTTGTGGGTTTATAGGGGAATAGGGTGGGAAGTAATTTAATTATAATTAATTAATTAATATTTTTTGTGTTTTAGTATCAGAGTGGGATGTGGGTTTATAGGGGAATAGGGTGGGAAGTAATTTAATTATAATTAATTAATCAATATTTTTTATTTATTGTTATTGATTATTAATTAATTATTAATTGGTCATTAATTTTTATTAATTGATTAATTTATCATTATATTAATTATAAATAATGTATTATTTAATACATTTATTGTTGTTAATTAATTTATTGTTAATTAATTAATAATTGCTCATTAATTTTTATGTGTAGTCGGTTGTGTGTTTATAGGGGAATAGGGTGGGAAGTAATTTAATAATTAAAAATTAATTAATATTTTTAATTTATTGTTATTGAGAAATAATGTATTGTTAATTAATTATTAATTGTTAGTTAATTTGTATTAATTGAATAATTTATAATTATATTAATTATAATTTTAAAAAAAAATGTTAATTAGTTGATTATTAATTGTTAATTAATTCTTATTAATAGATTAATGGTAAATTAAATTAATTGTGTTTTTTATGTGTAGTGGGTTGTGTGTTTAGGGGGTATAGGGTGGGAAGTATTTTAATTTTATTTAAGTAATTATTAATTTAATTTTATTGGTATTTATTATTAATTTATTAGTTAATTAATTTTAATGTGTGATTTATTCTACAAAAAGTATTTAATTAATAAGTATGTTAATTTAACCCCTACGCTGTCCAACACTTTCCCTACTGTTGCACTCCCTGGAGTGGGAATAGTAATTTTTACCCCTCCACTATCCAACACTTTCCCTACTGTTGCACTCTCTGGAGTGGGAATAGTAATTTTAACCCCTACGCTATCCAACACTTTCCCTACTGTTGTACTCTCTG
Organism: Calotriton arnoldi; assembly: GCA_963921515.1. Classification (NCBI taxonomy): domain Eukaryota; kingdom Metazoa; phylum Chordata; class Amphibia; order Caudata; family Salamandridae; genus Calotriton; species Calotriton arnoldi. The sequence continues at coordinate 1,624,307 of CAWUFW010000920.1, read as the reverse complement.
GAGTGGGAATAGTAACTTTTACCCACCCGCTATGCAACACTTTTCCTACTGTTGCACTCTCTGGAGTGGGAATAGTCATTTTAACCCCTACGGTATCCAACACTTTCCCTACTGTTGCACTCCCTGGAGTGGGAATAGTAATTTCCCCCCCCCATCCAACACTTTTCCTACTGTTGCACTCTCTGGGGTGGGAATAGTAATTTTAACCCCTACGCTATCCAACACTTTCCCTACTGTTGCACTCACTGGAGTGGGAATAGTAATTTTTACCCCTACGCTATCCAACATTTTCCCTACTGTTGCACTCTCTGGAGTGGGAATAGTAAATTTTACCCCTACGCTATCCAACACTTTCCTTACTGTTGCACTCTTTGGAGTGGGAATAGTAATTTTAACCCCTACCCTATCCAACACTTTCCCTACTGTTGCACTCACTGGAGTGGGAATAGTACTTTTTACCCCTACGCTAACCAACACTTTCCCTACTGTTGCACTCTCTGGAGTGGGAATAGTAAATGTTACCCCTATGCTATCCAACACTTTCCCTAATGTTGCACTCACTGGGGTGAGAATAGAAATTTTTATCTCTACGCTATCCAACATTTTCCTTAGTGTTGCACTGATTTTAGTTGGAATAGTAATTTTATTACCTCTGCTATCTTATAGTTTTTATATTATTTTTGGTAATGTAGTATATAATTAATATTAAAAAGAGTAATTGTTATTTTTTTCTATTTGTTATATATATTTATTTAATTTTTCTTTATATTATTCTTTTTTGTGTAGAGATGTTTTTATAATATATATGATATTTAAAAAAATATTATAAGTTATTAAAATATTTTTTTAAATTATTAGTAAGTATATACATTATATAGTATATGTATATGTTTAATTTATTTTTACATTATATCTATATATCATTTATAACTTTTAAACATTTAAAAAAAATTAACTATGTTTATTTTAATTATATGTATTATTTACTTTATTTTACATTATTTTTTAAACTTAAATAATAAACGATATTTTTAACAACGATATTTTTGACATCGATATTTTTTTTCCGATATTTTTGTACTTACCATAATGTACATAGGATGTTGATATTCTGCATCTCGATATTTCGCCTCTGATATTTTTGACGTTGATATTCTGGTAGTCGATATTCTGTCAGTGATTCGCTGCCGAGAGGGGGAAACATTGTTTCCTCAAATTTGTCAATCATGCATGTCTTGGATCCGCTATGATCACTCCGTAGAACATTTTAACTATGCAGGCCTCTACAACACAAACTGTTACAATGCATTCCCCATTGTAACAGCACCCTGGAGTCTTAATGGTTACTGTGTTGTAATGGGTAATGCTTTTTCACAGATAGCGTTGTAGAGCCCTGCATTGTAAAATGTATGGCACAGCAATAATTGCAGAGCTAAAGCATGCGGTGTAAATGCATGCGGAGTAATGTCACCAATTCGGACTGAGGGGCTTGTACACCTGAGCCTGAGTCGACCAGGGAATGACCCCAAGGAGACAGCTTGAAAACACCATTGCAGTGGCCAAACATGCAAATGCTTGGCTCAAAGCTACGCACTGCTACTTCAGTTAAACTGGTATGCAGCATACCTATGAAATCACACTGCCGACCGGTGTCTGAGCACGCATGGCCTGAAAACGACTGCCTCCTTGTGCATGATCGGGCCCACTTGCACAGTCATCTCAGTCAAGGATGTACATCCACGTCTGCTCATACTCATCAGCAACACCACTTACATGTCTCCCCTCCTATCTGTACGCTCTGTAATCCACATGCATGTGCTGTTGTGACAGAACCCATAGATCAAATTTGCATGTGTATCACTGACTAGAGATATGCAAAGTTACATCTGGAAGACAAATGCATTGATCTAACTTCACTTACATATTTGTACACACTTCTGACTTCCACAATACGTCATCACACTGTAGGCAAGGTACATTTGATACACACCCATACTGCAGAACATCTTTCATTTGACCCTGACATTCATGAAATGGCACTATGCCAATTTATGACGGCCAAACTCACCAGTGGCGTGTGGGTCCGTAAAGCTGTCGATGTCCCCTTGTGTGATGAGAGGTCATCCAGCTGTGAGACATGAAAAGAAATGTGTGTTGGTATCAGACGTAAAATCGCACGGGTCATATTCATCATACAAATCATCACCATAACTGACAATGCTCCGTAACTGTACTGTTGCATTTCATGTTGGCTACATGATTGGGTCTACTTTGCCTGCCATTCACACGAGACCTGTGAATGCTGAGTTGGGCCAAACAAGACAATGATGCTAGCAAACTTGCACATACTAGATGTGTGACACATTCACAAGGCCCCATTTGTACACGCAACATGATGTAACACATGCTCTGTGTACAATAGCATTGCTGCAGATCACACAAGGCTGTTTCACAAATGTTGGTGTTGTATGACACTCTGGAGATGTCCTAATTCCTTTGATCAATTGTTCATATCTCATACATTGTCACACGGAGCCTATGTACAAGGGCAGCGTAGCAAACGTACCAAATAATGATGAGGACAGCAATTTTAATCTTCCTTTTGTGCAGCACACAGGTCCCAGGAACAATGCCTTGGATTGTTTATGTACAGTCACCCTTCCTGTACACAAACAATCTTTGTCATGCACGCAGTATTGCGCAAGGGTGCCAGCCTTGGCACTACAGTGCTAAGTGTTGCGCCAGCGCAGTGGTTAACACAAACCTGCACCCTATGCTTGTCGATATGAAGCAGCGTTGTGTTGCTGATGTGCCAACGTTAGGCATGAACGTATGACGTCTCCCGCCTCACTATGCCACATTTTTACACTTGGACAACAGCTTGTCCCACACGGCATTTATGGGTTTGCGTTACAGTGTTAATATTTTAAATTTAGAGGTATAACTTACCACACTGTAGGTCAACGATGACTCCCAGGTGGTCCAACAGGTCACCCTCACGGCCCAGGCAATCCTGCCAGCGGTGCTTCCATTGGCGCACAGTCCGGTCCACACCAAATACACGCAGCATCTGTGCCCGCACATGCTCCCACCTGACCTTCCGCACACTGACGCCATATCCAGAGAAAATCCGGCCTCCCCTCTCCACCATCAAGGGCAGGTAAAACTTGACGAGCCAGAGGTAGCCCCCCATTGCCCCCTCTGACATCCTGCCCTCCCTGCCCACACCCACCATCTCCCTGCACACACCTAAACCCACTGCCAAAAGGAAAGAAACCCAATACAATACCCCCACCAACAACAAAGAAAGTTAACTACCCCAAGACAAACACCCAACAATATTGAGGACAAGAGACAAAAGAACACGTAAAAACAAGTACACCACACTTCACAGAGACACTATCAACAGGACACAGGACAAAGCTTGGTGCTCCGAGCTGCATGAGTAGTACCTCCATTGCATCCGTGGGTCTGCAGATGGGGCTCTGGGCTAGTTTCCCTTATATACTACTCTTTATCACCATTTTTAAGACCTCCTTTTTTCTGGTCTTAAGTCCCATCCGCTAACGGGCCTTAGCAGCAGCTTTTTTATTGCATCGCAGGTCCGGGCGTGCGTTGTGAATATAGCGAAGTGGGGTTAGCATGCGTTTTTGCATGGGAACGCCTACATTGCATGTCATTAGCGATAGTGATCGCTAACATCGTTGGCGATGCTGGATGCGGCCGTTATCGCCAGAAAGCTGTCGCTAACGGCTGTTAGCGACAGCTTGGTAATACTGCGATAAAAATATTGCCGCATTAGCGGCAGAATAGTGCCACTAACGCGGCGATAACTCCTTGTGAATATCCCCCTAGGTGTGCTGCACATGTGCCTAGATTTAAGACTGCTTAGAATCAACAAAACATTTCTGGGTTAGGCCAGAAAACTTGCCCTATTCACAACTTTCGTAGCACAAATATGTAAAAGTTTCTTGAACTTTATTTTCTCAGGCTGAGACACAAATGTGTAGAAAATTGCATTTGAAAACAGAGCAAAGATTTGCTAACCCCTTTCCATACACCCCCCCCACATTTGGGTTTGTGAATATCCATAAACATGGAAGTTTATGGGTGGTCTTTCACTTCCGGGGCACCCCCATCCTCCAGGAGAAGATTTACTCACAAACAACCAGACTTTTATGAATTGTAAAAGAGGCCTTACGCAAGCATAGAAGACTTTTTGGACATGTAAATTAGACTTGCATTTGCAAATAGCTTGGTGAGTTAGGCCTTTTGTGTTTTGCTAACAGGGTCTTTTATCAACCAGGTCTCTTTTTAGATGCAAAGTTTGCGCTTGTTGTTTTTACATTCCATAATTAACTGGCTTGAACTGCTGGTGGAGCAATTCAACCACTCTGGCAAGCAATACATGTGGTTAAGTTAACATCACAACGCAAAACAGAGGATAATAACATAACACCCCCCCTTCATCTGATGATTCAATGAAGTAATTAATCTACTATCTGTGTTTGATCACATGGCCCCAGTTCCAAATCTCTGCAGTGCCACTCAACCATTCAACCTCCCATGGTTGATACAATTAGCACCAATGAGCTGGGCAAGAATAAAAAACTGTTTTCTGTCAACAGGTCCAAGAAACCCTCTTGGAGTGAATATCAGCTCCACGAATAACCCCATCATATATCACAATGCTTTTGATTTACTGGATATCAGCATTGAACTTCGCCTAAAATAACTGTACACAGAGTGATAAACAGTTCATTTACCCTTTACATTTTTAATTTACGGTGCAAATTCCAATAAAATGTGCTACAGATTGTGCAAGGCACACAAATGTAACTCTGCAGAGCACATGACTGGCTATGCTTTTGAAACTTGTGAATATTTCCTGAACACAGCAGATACAATGTTTGAAAAGTACTAAGAACTGAAGTAGTGTGTTGGACTAGTTAACATATTTTTCCTGATCTATATGTTGCTTAAAGCAGTCAATGAACCCCAATACGTTTGTTTTTATTTTCGTCGGTGATGTCCCTATAACTCCCAGGTTAATGATTGAGTTTTGGCAGTGCGTTGTGGTGGGAGCTCTGATCATACAGAGCCCATTGTGGCCAATATAGAATAATAACATAAAACGCATAGCCATCCAAGCATTCCTGAAGAATGAAAACACACCGAAAGTCTTCAAATTACGATGACCTTCATAGACTAAAGTGATAAAAGAACCAGATGGAGAGTGTTTACTTGAAACATGTACCTTGACTATAATTTAGTGACATCTATGAAAAATTAAATGATGTTTTAAACAAATACCAGATGGTAGAAGTTGAGAGCATCCCAAGAAATTATAGTAGAACAACAATGAATCCTATGGCAGGTTGCTTACTCCTGAATGCTAACGAGGAGGAAGGATGATGGACAGGAGAAGGCAACACTGTCCGAAATCTACGTTCCAGCAAAAGGCACATTCCACGTATCTGATGGTGTTGATATTACAACAGATATGTATTTGCCTTTCAGGTGGTGGAGCACTGAATGGACTCTTTGAAGAGGATAGCAATTCCACCTCCAGGTCTGTTTGTCCTGTCCTGCAATCTTGTATCAGGAGGGATTGCTGTGGCAATGATGGGGGTCAACAAGGGAGTCAACTATTTTTCAGTCAGGAAGAACAGGTCCGGTGAGCAGATACCAAATTTCGGAGGCATGTTTAGCGAGGGAGTGTTGAGTAAGGGTGGGTTGGGAACTCCGCTCCGACAGCGGAGTTCACAGAGTTTTGCCAACTCTGCACCTTCCTGGGAGTGCGAAGTTGGCAAAAAAACTGACTCCGCCATGTAGCGGAGTTTCCCCCTGCCACCCAGCCTACCATGTGCCCCCTGCCCCTGTCCGAGTCCTCCTACCTGGATCTCGGCGAGGCGTTGTTGCTGCCTCCTCGGTGCAGAAGGATTCTTCTTGTCCTCCAACGGGCTTTGAAAATGGAACACCTTCCTGCAGGACTTGCAAGGACTGCGCATGCGCATGCATGCGTCTCCACCCTCCATGCGCGTGCATGCGCAGTCCTCGTGAGTCCTGCAGGATGGGGTTTCATTTTCAAAGCCCACTGGAGGACTGGAAGAAGAATCCTGCCTGTGCCGGAGTCAGGAAGGACTCTCAGAGTCAAGGGAATGCCGCCTCCGCAGAGGTAAGTTGCCTGCCTAGAGGGGGGCGGGGCGGAATTCCACTGAGTTTTTAGACAACTCCGCGGAATTCCGCATAGTGCCACTAGGCCAACTCCGCCCACCCTTAGTGTTGAGGTGTATGCAGGACAGGGAGGGATGTGGTGTAGTAGAGGTTGGGTGAGTGTGGTTGTAGGAGTTGAGTGTGTTGGGTCTGTGAAGTGCGTTGAAAGAGTGAGGTGGGTGAGGGAGGGTTCATATAAAAATGACAGGTATCACAAAATATATATCTCAAAGCCTAACAGCCTACTGAAACCCTACTGAAATTTGATTGGCTGCCAACACTTAAACCAGGAAGTGTTGACAACTATCTTGGGATTTGGTTGAACTGAGTCCCACAAAAAATGCACACAAAAAAAGAAAAGGGGGCAGGGTAGAAATGCCCTAAACTCCTAGGCCTCTAGGGGGGTCCTACTGGTAGCCCCCAGGGCCAAAAAAAGCATTTTTTTAAAACTATTTTGGCGGTGTCTGCGGATAAAGCAGAATATTCTTTTTAAAACGAAGCGCAGACTCCTGCGTTTTGTTTATTATCGGTCCGGGGATGGGCCAAATATGTAAGAGGGATATGCACAGGCCCCCCCTTCTAGAATCCCTAAAGCCCCAGGGGTCGCCACCTCCCTGGGGTATGTTAAATCATTTATTCCAGGGTAGTCCTCGAGGCAACTCCCATGCCCTGGGGACCGCCACCTACCCAGGGCAAGTTTTTTTATAATGCGGGGGCCTACGCACCACCCCCCACAGCCCCAGTGACCGCCACCTCCCCGGGGCTAAAACAAAGGAAGGAGAGAGGCCGTGTGGCCCCCTTCTGGATCCTTAGATGCCCCTGGGGACTGCCACACCCCAGGGCCTGGCTCCAGCTATGGGGCCGATTCCGATTCGGGCCGGAAATCTCTCCGACCGAGCCGGACCCGGAGAGATTTCCGACCGAATCGGACCCGTGCAGTCCGACCGAACGAGTACGATGCGTCCGTATGCTATCGTACTCGAGTCAGTCGGACGCCCATTGAAGTCAATGGGAGCCGGTCGTACAACGCGTACGCGGGCTCCCATTGCCTCAATGGGTGCGAGGCGAACAAGGGCGCCCCCTACAGCGTGTACGCAGCGAAGCGACTCGTGCCGTACACGCACAGGTAGGGGGGACCCATGGGTCCCCCCTGTGTGCGACTCGCGTGGCTACGCGTACAGGGGGGTCCGACACGGACCCCCGAAGTACGGCTCCGACTGCTCTTTTGAGCCGGGCGGCGCATGTCGGTCGGACTGCTCGTGGCGCGCATCGTACTTACCCGGCCGGGGAACATCTCCATTGCGCGTGCGAGTCGTGTCCGAGCGAGTCGGTCGGTGCGGTTCGACCCGGGAACGTGTCGGTCGGAGCGGTTGGGACGCCCGAACGAGTCGGTCGGCGATTTCGCATCGTACTCGCTCGTCCGGACGCACGTACGAATCGGTCGGGAAATAGGGCTCCGAATCGGATCCGGTTAAGCCGAATCCGATTCGGAGCCCTACCGGCCGAGATCGGAATCGGCCCCTATGTCTCAGGGTGCCCACCCCCGGGACAATGCAGTTTGCTATGGCTTGGCGGGAGCATCGCTCCTGCCAAGCCATAGCAAACACTCCGCTTTCAGCAAGCGAGAGCAGAAAATGCTCTCGCTTGCTGAAAGCTGAGCATGTCTGTTTCACTGCCCGCTGTCAAGTGAGCAGGGAAACAGACAAATTGCTTTTAGATCCAGGGAGCTGCATGTTAGCCGCCCCTAGGCCTCAAAGCAATGCTGACTCCCACAGGAGGCAGAGAGAAAGCAGGGACCCCAGGAGCCTTCAGGCACCCCCTGCAGTCCCCAACATTTAAAAAGTGGGTTCCTTTGGTGGGACCAGGGCACCCACACGACAGGCCAGGCCCCAGGGGAATCGGTGATGTCATTTGAGATGTTATCAGTGATGTCACTGGCCATGTCATGAGTGATGTAATACATCAAGTTATAAGCAGTGCATTGCGGGGGCGAGTTATAGTTGGCTCAGCTAACTATAAATGTTGAATTCCTCTGGTTTTCTAGTAGTGAAACCTGAGCCTAACTATAAAGTCTCTGTAACCTTTGGTGTTTTCAGTGAATTTCTAAGGTTTTTTTAAATCCATTTCTTAACTATAACATACCTGTAACCTTTGGTTTTTCAAGTGAAAATAAAAATATATATATACACACATACTCATATATATATACCTCTGGCAGGTCGAAACGCGTCGTGGCGGTGGTGCGGGGCATCTACAATAAAATATTTCACCTAGCACCAAGTAAAGGGTCCGGTTTCGTCTTTTCCATGCGGACTGGATGTTGTTGGCGAACTCCATTCGACATATATATATACATACACATATATATATATGCATATATATATATAGATATATATATATTATCTACTGGCGGTCGCCAGTAGATAGTTATAGTTAGGACCTATTTTCCATAGGAAATCCGCGACATTCTATTTGAAATAACTCTTGCGTCGGTTGACGAATCTTCGCGAAATTTTCAAACTTTATGGCCCGCTCCGGTCCGCTCCTACCCTGATAGTTTCGGGGTGATTCGTCAAGCGGGGGCCGAGAAAAAAGGGGGGACCCAAAACGTGTTTTCCCATTCATTTTCCCATAGGAAACTTTAGACACGGCTACAGCCCGAACTGCTGAACGGAATTACACCAAATTTGGCAAAGAGGTAGTTCTTGGTTCAGAAAGAACCCTTTTTGTTAAATGGTGTAAATCCGTTCAGTAGTTGCTGAGAAAATCAAAAGTAAAAACACATATATATCTGGGCGGAGCCTAACCACACATGTCATCGTGAGATCTGATTGGCTGTCAGCACTTCATCCTGGAATTGCTGGCAGCCATCTTGGGACCAATATAAATGATAGTACCCCATTGAAATGCATTGTAGTGAATCGAAGATTTTGAGGGTTACCAAAAGGAGAACTATAAAGGGTGATAACAGACTTTAGTTACATTAGAATTCATTTGTTGATGGTACCATACTAATTTCAGGAATTGTGGTGTGTTCTAAGGTGATTTTACCCTGTGAAAAACCTTCTGCTGGGATATCATGAATCATGTTTGAGAGAAAACTATTTTCACATGCTTGTCCCATACAGTTTTGGAAGGTGCTCCAGAAGCTAAAATGAGAGCATATTTTCTGTAAATTCACATTATCTTTCTCAGTCATGTGAGAATGAAGTCTGACATTCTCAGTAAAACATGTACATCCAACAATGGCAGAGACTGTCAGTTGATTCCTTTGTGTTCTACTGCAGCTTCCCAGAGTGTTCTAAAGAACATCTAGAGTAACAGCCTTACTTATGACAAAAGTATGGCACACCTGAAGCCATCTTGATTGGAATAAACTGGTAACACTTAAAACATTTAATTTAAAAAGGAACAAAATGATGGGGTTCATCTTGTCATAGAAATTATGGTTAGTGCTCTGGAAAGAAAAATTAGGACATATTTCAAGTGTGATCTCAAATATCTTCCTGTTATATTTCAACAGGAGCAGCCTGTCAGTTGATACCTTTGTGTTCTACTGCAGCTTCCCAGAGTGTTCTAAAGAACAACTAGAGCGCTAACAGTCTTACTTATGACAAAAGTATGGCACACCTGAAGCCATCTTGATTGGAATAAACTGGTAACACTTAAAACATTTAATTTAAAAGGAACAAAGTGATGGGGTTCATTTTGTCATAGAAATTATGGTTAGTGCTGTAGAAAGAAAAATTAGGACATGTTTTAAGTGAGATCTCAAATATCTTCCTGTTATATTTCAACAGGAGCAGCCTGTCAGTTGATGCCTTTGTGTTCTACTGCAGCTTCCCAGAGTGTTCTAAAGAACAACTAGAGTGCTAACAGCCTTACTTATGACAAAAGTATGGCACACCTGAAGCCATCTTGATTGGAATAAACTGGTAACACTTAAAACATTTAATTTAAAAAGGAACAAAATGAGGGGTTCATTTTGCCATAGAAATTATGGTTAGTGCTGCAAAAAGAAAATTTAGTGCATGTTTTAAGTGAGATCTCAAATCCTCTTCTATTTCATTAGAAAATTCTGACATGCAAACTGAAACAATCACTTTCAATACCAGCAGTAGACTTCCAGTTAACTCCTTGGTGAGCAGTAGCTTTACTACAGTGCTCTAATGAACAACTAGAGTGCTAACATTCTGAATTTATGGCAAATGTGTGACACATCTGAATGCCTTCTTGATGGAATCAAAGTAAAAAACTGAAAGCATTTCCTACTGAGGAGACTGCAGTAAATGAGGAAATTAGGAAACTTCATAACAAAGAAGTCTTCCAAGATGGCCACCAGTGAAAAAGAGCCCAAATGTAGCACAAATATTACCCAGATGTAGCCCACATATAGCCCAATGACAAAAGTGTGCAAAACACTTTTTATTTTTAGTTTTTTGCAGTTTTATGTAGTGCAGACTGGTCAGGTATTGGAGCGTTGCATCTTAAAACATGACCCCCTACACTACAAAAACACCACTGCACTACCCTAAACCCTAAAACACTACCCCCAGCACGACCCCCTACACTACACAAGCACCACTGCACTATCCTAAACCCTAAAACACTACCCCCAGCATGACCCCTACACTACACAAACACCACTGCACTACCCTAAACCCTAAAACACTACCCCAACACCACTGCACTAACCTAAATCCTAAAACACTACCCCCAGCACTACCCCCTACACAACCCAAACACCACTGCACTACCCTAAAACATGACCCCCTACACTACACAAACACCACTGCACTACCCTAAACCCTAAAATACTACCCCCAGCACGACCCCCTACACTACACAAGCACCACTCCACTACCCTAAACCCTAAAACACTACCCCCAGCACGACCCCTACACTACACAAACACCACTGCACTAACCTAAATCCTAAAACACTACCCCCAGCACAACCCCTACACTACCCAAACACCACTGCACTACCCTAAAACATGACCCCTACACTACACAAACACCACTGCACTACCCTAAACCCTAAAACACTACCCCCAGCACGACCCCTACACTACACAAGCACCACTGCACTACCCTAAACCCTAAAACACTACCCCCAGCACGACCCCCTACACTGCCCGAACACCACTGCACTGCCCTAAACCCTGAAACACCAGCCCCTGCATGACCCCCTACACTGCCCGAACACCACTGCACTGCCCTAAACCCTGAAACACCAACGCTAGCACGACCCCTACACTGCCCGAACACCACTGCACTGCCCTAAACCCTGAAAAACCACCACCTTCACGACCCCTACACTGCCCGAACACCACTGCACTGCCCTAAACCCTGAAACACAACCCCCAGCAAGCCCCCTACACTGCCCGAACGAACACCACTGCACTGCCCTAAACCCTGAAACACTACCCCCAGCAAGACCTCCTACACTGCCCGAACACCACTGCACTGCCCTAAACCCTGAAACATCACCCCCAGCAAGACCCCATACACTGCCCGAACACCACTGCCCTAAACCCTGAAACACCACCCCCAGCACGACCCCCTACACTGCCCGAACACCACTGCCCTAAACCCTGAAACACCACCCCCAGCACGACCCCCTACACTGCCCGAACACCACTGCACTGCCCTAAACCCTGAAACACCACCCCCTGCACGACCCCCTACACTGCCCAAACACCACTGCACTGCCCTAAACCCTGAAACACCACCCCCAGCACGACCCCCTACACTGCCCGAACACCACTGCACTGCCCTAAACCCTGAAACACCACCCCCTGCACGATCCCCTACACTGCCCGAACACTACTGCACTGCCCTAAACCCTGAAACACCAAACCCCGCACGACCCCCTACACTGCACAAACACCACTGCACTGCCCTAAACCCCGAAACACTACCCCCAGCAAGACCCCCTACACTGCCCGAACACCACTGCACTGCCCTAAACACTGAAACATCACCCCCAGCAAGACCCCCTACACTGCCCGAACACCACTGCCCTAAACCCTGAAACACCACCCCCAGCAAGACCCCCTACACTGCCCGAACACCACTGCACTGCCCTAAACCCTGAAACACCACCCCCAGCATGACCCCCTACACTGCCCAAACACCACTGCACTGCCCTAAACCCTGAAACACCACCCCAGCATGACCCCTACACTGCCCGAACACCACTGCACTGCCCTAAACCCTGAAACACCACCCCCAGCACGACCCCTACACTGCCCAAACACCACTGCACTGCCCTAAACCATGAAACACCAGCCCCAGCACGACCCCCTACACTGTCCAAACACCGCTGCACTGCCCTAAACCCTGAAACACCACCCCCAGCATGACCTCCTACACTGCCCGAACACCACTGCACTGCCCTAAACCCTGAAACACCAGCCCCAGCACAACCCCGTACACTGCCCGAACACCACTGCCCTAAACCCTGAAACACCAGCCCCAGCACGACCGCCTACACTGCCCGAAAACCACTGCACTGCCCTAAACCCTGAAACACCAGCCCCAGCACGACCCCCTACACTGCCCGAACACCACTGCACTACCCTAAACCCACAATTACCAGCCCCAGCACGACCCCCTACACTGCCCGAACACCACTGCACTGCCCTAAACCCTGAAACACCAGCCCCAGCAAGACCCCCTACACTGCCCGAACACCACTGCACTGCCCTAAACCCTGAAACACCACCCCCAGCAAGACCCCCTACACTGCCCGAACACCACTGTACTGCCCTAAACCCTGAAACACCACCCCCTGCACGACCCCCTACACTGCCCGAACACCACTGCACTGCCCTAAACCCTGAAACACCAACGCTAGCACGACCCCCTACACTGCCCGAACACCACTGCACTGCCCTAAACCCTGAAAAACCACCACCTTCACGACCCCCTACACTGCCCGAACACCACTGCACTGCCCTAAACCCTGAAACACAACCCCCAGCACGCCCCCTACACTGCCCGAACACCACTGCACTGCCCTAAACCCTGAAACACTACCCCCAGCAAGACCTCCTACACTGCCCGAACACCACTGCACTGCCCTAAACCCTGAAACATCACCCCCAGCAAGACCCCTACACTGCCCGAACACCACTGCCCTAAACCCTGAAACACCACCCCCAGCACGACCCCCTACACTGCCCGAACACCACTGCCCTAAACCCTGAAACACCACCCCCAGCACGACCCCCTACACTGCCCGAACACCACTGCACTGCCCTAAACCCTGAAACACCACCCCCTGCACGACCCCCTACACTGCCCGAACACTACTGCACTGCCCTAAACCCTGAAACACCATCCCCAGCACGACCCCCTACACTGCCCGAACACCACTGCACTGCCCTAAACCCTGAAACACTACCCCCAGCAAGACCTCCTACACTGCCCGAACACCACTGCACTGCCCTAAACCCTGAAACATCACCCCCAGCAAGACCCCCTACACTGCCCGAACACCACTGCCCTAAACCCTGAAACACCACCCCCAGCACGACCCCTACACTGCCCGAACACCACTGCCCTAAACCCTGAAACACCACCCCCAGCACGACCCCTACACTGCCCGAACACCACTGCACTGCCCTAAACCCTGAAACACCACCCCCTGCACGACCCCTACACTGCCCAAACACTACTGCACTGCCCTAAACCCTGAAACACCATCCCCAGCACGACCCCCTACACTGCACGAACACCACTGCACTGCCCTAAACCCTGAAACACTACCCCCAGCAAGACCCCTATACTGCCCGAACACCACTGCACTGCCCTAAACACTGAAACATCACCCCCAGCAAGACCCCCTACACTGCCCGAACACCACTGCCCTAAACCCTGAAACACCACCCCCAGCAAGACCCCCTACACTGCCCGAACACCACTGCACTGCCCTAAACCCTGAAACACCACCCCCAGCATGACCCCCTACACTGCCCGAACACCACTGCACTGCCCTAAACCCTGAAACACCACCCCAGCATGACCCCCTACACTGCCCGAACACCACTGCACTGCCCTAAACCCTGAAACACCACCCCCAGCACGACCCCTACACTGCCCAAACACCACTGCACTGCCCTAAACCATGAAACACCAGCCCCAGCACGACCCCCTACACTGTCCGAACACCACTGCACTGCCCTAAACCCTGAAACACCACCCCCAGCATGACCTCCTACACTGCCCGAACACCACTGCACTGCCCTAAACCCTGAAACACCAGCCCCAGCACAACCCCGTACACTGCCCGAACACCACTGCCCTAAACCCTGAAACACCAGCCCCAGCACGACCGCCTACACTGCCCGAAAACCACTGCACTGCCCTAAACCCTGAAACACCAGCCCCAGCACGACCCCCTACACTGCCCGAACACCACTGCACTACCCTAAACCCACAATTACCAGCCCCAGCACGACCCCCTACACTGCCCAAACACCACTGCACTGCCCTAAACCCTGAAACACCAGCCCCAGCAAGACCCCCTACACTGCCCGAACACCACTGCACTGCCCTAAACCCTGAAACACCACCCCCAGCAAGACCCCCTACACTGCCCGAACACCACTGTACTGCCCTAAACCCTGAAACACCACCCCCTGCACGACCCCCTACACTGCCCAAACACCACTGCACTACCCTAAACCCTGAAACACCAGCCCCATGCACGACCCCCTACACTGCCCGAACACCACTGCACTGCCCTAAACCCTGAAACACCACCCCTCAGCACAACACCCTACACTGCCCGAACACCACTGCACTGCCCTAAACCCTGAAACACCACCCCCAGCACGACCCCCTACACTGCCCGAACACCACTGCACTGCCCTAAACCTTGAAACACCACCCCTGCATGACCTCCTACACTGCCGGAACACCACTGCACTGCCCTAAACCCTGAAACATCAACCCCAGCAAGACCCCCTACACTGCCTGAACACCACTGCCCTAAACCCTGAAACACCACCCCATACACTGCACGAACACCACTGCACTGCCCTAAACCCTGAAACACCACCTCCAGCAAAACCCCCTACACTGCCTGAACACCATTGCTCTGCCCTAAATCCTGAAACACTAGCCCCAGCACGACCCCCTACACTGCCCGAACACCACTGCACTGCCCTAAACCCTGAAACACCACCCCCAGCACGACCCCCTACACTGCCTGAACACCACTGCACTGCCCTAAACCCTGAAACACCAGCCCCAGCAAGACCCCCTACACTGCCCGAACACCACTGCACTGCCCTAGACTCTGAAACACCAGCCCCAGCAAGACCCCCTACACTGCCTGAACACCACTGCACTGCCCTACACCCTGAAACACCAGCCCCAGCATGACCCCCTACACTGCCCGAACACCACTGCACTGCCCTAAACCCTGAAACACCAGCCCCAGCACGACCACCTACACTGCCCGAACACCACTGCACTGCCCTAAACCCTGAAACACCAGCCCCAGCACAACCCCCTACACTGCCCGAACACCACTGCACTGCCCTAAACCCTGAAACACCAGCCCCAGCACGACCCCCTACACTGCCCGAACACCACTGTACTGCCCTAAACCCTGAAACACCAGCCCCAGCACGACCCCTACACTGCCCGAACACCACTGCACTGCCCTAAACCCTGAAACACCACCCCCTGCATGACCCCCTACACTGCCCAAACACCACTGCACTGCCCTAAACCCTGAAACACCAACCCCTGCACCGCCCCCTACACTGCCCGAACACCACTGCACTGCCCTAAACCCTGAAACACCACCCCCAGCACGACCCCTTTACTGCTCGAACACTACTGCACTGCCCCAAACCCTGAAACACCACCCCAGCACGACCCCCTACACTGCCCGAACACCACTGCCCTAAACCCTGAAACACCACCCCCTGCACGACCCCCTACACTGCCCAAACACCATTGCACTGCCCTAAACCCTGAAACACCACCCCTACACTGCCCGAACACCACTGCACTGCCCTAAACCCTGAAACACCACCCCCAGCATGACCCCCTACACTGCCCGAACACCACTGCACTGCCCTAAACCCTAAAACACCACCCCCAGCACGACCCCTACACTACCCGAACACCACTGCACTGCCCTAAACCCTGAAACACCACCCCAGCATTACCCCTACACTGCCCAAACACCACTGCACTGCCCTAAACCCTAGAACACTACCCCCAGCACGACCCCCTACACTACCCGAACACCACTGCACTACCCTAAACCCTAAAATACTACCCCCAGCACAACCCCTACACTACCCGAACACGTCTGCACTGCCCTAAACCCTCAAACACTCCCCCAGCACGACCCCCTACACTACCCGAACACCACTGCACTGCCCTAAACCCTAAAACACTCCCCCAGCACGACCCCTACACTACCCGAACACCACTGCACTGCCCTAAACCCTAAAACACTCCCCCAGCACGACCCCCTACACTACCCAAACACCACTGCACTGCCCTAAAACCTAAAACACTACCCACCGCATGACCCCCTACACTACCCAAACACCAATGCACTACCCTAATCCCTAAAACACTACCCCCCGCATGACCACCTACACTACCCTAAACCCTAAAACACTACCCCCCGCACGACTCCCTACACTACCCAAAGACCACTGTGTGAGAAGTTGGCCTGGCATATGCTGTCCACTAATTATAGTGGGCACCTTGCACCAGTCCAAACAACCCCTTATTGGAGATAGGTTAAAGACAACCTTATTGAAAGCTATCCTAGTGGTAGCTATGGAGAGCAGCCTTCAGGCTAAGTCTTGAAGGAATGTAAAGCAGCTTGTTTTACCAGTCTATAATCTCTTGAGTGACCAAATGAAAGAGCACCACACCAGGTATATATTCAAAATATATGTATTTATTACTAAACACACCCCTCTAGTCTCTTTATGAGGCTAGAGTTCGAAGTACATAAGTTATAAGATCTTAAATCACAGTAATAGCACAAATACACGTTTGGGCCCTAGGGGCGTACCAAACCATATACCAATAAAGTGGTATGCGAACCACGACTGAACTAGACACTAGGCCTAGAGCCTCTAGAAGTGCTTGGACCACAAGGAACCACCCAAGGTAGTGACACAGGGGACCCACGGGAGACGCGTGCAGTGTAAATACACAACCGCGATACGCCGTTAACTTCTATGGAGAAAGTCGGGATCGGGAAAATAGAGGAAAGGGACACTTAAAAGAGGACTAGGACAAAACCCTTTGAGATCTAGGACTTTGAAGAGTCTCTACCCACGGGAGCACCGGAGTACTCGTGTTACCTCACCCAGGGAAGCCGGGTGCATAGGTGCCTTTCGGGGTCGGGTTTCGTCGTCGATTCGAATGGCGATCTGCTGCAAAGTGCTGCTGGCGGCCAAGAGAAAAGTGTCTGGGTGGATCCAAGAGTGGATCGGAGTTCTGGTGAACCTGAAAGCAGAGGGGACAGAGTCTGGGTCACTAGCCAGTGACCAGGAAGGCGATGGACAGATGCCCACCGATGTCGAGTGCTTCAGGTACATTGATGGTCATCTTGACTCTTCAGCCACGAGGTCCGGGAGGCGTTGTCGGCGACCAGGAGCAGGATTCGGGCTGGTACTTGATGTCTGTCGAGTGCTGAGGTGTCGGCGACCGGATTGGACCCAACAAGCCTTGGCAACAGCAAGTCTCGAGTAAGATGTTGATCGTCGATGGTGCAGATCAGCAAGGTCTGTGGAACTCACCCAGCAAGGGTAAGTGAGGGCAAGCCTGGAGCAACCAGGATGCCAAGTAAGAAAAGGATTGGCCTTCGTTAAGGGCTACTAGCCAACGGGCTAGCGACCGCGAAGGAGCCTCGTGACGCCGCACGTGGAGCTGGCTTACAGGACACTCGTGGAGTGGGGGCCAGTGATCTTCGGTGCAGGTGGTGCTGGAGGCTAGGGCTACTCGGAGCCCAAAGTACGACTTCTTGGGAGACCCAGAAGATGATGCACTTGCAAATGTGCTCGGTGTCCAGGAGTCACGGTCTCAAGTCACCCACGATAGCCACGGGCCTCAGCTTTGCTGGGGACTCAGGGTAGCCTGGGGAAGTCTGAGAATCCACCTCTGGTGATGCGATGACTTCGGCGTCCGACGGGAGCTTCAGAAATGCGAACCGGACAGATGCTTCTTTGGTGCCTGCCAAGCAGGGGAGTCACTCCTTGACCCCAAGGGAGATTCTTCAGTCCTCTAATCTTGTCGTAGAGCGTCGAAGGTCCAGGATTCAGTTTCAGAGTTTCGTCCAGGTATAATCTAAAGTCCTAAGGACTGGGTTCCTACCTTTATTCTAAAAATAGGGGTTGGACTACTCTGTGGCCCCACCTATGGGTGGGTCAGGGCAGAGGGGTGGCTACACCCCTTTCCCTTTGTCCAGTTCGTGCCAAAGCAGGGGCTGAAAGCCCCTGATCCGGTTTGAACTGGGGTATGCACAGGGACACCAAATGTGCCCCCAGTGCAGGACTTCAAAGCACCCGAAAGTGCTCCCGCCCAGCCCCAATACACATTATCCTGTCTGGGGAGGTGGTCACACCTCCCTGGGACAGGAAACCTATTGTCCAGGCCTCCCCTGCCGGAGTTTCGTCCAGCAGCAGGAGGCCAGACTCGTGTCTGTGGCAGCAGCATCCATTTTGTGATGCCAGGGCTCTGGAAAGAAGTTACCGGACTCGTCAGAGTTAACATGTCTTTCCCTCTAGAAGGGTGGAATGCTACCCACGCCGCCAGGATTGGCGGGGGGTAGTATTCCAAGATGTTTGACACCAAACACGACATGTTTAGGTGCAGCCATTCCAAAGTTAGCATTTTACCGCGAGGATATAATGCGCTTAAGAGTATATGGTCAGGCTGCACTACAAACTGCATCAGAGATGGTCTCCGAACGCTGCAGAGGGGCCCTGCTCATGCAGGGGCACCCTCTCACATAGGAACCATGCACTCTGCCTTTAGGATTGATAAGGCCTGCCTTAGGAGTGACTTATAGGTTTCTATGTGTGTATGTATTTCGTGATATAGGTAACCTACATCACAGTAAGGGGTGCATGCACCACCTTACCCAGGCTGCAGTAGCAGACCTGTGGTGTCAGTTTGGATGGCCTTCCAGGGGTGGCATAATACATGCTGCAGCCCCTGGCAGGCCTCTGAGGTACCTATGCCCTTGGTACATAGTATACCATATACTAGGGACTTATAAGGGCACTCCAGATCCCAATCAGTGATGTGCCTAAGGCACATGGAAACCATTTTAGAGAGGAAGCAGCTAGGCTGGGGTTCTGATTAGCAGGGCCCCAGCCAGACTAATGTCGAAAAACAGTGAAGCATCAGCAAAAAGTGGGGGTACCCATGTGAAGCAGATCCTACTCTCCTACACAACCCCCAAACGTAGGGACATTAAACTAACCTTGCCCAGTTAAGTCTTCATGTTCTAAGTGGAAATACCTAGAGAGTCCATCTGCATTCGCATGGTTACTCCCAGGCCTATGTTCCACTGTAAAGTCCATCCCCTGTAGGGAAATGGACCACCTAAGCAGTTTGGGGTTTTCACCCTTCATTTGTTTTAGCCATAAGAGGGGCTTATGGTCTGTCTGAACCAGGAAGTGTGTACCAAACAAGTATGGCCTCAACTTCTTCAGAGCCCAGACCACAGCAAAGGCCTCCCTCTCTATGGCTGACCAACGTTTCTCTCTAGGGGTCAGCCTTCTGCTAACAAAAGCTACTGGCTGATCCTGACCTTCTTCATTCAATTGTGACAGTACAGCCCCTACCCCCAATTCAGATGCATCTGTTTGAACAATGAACTTCTTGGAGTAATCAGGACTCTGCAGAATTGGAGCAGTGCACATGGCCTGCTTGAGGTCATCAAATGCCTTTTGACAGCTAACTGTCCACTGAACCTTTTTGGGCATTTTCTTAGAAGTTAAGTCATTCAAGGGTGTCACTATTGATCCATACCCCTTGACAAATCTCCTATAGTACCCAGTCAGGCCTAAGAAGGCTCTCGCCTGAGTCTGGGTAGTGGGAGCAGTCCAGTCCATGATGGTCTGGATCTTGCTCTGCAAAGGTTGAACCTGGCCTCCACCCACAAGGTGGCCCAGGTACACAACCTGACTCTGCCCTATCTGGCACTTAGTGGCCTTGATAGTCAGGCCTGCCTTTTGCAGGGCCTGTAAAACATTCCTGAGGTGGACCAGGTGATCCTCCCAGGTGGAGCTAAAGACAGCAATATCATCTAGATAAGCTGCACTATAGGCTTCCAGTCCTGTGAGAACTGTATTCACCAACCTCTGGAAAGTGGCAGGTGCATTTTTCAGACCAAAGGGCATTACCACAAATTGATAATGCCCACTAGGGGTTGAAAATGCTGTTTTGGGCTTTGCAGTATCAGCTAGTCTGATCTGCCAGTAGCCAGCTGTTAGGTCAAATGTGCTGAGATATTTGGCAGAGGCCAAAGTATCTATGAGCTCATCTGCCCTGGGTATTGGATGGGCATCAGTCCTAGTGACTGCATTGAGACCCCTGTAGTCTACACAAAACCTCATCTCTCTTTTTCCACCACTGGTGTGAGGTTTCGGTACTAGGACTACTGGACTAGCCCAAGGGCTATCTGAGGGCTCAATTACTCCCAATTCCAACATTTTCTGGACTTCAGTCCTGATACAGTCCCTGACATGGTCAGGTTGCCTATAAATCTTGTTTTTAATAGGCAGACTGTCCCCAGTGTCCACTTCATGAGTGCACCAGGTGGTCTGACTGGGTGTCAGTGAAAACATATGTCGAAACTGATTGAGGACTTGCCTGCAATCAGTTTGTTGCTGGGTAGTGAGGCTGCCTGCCAAGGCTACACCATCAACTGACCCATCGTCAGGGTTCTGTGAGAGCAGGTCAGGGAGTGGGTCACTCTCTTCCTCCTGCCCTTCATCAGTAGCCATGAGCAAGCCCATGTCTGCCCTGTCCACATATGGTTTTAACCTGTTGACATGGAGAACCCTGTGGGGACTCCTGGGTGTTCCTAGGTCCACTAAATAAGTGACCTCACCATTCTGCTCAACAATAGTGTGGGGTCCACTCCATTTATCTTGGAGAGCTGCTGGGGCCACTGGCTCCAACACCCACACCTTCTGTCCTGGCTGGTAAACAGTCAGAACAGCCTTTTGGTCATGCCAGGCCTTTTGAAGTTCCTGGCTAGCCTCAAGGTTTTTGGTTGCCTTTTTCATGTACTCAGCCATCCTGGAGCGGAGACCAAGTACATAGTCCACTATATCTTGCTTTGGGGGCTTGAGAGGTAACTCCCATCCTTCCTTCACCAAGCACAGTGGACCCCTCACAGGGTGGCCAAACAGAAGTTCAAAAGGGCTGTAACCAACCCCCTTCTGAGGCACCTCCCTATATGCGAATAAAAGGCAGGGCAAGAGTATGTCCCATCTACGCCTAAGCTTTTCTGGGAGCCCTTTAATCATGCCCTTCAAGGTTTTGTTGAATCTCTCAACTAAACCATTGCATTGTGGGTGATAGGGTGTGGTGAACTTATAAGTCACTCCACACTCCTTCCACATTGCTTTTAAGTACCCAGACATGAAGTTAGCACCCCTGTCTGATACTACCTCCTTAGGAAAGCCCACTCTTGAGAAGATTCCCAGGAGGGCCCTTGCCACCACAGGTGCTGTAGTGGTCCTGAGGGAATAGCTTCTGGGTACCTGGTGGCATGATCCACTACCACCAGGATAAACCTGTGCCCAGAGGCTGTTTGGGGATCCATGGGACCAACAATGTCAATCCCTACCCTCTCAAAGGGCACCCCCACCACAGGTAGTGGTATCAGGGGGCCTTTGTAGTGCCACCTGCTTTGCCACTGGCTTGGCAGGTTACACAGGAGCGACAAAACTCCTTACTGTCTTCAGACATGTGGGGCCAGTGAAAGTGAGGGACAAT
Source organism: Calotriton arnoldi (assembly GCA_963921515.1). NCBI lineage: Eukaryota > Metazoa > Chordata > Amphibia > Caudata > Salamandridae > Calotriton > Calotriton arnoldi. The sequence goes on along the minus strand of CAWUFW010000920.1, from coordinate 1,602,081 downwards.
TCTGTCCCAAGTCTTGTTCTGGCCCAGGTGTCCTGCTAAGGGAATATCATGGGCTAGGGTCAATAGGAAGCCCCTGAACTTCAAAGGTATTACCAACCTCCTGGTAGCACCAGGCTTGGGGTCTCTACTCTCTGAGTACAGGAGTCCATCATCCCAATACACTGTATGGGGACCACTAGCTTTCCCAGCAGCCTCAGCAGCAGCTTGCTGTCTGAGGGGTTCAAGGGAGGGGCAGCTCTGCTGCTCCTGGCTCAGATCTGCCCTAGAAGGTCCCCCTGTCCCCAAGAACTCAACCTGGTCAGGTTCAAGTTCCTCTGGGACAGTTCCTTCTTCAGGGCTGAGATCATCCCCCTCAAGGGACTGATCTTCCTCCTGAGCCAAGGGGAAGGCACTGCCTTAACCCTACTACTCCTCCTCTTGGAAGGCACTTGGTACATTCTTCCAGAATCCAAGGCCTGTTCAGTGCTAGACATTTTGGCTTGTGACCTGGTCACAGCAAACACATCTGCAGGGATCCCCAGCATTTCTGCATGGGTCCTGAGCTCCACTTCTGCCCAAGCAGAAGTCTCTAAGTCATTGCCAAGCAAGCATTCGACTGGTAGGTTTGCACTTACCACAACCTTCTTAAGGCCAGTTACCCCTCCCCAGGAGAAGTTAACAACTGCCAGAGTATGGTCTGTTCTGACATTGCTAGCATTGGTCACTTGGTACATCTCACCAAGTATAACTTGCCCAGGATTCACAAGGTCTTGTGTCACCATTGTGACACTTGCCCCTGTGTCCCTAAATGCCAAAGCCTCACGTCCATTGATTAAAGGCTGTTGTCTGTACTTGCCCAGATTACTGGGACTCACAGTGGAGGTCACATCCATGCCTCCATCACAGACTAACACAGCCTGAGTCAGTTCTCTGACTAGGTCAGAGCCCAACTCAGTTCCCAGGGTGAACCCTACTAAACCCTTGGCTGGAGCACTCCCACCAACTGTACTAGGGGGAACAGGTGCCTTAGGGGCATTGGTGGGTGCTGGACTGGAGTCTTTGGACTTGGTGCAATCACTGGTCCAGTGGGTCTTTTGCTTACAGACCTTGCACCATGGTTTTCTTTGGCCTTTACCCTTGGTAGACTGGGAATCCCCACCAGAAGAAGATTTCTGGGGGCCTGATGAAGACTTTTGATCTTTACCCTTCTCCCCACCCTTGTCAGAGTTCTTAGCATCTTGCTTCTTGGTTTCCCCACCTTGGTTCTGTACCTTCTGCTTCACCCTGGTCCTGACCCATTTGTCTGCCTTCTTTCCCAATTCTTGGGGAGAGGTCAGATCAGAGTCTACCAGGTATTGATGCAACAGCTGATTTTGACAGTTATTAAGAATCTGCTCCCTCATTATCAGATTATACAATCCTGAGAAGTCACACACCTTACTGCCCATCAATCAGCCTTCCAGAGCCTTGGCAGAACAATCCACATAGTCTACCCAGTCTTGAGTCTGTGCTTTTTGGGTGTCTCTGAACTTCAACCTGTACTGTTCAGTGGTTAGGCCAAACCCATCAATAAGAGCACTCTTCAAGACCTTGTAATTGTCAGCATCCTCCTCTCTAACAGTGAGGAGCTTATCTCTACCTTTGTCAGCAAAGGAGAGCCACAAGATTGCTGCCCACTGCTCCTGAGGGACCTTCTGTACTTTACAGGCCCTCTCTAAAGCAGTTATCCATTTGTGGATATCATCCCCACTCTGGTAGGGAGGGACAATCTTGCTCAGGTTCCTATGGTCATAGGACCTTTCCCTGTCTCTAGGGACATGGCTGCCACCATGGGACTCTAGTCCCAACTTTCTTCTCTCTCTAAGGAGATCTAGGGATTCTCTATCTAAAGCCAATTGCTTTTTCTGAGTTCCAGCTGAGTTTCCTCATACTGGACTAGCCTCTTTCTTCTCTCATGAGAGGATTCCCTCCTATGAGATGAGACAGAGCTCCCTATAGAGGTGCCAGAGTGGTTAGACTCCTGAGAAGGAGACCTAGACCTTCTGGGCACACTCTTAATCCTTCCTGGGGGACAAAGAGGGCATCATCTTGATCATCCTCATCATCATCCACAGGAGGGATTTGGTTTTCCAGGTCAGGGTCATTGTCACCCTCCTGGCCAGTTTCAGAGGGGGGCTGGGGGTACTGGTACCCCTAGCATCCTCCTCTTCTCCTGCCCCACCCTCAGCTCCTACCCCTTCAGTCCCTACAGGTCTTACTAAGGTCATAAGCCACCAACAACTCCTTGAGGTGTTGGGTGGTGAGAGCTTTGGCCTGTCCTTATTTTTCTCAAGTTACATAAAGCTCTCAATTCCAAGAATGGGAGTGTATCATACTTGGAGGGTGGAAGCTCAATGGCTTCCTGCAAGGATTCTTTGGATCCTGCCTTTAAAGACATTACTAGTGTGGTGTGGTGTATGCACTACCTACTCTAGTGTGGCCTACTAAACTCTCTTGAGTTGTAGAAAGGGTTGTGCTATCCCTTAACACACAACTCTAAGTTCAGTAGAACTTACTGTTATTCTAAGCTTAAATTATATGTACCTTAGGTACCTTTAGTGGTTTTCAGTTGATCAATTCAATTGAGATTATCTGGTAAAACAATAGCAAGCTGGAATCCCACACGCTGCACACCAATGTGAGAAGTTGGCCTGGCATATGCTGTCCACTAATTATAGTGGGCACCTTGCACCAGTCCAAACAACCCCTTATTGGAGATAGGTTAAAGACAACCTTATTGAAAGCTATCCTAGTGGTAGCTATGGAGAGCAGCCTTCAGGCTAAGTCTTGAAGGAATGTAAAGCAGCTTGTTTTACCACTCTATAATCTCTTGAGTGACCAAATGAAAGAGCACCACACCAGGTATATATTCAAAATATATGTATTTATTACTAAACACACCCCTCTAGTCTCTTTATGAGGCTAGAGTTCGAAATACATAAGTTATAAGATCTTAAATCACAGTAATAGCACAAATACACGTTTGGGCCCTAGGGGCGTACCAAACCATATACCAATAAAGTGGTATGCGAACCACGACTGAACTAGACACTAGGCCTAGAGCCTCTAGAAGTGCTTGGACCACAAGGAACCACCCAAGGTAGTGACACAGGGGACCCACGGGAGACGCGTGCAGTGTAAATACACAACCGCGATACGCCGTTAACTTCTATGGAGAAAGTCGGGATCGGGAAAATAGAGGAAAGGGACACTTAAAGAGGACTAGGACAAAACCCTTTGAGATCTAGGACTTTGAAGAGTCTCTACCCACGGGAGCACCGGAGTACTCGTGTTACCTCACCCAGGGAAGCCGGGTGCATAGGTGCCTTTCGGGGTCGGGTTTCGTCGTCGATTCGAATGGCGATCTGCTGCAAAGTGCTGCTGGCGGCCAAGAGAAAAGTGTCCGGGTGGATCCAAGAGTGGATCGGAGTTCTGGTGAACCTGAAAGCAGAGGGGACAGAGTCTGGGTCACTAGCCAGTGACCAGGAAGGCGATGGACAGATGCCCACCGATGTCGAGTGCTTCAGGTGCGTTGACGGTTGTCTTGACTCTTCAGCCACGAGGTCCGGGAGGTGTTGTCGGAGACCAGGAGCAGGATTCGGGCTGGTACTTAATGTCTGTCGAGTGCTGAGGTGTCGGCGACCGGATTGGACCCAACAAGCCTTGGCAACGGCAAGTCTCGAGTAAGATGTAGATCGTCGATGGTGCAGACCAGCAAGGTCTGTGGAACTCACCCAGCAAGGGTAAGTGAGGGCAGGCCTGGAGCAACCAGGATGCCAAGTAAGAAAAGGATTGGCCTTCGTTGAGGGCTACTAGCCAACGGGCTGGCGACCGCGAAGGAGCCTCGTGACGCCGCACGTGGAGCTGGCTTACAGGACACTCGTGGAGTGGGGGCCAGTGATCTTCGGTGCAGGTGGTGCTGGAGGCTAGGGCTACTCGGAGCCCAAAGCACGACTTCTTGGGAGACCCAGAAGATGATGCACTTGCAAATGTGCTCGGTGTCCAGGGGTCACGGTCTCAAGTCACCCACGATAGCCACGGGCCTCAGCTTTGCTGGGGACTCAGGGTAGCCTCGGGAAGTCTGAGAATCCATCTCTGGTGATGCGATGACTTCGGCGTCCGACGGGAGCTTCAGAAATGCGAACCGGACAGATGCTTCTTTGGTGCCTGCCAAGCAGGGAGTCACTCCTTGACCCCAAGGGAGATTCTTCAGTCCTCTAATCTTGTCGTAGAGCGTCGAAGGTCCAGGATTCAGTTTCAGAGTTTCGTCCAGGTATAATCTAAAGTCCTAAGGACTGGGTTCCTACCTTTATTCTAAAAATAGGGTTGGACTACTCTGTGGCCCCACCTATGGGTGGGTCAGGGCAGAGGGGTGGCTACACCCCTTTCCCTTTGTCCAGTTCGCGCCAAAGCAGGGGCTGCAAGCCCCTGATCTGGTTTGAACTGGGGTATGCACAGGGACACCAAATGTGCCCCCAGTGCAGGACTTCAAAGCACCCGAAAGTGCTCCCGCCCAGCCCCAATACACATTATCCTGTCTGGGGAGGTGGTCACACCTCCCTGGGACAGGAAACCTATTGTCCAGGCCTCCCCTGCCGGAGTTTCGTCCAGCAGCAGGAGGCCAGACTCGTGTCTGTGGCAGCAGCATCCATTTTGGGATGCCAGGGCTCTGGAAAGAAGTTACCAGACTCGTCAGAGTTAACATGTCTTTCCCTCTAGAAGGGTGGAATGCTACCCCCGCCGCCAGGATTGGCGGGGGGGTAGTATTCCAAGATGTTTGACACCAAACACGACATGTTTAGGTGCAGCCATTCCAAAGTTAGCATTTTACCGCGAGGATATAATGCGCTTAAGAGTATATGGTCAGGCTGCACTACAAACAGCATCAGAGATGGTCTCCGAACGCTGCAGAGGGGCCCTGCTCATGCAGGGGCACCCTCTCACATAGGAACCATGCACTCTGCCTTTAGGATTGATAAGGCCTGCCTTAGGAGTGACTTATAGGTTTCTATGTGTGTATGTATTTCGTGATATAGGTAACCTACAGCAGACCTGAGGTGTCAGTTTGGATGGCCTTCCAGGGGTGGCATAATACATGCTGCAGCCCCTGGCAGGCCTCTGAGGTACCTATGCCCTTGGTACATAGTATACCATATACTAGGGACTTATAAGGGCACTCCAGATCCCAATCAGTGATGTGCCTAAGGCACATGGAAACCATTTTAGAGAGGAAGCAGCTAGGCTGGGGTTCTGATTAGCAGGGCCCTAGCCAGACTAATGTCGAAAAACAGTGAAGCATCAGCAAAAAGTGGGGGTACCCATGTGAAGCAGATCCTACTCTCCTACACACTGTACTACCCTAAACCCTAAACCACGACCTCCTACACTACACAAACACCACTGCACTACCCTAAACCCTAAAACACTACCCCTACACTACACAAACACCACTGCACTACCCTAAACCCTAAAAACTACCCCCAGCACGAACCACTACACTACCCAAACACCACTGCACTACCCTAAACCCTAAAAACTACCCCCAGCAGTACCCCTACACTACCCAAACACCACTGCACTACCCTAAACCCTAAAACACTACCCCAGCACGACCCCCTACACTACCCAAACACCACTGCACTACCCTAAACCCTAAAACACTACCCCAGCACGACCCCCTACACTACCCAAACACCACTGCACTACCCTAAACCCTAAAACACTCCCCCAGCACGACTCCCTACACTACCTAAACACCACTGCACTACCCTAAACCCTAAATTTACCCCCAGCATGACCCCCTACACTACACAAACACCACTGCACTACCCTAAACCCTAAAACACTACCCCCAGCACGACCCTCTTCACTACCTAAACACAACTGCACAATTTGTTACAGGCGTTGCAACGCAGGCCTGTGGTGCTTACTGGAAGTACCTAGTGGGCTAGTTGGGCCCCAGGGACCCTCAGGATTCAAGGTGACCTAATCCCCCAACTTAAAATGCACCACGGGGTGCGTTTGCACAATGGTGAAGGGAGGGGGCGCGGCCTCAGGTGACATGTGCGCAAACACGCCCTGTGGTGCGTTTTAAGTTGGGGAATTAATTCCTTTGAATCCTGAGGGACCCTGGGAGCCAACTAGCCCACCAGGTACCTTCAGTAAGCACAACAGAGTTGCGTTGCAGAGAGGTGAAAAAGGTGCGTGGCCTCGGAACGCCTCTCTGCAACTCAGCTCTGTGGTCCTAACTGTAGGTACCTGGGGGCTAGTTGGGCCCCAGGGACCCTCAGAATTCAAGGGACTTAATCCCGCAACTTAAAACGCGCCACGGGTGCGTTTGCACACATGTCAACCTCAGGCCCCCCTCCCTTCACCACTGTGCAAGCGCGCCCCTGTAGCGCGTTTTAAGAGGTAGTTTTAATCCCCCTGCCCTATTATGTACTAGGGACTTGCAGAGGAGGTGATGCTAATCACAGGGGTACCCTCAACGCATAGTGTTCCCTAGTGTATGTAGGTGTTTTCACTGTATTCTAAGTGTCTTTTAGCATAGCACTGGCTCTGGTTAGTCAGAGTCAGTTACCACCAGTACCCGTCTGAAAAAGTTGTGGGCACAGGATGATTTTGCAACAAGGCCTCTTTCTGCTCCTCTGTTGGTTCTTTCTGCACATCTTTTGCTTCTTTCTGTGCGTTTTTTCTTCTTTCTTCACATGTCCTACCTCTGTAGGCATAGTTAGAAACTAGCATTTAAAAAAACCTTTGAAATTCACTTAAAAATCATAGGTTTCAGGCACGTTATAGTTAGAAATTAGCATTTAAAAACCTTTGAAATTCACTGAAAAAAACCATAGGTTTCAGACACGTTATAGTTAGAAATTAGCATTTAAAAACCTTTGAAATTCACTGAAAAACCATAGGTTTTAGGGACAGTTATAGTTAGTTGGACATTTCACTCGTACAAAACCCGTGAAATTCCCCGTTATAGTTAGTTCAGCTAACTATAACTCGCGCCCCGCAATGCACTGCTGATGACGTCACATATTACATCACTCATGACATGGTCAGTGACATCACTGATGACATCACTGATGACATCTCAAATGACATCACTGATGACATCATCCATGTGATAATTTCATGCATCTTCTCACACCCTAATATAACTTTTGATACACCCACTCTAAATTACAGACTGCCATTCTCAAAACCATAGACACTCCAACACCAAAAACTACATACCCACTCACTGATTCTTAGGTCTACACACACATCCACTCACTCACCCGTACAGTCACTCATACTTAGTCACTCAGTACAGGACTATCATATGCACTCATACACCTATATAAACACTCACACACCGCCACTCATCCATAGAGGTACTCACACACCTAGTCAGTCATGCAAAAACTTAATCACACACCCATTTACTCACCTATACAGTTATACACACACCAGCTCACTTACTCATACAAATACTAGCACATTCTTACGCTCTTATACAATCACTGATACAAGTACACACTCATCCATACAGCCACTCTCACAATCACACACTCTCACTTATAGCCATTTATATACTCCAACACACATATATACTGCCTTTCACATATGTAGTTACTCACACATGTACCACTGAGATATACATTCAATCACTAACACACCCATACACACACTCACCCACCCATACAGTCCATCACAGATGCACTCTTGAAACAATGCACCCAGTGAATCACCAACTCACACATCTATGCACAGAGTCACACAAACCCCACCCACACAAACACTCAGGCACCCATACAGATACTCAGACAATCAATCAATAACCCATGTAGACACTCATGTAGCTATTCAGAAAGCCATGCAGCCGCTTACAAACCAACAGACAGACGGATACAGACATTCACACAGTTTAGTCACTAACCCATGCATTCAGTAAGATACATTTAATCACTCACTGGTAGAGTCAGTCACTCACGTACTAAATCATCCATTCAGACACTTATACACCCACTCATTCTTCAATACGCCTTTCCCTATATATATTAAACATATTTAAACTTTACAGAAACACACAGTCACTGGATGATGTCATCAGTGATGTCATCAGTGATGTCATTTGAGATGTCATCAGTGATGTCATCAGTGATGTCACTGACCATGTCATGAGTGATGTAATATGTGACGTCATCAGCAGTGCATTGCGGGGGCGCGAGTTATAGTTAGCTGAACTAACTATAACGGGGGAATTTCTATGGTTTTGTACGAGTGAAATGTCCAACTAACTATAACTGTCCCTAAAACCTATGGTTTTTTCAGTGAATATAGATATATTTATATACACACAAACACACACATATATATATTTTCCATTGACTGCCCGTTTTTTGGTTTGCTAATAACTTTTGCCCTGTTAAATAAATCTTCACAAATCTTCCCCCCCCAAAAAAAAATCTCCACCTTAGCTCATTCCTGGGAAGATTTGTGGTGATCCATCAAGTGGGGGCTGAAAAAAAAGGGGATCCCAAAACACAAAATCCCCATGAATTTTCCATAGACTTCTTTAGACAAGGCTACAGCAAAAACTGCTGAAAGGAATTGCACCAATTTTGGCAGGAAGCTAGACCTTAGTCCGCAGACTGTGCTTTTTGTGATTTGGTGTGCATCCATTCAGTGGTTTTTGAGATATTAAGGGTCAAAAATAATTGTTTATTTTGACAGTTTGTCTCGCAAGTGTCCCGCTGGTGTCCCGCGAGAGCATGAAATCAAAAATGGAGGCCTGTGAATGGCCGAGAGGCCAATTCTTCCTGTGAGCCTTCACACTCTTGCAGGAACGAGAGGCTCCCGTGAGTCTCACGACATCGAGCACTCTAATTGGCTCACTGTTGGAATGTTAGAAATTAAGTTGGCCATAGGAACCCCATCCCTGGCGCCAGTTCCAATAAAAAGGGGAGGGGGCCACATGGCCCCCCTTCCCATTTCTTAAACGTCCCTAGGGACCCCATCTCCTAGTGCCAAATACAATTAAACAGGGGAGGAGGATGTACAGTCCCCCTCCTAAAGCCTTCTGGGGCCCCAGGGACCCCATCCCCTGGGGCCAAAATCTGAGGAGAGGGTGGGGTGCAGTCCTGCCACCCCGAGCCTTAAGAAGCCCCATTGTCCCCTCCCCCCGGGGCCAAATATAATAATAAAAGGGGAGGGGGCTGCGCACCCCACCACCCCAAGCCTTCTCAGGCCCTGGGGACCCAACCCACAGGGTCAAACCTAATTAAAAAGCTGAGGGGGGCCACGTGGTCCCACTCCCTGTGCCTTATTATTCCCTGGGGCCTCATATCTCAAGGCCAAATATAATAAATTTCTTCTTTTTAAAACTCAATATGGTTTCCGTCCAGGTTTGGGGACCATCGAGCAAGCGCTAAACTTATCCCTCATCATGGAAAAATATGTCAAGCGCTACTCGGAGTTCCGCAAGTGGCAGAGTGCATTCGGTCGCGCTGTTCTTGCTGATTTTTAGTGCCTGGTATTTGTCCCATTCTGGAAAATCAGCACAAACTGCACCATGCACAGTGCAAGAGGGTGCTGCTTCTTTCTGATGCTCGAGTAGACATTCTACTCGAGTGGCCTCTTTCTCAACGCGAACGGAAGGTTTTTCAACGCAAGTGGAAGCGGCCATCCCTGACTGCTCACGTTGAGAAATCTCACCCGGAGGTGGTCTCGAGTAAGATTGTCCTCGCTTATGCGCGAGCGAGGAAAAAATTCAGCTACGCTATGTGGAGCGAAGTTTTTTAGAACTCTGCATGCTACACGGAGCGCAGAGTACAATAACTCTGCAAACTCTGCAAGCAGAATTTCACATCCAGGACTAACCAGGAGAAGTTCATTACACATGGCGTTTATGGACTTCTCCTAAGCTTTTGATTTCGTGGACAGGGTAAAGTTGTGGTCTTTGATGGAGGCAGCTGGGGTAGACCCCCCAATGTTGAACCTTATTATACGGTTATACTGGGATACTACCACCAGGGTACGTTATACGCAACGGTTCACTGACAAAATATCGATGTCAAAAATATAGATGTCAAAAATAGAGATGAAAAAATATAGAATGCAAAAATATCGACTCCCTATACTTAAACAGGTAAGTACAAAAATATCGAGAAAAAAAATATCGATGTTAAAAATATAGTTGTACAAAATATTGATTTATATATATAAAAAAATAATATATTAAATATATTAAATAATAAAATTAATAAAAAAATAAAGTGGATTTAATATACATTTTAACAAATATAACAAATAAAGTTAATTAAAAAAGTTAAACACATACATAATAATAAATAAATATATTTATTCAATTTAAAACAATTATTAAACTATTAATTTTAATTTATTTTATAATTTTAAAATCATATAAAAATTGACAAATATATATATATATATATATATACCAAGAATGTAAAATCTATTAAAAAAAAACATTCTATTATAAATTAAAACATTAAACTATTTACAAATCTTTAAACTTACATTTACAACTACAGTCAGTGCAACAGTAGGGAAAGTGTTGGATAGCGGAGGGGTAAAAATTACTATTCCCACTCCAGTAAGTGCAACAATAGGGAAAGTGTTGGATAGCGGAGGGGTAACAATTACTGTTCCCCCTTCATTGAGTGTAAGAGTAGGGAAAGTGTTGGATACTGGACGGGTAAAAATTACTATTCCCACTCCAGTGAGTGCAAAAGTAGGGAAAGTGTTGGATAGCGGAGGGATAAAATGTAATATTCCCACTCCAATGAGTGCAACAGTAGGGAAAGTGTTGGATAGCGGAGGGGTAAAAATTACTATTCCCACTCCAATGAGTGCAACAGTTGGGAAAGTGTTGGATAGCGGAGGGGTAAAAATTACTTTTCCAACTCCAGTGAGTGCAACAGTAGAGAAAGTGTTGGAGAGTGGAGGGGTAAAATTTACTAGTCCTACTCCAATGAGTGCAACAGTAGGGAAAGTGTTGGATTGCTGAGGGGTAACAATTAATATTCACACTCCAGTCAGTTCAAAATTAAAAACAAACAAAATATTAATAACAAAAATATTTAAAAAACTAAGGGGGTCATTACGATGGCGGTCGGAAAACCTCCCGACCGCCATGGTAGCGGGAAGAGACCGCCCGCATGGTCCGCGGCATCACCGCCGGTCGAATTACGATGACCCGCGCTCGAAATCCGACCGCGGCGGTCGGATCGCAGGCCTTAACATTGCTGCGGTTGCTGCTGCCCGCAGCACCGCCGCGATGTCCAAATGGGCATGTCCAGCATTTCCCTGCACTACGTGGCAGTCACTGCACAGTGCCTGCCACCTGGTACAGGGGAATTTCGGGGGGGCCATGGGTACCCCCCCAGTGCACCCTCACTCTCCGCATGCCTTTCCATGGCGGTCTGACCGCTGCGGAAAGGCTGGCTACCGCCTGCATCATAATCGTGCCGGCGGAGCCTGCTCTGCACCGCCACCATTATCCCGGTCCTTTTCCGCCCGCCAGGCAGGAGTGCGGATGGCGAGCGGCGGAAAAGCGGCGGTCGCCAGCGCCATCCTAATCGGACCGGCGGTTTTCTGGCTTGCTGTGCGGGCGGATCTCCAACGCCGGTCCGGCGGGCACCGGCGCCGGCCGGGCGGTCGACATCCGACCGCCATCGTAATAGGCCCCTAAATAAGTAAAAAAATATATAAATATGTTAAAAATTAAAATACAAATATATTTTATATTACAAATTAAAAAAAACATATTATGATGTTAAATGCATATTACAAATATTATATGAAGTAAAATAAAAAATAATTTTCAACAAAGAAATATTTTGAATAAGAAATTATTTAGAAACAAAAACATTATTACATAAAATACTTTTTTTATTTCCTACCCTATAACAGCACACAATTCACAACCCACATCTAAATTGAGAAAAAAATGTACTTACATAATTAACATAATTAATTGCCAATTAAAGAAATATTATTCATTAAAAAACACATTAAAACTCATAAAAATTAATAACTTCCCATACTTTACCCCTATAAACCCCGCAAACCACAGCTAATATTAAACTGTACAAAAATTATTTACACAATTAAAATTTCTTTTCAATTAAAAAACTAATAGTATTTAACAACTAATTATAAAGTAAGTAAATTAGTTTATTCCCCACCCTTTACCCCTATAAAAGTAAAACACACACACACAAAATATAAACAATTACCCTAATTAAATATCAATTAATTAATTAATAATAATGATCAACTAATTATTAATTAAAAAATATAAATTACTTAACACCCTTTACCCTATAAACCCCACAACCCACACCTAAAACTAATTACACAATTTCCATATTTAATTTTTAAATAATTAATATTAATTAGGAACTAATTATTAATTAATGAAACATAAATAAATTCCCGCCCTTTACCCCGATAAACTCCACAACCCTCACCTTAAATTGATTACACAATTTCCATAATTAATTTACAATTAATTAATAAATATGTATTAACAACAAATTAATAATTAATTAAACATAAATTACTTCCCACCCTTTACCTCTATAAACCCCACAACCCGCACCTAAAATTAATTACGCAATTTCCATAATTAATTTTCAATAAATTAATTAATATCAATTAACAACTAATTATTAATTAATCAAAAATAAATTAATTCCCACCCATTACCCCTATAAACCCCACAACATACACCTAAAATTAATTACACAATTTCCATATTTAATTTTCAATTAATTAATGAATTAATACTAATTAACAACTTATTATTTATTAATTAAAAATAAAATACTTCCTACCCGTTACCCCTATAAACCCCACAACCAGCACCTAAAAAAATGACACAATTACCATAATTATTTAGCAATTAATTAATTAATATTGCTTAACAACCAATGAATAATTAATTAAGAATAAATTACTTCCCACAATTAACACTATAAAATCTCAATTAAATAAATATTAATAAATAAAAAATAATCATTAATTTATTATTCAATTCAATTCAAATGAAACTTTATTTCGGCTGTACAGCCATAAAAGCACAGTTAAATATAACATTTGAGAAGATTTTTTTTTTTTTTAAAGTTAAAATTGAGAACAAATGTAATCGACAAAATGATGCGGGATGGCATTAAAGAGTAAAACATTGTTGAGCTTCGCAGGTACAAAAATTGGTCTTGTCCCCAAATCTGGGTCATCACCTAATAGGCAACGAGCAAATACAACATCTGGTATCAAGTGTTATATGATAAAAAATTTAAAAGCAGTATAAACGATTAGGTTTTTACCTGTTAAAAAAAATAATAATAATAATTAAAAAACATTAAGACCACTTGTCCAGAATAGCATTGTAAACAAATGATCTCATTTGGAAATATGTGCAAATACAGTAACTTATCTAAGGAGAGGCAAAGTTAAATTGTTGCCTGACTCTTTCGACTTTATGATGCCTCTGCGTATGTTCCACATCGCAAATAGAAATCTTGAAGTGACAGTTACAAATAGTGGCTGCATCTCATATTTTAAGAGCCTGAACACCTCAGTGTAATTTCTGATCCCAAGATTCCTACAGAGCTGAAGTACCCACTTAGACCTAGCCTTACTATATGCAGGGCAGAAAAGGATGGCGTGAAGTACTGTTTCTTCTGTGTGGGTACACCCCGGGCATTCTTGTTTTATTGCTCCCTTCCATTTGTTGGTAAGTGCGCGAAACGGGAGCGTCCCGTGCCTAAATTGTAAGTACAATTTCTTTGCCATAGGTGGTTGGATACTATCCAAGGCAGGCTCTAAAATATATTGCTGCTTGACGTCCAGAAACCTGGACGTCAGGGTTGAGGAATCTATACTCTGAGAAATTTGGGCTAATTTGTAATTTTTAAAAGCAGTAGTTAAGGAGTTTTTAGGGATAGCTGGACAGGTCTCTTCTGGGGTTAACCACATATTAGCCCTCCCCATTTGGTAACACGTGTTCCTGATGTAGGTCAGCCACGGTAGATTACCTGCTCCCAGGATGGACAAGACATCCTTCAATTCCTCCCTGTATGTTTCTAACTCCGGCGTGCTCCAAAGGCGTCGCCAATAATGGAGGGGGCGGGAGGCAATTAGATCAGCTATTGGATCGATGCCCAAGTCCATCCTAAGTGGAGTTGGGGGTACTTTTAGGGAGACCCGTCAGCTGCCTAATAAAGGTGTTCTCAGTTTTTATCAAATTGTTAGGCGGGCAATAGCCCCAGAGCTCGGCACCATATAGCGAGGCTCCCTCGCTTGGGTTTTGTAAATTTCTGCTGGGGGCCTAAAACTTTAAGGGTACAATTTTTAAATACTTTTAAAATTCCCCCTGTTGACTGTATTAGTTTGAGATTTGCTTTCTTTACTTGGGTCCCCCAATCCATCGTGTCATTAAGTGTAAGACCCAAGTAATCAAAGATGGTCACTCGCTCTAGCGGTCTGCCATCCAATCGAGGATGTGGGCGATTTCTAGTGTTGGCGCCAAAGACCATATACTTAGGGGCCGATTCCGATTTGGGCAGGAAAAAATACCGACCGACTCGGTACGGGAATTTAGTCCGACCGACTCGGACCGGCGCCGTACGACCCGGGTAGTACGATGAAATGCATGTGAAATCCGACCGACTCGGACGGAATACAAAACGACCGACCGAGCCGGACGTAAACAAGCCATCCGGCCGGGAAATCACGCGAAACGAACCGACCGACACGCACCCGGATAGAACCCGAACGAAACGTACCCGCGAACACCGACCCGCGTAGTACGATGCTGTGCGTGCAAAACACGACCGAATCGCCCGGAGCACAAGCCGTACGACCGACACGTATACAAAACCCAGCCGAAGCAAACCAATACTCCGTGAACGACTCGTACGCCGCATATGAAACCTAGCTGACATGCAGCGGGAACGAGTCGGACAAGATCGCACCAGACAACTGCAGCGTCCTACTCGGACACAAGAACGACTCCTACATGCACCAAAAACACCAAGGAAATTTTTTTTTTAAAAAGGGCCAAACAAGCAACCACAAAGCCAATAAATACAGGGAGGAAAAAAAAATGGAACAAGGACACACCTCCAACTCCACCTACATAACGGCCACAAATCCCTACCATGATCCTTTGCAAATTCCACTGACCTGCCAGCACAGAACACCATCACACAGCAACCACAGACACACTCACAGCTCATACATCACACAAGCCACAAACCATTACCACACCTACAAATAGCACCCTCACACACACCCAGCTAAACCTACACTCACACCCCCCACTTGCACACACACACATCAATCACCACCACCACCCATCACCATGCCCCCAAAGAAGAATCATAAGTTCCTAGACAGTGAATTGGAAGTCATGGTAGATGAGATCCTCAGGGTAGAGCCACAGTTGTTTGGTACATTGGTACAACAGATCCCCATGTCGCAGAAAACCAAGATGTGGGCGAGGATTGTCGACAGGGTGAACGCACAATCACCATGTTTGCGCACAAAGGAAGACATCCAGAACAGGTGGTATGATGTGCGCAGGAGGGTCCGGGACCTACTCAAAAAGGACTACCTCCTCAGCCAGCACACCGGCAGTGGCCCTCCTGCAAAACCAGTATACCTCAGGCCCTGGGAGGAGAAGGTGCGGGCCATCCTACCACCAGTGAGCGTATACGGACTAACAGACATCCCAGAGCCTGGTGAGTACACAACTAATATACACAATATGGTGTGACAACACACACATATCACAGTCAAGGGGATAGGCAAACCATGCACCCTTAGCAAATATACAGCAACCAAAAGATATTCATCCCAAGATGTGAATGCTAGTCAGACAAACACAATACCTGCCATCTCATAGTGATATGTAACTGTGTCATGACATGTACAAACCTAACAACAAATACAGCAAGGCAGTGGCACAAATAGAACCAACAAACACTCCCAGATATTTACCCACCACTAGAACACCACCTCACAGGGAAGCTCACTGAAAGGAAGGAATTCTGTGTATGCTGGTGAAGTCAGTGTAGCCAATAGCATGATGGGAGTGGTAGTCACAGATATTGGTCACACCCACAATTGGCCCATCAACACCACTCTGAACCATGCTCACATCACAGGGAGTGGAAAACAACTGACAAGATGGCTGACACTGGGTACTGCTGTGGGGAGCACAAGGCCCTGATGGGAACTGGGCACCAACAAACAACAGGACCACACTGTCAGCCATCTTGCCATTGCTGTCACACTCACACACAGTGAAGTCCACTCAAAAGGAAGGAAGTATGGCCATGCTGGGAAGGGGGTGGAGGCAATAG
Organism: Calotriton arnoldi; assembly: GCA_963921515.1. NCBI lineage: Eukaryota > Metazoa > Chordata > Amphibia > Caudata > Salamandridae > Calotriton > Calotriton arnoldi. The sequence continues at coordinate 1,585,684 of CAWUFW010000920.1, read as the reverse complement.
CATGATGGGAGTTGTAGGCACAGATATTGGTCAGCCTCACAATTGGCCCATCAACACCACTCTGAACCATGCTCACATCACAGGGAGTGGAAAACAACTGACAAGATGGCTGACACTGGGTACTGCTGGGGGGAGCACAAGGCCCTGATGGGAACTGGGCACCCACAAACAACAGGACCACACTGTCAGCCATCTTGCCATTGCTGTCACACTCACACACAGTGAAGTCCACTCAAAAGGAAGGAAGTATGGGCATCCTGGGAAGGGGGTGGAGGCAATAGCATGATGGGAGTTGTAGGCACAGATATTGGTCAGCCTCACAATTGGCCCATCAACACCACTCTGAACCATGCTCACATCACAGGGAGTGGAAAACAACTGACAAGATGGCTGACACTGGGTACTGCTAGGGGGAGCACAAGGCCCTGATGGGAACTGGGCACCAACAAACAACAGGACCACACTGTCAGCCATCTTGCCATTGCTGTAACACTCACACACAGTGAAGTCCACTCAAAAGGAAGGAAGTATGGGCATGCTGGGAAGGGGGTGTAGGCAATAGCATGATGGGAGTTGTAGGCACAGATATTGGTCAGCCTCACAATTGGCCCATCAACACCACTCTGAACCATGCTCACATCACAGGGAGTGGAAAACAACTGACAAGATGGCTGACACTGGGTACTGCTGGGGGAGCACAAGGCCCTGCTGGGAACTGTGCAACAACCAACAGCAGGACACCACTGACTGACATCCTGAAAGACAACTTGCACTCCCTGCAATGGAAGCACGCTTCATGGTGGGATAACTGGGCTGGGGGAGAAGGAGGCCCGGATGGCAAGCAAATACCACCAATGCTGGTCATGCACACACCTCAACATTCACATTGACATGCCACAGGTTGGCAGGACAATGTGCTACACCAATATCACTCTCTGACTGTCACAATTTAGGAGAATGCAATGTCCAGGCCCACATCCAGAGGTACAGTCACAACTGTCAGGTGTTTGAACAATTGATGCCAGTAGAAACATAGCATACAATCTGTGTCTCTCCCCAAAACAGGTGATGATGGGGACACAGCAGCAGACGAGGAGGAGTCCCTGTCCCAGGCTCTGGTGAACACTGAGCTCACTGGTGTGGATCAGCCTCTGCACTCCTCGGATGGCGAAGAACCAGCTGGACCCTCCGGTGTGAGTCATCATGCAGCACCAGCAGGACCAACATCTGCACCCCCTGCACCCACCCCTCCAACAACTGCCAACACACAGGCCACCCCTGCCAACACGGACAGACCAAGGAACACAGATGACAACAGCGCAGGGACCCAGACGCAAACTGGAGCTGGTGACAACGAGCCCAGGAACAACACCCAAGTGGGCCCACGGTCACCTGTGTGTGCCACCACAGGTCCTGCACGTGTCGCCAGGGGTGGTGGGAGGGGTGGTAGACATAGGTCGCTCTTTGCAGAGGGGTCTGGACTGCATGATGACCCACAACTGGCACGCATCGCGGATGCGTACCAGACTAGCACCGGAGAGGTCAGCCAGGTAGTGGGGATCCTCAAGGACATACAACAGCAGCAGGCTGCTCATCATGCCCGCTTGGACTCCCACATGTCCCGTGTCGAGACACACATGTCACATGTCGAGACACACATGTCACATGTCGAGACACACATGTCTGGCATGGAGTCCAAGTGGGACACATTGGAACAACTGACAGCGGTGCATAGGGACATACTGACATGCCTCCGCCAGATCAGCAACAACATGGCCTCACCTCCCTGTGTGCCCACAACATCTGCTGCTGAAACAACTGCAAATGCCACAGGGAGGGAGGAGGACTCTGGCAGAGAGTCCCCTGCACCGCCGCAGCCTGCACCTGAGGGTCCCCCCCCCCAAGAAGAGGGGTTGTCCGAGGAGGCCAAACTGAGAGGCCGATGGCCATCTACATCCCCCAGGAAGCCAACACCTGTTCTGGAACTTTTCCTCTGTGTGCAAACTGCACGCCCTGTCGAAGCCAACCCAACTCTCCACATGACATGGGGAGCTATAGTTGGCCAAATTTATCAGATGACTGTGGACTTTACTCTAGACATTTCAGCTACCAAGACTTCCGAATCACATGGGAACTTTGGATTCCAATTTCTATGTACAGCACCCACCATCCTGTGCACCATCCTCACACCTGTATGTAAATAAACTCACAAATACACCATATCTGCCTCTGTTGTGATTCCAACGTGCTCTCTGTCATGGAGATGGTGATCAGAAAAATGACCCTGTGCATGCTAACTGCTACAGCAAGTCCAACACCGTCATGTCAGTCATGGCGACGTGACACATATGAGGGAGACACACCACTAGGGCCACACAACACATACACACCAGTGCCATCAGACTCATCACCTATACTGATGTTGCAACTAAATACAGTGGAATGCACAGACACGCCACCTATTCACAGTCTGTGTCAACTAGACTACAGGTGCAGTAAGCAAATGTCAGTCAGATGTGTGACTACAGACAACGCACATCCCAAAGTGAAGCACAGGTTTATTACACATTTGCAACATGTTGTTTCCACTACAAATGCTAGCTAATCCAACCTGGCTGTGGCCACAAAGTCAAAAAGTGCAGAAGATAGAAAGTCCAGGGGTGTGTGGCACATCACCTGTAGGGAAACGACTGGTTCCACCTTGGAAGTTGAATCATGGATTCGTGGGATCCAAGTTGATCAAACAACTCCGGCAGCACCCTGTGAAGGACAGACATGACACACAGTCAAAACCACTGAAGAACAGCACAGAACGGCAATACTCATGTCTAATACATGTCACGATATAACTACACAAAACCAAGTTAGCATGTCAACACTGTTGGGCAGTACAGACCACCTGCAAGGACACATCGCTGCACGCATCCAGTCAAGTAGCACATGGCCACACTCAAACAGCACCAGAGCACCACACACACATATCATGCAAACTCAAATTATTGACATTACAACCCTCTGGAGACTCACATTCAGCTGAAGAAGTTGGTGATGAGCTGTGTGCGGACATCACCATCATCATCATCATCATCTTCACTGGCATCATGACCCAGGCCAGGATCTTCCACAGGTGGCGGACGTTGGTCATCGTCATCCAGGATGAGAGGCAACTCCTTCCGCACTGCCAGGTTGTGTAGCATGCAGCAGACGATGACAATCTTGCACACCTTTGCTGGGGCATATGGGAGGGCCCCTCCTGTCTTGTCCAGGCAGAGGAAGAGGCTCTTCAGGAGACCAAAGGTCCACTCAATCACCCTCCTCGTCCGAACATGTGCCTCATTGTAGCGCATCTGGGCTGGTGTCACAGGGTTCCTGAGGGGTGTCAGCAACCACGGCATGTTGGGGTATCCCGAGTCACCTACAGACAGACAATTGCACATTAGCCGATTTGAAAATGTGTGCGGAAAACAACATAGCAGAACACACACAATGGTACAAAGTCAGAACACACCAACAAGCCAGGCACGCTGGTTTGGCATCTGTGACATCATCCTCGGGATGCGACTACTCCTCATCACGTAGGCATCGTGTGCCAAACCGGGGAAACGAAAAAAAAAAAAAAAAAGCAAAAGACACACAATTGATGGACGGAATGCAGAACAAATCAAAACATTCACCCCCAGTCAAGAGATCTGGGTTAAATCCATCATTCTTTTGCTCACCATGCCACCCCAGTTTAGACCTGGCCATATGCAAATCAGTCTTGACCCTGTGCCTCATGGGAACAGTCCAGCCCGAACTGCCAAGCCAGGTCCTCCCTGGACCGGAAACAAGCATCCTAGGACCGGTTTATGGGTTTCACCCCTCTTCAGCCAGGATAGCTTGATTCCAGTGGCACAGTGAGCCTAGGACCCACGTCTGGGCATACCTGGCGCACTTAGGGCGAGAAAGCAAAAGACACACAATTGATGGACGGAATGCAGAACAAATCAAAACATTCACCCCCAGTCAAGAGATCTGGGTTCAATCCATCATTCTTTTGCTCACCATGCCACCCCAGTTTAGACCTGGCCATATGCAAATCAGTCGTGACCCTGTGCCTCATGGGAACAGTCCAGCCCGAACTGGCGAGCCAGGTCCTCCCTGGACCGGAAACAAGCATCCTAGGACCGGTTTCGGGGTTTCACCCCTCTTCAGCCAGGATAGCTTGATTCCAGTGGCACAGTGAGCCCAAGACCCACGTCTGGGCATACCTGGCGCACTTAGGGAGAGAAAGCAAAAGACACACAATTGATGGACGGAATGCAGAACAAATCAAAACATTCACACCCAGTCAAGAGATCTGGGTTAAATCCATCATTCTTTTGCTCACCATGCCACCCCAGTTTAGACCTGGCCATATGCAAATCAGTCTTGACCCTGTGCCTCATGGGAACAGTCCAGCCCGAACTGCCAAGCCAGGTCCTCCCTGGACCGGAAACAAGCATCCTAGGACCGGTTTCGGGGTTTCACCCCTCTTCAGCCAGGATAGCTTGATTCCAGTGGCATTGTGAGCCCAGGACCCACGTCTGGGCATAACTGGCGCACTTAGGGCGAGAAAGCAAAAGACACACAATTGATGGACGGAATGCAGAACAAATCAAAACATTCACCCCCAGTCAAGAGATCTGGGTTAAATCCATCATTCTTTTGCTCACCATGCCACCCCAGTTTAGACCTGGCCATATGCAAATCAGTCTTGACCCTGTGCCTCATGGGAACAGTCCAGCCCGAACTGCCAAGCCAGGTCCTCCCTGGACCGGAAACAAGCATCCTAGGACCGGTTTCGGGGTTTCACCCTCTTCAGCCAGGATAGCTTGATTCCAGTGGCACAGTGAGCCCAGGACCCACGTCTGGGCATACCTGGCGCACTTAGGGCGAGAAAGCAAAAGACACACAATTGATGGACGGAATGCAGAACAAATCAAAACATTCACACCCAGTCAAGAGATCTGGGTTAAATCCATCATTCTTTTGCTCACCATGCCACCCCAGTTTAGACCTGGCCATATGCAAATCAGTCTTGACCCTGTGCCTCATGGGAACAGTCCAGCCCGAACTGCCAAGCCAGGTCCTCCCTGGACCGGGAAACAAGCATCCTAGGACCGGTTTCGGGGTTTCACCCTATTTAGCCAGGATAGCTTGATTCCAGTGGCACAGTGAGCCCAGGACCCACGTCTGGGCATACCTGGCGCACTTAGGGCGAGAAAGCAAAAGACACACAATTGATGGACGGAATGCAGAACAAATCAAAACATTCACCCCCAGTCAAGAGATCTGGGTTAAATCCATCATTCTTTTGCTCACCATGCCACCCCAGTTTAGACCTGGCCATATGCAAATCAGTCTTGACCCTGTGCCTCATGGGAACAGTCCAGCCCGAACTGCCAAGCCAGGTCCTCCCTGGACCGGAAACAAGCATCCTAGGACCGGTTTCGGGGTTTCACCCCTCTTCAGCCAGGATAGCTTGATTCCAGTGGCACAGTGAGCCCAGGACCCACGTCTGGGCATACCTGGCGCACTTAGGGCGAGAAAGCAAAAGACACACAATTGATGGACGGAATGCAGGTCAAATCAAAACATTCACCCCCAGTCAAGAGATCTGGGTTAAATCCATCATTCTTTTGCTCACCATGCCACCCCAGTTTAGACCTGGCCATATGCAAATCAGTCTTGACCCTGTGCCTCATGGGAACAGTCCAGCCCGAACTGCCAAGCCAGGTCCTCCCTGGACCGGAAACAAGCATCCTAGGACCGGTTTCGGGGTTTCACCCCTCTTCAGCCAGGATAGCTTGATTCCAGTGGCACAGTGGCATCGTGACCCAGGCCAAGATCTTCCACAGGTGGCGGACGTTGGTCATCGTCATCCAGGATGAGAGGCAACTCCTTCCGCACTGCCAGGTTGTGTAGCATGCAGCAGACGATGACAATCTTGCACACCTTTGCTGGGGCATATGGGAGGGCCCCTCCTGTCTTGTCCAGGCAGCGGAAGCGGCTCTTCAGGAGACCAAAGGTCCGCTCAATCACCCTCCTCGTCCGACCATGTGCCTCATTGTAGCGCATCTGGGCTGGTGTCACAGGGTTCCTGAGGGGTGTCAGCAACCACAGCATGTTGGGGTATCCCGAGTCACCTACAGACAGACAATTGCACATTAGCCGATTTGAAAATGTGTGCGGAAAACAACATAGCAGAACACACACAATGGTACAAAGTCAGAACACACCAACAAGCCAGGCACGCTGGTTTGGCATCTGTGACATCATCCTCGGGATGCGACTACTCCTCATCACGTAGGCATCGTGTGCCGAACCGGGGAAACGGGCACACACATGTGTGATGGTCATATCTGCAAGACATACCACCAGAGCATTGATCGAATGGTAATGTTTACGGTTCCGGTATGCCTGCTCATGTGCCTGTGGTGGTATCAAAGCCACATGTGTCCCATCAATGGAGCCAATTACATGTGGCATCCTCCCCAGGGCATAGAAGTCACTCTTGACGTCAGTGAGTCGTTGACGTGTTGGGAAATAGATGTACTGGTTCAGGTATCTCAACATTGCCCCCAAAACATCGCGTAGCACACGGCTGAACATAGTCTGTGACATCCCACCGGCAGTCGCCACAGTGTGTTGAAAGGTACCGGTGGCAAAGAAGTGTAGGGCTGCCATCACCTTCACCTTGGGGGTCAGCACTGTAGGATACGGATGGCCAGGCTGCAAATGTGGGTCCAACCGCACTGCCAAATCCTCAATCAGCTGCCTGATGAAGCGGTACCGTCGGATGCTGTCACGTTCCACCATCGTTGCCAGGTCTGGGAATGGTCGATGGACAGCAGGAGCCCTGCAGTGCATAGGTGAAGAAAGCAAGATTGTCAGTCACCCCACCTATGTGCCGTTCACCATACTCAATTTCACATGATACATCATTAACAAACACAAGTACTTGATGTGTGTGTCGTTCTGTTTGGACATATATGGCACCTACATGGACATCACCTAACATCTCTGTTCAACAAGTGTTGACAACAGGTTCCAGGGTGTGCTATGGGAAACTATTAGGTGGTGTCACAGTACCCATTTACTGCTCTCACGTTCCACACACATACCACAGTGACATGTCTGGACAGATGCTCCACAGGCATCAAAGCTCATTGACAGGTAGATTCCCAGGGACCCTGTCTTGCCACATGGACACTGGCATGACATGGCGTATCATGTACACGTCAGAAAAACAAACATGACGCCCACAGGTAGTGGCCCCTGTAGCCTCTGCAGGACAGACATGGACGTCTGTGACACACACACACACAACATCAAAGTTCATGCACAAACCACGTGGATGTGGAGACTGTCTCCCATTGTGCACATGGAGTCAGAGACATGTGAAACACAACATGCACACAGACTGCGGAGGGACATCACAATTGTGGCAATGGGCCACCCTGTGACGTACATGCCTTCCCACATGTGAGCCTGGGGGTATGTGACATGTCATACACATACACAACCTGGAAATGTGACCATGACACATGCTCCAAAATGAAAAGTTGCACACCACAGTGGTCAGGTGCACAACACACAAAGGACCCTGTCCCCATGAACACGTGCACAGCCTGGGTGTGTCTGCCCCCAAGTGCCACCCCAAAAACCACATGTTCACCCACATACACAGATAAGGTTATGCTGCCACACATGCCTTAGATACAGTGTGGACTGGGTGTGGTGTTGTAGGTGTGCCCCTGAGTCCCTGGAAAGTATATGTGGCTGGCATAGGTTCACCAGTGACCAGCATGGTGACATATGCGTGTGACCTGTCCAGGGACGCGTTGAACAGCAATGGACCGATCGGTATGCCCGGCCGGCCCATTGCATATGATGTGAGCGGGTACGCGTTGTATCCCGGGTACGCGTTGTACAGCAATGGACCGATCGGTGTGCCCGCACAGCCCATTGCATTGGATGTGAGCGGGTACGCGTTGTAGAGCAATGGACCGATCGGTGTGCCTGGCCGGCCCATTGCATATGATGTGTGCGGGTACGCGTTGTATCCCGAAATACGCATTGTACAGCAGTGGACAGAATGGTGCGCACACATTGGCTGGGGCCTGGCATGGCAACGGACGCGTTTTCGAAGCTCCAACGAGTCTGATGCAGTGAATTCAGTTGGTCAGCCACAACAATGTTGCAAAATCATGGGTGTCATGAAGTTGAAGATTTGAAGGATGCTGTGGGCGTGTATTAGTGCTGCTATTCCATGGATTGGTCAGATTCAGAAGATGCAAACGACTTGGACCTATCACTTTGGACACATGGGACAGTATCTGCCTCTGCAGCACACATATAATGCTGGCTGTTCCCCTGAGAGCTCACTTGCCTGCACTACATGCTCCAGGACGATATCTGCCACCAACACTGCTGCTGTTTATGCATCCTCTGGCTCCTGCAATGGCACGTACTGTGGAGAGAGCCCCAGCCTTCAGCCTTGAGGAGAACCAGGCCCTGCTGGACAGCCTCCTTCCACAGTACAGCAAGCTGTATGGGAAATCAGGGGAGCAGGTGAGTGTGCTGTCCACTGCCTCACTAATTGTGCATGTTGTCTGCCTAGCAGGACTTTCAGTGTGCACACCACTGGCTAGCATGCCCACTGAGTAGTTGTCACACCCCAAAGTGTGTAGTTACATGCACTGAACTGGTACAGTGCAGTAACAGTGCATTCCAACTAGGTTTACTTCCCATGCAATGATACCATGTAGTGACTGCTGGCAAACTGTTCATAGCCATTGTTGGACTGCCTGTGTACATCATATGCCCCTGTGATTGAGACATGTATATCCAACTGTGTGATGCACGTATATGTTGCATGTGTAGTAATGGCCTTTTCACTTTGTCATCCTCACAGGTTGATGCCCACCAGAAGCAGGAAATCTGGCTGACCATCGCCCGGAAAGTAAGATCCGTGGGGGTCTACAGGTGCAGGATCCGCAACTGCCAGAAGAGGTGGCAGGACCTTCGTGGCTGGACCCGGAGGATCGCAAGGGTCCAGCTGAAGCTGTCGCCTCCTCGCAGGAGAGGCGGACACCGGACCCTGACCCCCACATGCTCCGGATCCTGGCGGTGGTCTTCCCTGACCTGGATGGGCAGCTGAAGGACAGACAGCAGCAAGGAGGGGGTGAGTCCATGACTGCACTGTGCACTTTGTCTGACATGCTATGTGCCCTCCTCTGGCCTGGTTAAACTTCCACAGTACATCAGTCATGTGGTCCAGGACCCATGTCCCTCATTTGTGACATGCCCACTTCTCCTCTGATACGCATATGTGTGGCCCTTATAGTCAGGAAATTGTGTCATTTGGGGACTATGTCATTGCATTTTGCTTTGATCAAGGTGGGGGACAGCATTTGTTCCCGTGACTATGTTGTGCGATTCATGGGTGGGTCAATTGCTTACACAATGCCTAAGTTCTGACATGTAATCTGCGTGTAACTTTGATATGTGGTCCGCTTGCTGCTCTGACTCACCACATGTCCCTGGGGAATTTGGCACCCACCCATGCTGCTGGTGGGAACAATGTTTGGGCCTCAGGAGTATGTGTATCCAGTGTGTCACACATGCTTAGCCACCTGCCTACTGTCCAGGACTCATCCCTCTTACAGGTGGAGCTGGACAGTCATGCCTACTCCAGGGCATGCAATACACTCTGTACTCCCACTCCCGTGTATCATCTGGCATGTTGTGATCAGTGAAATGTACCCTCAGGTGTCTGCCTCTGTCTCATTGTGCTGTGTCTTCGTTGTCAGGACTACTGGTATGTTTATCGGTTAGGGCTCAGCATGCCATCTGAGATGTGACCATGATAGACGATACTTCTATGACTTATAGGTGTCTGATCACTTGACTGTGCACACAGGTGTTTGCGACTGTGACTTTCAGGCAGCTGTATTGTCATTCACAGCACACTGTGAGGTGCTCATGTTCAGAGAGTTGTGTTTCATGTCCCCCATATGTCCAGTTGGTATGACGTGGACAAATAGTAGTACAGATGATGTGGTATTTGGGGGATGGACATGTGCACTTGTCAGTCACATAACTTGCATTCCCCATGCCCTCGGATTGTGACACAGTGCAGACTGTTGTTGGCTGGCTGCCATGGCCATGTTACTTGAGACAGTAATGTATGACTTTGCACGCATTCCTGTGTCATGGCATTAAACTTCCTGAGACTGATCCTGCAGGGGAGTGACATGTGCAACATGCACCCCATTGTGGCATTGACTATCCGGACATGGGTGCATCATGGTGTCTGGTGCTGGTATGCATCACATGCATTTCTATTTAGACTCTGGCCATCCCTTTATCCGGACACCTGCACTGACTCAGTGGCAAGAGATGTGATGTGTGCATGTTCACATACTTCACTGTGTTCCCTGCAATGTCCAACAACTGTGTAGGTGGTGCATGTGTCCACACTGGGGTCTTACCATCAGACAGGCACCAGACAGATGGGTGCAAGGGCAGGAGGGGTGTGAGTCCCATGGTTGACCATCAGACTGACAATTGGCTTCCCGAATCTGTGTGAGGACTTTAGGCAATGTTCAACTAAGGATGCCAGGGCTTGCTCTGTAATGTGCTGTACTTACTGTGGTGTGTGCGGTCAGTGCAGGTGACTGATGTTTGTCTGTTTCCCTAATTGTTTGCAGATACATCCACGGCCACAGGAGGGGACAGCTCCATGGACCAGGAGGAGCAGCGGAGCCAGACTGGGTCAGAATCGGACGAGTGGTCAGAGGGACCCAGTGGCACGGAGGGCGAGGGGAGCCACACCGAGGAGTCCTCAGCACCATCCACCTCAGCTGAGGACCACAGCAGCTCAGAGGATGACTCCCTTGTGGAGGCGGGTCTCAGCAGCCACCAAAGGCCAGCTAGTCTGTCTGGCCCCGCCACCACCACCACCACCACCGCCGCCCTCCCATTGGCTCCCATTCCTGAGGTCCGTGGAGGCTCCCGTACTCGGGAGCGTGTCTCCTTCGTGCCAGGCACCGCACCCCCTGCCCCTGTGTCCCCTGCTGCCCTGAGTGAGGAGTCTGTGTACCTCCTTCGGCAGCTCCATGTAGGGCAGACAGCAATGCTGAGTGTCCTCCATGGACACACCACTCTGTTGACACAGCTGGTGTCGTTCATGGAGGGCATCTCGATGGGTATGTCTGCCCTACAGAGGAGCAATAAGTCCATGGACTCCTCCCTGACAGCAGCAGTGTCCCTCCTCCAACAGTCCCTCACCCCTCCCACCTCTGCCCCATCCACACTTCCTGCCCCCTACCTGTCCAAAGCACATGCACACCTGCACAGTCACCCAAACACACAGACACGAGCAGCACAGACACACCCAAGAGAAAGGCAAGACGTGCACACATGCATCCTCAGGGGACTGATACCACAGACACAGGGGATGGGGAACACACACACACACAGGCAACCACAGTCACTCCGCAATCCTCAAGATCCTCTCCCTCCAAGACCCCTTCCCTTGCCTCACCTGAAACCCCACCTGATCAGTAGCTCTTCCTCTGTGACCTCGGCCTCTTCCCCTCCAATCCCGCTGATCCAGCATACCGGGGGAAGAGGAAGTCCACCCACACAGAGGGGAGTGCCCTCGCCCCCGGACACCCTCCCCCAGGCGCAGGCAGAGTGAGCCCCCACCCGCAAGTCCCCCGGTCCCGGAAGAGCAAGACCCCGCCACCGCCCTGCAAGTCAACCACCCAGTCTCTCACCTCCATCCCCCAGGCCACCACTCCACAGGTTCCACCGCCACACCCTGCCCCAGGTTCCCCCACACACCGATACCGCATCCCCAAACTGCTTAGGCCCTCCCCCCTGCCACTTGCTCTTCCACCCCAAAACCAGACGCTCTGCCTGTTTGTGCCACTGGTGTGGAGACCGTGTCCCCCTCTGTCCTGCCCAGCTCTTCTGCCCCCCTTCCACTACCTTGGAGTCATGCACTGCGGTGGAGTCCACAACCACCCTGTCTGACTCGGGCACTGCATTGGGGACCCAGTCCACTCCATCTGACCAGCCCACTGCAGTGGTTGCAGCACCAACACCATCTGACCTGAGCCCTGCGGTGGTGCCAGCCCCCTGAGTCAGACACCTCCACTGCAGTTGCCGGTGACACTCCTGCACCCACCTCCCCTTCACTGCCTCCTTCTGGCATCCCCATATCCCGTCCCTGCGGTGCTTGGCCTGCCCCTCGTATGCCCCTCCAAGGGGGATGTCCCCTGTCCGTACCTGTGCAGGCAAGCAATTGTTGACAAGTTGTCACACATCACCCTGTTGGGACTGTATATTTGGACTGGCCATTGGACTTAGTTTATTTTGGACTTTTGATTTGAGTTGCACACTTGCTGAATAAAGCCTCTTTTTGTTTACTTGTGGTTAATCTTTGGAGGTACATGCTGTAGATGTGTAGAATCATGCATTTGCTGTTGTAATAGTGTTCAGATCAGGTAAATGAAGTTTTGCTGTGATGGGCTCCATGTGGTCCATGGGATATGTGTCCTAATCTAGTCTGGATCTATAGCATCCTTTGCTGCAGTCTGAGGGTGTAATGTTCAGCATTTAACACAGGGATGTACGTTTAACATTTGTAGATTACCATCTTTGTCCTACACTGATGCACATCTGGTGGGCTTACCACTGTCCAATGTTCCTAGTACCCTGACAGTGTGCCCGTCTCCAATGGACATGCAGTTTACCACATCAAATTTGGAGGACTCATCTGTGTACACAGTGCAACTTGCTTGACACGTGTCTTGGGTGTATGCAGATGACTGACATGACACTCCCGTGCCCAGGCTGATATGAGCAGAGCCTTCAGTGTGTTGTAGTTGTTGACTCACTGACCGAGTGTTCTGCTGACATGTTTGAGTCGTGCACAGACAAGGTTTGGCACAGCTGACCTTCCACAGGAGTGAGTGCCCTCATGGCAGTGCGTGATTCCGTGATATAGGCTGTGCATGTGTTGTGTGTTGTGTAGGCATGTCTGTGCGTGTTCCCTTCTCCTTTTCCTACACAGGCTGTGTCCCTACGGATGTTCCTGTTTGTGATGCTTGCTGAGTTGTTCTGTGTTCATCCAGCATCTTGGACCTGGTTTCTCCGGGATGTGGGTGCATGGCAAACTAATGTTCATGAGGTTGTCATCCCTAGTTGTCTTTGTTGTCAGGGCTGGGGATGTGGGCAAATGCAGATGGGACACAGTCAGGATTCCTCTTGGCACTTGTTGGTTACACGAGTAATGTGATTTTCTGTTTGTGTATGCTTTCAGTGATTGTGACACATTGTGTGTGTGACTGCTGCCACTCCTCAGGGTCAGAGCTGCAATGTTGGGAGTTGTCTATGTGTGTCCTTTGTGGGTCAGCTTGGCTTCTTCATTGGTGTGTGACTATGGCCAGGATCCCATTGTTTGGGGTGGATTTCACGTCATGCCCATGTACGGCATACTGTGCAGTGTGTCAGACACTCACAAGTATTGTTGACTGGTCATGTGTGATGTGTTTCTGCACCTTATTTCCCCCCACCACCCCTGGGATTGTCATGGGTGCATGTGCAATGTCAGCAGTCCATGTGAGCTTCACTGCTGCACATTGGTGGAGTTCAAGGTGTGTGGCGTTGAGTGTGTGCATATGTGAGTTGTTGCACGGCTGGGGCACTACCTCCATATTTTCCTTGGCTGGCAGGCCATGCTGAGTGCTTTGTGCTTGTATAGGTGTGATGGTAGTTTGTTGCTCAGGACACATGGCTGTGGTTCACAGTGTGGATGACATCTACCGTTGTCATCACAGTGTGATTGTCATGCAGGCTAGTGTCACCACAATGTGGGGACCCTGGGGGAGTGCTGTGGTGGTTCTGTCTCTTGCTGTGTTTGTTGCTGTTCCTACAAGCTTGTGTGACATGTGTAATTTGGGCTCCCTCTCATCTCACAATGCCTGTTTGCCCACATAGGGGAATCCAATCCATGAGTTACTTTTGTATGTGACTGTGTTGACATCTGTGTATTAGTGAATCTGGCCTCCTCATGTGTTGTGTGTTTGCCTGGGGAAACTGGCACACAACCCCCTCACCTGTTGTGTATGATATGCAGTGTGAGTCTGCCTGTTTGTGTTTGTGCATTTGCACCACTGCATTGGCATATCTTTAGTTTGCCATTGGCTGTATGTTGTTTGTTGGCTTTCCCCTGCTGGCCCTGGGACTGCTAGGTCATCAGTCAGCACATTGATCATGGTTAGTGTGTCCCATTGCTGCCATGGTATGGTATTTGTTCACCTGACATCTACAGTCTCCACAGGATATCTACATTTGTGTGTCCATTGGTGCAGATATGTGGGTCTGCATTATGATGCTCACTTCTGTCATTGTGTTATTTGTGAATGTAGACAATGTGTGCCCCCATGGCTGATGTTTGTGTGCACATGGCCAGAACGATGTTTCATTGGCACTGCACTGCTTGCCTCACACAATCTATGTTGCTATGGGACACAATCACTACAATGCCACTGTAGTGTTTGGTGTTGTGTGGCCAGGAATAATCCCTGCAGTTTTGTTTTTGCAGCTTTTACCAGGACTACACTTACCTTTTGGGCACTGTGGTGATGGGGCTTTGGGCCCCATTGCCACACTGTTCAAAATGTGCTTCAGCTATGGAGCACACACTTACCTTTTGGGCACTGTGGTGATGGGGCTTTGGACCCCATTGCCACACTGTTCAAAATGTGCTTCAGCTATGGAGCACACACTTACCTTTTGGGCACTGTGGTGATGGGGCTTTGGGCCACATTGCCACACTGTTCAAAATGTGCTTCAGCTATGGAGCACACACTTACCTTTTGGGCACTGTGGTGATGGGGCTTTGGGCCACTTTGCCACAGTGGTCATGGTCTGCTTGCATTGTGTAGGCCACACACACAATTATGTGTGACACATGTGTTAGGGGGTCACATTGTATGTTCAATGTCATGTTCAGTGTTGTATGCATTTGACACAAACCACACAAGCTTGTCATGGTGTTGGGGGTGGGATGTAATTTACAGACAGTCCTTATGTGGGAGTATGCTAGTTGTGTCATGCATTACCCGTCCTATGAGTAGGGGTGGTTGTGGTGACAGGCATCCAGCCCCCCATGAGTGGGGATGGTAGTAGTGGTAGGCATCCAGCCCCCGATGAGTGGGGATGGTAGTAGTGGTAGGCATCCAGCCCCCCATGAGTGGGGATGGTAGTAGTGGTAGGCATCCAGCCCCCCATGAGTGGGAATGGTAGTAGTGGTAGGCATCCAGCCCCCCATGAGTGGGGATGGCAGTAGTGGTAGGCATCCAGCCCCCCATGAGTGGGGATGGTAGTAGTGGTAGGCATCCAGCCCCCCATGAGTGGGGATGGCAGTAGTGGTAGGCATCCAGACCCCCATGAGTGGGGATGGTAGTAGTGGTAGGCATCCAGACCCCCATGAGTGGGGATGGTACAGGTGGTAGGCATCCAGACCACCCTGAGTAGGGGTGGTGTTAGTGGTAGGCATCCAGCCCCCTATGGGTGGGGATGGCAGTAGTGACAGGCATCCAGCCCACCCTGAGTGGGGATGGTAGTAGTGACAGCCATCCAGCCCCCTATGGGTGGAGATGGCAGTAGTGGCAGGCATCCAGCCCCCCATGAGTGGGGATGGCAGTAGTGACAGGCATCCAGCCCCCCATGAGTGGGGATGGTAGTAGTGGTAGGCATCCAGACCCCCATGAGTGGGGATGGTAGTAGTGGTAGGCATCCAGACCCCCATGAGTGGGGATGGTAGTAGTGGTAGGCATCCAGACCCCCATGAGTGGGGATGGTAGTAGTGACAGCCATCCAGCCCCCCATGAGTGGGGATGGTAGTAGTGGTAGGCATCCAGACCCCCATGAGTGGGGATGGTATTAGTGACAGCCATCCAGCCCCCTATGGGTGGGGATGGCAGTAGTGACAGGCATCCAGCCCCCCATGAGTGGGGATGGTAGTAGTGGTAGGCATCCAGCCCCCCATGAGTGGGGATGGTAATAGTGGTAATCATCCAGACCCCATGAGTGGGGATGGTAGCAGTGACAGCCATCCAGCCCCCTATAGGTGGGGATGGCAGTAGTGACAGGCATCCAGCCCACCCTGAGTAGGGGTGGTGTTAGTGGTAGGCATCCGGCCCCCTATGGGTAGGGATGGCAGTAGTGGCAGGCATCCAGCCCACCCTGAGTGGGGATGGTAGTAGTAACAGCCATCCAGCCCCCTATGGGTGAGGATGGCAGTAGTGGCAGGCATCCAGCCCCCCATGAGTGGGGATGGCAGTAGTGACAGGCATCCAGCCCCCCATGAGTGGGGATGGTAGTAGTGGTAGGCATCCAGCCCCCCATGAGTGGGGATGGTAGTGGTGACAGGCATCCAGCCCACCCTGAGTGGGGATGGTAGTAGTGGTAGGCATCCAGCCCACCCTGAGTGGGGGTGGTGTTAGTGGTAGGCATCCATCCCCCTATGGGTGGGGAAGGTAGTAGTGGCAGGCATCCATCCCCCTATGGGTGTGTATGGCATTGGTGATGGCCATCCCGCCCCTATGGTTCTGCTGTTGCTAGTGTACGTCATTTGTGCATCCCTATGTGTGTGTGACATATTTCGGGTACGTGTCGTTTGTTTGTGTTGTGGGTGTTTGACTTACAGTCTGCGCCGTACTCGTCCGTACCGGTCCCGGTAATAGATGTAGAGTATTGGTAGGACCTACGCGATGGGATTCATGGTTGGGTCGTCTCGTTTGGGTTTCTCGTGGCTTCGACTCGTACTCGTCGCTGGCTTGTTCGTCTCGTCGCCGTGGATCGTCTTGTGGCGCGAATCGGAGCTTATGTGCAGCTCTCCCGGATGCTCAAACGTGCCGGACGTAGCGACGAGTTCGGGCGCGTACGGAAGACGCATCGTACTAGTCCGGCCGGAAGGTGCTGTGTATTTGGTTCCGTGCGACTCGATTCGGCGTTTACGGATCCGGCTCGGGCGGGGAACAGGAGCTGGAATGGGTAAGTACGGCTCGCTCGGAATCTGGGCTGTTATGCGCATCGTACTTGTTCCTTCGGTAGAGTGTTCGAGTCGGTCGGAAAACACGCGTTCGGCTGGTATTTTTTCCGGACGAATACTGTTAGGTGCGCTTCCGGCCGACATCGGAATCGACCCCTTAGTCTTCTGTAGATTTATCTCCAGGTCTCTTCTCTTACAGAATAGGCTGAATTCTTCCAGTACCCGCTGCATACCCATAGGTGACTTGGATAAAAGCAGCGTATCGTCTGCAAACATTAAGGCTGGCATTTTACGGTTCGCTAACCTTGGGGAGTCTATGTCTTTAACTGCGAGTAGGGTTTCAATTAGACCGTTTAGGAAGAGGGAGAACAGGGTCGGTGCCAACACGCACCCCTGTCTCACCCCCTTCCCACCCTATTCCCCTATAAACCCACAACCCGCTACGGAACTAAAAAACACAGGGGCATATTAGCAAGACCGGCGATAAAATTATCGCCGTTTTAGCGGCAGGAAACTGCCGCTAAAACGGCGATAATGGGCTTGCTAATATGCGCTATAGAATTCCAATAGAAGCCCAGGTTAGATGTGCAGGACATCTAACCTGGGCTTCTATTGGAATTCTATAACGCATACTAGCAAGCCCATTATCGCCGGTCTTGCTAATATGCCCCACAATATTTAAGTAAAATAAAGTTGATAACAACTAAAAATTTAACACATATATTAAAAAACATAAACAATTCTTATACAAAAAAAGACATCACATACATTTAAAATATATACTAAAATACATAACACTAATTAAAAATTCGATATTTTAAACAACTATATTTTTGCAAACGATATTAATGACTTCTATATTTTTTAAAACGATATTTCTCACCTTAAAATCGATATTCCTGACCACGATATTCTTGCTGTCGATATTTCTGACTTATGATATTTAGTACTCGATATTTCTGTAGGTCGACATTTCCAAATCGATATTCTGTCTGCACTCCAGATGCAACAAGGTGACTGTACACAACCTATAACGATATTAAGAAGGGTCATGCAAGACTATAATATAACTTTTTCTGATTTTATTCTATATTATTTTTTTAGACTAAGCCCTGAGCTTATGTAGTGATGATACCCCTAAAATCGCCTCCCGACCAGTCCCAGTTTTTTTATATGCAGATGATGCTGTTTTAATTTCAGAAATAGCAATTGGACTCCAGAAACTTTAACTGGTTTTAGCAGTTTTATGACAAACTAAATCTAAAAGTAAATCACTAGAAATCATTTATTTTAACTTGTGGCCCAAAAACATAAAAATAAAATCCTTTTTTATTGGGGGACCCCGATTACTAAGGTTTTATATTTCAATTGTTTAGGTATCCTGTTTGAAGCTAATTTGTCATGGGGCAGCTTGACTAAACAGAGAATTCAGAAAATGGGAGTAGTATGCAAATCTATCTTTTAGATTCATAAAAGAATTGGGGCAGAAGCCAATTTAAGAGATGGTCCAGATATACAAATCTAAATGTCTGGGAGTGGGACCATCTGAAGCTGCAGTGTGTGGCCATGAAGTGTCAGCTGCAATGCAGGCCTTCTAAAACAAGTTCCTCTGGTCATTCCTAAATCGACCCCTAGCCTTATCTCCCACATTGAATTGGGTATGGCCTATTTGGTAGACAAAGCTAAAATGGCCCTCCTTTTACTTTAGTTTAAAATTTGGTGTACCCCACAAGTAGGTTTTTCGAGATATGTTCTTAGCAATTGCTTGAAGTTCGATAACAGATACTCTATCCCTTGGCTGGTATATGCCAGGAAAAGCTTTAATAATATGGGCATGACCAATTTCTTTGAATTTCCAGATAGTATTTGTCCCCAAACTAAGGCCATAGTTAAGGAAACATTTCTCATGATGAATGAAGAGATTAGAATCACAAGATCAAGCCACTTAACTTCAGTTCTTAACTATTTGCCAATTTCCACAGCTCTTGGGATAGAGCAGAATTTAATCTGGGTGGAAAAACCAGAGCACAGGTTTTACCTCACGAGGCTCAGGTTACTTTCAATTCATTATTTGATTGCTTTTCCTAACTCTGGCTCCTAGTTTGAATCTCTTCCAGGCTGCCCATGCAATAACTCCTCACCTCAAATGGCAGTGCACTTTATGCTTTTTTTCACTCTATATAGCAGCTTGAGAAAACGGTTCTTACTGCCACTTTTTAAGCACAAGCACTGTACATCTCACCAAGAGGGGCTGATCTTTTTAAAATGCTTAAATACTCCCACAATTTGTTTCTTTGTCCTTAATTATATCTTGTCTGCAATAAAATTGAGGAGGAGGTATGATTTGTAAGAATATTTCTTGTTCAGCCTTGATGAGATTGTTAAAAGTATTTAAATGAACTATATAATGCATAATGTATTTTTTTAATTTGTGTTTTTATGGTCATTGTTATGACTGAATAAAGACTATTGAACAAACGGACAAAAAAGGGAAGGGGGGGTCGCACAGCCCCCCTCCCCAAGTATTCTCAGGCCCCAGGGACCCCATCCCCATGGCTCAATTTACTTAAAAAGGGGGAAGGGGCAGTGTGGCCCCCCCGACCAAAGCTTATTAGGCCCTGGGGACCCCATCCCCTAGGGCTGTTTTTCTGTAAAGGGGAGGGGCAGCATGGCCCCCCACCGAAGCCTTCTTGGCCCCAGGTACGCCATCCCCTATGGCCAAACCCAATAAAAAAGAGGAGGGGGCCGCATGGCCTTTCTCCCAGAGCCCTATTATGCCCCAGGGACCCCATAAGGCCACAAGCCTTTCCTCCCTGAGCCTTCTTAGGCCCCATGGACCCTCATCCCACTGGGCCCAATGCATTTAAAAAGGGGTGGTGGACAGCGTGGCCCCCCTCCCCAAGCCTTTTCAGGCCCCAGGGGCCCCAGGGACCCCATGTCCTTGGGCCATGTATTTTTTTTGAAAGGAGATGGGGTAGTCCGGCCCCCCATACAAGCCTATTTTGGCCCAGGGAACCCCATCCCCAAGCCTTTCATTATAATAGGTGGGTGCCCTGGTGCCCACCCAAGGCACCCACCATACACATGTTGGGGACCGTCGTGGGAGCCACAGGGCCCCCGTGGCCCCAGCTGGCTCCCACATGCTGTGAGAGCCGGTATTGCTACCCCTCACAGGGAGCAGCTATTTATGCTGCTCCCTCCAGGCGGGAGCAATCTCTTGATCTGTTTCCCTGTCCGCAACAGATCAAAAGTCTGCTCTCAGCCGACGGGAGCATTGATATTGCTCCCACCTACTGGGAGCTGACGTAGTTCTTGCTCCTGCTTGGCAAGATTATCAAAAATGCTCCCGCCAGGAGGGAGCAAACACAATACCGGGGTTGGGCTTCCCGGGGCATAGTATGTGAGTTGGCCCCAGGGGATGAGGTCCCCGGGGCCAAAAGTGGCTTAGTGAGGGGGATAAATGCAGCACACCCCTTTTAAAAATGTTAGTGGCCCTGGGGGATGTGGTACACGGGCCTTTAGAGTCTCAGGGAGGGGGGGCAGCACCGCCCTACCTCTCCTTTATTTTATTAATCGACCCCTGGAGCGGGCTACTCGGGGCTTTCAATGGTTTGGGAGGTGGGCTGCTTGCCCCCCCCCCTGCAATTAAGCATACCGGCCCTGTGGGATGCAGTCCTCAGGGCCTTTGAAAGCTCGGGAACGGGGGCCCGGCCACCATTTTGGGCTTTTTTTCCAATCCGCAGCAAAAATTGCTGGTTTTATTTGGGCCCTTGGGGGGTCCCTCTGGGTTCCCCATGGGGCCTAGGTGGGCAGGGTATCCCTTCTCTGCCCTCTCATAATATTTTTTGTTATTTAGTTCAGGACAGGGGACTATGGGGCTCATTACGATGGCGGACAGACTTAAGTCCGTCCGCCATCGTCCCGGGAATCGGGACCACCCGGCCATATGGCGGCAGTCCCGCCCAGCAAATTGCAATGCGACCGCCACTGTGGCGGCCGCAAAAGGCATTTTTAACATTGCGGTGGGTGCTGCTGGCTGCAGAACCCGGCACAATTTTAAAAATGCAGGTTGTGCATTTCCCTGCACTACGTGGCAGGCACCACGCAGTGCCTGCCACCTGGTGCAGGGAACTGTAGAGGCGCACCACAGGTGCCCCCCTAGTGCACAATTACATTGCCCCTGCACAAGTACATCTCCGCCAGCCTTTAAATGGCAGTTGAACTGCCATTCAAAGGCTGGCGGGGATGCTGCATCCTAATGTGGCGGACGGTGCCTGCTAGGCACCACCACCATTCTGGGCATGCTGGCCGGGTCCGACAGGCAATCATGATGATTGCCTGTGTCGGACTCGTGGTGGCAGGGCTTTCCATCCGCCAGCACACCGCCCGCCATCCTTGTCTGGCGGGCGGAGAATGGCCGCACGATGGCAGTGAACCCGCCACCAGCAGGCTGCCTGTGGTGGGTTCATCGCCATCGTAATGACCCCCTAAGTTCCAGAGGCCTGTAATAGCTGCCAGCAACATTTTTCACATGTTGCTGGCAACCAATCAGAGCACTTGCTCCCCCAAGGGTGCCATATTTATATATGTCAGTAGCCTGTGGGTGGGGGTGACTCCTGGCCCCTCCCTAGCCAATAGGGAATATGTTTCCAGGGTTAACCCTACCCCTTTTTGCTTCAGTTCCTGTGTGCCCCACTGCAAACAATCTCATGAGACCGGTCTCTACCTAGAACCAAGTTGGTAGAACCTTTCCTCCCCTGTCCAGAGCTCCTGTACCCACCCTAGAGGTGTGGCCAGGGAACTGAGCAACCATCCACTCCGGTCACTCAAAACTGGTTGTGGGGGCAGCTCCTCTTCCACTGGGATAGGTGCCTGACTGGCTAAAGTGCAAAGGAAGGGGGCTGGCCCAGGTCTTAGCTACATCTGCCTGTGAAAAGATAGACATCTTTGAAGCTAATTAAGTTACTGGGCACAGGTCAGATAGCCATCCTATCAGAGGAACAAAACAAATCCCCACACACAAAGGGCCCTATTCCGATGTCGTTCGCAAGGCCTCCGAATCGAATTTGGCTTTTACGGATCCGATTCGTAGCCCTTGTGTACGACTGAATCGTACACAGGTCCGAACGACCAAGTACAATGCGAAGATCGCATACGCGCCGACTGAACTTTTTCCGGGACCCGAACCTGTCCGTACGACTCGTTCGTAGCCGAAAAGAGCCGCGCTATGGAGCTGAATTCCGACCGAGCGAGTACGATGCACGATTCGACAACCGCTTCGCCTCTGTCTCAGCGAGACGAAACGGCTGTCGGAAGCGTACTTCGGGGGCCGTAGCAGGCCCCCCTTCACCTGGGGCCCTCCGAATCTGTCACCGGGGTGTGCCCATGGGTCCCCCCAGATCCAGGCATTTACACTGTGGTGGGCACCATGGAGTGCCCGCCACAGGGTGTACGCTTTTCCCCACCCACCCCTTTTCTGCTATGGGAGCCTGTGTACGCGTCTGTACACGGGCTCCCATAGGGTGCAATGGGAGTCCGAGCGAACCGAGTCCATAAGCATACGGCAGCATCGTACTCGCTCATTCGGACTCCCGGAGCACGTCTCGCTCGGAAAGCCCGCCGGACCCGAGTCGTACGGAGGGCTTTCCTAGCGAGATCGGAATCGGGCCCAAAGACTTGTTTCTCAGCTCTGGGAGAAAGAAAACACCTCATTAGGAAGCTATGCAGCTCCTTGCTGACAGCTGGAAGCTCATGCAAATGAGCTCATTGAGAATTTAGGCAGGTTTGAGATCACATTTAAAGTACTTTTTTATAAAATATGATTATAAATCTGGCTTCACCAATGAATCCCAAATACATATTCCACTGCCTGGGACTGGGCTCAATAGATCCACTGAATGCAGTTTGGACAAAATATTTTTTAAAATATTGGTATGCAGAAATATTGGAAAATAAATATCATGATACACAAATACCTTGATGCACAAATATTGTTGACAAGAAGATCATTTTCTGAGGTAAGTAATATCATTTTAAATAATGTGTTACAAATGTAAATTAGTTAATATATATTAATTATTTAATACATTTTATTTAATTATATGATTGATATTTATTATGTAAAGTATGCAATATTGATTTATTTTTGTTATATGTGATTTGTGGGCTGTTTGGTTTGTTGGGGTATAGAGTGGGACGTTAATTAAGCAATAAATAATTAACAATTAATTATTACTTATGATTTCATTGATTTTAATTATCTAATTTATGGAATACTTCTTGATTTCATTTGTATTTTAGTTGTGGGCTGCTAGGTTTGTAGGGGCTTAGGGTGGGAAGTTGATTGAGAAATAATTAAGTAATAATTTTTAATCAATTATTTAATTACTTTTAAATAATGCAAAATATGGAATACTGATTTATTTTACTGATATTTCATTTGAAAGAATTTTCCATCCATGGGATTAACATTTTACACAATCAGAGCAGATGTTGAAAGTTTATATGCTAGTAATACAATTAAAAGGTGCACATTTTAAAAATATATATTTGCCCATGTACAGACCATTAGACTGGGCTGATATCAAAGCAGGATACTTTTCGGCACATACTAGCGGTGGGTGAAGGAAAAATATTTACCTGCAATTCCCGGAACTTTCTCAAACTACACCTCAGTGATGCCTTGTGAAATTTCCCTGTCTTTGCCAAGTCATAGTTTACTCCACTTGCTGCGTGTTCCTGCTTCGAAATGACATATCATCTTTCAGATTGGAAAGAACAGAGACAGAGAGAGGTATGGTGGAGATGAGAATGGGATGGGGCTTGGGACGGGCAAGGGTCTAGAGCCAGGGGGAGGGAGGAGGGTGACCAGACAAAGTGACTTTTCCAGGGAGGCAGGAAGACCGAGCTTATGTACAAGGGACTTGGTGGTTGGTGGCCAAGTGGCTTGCCAGAGGAAGGGTCTCTGACAGCGGACTGCTGTCAAGCAGCAGTACTGGACAGCCCCTTGCAGGTTTTCTCCTGTTCCAATGGGCCAATAAACAGCCCAGTGTGTTGCTGTTCCGAACGATCTAACAAAACGTTTTTTAAACTATATCAACCTCTTCAGGACTTAAACGCAGCCCTGGAAACCTCAGTAGATAGCCGTAGCACTACAGAGCTCTTTTAAAAATAAAAATAAAACTTTGCACAAAAGTGATGCATACTTCATTTTTCAGAGGAGATCAAAAAGCAAATGAGAGGTACCAAAAAGGCAAAATGTTTCAGGGTTTACAGATTTTTAGATAGATTCCATACAGCTGTCCAAGCCACAACATCCAGAACACCTGGGAAATCATTGTTACTCATTTCTAAGAAAATCTCAGCAATCAGAGTAATTTCCACCCAGAGTTTTGCAGTGTTCACCCATAACATGCAACAGTAATCTTGCCCTTATAATGATCTAAGATTAAACACTCAAAAACATCCACAAAGTATTAAGAAGACTACTAGGCTTCAGCACAGCCTGCTGTTCCTCAGCTTTATCATTTCTCAGAGGAATCAGGAGACTGTAAAATGTCCGTTCACTGGATATTCTACCTCTAAGACTGATCTCAGCAAACAAAACTGGGTTATTCTGCATTATGCTCCCAAGAGGATTGTGAGGGATTTGTGAGGAGTGAAACAATGATTTCCTCTGACGCCAGTACTCTTCAATAAATAGTTTGTCTCTTCTAGAGATAGTGGGCAATCACCATGTGCTCTACCACTCCTATGTTAAGCAATTCCTAAGCCCTACAAATCTATCTCTCTGAATTTGAATCATGGATGGAAAGGAACTCCTTAAAATAAAAAGGAGAACAAAACCAAACCCCAGCAAAACCAACTACTCTACTAACCACCTAGTCGCATCTACCTCTAAAGAAAAGAGCATAGGACTCACCTTTAAATCGAAAATGACTCTTGTTATCCACATTAGTACATTGGACCACCAGCTCCACCTACGTGGGTGTATTTAAAATTCCATTCGCCCAATCCTATACCTCTGTCTTCAGAAAAAGCTAACTACCTACCACCAATCTGTACAGAACACTGTAGCACTGATATTAGCTGTTGAGAAGCTATGAAATTCTGTCCCTCTGACCTTGATAAGACCGCACAAATGTCCTTTAAAAGTGAGGATCAATTTCTAGACCCTCAGTCTCACCCACAATTGCATGCACCAGTGGTAAGCATCCACCAATGTTCTTTCCAGGATGTGTCTGCACTTTCATGCACCTTGCTTTCTCAACGTGCCCAGAGTCTTTCATGGAGCGTGCAGGCCTCTTCAGGAACCACGAGAGATCCTTTATTTGCTGGAAGTACATCTTTTAAAAAGGCAAGCTTGTGAAATGTGTTGCGTTTAGTGGTGGACAGCACTACAAGGAAGATCAAGGAACCAAGCCTGGAAGGGAGTCAGACATGTCGGGCACTGTGAGGGGAGCAAGCTGTGCAATTAGCCTGGAGGTGACAAACATGCAGGGGGCGTTTGAGAGATGGAGAAGGCGGCACTAGCTAACGCCTTTTGTTTCACAATTAGCCTGGGTCTTTTTTCTGCTGTCTGCATCTCCCCTCGCCACCCAGGCCCCAGCACCTCTGTGGTGTAGGAACTAAATGTCTAGTAAAAGGAGAAAAAAGAAAGAGAGAGGAACACACTTTGACATCTGGTTTAGTGCATAATGCTGAGCAAGGCCAGCCTTCATGAGCTGTTCTAAAAGTAAATGCCAAACCTGACAATGTGTTCTGTTACTGCTCAAAGCTCCCTGGTACCACAATGTCCTCGGGGGGGGGAGCAAGGCAGATTAGAGGTGGGCGATTCAAGAAATTAAGAAGTAGAGCCGAGCTAATGGTCTGACTTCCTCTAAGATCCAATGTAGACACTGAGGGGCAGATTTACAAGAAAGTGACGCATCTGTAGAGATGCGTCACTTTACCTGCGCCACCCTGAGAAACCCTTGCGCCACCATGGATGCGCCGTATTTACAATACGTCGCACCATGGCGCAAGGATTGACAGATGCGTCAGAAATTCTGATGCATCTGTTGGCGCAAAAGTCACGTTTTACTGGAGTTGTGTCGCAAGCACGACGCAACTCCAGCAATACATGGGGAAGCCTATCCTCATTGTGCTGCGTCACTCCTTACGTCTGCTTCAAGCAGGCGTAAGGTTTTGACGCAGTGGCGTCCTATAAGTGGCACAGTGAAATCTTGTAGATTTTACTGCGTCACTTCTACAAGGCTTTTTTGCGTGGGAACGCCCACCCTGCATACATTATACCTCACACAGGTATAATGTGACACAGGGCTTTACAACGTGACGCATCTCCCTAGATGCATCACGTTGTAAATAGGCCGCATTTTTATACTGCCGCTGTGTCACAAAAAGTGATGAAACAGCGGTGCAAAAATGACGCAAGGGGCTTGTAAATCTGCCCCTTAGCCTTGAAATAATTTGGCATGTATATCATGCAACAAACATAATGTCAAAATATAATAAAGTCCCTTCAAACTTCAAAAAAGTTTATTTCTTTGCCCTGCTGGAGCATTTCACCTTAGTACATTAGATTATATCACTACACTCAGGGACAATTATTGAAAGTCAGGTCTCACACGCTGTGGGCAATGCAAGAAACAAGTCAGTTGTCATATGCACCTAGTATGTGGCATAGATTCATATTTTAAATGGAGCAACATTATAGTCTATTAAACACAAGAGGAATTTGTACAGGGCACTTCTTGGACTCATGAATTTAAAGGTGTTCTCATATATGATAAATGACTTTCAATCGAGCAGGGAATAAGAGCGCATACTTCAAATTGTGTGCTCGGAGTGTCTTTTTAACATCTTGGAACGAGGATCTTAGTTTCTGGACTGCCAATGTAAAGTCCGGATACAGTGAGACACGCTTATTTTCAAATTGGATTGGGGCTTTTTCTCTGGCAGCACGCAGTAAGGTGTTGCGATGCTTATAGTTCAGAATGCGCGCAATTATCGTTCTGGGCGGCGCGCCAGGGATCGGAGGTCGGGACGGTATTCTGTGCGCTCTTTCTACGCTGTAAAATTCGGGGAGTCCATCCGGTGCTATGTTGTCTCGTAGACATTGCTCAACAAATTGGGTAGGGTTCGATCCTTTGCTTCGTTCCGGTATTCCTACTATCCTCACATTATTGCACCAGGAACGCCCTACAGCATCGTCCACTCTATCTTGCAGGCCTGTCAGTTGGCGCCGTAATTGGTCAATTTGTGCCGAGTGGGCCTTATGTTGTGGTGCCATCTCCGCAAGAAGCATTTTATTATTTTTCACCACTTCCGACATTTTGACGGTATCAGCTTTCAGTAAGGTGAAGCTAGTAGTTAAAGCGCTCACCTGCTGCTCTATTGCCTTCCTGGAATCGCGCATCTCTTGTAGTATCAGGTCTAGTTTATCGACTGTGCCCCCCAGAGCCGTCGGCGGGACACAATCCAGTCCGGTATTTTGCATTAGTTCATCCTGCTCGGTAGTATCCTTTCCCCCTGCTATGTGGGATTCTGTCTGTTTTCCCCTGGCGCGCCCCATCGTTATTAGTTGTGTAGGTCCTTATTTCATATATCACAGTCCGGTTCAGAGAGTTTTGTTCCCCAAAACAGACGCGCTGTCTGCAGGCTCAGATTTCCATGTGTTCTAAGGCCGGGCAGAGCTCTGCTGTTTTCAGCATCCTATGTTTTATGTTTGCAAAGTGTTAATTTGCAACGTCCATCATCTAAGTAATACAGTCTGTGCTAGTATACCATTACTTCTAACTAGCGGCTGGGCAAATCACATCTTAGGCTGGGAGTCTAGTCGCGTTGGATCAGAGCAGCACCAGGGGGCCTAGCACAGACTTCCAGAGACCGTCAAGGCACGGTACTCACAGTTACTTTGATCCCAGCTGGGGGAGGTCGTATGTCCGTTTTGCATTCCCGGCCAGGTCTCCGTCTGATGCTCTAAATTTGCGCCCCCGCCGTCAGTAACAACTGGCAGCGGCCGTTCCAGTTACCTCCGTATTATTGCAGCCCCTTCCACTCCTCTGGTGACAGCGCCGCGGGCAACAGCCTGCTCCGGCGTCGCCGCAGTTAATTCTGCTGTTGGTGTAAGGTGAGCGGTCCGCTGGCAGAGGCGGGGGAAAAGGGTGGCACACTACCGTCCGTCAGGGGGCAGGGCTGCCCGCAACAATCGTTGCTGTCTCTGGGCCGCACAATTAGTTTCTAGCCAGCCCCACGGCCCCCTGGCCCCACACCCAGTCCGTGGGCCCGATAGCTGCTCGCAGACTCCGTCGATCCCAGTGACGCCCCTCACACCGTATTTACCGCTCAGAACAACGGCCACCGCAGTCTGTGGGTGTGTGCTGCGTTCTCCGGTCCCACCGCTGCGCCGTTTCCTCTGGGACTCGCGTAGTTCAGCAGCCGCCACCCACGCAGCGTAGGCCGTAGCTGCAGCATCCGTCCCGATATCCTCGGTGCCGGTGACAAATAGGAGATATCTTTTGCTCCCGCTGTGGCGTCCAGTGGTAACAGAGTCACTCAAGACTGACTAGGAAGGTAGATGGCTGAGCCAGGGCATAGTTAATGACAGGATACAGGGCCCGGCTCGGAGCACAGCTAAAACACGTCCGCCATACTTGACGGTTAGCCATGCCCACCGCAACAGGATCAAATTGTTTTGCAGTTTTAGGACCCTAATTGGGGAGCACGCTCCCAATTACTACTGATACCAGTGTCAACCATGTTGCCTTCAGAAACCAAACCTCATTAATTCTGAGCCTTTTGTGCACTCACTCCTTCTAACTATTAAGTATCACTAGGCAAATCAATGTAAACATGCACTCTACACAATGCATTCATTTGTTTATTCACTCAATTCACTCAGCATAGGTATCAATTGCATCTTCATGCACAACATTGATTTCAATTTCTGTTTTTCACATTTTAATGATTTGAGATATGTTGAGGTTATTTTGTGAATCTCTGTTACACACTGTCGTGGTATAAAGAAGTCCAGAAATAACATTACAACACACACACACACAAACAAATGTGTGTGTGCCTGCCTGCGCACACACACACATCACACCACCTACACTAAATCAAATGTCAAGCCCTGTTCTGTATTGTGGTGGAAAGAAATATAGAAGTTTCTTTGTGTGAACAAGGGAGGCTACCCAGAACTCCTAGGCACGGTAAATGGGAAAACTTGCAAATGTTTGTACGGTCAAAGGAAACTATATTGTGCAAAACAACAAACAAATACTACTGTGTGATATATGCATTTATATGCACAACACGTAGTGGTATTTGATTTGGAAAAAGGGGACCCCTACATAGAACACGTAGTGGTAAACAGTACAGTGTGCTTGAGAGAGGAACGTGCTAATTTCTGCAGGGCTCACATCTTTTCATAACACATTAAAGGGGAGTGTAAATATGGGCAGTTGCAAGCTTGTATGTCAAGGTGCACATTTGCTGAACAATCAGCGGAGACCAATTGATATTACAGATACCCTATTAGTGACATGTTAGCCTTAGGTTAAATTACTTAATTTAAAAGGGGATGCTCCTGAAGATTTGAGGCACTCACAGTGTAAGCTGTGGGTGAATGTGGCAGCCCGAGCCAGAGACTGGAAATAAAGGAAACAGGTTCACTGGACGAAAGCCTCGGAAATGCCTCGCGACGATCTCCTGGTCAATAGAGCAATATGGCCGCTCAAGGAGCGCGCGGGCGGGAGAGAGAGGAACAAAAAGGAAGAGCAGCAGAGGGAGACAAGGGGCAAGTCAAAACAGGAGGCGCCAGAATCTCTGCTGCCTTAGTGGGGATTTATAGAATTATTGGGTGAAGTTAATTAAAATCTGCTCGGTGCCTGGCGTGTTGGAGATCAATTCTTGTCGCTGCTGGAACAGGGGTACTGATAAGCGAGAGAGAACAGCATTGCCGGTGTTTGCTGAACGCTAAGGTGGTGAAATGCTCGGCCTACAAAAAGCAGGAGAAAGCAAATGAAAACAAAAAACAAAAAGAAAACCAGTCCTATGCATGGAGGAATAATTGTCTCAGAAACTCCTAATCACTAAACAATACCTTGTCTACTTTGATCGAAGGAAGAACATGATTGGTTTTACATTACTTTCAGGGGGTGATATGGATTCTGTATTTTGTGTTGCAGTCAATATCTAGCAGGAGAGCTTCTTTGTGCCTCTGTTTTGTGACACTGTTACTGTACTTACTGTTCAGCGCTTTCCATCTAAAAAACCTATAATCGAACTGCTTTCATTTGGATGGTTTTTGCCGTCAAAGAGTACCTGTGAGTCTTGGAAGAGGAAAGAGATGAATATGGGGGCAGCAGTGAATGTCTTGGTTACTTACTGGTGATCTTCATTACTCTGAGTCCTGCTCTTCCTCATCCGGAGACAGGGCACCCTATATTCCACTAGTAGGAAGAAGGCTGTTTTCCCTTTTCCACACAGTGGATAGCTGTTTTTCAATTTCTATACAATTTCTCTGTCCCTATTACCCACATCAAGGCATGGCAGTGTGCCTCACTAGGGGCTGGCATGTCAGGCTCCCAACAGCTTTCCAATAGAACGCAAATAAGTGAAGAGGTGGGGGCAAAGTCCGCTGAAGTGAAGCAACATCCAGTGCACAGACCGCAGCATCACCTGCCCCACCCCAGCTACAGGTTTTAAGCTGGAGGGTCCACAGACCACTACGGCACAGAGATTCACCAGCAACAAAAAGAACAGCGAAAGGGTAAGCCACAAGACAAATAGTGACATGATATGATATAGAATACATAAGGAAAGACAATACCATATTCATAGCACAGGTCATTGGTCTCTGGATAGAGGCAGAAAAAGTAGGTGTGGCCTGGGGTGAGATGCTGGCTCATGGACAAAGGAAACAGGGCCACAACAATGGGAGTTATCGTCCAAATTGATATTACAAGTTTAGTGATAAAACCATACTCCTGATATTTTTCCCCTCAATTTTACCAGGTCCAATCAGGCAAAATTTGCTTATGATAAATGGCCCAAATAAGTGGAATAATCATGGCAATGGGGATTTATCCTATGCCAGGGCCTGTAAAATTGGGAGACAAGATATAGAGTGTAGATGGGAGTACACAGCCCCAGACGAAGGTCCCAATACCAAGGGAGTGCCCACACTTAGAATGCCAGCTGTTCCAACACTAAACATGACATGTGCCCAAAGACCACACAATGGGGCAGCACATTAATCCCTCAGGAGACTGGCTAGAAGGAAATACAAACACAAAGTGGCTCCTGAAGGTGAAATTCTACATATATTCAATCAGTAGAAAAATTGGTAGAAACTATATCCAATCACTTATACAAATTTAAAGTATACAACATTTTTGATTACCAACTCATATACGGTCCAGATTGTAAATCTAACAATAAAATACAGTAGGCATACTTTTTCATATATCAGAGTGACAATTACATGTTTATTTAACATGAATAAATCTTTTGTGGGGTCAAAAACAACAGCACTCCCCTGTTTCCACAAATAGTCGTACAGGGTCCTATGAGTTTCAGTAGTGACAATAGCATGGGCGACCACTCAGCAGACTGCGCAAATCCTTGTTACCCACTTGGTATCCTTCAGTGTAGTATGGATTATAGTCCATTAAGAAGACATTGCAGCAGTCAGTAGTCGACGTTTTTGTCTGTTATGTTATGTTATTGATGTTTTTTTAGCAGGTTAATCACCTGTGAGGGTAATCAGGCACTCTGCAGCAGCTGTCTGTGGATGTCTAATTAGTACTTGAGACAATCTTCAGGACAAAGTGTCGAGATTAACATCAATTAAGGACCTTTAATTAAAACCTGCTTACTTGCCATGAGGTCCAATCCTAAGTAAATATTTTGATTGAATGGCAAGACATTAGAAGCTAATGTACAGGTCAAAAGAAATGATCCACGCACCGCTAACAAGTCAAAAGTGGAAGCATCAATGACCGCAGCCATCACGTTATCCTAAAGATGATCTTAATTACTAATTACTGGTAAAGCTATGCATAATGAAATGCATAATGAAAACCTTGGATCTTGAAATTTGATAAAAGGAGGTTTATATTTTTTCTGTTGTTGGTGCTGCACATTTTCTTGGCTTGGAGCTGGTGAGAAAGGTCTAGACAAGGATTCATTGATGGTGGGGGTGTTTTTGTTTCACTAACTTGAAATACCTTAAAGAACTTTGGGGCTTATTTACGAGCGCCTTGTGCCAGTGGATGGTCACTTTTTGTGATGCTTCGGCGGCGCATATTGCAAATTCATAATAATGAGGCCACGCAAAGCCACTATGCGTGGTTTTGGATCGCCTCATAGATATGGAGTAAGGCAAGGAAGCGCAAATCACTGCATTGCCTTACTCTGCAGTCGGGAGGCGTTCCATGGGCGTTGCAGTGGGTTTTCCCAAGCAACAACAATGGATTTTGATAATGCCCCAGATTTACAAGATCATGTAAACCTGGGGAAGCACAACATTTTTACACCTCCTGAGGTGAGGCGTAACGAGGAGAAATATCTTTATTGCTCCTCATTTTTTCCTCTTTCTATGTGTGCTGCACTTTGCAGCACACAGAAAAAGAGGAAAGTGCCACTTAGGATTGTTTTTGTGTGGAAGGTGCCCCTTCCTGCACAAAAACAATCCTGCTGAGGATACAGGCACCCTTGTACCATGGTGCAAGGGTGCCTGCATTGGCATTAGACTGCTGGAATAGCGGCAGTGCAGTGGAAAAGTACAGGAATTCACTGTATTATTATTAATATTATTGAGGTTTTCTAAAGTGCATAGCCACCCCTAAGGGTTTCCCAGAGCAATGTATCAGTAAGGGCGACCTAGGTGCATACAACTAAAAAAATCAAATTTTTCAAATACTTTCGGAAAATGGTAAGAGAAGTGCAACTTCTCAGAGATTCCGTAACAATATTCCACATCTTATGGCCAAGGAAAGTAAAAGGAACATCCCTCCATCCGAGGTCGTTTGATTCTGGGGTCTATGTACAATGACCAATTGCTCGAACATAATAAATAAATACGCCAAATCCCCGTAATTGAGGACCTCTGAGATTTGAATGGTCTGGTAGCTCTTGCACTTTCTCATTCGCACACATTCTTGCTTCACTACAACAGGTCTATCTCCTACTCAACAAAATTCAAGTTTCCTTGCAGATTAATGTTTAAATGAAAGTCGTTTGGGAAGTCAGGAGGTCTGTGGAGTTGAAGGTATCAATGAGAGCATCAAAGACAGGTTTTGTAACCGAGCACAAGATAATAACATTGCAGTTTTGGGGATTTTGAGGTGATACTGATACGAAAGGGAAAGGTGAGGAGGTAGTGGGCTAAACTAGAAATCTGGCTCACGGAAACATGGCTTATGTCAGGCTGAATGTATAAATAGGTGTCAGAATTTACAGGATGACATGCCCAGTTTTTCACCCTTTCTAATCAAGATACTGAATAGAAATACCTCAGTTAAGAAATGAGGGGGAAATGAGGGAAAGAGTAAGACACCAGAGACACTGGTTGAGAATAGCACCAACAACTCCCTCAGATCGTCACAGAACCAACGCTTGGTAATCTTAACAAGCATTTGCAATGCAATAGGTCTCGGATTTGCGAGAGTTTAAGCTATTGGCATTGTAAATGACAATGCCTTTATTTATCTGTTTTGTTAATGAACACATAAATAAAAGGCATTATCATTTACAATGCCAATAGCTCTAACTTTGTAAATGCGGGACCTCACCAAGAAGTTCAGTGACCCACCGCATAGCCTGGTTTAACGTGTCCTAATTATTTTCTGTGCTACGGCCATAAATGCATTCCTCTGGTAAACGCCGAATGTAATCAGCCTCTTAAAATACCTAAATTAAAATATGCTGGAAGAATAGTTTCACATATTTCTGACATATGTAGCTTGCCAAGTATTGAATAGAAAAGTGTGCAGCAAATAAACAAGGAATTTTCAAGTACGAACTACAGGTATGGTCCTCTTTTTATTGTACCCATCCCAGCATGAAATATCTGGTGTGAACGGTAAAAGTAGCAGTCACTGCCCTGACAAAGGCCCTGACCTTACCCAGAGTCTGATTATATCAGCTGGGTTGCTGCTTATATGAACATATCTCGCCTGCCTGGCAGTGGGTCGTCTGGAATCATGGAAGACAGGATGTGTACGGCTGGCAGGGGGTGCACTGGAGGGTGTAGGAGTTAGGGCATTGTCGAACAGGCGCTGAGGGGGCCCAAAGGGGGTGGAGGGAGTGGGCAGACGCAGCTCGGTGCACTGCGGGCAGAGCGGGGCCCATGTTCAGACCCGGAGCTGCAGCCATGGCAGAGTTCAGAGAAAGTGCCCATCGCTCAGGCGGGGCACGAGGACGTGGAGCAGTGCGCCGAAAACACAGCTATACTTCTACTGCTCTTTGTGCCCGGTGCCTGTTGGGACACCTTGGTCTCCGGTGCAACAAGTGCTGGACCTTGGTGCAGATGCTAAGTTTGTGCAATTCACGCCCACTGAGGGGGAGACTGCATTTTAGGTGCGGCAGCGATGGGGTAAATGAACTACTACATCGTGTACTGGAGAGTGGCTAGATGCAAGGAGATGGGGGGAGATGTGTGTGCCTTAATGAGGGACTAGTAAACACTGGAGGGACATGGGGTTCGGTGATTCCTCGGGGTGCGGTTTGCAAAAGATTGTGGTTCCATTTTGCATTGTGATAAGCTTCAGGGGGGTGAAGTGAGCGGAGATTCACTTTTTAACTTAC
Organism: Calotriton arnoldi; assembly: GCA_963921515.1. Taxonomy (NCBI): domain Eukaryota; kingdom Metazoa; phylum Chordata; class Amphibia; order Caudata; family Salamandridae; genus Calotriton; species Calotriton arnoldi. Next base: position 1,550,775 of record CAWUFW010000920.1, on the reverse strand, counting down.
AGAAAAAGACTGTAAGTGACAGGACGTTGCTGTGGAGCTTCACCTGTCATCTCTGACGATGTTATAATGAGCGGCGCCGCGGGTGGAACACGTCTGAGAGCAGCTCTTTGCTGCAAGACCAGCGACCAGACGGGGCGCGCTCTCGCATACCAAAACAAGCGCACACCCTACCAAAAGAAAATACAAAACAAGCCCTGCCCACAAAAATCCCGAAACGGCTTACATAAGGATAGAGAACACTAAAGTCCGATAAAAAACAAGCACTGGCACTAACAGTGCCTTAGGGAGCCCTGTTCACTAGCTCCTCCCGGTGCACTCCACTCGGTACCAACAATGTGCACTGACCGGCCGTGTTGCGGCGATGAGCAGCATGGAGCCCTGCTTTTTTTTCTGGAAGCCTGCGAGGCTCCGATCCCCCTTTTTGGCGTTGGAGCAATTGGGGAAGCTCAGTGTTCCTCTGGCCGGTGTGCGGGACTCTCCTCGGTACACGGGAGCCCAGCCCACACTGAAGTGAGAGACGCCTGACTTCCGGTCTTTGCGACTACGTTTCGCGAGGTGGGCTTGCTAGTGACTGCGCACTATTTTTAAACAAGCATTTGCAATGCAATACGACTCGCAACTACGCGAGACGTATTGCATTACAAATGGCAGCTTCCACATTTAAAAAAGCACAAACAGGAGTGGGAGGGGCGAGGGGGGGGCAAAAAAACTGCAAACTGTGGGAGGGGGTGGGGGGGACACACAGGGCAGCAAATACTGTTCGAGTAAAGGGGCTGATAGCCTCGGAAGGAGCAAAATGACAACATAGGCGTCAGGAGGCGGGACTAAAAAGCCAAACACCAATCACAGTGCAGATTTTCCGAATAAAGCCAATCAAAAAGATGGGCGTAAAGTGGGCGGAGCTTCCCCCACTATAGTATATACAGCATCTCTCAACGAGACAGCGCATGCGCTGCCTAGTCCGAGACCTAAAAAGGAACAAAAATGCAATGCACAGACTTTAGAAAATGCTTTGATAAATGCGTAGACAATCCACCACATGTTTACCTCTCAGTTGACTCAGAAAGACTGTAACTAGCTCCAGTCGTACTGGGGTACAGGCCCAGAGACAAAAGAGGCTGAAAAAAGTAAGAAGTATTGAATACGAGAATGCAGCAGCTAGACACTCTGGAGAACAGCATCAGGATGATCAGTGCTTTGATTAGGAGTACAAAGGCTGGAAAAGTCAAGTCTTCCGGGGTCTGCACATACAGATGAACAAAAGAACCAGAGGGAGGGAGGGAGGGAGGGAGGAAGGAATCGGGAGGAGGAAAACAGCAAAGGGTAGGAAATGTAAGGCTGAGTGATGATATGTTACAGATACGTGAAGGCTGAGACAACAAAGGATAATGCTAGGCACCTGCTCAGTGAATGTGAGAGGCTTATATACTAGCACTGCCATGTTTGCCCTGGAACTCCTGCCTCCAGCCCAGCAGTGTAACAAGGCTAGCTATAATGCTACTTTTCCGTGTACTGGCTTGCCACAATCTGTGCTACCCAAGGTGTCTGGTAGCCTTCCTTGTGGATGCCCTTCACAATGTATTTCACAGTCTCTTGTGCTTGGCTCTTTCATTGACTTTTCTTAATTGAAGTGCATATACTTTTGTGGGCCATGAATTTGTGGGAAATTCTGGATGCTCGAGATTATTCACTGTGACCCAGACAGCAATGTTGCTAACATTACACTTGAGAAGGTTTCTTATATAATACACAGTATTCTGTAATCCCTGGGATCCAGCGCAATATTAGCCAACAACATTCATACACCATATACTCACTTGGGCCCATACATTCACACTACACTAATACTTACGCTGGGTGTCAGATGTACTCTTTTATCAAAGTCCCTGCTACCAATTACCTTCTGATTGAAGAGTAATAACTTACCAATGGATCCTTTGCTAATTGGGAAGTTTAAAATGAGTGACATTCATTATAGTACATAATCCTGAAATAACCACTGAGTCAGGAAGTTTTAAAATGTTTATCTAAAGTTTTAGCAGAGTAAAATACAGAAAACACGGTACTTGATTAAAATACCCAAGAAAAAGCATAGAAATGATTTTGCTAATAAATGACGGTGTTTAAGGAAGAGGAGAAGATAGAGACAGCAGCGCAACTAAAGGTTGCAGTATAGTTACCTAAATGCGAGAACCAAGCCCCTTGGCCAAGGAGTTGGAAAAGATAGGACCCAGGAAGGATGAAGAGCAAAGACTTCTTCCAGGATCAGGACAGGACCGGTGACCTCTCTACAACGACGCCTGCGCCGTTCCCCTCTCTGATACTCGACTTCTCCTCGATTCTCCCGTTCTTCCTTCTAATGGACTCCGCCGCCCCCTCCTCAGGACCTCTTCTGGACAGGGATTCAGTCTGCAATCGATCAGCTTAGCGGTCTGGAGCTCTTCCTGTCAGCATCTCCGCTCTCCTGTGCTTCGTGAAAAGCATGCTCTGACTAATTAACTAATGCTATATTCTATTATACCCTTCTACGCCCATGTACCTCCCCTTAATGTTGCTAAAATATGGGACCACTACTTCTGATTGGACAGGGACAGGGGGTGGATTCTCGCACCATATCGATTTGGCCTAAATTGTAAAGCCTATTGTCTTTACGTTCCCGCCCCTTCAAATTAATACATTCACTTTATTTCCCACCCGTCTCACGACAAATGTTATACATTTTACAGGGGAAAAGTATAATTTTGTCCTCCGGAAACATGAAGTACAGCATCTTCGGCCAATGGGTCATGGCCTTGGAAGACGTCCAAGTTGACTTCACTTGGCAGGCACACAGGACACATGCGCAGAACCATCTGTCTCTCGAGTTTCAAGTCATCAACCCAGGCCCAAGTTTACGAATTACTAAAAGTGTAAGAAGAAAATATTAAAATCACAAATAAAAAGTTTCACTGTATACCCACTTTCCCTACTCTATTCCCAATTAATTATAATACTATCCTGCATTAGTAGTATTTAAGAAAACGACAATTCAATAATGACATGAGAGCAAGCTTAAGCATGTGAAAACATTTAGCGGCCATTTTAGTGCACACTGCGCAGAAGCAGAAGTTTCCCACCAAGCAAAGAAAGACGTCACACCATGTGATCAGGTTGCGACATGCGCAATGAAGTTCCCGCACTTTATTAGACATTTTGGATTATAGACAAGCGTTATTCATTAGTAAAACACATAAGCAAGCTTCTGTCCCTCTTGTGTTTGTGAATGCAAAGGTTAGTATTTACAATACAAGTTTAATAAATTAATACTATGAGGAAGATTGCGTACAAGCAAGTTTCATTTTTGAAACCTTGCTCCATCAATCCCCTCTCTGATGGCGTTTCTGAGCCATCAAAAATACTACCCTCAATCAGATGCCAACTTCTAGCAATTCGTTTCATTCTCATTTTTACATTTTCTGTTTTTCACATCCCCTTTCAACTTTTTGTATAAATCACTTCTCCATTCTTCAAGTTCTATTTCATCTAGTTTTCTCTTCTTTCCTTTTCCTGTCATTTTATATGTTCCATTCTTTCTACAGCATTTGCACCATATTGTTATTGCCAATATTATTATTGCTATCCCTGCTAGGGGTACTAATATTTGACCTATAAGTCCTTTCCCTATATTAGCAAACCAGGTTCCAATTGACGCAATACTATTTGTCAATCTTTCCCATACACTATCAACTTCCAGTGGTTTAAGTTCTTTCTCAAGTTTAGTTATGTTCTTAATATACGTTCCAATTTCTGCACTCTTATCAGGAATATAAGTGCAACAATGTTTCGTCTTCAATAATTTACAGACTCCTCCCTCTTTTGCCAATAAAATGTCAAGAGCAAGTCAATTTTGCATTACCATAGATCTAATCGCAACCATCTCCGTATTAATCATTAGAAAACCTCCAGCAGTATCCGTTGATAAACGATCAACCACTGTAGACAATTTACATATTTTCCTTGAGTTCAGAATTATTCCCACTGAAGGTATCAATGCACCAAATATATCACCTATAATTTCTGAAAAACTAGCTCTTTTACTACGTATTAATTCGCTATTGTTTTCATTGCTCCCAGTGTTTCTTTTTACGTGGTATATCTTTGGAAAAACTATTCCAAAATAACAACTTCCATACCACCGTGCAGGAAGCCTAAAGTAAGCTTTATTCCCACATACATAATAGATTCCAGGAAAAACTGAATCTGTTCCTCCTTTGAGTCCCCAACCTCCAAGAATTAAAAAATTGTGTTCACATTCACTGGTACCGATGAAAACATTGTTATAATCAGTCTTTAACCTATGTAGACAAATTTTCCCTTTCTTTACGAAATCCAGAGCCATTGCAGCTTGAGCTTTACCAGGTGTATAACTCCCTTCCTTCTCCGCCCAAGGTGGCAACTGAGCCTTATGCTCTGAAGCTTTCTTTTGAAAATCTTGTCTTCTATCTTCTACTAAATTCAAAAATATCTTTTCTTCTTCTAGTAAAGAACATGTTAGATTGTGTCTATGTGCATTTGTTATGTCTATCGATTTCATTGTTAAGAAAAACTCTTCCATAAACTGTGCGTCTTGACTACTAAGCACTGGGTTCATACTCTTGCGAATCGGAACCTCAGAAAATATCACATCTAAGTTTGAATAATAATACTGTAGCCTACCTGTTCTATAAAATAAACTTGTTAATACACTACATGAAATGCCATTTGTCAGTGGTAAATGATGGTATGTTAATCCTTCCGCTACTGATTCAGGTAACTTCATACAGACATAACAATTACTAACTTCCATTGTGTCTACATACTGAAACAATAACTTTGTGAAAACATTTAAACTAGTGTCGTTATCAGCTATTTCATGATGAATTTCTGCCTCATCTTCTGCCATTAATTCTACTCTATTGCCCTTCATGTTTGCTGTCCTCCCTTTAGTTTCATTATTAATCTTCTTATCTATTATCATAAGGTAAGGAACTGCTACAATCAGGACTAACCATACTATAAGCACCAATACTAGACTACATACGCAGATTGCACAGCATCTCCTACAACAATTTCGTTTTGCTCTCCCAATAACTCTATCATCAGGCATTTTTCGACAAGGAAGATTGCTCTTCTTATCTCTTCTTCTTTTCTTTAGAAGATTCTTTTGTTTAGTCAGGGTGGTCTTGTTTCTTCTTCGTATGTTAGTTCTGCACTTGTTCCTTCGCCACCACTGTCACTTGACTCTGAGCTTTCAAAATCTTCAAGAATGATATAAGTCCAGTCAGGACCCTTGAATGTGTTATTCACAAGTCTCAGTCTTTTACTTTTTCTTTTTCCTGACTTTTTCTCTTGTTCAGTTTGACTTGTCACTTCAGGTACTTGTTCTGGATCTTCACTTCTGGTTGTTATGTGGTATTTTACTCTTTTAATGACACTTGGCCAATGATCTCCTTTTCTTGTTTTCTTTGTTGGCACTGTTTCTCTGTTTACGTCTTCAAAGATCTCGTTATTTTCACTGCTCAATACTGTTTTGTTTCCTTTGATTACTGCCTCTTTTGTTTGTTCTTTTTCAGGTCTGATTGGTTTCTCTTCAGTAGCTCCACAATGACTTTCAAGATGTTGACTTTGTTCCTTTTTTATTTCTTTATGTTCATTTGTATCAACCCCTTTTTCTTTAGTGAATTCTTCTTGATCTAACTGCTTCTGATCAGGGCTTATTGCACTGTGAACTTCTGCAGCCTGACCGGATTCTTCTAAACCTGTTTTTCCCTGTGTAAAGTCAATTAAATCTTCACTGTTTTGTGTCCAATTTTCTTTCCCTATCTTATTTTGTTCAGGATCTTTTACTATCTTTTCTTCTTGATCCTGAACTGCTTCTTCTTCACCTATCTGATCTTCTTCAATTTCTTCCAATTTTGTTTGATTTCTCGTTCTGTAATATACTTCAGGAACTTCTACCACTGGTATCCAATCCTGACTTGTGCTCGGTTGTTCTCCGTCAGCTTCTCTCGAACCTCTAGCCTGAGATTCCTCAGCTGGGCAACCTTCAGCTTCTTCAGTGATTGGCGTTGTCTGTGGATTCTCTTCTTCAGGTTCTGGTACTCTCTTTGTGTGGCTTACATGAATCCAATTAGGAAATCTTGCACACTTCACTGCTGTATTTGTGGTCAATATGACTTGACAAGGTCTGCTCCACCTGGGTGATAGACACGTTTCTCTGGTGTGATTCTTCACTACCACCCAATCACCAGGATTCAGATCATGTTCTAATTCAGGCTGTCTGGAAACTGCGTCTTTTCCAACCTGATGAGAGACAGAACGCACGAGGTCAGCCAATCCTTTGCAATAATCCAGAACCATATCATCAGATATTTTTACTAATTTATTTGTGGGAACATGTGTTTGTCTCATTGCTCTTCCCATCATTATTTCATGTGGGCTCAATCCTGTCGTTTTGTCCGGTATGCTTCTTATTCCCATCAGGACAAGTGGCAATGCGTCTGGCCACTCTAATGATGTTGATGCACACATTTTTCCCAATCTTGACTTTATAGTGCCATTCAATTGTTCTACCACTCCAGAAGCCTCTGGGCGATATGCACAGTGCAATTTCTGTTTGATTTGAAATGCTTCACAGATTATCTGGATCACTTCACTATTAAAGTGTTTTCCTCTATCTGATTCCAAAGATACTGGAAAACCAAATCTTGGTATGAGCTCTTGTAGCAATAGTTTTGCGACTGTAATGCTGTCATTTCTTCTAGTAGGGTAAGCCTCCACCCACTTTTGAAAACAGGCACACTATGACTAGTACGTATTTCAGCCCTCTACATGGTGGTAACTGTATGAAGTCAAACTGGAGTCTTATAAATGGGCCTTCTGCCTTTCCAATCTTTCCAAACCCAATTATCGTTTTCCTGCCTGGATTATGCATTTGGCAAGTTAGACATCTCTGGCAAAGACTCTCTGCAACAGCCCTGAATTTGGGATTGTACCAATTTTGTCTGAACAGCCTAATCATTGCATCTCTCCCTATGTGTGTGTCTCCATGATGCATTCTGGCCATTTGTGAGAGTAAACAGTCTGGCATGACTGGTCTGCCATCTGCACTGATCCACACTTCATCTTCTCCTCTTTGGGAGCAACCCACTTTGATCCACAAATTTTTCTCACTTTCATCAACCTCATCTTGCAATTTCTTCACCTCATTCCAAGTTTCAGGTGGCATATACAGCATAAGTTGGCAGCTGATTCCCATTCTTTCCACCCTCTTATTGACTGACGTTCTGGTTTTGGCACAATGTTGAGCCACCAGGTCTGCATATCTGTTGCCGACTACCACCCAGTCATCTCCTGACTGGTGTGCGGCACATTTCACCACAGCCAATTCTTTTGGTGATTGTATTGCTTCTAGCAATTCCCTTACAAATTGTCAATTTTTAATGGGGGATCCTGAAGAAGTAATGAAATCCCTCTGTATCCACAGTTGGCCAAAATCATGCACAACCCCGTAACCATATTGACTATCTGTAAATATGGTCACTCTCTGATTCCTCCCAATTTTGCAAGCTTTTATCAAAGCAATCAATTCAGCTACTTGTGCAGATTTGACTCCTGGTAAATAGGATGCTTCAACTATTCCAGTTAATTCACATACCGCATAGGCAGCAGTTAGTTTACCATCTTCATGTCTTTGACATGAACCATCGACAAATAGCTCCCTGTCTGGCTTTTTAAGAGGCTGTTCCTCTATGTCTAGGCGTGGTTTTGTACATAATTCTGTAATTTGTACACAATCATGTTCATCTTCTTCGTCATCTTTATTTGTTTCATGATATGGGTTTGGCAATAAAGTTGCTGGATTTATTATTGTACACCTTACCATGGTCACATTTTCAGCACCCATTATTATCCTTTCATATTTAGTCAGCCGACTAGGAGTAAGATGCTGAGTTCGGGTTCTTGTCAACAGAATGACAACTGCATGTGGAAAATACACTTTTACAGGATGTCCCATCACAATTGACTCGCTTTGTTCAATGCTCAAACAAGTTGCTGCCACTGCTTTTAAGCATCCTGGCAACGCGGCTGCTACTGGGTCCAATGTAGCAGAAAAGTATGCTATAGGACGTCTGTCTAGTCCATGTCTCTGAGTTAGGACAGAAAGTGCACAATTTTCTCTCTCTTGACAGAATAATGCGAATTCTCTTTTATAATCAGGCATGCCTAAGGTAGGTGCTGAACAAAGTGTGTTTCTCAATTTTACAAAGGCTTCTACACTTTCATCCTCCCACTCAACAGGGTCCTTTGCTTTCTTTTTCGTCATGTTAATTAAGGGCTTAGCTAACATGGAAAAATTTGGTATCCATTGTCGACAGTAGCCTACTATTCATAGGAACATCCGCACTTGTCTTTGGGTTACAGGCATTTGCATTCTCTTTATTAATTCTACTCTTTCAGAGGTTATTCTTCTTTTTCCCCTCTCAATTTGATGTCCCAGATATTTAACAGCTGTCCTGCAAAACTGTAACTTTTCAGGTGAGACTTTATGCCCTTCCTCAGCCAAGAGATTTAATAATGCTATGGAATCAACAACACAGTCTTCTCTGGTGGTTGACGCCACCAATAAGTCGTCGATATATTGGACTAAGACTGAGCTTCCTGGCATCCCTAGTTTTTCCAGGCACTTTTTCAGTATCTGGTTGAAGATGGAAGGACTTTCTGTGTACCCCTGAGGAACACGATTCCACACATAGACTCTGTTCTCAAATTTAAATGAGAAAAGATACTGGCTGTCTGGATGCAATGGTATTGAAAAGAATGCTTGACACAAATCAATTACTGTGAACCATCCTGCATTCCAAGGGATCTGGTATAGAATTACTGCAGGATTTGGTACTATGGGACAACATAGTTCCACAATCTTGTTTATTTTACGCAGGTCTTGAACAATCCTATATTTTCCACTAGGTTTCTTTAGTCCCATGATTGGTGAATTACATGGGCTACTCATTACTTCTTTTAGGATGTTTTGTTCTACCATTCGTTTTATTTCTTCAATGACTCCTGCCTTTACTTCTGCACTCATTTTGTACTGTCTGGTATTTGGGAAAATTGCACCTTCTTTTACCGTAATTTGAACTGGATCTATTTTTGCCATAAGTCCTACTTCTTTTCCGGAGAAATCCCATACTATTGGGTTTACTGTACCTTTTAATTCTTCTGGTAACTCATCTCTTGTTATTAACGAAAACATTTCGTCTATTTCTGTACCTTGTTTTGCAACCATAATTTTATATACATGGTCCTCATCTGGTGTCTGAACTGCCACACCATCTGGCATGCAGAAAATTGTACAGTTCATTTTGCACAATAAATCTCTACCTAATAAATTCACTGGGCTAGAATCGCACACTACAAATTGGTGCATTTCTCTGAAGTTTCCTATTTTGACTTCCATTGGTTCTGTAAGAGGTGTTCTAATTCTTTGATTAGCTACCCCTACTACTTGGATATCTTCACCAGAGAGAGGAAGGTCTGGGATCTCTGCTGATCTCACCGTAGACCTGGTAGCACCAGTGTCCAAAAGGAAAGTAATATCATTACCTTTCACATTTCCTTCAACATATGGACCAGACTGATCTACCTGTAAGGATGCGCCAAGTACGCACTCCTTCTTCCCCTCTCCTAGGCACCGTCATGAGTTGAATTCACAGTAATTGTCCTGCAAAAGAAATTGTGATGTCATATAATCATTCTTACCACTCCCTCCTGGGTATCCAATGTCTGTACCGTGCTTTGCTCTGCTTACATTACCCTGAACAGGTGGAGGTGGTAATTGACTCTGGGGATTTACACCCTGCTGTGAGTCATTCTGCGTCTGTAGATTTAAGTTTTGATTTGGGCCATTATTATTCCGAATCTTTTTACATTCGTCCTTCCAATGCCCCAATTTTCCGCATCCATGACAAGGAAATTTCTTTTTAGCTTCTTCTCTACTCATTCGTCCTCTAACTTTTCCACCATTTCCCGTATCACCACTCGTTCCAGAATCTTTTCCTTGATTTTCACTCAGATTTTCCAAATTAATTCCCTGCTTTTCTGCCATTTTCACCTGAGCCCACATCACCTTTTCTTGTAATTTCTTGTGTCTATCCTCAATATCGTCTCCACAATATTTTGCATACTTCAGAATCTCATCTATGGGCTTTCCCTGCCAACACAGCATGTGTTGTTTAATCATCTGGCAAATCTCTGGCTTCAGACCGTAAACAAATCGATACACAAACTGACTCATGTTTTTGTCTCCAATGTCCTCGAATCCACTATACTGTTTAAACACCTGCAATAAACGCTCATAATAGGAATGTACTGTTTCACTGGCTTCTTGGGTAGTTAGATCTATTTTCACCCAATCTGTTTCTTTCGGGGGTATTTTCCCTTTCAGGTATGTTATTACCTGCTGATACTTTTTCATTACATCATTTGACGGGGCACCTGTCTTTGGATCTCTGGAATATTCATCACTAGGCCAATCGACTGTAATTTTACAATCTGTCCACAAATCGGCAGGTACCACTATGTCAAACAGACCATCTAATTCCTTCAACAATACCTTTGACACCTTCACAAACCTTTCAACCTGCTTGTACCATTCAATTGGCTTTTCCCTCAGCTTTGGAAAATCATTCGTAAATGATAAAATATCCTGTCTGCTCCATGGGACATGTACATATCCTCCTCCCGCAACTTCTCGCATTGGATACATTTGATCTGCTTTTCCTGCTTCCTTCATCACATATTCAGATGCTGTTCTACTTGTTCGTGCTTCTTCCTTTTTCTTGGCCCACCTAGATCTCCATTTATCTAGATCTCCCCATTTTTGTAAAACTAACATTAATTCTCTTATTTGCAGTCTTCTTCCAGATGCATTCATATTTTCTAAATCTTTGTCTGAAAATTCTGCTCTATAGGGTTTCTGTAGTACTTTTGATCTCCCTATTTCAATTCCCATCTGTAGTGCTAGATTGGATAATTTTTCATGAAATATCCTTACATTTCTGGTGATACTCCTACACAGGAATAATAATTCTTCTTCATCATAGGTATTTAAGCGTTCTAGTCCTACATTTCCTGCTATTATTTCTTCTAATTCGACTTTTAATTTATGGATATCCAGTACTTTTGGAGGTGTGCACTGTTTAACTGACCCTTGTACCCATCTTTCTAGATCTTCAGGTGTTACTATGGTAGCACTTTTTGCTCCTGATGAAGTTACTAAACTTACATCTTTTGAACCTCCAGGTACATCTTTTCTTGGAGTACTATTTACAGAACCTCGAATAGGCAAGTCCATGAGTGATATTGTGGATTCACAGTCACTAAATTGATCCTCAATTATAACTGGAGCTTCAGGTCTGGGATTACTCACAGGAGTAGGTGCAAGTATGGGTGGTGGACAATTTCCCTGAGTACCATATAATGGAACTACTGGACCAATTGTTACAGGTATGGTCAACGAATCAGGATGTACTTTTATCTGAGTTATTTTCTGTATTAATTCTGTTCTAGTCTTTTCTAAGGCTTCTTTTTCTTTGTCATGAAGTATTCTAGTCGGGGTGAACTCATGCATTACCTGTGGCACTAATGGAGTTTTTGGTGGTGCACTTGGGGTGCATCCACTTGTCCCTTCCTGATATGGTGGGGGATTTCTTAACATTTCCTCTATAAATTCGTCTTCAGATTCCTCATTTCTCATTAAATGTTTTGTCTTTTCTGTACATTTGCCTCCTGATTTCTCTCCTTCTGTGAATAATGGATACAGTCCCTCTGTAATCATTGCCCTTCTCCATTGTTTCATCTGACCCTCTCTAGACTCACGTAAATATCTGGGGTAAAATCCTGGGTAACTCCTATTACTTCTAGATCTATCCCGCTCAAATGCCTCGGTTTCCCATTCTTCTCGTGCTTCGTACTGAGTTAATCTAGGTCTGGGTTCTAAGTCATTCATCCTCAATCTCAAGTTCTGAAGAATTCGCCCATTGAACGTGCCATTCTGGGGAAATGCTAATATTGCATCATTTTTGGTGTATTCTATCCAATTCTCCATCCATACACAAGTATGATAACCTCTCTCCATCATCATAAATGATGCTGGCGTTTTAGCTGGTGGAATAATAATTCCTTCTCTAGTTTTGATTGGTTTGTCCTTTTTAAAATAATTCTTAATCTTTTGTAAGAATGACAATTTTCTCCTTTCTCCGTACATTCTATCTAATCTTCTGTGTACAAAATTATATTCTGCAAAACCTAGGAATCGCCTATCCGGACGAGTTCCTGTTAAAGTCGGATCACGTTTTAACATGCAATTCTTATCCACTAAGAATTTTGCTTCTATAATTTCGACCAATCAAATGTCTGCTATCTTTTATTTCCGAGCCAATCCTTGCATGACCTTTTGATGACGTTTCTCTGTCAACCCCTCCTTTACAATCTGCTCTTTTCTGTCCTCGCTGGTTTAACCAATCCCAGCGTGGCTCCTGTGACGTCAGTACTACTCCTGACTACTGACCCCTCCTTTACAAGTGTCTCTCCACACCCGCTGTTTCAACCTACCACAGCGCGGCGTTTTGTGATGTCAGCTCCCTCTCCGGCAACTGACCCTCCCTTTACAAAAATGTACGCAAACTTATTTTCTCTATAAATCTTAATTAAATTTCAGTAACAACATAAAACATTCGCTATCGTGTCAGTTTCCACTATTTTCGAAAAAGATAGTTTCTTCCACCCTTTAGTAAAACCTTTTCGTTTACTAATACATACACTACGAGTAAAACACTTCCGTCTACTCTTCACACAAGCTCCAGAAGTACCTGTTACTTCTCTAATGTTACCCTTACTAGGTGATATAACATCAAATTTTTATCAGTGTACCCTTTTTGCTATTACTCACACGCATAGAGTCCCTAACGAGTACTGAAAGTCCTGCTTAACTTCTCAGTACTATTTCTGCCTGACAGATAACCTCACTGCAGTATGGCTTCCACTTGCCACCCACTATTCTTTTTACCTACCCCGGGGTATTCTGGACAACATGTAACAAACTCTAAATTTTAAACGGATGTTAGTTCATAAAAATACAAATAAAATTCTCATTACCCAATTAACAAAGAGTAACAAAAACCGTCCTCTGCTTACCAGAAAACTGATCCAGCGCAATATTAGCCAACAACATTCATACACCATATACTCACTTGGGCCCATACATTCACACTACACTAATACTTACGCTGGGTGTCAGATGTACTCTTTTATCAAAGTCCCTGCTACCAATTACCTTCTGATTGAAGAGTAATAACTTACCAATGGATCCTTTGCTAATTGGGAAGTTTAAAATTAGTGACATTCATTATAGTAGATAATCCTGAAATAACCACTGAGTCAGGAAGTTTTAAAATGTTTATCTAAAGTTTTAGCAGAGTAAAATACAGAAAACACGGTACTTGATTGAAATACCCAAGAAAAAGCATAGAAATGATTTTGCTAATAAATGATGGTGTTTAAGGAAGAGGAGAAGATAGAGACAGCAGTGCAACTAAAGGTTGCAGTATAGTTACCTAAATGCGAGAACCAAGCCCCTTGGCCAAGGAGTTGGAAAAGATAGGACCCAGGAAGGATGAAGAGCAAAGACTTCTTCCAGGATCAGGACAGGACCGGTGACCTCTCTACAACGACGCCTGCGCCGTTCCCCTCTCTGATACTCGACTTCTCCTCAATTCTCCCATTCTTCCTTCTAATGGATTCCGCAGCCCCCTCCTCAGGACCTCTTCTGGACAGGGATTCAGTCTGCAATCGATCAGCTTAGCGGTCTGGAGCTCTTCCTGTCAGCATCTCCGCTCTCCTGTGCTTCGTGAAAAGCATGCTCTGACTAATTAACTAATGCTATATTCTATTATACCCTTCTACGCCCATGTACCTCCCCTTAATGTTGCTAAAATATGGGACCACTACTTCTGATTGGACAGGGACAGGGGGTGGATTCTCGCACCATATCGATTTGGCCTAAATTGTAAAGCCTATTGTCTTTACGTTCCCGCCCCTTCAAATTAATACATTCACTTTATTTCCCACCCGTCTCACGACAAATGTTATACATTTTACAGGGGAAAAGTATCATTTTGTCCTCCGGAAACATGAAGTACAGCATCTTCGGCCAATGGGTCATGGCCTTGGAAGACGTCCAAGTTGACTTCACTTGGCAGGCACACAGGACACATGCGCAGAACCATCTGTCTCTCGAGTTTCAAGTCATCAACCCAGGCCCAAGTTTACAAATTACTAAAAGTGTAAGAAGAAAATATTAAAATCACAAATAAAAAGTTTCACTGTATACCCACTTTCCCTACTCTATTCCCAATTAATTAAAATACTATCCTGCATTAGTAGTATTTAAGAAAACGACAATTTAATAATGACATGAGAGCAAGCTTAAGCATGTGAAAACATTTAGCGGCCATTTTAGTGCACACTGCGCAGAAGCAGAAGTTTCCCACCAAGCAAAGAAAGACGTCACACCATGTGATCAGGTTGCGACATGCGCAATGAAGTTCCCGCGCTTTAGCGGACATTTTGGATTATAGACAAGCGTTATTCATTAGTAAAACACATAAGCAAGCTTCTGTCCCTCTTGTGTTTGTGAATGCAAAGGTTAGTATTTACAATACAAGTTTAATAAATTAATACTATGAGGAAGATTGCATACAAGCAAGTTTCATTTTTGAAACCTTGCTCCATCACCTGTACAAACGTCCGTCTCTAAATTTCTTGATAATCGATGACTAGTGACACACCCAGTCACCGATTATAAAGAAAAGACATCAAAATTCGGCTATTGTAAGTTATTATAGTCCGGCTCTGATGTCACAATGCCTGCTGGTAGAGCCAGCAGCTGAGGTAAAAGGCAGGTTAGGTCATAAAGCATAATTGAAGCAGCTGTTTAAAGCAACAAAACGGAATGTTGCTTTTCTTTCTTCTGTTCTATTTCCTAGCTTACAGTGACAAGCAGAGTAAACATGTTTCATTTTTGCACTCCTTAGCTAGTTAGAGAAAAGCTAGAACCTTTCTGCATGTTTCTATTTCTACACATTGCAAGAGACTGCCCCTTTTTTTAACTGACTTGTATTGAACTGTTTCTAATATCTGTTTCCAAGAAATATCTAACAGGTTTTTGATGTGTTTACTTTTGCACTGGAGATTTTATTTTTATTCTTCTTGTTTGCAAACATGCTCGCTCTTTCATATGAAAGAGCTGTGCCCCAAGGTTTTAAGTGGTTTGTGGGAAAGGTGATGGTGTGACCATGTATTATACGGGATCAAGTACCCCCTGGGTACTCGAACCCAAATAATACATTTTTCATATGAAACATATAATGCATTTTTCATATGAAAGAGCTAAGCACCAAGGTTTCAAGTGGTTTGTGGGAAAGGTGATGGTGTGATCATGTATTATATGGGATAAAGTACCCCCTGGCGTACATTATAAGGATATTGCAAGTCACAGTGGAGTTCCATAACTGTAGAAAGGAACTCGCCCTTCCGTCTCCTTCTTCTATGTAGTTATGTAACTACTTGGTGACTTCCAATATCCTTATAATGTACAGCAGATGACACTTATCCCTTATATTATCCACAAAGCAGCTAGTACAACCACGAGAAAAAAATCTATTTTTAGATGAGACTACTTTGTTTATTTTGCTTGTAAGAACTCATATCATCAATAGATTCATACACCGAGAGAGGCAATTGTTGAGTCACCTCACCCATGGCTTGTTGTAAGTATCATCCCCGTGTTTGATGAGCTCATATTATAGCCAGTGGAGATTCAACTGTCAGTTGTGACCGAGGGAGTTTTTATCTTTATAGCCATCCAGCCATATCATTGGAACATAAGCTGCACAAGTCCACCTCAGTAGAGGCATCCTGTTTTTTATGTTATTATTACCATTGCCAAGCATAAACAGTCAAGTATCCAGCTGACCGTTTACTGCAATGAAGATACAGTGGAAATGTCACCAGGATCCCGAACAAGGATGTTGAGCAGCAGGAATATGGCAGGAACCACTGGTAGCAGCCGATGGGCGCTGCTGACCATCTGTACATGTGGTGCTGATATGAGAACTACTCTGATAGGTGTGGTAGCTCCAGCAGTACTTCTCCCTGATATCCCCTCCCTGTGCTTATTTTGTAAAAGAACGAGTGATAGTGCCCAAAGATCTGATCAGAAACCCATGACTGGTGCTATTAAATGCTGGCATGCCGAATACCAAGGCTGTGTAGTCATGAGACAGCTTCATAACTCTTTAATCCACTACCAGGCCATCACTGCCCTTTATCTCAGCCTTGGAGCTTCCTGCTTTCTTCCTATGTGATGATTTTCCCATCTTTCTCTCGCTCCTTTTTTCCCCTTTGTTTTTTTGTTTCCTTCTCATGCTCTAGGTAAATGTCTGATGAGGAAAAATAACTGCTGTCTCCAATAATGAATGCCGGTGGGCTCCACCAGCAACCACCAGCTCAAAATAAGCACTGCACCTGGCACCTAGTGGGTGGCACATATCTCCTGTAGAGATCATCCAATTGGATTCCAGAGAAAAAGCTTTTATAACACTCCCATAAATGCACTCTGTTTGGATTCAGCATATGCTACTCTTGCTGCACATGCTACAAGCAACATCCATCCATGGGTGTCCGTGCAGCAGTGCACACACCCCAACAGCAGTACATAGCTCATACTCTGATATGATGTTACAGCTTGTGGTCACTGATGGCTGTGGGTCTTTGGGGATAGGCTGGCCTGACTTGCGGCGCACCTGCACATCACCCAGTACCACAACAATGACATCTGCATACATTGAAAGCCCTATACCCCTACAACCCATACTGGTAGCACATGTCCAGCAGCAAGATTCTACTTCCTACTTGACCAGCAAGAGTTTGCATTGAGCCTCAGCACTAGATGATCAGTCCTGCTTGGGTAGCAGAACTGGTAGGAGCTCCTAATGATACAGCCCATGTTGTTGGTTGAGCAGAGAGATGGAGTTTAAGGTGTGTTTCCATTTTGACTGGACAGAGCCATCGGATCATCACTGCTCAGATGGGCAGCTGGGCAGACAGGGCAGTGTTTAAAGACAGAATCAGTCTGTCATTTGACACTGTTTTTTTCATCTTTCTCTTCCTCCTCTGTTCACCCTTCTGTGTTTTACTCTCTCTTGCTCTGAGTCGAAGTCGTATAAAAAGAAAAAAGTGGCAGTCCCCAAAAATGAGTACTGGTGGGTCCCACCTGCAACCCCCAGCTCAAATTAAGCATTGCATACAAGAAAACAAGAATAACTAAGAAATTAAATATCTGATTGTTAATAGAAAACAGCTAATAAATCAAGGAGACTTCCTCAAGTTCAGGGATACTTTGGCTTTCTATGTATTGAGACCACATGACAGCATGAGCGATGTTCTCATTCCCACACTAGATCCTCATTCGTACATGTGTAACTTTGGAGACATATTCTTCTACGCAGGGGCAGTGCCTACAAAGGAGAAAAGCTCCCTCTTTCTCCCTGCACTTCTAGACCTCCCTCTTTCTCCTGGGCTCTCCCATACTGCTCTTGTTCCACCCTTCCTCTTTCCCTGGCCTCCCACAGCAGCCATATCAAAGCCCCAATACACCTCATGGTGCTGAGGGACACATGGTCATTTCACCCCAAGTATGAACAATTGACTTTGTCAATGCTTGCTTTAAGTGCCATTTACTTTTTTTCAGCTCTTGGTCCTGTAACGTCAGATAGGACGCATTGTGTTTTTCCCCTTTACACTAATCTGGGTAATACATTGAAACATGAGCTGTGTGAGTCCACCTAGTGAGAAGTTTCCTTGTGTCTCCCTCTGCCCTGCCATGTTTTTGTTCCCACATGGGAAGGAAAGATGCCTTCTGCATGGCGTCATCAGAGCAGCAGTGATTGTTTGATTACCTCTGGTGTCACCCTGGAGCATGGGGGCTTTTAAGGACTGTTACCTGCATTTGAGCCACAATGTTAGAGCCTCCTAGGTGTGCCCATTGATGTCCCGTCGCGATACCCCCTGCAGAAATAGTACACGAGCTCTTCATTCCATGTGCTACCATGGCCCTGGTCAGTTCTGCTTCTCACAATGTCACTCAATGAAGAAGATGCTGGGGTCCAATGTTGATCATTATCTGCTTCTGTTGCATTTTAGAGGGCATCTGTTAAGAAACATACTTCATATTGCTACCCCTAGCTCTCTCAGAGAATGCAGACAGTAATAATCAGTTAAGCGAGTGGCAAACTTAATATATGGCACACACCACTTCTTCGTGTGTGAATTGTCTCAATTTTTTGACTACACAGTTTGAGTTACCTTATGGAAGACCTGGTTGTCAATGATGAGTTTGATTAGCAACTACTAACTCCCATCCGGGGAAAGCATTTGTTAAATGAAAAGGAATCAAAGCTTTCCAATGTCCTTTTTTTTACAGCTCACTGAAAGTAAAAGCTTTCAACCTTTTTAACATTTTATTTAATTCACAGCTTCCAGCAATGGAGCCATCCAGGCTAATCTCTACAGTTGCTCAGGATTCCAACTGGCCCTTGAAGGGTTAGGGAGCGCCATTGCTTTACTTCCAGGCTCCACCATATTGACTCCCAGTAAACCGAAGAATTCATCTGTGCCTCTCAGTTTCACTATCTCAAGGCGCTTGTTACATAGTGCATTAGGGTCACCCTGCGACTCCTACAAACCTCATGGCAAGGCCGCTTGCGATAGCCGAGCCTCTCACCTTTACTTCCTGAATCTGCTTTGGAATCAGGAACACCCTGCTAGCTCCAAAGCCTACTGTATATCTGTAGCAGGAACATTTCTATATCCAGATGAGACAGAGGCACTTCCTCCAGGGCAAAGTTCCCGTTCACATGTCAGCTCCACTAGTGATCTCTAACAAAACAAAACCCGTATTGCTTTGTGAACTTTTGCATAGTGGATTCCTTCACAGGGTGATCTCTGGCTAAATTATTTTGAGTTGCCCCGGTAGGGCTGCCAACCTGGAGATTGGGTCCCACCTTGCATGCACAAACGGGCCTCTTCCCCAGGAAATGAGGTCTTTCCCACCAAGTGGATTATTAATGTATCTGGCCTCTGCAACCCCTGTTGTAGCTGCTGGCACAATTTTGGCTCCAGTCCATCCCCCCATCTTTCCTAGCACGCCCATCCAGAGGAGTTCAGTGATAAAGACCTTGTCGTTCGTTGTCCTTGCCTTTGCCCCTTAAAAAGCCCTGGGCACTAAGGAGTGGCCCATTGCCCCATACTCTTCAATCCCTGAATAGAACCAAGAACAATTAACATCATAGTTACAAACTTTACTCCACCTTAATTAATTCCACGAGCATAGTCTGCAATGTGTCATGTCCCAAAGGGTCAATGTGTACATACTTTGTCAACACACACTGCACACCAGGGCACACAAGCTTATTTGCTAGTGGAAAATTATTGCAGCCATACATCCGCTGGATGTTGCCAGAGGATGCGATGGCAACCATCCTTCATGTTTAAACATATGGTAAAGAAGAGGTTAACTTTTTTACATTCTGTGTAAATCATTACGACAAACGAGCACACTAATATTTTGGGCGAACCAACCTTTGTCATACTAACTCCAGACCGCAGGGGCATTACCTTCATCCCGCCAAAGGCTGCAATGGCAGCCATCATGGACGCAAGTCCTAGCAGGCTCAGTTTGTACCGTATTTGGGGGCATATTTACGTTCCCTGGCGCAGGTTTCATGTGGCGCAGGGGTTTACTACGTGACGCATCTCCCTAGATGCGTCACGTTGTAAATATAGCGCAACGCGGCGCATGGTTTTCGTCGCCGCTGCGTCACATGCGTGACGCAACGGCGGCGCAAAAGTGGCGCAAGGGGCTTGTAAATATGCCCCTTAATGTTCACAGCAGCCAAAAACTCTAGCTGCAGCAACAACTGCCCTTGAGAAGAAAGCTACAAAAACCCATTGACCTAGGCCTTGCAGGTTCCCACTGGAAGATGCAATGCAACCTCTCCTTTGCGATTCAGGTTTTTACATACAGTTTGCAAAGATCCGACTGCCACTGTCCTATTGCTATAAAGTCTCCCTTCAGGAGGAACTTTCTCAAAACCTGTTGTGACCTTTCTACCCAAACGCAGCCAGTGGATAGATTTCTTCTCAGGTAACAGGCCTTTGCTATTGCCATTTGCATGACTCATCTGAGCTGGAAGTGACAGGCAGTGTCGTAGGGAGCACCCCCCTCCCCCACCCCTGCTCCCCCAGACCATCCCACCCTCGCTCGGGCAGCTTAAGTGGGGGTAGCCACAGAACTCTATGGCCTTGTAATCGGGGTCCCACTAAATATTGATACATTTTATATTTTGCCTCTTATGTTTGCAGGCCTGCTGACAGAGGCTCATAAAACGATTTGGGGACGAGCAGGGATGAGAGGTGGAGGTCTAGAGCTGCTAAAAGAGCCAAGTGCAGGAAAGGAGAGAGAAAAAGAAATTATGAAAATCTTATACTAACAAGAAAGAAATGACCAGGAAACTAAAGTGAGTGGGGGGACATGGGGAAGGGGGGTGAGATAAGAAAGAAAAAATTGTTTGTGAAAAAAAGTATGGTAGCTAGAAACTAGTAAGTAAGAAAGCATGAAGGGTGAAAAGAATAGTGGAAACAAGGAAGGAAATATGAAAAGAAGGAAGGAAAGGTGAATTGAGAACTGCAAGAGAGGAAAGGTGAAAACAACTAAGAAGCGTGCAAGGATGAACGGTTGGAAAGATGCAAGTTTGGATAGATGGGTGAAAGGATCAATTAACAAAAGGTTGTAAGAAAGGATGGAAGATTGGATGAAAAGCTGTAAGCATAAATTGATAGAAGAGTGAAGGGATGGACAATCAATGTGTGAAGGGAATGGATGGAATGATGAAAGGATGGATAGACGGTTGAAAGGAAGGATTGATGAGTTAAAGGCTGGATGAATGAGTGCACCAATGGATGGAAGGTATGTCAATGGATTGTTGAAGTAGTGAAGGAAGGAGGAAAGGCTCAAAGAATGGATGGATGGAAGGGTGGGAGGATGAATAGATATATTAAATAATGTACAGGTGAAGAGAACTAATCTAGGAAGTGTTGGCTTACTGTTTCTCTCACTCTGTGTCATTGGAATTTTGGTTCAAAATTGGGGGTATTTTAATTTTCTAGCTACTCCCTTGCTGAGAGGCTTGCTTTACATTCTAGATGAACGCCAAGTACCCTTGTATTTAGGGGTGGTATGCCTTGTAGGTCTTTAACAACTTTACCAGACGGAAACTGTGATCCTCGAATCGTCTTACCTGCAGTCATTACTTTTCCTATATGGTCAGTTTAAGATCACCTTACTCTCAGCTCTGCCCGACCATTCCCCGAAGCGAGGACTCAACACTTCTAAAACCCCAACCGTGGTAGCATTTTTTGTCTTCTCTCCCATTTGCAAGACCTAAATGTGAGAAAGCATGCCAAGGAGAACATGTTTGAGAACATTATTTCCTCAACTTGGGACTGGCAGACAACTCTCAGTGCAACAACCAGCCCTCTTAGGGTCTTGAAGTCAATAGCTACTCTCTCATCTAATGCTTTCTCCTCCTGGCTGGCTCAGCCTTTTCGGGCTTTCATTATGAGGAATCTCACTGTGGGTTTAGCTTCCCGCAAGCCGGTACTCTGTATTGGCAATGCATTTGAATGAATGAATGAATGAATGAATGAATGAACGAAAATTTGCAGATTACAACTGCTGCTTCATTCGAAGCGTCCTGGCGCTATGTCGGTGATGGAATGGCTTTTCAGTATTTTGGACATGTCTCTACCATAATTCTCTTCGAATTCTGGCATTGCACACGTGTGTAGTCTCAAAAACCTTCAGGGAAACCGCATAATGAACACTTTATAAATCACCATGTAACTGACATATGTTAAAAATGTAGTAGGAAAAACGTGCATATGTTCATTGTATACAAATGACGTGCACGCCACCAGGAGGCCGCTTTGGTGCCACCAAACAATAATACTGAGCTATATTTTGCAGTGGAGAGAACAGCTTGTACGATGTTGGCTTATGATTATTTTTCTCGAACTTCTTATTTCACCAGATGGACACTTTAATTCCAGAAACGGATTGGTTTTCTTCTCTGGTATTTACTCCCAGATGCTGCTCCCAGGGTCCATTCTCCGAGCTTGTCATGAAAGGGCCACTTCTGATGCGAAATGCGGTTCTTTTATTTAATCAATTCACGCTGCACAAAAGTCATTATCAAACTGAATGCAAACTGATTGTACAGAGCAAACTGTCCATCGTTCATCCTACCGCTTCTGAATAATGTGTATTTTGATGCCATTCAGACTGAATTAAACCCCAGCAGACCACGTGCCTTGCCATTGTGTGCTGTGAATGCCGCGGCTGGCCACCCAGACAGGACCACAAATAAAAGAAAGACAGGCATGAAAAATGATATTTCTGCCACGTGGCCTTTATCCAGCTAAGAGGGAAGCACCAATGCTGAACCGAAGGGGGTGTGGGGGTGAAACTCATAAGTACGCTGGTGGGTAAACAGGCAAAGTGGACCCAGGGAAATGCAATTATGGGAGAAAATAGAGAAAAAAAAAACAGGTGGTAAATTGTTAAACAGCACACAGGGGCGATCAACTTCTGCAAAAAGAACACTCAACACAAAATGGTTTGAGCTGTGAGGTAGGTGGCTGGCGAGTGTGCCGAAATGAAGAGGTGGTAATTGCACACAGCTGGCAGAGAAAGAGAATGAACATGATTAAGTTAGATGGAATCAAGGCAAAATTATAGAGAATGAAGAAATAATGAAAGAGTTTAGCGACCAAAGAGTGTTTTCTTTAATCCAGGAAAGTTACGTGGGAGCGGCGTCAAACAATGCGAGTGTTCTTTTCCACGGTGCGTTCACGCACGAGGGCAGCAGGGGTTCTGGCCCCGGAAGCCTTTTGACTGGAAAAAAAACTAAAGGAAATATTCATCTTAAAGGTGAGTCTATTCATCGAGAGCTGCGGAATGGATTAATTTAGGTAATTTCAGGGAGGTGCGTGCAACATTTGAACTTTGAAAATATGTTTTGCGCTATTGTTCTGTTTTCCTCGGGGGCGTGTGTGGTAACCCTTGAAAATTAACCTCTTCAGCGAAATGTGCATTACGTCACAGCCTGCACCATGAACACGTACGTACCGTGCAGAGCAGTGGCTCTGGTTATAAAGACTTTGGGGCATATTTACAAGGAGCTATCGCCTAGTTAACTGCACTTTATCGCAGCCAAAGTTGCGATAAAGTTATCACCCCATTCACAAGCTGGTGTTAGCCCATAACACCAGTTCACACGCGATAGCAGCCGCAAAAAACATCGCCATGGATGACCCCGGCAACTATCGCTAATGAGATGCAGAGCAGGAATTCCCTTGCAAAAAGCCGCGAAAACACCACTCCGCAACATTCTCAACGACCAGCCAGATCCGCGATAAGACCACAAAACAGGCGATAAGGCGCGTTAGCAGCAGGAAATTAACACCTGCTCTGACCTGGTGCAAAGTCGGACCACAGCCTGCACCACAAAATGGAGCCCAGCCCAGAGCCACACCTGAAGGGCAACAGATGCCATGGAGCCACTGATCATGCAGCTCGGAGCCCCAACAGAGCCACAACACCCACCTCCACCACCCCCAGGACCCCCCCTCCCTACCCCCCCGGCCAAAGACATGCCACATCAACTACACGGAATCATGTACCAAATAATCCGCCTGATGTCGCACAATCACATTTGATGACATGCATGTGTCGTCACAAAAATGAGCATCACACATTCACCTTCAATGTAACAAATGAAAATGTATTCAAAGAAACACAGAACAGAAATGAAGACACATGGCCGCTCCCCTCGGGACAATCCGTAGGTCACACCCTGCAATACAAAAATCATGATGAGAAGGTGTGTCTTGCGCACATCAATGGACAGAGAGAGAGCGAAGGAGAGAGAGAGAGAAAGAGAGGGAGCGAGAGAAAGACGGACAGAGAGGGGGAGCGAGAGAAAGACGAACAGAGAGGGGGAAGACGGACAGAGAGGGGGAGTGAGAGAAAGACGGACATTTGAGGGGGAGCGAGAGAAAGACGGACAGAGAGGGGGAGCGAGAGAAAGACGGACAGAGAGGGGGAAGACGGACAGAGAGGGGGAGCGAGAGAAAGACGGACAGAGAGGGGGAGCGAGAGAAAGACGGACAGAGAGGGGGAGCAAGAGAAAGACGGACAGAGAGGGGGAGCGAGACACAGATAACAGAAGAGATGGACAGGGGGGGAGTGCCGACAATGCGCACCCAGGCCACACTGCTCACCTGCTGCCACCGGTGTGTCTCCAACCACGCGCCGGTATGTAGTGCAGTTCACCAGGTCACACATCTGAAACAGAGCCGTCATCTGAAACTTAGTCTAGATACATGAATGACAAAGTACATACAATTGCACAAGACATCATCGCCTGTCCGCCCCTGCGCACCCACGCAGATGTACCCCAGCCCCTCCAGTCGCCCAGCGGTGCATGCCTGCCCCTGCGCACCCAGGCCTCACTGCTCACCTTCCGCCCTTAGCGTGTAGCAATGAGGGCCCACCACTTGCTGCTGCAAGGCACATGCCCGGGCCCGCGGACATGGCACCCTCCACATCATGCAGCCCCGCTGCGCAGGCCACCAGGTCTCACATATGATTCTGGGTCTTGATTTCGCCCTGGCAGAGGACATACCAGTGCACCCGGCATCATCGCAGGCTGCACACCCGCTCAGCCCTTGAGGTGCCACTAACTCTGTGATCCGGGATGCGATGCCACGTGACGGTAGGCCCGCGCTGCCCGCTGGCTCTGGCCTACACTGCGGTCCAGCAGGGCCCACAAATCCTGAGCAGTCCGGACGGCCGGGACGGGGCATCATCGCAGGCTGCACACCCGGTCAGCAATTAAGGTGCCCCTACCTCAGTGCACCCAAAGTCACCGTACCGTGGTGGTGTGCCTGTGCCGGCTGCACTGTATCCGGTGCCACCAAGTCTGTGTCCCAAAGTCATGGACCCTGTATGATTGGGTATCGTGTTGCGGATGCTGGAATGTGATGAATGGATATATGTTGCAGGGCCCGAGGCCCCATGCCTACATTAACACCACACGGATGCACCCAGATAGAGAGTGGAAATGGCGTCGAGCACGTGCGCCCGGCCCTTTTTATTGGCAGGGTCACATGTCCTGTGACGCGTGTGCTGGATGGGTGTGGTGTGGGTGTAAATCAGCCGTGAGGGAGTGGCTGTGGCATGCTGACAACTAGACCTGTGAGCAGCAGATCACTACAGGAAAGACATGGGACATGTATCGTTGCCGTCCCCCCCTGTGAGCGTAAGCGGAGTGGGCTGGCCTGGCGTATGCCAGTCCAGCATAAGGGTTTGTAAATGACCCCGGGGCCCTGGGCGTGGTTCCGTACTGGGCTGGACAAGGAAGTAACTCATGCGTGTGTCCCTGTTGTTGTGTCAGCGCCACCTGGACCGCATTGGGCAATGTGTCACCCCGTGACCCCTGTTCTACGACATGAGCCACATGGACGTAAGAGGGGTCCAGTGAGCCTACATTCATCCATACTTCCACACTTGAAAGACCATAGACATGACACATCTGTGTGGATATGAATGTTTAATGCACATTCAGTGGAGTGTTGCATCTGGAGCAGTACAGGGCCATGCAAACCCCACATGACGATGTTGTCCCATGGAGGGCCAGCCAGAGTCCTTCAGGGAATGACAAGTCCAAAGGAAGAGGAAGAGTTCAGTCCGCAGTCTGATTGCTGTGTCAATGGCGATCAAACAGCATATGGCAGTCCATGTCGAGGTCCAAGGTGAGTGTCGCTGAGTGCATCGGGGGACAGTGGAAGGTGATGATGCAGAGGGCAGTACCAAGCTGAAGCCGGACCTATGGATGAGATGCATGCTGCTGCGTCCTTCTTACCACGAGGGCAGAATCATCCGCATCTTCGTTCTCTGCTGTTTCATGTGCCTCACGTGTGGGTGGTGGTGTTCTGTCTCCAGCACTGTGTGGCAGTGACACATCAGTGGCCGGAGGTGGAAGGTCTGCCTCACTGTGTGGCACTGACACTTCAGGGGGCGGAGATGTGGATGGAGTGGTGGCAGCAGCATGCATCCGCGCCAGGCCTTGTGGCAGCAATGCCATGAGGATGGTCCTGTGGTCATTGAGGAACCCGGCTACCTCTCGCTGGTGTGCAGCCGTGGCAGACGCTCGTTCCGCTTTCGCCCGCTCCATGGTCTCCATTAACCTCCGCATGTTTCCCAACTCCCGTGTGACATCGCTAGAGCCACTCGGACTGGACAGTTGTACTATTCTCTGTGTCAGGGCTCCAGCGATGTCAGCCATGGACAATTGGAGAGCATGGAGCGGACTGTGGGTGTCCGTTAGGGACCGTGAGTGGTCCCTGATGGGACTTAGACACCCACGTATGGCATCTAGTTTGTCTGCCATGCGGTCAAAGCCCACCCGCACCTGTTCAGCCAGATTCTCCTGGCACCCCAAAACACGGCGTTGGAAGGCCATGTGTTCTTCGTGGAGGTCCTGGGAGGCAGCAGTGGTGGTGGGTGCTGCCTGCTGTGTGGTCTGTGCAGGGGGTGGGGTCTCCTCGTAGCAGCTGGGCTGCCCAGCTCCTGGAAGTGGGCTGCGTAGGCTGTCCACGAGCAGTTGGAGGGCGTCAGAGTCGAAGCTGTGGTGGTCCTCTTCGTCTCCAGAGAAGAGAGGGTCAGGCAGCTCTGCAGGAGGTGTTGATTCTCCCTCTGCAATGTGAAGGGGAGATGCAGTTTAACAATGTGTCCACATGTATGTTGTCGCATTGTACATGTTTTCATACAGACAGCATGACTGGGTACATTGTGGCTGATTGGGAGGAGCTGCCTATTTGATGGGGGACAGTGGACATTTCGACAACAGACGTGTTTGTTTTTGTACTTGTACATTATCAACTCACATTTCCCTGCAATGCCAAATGTGATTGGCCAGTGTCTGCACCCAAGCGGCACCAGTTGTGTCCTGTGTTCTGTTGTCGGTGTTTTGCGGATTGTGTCACATCGTTGTCAATGTAGATGTGCTCTGCATGTGATGTGTGTGCTGCATTTTGGGGGAGTCGCCCCTGCAGCTCTGATTTTGCTGCCCCTTATCCCTTTCATGAGGTGTGCCTTTGACTTCTGTGCTTGTACAGTGCTGACATGTTGCATACTTGGGTACATTGGTCTCTTGGTGGGAGTTGGTGGTCTGGGGCATGGTTTGACCGCAGATGTGCTCAACTTAATTGTGCATGTGTGCCATTGTGCCCATCTCCCCTCGTCCCCCCAGGCCCTGGTGGTTACTCACCCTGTTGCTGTTGTGTCGGGTCCTGTTGAGCAGTGTCTGGGCCCCCAACTCCTGCCACCGTCTCCCCACTGATGACTGTGGACACCATTTCCTCCATGTCGTCCAGCTCCTCCTGTGGCGCTGGGCTCCCACCTCCAGTCTGCATTGCTGCCTTCAGGTTGTTGGCGAGTTTCAGGTTGGTTTTGCGCTTGACATCATTCCAGGGCCTCTTGACCTCGTCCATTGTCCTCTTCAGCACTCCGACTGCATTCACCTTGTCCACGATGGACTGCCATAGTCCATTTTTTGTTGCCAATGACACAGTGGAGGTGACGAACAGTTGTTGATGGTGTTCTGTCACCTCCGTTATCAGGATCCTGTTTTCCTGCGGACTGAACCGCTTCTTCCTACTCTTCTTGTCCTTGCCCTTCCCTGACCCCGAAGTCCCAGGATGGTCCTCCGAGGGGCTTGTGGGGTTCTGCTTCTCCTCCGTACTTGCTCCGGCAACGTCCATTGTGCTTCGCTGTTGTTTGGCATTTGTTTGTCTGTTTTTTTTCTACTTTTATGGTGATTGTTCCCGTCTGACGCGTGTGAATTGCAGGCCTGTAGCTGGTTTTTGCAGATTTTTGTATCGCGATTGGCCTCATCGCAGCTTTTTTTGCGTTCGTGTTTCGCATTTTTGCAGCGTGGCGTTGATTTTAACGCGGTCAGTTGACGCGTTATCTGGAGACTATCGCATGGTACCGCCGTGTTATGAATACTTGGTTAACATGGCGTAAATTTCCCGCGATAGACTGCGATGTTGAAGGTTGCGTTAAGTTACTTTTGCGATGGTTATCACACGTTCTTGAGAATATGCCCCTTTGGGCAATATTATCAAGAACGGCGCAAAGATTATTGCTGCTTTAGCGGCAGGAAACTGCCGCTAAAGCGGCGATAAGGGGCTTGATAATATGCCCTAGAGAATTCCAATAGAAGCCCAGGTTCTGGTGTCAAGGACATCAAACCTGGGCTTCTATTGGAATTCTCTCGGGCATATTATCAAGCTCTTTATCGCCGCTTTATCGGCGATAATCTTTGCTCCGTTCTTGATAATATGCCCTTTGAGAGGCTAAATGCCTACTTTTAACTCGGAAATTCTTCAAACTAGCGCCTGAGCTGCAGACAGCACAGCTCGGGAATATGCAACAGTGGAAACCTCTTTTTTTCCTAGCTTTGTGTCTACAGCTCATGGGCTAATTCACAGAATTTCTGTGTTAAATTATACGATTTAGACACTGCAAAGTTTTAAAAATAGGCGCACATCATCTATACATTGTGCCAGCGCACCTGTTCATGATCTAGCCCCATAGTTCAAGAGCACATTTTGGGCAGTGCTCGCTGCCTTTGAAAATTAATGCAAGATTTAAAGATTTTATTAAATTAGGTAATGCATTTCAGATGGTCAGTTGAGGAGTACATAGCTGCAGAGGAAGTGGTTGTTGTAGGAGATGCTGGATCTCGCCTGCAAACTGTGGGGCATATTTACAATGAAATGGTGTAGTGCAGCACTGCAAGCAATTTAGCTGTGCTGCACCTCGCCATTTCAAAAATGCAGGGATGCACTGTGTTTACAAGAATACGACGCACCTCTGTGTTTTCCCTTGCAGCGGTGCGCCAAATAAATTATCGTTGTGGTACGGCAAATTCTAACTCCATGTTCAATCAAACAGAATTTGTATAGCACGGCTGCTTCAAATGGTAGGGTCTCAAGTTTATTTACAATACGGCGCTCCATTGCATTAGGAAGAGGCCAGCATCATAAAAACAGACGCTTTTGTGTGCACTGTATCAGTAACAAATTTCACGCTATTGCTGCAAAAGTGACGTTCGCACAATTAAAGTCTAGAAAATAGACGCTAGCCATCCTAGCATCACTTTTGTGCGCCTAGCACGAAAAAAAATACAGCTACATGGAAAATAAAATTACACTTACCTGAAAGCAGCAATGGAGCAGCCAGAAGTGGGCACAGCCCAGGACAACAACCCCAGCACCAGCCAGGATGACCAGCCACAGTTCCAAGGGAAGAGGAAATGCAAGTTCAGTCAGGAGGAGCATGAGATCTTGATCACGGAAGTGACAGAGCACCAACAACAGCTCTTTGTCAGCTCCAAAGTGTCAATGGGGTGGAAAAAGACCATATGGCAGACCATAGTGGACAAGGTGAACAGTGCTGCAGAAGTCAAGAGGACAGTGAGTGACTGTAAAAGGCACTGGCATGATTGCAAGCACAGGACAAAGGAGAAACTGGCAACCAATCTCATTGCCTCAATGCAGACTGGAGGTGGTAGTCCAGTGCCCCAGGAGGAGCTGGATCCGTTGTAGGAGAAGGTGTCCACTGTCATCTATGAGGACTGGGTGGTTGGAGTTGTGGGACAGGACAGTGCTGGCTATGACGAACAGCAACAGCAACAGGGTAAGTTGCAGCAAGAAGCAATGTGGGTGGGTCATTTGTATTCAAGGGTCATACCCCAGAGGAAAGTAACAGTGTCATCATTTATAGCCAACATGATTCTCACTCATGCTGATGTGCAACGCTAGATCACCATGCATGCCTTGGCGTGACTTCTGACATATGGATGACAGTAAGGCTGCATAAACCACACCAAACTACACTCTGCATCAAGGTGGTGTTGCATGTGCATAGCAGTAGGTGTTCACCTGCAACACTGATGCACTGGCAAAGTATAGTATGTAGCATTTGTATGTGTGATATGACATCTCATAATGGATTTCATATATGGATACAGTTTTTGATGCAGCATATTTAGACTGTAGATTTGGTACTGTGTTTCCATGCACATACTCTGTGGAACACTTCACATTAATCATACTTTGAGTGGACTTTACTATCATCCACAAGTATGAGGCCGTACAAATGGCTAGCTATAAGAGAAATACACACACAGTCATAGCACACTATCTACATTACCACACCATGTTAATTGTAGCTGCCAATAGAGGACTCTTTGCTACAGGTAGTTTGCATGCCCCCATTTTATTTGTACCAGATGATGTTTAATTCTTTTTGTTCCGCAAAGCTACATACACTTTCTGTGTGGCAATTAGTAGCAGGTGTAATGTGAATGTTTTGATGCTTACTGTGACTATGGAATCAAAATGCATACACAGTGGTAGCGCTCATATATTTATTTACATATATATTTACAAAGTTAGATCTGTCATCATTTGGTGACATCATGTACATCACTCATGTTTCTGATAAGAAATTGTTGATGATGTGGTCCCTCTGCTGTGTTGCGGCAACTGAGGGTACAGTTCGATGAGGCTCCTTATCTTCCTCCACCTCATTTTCCGGCAGTTCCTGCTCCTCATTGCCATCAGTCCATAGCACATTTGTACTTACACAAATCTTGTGCAATATGCAGCACACCAGTATTATTCTGCACACCATTGGTGGCGAGTAGAGCAATCAGCGCCCAGATATTTCAAGGCTCCTGAAGCAGGATTTTAAAACACCAAAGGTCCACTCAACTATGGCCTGGATGCTGCTTCTTGCACAATTGTACCTCCGCTGAGCTTCCGTTTGTGGGTTTTTCAGAGGAGTCATGACCCACTGCAGAAGAGCATATCCTTGGACAGCTGCAAAGAAAGGAGGGGTACAATTAGTTAAGAGTCATGATAAGGGATGGACCCACTTTCATGTACATTCTTTTATGTGTCTTAAATGACTCGTGCGCTGACTGTAAAAGACGTGTTATGACATTGCGTGGCATACATGCAAGTAGGGATTGGAAATGACTGACACTGTGCTACACATACAGGTGTGCTGTCCTCTGTGATTCTCTTACTATTTGTCATACTGGTGAGTGCCAATGCCATGCATGTGATGATTTTTCACCAGTAAGAAGAGTCAATTTGCCATTGAATAGACACATTTCTCACATTGATCTATTGTGTCTAGTATTGGCTACTATTGCCATACCTGATCTGATATGTGTCTGATTTTACAACAAGTAACTGGAGCAGGTGATGTGGCATATTTCAGTCACACATATTTGGCATTGAGAGTTAGAGTCAATGTTGTTCAATGTGTACTGCCATAGGAAGGATAGTGAGTGGATATCAATGTGGGACATGATAGTATACATATGGTAGTGCACAAGGGGTTTGAGATATGTATTAACCTTGCGTTGTACAGTGCAACTGGTAGACTAACTACATTACAGTGCCACACTGCTTGTGGACAGTGTAGACCATATTTTCCACATGATTCAGTGTCCGGGGTTTAGTGCCTGTGCTTGTAGAAACTGTGCAGCATTGCTCCAAGACAGGCACGTTATTCCCAAGATGACTGCGTTGTTGGCTGTCATGGGAGATGTCGTTTGTGCATGAGGCTGCACCTTGCTGTGTAGTCTGGAGCCTTGGAGAACTGATGGAGTGATTTGTGTGCTACAAAACGGTGTGTACATAGGATGTGATGTATGTATACGATGAGTGAAAAAATTTAGCATGATAGACATGATCTTGCAAAGTTGATATAAAGACAATATTTCTCAGTTTCACAAGTCTGGTATACATCTCATGCCCCAGGACCATGGGGCATGAGTCTGTGGACACACAGACTAGAGACAGGGAATCCCTTGATTCAACAGGGTGATTGGACGCAACATTTTACATTTAGTTGCATTAGTGAGGCTCTTTGACACTATTGAATGCACACACAGGGCCTCACTTAGCAGTTGCTGCCACTGCGCAGCACTGGATGGCATCTGGCTGCGCTGATCTGCATCTAAAGCGAAGGGATGGAATGTGCCATATTCCTAACATACACCACATCCAGGGTTTATCCGCATGCACACCATCATATGGTAGTGACTAGTGCCATATCCCCCCCTTGCACCATGGTGCACGTGTGTCAGCTTAGTGTCCTCACATAATTGCATGCTTTAAGGGGCACATTCCTGCACCAAAATACACACAATCTATGCAATTCCCTCATTCTATGTATTCTGTTGAATACAGGACACATAGTTGCTGGACACGACAAAAAGAGATGTAATTATGTACCCTCATTTCACCTCCCCTTGGGAGACACACTATTTGCACACAGTCTCAGGATCCCTGAACACAGGATGTGTGGAAATGTGCGAGATCTTCATTGATGTTGCATGGGAAAGGCCAACGCAAGGCCCATGGTACACATCCTTAACAGAGGGTGAATGAATGTTGCACTTTGCTATGGCTTGCCTTACTGCATACCTATAAGGCCATGCAATGGCATGCAGACAGACTTTGCATTGTCTCATTGATATGATTTGTAGAGCTGCCCAACCAGAGCATCATGACCATTGATATTCCATCAGCACAGTTCACATGTACATGTGGCCCACAGTGGCATAGGCGGTCTTGACATGTGTGACTTGTAGGATTGTGTGGTGCATATACCATTTAGTATGGCACAAGTATGTAGGGCCATACCAACTACATATGCACTGTCTCATTCAGCCCAAGACTAATATGTCAACGTATTCCAACATAATTGGCTGTCATGTGGTTTGTCATGTGCTTGAGAAGTACTTACCAACCAGGAGGCTATTCCCATATGTCCCATTCTGGAAGCGCTCATTGATGGTGGAATGCCGGAAGATGAAGAAACATGAGCACTGCTCAGGTGCTTTGTAAAGACATTAATGAAGAGGCCCAGATGGTCCACGATTGCCTGCATGTTAATTGAATAGATGTGCTTCCTATTGCGGTACAGGTGTGATGTAGCCACTGGAGGCACAAGTTGCAGATGGGTGCGGTACATTGCTCCAACACATGTGGAAATCCTATAATGGCATAAAAGCTTTGCTTGTTTTCCTGTTGTTGCTGCATTATGTTGTGGAAAAAAAGGTACGGGGGTGTGAGGCTTATGAGGGCATCCAGGACAAAGGGGAGGAACCTTGAGAAGGAGGCCTTAGATACTACTGCCATCTGGCTGTGGTGGGTTGGAAAGTTCCAGGCGCCAGCATGTGCAGGACAGCCAGGAGCTTGGCCTGCGGAGGTCTGTTGGTGCACCGCTGTGATGTTGGCTGCAGCCTTGGTGCAATCTGGTGCAGAAGGAGGACAATGAACTCCCTCCTGAGCCTGTAATGGGCAAGGAACTTCTCCTCACTGTGGTCAATGAGGGTAATCCTCTGGCGGTATGTCTGCTCCCT
Source organism: Calotriton arnoldi (assembly GCA_963921515.1). Classification (NCBI taxonomy): domain Eukaryota; kingdom Metazoa; phylum Chordata; class Amphibia; order Caudata; family Salamandridae; genus Calotriton; species Calotriton arnoldi. Next base: position 1,517,062 of record CAWUFW010000920.1, on the reverse strand, counting down.
TCTCCTGCGTTGACTCCGTGGTGATGGTGGTGGGGATGGTGGAGGTGGTGGTTGTGATGGTTGTGGTGTTGTGGTCTTCATGGTGCTACGACCTTCAGTAGGAGTAGGTCCATGGTGCTGTTGAGCTTGCCAGAGTGATTTTGGTAAGTTCAAATTTTATACCAGTGGCCATGTCCAATTTGTACGCCTGCTTTTCCGTAGCAGTAAAAAACTGCAGCTATTGGGACTCTGCACCTGTTTTCCCAAAGTAGCGCTGTTTTACACATGTTGTAAATATGGCTGCATCAGTTTTGCAATGCTTTTTTAGGGGGAACGCCTACTTGCATATCATTAGCAAAAACTGCCGCAACTGGATCTGGAGCTAAAAAAAATAGGCGAAGGAGGTGAAAAAGTGACGATAAAGGCCTTCAGCGTCACTTTGCAAATATGGCACCAGAAAAGGAAAGCCACCGAAGCGTCAAAAAATGGATGCTGTGACAGCAAAAGCTCCTTGTAAATATGCCCCAGAAAAAGCATAAAACGAGGAGAAATAAAAGTATTTCTCCTCGTTGCGCCACTCTAACTCCTCCTTTTCAAAGGCATTAGTTTTTTGGCACTGACTCAGATTTACAGATCCTTGTAAATCTGGGGCAGTATGAAACAGCAAGGGTTGTTGGTGGGAACACTAACAGCAACACCCATTGCTCGTCCCTTAGCCACAGAAAACTGCGGCGAGGAAGGCCATATTTTCAAGGTGGCGTTAAGCCACAAAAAGTGGCTTAGCGCTGCCTTGTAAATATGGAGCAGGGCATTCTCCACCGCAGCATCAGAAAAAGTGACGCTCCGGTGGCGAAATGCCCTTGCAAATATGCCCCTAAGTTTTGATTACTGTTGAAATGAGAACATCCCATGCATGGCATATGGTCGTGTTCAACTTCGCTGAGTGCTGAACTGCAGCATAACTGATATCCTGACTTTTATTTTGGGGCTAGTGTCACTTTAACCTAAGCATGTGCACAGAGGTGCAGGAGAGTCCCAGAACGTCTCTGGCCATGTGAAGGCCTGTGATATGTATTGAAACACCGAGTGTGCTCTTAATATGGGCAAAGGGCTCTGTCCACGTGCTGGGTGGAGCACGTAAACAGGAGGTGGCATAATTCTATGTTTTAGATAGAGTACCTGGATACCCTCGCAGGTGATTAGCCACGTGTTAGGCCTGGCCCTTTTGACAGGTTTATCCCCAAACTTTTTGTCTTTTGCCTCCTATTTTTCTGACCCTGTTTTCATTGGGTATAGGATTCTGGGCACTTTACCACTGCTGACCAGTGCTAAAGTACATATGCTCTCTGTATAAATTGGGACATTGGATGGTTATCCATGATTGGCATTTTGATTTACTGGTAAGTCCCAAGTAAAGTACACAGTGTGTGCCAGGGCCTGTAAATCAAATGGTACTAGTGGGCTTGCAGCACTGGTTGTGCCACCCCTTTAAATGTATCTCAGACCTACCACTGTAGTGTCTGCACAAGCAGTTGTAAACTGCCATGTTGTCCTGACAAGTGCACCCACTTGCTAGGCCCAAACCTTCCCTTTTCTTACATGTCAGGCACTCCTAAGGTAGGCCCAAGGTACCCCCATGGGCAGGGTGCAGTGTATGTGAAAGGTAGGACATGTACACACCTACCACTGTAGAGTCTGCACAAGCAGTTGTAAACTTCCATGTTGTCCTGACAAGTGCACCCACTTGCTAGGCCCAAACCTTCCCTTTTCTTACATGTCAGGCACTCCTAAGGTAGGCCCAAGGTACCTCCATGGGCAGGGTGCAGTGTATGTGAAAGGTAGGACATGTACTAGTGTGTGTGACATGTCCTGATAGTGAAATACTGTGTAATTCGTTTTTCAGTGTTGAAAGGCTATCTGTCCCATAGGCTTATCATTGGAGTGCACTGTAACATTTTTACATGTGTAACTTGCAATAGGGACAAGATAGGAAAATTAAATTTAGACTCTCTGAACTCTGAGTTTATTAACGCACCTTTTGGTGAAGGTGGTTTTTAAATCCTGTGTTTGAAAATGCCACTTTTAGAAAGTGGGCATTTTCTCACTTTACCATTCTGTGTGCCTCTGGCTGTTTGTGTATTCAGCGTCTGGTGTGTGAGTGACAGGAGCTGAGATGTGCATTCACTCTAGACAGTCACTGGGGGGCGGGGGTTGAGGTATGCCCTGCCTTGCCTGGGTGACTCATCACAGGCCTGAATAGACCTGGTCTGCATTTAGAGTAGTGGGAGGAGTTGTGATTACACCTGAATAGGCTGTGCATCCTTTGCACCATGCTGTCTCCGCCCCCTGTGGCCATGCTGCACCAGTGAGGGCAGAACTGGTTTGGACTGGGTTCAGAGACCCTTGCCACAAAGAGAACAAAGATATTTTGGGGTATAAGTATTACACCTAAAACCCCAAGACTTTAGATTACTTCCAGTCTTGCCAAGAAGACGTCTGGAGAGCTGTAAGGAGGAGTACTGCCCCTTTGCTGTGTGGGGTTGGCCTGCAGTTGCTGCTTCTGTCTGTGGTGGAGGAAAAGGACTTTTTGCCCTGTTGTGGTATCACGCTTGTGAAGAATCTCCAAGGGCTTGTGTGTGATGGCCTCCTGTGGAGCAGGCGGAGGACTGGACTGTTCTTCCCCCTTTTATTGAAAAGAAAGGGGCAGTGTGGACACTTTGTTGTGGTCTCCTCAAAGCGCATGTGGAGCGATGTAGTCCTAATCCCCAGCTGAGGAAGTCCTGGGAGAATTAACTTGCACAGGGTGAGTGAGTCGGTCTCCCCAGATCAAGTAACTAGCGCCCTGTGTTCCGCACCTTCATTTTGGAAGGCGCGTGAGGAGCACTTTTTATCTGCCCTGCAGCACTGCACTTTTCAACTAGTGTCAGTTGTTAATGATGAGCAGGAAGTTCTGGGCTGAGCCGCCACCTCCTTTGTGTACAGAGCCCAAGGCGCGGCATCAATCAGTAGTAAGCACTCCATGGGGCAAGTTTATAGAGCTAAGCACAAGCAAGTGGTGAGCGCTTGACATTCTGCTCCCTGAGTCCAATGCGTGGGCTCACTCGGCGACAAGGAGAGAAGGAAGCGCGGGCTGCCCGCCGCAGCGCCGTGCCACAGCAACCCCCTTCAGCACAGCCCCCTCCCTCTGGAGAGGGAGCCGTGATGTAGGCAGCCACAAGGGAAGCCGCTCCAGTACGGTCAAGACACCCAGGCATTGCCGGGTAACTAACCTGGAGCCGAAGGAGGAAGGCGTGGCCAGCCGGAAGAAGGTCGCAAGGCCGCAGCCCCTTTGCTATGGAAAACAGCAGCGACCAGGGCAGGAAGCCCCAACGGAGGTAGGTGAAAGGGCTCCCGTCAGTAGCTGGAGGCCCAACAAAGTCACAGCACACAGGGAGGACCGAGCGAGGCCTCCCCGCCAACTTGGCAAATCTTTGTGGTGGGCAGCAGCTGCCTTGAACAGACACGAGTAGCTTCTTTGAATCCTGGATTGTGGGGGAAGACTGGTCTCGCTGCATTTGCACACTATTTGGTGTTCTCTTCTTTGGCTGCTGGAAGCACCTAGGGGGAGGCGAGCACCTAAGTGTCCGGAGGGTGCCGGACATGCGGTAATTAAGGGGCCATGCCTAAAGTGTAGCAGGGGTGCAGAGGCGCTGTGGCCTGCCTATTTATTTATTTAAGAGTCTTATATAGAGCTAGCCAGACCCGAAGGTATCAGAGCGCTTTACAACATTTATCATGATGCAATCGGACACATTATTTCAATAAGTAGCATTGTCTCGTGACGACTCCTGTTAAGGCTTGAAGGGGATCGTAGGAGCGAATCAAAAGGCGGGCGATGAGAATGCCTTCTTGTTGAAGTGTCTATATTCTTCACTGGGCGAGATTCCTGTGGCAGAGGAGCTATGTCTCATCGGGTGAAAGCTATCAATTCGGAAGAGTTCGGTTGAGGAAGAGGTCTTTGAGTTGTTTTTTGAAGTTTATGAAGGAGGGGTTAGTCCTGATATGGATTGGGATGGAGTTCCAGATTTTAGGCGCATTTCCAGAGAAGGAGCGTGTTAGGGGTTTTTTTTTTTGCGAGTTTTGGGAGGAATGAGGAGTAGTGTGTTAGTGCTCCTAAGATTCCTCATCTGGCCTGCCGTTTTGAGTTTGGAGGCTAGGTAGGCAGGTTTACCGATATGAAGAGCTTTGTGTGTGTGACATGCAGTTCTGAAGTTGGAACTTGCTTCAATTGGGAGCCATTTTAGTTCTCTTAGAGAGGGAGAGATGTGGTTGTATTTATTCACTCCGGTCACCATCCTAGCAGCTGCATTTAGAGTTGTTCTGAGGGGAGCTAAGTGGGATTTTGCCGTGCCTGTGAGGGTCGCATTCCCGTAGTCCAATCTGGACAGAACCAAAGATTGTGTGGCCTGTTTAAGGTCATTGGGAGGTATGAAGGGTTTAATTTTGTTGAGTAGTTTTAGGTTGTAGAATGCCTTCTTCGCAGTGCTCTTAATGTGTTTGCTCATGTTTAGGCGGGGGTCCAGAGTGATTCCAAGGGATTTTACAGAGAGAGCCAGGGTAAGATGGCAGTTAAGAGCATCAACTGTTTTTAGCCATTCTGTGACTTGGGGGGTCTGCTCTTTGTTGGATATGAGAAGGATTTCCGTCTTATCCTGATTGAGTTTTAGGTGGTTGTGCGATAGCCAGTGCTGGACTTCCCTTAGAGTGCCATTTTGTCTCTGTATGTCTCCAACTGAGGATGTTTCTAGGTAGATCTGGGCATCGTCCGCATAGAGGTGGAAGGGGATGTTGTTTTTTTTAGTATGGCGGTGAGGGGCTCCATGTAGATGTTGAACAGTGATGGGGAGGGAACTGATCCTTGAGGGACACCCCTAGTTATGGGGAGTAGGTCGGACGTGAAGTTGTTCATTTTTATTTGTTGGGACCGGTTCTGTAGGAAGGAGGTAAAAGATTGTAGGACCACCTCGTCCGCTCCAATCCTTTCTCGGAGTGCATTTATGAGTAGTTGGTGGTCAACCGTATCGAAGGCTGCCGATAGGTCAAGGAGTATGAGTAGGCAGCATCGGTCTGCGTCAAGTGATTTGTATACATCATCTATGAGATTCAGGATCGGTGTCTCGGTGCTGCATCCTTTTCTGAAGCCTGATTGGTGGGTATTCAGAAGGTTGTTGCTGTTGATGTGTTGGTTGAGTTGGAGGAGAACACATCTTTCCAGGATTTTGGCTAAGAAGGGGAGATTGGAGACAGGTCTGAAGTTGTTGGGGTTGTTTGGGTCTGTGCCCATTTTTTTTTAGTAGCGGAGTGACTTGGCCTATTTTAAGACAGTCTGGCATGACTCCAGTTCTCAGGGAGCTATTTATAATCTTGGCCCAGAGAGGGGCTCGGGCGGAGTTGAGCTTTTTAGCCAGTTGAGCAGGAATAGGGTCAGCTATGTGTGAGGAGGGTTTGGACTTTTTAATCATTCCAGTGATATCTGCTTCAGAGATGGGGTTGAATGTCTTCCAGCTGCTGGGGTGGGGTTATTTCCTTCTTTGCTGGAGGCGGGCTTTCCTCGGGTGACAGGAGGTGGCTATCAAGGGAGAGCTCAATCTTGGTGATTTTCTCAGTAAAGAAATTGGCAAAGTTGTCACAGAGATCTTTGGAGGCCTGCACGGTTATTGTGGGAGGCTTGGAAGTTTGTTGCTTAATGATATTGAAGAGTTCTTTAGGCGGTTTTTGGCATTGTCTAATGTGCAATGGAAGAAGGTAGGGGCATATTAGCAAGACCCACGTTAAAATTATCGCCGTTTTAGCGGCAGGAAACTGCCGCTAAAACGGCGATAATGGGCTTGATAATATGCGCTATAGAATTCTAATAGAAGCCCAGGTTAGATGTGCAGGACATCTAACCTGGGCTTCTAGTGGAATTCCATAACGCATATTAGCAAGCCCATTATCACCGTTTTAGCAGCAGTTTCCTGCCGCTAAAACGGCGATAATTTTAACGTGGGTCTTGCTAATATGCCCCGTAGTTTTTTTATTCTTTATGTTCAGCAGCTCTGAGTTGTCTTCTTTCAGAATTTAGGTCGGTATTGAACCAGGATCTTGATGGGTTATTCCTGACTCTTTTTTGTTTCAGGGGGGCTACTTGATCTAGTATGGTTGTCATTGTTGCATTGTAGTGTGTAGTAGTTCTGTTGGAGAGAGTTCACTCGAATTGAGGGGAAGTAGAGTCCTCACCTTTTCTTCCAGGACGGCAAAGGGAATCTGTCTTAAATTTCTCGTCCAATGAAGGGATTCCAGTGTACGGGGTCGACAATGAGTCATTTGGTTGATGTGAAATAGAATGATGTGGTGGTCTGACCAGTCGACAGGAAGGATGTGGTTGATAGTAACTGTATCTTCATGAGCTATAATGGCGTCAAGGATCGAGCCTCTGTTATGGGTTTGCTCTGTGCAGTGTTGGATGAAATTATTATTGAGTAAAAGTTCGTTTAAGGATTGAATTAGAGTGTTGCTTTCATCGTTCCAGTGACGGTTGAGGTCACCTAGTATTATGTTGTGGGAGTCCAAGAGTGAGCAATGTGTTATCAGGTCGGAAAGGTGTTCTCCGAAAGTGAGTGTGTTGCCTGGTGGATGGTAGAGGAGATGGCCTATGGTGACAGGTGGTGATCCACGTAATGTATGTTGGGGTGGCATGAACAGCACAATGAGGGTGTTGTTTCTCATGATAGGCCCCCTCATAGCTGATCACTTAAGTGCCCTGTTAGACTTAGCACCATTGGCGTGGGTCTCCCTTCCATTTTTTGCTGTTGCCTCTTATGTTTTTGCTGGTTTTAGATGCTTTTGGGCACTGTGCCACTGCTGTTCAGTGCCACAGTGCAAGTGCTCCCTACTGTAAATTGTTGTATGGATTAGTGATTCCATGATTGGCTTGTTTGATTTACTTGTCAGACCCTAGTACAGTGCACCAAGTGTGCCCAAGGCCTGTAAGTCAAATGCTGCTGGTGGGCTTGCAGCACTGATTGTGCCACCCACAGAAGCAGCCTGTAACGTGTGACTCAGGCCTGCCATTGCAGAGCCTGTGGGCAGTCTGTGACTGCCATGTCGACTTGGCAAGTGCACCCACTTGCCAGTCCCTAAACCTTCCCTTATCTTCATATTAGACACCCCTAAGGTAGGCCCAAGAGCAGGGTGCATTGTAAGGATAAGGTAGGACATGCCCTGGTGTGTGTGGCATGTCCTAATAGTGAATTACAGCCATTTTCGTTTTTCACTATTGCAAGGCTACCTGTTCCCCATAGGCCAGAATGGGCAGTTTGATTATAACATCTTATAATCCTAACTGACCCAGGGAACATGGTAGAAAAACGAATTTAGTATGCCTGAACTCAGAATGATAAAATACATCTTTTTGTAAAGTTGGTTTTAATATTCTGTGTTTGAAAATACCACGTTTAGAAAGTAGGTATTTTCTTGCCTAACTGTCCAAGCCTGCCTCTGCTAGGTTGTGTGTCTGGCTTTCTGAGTGACAGGGGCTGGGGGATTCCAGGAGACAGGGTGAGTCAGCACAGAGCTGAATAGACCTTCCTGCATATAGAGTGGTGGAAGGAGTTGCAGCTGGGTCTGAATAGGGCTCTGCCTGCCTTCCACAATGCTGGCTCCACCTCCTGCCGGGCGGCTGATGACTCTGCCCCTCACTCACAAAGGGAGAAGGTGTCTCCTGACAGAATGCACCCAGAACTGGTTAGGACCAGGAACAGGACCCTCTGCCTTCAGAGGGCAAAGGATTTTTGACCATAAATACTGGGGCCCAGACCACATGAAATTAGATCACTTCCGGGAAATCAAGAAACCTGTTGCCAAGGAGAAGAACCGGAGAAGCTGAAGGAGGAGTACTGCCCCTGTGCTGTTTTGCTGATTGGGGTTGGCCTGCAGTGGTTGCTTTCTGCCAAGGACAGGAGAAAAGACTTTGCTGTGCTTCATCATCTTGAAGAAGAGAATCTCCAAGGGCTTGAACTGAGCTTGCCTCCTGCCTGAAGTCAAAGGGACACAACGACTTCACCCCTTCTGTTTGCCTGCATCTAGAACTGCTGTTTTAGCTGCTAACAGAAGGAAATTGCAACACCGGGGCCGGCGAGCGACGCCGTAACCTGCACCGAAGCCGTGGGCACCGCTCGTGAAGAGCACGATGCACCGCCCCGACTTGAACCGTAGGCCCGACGCCTGCTGATGCCGTGCGACATCGACTCCGAAGCCGTCACTGAGGCCGCTGCCTGCACTGGAGCCGAGGACACCGCTCGTAACGCTCACGACGCAGCGTCCCGACTCGCACCGCAGCCCCGACTTCACCGACGCCAGGGCTTCATCACCGCGGAGCCGATCCTCGACGTGGGTGACCCCTGAATCCATCGACACCGCACCATCGTAAGGAACCGACGCCTCGCCGCCATCCATGACGTCACCTCCCCGACACAGTAAGGAACCAACGCCTCACCTCCCCTGCGCTGCAGTAAGGAACCGAGACATCACCTCCCCTGGGGTCGTGAGGAACCGACGCCACCGGCGCCAACGAAGCATCACCTCCCCGACTTCGTGCGCCGTCTTTGTTTTCATCGAATTCCAGGTACTGTTCTTCGTGGGTCTGCTCGACTCCGGGCCCGACGCCGCGCACCTCGCGGTCGGCGCAGTACTTTGGGATTTCCACCGGTCACGACGTCGTGATAACTTCAAGTGGAGTTATTTGTTGCTACAAGTTTTATTTGATTGACTATCCTATTTTTGAAGATAACGTGAACTGTCTCTATCATTTTAAGTCTATTTTGGGATTACAGTATTGTGGATTTTTGCTATTGGGTCTTGTGTTAAGTCTATATAAAGATTACTTATTTTTACATACAACCTGTGTGGTGTCCATCTGTAGTGTTTTCACTGTATTACTGTATGTGTTCACAAATGCTTTACACACTGCCTCTGAGATAAGCCTGTCTGCTCGTGCCAAGCTACCAGGAGGTGAGCAGGGGTTATTTTAGGAGTGTATCCCCCTTACCCTGACTAGAAGCAAGGGTCCCTATTTGGACAAAGATGCAAACCATTGCCAACTAGAGACCCCCAGTTCTAACATGCCCTATACGTTTACTTATAGCAAGGGCAGCATATATGTTATTGCCATACCTGTGATTGTCATGAGAAGTGCCTAGTTGGCAAAGTGACTTACGATCAAAGTGATGATGGTTTATGATCTGAATTTTTATGACAAGTGCCTAGTGGCACAAGTAATCTGTGTAATTGTGGTCTTATGTGTTTGGACCTACTACCAAGTGATTTATGACCTTATGTGCATCTTTATGACAAGCTCCTAGTGGTGCAGCGATTTATGTTATGTGGTCTAATGTGTTTTACATGCTATGCAGTGATTTATGGTCTAATGTGTGTTATGTTTATATAATACAAAGGATATTTTTGATATACCCTTGTGTGCAGTCTCTTTAGTGGTGTGCCTAGTGTGTTACTAGTGTGTGTGTGTGTGTTGCGCAAGCGCTTTACACGTTGCCTCTGGGATAAGCCTGACTGCTCTGCCAAGCTACCAAGGGGGTGAGCAGGGGTTATCTTGGGTGTGTAACTCCCTTACCCTGACTAGAGTGGTGGGTTCTGCTTGGCTTAGGTGTATACCCCAGCCAACCAGAAACCCCATTTCTAACACCACACTTTATAAATGCGAGTTGATTGATCAATTGCAGGACTAGATCTTTCTATCTGTGAAGTTGGGAGTGAGACTTACTGGCCCCATTTGCCTAAAAGGTCCACTATTATGTGAATGCCTGTAACTAGGGCCACAGGAATTATGCGATTCTGTGTTCACAGCTTTTTTTTGCATAGTAATGGATTTTGACTCATTTGCCACATAATCCATCATCTGCTGTATAATCTGCAGATTTTAACAATAAAAGATGTTTCTAGCTCAAATGGTTCAAAAGTTACTAAAAACGTGGCCATGTGTGTTCGCGCACAGTGGAAGGCACTTTGCGAAGGTTAACTGGTCATCTTTCAGTTGCCTATTTCTGCATTTGGTTGTTACACTGGTATAATGAGGTTAAATATTTGCCCAGACAGTATTACCATTTCCAAAAATGACAAAATAAGTTATACTATAAAAAATGTACTGCATTATGCTGCATAATTTGCCTTTTCTTGCCGCACTTTCAAGTCAACTCTGACGTATAATTTCAGTGGCACTGCCTATAACTTTGCACTGGCATACAGAGTGTGTGGTGTCAAGTGTTATGCATATGTAGAGCATGTAACATGTGTAGTGAAAGACTGTGTGTGTTTGTGAGTTTGAGCAATAGTGTCAGTGAGATTCATTTTCGATGTACCTGGCCTGGCAGAGCCCAAGATTGAGGGTGAAGTCTGTTTTCTCAGACAGTAGAAGTGCATTGCCAGAATTTCTGTGGCTGGAGTGAAGAGATCCAAACACTAAAGTAAGGAGGATAGAAGCAGGGTTACCTTTAGAAATGTTCTGAAGTATTTTGATAGCAAGGAACTGCTGATTAGTCTGCCTGAGCACTGTCATTTGGTGGATGATAGGGATGTGGGGTTGGATTGCAGTTTCTCTTGAGTGAACTGCATCTGCCTTTGGTACTGTTGCGGATGCAACTGCTGAGATCATTGTAGGCCCCATCTACCTTTAGACATGGAAGGGGGCTGTAACTGCTGTTATCACTGCCAACGATTTATGTAGATTTATGTATGTTATGTAGGGTTGTACTACTGTAATCCAAGGAGATTGCCACAGCCAGCTCCACATCTGTGTTGGAGCCCTGGCAGCACAGGACTGAGCCAGACAGGTGTTAGACTGCCATAGCTTTTGCCTGGCCCACACTTTGGCCTTGGGTGATCCTTCACTATGTGACACTCACATCGGATACAGAGAGGGGCCACCCAGACTTCTCTAGAGGAGCGACAAACAGACAGTTACCTACCTAATACTTCAAAACCATCTTAAAACTGTATTCATATTTGACTTCTGGAAATGTAGAATCTGTACATTAGCTTAATTCATGATTTACATCATTTCCTGAAGGGGGAAACAAACAGAGAGATTGGCCACCTGGAAAGGACTAGTAAAGAGGTATCGGGGTGTAGCACCACAAAGGAAGATTACACTTATATAACCAACTGAATTGATTAGTCTATGACCTTGGGGACAGCATTTGGGGGTCAAGACTAACTCCAGCAGAGGTTCGCAGCAGGGTCCAGGGTAGGCCCATTTGGAACTGGTCAGCTGGGAAGTTGCAAGAAAGGCCTTTTGAAGGGTTCTATGTTCCTGCAGCTTGAAGAGGAGATCAGCCTTATGAACCTTGGAGTTCACTTCTTTGTCCAGGGTAAAAGAGGGCAAACAGTTCCAGTCTCCTCCACTCTTCTAAGATCACAGATATCAGGTGCAGTCACCTTTTGTCCTTCCACAGGCCTAGAAAGTGTTCATAAGAGCCTACAATGCTGGCCATATTTATGCCTGTCACCAGCATGTGGGTGGGGGTGATTCCTGGTCTCTCCCTAGCCTATAGGTTAAACGTTCCCAGGGGCTACCCAATCTGCATTTGCAGAACTTCCTGCCTGCCATAATGCATCTTGACTAAGTCCAAGATGGTGAAACCATTTTTCCCTTGTACAGAGCCTGTGTGCCTACCCCAGAGATGTGGCTAGGTAAATGAGCAACCTATCCTGTGTGGGCACTCTAAACCAGTTCTAGGGGCATCTCCTCTCCCACTGGGATTGGTGCCTCTATGACTGGGGAATAAAGGATGGCCCTGCCCAGGTGTCAGCTAATGTTTACCTCTGACAGGAAAGCCCTATGTGAAGTTAATCAAGTTCCTGAGCATAGACTAGACGTTCATCCTGCAAGGGGAATAAAACAATTTCCTAGACACAAGGCACGTGTCTTAGCTCTGGGAGCGAGTTCACATCTCATTATGGGGGCTACTCAGCTCCTGTGTGACAGTTGGCCTTATGCAATTGGGCATCCAGACGTTTTAGGCAGGAAAAAGGTAACTTTCTAAAAGTGCTCTTCCAAAATATTTATTACAAATCCAACTATACCAGTGAATTGGGCTTGTAATATATATTAAAAAAATTCCAAATATTACATTTGTAGCTGATTTCTAACCAGAGATAACATTGTCAAGTTTTATATTGTATCCCAATTCAATAGCCATGTTAAAGTGAAAATAGCTTTTAGGGCCTTTTCACTGTAAGGACATGTTTAACATTAAACGTGTATATGTCCCACTTTTAATTCCAATGCACCCTATCTTATAGGCAGTAAGATCTACTTAGGTGTGACATTAATATTTAAAAAGAAGTTTAAGGTCTGTCAAAAGGGTTTATTTTGTTGAATTTGCAGTTTAAACTGCACAATCAGGCTACAGATTTCACAATGTCACTGTAATGGATGGTACAATTGGTGCAGCAGTCCACTTTTAACTTACAGGCTTCGTTAAACCTATGTACCACAAACAAGGGACCTGTAGGTAAGATAAATATGCAAATTAGGGGTATGCCAATTTCATCATGTTGATTGAGGAAGCACATACGCTTTACCCCCTTGTTCGTAGGGTTAAAGTACTACAGCCAGCAAACACAGTCAAGGCAAAAATCTGGAAGTACACATTTCAAAAGATTGTCATTTCTAACAATTTTTTATTATCCATTTAATTTATTTCTATATCTGGCTTCTAAATTTAAGCCAGTGTGCAAGAAAGAACACATTTTGCAAAATGCCATGTTAATCACATGATAGTATGAAGAAACACGAAGTCAGTGTTCGACAAATAACCACTATTCTAAACTCATTATTTGGCCATATTTAAAAAATGCATAGGGGTCCTTTCTACTCATTTCCGTTAATTCAGTCACAGATGCTATTAGGTTGCTGCATTGGCTGCCTGTGGACCGTAGGATCCTTTTCAAGACCCTGTGCATGACTCACAATGCCTATTACGGGTCAGGCCCTGAAGCGATTAAGTCCATTATCCATCGTTATGTTCCCAACAGGCGGCTCCGGTCTGCAGATAAGAATCTGCTTATAGTACAGAGATTTAAGAAGGTTACATGGGGAGGTCGAGCTTTCTCCACTGCTGCTGCTAGACTGTGGAACTCCCTCCCGGAACAGCTCTCAAGTCAGGTGTCCCATTCTCTTTTCCGTAGGGCCTTAAAGACCTGGCTTTTCTCTCAGACCTCGGTATGAGCATGTCTTTTTGTCTGCATCCTTAGGTCCGCTTATAGCGCCTTGACGCCCTTGGGCTTAGTTCGCGCTTTACAAATTTCATATTCATTCATTCATTCAATTAGATAATACTATATAAATTGCTGCCTGGTGTGTACACAATGTAATATGATTATAAGCTGCAGCTAATTTGTTGGCTCTGGATATTGTGTGTTTGTGGATAATCAACACACGCGATATATCCCTTCAAGCATTATAATTTGATGAACATAACAATATATTAGTTTTGTAAATTGGCCTATGGAGCAAAAAAATACTGATAAAAGCGTTGCCACCATTTTCTATTGTTTCTTATTTTTTGTATTATTTTTTATTTCAGTTATTTGTTTCTTTGTGAAAACCATGAGCGATATATGACCCCTTGCTCAATTTGGAAATTGTCTACTTTTCAGAAATGTATAACTTTCCAGGTTCACCCATGTGTTTCATTCCTTTGTCCACTACAAACTGCAAGTACATATAAACCACAAAAAAAATATATATATATATCTCTTAGAAAAATGCAACAACTGTGGTTAATAAAGAATGTACTTTTTTTTACAACTCTGTTTAATGATGAAAGCTGGGGCAATGGTGATCTTCGCACAGCAAACCTTATGCTAAATTCATTTTTAGAAAAGAAATTCACTTTTTACACAGCACCTTTTTCCGTCATATTTAAAAAAAACACCAAAATGTTGCTATATTTTGGGTATTTTCTCAGATCCTTTCAGGGTAATTAACAAACCTTGGGTACCATACAAAGATCACTATTTTAATACAGTGACTTAATTTAGTCACACTTTTCTTTTGCTTCTGTTATAGGCAATAGGCCAAGCCACACAAGTAGGTTACCATTTTTATTGGGAGAAGTGTGGGATTCACATAATTTGAGGCATGGCTGGTATACAATGAAAAACAATTATAAGTTGCAGTTCAGTTGTAGTCTCTGGATATCATATGTTTTTGGACAACTAACATACACTGTATATCCCTGAAACCAAAAAGGTTTGACAAATATAACAGTATATTGTTTTTGTAAATTTATTAATGGAGCAAAAAGTAATAGATGAAGTTGTAACCTATTTGTATTCTGTCTGACTTATGTTTAACATTTATTCTTTTCAATTATTACTTTCTTAGAGAAAATCATGAGTGATTTACGCAAAAAAGCCCTTGCTAAATTTGGAATTTTGTCTAAATTTCAGAAATGTATAGTTTTCCAGGTTCATCCATGGGTTTCACACATTTCCACCACAAACCGCAAGCAGGTAGAAACCTCAAAAAATAGGACAAATCAACTACTACTTAGAAAAATGTAAAAACTGTGATAAAAAATACACCACTCTGCTTGTTACCTAAATTTGTGGAGATAGCGATCTTAGCACAGCAAACCTTTTGATGAGGCCATTTTTCTTGCACTGCACTTTTTCCCATTTCACCCTTACCCCACATACGTGCTCTATTTTGGCTATTTTTCAGTTCCCTCAAGTGGCATGCACTAACCTTGGTTAATTTTGGCACCCCAACATGTGCAGAAAAAGGGCAACATTTTTCTGTGGATCCATTTTCCGAAAACAAAAATGCTATGAAGGCTTAAGCCCGAAGTACTCCCAAACATCAAACACAGGACTCAGGAGTGGGGGTGGAAAAGCCTCAGCAACTATTGGTTAAATAGTCTTAAAGAAGTGGCCTGGGATTTTTTGTATGAAAAATAGGGTGTCATTTTATGCAATGAAGATGGAAGGATACACCTGACCAGAAAATTGTATGATGATAAGAATGAATTACTCTATTAGGCTGATCCAAGAATTGATTGACAATGTCAAGACTAGGATCATGGTTGAGTGCAGAAATACCCCAAAAGTAGTTGAAAAGGGCTGCAGGCAGAATAAACACGGGCAGGACTGGCAAACAATATGCAGCAGAGTGGTCCCTAGAGCAGGGCACAGAACACTTAGAAGTCACAATAAGGGATACAAATTGAAAGCAAGGCAGTAGAACCTGCTGAAAATAGTTTGAATACATTGCAATGCAGTGAATTGCTGCTCTAAATTAATGACATTTAAAGAGAAGACAGGACAAAGGAAGCAAAGATGTGTCATATGGGGTACTGTGGCCATCTTAAATATGGTTAGACCCATTGCCAACAATGTGTTGGCAGTAATCTTTTAAAGGATTAGTAGGTAGGAAGGAATTTCTTACAGGGAGTGTGGCTAGCAGATAGAGCACAAGAAAGATCTATGCCTGTGCTCTCGGGGTACTCCTGCACCGGCTGAATACCTTTCTCGCCTATCCCCCACAACCTTCAGCAAGTGGTTGATGCCCCAGCAAGGAGCTATTGTGGCAAAGATCCTTTGCAACCCAGAGTTGTGCATCTATTTGATAATGGAGTCCTATAAGCACAACTGACTTAAGGGTATCAGTGTGCTGTACATAGAACATAATGAAAACATGCTTCAACAATGCATAAAACAGGTGACTGTCAAACAATGACATAAGCCAACAGAATGCCTGAAAGTTAAAAAGACCACAAACAAATGTGGAGAGTAAAGTAATAAACTAGGAAAATTGTGGAGAAGGCAGAATGGAATGGAAAGATGGCAGGAGCACTTGGGAAGAGCACTAGAAATCAGGCCATATCAAGCAAACCGGTATCGTTAGATAGTCTGCTATTCTGTGCAGCAATTCCAACAAAATGCCTAGAACATGAGTTTCCAATGAATAACTCAAGAGCTACTCGGAGCTCCCCTTCACCCTTGAAGTAGGTCTCCAAAGTAAGGCTTAGCCCAGTACATCATTTAGAAGGTTTCTTCACATTAAAGAAGAGAATCCTGCTAATCTCAAGACCCTTAGAACCGCAGCCAGCTAAAACAATGGAAGAGCATCATGCTAAGACTCATGGACTACAGGGTCCTGATCATGAAAATATGTATACACTCTTAATGTAGTAAAGTCACAAGAAGAATGGAGCTGTTGTAAGTCCCAGTGTATCAGTCACACTATCTGTACAAATAAACGGCCAGGAAAAAAGAGTGCCAGCAATAGCCTGAGCTGGAACCAGTGCACATTCACCTAAGTCAGGCCAGCGGGAACCAAAAAGTCTGTGAGTCAGTGGTATGATCAGCCCAGGAGATAAGGAGAGCAGGGACTCGATCCAGAGCTATAATACACTCCTTAGCCTCACTGTGCATGCACCTATGTGGGTGCAAATATGAGTGCACATGTATGTGTGTGTCTGGGTGTGTTTGATAAACAGTGCTGCTGCCTTCATACTATGCACTGTATCAAGGACCACCAAAATTATATGTTGCATGACCTCATACCTGAATTACTTAGGGCACAGTTGTGTCTGTTCCTGGCATATTAGTCTCCCTTGCATAATAGTTGTCATCCATGACATATTTTGGGCATTCATGATCTACTTGTGTGTACTGGCAGCCATCAGTGACATATTGTGAGCATGAATGACCTAATTTTGGCCACTCCTGACATATTAGTGGCAGCATTGGGTATGATAATGGCAATGACTGATGTAGTATAAGCATCCTGGCCATTATGATGTCCAGCCCTAGCACAGTGGTGCCTCTAGTAAAATAGTGAGTATTATTGGCATGTTATAGACAAACTTGGTGTATTGAAAGGTATCCATGACGTGTGATCATAAAGCCTGGACATATGAATTAAATTCTACCAGGTAAAGCTTTTGTGCATGTGAGTACTTATAGAATATGACAAGCTGATGTTTGGGGACCATGTAGTTCCAAAAAATTTAAATAGGTAATTTGTAGACAAAAACGATGTTTCTTTTAAAAAGTTTGTTCCTTCAAAATGGAAGAGGTGTTTGCAAGAACGATATATTTATTGATATGCTGATGAAAACAACATAGCTGCTTTTCCAAAACATATTTAATTCTGATAGTTGAAAGGTAATGCAGGCCTCATTGGAGAGACTTATTGCTGTGGTTATGACCTTTGTGCCAAAGGGTAAGTGCTGTTTCTGGAGTTATTTTATTAGTCACATAGAGGCATTGCATATTAATACTGCTTTTCCTGACATTTCTGCAGGTAACCCCGCCAGAATATTTGAGTGGTTACTATAGTATTGTTATTGGTTATGGTCACTGTGGTACATTTGTTGGCAACTGGGGATGATTTTCCTTGAGCAGAAGTTGCTGTCATCAGTGATGTCATCAATGATTACATTTGCGATGCCATCAGTGATATCATACATGATATCATAAAACATTTAATGAGTGATGTAATATGTGAGGTCATAAGCAGTGCATGGTGGGGGCATAAGTAAGCTGGTGAATTTCTGTGTTTTTTTAGTTCAAAACGTTAATGTTGTTGATAACAAATTCACCTAACTATAACGTTACTTTAACCTTTGTTTTCTACAAGTGAATTTCCAAGGTTTTTTAAAAACAAAAACAGATCTTTTTTATCACAACTAACTATAACGTTACTTTAATCTTTGCCTTTTCGAGTGAATTTCTCTTTTTTTTTTACATAAAGTAATATTTTATTACCATACATAAAGCCAACCCCCCCGCCTTCTTCGGCCCCTCCCTTTTACTTAGTTTAGCAGCCCCGGGGAATGGGATCCCCCTGGCCTTCAGAGGCTTGAGGAGGGAGGCTCCCCTCCCCTTTTTCATAATTTTCACAATATATGTATTCACTGAAAAAACAAAGGTTACAGGGACGTTATAGTTAGGCTGCCATTTTACTCGTACAAAACCAAAGAAATTCAGCGGCTATAGTAACCTGAGCTAACTATAACTTATGCCCCTGTAATGCACTGCTTATGACCTCACATATTACATCACTCATGACATGGTCAGTGACATAACTGATGACATCACTGATGACATCTCAAATTACATCACTGATGACAACTTAAATGGCATCACTGTTGTCATCATCCACAGAACCATGCGCAGGATTGATAAAAATGTAATTTGGACACATAACTTGTGTAACTAACAACCCCATTTCTCAAACATGGTGTCAGAGTATCTCCAATCTGTCTCCTTATGTTAGCTTTCACAGAAATCTTCAGCCCCGGGAACTGTTCTCAATTGATAAAATGGCCGCCGCAACTTTCTTTTCAGGTTGCATCCAGCCAATCACAGCATTCCTGTTGGCATGCGCAGTCGCGATTATTCGCGAATCATTGTGAAATATTCGCGGCCAGAGATATCACTAACTTTTTCTTCTTAAATTTGTCAAAAACTACTGAACGGATGTACACCAAATAACAAAAAGATCAATCTGCATAACAGCATCTACCTTTCTGCCAAATTTGATGTAATTCCAACCAGCGGTTCGGGCTGTAGGTTCGACAACGCATCCCATGGGAATTAAAATGGGAAAATGCACTTTTTTTAGCCCCCTTTTTCCCGGCCCCTTCTTAACACATCACCACGAAACTACCCATGCACAACAAAACTTACCATGACACTTTTTTGGGAAACGTTTGGGAAGACTCGTCAACCGGCACCAAAGATATAGGCAAGTCAAAAAATGCTTTTCCTATGGAAATGCCAGTAGGTTTTATATATACATAAGCAAACATTTGAGGTGAGCACATTTAGAGTGTTGCTAGTGTTGAGGGTGCTCTATACCGGAGCTGCTTTCCACCTAAACTTGAGAACTACCCAGACTCTCTGCTTCTTTTTTGCATAATTTATGCGTCACTCTAAGCCTGACTTATACTGGGTGCTCCCTTGTGTCTGGACAAAACTATTTCTCTCTGAAGAGCTCTAATGAGAGTGAAACAGGTGTCAGGGGTTGCTTTTATTGGTTTCAGGTTGCCTTGGTTAGTATTTTACCAATTCAAAGCTATAATACTGTGCCTGGAGTGGTAAAAAGCTTTTGTCATTTTACAGCTCGGCATGGAAAGCACTCTGCTAGTCCTATGCTTAAAAACTTTGCTGTAGAAATAGCAAAATACTTTGTCCCTTTCTATCTTGGTGTGGATAGCACTGTGCTAATCCTACGCTTAAAGACATTGATAGAAAAGCAGACATCTGAGGTGAGCAAATTTAGAGTGTCACTGGTGTTGAGGGTGCTCTATACAGGAGCTGTTTTCCACCTAAGCTTGAGAACTACCCAGAATTCTCTGCTTCTTTCTTGCATATATAGATATATATATATATATATATATTCACTCAAAAAACAAAGGTTACAGGGACATTATAGTTAGGTACTGAATTTACTCACACAAAACCATAGAAACTCAGCAGTTATAGATACCAACCCTAACTATAACTTATGCCGTGCAATGCACTGCTTATGACCTCACATATTACATAACTCATGACATGGTCAGTGACATCACTGATAGCATCACTGATGACATCTCTAATTAGATCACTGATGACATCATCCAGTGTGTGTAAGTGTGCAAAGAATATTTACATGAGTTAAAGTTATATACTAAGGTAGTGTATAAGTTAGATTAGTACTCTTCCAGAGCTACTGAACAGTAATAGTATTTGTAATGTATGTCTTCTGAGTGGATATTTGTGTGTCTGCATTTCTATGTGAGTAGTTGTGTGAGTGGTGGTACAGTTGGATGCATCAGTAGCTCTTTTACAGAGTGAGTGGGTTTCTGTGTAGCTGTATGGTTAAACAAGTGGATGTGTGAGTAGTTCTATGTGTGAGAGAGTGCTTTTCTCAGTAGCTGTAATGTTAAGTGAGTGACTGTTTGAGTGCTTCTATGGCTGAGTGAGTGACTTTGTGAGTGGCTCTTTGAGTGAGTTAGAGGCTGTGTTAGTATCTGGATGGGTGAGTTAGTAGCTATATAAGTGACTGTATGCCTCAGTGAGGTTGTCAGTGAATGTATGGGTGAATGTGTACTAGTATGAGTGACTGTATAGGAGGGAGAGTATATGTGTTAGTATCCATATGACTAAGTCAGGGGATGTGAGTAATGTTGTGATGAATGACTTGTATTATTTCTTGTAAAGGGGAGTGAGTGGATGCACAAGTACTTGTATGGGTGAGTAACTCATTGTTTTGGTTGTTGTATGTCTGTATGACTGGGTGTCTGTGCAGTTGTATTACTCAGTTAGTGTGTTTATGAGTGGGTGTATGGGTGTGTGAGTGGCTCAGTCAGTATTAGAACAAGTGAAGATTGTATTAGCTGTGTAGTTGGCTGTGAAGCTGTCTGAATTGCTTTATGGTTGTATAAGTCGGTGTGTGAGTAATTGCATGGCAAAGTGAGTGGTTGTCTGACTGGCTATATGTGTAAGCGAATGGGCATGTGAGTGCATTTTACATTGAGTGAGTGTTTTTGTGTGTAGTTGTATGGGTGTGTGAGTAGGTATGTGAGTATTTGTATGAGGGTGTGAGTGGGTGTATGAGAGGTTTGTATGGGCTGTGAGTTGGGTGTGAGAGACTTTAGGTGGATGATGTCATCAGTGATGTCATTTGAGATCTCATCAGTGATGTCACTGACCATATCATGAGTAATGTAATATGTGAGGTCATAAGCAGTGCATTGCAGGAGCGTAAGTTATAATTAGGGCCGGTAACTATAACTGCTGAATTTATATAGTTTTGTGTGAGTAAATTCAGTATCTAACTATAACATGCCTATATATGTTCACAAAAGGCTCCATTTTACTGGGGGCCCCCAACCCTGCAGGGCGGGTTCTCTAAACAGGAACAGAGAATCCTGTGCTTCACAACATCCACCAAAAATAAAGCCCAACTTCGACTTGCTTTTCATGCTGACTTTAATTCGTCGTGTGCTCGGCAGCCTCCCAACACTCTACATCCTAACCGGTTTCGCATCATCGCCTTGCTCACAGGTGAGTGTGATTTGTAGCCTCCTTGTGGTCACATGGTCCATAGTTGATACTACAGGCCCCAGCATGCACTAGAATGTTAATATCAATGTCACAGTGATCGTTTCATCAAAAGTGCAAAAACTGTTAAAATCATCAAAAGCACAGTGCCCTTTGCTGCCTTGCACAAATAGTTGCTCGAAAATGCGGTGTCATAGAGAGAGAATCATCTCCCTCCTCTCCCTTTCTCCTTCACGTTACCAATTCACCTCAGTAATTCCTGTGGCTGGTACGTTACAAGAGCAGGTCATGCCGCCTCAATTAACTGTACAAAAAAGGCTCCATTTTACTGGGGGCCCCCAACCCTGCAGGGCGGGCTCTGTAAACAGGAACAGAGAATCCTGTGCTTCACAACATCCACCAAAAATAAAGCCCAACTCCGACTTGCTTTTCATGCTGACTTTAATTCGTCGTGTGCTCGGCAGCCTCCCAACACTCTTTACATCCTAACCGGTTTCGGCATCATCGCCTTGCTCACAGGTGAGTGTGATTTGTAGCCTCCTTGTGGTCACATGGTCCATAGTTGATACTACAGGCCCCAGCATGCACTAGAATGTTAATATCAATGTCACAGTGATCGTTTCATCAAAAGTGCAAAAACTGTTAAAATCATCAAAAGCACAGTGCCCTTTGCTGCCTTGCAAAAATAGTTGCTCGAAAATGCGGTGTCATAGAGAGAGAATCATCTCCCTCCTCTCCCTTTCTCCTTCACATTACCAATTCGCCTCGGTAATTCCTGTGGCTGGTATGTTACAAGAGCGGGTCATGCCCCCTCAATTAACTGTTCATAAAAGGCTCCATTTTACTGGGGGCCCCCAACCCTGCAGGGCGGGTTCTGTAAACAGGAACGGAGAATCCTGTGCTTCACAACATCCACCAAAAATAAAGCCCAACTCCGACTTGCTTTTCATGCTGACTTTAATTCGTCGTGTGCTCGGCAGCCTCCCTACACTCTTTACATCCTAACCGGTTTCGGCATCATCGCCTTGCTCACATGTGAGTGTGATTTGTAGCCTCCTTGTGGTCACATGGTCCATAGTTGATACTACAGGCCCCAGCATGCACTAGAATGTTAATATCAATGTCACAGTGATCGTTTCATCAATGGTGCAAAAACTGTTAAAATCATCAAAAGCACAGTGCCCTTTGCTGCCTTGCACACATAGTTGCTCGAAAATGCGGTGTCATAGAGAGAGAGAAAATCATCTCCCTCCTCTCCCTTTCTCCTTCACGTTACCAATTCGCCTCTGTAATTCCTGCAGCTGGTACGTTACAAGAGCGGGTCATGCCCCCTCAATTAACTGTTCACAAAAGGCTCCATTTTACTGGGGGCCCCCAACCCTGCAGGGCGGGCTCTGTAAACAGGAACGGAGAATCCTGTGCTTCACAACATCCACCAAAAATAAAGCCCAACTCCGACTTGCTTTTCATGCTGACTTTAATTCGTCGTGTGCTCGGCAGCCTCCCAACACTCTTTACATCCTAACCGGTTTCGGCATCATCGCGTTGCTCACAGGTGAGTGTGATTTGTAGCCTCCTTGTGGTCTCATGGTCCATAGTTGATACTACAGGCCCCAGCATGCACTAGAATGTTAATATCAATGTCACAGTGATCGTTTCATCAAAGGTGCAAAAACTGTTAAAATCATCAAAAGCACAGTGCCCTTTGCTGCCTTGCACAAATAGTTGCTCGAAAATGCGGTGTCATAGAGAGAGAATCATCTCCCTCCTCTCCCTTTCTCCTTCACGTTACCAATTCGCCTCGGTAATTCCTGTGGCTGGTACTTTACAAGAGCGGGTCATGCCCCCTCAATTAACTGTTCACAAAAGGCTCCATTTTACTGGGGGCCCCCAACCCTGCAGGGCGGGCCCTGTAAACGGGAACGGAGAATCCTGTGCTTCACAACATCCACCAAAAATAAAGCCCAACTCCGACTTGCTTTTCATGCTGACTTTAATTCGTCGTGTGCTCGGCAGCCTCCCAACACTCTTTACATCCTAACCGGTTTCGGCATCATCGCCTTGCTCACAGGTGAGTGTGATTTGTAGCCTCCTTGTGGTCACATGGTCCATAGTTGATACTACAGGCCCCAGCATGCACTAGAATGTTAATATCAATGTCACAGTGATCGTTTCATCAAAAGTGCAAAAACTGTTAAAATCATCAAAAGCACAGTGCCCTTTGCTGCCTTGCACAAATAGTTGCTCGAAAATGCGGTGTCATAGAGAGAGAATCATCTCCCTCCTCTCCCTTTCTCCTTCACGTTACCAATGTATATATAGATATATATATATTACCTACTGCCGGTCGCCACCAGGTAGTTATAGTTAGGACCTTGTTTCTATTCAAAAAGTGTTTTTTCTTTTGCCAATATCTTTGGCGCCGTTTGACGAATCCGCGAAATTTTCAAAACTAATGGTTCACTCAGGTCAGTTCATGTCTGGAAAGTCTGGGGGTGATTCGTCACCTGTGTTTCCCGAGTTGTGTTTCAGCATTTCTTCTTTGGATTTGAATGCAACAGGACTCTCCGTATCTGCCGCTGAAACTGCCCTGCAGGGTCTGGGGCCCACATTACTTGGAGGACTATGGATTCACTGCGCTTCAGATTGTGGGCCTGACCTGCTTGCCCCCACATTAAACAAGGTTAGAGGATTTTCCCGAGTTAAATGGTGAGGTGTGGCGGCGAGAAAGGGAAAGGAGCAAAGTTTTCCTTTTATCTATGGCTCGGGCAGGGGCGCTGAGAGAGACATTGAGACAATGTGGCAGTACCTGCAATAATGACAACGAAGCGCCATGGAGTGTGCACTTTTACATCAGTGACTGCAACATTGAACGCACTGCACAGACATTAATACCACAGTTTGCAGTCTATGTCGGATATTCACATTGTGCTCCGTGGTGCATTCTGGGCACTGTAGGACCATAAGACCTTGAAACTGCAGAGGTCGATGTGCAACAGCTGTGGTCATTTTTAACAATTGCTGGTCTATGATTAAGACTCACTGGGAGTCGAAACGCGTCAGAGAAACTGCCGCTCCCTTCTGAATGCCTATTAAAAGCACCTGTGCTTCCCGAGTTGTGTTTCAGCATTTCTTCTTTGGATATATATTACCTACTGGCGGTCGCCAGTAGGTAGTTATAGTTAGGACCTTGTTTCTATTCAAAAAGCGTTTTTTCTTTTGCCAATATCTTTGGCGCCGTTTGACGAATCTTCGCGAAATTCTCAAAACTAATGGTTCACTCAGGTCAGCTCCTGTCTGGAAAGTTCGTGGGTGATTCATCAAGTGGGGGCCAAGAAAAAAGGGGGGTCCCAAAACGCGTTTTCTCCATGTTAATTTCCATATGAAATTTTGGAACAGGCTACAGCCCGAACTGCTTAACGTAATTACACCTAATTTGGCAAAAAAGTAGCTCTTGGTTCAGAAAGTGCCCTTTTTTTTTTAAATGGTGTAAATCCGTTCAGTAGTTCCTGAGAAATTCAAAAAATAAAAATATCGATATCTGAGCACCGAGGACGATTCGCGAACCCTCCCGGGCACGAGCTTTACTCTGATTGGCTGCCAACACTCCAAACCAGAATGTGTTGGCAGTCATCTTGTGACTCGGTAACCGAGTCACAAGATAAAGGTAAAAACAAGATAAAAAACAAGAAAAGGGGGCAGGGTAGAAACACCCTGACCCCTAGGCCTGCTCAAGGGGGTCCGACAAGGACCCCCAGGCCCAAAAAAGCATTTTTTTTTTTTAAAACGGCAGAATTCGCGCTTCGTTTTCTATAAAATATATATATAATTAGCGGGGTCCCACGGGGGCCCCGACAGCCCCGGGGACCGCCACCTCCCCGGGGCTTAGTTAATTGTATGCAGGGGGCACACGGAACCCCCGCAGCCCCGGGGACCGTCACCTCCCCTGGGCTTTATTATAATTGAGGCAGGCTCCCCAAGCCCCAGGGACCACCACCTCCCCGGGGCTTCCTTGATTAATGAGGGGGGCCTCACGGGCCCCCCCAAGCCCTGGGGACCACCACCTCCCCGGGGCTTCTTTCATTAATGCGGGGGCCTCGGGGGCCCCCCCAAGCTCCGGGGACCACCATCTCCCTGGGGCTTCTGTTATTAATGAGGGGGGGCCTCGCGGGCCCCCCAAGCCCTGGGGACCACCACCTCCCCGGGGTTTCTTTCATTAATGAGGGGGGCCTCGCAGGCCCCCCCAAGCCCCAGGGACCACCACCTCCCCAGGGCTTTGCACTCGAAGGGAGGGGGGCCACGCAGCCCCCCTCCTGGAACCCTAGATGGCCCTGGTGACCACCACCCCCAGGGCTTGCTCCTGCAATGCCCCGGGGTGCCCACTCCTGGGACATTACCGTTTGCAATGACAGGGCGGGAGCCGTGCAGCTCCCGCCCTGTCATTGCAAACACTGCTTTGCTTCTTGGAAGCGAGAGCAGGAAATGTGCTCTCGCTTCCAAGAAGCAAAGCAGATTTGCTTTTGGGCAAGGGGAGCTGCATGCCAGCAGCTCCCCTTGCCCAAAAGCAATGCCGGCTGCTGCAGGAGGCAGGGAGCCGGCAGGGACCGTGGGGGCATTGGGGCTCCCCCACGGTCCCCAACATGAGGCCAGGCCCCGGGGGATGGGGTCCCTGGGGCCAGAAGTGGCCAAGGGAAGGGGGCCACACGGCCCCCCTCCCCTATTTAAAAATAATAAATGGCTGGGCCCCGGGGGATGGGGTTCCCGGGGCTGAAATCGGCCGGGGGAGGGGGGCCGCGTGGCCCCGCTCTTTACATTTAGTTAAAATGGCCAAGCCCCGGGGGATGGGGTCCTAGGGGCCAATATTGGCCTGAGGAGGGGGGCCATGGGAGCCCCCTCTTTTTAAAAAAATAAATAAATAGAGGCAGGCCCCAGGGGGATGGGGTCTCTGGGGTGAATACCGAATAATGGAAGTGGGGCTTTTTTTTTTCTTTCGAGTTTGGAGTCGTGACTCCAACGCGGCTCTCAGCGCTGCCCCCCGTGTAACGTCACATTGGATTCGCGAGTTCACCTTAAATAAATAATTAAGTAGTATATAATTTAGAAGGTAGTGTTGTATTTGTGAAGTTGTTTTAAAGAGGTACTGTGATTGAAGTTAATGAGAAGATTACAATTGATAGAGTTGTTAATAATATATAAAATTAAAAATTAATAGTTCGACTTGAAAAGTGTGTTGTGTTGTAGTACATTGAATTCATGTTTTTGCGGATTCGCGTCGGGTGCGTGAATCCACAAAAATGTTTAAAAAATATGTTTGTGTAAAAAAAAATTATATTCACTACTATGTTATAGGGTGGCTCTGAAAAGAGCCCTTGTTTTTATTATGAGTTTGTTGTAGCTACATGTAAGTGCGGATGCACAGCTTTAGGTTGTTGAGAAACCCTCTGTTTCCTTGATCTGTGAAGTGTACTCCATCACTTCTGTGGATGTCATCCATATCAAAACATAGTTTGTTGTTATAGATGGAGCCCATCCTATGGTCTCTGAGGTAAGCAGAAACAGCTTTATTGACATTTTCTTTAGCTTTTTCAATCTGTGGACAGAATAGATTTGACCACTTCCATTTCTGTGTTTGGCATATATTAGAGTATACAAAGACAGTTTGAGGCAAAAGCAACATCAATTGTGCAAAGGTGTCCTTCATTAGCATTTCCAGACCTACCCCAGTCAATGTGCCTAGGTCATTGCGACCACAGTGCACAATCATGAGGTCAGGGGGTTGGACAAGCAAAAATGTTTTAACCAAAGGCTAGAATTGGTGCCACTTTAATCCTCTCTGTGCAATCCATTTAATATCCACATTTTGCAAAGTTAGGTCTTTGTCAATACCTCTGCGTTCAGCATACCTTTTGCACCAGAAAACATAGCTGTGTCCCACAATCCATACTGTAAGCATCTTGAAGGGATGTCTGGAAGTAATGAAAAGATGTCTGTAGCTGAGGTAGTCAGTTGGTAGAATGAGAGGTGTCTAAAATGGTGGACAAGATGCTGTTTTTTAAAAAGTAGAGAATTGATTGGCTGTTTAAGATCATTGTGCACTGAAAAATAGGTTGCATGTTACTTTCTTTAAAAAGCAAGTTTGTTATTGGTCAGTAAAAAATGTTTGAAAGGTACAGTAGATAGGATAAGGTCATATTTTGCAAACCTCAACCACACCTGCTGTTTGCATTTGCAACCTTGTGTGCTGAACTTTAGAATATGGTGAACTTGTGACCTGTCACTTCAGTTGAATGTTCCATGAACTGTTACTATGGAAACGGACATTAAGCAGAATGGGGGAAGGGTTGAAACTTTACTGTGGACTTAAAATGTGAAATTGTAATTTATATATAGGTGATTTGTTATTAAAGTATAATTTTCTAAGTCAGTACTATCTTTAGAAGTGGTGTGTTGTTAAAAAATAGTGGTATTTTTATTTGTAATATTTTTTTGAACTCCCGTATGGATTCGCGGCTTCATCGCGTTGGTGCGCGGTGGAGTTGCGACTCCAAAAAATTCCAGAACCAGTTTGGGCACTTTTAGAAGTCAGTTGGTAAGGGTTCATATGTTTAACCAATAGAAATGTGTTTTATAATTTGAAATAATAATGGAAGCAATGTGATTTATTACTTACATGTATTTGTGTGGAGAGGGAAAGTTTGCCATTACTGGTTTTACTCTGCTGAGAGTGGTGCATTACATTGATTGTGTGAATTAGAAAATCTTTTATGAGTTTGTGAGATTTTAAATTCTACAAATCGATTTGGAAGGTGAGTTATACATTTGTGAGGTGTATTATGTATTAGGTTTACTTTTAATCTTTACAAATTATTGATAAACTGTGATGTTTGAAATATATTATTAAATGTAGAGATGTGTATTGTAGTTTGTTTTATTCTAGTTAAATGTTGTTTGAAATAGATTTTGTATAGTAATATGTGTATATTGGAAGATGGATTAGTGATTATGGTAGTTTGTTTTAGTGTGTGGATATGCAGATTTGTAGTATGCCGCATAATTTTAGGTGTTGCTTTAAAATTGGAGGTGGAGTGTGTCAAGTTTTAAGGTGTGCGTGGACTTCTGTCTCAACTGTATCTCTACTTGAATATTTATTTTCATATGTCATACATTTGAAGGTGCATGATGTATGACAAAGAGGTGTTGTTGCTTTTCATGTGGTAGGCTCAAGATTGTGAGTAGTAGTGGAATGGTGAAGATGTAGGATAATAGTGTGCTTTAAAAGATGTTGACATAAGGTATTAGTGATTAGGCTTCTTTTTTTAAGTTTCTAGAGAGGTACAGTTGAAATATGCCACATAATTTTGAGTTTTTGCTTGAATTTCGAAGTTTGTTCTGTGAATTTTTAAGGTTTGGATAGTGTTATGCTACAGACATACTCATGTATGCTTTTAGGAATATGACGAAACATTTAGTAAAGACATGTGAAGGGTTCGTGCTTTTTATTTGGGTAGGTGTAACATTATAAGTAGTTGTAGAATGGTAAATCAGCAGCCCAAAAGAGAGGTTTGAGATATGTTTGTAGAGATTTTATTTATTAGAGTAATTTGTATGATGTGTGGAAAGGTATGTTTCATATATTCCGCATAATTTTCAGTGTATGTTTGAAATTTGAAGTGTGGTCTCTGAAGTTTTGAGGTGTGGATGGTGTTGTGACTGAGATATGTTTCTACTAGCAATATATTATGGTATGTGTTATGTGTCTGAAGATGATAGATGTATAAAACACAGGTATACATTTATCTGTATATTACTTTTATATATGATGCTGCTAGCAAAAGGTACAGACATATGCATAAATGATTTTGGAAATATGGGGAGACTTTCATCAAAGATAAGTGAAGGGTTGCTTTGCTGTTAGCTATGCTCAATACCAGGTTAGTACTGGAATAGTAAAGCAGTAGTAGTAGAAAAGTGATGATTAAGATATGTTGGGAGAGGAATTATTGATGATGGTGCTTTTTAAAAGTCTGTGTAAAAGTTCACTTGGAATTTGCCGCATAAATCTAGGTGTGTTTGAAATGTTAAGCATAGTATGTCAAGTTTTAAGGCCTTTATGGTCTCGTGAGCGTGGTTATGTTTCTACTTGCACATGTGTTCTAATATGTGTAATGCTTTTGGCAATAGGTATAGTTAGATGCATGCATGCTTTTAGGAATATGATTAGAGTTATGGTAGAAATATGTGATAGGTTGCTACTTTATGTTTGACTA
The DNA here is from genome assembly GCA_963921515.1 of Calotriton arnoldi. NCBI lineage: Eukaryota > Metazoa > Chordata > Amphibia > Caudata > Salamandridae > Calotriton > Calotriton arnoldi. The sequence continues at coordinate 1,487,717 of CAWUFW010000920.1, read as the reverse complement.
GGTCTAATATTTGTAGAATGGTGAATCAGTAGAATAAAACAGAGTTTTAAGACATGTTGGCAGAAGGGATTACTGATTAGGCTATTTTCTATAAGTTTAGAGAAAAGGTACACTTGAAATACATTGCAGAAATGGTGGTGTGTCTTTGAAATGTAAAGTTCAGTCTATTTGCTTATTTCTGTTATTTATGATGATGATTTCAAAAGGTAGACATATATGCATTTATAATTTTAGGAATATGGTGAGATTTATAACAGAGTCATGTGTAGCTTTTATGCTTTATTTTGAGTATTTTCAGCACCCTGAGTAGTTACAAAATTGTGAGGCTGCAGTACAAAAGTGCACACCATGTCATAGACCTGACGTTTGAGCTGCAGTTTCAGTATTCTGCTACTATTTAGAATGTTGTTGTCCTCCAATCACTCAGGCACTACTGTAGTACTACTCCAATCACTCTGGCAGTACACATGCACTAATAAAATTACTCAGGCACTTCCTATGTACTCCTGTAATCTCCCTGATATTATCCCTGCAATCATGGAATCACTAGGTATTACCTATGTACTCCTTCAATTCCACAGACATAACTCCTGCAATCAAGCAATCATCAATGTTTTAATTATACACTGGTTTAATTATGCAGGCACTAGCCTTGCACTCTTCCAATCACCCTGTCAGGATCTATGCACTCCTCCAATCACTTTGCCAGTGTCCATGCACTTATAAAATCACCTAGGCATTAGCTTTACACTTTTTCATTCACTGAGGCACTACCACAGTATTACTGCAATCACTGAGGCAGTACTGATACACTTATAAAATTACCTAGGCTCTTTCTATGTACTCCTGTAGTCCCCCAGATATTACTTGTGAACTCATGCAATCACCAATGCATTAGCTATATACTGGTTCAATCACCCAAGCAATACCCTTGCAGTCTTTCAATCATGCAGGCACTACTCTTGTACTTATGTAATCACTCAGCCAGTACTCATGCTGTTATATAATGACCAAGGCACTACCTTTGCACTCTTTTATTTACTCAGGCACTACCTCAGTAGTGCTGCAATCACGCAAGAAGTGCTCATGCCATTATAAAATCACCCAGTGAGTTTTATTGTAGTAATGTAAATTCCCAGATATTACTCCTGTAGTCATGCAATCACCCAGGCGTAAAACGTATGTACTCTTTTAATCCTCTAGACGTTACCTCTGTACTCATGCAATCACCAAAGCATTAGCTATACAGTGCTTCAATCACCCAGGCACTATCCTTGCACTCTTTCAATCATGCAGGCACTACTCTTGTACTTATGTAATCACTCAGCCAGTACTCATGCACTTATAAAACCACCCACGCACTACGTTTGCACTCCTGTAATCACTCAGGCAGTACTTTAGTACTTCTGTAATCACCCAGGCAGTACTCATGGACTTATAAAATAACCCACTCACTTCCTATGTACTCCAATAATCCCCTAGATAATATCCCTCCAGTCAAGCATTCACCCAGGCACTAGTTATGTACTAATCCTGCAGTCATGCAATCATTTATGCTGTGCCTATGCACTCATGTAATATACCAGGCTCTACCCTTGCAGTCGTAGAATGACCCAGTTTCTACTGTTGCACTCATCTATTCACCTACACACTACTCAATGAGTCATCTATATGTTTAGGTGCTATTGATACACTTATCCATACACTCAACGTTTATGTGTGCAGTCATGCAATTAGCCAGTCACTATCCATCTTCTCTTCAAATTATCCAGTGACTACCCTTCAACTCATTCAATCACCGAAGCACTACGCATGAAGTTATTTAATCACTCCGGCACATCTATTACATGTTTCAGTTGTAGGTTTCACTATATTCCAGAAATATTGCATACATATTTCTTTTAGATATGATGATGCTTTGAAAAGGTAGAGACGTATGTATGCATGCTTTTAACAATATGGAGAGACTTATGGTTCCGTTATGTAATAGTCTGCTGCTTTATATTTGGCTAGGCACAACACTCATGCAGTTATAAAAACACCCTAGTACTCCCCAGGCAGTCTTCCAATGATCCAGGCACTACATATACAGTGCTGTAATCTCTCAGGCATTAGTCCTGCACTCATACAATCATCCAGGCACTACCTGTGCACTCCTTTATTCAGTCAGGCACTACTTCAGTAGTCTTGCAATAATCCAAGAAGTACCCATACAGTTATAAAATCACCCAGTTACTTCCTATGTAGTCATGTAAGTCTCCAGATATTACCACTGTAGTCATGCAGTTACGCAGGTGTTACATACGTACTCTTTTAATCCTCTACACGTTACCCCTGTACTCATGCAATCACCAATGCATTAGCTATACAGTGCTTCAATCACCCAAGCACTATCCTTGCACTCTTTCAATCATGCAGGCACTACTCTTGTACTTATTTAATCACTCAGCCAATACTCATGCACTTATAAAACCACACAGGCACTACCTTTGCCCTCCTGTAATCACTCAGGAAGTACTTCTGTAATCACCCAGGCAGTACTCATGGACTTACAAAATCACCCACTCACTTCCTATGTACTCCAATAATCCCCTAGATAATATCCCTCCAGTCAAGCATTCACCCAGGCACTAGTTATGTACTACTCCTTCAGTCATGCAATCATTTAGGCTGTACGTATGCACTCATGTAATAACCCAGGCTCTACCCTTGCTGTCGTAGAATGACCCAGATTCTACTGTTGCACTCATCTATTCACCTACACACTACTCAATGAGTCATCTATATGTTTAGGTGCTATTGATACACTTATCCATACACTCAACGTTTATGTGTGCAGTCATGCAATTAGCCAGTCACTATCCATCTTCTCTTAAAATTATCCAGTGACTACCCTTCAACTCATTCAATCACCCAAGCACTACCCATAGAGTTTTGGAATCACTCAGGCAGATCTATTGCATGTCTCAGTTTCTAGGTTTTACTATATTTTAGAAATATTGTATATATATTTCTTGTAGATATGATGATGATTTGAAAAAGTAGAAACGTATATATGCATGCTTTTAACAATATGGAGAGACTTATGGTTCAGTTATGTAATAGTCTGCTGCTTTATATTTGGCTAGGCCCAACACTCATGCAGTTATAAAAACACCCAAGTACTACCCATGCAGTCTTCCATTGATCCAGGCAGTACATATGCAGTGATGCAATCACCTAGGCATTACCCCTGCACTCATGCAAACATCCAGGCACTACCTATACACTCATACAATCGCCCAGGCACTACCTATGCATATTTCTTTATTCACCCAGGCACTACCTCAGTAGTCCTGTAATCATTGAAGAAGTAGCCATGCAGTTATAAAAATACTGAGTTATTTCCTATGTAGTCATGTAAATCCCCAGATATTACCCCTGTAGTCATGCAGTCATCTAGGTGTTACATATGTACTGCTTTAATCCCCCAGACTTTACCTCTGTACTCATGCAATCACCAATGTATTAGCTATACAGTGCTTCAATCACCCATTCACTATCCTTGCACTCTTTCAATTATGGAGGCAGTACTTTTGTACTTATGTAATCACTCAGGCAATACTCATGCATTTATAAAATCACCGAAGCACTACATTTTCACTCCTGTAATCAGTCAGATAGTTGTTTAGTACTTCTATAATCATCCAGGCAGTACTCTTGGTCGTATAAAATCACTAAGTCACTTCCTATGTACTCCAATAATCCCCCAGATATTACCCCTGTAGTCATGCAATCATCCAGGCACTAGTTATGTACTACCTCTGCAGTTATAGAATCATGCAGTTTCTACCTATTCACTCATGTAATAATCCAGGCACTACTGTTGCAGTCATATAATCACCCAGGCTCTACTGTTGCACTCATCTATTCACCTAGGCACTTTTTAGCGAGTCATGTAAGACTTCAGGTGCTATTTATACACTTATCCATGCACTAAACCTTTATCTGTGCACTCATGTAATTTGTCAGTCACTCTCCATCTTCTCCTGTAATTACCCAGTGAGTACCTTTGTAGTCATACAATCACCCAAGCACTACCCATAGGGTTTTAGAATCACTCAGGGAGATCTATTAAATGTCTCAGTTTCTAGGTTTCACTGTATTTTAGAAATATTGTATATATATATCTTTCAGATGTGATGATGATTTGAAAAGGTACAGACATATGTATGCATGCTTTTAACGATAAAGAGAGACTTATGGTTGAGTTATGTAATAGTCTGCTGTTTTATATTTGGCTAGGCCCAACACTCATGCAGTAATAAAAACACCCAAGTACTACCCTTGCAGTCTTCCAATGATTCAGTCACTACATATACACTGCTGTAATCACTCAGGCTTTACTCCTGCACTCATGCAAACATCTAGGCACTATCTATACACTCATGCAATCACCAAGGTATTATCCATGCACTCTTTGAATCATGTAGCCACTACTCATGTACTTATATAATCACTCAGGGACTAACGTTGCACTCCTTCTATCACAGAGGCACTACACTTGTACTTATGTAATCACTCAGCCAGTAGTCATACTGTTATGAAATCACCCAGGCAGTATCTTTGCACTCCTTTATTCACTCAGACAATACCTCATTACTCCTGCAATCACTGAAGCAGTACTCATGCACTTATAAAATCACTCACTCACTTCCTATGTACTTCAATAATCCCCAGATATTACCCCTGTAGTCATAGAATCATTCAGGCACTACTTATGTATTTCCTTTGCAGTCATAGAATCATGCAGTGTCTACCTATGCAGTCATGTAATAACCCACACACTACCCTTGCAGTCATAGAATCACCCAGGTCCTACTATTGCAGTTATCTATTCACTTAGGTACTACTCCATGACTTATCTATGCCTTCAGTTGCTATTAATACACTTATACATGCATTCAACCTTTATGTGTGCACTCATGTAATTAGCCAGTCACTATCCATCTTCTCTTGCAATTACCTAGCAACTACGTTTGGAGTTATAAAATTATCGAAGGACTACGCATGGAGTTATGCAATAACTCAGGCAGATCTATTACATGTGTCAGTTTCTAGGTTTCACTATATTTCAGAAATATTGTAGACATATTTCTTTTAGATATGATGATGATTTGAAAAGGTAGAGACATATGTATGCATGCTTTTAATGATATAGAGAGACGTATGGTTGAGTCATGTAATCGTGTGCTGCTTTGTATTTGGCTAGGCCCAACACTGATGAAGTGTCTTCCAATGATCCAGGCAGTACATATGTACTGATGCAATCACCCAGGTTATTACCCCTGCACTCATTAAATCATCCAGGCACTACGTATGTACTCATGCAATCAGCCAGGTATTACCCATGCACTCTTTCAATCACCTAGCTACTATCTATAAACTTATATAATCTCTTAGGTACTATCCTTGCACTCCTTCTATCATATAGGTATTACCCTTGTACTTATGTAGTCACTCAGTCAGTACTCATGCACTTATAAAATCACCCAGGCACTACCTTTGCACTCCTTCAATCACTCAGGCATTCCCTCAGTACTCCTGAAATCACCCAAGCAGTACTTATGCAGTTATAAAATCACCCACTGATTTGCTATGTACTCCATTAATCCTCCAGATATTATTCCTTCAGTCATGCAATCACTCAGGCACTAGTTATGTGCTACTCTTGTAGTTGTTGAATCATCTATGTTCTACTGTTGCATTTATCTATTCACCTATGCACTACTCAATGCATTTCTTTATTTATAGATGACAATATTTGTATATAATTATTTTAATAATATTAAATATTTTTGTGAAAGATAATAAACTTTTCTTTCTTTTTAGAAATTCTCCATAATTATTGAGAAATATTCAGTATGACCAGAAAATTCGAAAAGACAACAAGAACTATTTAAAGGAGAGAGAAAATCAGAAAGTAGATGAAGTACAACATGTGACGTTAAAGAACAAGTCTTCTGGTAAGAGAACGAAAGAATTTGTTAAAAATCTTTTAAAAAATCTAAAAGATTTTCAAAATGGCGAAAAGAGAAAAAGAGTACTACAAGCAGTCAGAAGGAAAAGAAAAAGGAGAAATTAATGCAAAATCAGGTTATAGGAAAACAATCCATGTTGAAAAAGGATGAAAGAATATAAAGACATTAGGAAGAGAAGGTATAAAAGTAGAGTACTACAAAAGTTATTGAAAGATTGCAAGAAATATAAAAGAAGATCTGCATTTTACAAGAAGAAAGAACAGATTGAAAGTGTAGTCGAAAAGGCTTTTGAATTGACAAAAAAAATGTTTATATTAGTATTGAAGAGAATAAAAACATTGAATAAAACAATGTAGTTTATGAAGGAGAAAAGTAAATGAAAAAGACTGGTTAATAGAACTAACGTTTGTAAAAGAATTTCGGATGAATGGAAGCACACTTCAAGTACTGAACCTTTTTTTAATGAAGAAAGCTATTTTCAACAAATTACATTAGTTCATGCTGTTGATACCAGGGGTCGTTGTTATGAGGTTAAAAACGGTTGTCCAATTGAAAAAGAAAAGATGGTTCCTAGAAATGTGGAACAAGTAATAGCTGAAGAAGTTCAAGGGAGACGTACACAAGCTCCAGTGTATGGGTGGGATTGTAGTAGTATTTGTAGTATACAACAGGAATTTATTGATATATTATGAAATTTCTTATGAGATTATGGTAAAAAAAGTGTTAAACAAAAGATTAAGATGTTGCAAGGACTAGATCCTTGTAAACTGAGAAAATATAGTAACTTGCAGGGTCATTCTCTGGCTTGTCTTTCTAGAAAAGTATGTAGAAGTACTTTTCATCATTTAAGAATGTTAGCAGTACATCACTAAGAAATGCGGAAGTTAGTGAGAAGATTGTACTATGTAAAAAGTCCTGCATTATGTTTAAGTGAAATAAACACAGCTCTTTTGCATGGTTCATTATTGGATGTAAAAAAGTTTCTGATGATATAGAGTTTTGTTTCTTTGGTCCTCAAGAGGAGTGTAGAGAAAGTGAGAGTTTGATAAGTGTAGGTGTTGAAGAAGAGGTGGAAGATAGTACTACTGAGAAGTTTGCAGAAGAAATTGCAAAGTTTAAGGTAGTTTCTTGTGAGAAACCAAACTATGTTTGTATTTGTTGTCGACGTACTCACTATAGAAGTCAAACTAGGAATGTTGATGTGTATTTATAAAAGTGAAAAGGAAAACAATGATAAGTGGGAGCAATTTGGTGCTTATTTGTTTGTGGAAGGTCGTTTTGAGTTGGGTAGTGATGAACGTATTTGTAAATATTGTTACAGCTAATTAGAAGAGAACAAAATGCCAGCTAGAGCTGTACATAATAACCTAGAGTTGGTAGCATTTCCTCCGGAACTGATAGATTTAAATACATATGAGTCCATTCTTATTCAATCTGTGCACCCGTTTCAGGCTATAGTTCATATGGAGCCCAAAACAGGTAAGCTGCCTCCCACAGATTTACAAAGAGGTTTAACAGGAAAAGTTGTGTATTTACCTTTAGATTTTAAGAAAAATATTGAAACTGTTGGTGTAGAGAGAGAGGAAAGTGAACCTGTCGTTATTCTAGTTAATGGTGTACCAACAAAGAGTCGAAATATATGGCAAGAGTTAGTAGATGTCACCAAAGTTCAGAAGGCTACATTATATCTCATAGAAAACAATATTTATTATAAAAATGTATATCTGGAAGAACAAGAAATATCTTTAGGAGATGATAGAGAAATTTCAACTGGCCAAATCGAAAAAGTGGACAACTCCAGGAGTGAAGAAATTTATGAACATTATACTATATATCCTTTACATTCAAAAGAAGTGATTGGAAACACTATTGAATTATTCCAAATGAAGAAAGCAAAGGGAACTCCCATGAGTGTTTGGGAAAAAAGTTTAGAAGCTCGTTGTTTTCCACAGCTCTTCCCCACTGGAAAAGGTGGACGATATGATGAACGACCAGTACAGATTCCAGCTTCAGAACACCGTTCAACAAGATTGCACTCAGAAGATCCAAGATTTCGACAGTGTATTCCATAATAATTTCATCTTCTGTTTGAAAGTGACTTGTCTGGACTTTCATATGCAGTGAACCACATATTAAAAACAAGAGTTCATCTTACACATCTTTCCGCAAAGGAATTTTGGGACAAAGTTCAACAAAGAGACGATCATTTAGAATCTCAGTTAATTAATTTGATGGCATGTCAACGTGGTACTAATGAGTATTGGTATCGTCATCACGGAGAACTTAAATGTATGAAAAGGAACTTAGGAACCCCTACGTGGTTTGTTACGCTTAGCCGTGCTGAGTACGCATGGGATGATTTACTTGAATTTCTAAGAGAAGCAAATTCAAATGTAAAAAACATTGAATTGAAAACAGCTGGAGAACTGTGTTCCTTGGATCCCGTAAAGGTGTGCAGATATTTTAATTATAGGTTTCAAGCTATGATGTCTTTTATCTGCAATAAAAATAATCCACCTCTTGGAGAAGTTATTGATTTCTTTTGGAGAAAGGAGTACCAAGCAAGAGGTGCACCTCATATTCACAGGCTGTTATGGATCAAGAATGCACCAAAATTTGGAACTGATACTGATGAAAGTGTTTTGTCTTTCATTGAAAAATATGTTACAAGTGCCATACCAGAAGAAGGAGGAGAAAACAACTTGAGACAGCAAATTTTACGGTTTCAAAGTCATCGATGTGGGAAATATTGTCGACGGAAATACAAGTCAAAGGGAAGGCTGTAAAATAGTTTCACTGAGTTTGGTATGTATTTGAATAAAAAAGGTAAGATGAAATTATGTAATAAGCATAATAATATGAAGTAATGTTTACAGTCATTTTTATTGCACTGATCCATTTTTTCAAATACTGCCCATGCACTCATCTATATAATTAGACACTATTCTCATACTCCTACCATCACCTATGCACTATCCAAGCATTTCTCCATTCATGTAGCCTGAATCTATATACTTATAATATCACCCAGAGACTACTTATGTACTCATCCAATCACCCAAGCACTACCCATGCAATCTTCCAATCATCCACGCACTACTCCTGCACTCATGCAATCATGCAGGCACTACCCTTGCACTCCTCCAGTCATCCAGACGCTATCCATGCACTCCTCCAATCACCCAAGCACTACCTATGCACTTATAAAATCACCAAGGCACTACCTATGCACTTATTTAATCACTCAGGAACTGCCCATGCAGTCCTTTATTCACCCAGACGTTACTCCTGCATTCATGCAATCACCCAGGTATTACCCATGCACTACTTCAATCACTCAGGCACTGACCATACAGTCATACATGTGCTGAGGCATGTCTGCAGCACTCATGGTATCAACCAAGCACTACCCATGCAGTGTTCAAATCATCTATGCAGTACTCCTGCACTCATGCAATCACCCTGCTACTACTTATGCACTCCTCCAATCACCCACGAACTACCCAGGCAGTCCTACATACAGCTAGGCACTATCCATGCACTCTTCCATGCAACCAGGCATTACCCATGTACTCCGTCAATCACCCAGACATTACTCCTGCACTCATGCAATAACCCAGACATTAGCCATGCAGTCCTTCAATCACTCAGGCACTACCCCTGCAGTCATGCAATAACCCAGGCACTAGTTATGGACTACTCCTGGAGTCATGCAGTCATGTTGGCACTACTTATGAACTCATGCAATAACCCAGGCACTACCCTTGCACTCCTCCAGTCATCCAGGCATTATCCATGCACTTCTCCAATCACCCAGGCACTACCTATGCACTTATAAAATCACCAAGGCACTACCTATACACTCATCTAATCACTCAGGCACTACCCATGCACTCCTTCAATCACCCAGACATTATCCTTGTATTCATACAATCACCCAGGCATTTCCCATGCACTTCTTCAATCACTCAGGCACTGTTCATGCAGTCATACATGTGCTTAGGCACTTCTGCAGCACTCATGGAATCAACCAAGCACTACCCATGCAGTCTTCCAATCATCCATGCAGTAGTCCTGCATTCATGCTATCACCCTGCTACTACTCATGCACTCCTCCAATCACCCAAGAACTACCCAGGCAGTCCTACATGCAGCCAGGCACTACCCATGCACTCTTTCAATCACTTGGGCACTATCCCTGTAGTTATGCAATCACACAGGCACTACCTATGCACTTGTAAAATCACCAAGGTACTACCTATACACTCATTTAATAACTCAGGCACTGCCCATACACTCCTTTATTCACCCAGACATTACTCCTGCATTCATGCAATCACCCAGGTATTACCCATGCACTACTTCAATCACTCAGGCACTGACCATGCAGTCATACATGTGCCCAGGCACTTCTACAGCACTTATGGAATCAACCAAGCACTACCCTTGCAGTCTTCAAATCATCTACGCACTACTCCTGCACTCATGCAATCACCCTGCTACTACTTATGCACTCCTCCAATCACCCACAAACTACCCAGGCAGTTCTACATGCAGCCATGCACTACCCATGCACTCTTCCATGCACCCAGGCATTACCCATGCACTCCTTCAATCACCCAGACATTACTCCTGCACTCATGCAATAACCCAGCCATTAGCCATGCACTCCTTCAATCACTCAGGCACTACCCCTGCAGTCATGCAATTACCCAGGCACTAGTTATGTACTACTCCTGCAGTCATGCAGGCACTACTAATGCACTCATGGAATAACCCAGGCACTACCCTTGCACTCCTCCAGTCATCCAGGCAATATCCATGCACTTCTCCAATCACCAAGGCACTACCTATACATTCATCTAATCACTCAGACATTACCCCTGCATTCATACAATCACCCAGGCATTACCCATGCGCTACTTCAATCACTCAGGCACTGTTCATGCAGTCATACATGTGCTCAGGCACTTCTGCAGCACTAATGGAATCAACCAAGCACTACCTATGCAGCCTTGCAATCATCTACGCACTACTCCAGTAGTCATGCAATCACTTAGGCACCATCTATGCACTTATGCAATAACCCAGGCACTACCCTTGCACTCCTCCAATCACCCTGCCACTACCCATGCACTTATAAAATCACCACGCACTACTCTTGCACTCTTCCAATCACCTAGGCACTACCCTTACACTCATGGAATCACACAAGCACTACCCATGCACTTCTTCAATCACTCAGGCACTACCCATACACTCCTCCAATCACCCAGGCACTACCCATGCACTCGTGCAATCACCGAGGCATTACCCATAAACTCATGCAATCACTCAGGCATTACCCATGCACTCTTCCAATCACCCACACATTACCTCTGCACTCATGCAATCACCCACGCATTACCCATGCACTTACAAAATCACCCAAACAATACCCATGCACTTACAAAATCACCCAGCCATTACCAATCCACTCCTCCACTCACCCAGGCTCTACTCATGCACTCATGCAATAACCTAGGCACTACCCATGCACTCATCCAATTGCTCATGTACTACCCATGCACTCCTCCAATCACCTAGACACTATCCATGCACTCCTCCAATTACCCAGCCAGTACCCATGCACTCCACCAATCACCCTGCCACTACCCATGCACTTATAAAATCACCACGCACTACTCTTGCCCTCTTCCAATCACATAGGCACTACCCTAGGACTCATGGAATTACAGAAGCACCACCCATGCACTTCTTCCATCACTCAGGCACTACCCATACACTCCTCCAATCACCCAGGCACTACCCATGCACTCATGCAATCACCGAGGCATTACCCATAAACTCATGCAATCACTCAGGCATTACCCATGCACTTACAAAATCACCCAAGCAATACCCATGCACTTACAAAATCACCCAGCCATTACCAATGCACTCCTCCAATCACCCAGGCTCTACTGAAGCACTCATGCAATAACCCAGGCACTACCCATGCACTCATCCAATCACCCATGCACTAACCATGCACTCCTCTAATCACCTAGACAGTACCCTTGCACTCCTCCAATTACCCAGCCAGTACCCATGCACTCCACCAATCACCCTGCCACTACCTATGCACTTATAAAATCACCACACACTACTCTTGCCCTCTTCCAATCACCTAGGCACTACCCTAGCACTCATGGAATCACAGAAGCACCACCCATGCACTTCTTCCATCACTCAGGCACTACCCATACACTCCTCCAATCACCCAGGCACTACCCATGCACTCATGCAATCACCGAGGCATTACCCATAAACTCATGCAATCACTCAGGCATTACCCATGCACTTACAAAATCACCCAAGCAATACCCATGTACTTACAAAATCACCCAGCCATTACCAATCCACTCCTCCAATCACCCAGGCTCTACTCATGCACTCATGCAATAACCCAGGCACTACCCATGCACTCATCCAATCACCCATGCACTAACCATGCACTCCTCTAATCACCTAGACAGTACCCTTGCACTCCTCCAATTACCCAGCCAGTACCCATGCACTCCACCAATCACCCTGCCACTACCTATGCACTTATAAAATCACCACACACTACTCTTGCCCTCTTCCAATCACCTAGGCACTACCCTAGCACTCACGGAATCACAGAAGCACTACCCATGCACTTCTTCAATCACTCAGGCACTACCCATACAATCCTCCAATCACCCAGGCACTACCCATGCGCTCATCTAATCACCGAGGCATTACCCATAAACTCATGCAATCACTCAGGCATTACCCATGCACTCTTCCAATCACCCATACATTACCTCTGCACTCATGCAATCACCCATGCATTACCCATGCACTTACAAAATCACCCAAACAATACCCATGCACTTACAAATCACCCAGCCATTACCAATCCACTCCTCCAATCACCCAGGCTCTACTCATGCACTCATGCAATAACCCAGGCACTACCCATGCACTCATCCAATCACTCAGGCATTACCCATGCACTCCTCCAGTCACCTAGACAATACCCATGCACTCCTCCAATTACCCAGCCAGTGCCCATGCACTCCACCAATCACCCTGCCACTACTCATGCACTCATGCAATAACCCAGGCACTACCCATGCACTCATCCTATCATCCAAGCATTACCCATGAACTTACAAAATCACCCAACCAATACCCATGCACTTACAAAATCACCCAGCAATTACCAATCCACTCCTCCAATCACTCAGGCTCTACTCATGCACTCATGCAATAACCCAGGCACTACCCATGCACTCATCCAATCACCCATGCACTACCTATGCACTCCTCCAATCACCTAGACAGTACCCATGCACTCCTCCAATCACCTAGGCACTACCCATGCACTCCTCCAATCACCCAGGCACTAACCTTGCACTTATAAAATCACCATGCACTATCCTTGCACTCCTCCAATCTCCCAGGCACTACCCTTGCAGTTATACAATCACTCAGGCATTACCCATGCACTTACAAAATCACCCAAGCAATACCCATGCAGTTACAAAAACACCCAGGCATTACCAATGCACTCCTCCAATCACCCAGGCACTACTCATGCACTCATACAATAACCCAGGCACTACCCATGCACTCATCCAATCACCCATGCACTGCCCATGCACTCCTCCAATCACCTAGACACTACCCATGCACTCCTCCAATTACCCAGACAGTAGCCTTGCACTCCTCCAATCACGCAGCCACTAACCTTGCACTTATAAAATCACCATGCACTATCCTTGCACTCCTCCAATCTCCCAGGCACTACCCTTGCAGTTATACAATCACTCAGGCATTACCCATGCACTCCTTCAATTACTCAGGCACTACCCTTGCACTCATGCAATCACTCAGGCATTAGGCATGCAGTCCTTAAATCACCCACACATTACCTCTGCACTCATGCAATCACCCAGATATAACTCTTGCACTCATGCAATCACTGAGGCATAATCCTTGCACTCATGCAATCACTCAGGCATTACATCTGCACTCATGCAATCACCCAGGCACTACCCTTGCACTCATTCAATCAGTCAGGCATTACCCATGCACTCTGCCAATCACTTACACATTACCTCTGCACTCATGCAATCACTCAGGCATAACCCTTGCACTCATGCAATCAACCGGGCATAACCCTTGCACTCATGCAATCACTGAGGCATTACCCATGCACTCCTCCAACCACGTACACATTAGCTCTGCACTCATGCAATCAGCCAGACGTAACTCATGCACTTACAAAATCACCACCGCCTACCCTTGCACTCCTCCAATCACCCAAACACTACTCTTGCAGTCATGCAATCACTCAGACATTATCCATGCACTCCTCCAATCACCCACACATTACCTCTCCACTCATGCAATCACTCAGACACTACTCATACAGTCCTGCAATCACTCAGACATTTCTCTTGCACTCTTGCAATCACCCCAGCATTACCCATGCACTGCTTCAATCATATATGCACTAACCATACACATCTCCATATATTCCACTTACCACAGTTCATACAACACTTACAAGTTTTTAATTTTTTAAACCAAATAGGCGGTTCTGAAAAGAACCATTTTTTTTCTTTTTTTGATTTATAATTTTTTTGTATTTTTTTTAACTCTTTTTTTTGTTAAAAAAATGAAAGAAAAACAGAACCAACAAGAAAAACATTGAACAAATTATGCAATTAAAACTCCTTGCATAAACAAAAAAATAAAACAAAATTAACACTTGTGGTTCTGAATGGCAACCAGGATAGCATTCACTGATTGCTCGCCAACACATAATGTCTTTTTACATTTCAAACAACGCTGCTCTACTCGAGCTAAGTCAGAATGGATGTTGATTGCAGCAGTTGTTGTGCCAGCAGAAGAGGTACTGGGTCCAGCAGTGTTGTCATCAGTTGTATCTTTTTGCTGTTGACGACGCAGTTGTTCCCTTGCGAGACATCGAGGGTGCATTGTCTGCAAATGCTTGAGCATAGAAGACGTCCGGCAAGAATACTTTTTGTCAGGCCCTCATGACAATACATTTTTACAAATGGTGCATGTCACCTTCCTGGCATTCAATTAAGGAAGGGGGACTGAGGGCTTTTGAAAGGTCCAGCATACGTGCCCTGATCAAAGTACAAAACAAATAGGTATGCAGTTCCTAAGGGGGGAGAGAAAGGTAGAAGGCGAGATACTAAGCAGGAAAAACATAGTTATCTAACGAAAGGAGGGAAGGGAAATCCTTCCTTCAGAATGAGGGCCCTCCCACACCCAGCCTGCTGGGTGTCATGCTTCATCATCGGGCATGCTCCTCGTCGGGTCGGCACTGCAATACCCGACGGGCACCCTATGCAGGGGCTCTTTGGCGGAGATCTTTTATTCCTTGCCGTTTGGTGAAGTGGATGTAAGGGGCCTAGGGAGTGTAGAATTGCAGATGTGTAAGTCAAGTAGACCTTGTGAGTTAAAACAGGGAAATGGAAGAGTCAGGCAAAATAATTTTAATGATCCTGCCTTCCACCCTGATTAAAAAATGGAGTGGCGACTCTCTGCAATGATGCTGCAGTGTGTTGCACTCAATCTCATGCAGTCGACATGTTTCTTGCCTATTAGTCAGGTGGATCTAGCGGCAATTCCTCAGGATCCGGCATTGCGGGGTAGGTCTTCCACCACCTGGGCGCAACACTAACGACACTCGTTACCTTAACGTGTCCATTACATGCCGTGATTTGATGGGGCCAGTCGCGATTAGTTTATAGATTGGCCGCTGCATCGACAGGTACCACACCTTTTGGTGCAACTTATGGTAAAATTAGGTTAACACACCACATTGCCATTGTTTTTAGTGTAGACATATCACATTTTCACCAGGTCCTGAGGACTTGCTGCTAGATCCACCTGACTAATAGGCAAGAAACATGTCGACCGCATGTCGAACGTCTGTTGAAATATGAGCTTAAAATAAAACAAAGACAACAAGAAAAATTTGAAAGAGACGAAAGGGACTATCTACAAGGGAGAGTGCTGACTTTCGCAAAGAAATTGATGGACCAAGGAAGGAACTGTCCTTGAAGAAAGGAGCACTCCCCGTGGTGAGAGTGGAAACGTCTGTGACGGAAAGTGAGCAGTCAGGTGATGATATTGCCAGCACCTCAGGAGAAAAACATAAGAAAACTCCTTTTCACGAGGAATTCCATTTAATCCGCCGGTCCTGGTTAAGGGGCGGCAAAAGGAAGCCACCAGAAGGTACCACCACAAGACCAGAAGAGGGGGCTGGTGCAGGAAGAGGTGTGTAACACGCAGCAAGAGGGGAAGCAAATGGAAATAGAACCCGAAAAGCTAACGATAGTGAACCTGACACTTAGAATTCTCACTCCAACTGAAGAGTCGGTGCTCAGATTAGGACTAACGTTTTGCCCTAACAATCAAATGGAATATACTCAAACAAGAATAGATCTTTTTAAATTTATTCGAAAGCTCAAATTGTACAAATATTTCAAATTGAAACCAACTATCAAGGAATCAAGGCAAATGAAACAAAAGTCCAGAGAAACGGATATACTAACAGTGGACGATTTAGCATCCCTAGAGATTTTAGAGGACCTACGCATGGAACGAGAGGAGGAAAGGAATGACACGGAGGACATTGTAGAAAGAACAGCAAGACTGGGCATCGAGCAAGAAACAGCTGCAAGTCCATTCAAACCTACCTCACAGTTCATTCCACAAATGCTGATAGATCTTTTCAGATGCTGTAATCAAGGATCTGTTGAAATTCAGAATGAAAACTGGATACTCCATAAAGGAAGACAACATGACAAAAAAGCAGGAAGAAGCTTTGGAAAGTTTGTTAAAAGACACAATGATAGTATGCAAACCCTCTGACAAGGGCAGCAATATCGTCCTGCAAACAAGGGAACAATACTGTGGAGAAGCCTTAAAACAATTGTCAGATAATAAATATTATGAGAGAACGACAAGAGAAAGATACAACGACAGTATCAAACAATATCATTCCTTGATCAAAAAGTGGCACGATAAATCTATTTTGGAAACTGATCAATATCTATTTCTTCGCAATACAAGTCCGGTAACACCTACCTTTTATCATATACCCAAAATTCATAAAGACAGTAAAAACCCACCAGGCAGACCAATTGTATCATCACAAGGCAGCTTAAATGAACATCTTTCAGTATTCATTGATCACTTCCTGTTCCAATTTGTATTGCAATTATCCTCATATGTAAAGGACACCACGGATTTTCTAAGCCATATACAAGAACTAACATGGGAACCATCATACCAGCTAATTGTATTGGACATTACAAGTTTATATACATGTATTGACCACAATGATGGACTCAATGCGGTGAAATCCTTTCTGACCAAAAGACCATTGAAATTTGCCGAACACAATGCCATGCTTATGGAATGTATTGAATTCTGTCTAACTAATAACATCTTTTTATTTCAGTATGATTACTATAGACAGATCTCTGGGATCGCCATGGGTACCTGCTTCGCCCCCAGCTATGCGAATTTATTCATAGGCTGGTGGGAGGAGCGGGTGGCATGGTCGTCCGAGAATGAGACATCGATGAAAGATGTTGTGTGCTGGCATAGATATATAGATGATCTGTTTTTGGTTTGGAAGGGGTCAGCAGAGTTGGTAGGTGAATTCATTGAGCATCTCAACCAGAACAATGTAAATCTGAAGTTCACAGGAGAAGTAAGTTCAGTGGCAGTGAACTTTTTGGACTTAAGGGTTTCTGTAATAGAGGGAAAGATATGTACGTCACTATACAGAAAACCCACGGCGGGAAACTCTACGCTTCACGCCACAAGCAATCACCCACCCAGGTTAATTCAAAGCATACCAAATGGTGAGCTCCTAAGACTAAAGAGAAATAGCTCAAGGGATTGTGACTTTAAGTCAGCAGCCAGTGAAAGCATTGCCAGATTCTCTGCTAGAGGATACAAAACTGAATTGCTAAAGATAACGTTAAGACAAGTTGAGACAATTCCGAGGGAGCAGATCTTGAAAGGGAAAAATAAGACCAGAAAAAAGAACAATGATGAAGGTAAATTTCGAATGATTACCACGTTTTCGGAGGATGCAAATTCACTAAGGAGCATACTTCGAAGGAATTTGCATGTTCTGAGGACAGACGTGATCATCAGAAAAGATATACCACTGGTCCCTTTGTTGACTTTTAAAAAAGCTAGGTCGCTAAGGGATATGTTGGTTCAGAGCCATTTGGAGAAAGCCATACAAAAGAAGGGAACTATCAAGGAAATAAAAGGCTTTTTCCCTTGTGGAAAATGCAAGTCCTACACTAACAGCAAAAAGGTCTTAACATATGAAATACCTGGAGTAAGAAAATATAGAGCTGTTACCAAATTTTTGACATGTCACACAGCTTATTCAGTGTATTGTCTAGTATGCCCTTGTGGATTAAAATATATAGGCAGCACGATTCATCCCGTAAAAATCCGCATATTAGAACATATGCGGGCAATAGCAAAGAGGGATTTTTCATACCCAGTGGCCAGGCACTTTGCCTACAAACATCAGAGTAACAGGGACCTGTTACAGTATTTTGGCATCGACCATGTACCCACTCATATTAGTGGTGGTGACATAATTCTGAAATTGCGCAGACTCGAGTCCCGCTATATCATTGATTTGCAAACAAGAGCACCAAAAGGGCTAAACAGCGGGGAGGAACTGGCTGTTCACCTTGGCAATTGATTTCAGGGTGTATGATAATTTTAGAGGACATGAATGCCGATTTTCTTTGTAATTGATTAAAGGCAATTACTGCAACATTGGTTTGGATAAGGCCAATGCACGGCTTAATAACAAATGATTAACAAATGATAAATGAATTAAGTAAGAGATGACGATATGCTGTTTTATTGGGAAATAGCCTTTTGCCGATGCACGGCAAAATATCATTCACTGTACAAAAATGTAATGAATTACGTTTGATACATTGATTGGAATGTAAATAACTTGGTTTGATGATGCATTGGAGCAATAGTCAATATGCAAAACAACACAAAACCATGTTAAGATGGCGCTCCCAGTGTAAAATGGCATGTGGTCTCTTTTCTATGTTGCTTGCCTAATGAATTTGCTATTTAACAATGACGATTTCCGGTGTGACGTTTTCAACACCGACAAAGGAGTAATCCGAAATACATCTGTTGTTGTGTTGCCATTAAATCTAAGCAACTGCCCCCGTGAGTGCTGTCTTTCTTTCGAAAAAGAAGGGGAATTGAGCTTGGATATATATATATATATATATATATATATATATATATATATATATATATATATATTCACCAAACTCCTTCTCCACGTGTCAGTTTCCCTGGGCACAAAGAAAGAGCGCGGACCTCGTCAATCTTCAATATGCAATGTTTATTTGTGCTCCCCAAACAATGCTGCTGCCATGACGCGTTTCGTCCCTCTAGGGGACTTGATCACATATATACACACACACACACAAAAGACGCTCCAAAAGGATCTCTGACCCAAGGTAGGTGGCTCGCAAAGGTCGGCGGAGCCACTCGACAGTATTACCACACTTGAAATGACAGATGTCCGTGCTCTCAGGAACTGCCATGTGAAGTTTATTGCACCAGGTAACGCTTTTCGACAGGCAAGCCTTCTTGGGCACTTCCTGAGAGCACGGACAGCTGTCATTTCAAGTGTGGTAATATATATATATTACCTACTGGCGGTCGCCAGTAGGTAGTTATAGTTAGGACCTATTTTCCATAGGAAATTCACAACATTCTATTTCCAATAACTTTGGCGCAGGTTGATGAATCTTCGCGGAATTTTTAAAACTTGTGGGGCGCTCCGGTCCCCTCCTATCCTGAAAGTCTCGGGGTGATTCGTCAAGTGGGGGCCGAGAAAAAAGGGGGGTCCCAAAATGTGTTTTCCCCATGCAATTTTTCATAGGAACCTTTAGTCGCAGCTACAGCCCGAACTGCTGAACGGAATTACACCAACTTTGGCAAAAAGCTAGCCCTTGGTTCAGAGTCGTGCCTTTTGGTTAAATGGTGTAAATCCGTTCAGTAGTTCCTGAGAAATTTGAAAAAGAAAACACATATATATCTGGGCAGAGCCTAACCACACATGTCATCGTGAGATCTGATTGGCTGTCAGCACTTCATCCTGGAATTGCTGGCAGCCATAAAGGGACCAATATAAATGATAGTACCCCATTGAAATGCATTGTAGTGAATCAAAGATTTTGAGGGTTACCAAAAGGAGAACTAAAAAGGGTGATAACAGACTTTAGCTACATTAGAATTCATTTGTTGATGGTACCATACTAATTTCAGGAATTGTGGTGTGTTCTAAGTTGATTTTACCCTGTGAAAAACCTTCTGCTGGGATATCATGAACCATGTTTGAGAGAAAACTATTTTCACATGCTTGTCCCATACAGTTTTGGAAGGTGCTCCAGAAGCTAAAATGAGAGCATATTTTCTGTAAATTCCCATTATCTTTCTCAGTCATGTGAGAATGAAGTCTGACATTCTCAGTAAAACATGTACATCCAACAAGGGCAGAGACTGTCAGTTGATTCCTTTGTGTTCTACTGCAGCTTCCCAGAGTGTTCTAAAGAACAACTAGAGTGCTAACAGCCTTACTTATGACAAAAGTATGGCACACCTGAAGCCATCTTGATTGGAATAAACTGGTAACACTTAAAGCATTTAATTTAAAAAGGAACAAAATGATGGGGTTCATTTTGTCATAGAAATTATGGTTAGTGCTGTAGAAAGATAAATTAGGACATGTTTCAAGTGTGATCTCAAATATCTTCCTGTTATATTTCAACAGGAGCAGCCTGTCAGTTGATGCCTTTGTGTTCTACTGCAGCTTCCCAGAGTGTTCTAAAGAACAACTAGAGCGCTAACAGTCTTACTTATGACAAAATTATGGCACACCTGAAGCCATCTTGATTGGAATAAACTGGTAACTCTTAAAACATTTAATTTAAAAAGGAACAAAATGAGGGGTTCGT
The DNA here is from genome assembly GCA_963921515.1 of Calotriton arnoldi. Classification (NCBI taxonomy): domain Eukaryota; kingdom Metazoa; phylum Chordata; class Amphibia; order Caudata; family Salamandridae; genus Calotriton; species Calotriton arnoldi. Next base: position 1,466,605 of record CAWUFW010000920.1, on the reverse strand, counting down.
TTTGTCATAGAAATTATGGTTAGTGCTGTAGAAAGAAAAATTAGGACATGTTTTAAGTGAGATCTCAAATATCTTCCTGTTATATTTCAACAGGAACAGCCTGTCAGTTGATGCCTTTGTGTTCTACTGCAGCTTCCCAGAGTGTTCTAAAGAACAACTAGAGCGCTAACAGTCTTACTTATGACAAAAGTATGGCACACCTGAAGCCATCTTGATTGGAATAAACTGGTAACACTTAAAACATTTAATTTAAAAAGGAAAAAAATGAGGGGTTCATTTTGCCATCGAAATTATGGTTAGTGCTGCAGAAAGAAAATTTAGGGCATGTTTTAAGTGAGATCTCAAATCCTCTTCTATTTCATTAGAAAATTCTGACATGCAGACTGAAACAATCACTTTCAATACCAGCAGTAGACTTCCAGTTAACTCCCTGGTGAGCAGTAGCTTTACTACAGTGATCTAATGAACAACTAGAGTGCTAACATTCTGAATGTATGGCAAATATGTGACACATCTGAATGCCTTCTTGATGGAATCAAAGTAAAAACTGAAAGCATTTCCTACTGAGGAGACTGCAGTAAATGACGAAATTAGGAAACTTCATAACAAATAAGTCTCCCAAGATGGCCACCAGAGAAAAAAGAGCCCAAATGTAGCACAAATATCACCCAGATGTAGCCCACATATAGCTCAATGACAGAAGTGTGCAAAACACTTTTTATTTTTATTTTTTTGCAGTTTTATATAGTGCAAACTGGTCAGGTATTGGAGCGTTACATCTTACTTGGACCCCTTATTGCGTATTTTGCACTGAAGTACATGAGATTGATCTTGCGAAACATTGAACTTTACGATTCTGTTAACCTGAAGTTGCTCTGAACCGAGCTTTGTAACACCCGTTTTTACCTACTGGTTTTAATTAATTCTCACTGTATTGTATTAGGAAAGAGGATTTACTGTTATAGTGTACACTTTTATGATCTATGTTTCTAAATCAGATCAAATAAAGTTTAATGAATTCTATGGCAGGACGGAGGCGAGGATTATGCATATCTTTCCTCACTTTATTTGCATAGCAGTTCAAAGAAAACGTAACACAACAATCATTAAACAAAAGACTACACAACCCATGAACCATTAGGGGTAGTCTCCAAAGCAACTATAGTCCAATCATATCACAGTCCATCGTATATAATATCGTGACGTCCCTTCCGCTTCCTCTTTCTTCACTGCTCGTCAGTTAAGTGCATTCCTTACATTCTTGGCTTAATCTGACATTGTTGCTGTTTGTATAGCGGTTTCTTGTGCACATTATTAGCATTATTGCCTTGGTATTGTTTCATATTCCCTGCGCAGCAGGCTCTTGCCCAAGCGCATTCTCCCCCTCGCAGTTTCTCCCGCTGTGTGCTCTGCACGCGATGAGATCCTGTCAGGCACGTCTGGTCCGAGCGAGGCAGCTCCGTCAAGCGCTCCCGCTGGTCTTTACGCGCGTTTGGGAATACGGTCACTCCTTTAGTGTCCGCTTGATTCCCGACCAACCCTCGCCTAATTTTGACACCGCTACGCGGTGATTTCCCCACACGGCCACGTTAGTGACCAGCGCCACCTGGTGGTGGTAATTGGTATTGCGCCTCAGTCTATTCTTATAACAGCTTCGGGGAAAGCCCAGCTGTTGGAGAACCGGCGAGGGGCTGTCTTAAGGATTTTAAGGGCATTTGTTCTGTGCTCACACCCTCTGCTATCATGTCTTCTCCAGAAGACCATTTTTACTCCTCCTACCAGGAAGTGGAGGAGGAATGGCCCCCAACTTCTCCCTCCAGCAGTGGACCAAGCCCTCTCTCTGGCTATTTCTAGGGCACTGGCTCCTCTTAGGGATCAGGTTGATAAGCTGGCGAAAAGCATCCCTGGGGTGTTCAGTGACCCAGATCTGGTGGTGGCGGGTCCAAGTAGCTCCCAGATGGGGAATAAAAGGGCCGTTAAGCATAACGCGGGGCACTTGAAAGGATTTGATAAACTTACGGAGACCTTCCTCAAGAGTGCGCGAACGCTAAAACATGCACCCTGCCAGGAGGAGGAGGGGCCCGGAAAAAATTGCGACACTGTCACCACTCTTGTAGACCCCGACGGCGGGTTTCCCTTAGAGGGAGAGGGTGTATCGGAGGACGATTTCTCCTCCGATGAGGATAAGGACTCGGGCGTCCCTGGCGTCCAGAGTCCCACTCCTCTCAGTCCCCGGTTGGGGACGGGGTCCACTCGGACATGTTCGAGCCTACCCAAATTTACCATCCTAGGTCGGCAGAGTGGACACCTGACGCCAAAGTGGCAGAGTATGTGGTGGGGAAAATCCATCAACCCCTTGAAAGGGAGGGTCAGGAATAGGATGAAGGAGAATGCCCCAGGCCCTCACTGAAGGGGAAGGTGGCACACACGCCTGAAATTGATGAGAAACTATGTACCTTTTTCTCCAAGTATATGAGGGATCCCAAGAAAGGAATTGATAGGTCTTGGATGTGGTAGGGCCCTTGACCCAAATTATTCAATTGACGGAGCGTTCCAAAGAGTCAGGATCCCCTTTGTCCACAGATATTGTGGCTGGTTGGGCGCACTACCCTAAACCCTAAAACACTACCCCCAGCACAACACCCTACACTACCCAAACATAACTGCACTACCCTAAACCCTAAAACACTACCACCAGCACGACTCCCTACACTACCCAAACACCACTGCACTACCCTAAACCCTAAAACACTACCCCCAGCACGACTCCCTACACTACCCAAACACCACTGCACTACACTAAACCCTAAATATACCCCCAGCATGACCTCCACACTACACAAACACCACTGCACTACCCTAAACCCTAAAACACTACCCACAGCATGACCCCTTAACTACACAAACACCACTGCACTGCCCTAAACCCTAAAACACTACCCCAGCACTACCCCCTACACTACCCAAACACCACTGCACTACCCTAAACCCTAAAACACTACCCCCAGCACGACTCCCTATACTACCCAAACACCACTGCACTACCCTAAACCCTAAATCTACCCCCAACACGACCCCCTACACTACCCAAACACCACTGCACTACCCTAAACCATAAAACACTACCCCCAGCATGACCCCCTACACTACACAAACACCACTGCACTACCCTAAACCCTAAAACACTACCACCAGCATGACCCCTACACTACTCAAACACCACTGCACTACCCTAAACCCTAAAACACTACCCCAGCACGACCCCCTACACTACCCATACACCACTGCACTACCCTAAACCCTAAAACACTACCCCCAGCACAACCCCCTACACTACTGCACTACCCTAAACCCTAAAACACTACCCCCAGCACGACCCCCTACACCACCCAAACACCACTGCACTACCCTAAATGCTAGAAAAGAAACCACCACCCCATGCCCAATCCCCCTTACCTCTCACTCCTCATGGTTCCTCTCTCCTCGCGGTTCCTGCTTCACGTCATCTCTGAGGGCGGTGCACGTCGTTGTGAGGAAACGGAACAGCCTCTGTTTCCTTACAACGACATGGATCAGTCAACATGTTTTTAGACGCATGGTCATTTACCATACATACCTTTACAACAAAATTTGTTGTAAAGGCATGCGTGGTAAATGACCATGCGTTCTAAAAATGCGTAGTAATGACTTCGTGATGTACAACGCATGCGTGGTAATGCATGCGTTGTAATGGTATCGCAAAGTAAAAAAGTCGTTGTAACGGCTGTTTACCGATCGAAGCTGGCCCCTGTTCTTCAGTGAGACGTTTATTTGATTAATTAGGAGGAAGGAATGTGTTTTTTTACCGAAAGTGCATTCCCAGCTGTTGTATTGTGAAAGTGTCCGCGTGGCCTGGTTTCACTTCCGGTGAGAGAGTGGAAGAGTCTGTTTGCATCTAAAGGAGTTCTGTTGTTGGACGGGGCCGGCGCGACATGTCATCAGAAAACATAGCTAATGGAAAGCGTCCTCCCTGAAGTGTGGAGCAGTGCCATGAGAGGTCAACGAGTGTGCGTCCCACCGCAGTATGACCGTGCACTGCGTGACTCCATGTGCCGCCTCCAGGGTACGGGAGGCAGAAGCGGCATCGCAGGTCCTCTTGAAGACCATTGTAGCACTAAATCTACATTTTGGTACTAGGGCATTTTAACTTCGTTGTTCCTGCCAGATACAAAGAGAAGATCCTGTGTTATTCAGTGCCCTTGTTACCTTTATTGTGGGTTGTGGTGCTTGTCACTTCGCTGCCCCGCCGGTGCACACGACTGGGCACCCCACCTCGTGTGCCATCTGCAGGGCCTCTGCCCTCGGATCACTGGTTTTGGTTTCTGGAGTGGCAACATAAACAGTTGCTCCCAAAGGACTAGCCTGAACACTAAGGTGAATATCCCCTGCACCAGCATTCCACGGAAATTCTTTCCTAGCTCTCCCACGTCAACGAGCACGGCTCCGCTCGCGACACCGTATGACGTCATCGGAGCCATAAGAGGACCTCGTCGGCGTGCTGACGTCAGTTCCACCCATTTTTTCCGTGCCACCAAGGCAAACAGGGGACCGAGACATTTTCACATGTATACATAGTATAATAAATATATATATATTCACTGAAAAAACTATAGGTTTAAGGCACGTTATAGTTAGAAATTAGCATTTAAAAAACCTTAGAAATTCACTGAAAAAACCATAGGTTTCAGGGGCGGGATTGTTAGTTGGACATTTCACTCGTACAAAACCATAGAAATTCCCCCGTTATAGTTAGTTCAGCTAACTATAACTCGCGCGCCTGCAATGCACTGCTGATGACGTCACATATTACATCACTCATGACATGGTCAGTGACATCACTCATGACATCACTGATGACATCTCAAATGACAACACTGATGACATCACTGATGGCATCATCCTTGTGATAGAGTGGCAGACCTCCTCTCACCCTAATATAACCTTTGATACAAACACTCAAAAATACAAACTAACATTTTCAAAACAATGGACATATCAATACCAGGTACAGTTGGGTAGGCTCGAACATGTCCGAGTGGACCCCGTCCCCAACCGGGGACTGAGAGGAGTGGGACTCTGGACGCCAGGGACGCCCCGAGTCCTTATCCTCATCGGAGGAGAAATCGTCCTCCGATACACCCTCTCCCTCTAAGGGAAACCCGCCGTCGGGGTCTACAATAGTGGTGACAGTGTCGCAATTTTCTCTGGGCGCCTCCTCCTCCCGGCAGGGTGCATGTTTTAGCGTTCGCGCATTCTTGAGGAAGGTCTCCGTAAGTTTATCAAATCCTTCCAAGTGCCCCGCGTTAGGCTTAACGGCCCTTTTATTCCCCATCTGGGAGCTACTTGGACCCGCCACCACCAGATCTGGGTCACTGAACACCCCAGGGATGCTTTTCGCCAGCTTATCAATCTGATCCCTAAGAGGAGCCAGCGCCCTAGAAATAGCCAGAGAGAGGGCTTGGTCCACTGCTGGAGGGAGAAGTTGGGGGGCCATTCCTCCTCCACTTCCTGGTATGAGGAGTAAAAATGGTCTTCTGGAGAAGACATGATAGCAGAGGGTGTGAGCACAGAACAAATGCCCTTAAAATCCTTAAGACAGCCCCCTCGCCGGTTCTCCAACAGCTGGGCTTTCCCCGAAGCTGTTATAAGAATAGACTGAGGCGCAATACCAATTCACTAACGTGGCCGTGTGGGGAAATCACTGCGTAGCGGTGTCAAAATTAGGCGAGGGTTGGTCGGGAATCAAGCGGACACTAAAGGAGTGACCGAATTCCCAAACACGCGTAAAGACCAGCGGGAGCGCTCAACGGTGCTGCCTCGCTCGGACCAGACGCGCCTGACAGCATCTCACCATGCGCAGAGCACACAGCGGGAGAAACTGCGAGGGGGAGAACGCGCTCGGGCAAGAGCCTGCTGCGCAGGGACTATGAAACAATACCAAGGCAATAATGCTAATAACGTGCACAAGAAACCGCTATACAAACAGCAACAACGTCAGATTAAGCCAAGAATGTAAGGAATGCACTTAACTGACGAGCAGTGAAGAAAGAGGAAGCGGAAGGGACGTCACAATATTATATACGATGGACTGTGATATGATTGGACTAAAGTTGCCTTGGAGACTACCCCCCTAATGGTTCATGGGTTGTGTAGACTTTTGTTTAATGATTGTTGTGTTATGTTTTCTTTGAACTGCTATGCAAATAAAGTGAGGAAAGATATGCATAATCCTCGCCTCCGTCCTGCCATAGAATTCATTAAACTTTATTTGATCTGATTTAGAAACATAGATCATAAAAGTGTACATAAAAACAGTAAATCCTCTTTCCTAATACAATACAGTGAGAATTAATTAAAACCAGTAGGTAAAAACGGGTGTTACAAAGCCCGGTTCAGAGCAACTTCAGGTTAACAGAATCGTAAAGTTCAATGTTTCGCAAGATCAATATCATGTACTTCAGTGCAAAATACGCAATAAGGGGTCCAAGTAAGATGTAACGCTCCAATACCTGACCAGTTTGCACTATATAAAACTTCAGAAAAACTAAAAATAAAAAGTGTTTTGCACACTTCTGTCATTGGGCTATATGTGGGCTACATCTGGGTGATATTTGTGCTACATTTGGGCTCTTTTTCTCTGGTGGCCATCTTGGGAGACTTATTTGTTATGAAGTTTCCTAATTTCGTCATTTACTGCAGTCTCCTCAGTAGGAAATGCTTTCAGTTTTTTACTTTGATTCCATCAAGAAGGCATTCAGATGTGTCACACATTTGCCATAAATTCAGAATGTTAGCACTCTAGTTGTTCATTAGATCACTGTAGTAAAGCTACTGCTCACCAGGGAGTTAACTGGAAGTCTACTGCTGGTATTGAAAGTGATTGTTTCAGTCTGCATGTCAGAATTTTCTAATGAAATAGAAGAGGATTTGAGATCTCACTTAAAACATGCACTAAATTTTCTTTCTGCAGCACTAACCATAATTTCTATGGCAAAATGAACCCCTCATTTTGTTCCTTTTTAAATTAAATGTTTTAAGTGTTACCAGTTTATTCCAATCAAGATGGCTTCAGGTGTGCCATACTTTTGTCATAAGTAAGACTGTTAGCGCTCTAGTTGTTCTTTAGAACACTCTGGGAAGCTGCAGTAGAACACAAAGGCATCAACTGACAGGCTGCTCCTGTTGAAATATAACAGGAAGATATTTGAGATCTCACTTAAAACATGTCCTAATTTTTCTTTCTACAGCACTAACCATAATTTCTATGGCAAAATGAACCCCCTCATTTTGTTCCTTTTAAATTACGGGGCATATTTACGTTCCCTGGCGCATCCCTGCATATCAGCAGGGATGCGCCAGGGAAAATGCGTCACGCAAGTTTACCCTTGCGCCACGTCCGATGCGCCGCATTTACAATGCGGCGCATCGTGGCGCAAGGATAAGCAGATGCGTGACGCATCTGCCGGCGGAAGGTTGGCGCAGTGCTGAAGTTGTGTCGCATTCGCGATGAAACTCCAGCACTGTTCCAACCTTCCCTATCCCTAACATGGTGCGTCAATCCTTACGCCTGCTTGAAGCAGGCGTAAGGATTTGACGCACCAGCGTCGGAAGAGTGACTGCGTGAAATCTTGTAGATTTCACTACGTCACTTTTCCAAGGCGTTCCTGCGCCGGAACGCCCCCCCCTGCGCCGGTACGCCCACATGAAACCTGACGCAGGTTTCATGTGGCGCAGGGGTTTACTACGTGACGCATCTCCCTAGATGCGTCACGTTGTAAATATAGCGCAACACGGCGTATGGTTTGCGTCGCTGCTGCGTCACATGCGTGACGCAACGGCAACGCAAAAGTGGCGTAAGGGGCTTGTAAATATGCCCCTACATGTTTTAAGTGTTACCAGTTTATTCCAATCAAGATGGCTTCAGGTGTGCCATACTTTTGTCATAAGTAAGACTGTTAGCTCTCTAGTTGTTCTTTAGAACACTCTGGGAAGCTGCAGTAGAACACAAAGGCATCAACTGACAGGCTGCTCCTGTTGAAATATAACAGGAAGATATTTGAGATCTCACTTAAAACATGTCCTAATTTTTCTTTCTACAGCACTAACCATAATTTCTATGACAAAATTAACCCCCTCATTTTGTTCCTTTTTAAATTAAATGTTTTAAGAGTTACCAGTTTATTCCAATCAAGATGGCTTCAGGTGTGCCATAATTTTGTCATAAGTAAGACTGTTAGCGCTCTAGTTGTTCTTTAGAACACTCTGGGAAGCTGCAGTAGAACACAAAGGCATCAACTGACAGGCTGCTCCTGTTGAAATATAACAGGAAGATATTTGAGATCACACTTGAAACATGTCCAAATTTTTCTTTCTACAGCACTAACCATAATTTCTATGACAAAATGAACCCCATCATTTTGTTCCTTTTTAAATTAAATGTTTTAAGTGTTACCAGTTTATTCCAATCAAGATGGCTTCAGGTGTGCCATACTTTTGTCATAAGTAAGGCAGTTAGCACTCTAGTTGTTCTTTAAAACACTCTGGGAAGCTGCAGTAGAACACAAAGGAATCAACTGACAGTCTCTGCCCTTGTTGGATGTACATGTATTACTGAGAATTTCAGACTTCATTCTCACATGACTGAGAAAGATAATGTGAATTTACAGAAAATATGCTCTCATTTTAGCTTCTGGAGCACCTTCCAAAACTGTATGGGACAAGCATGTGAAAATAGTTTTCTCTCAAACATGATTCATGATATCCCAGCAGAAGGTTTTTCACAGGGTAAAATCACCTTAGAACACACCACAATTCCTGAAATTAGTATGGTACCATCAACAAATGAATTCTAATGTAACTAAAGTCTGTTATCACCCTTTATAGTTCTCCTTTTGGTAACCCTCAAAATCTTTGATTCACTACAATGCATTTCAATGGGGTACTATCATTTATATTGGTCCCAAGATGGCTGTCAGCAATTCCAGGATGAAGTGCTGACAGCCAATCAGATCTCACGATGACATGTGTGGTTAGGCTCCGCCCAGATATATATGTGTTTTCTTTTTCAAATTTCTCAGGAACTGCTGAATGGATTTACACCATTTACCCAAAAGGCACGACTCTGAACCAAGGGCTACCTTTTTGCCAAATTTGGTGTAATTCCGTTCAGTAGATCGGGCTGTAGCTGCGACTAAAGGTTCCTATGGAAAATTGCATGGGGAAAACACGTTTTGGGACCCCCCTTTTTTCTCGGCCCCCACTTGACGAATCACCCCGAGACTTTCAGGATAGGAGCGGACCGGAGCACCCCACGAGTTTTGAAAATTAGCAAAGATTCATCAACCGGCGCCAAAGTTATTGGAAATAGAATGTTGTGAATTTCCTATGGAAAATAGGTCCTAACTATAACTACCTACTGGCGACCGCCGGTAGGTATATATATATATATATATATATATATATATATATATATATATATATATATATATATATATATATATATATATATGTACATATATATATATATTTTTAGATTATGTACAAACAATGACTGACTGCTTTAAATTCATTAAGAAGCTTAAGTTTTGCAAATTTCATAAGAGCAGACAAACTGCTCCTCAAGGAATAATGACACATCAAAGAGATATGGGCAACTTGCAAATTTCTGATTTGGAACTCCTAAGAGATATGGACAGTATGTTTAGGGGGGATGTGCATGAAGTTTCAGATGAAAGGCTCATTAAAGAACAAGGGCTGAATGTCTTTGACAGACCAGTGACACTATTTAAGCCTAGGTCTATTTTTTCCCTTGTGGCTCTACATGATTCAATAGACATGTTTTCTGAGCTAATACTTCATGATTTAAAAATTTTGCAATGTCAAGGCAACAAGCACGCCGTTTTGAAGAGGTCCATGAGAGCAGGGTAGAAGATCTTGCATATTTTGTTCTAGACTCTGTCCCCAGTAGGATTAGAGGTGGGAACAGAGAACAATGACTTCGGCAGCTGGAATCCAGGTATATCCTCAGGCTCAACACGAAAGCACCAGCGGGTTTGAATATTGAAGAGGATTTATTTGTGCATCTTTAGTCAAACATATAACCCTAGAGTAACAAGAAATGAAACTCTCGTCAGTTTATGTAGTTTAGTTAGATGTGTGTACCAGCTAAGAAGGAAACAATGGTGTCACCAAGAACCCTTGAGCACTTTTTTTTTTTTTTTTTTACATTTTTACCAATTTGCATGTATGTTTGGGATATTAGTGCTTTTAGTCAATAGCCACAAAATATCCTTTGGTGGGCAGCTATGACACTGACAGCTCCTGTAGAATGTGCATCAGGGGGTGGAGCAAGCATACAGGGGCTCAGCATAAGTTGTAAGAAGAAGCTATGTTTATGAACATCATAACAAGTGAGGTTTGCCCACTGAGGACAAACCAAGGAAATATGATGTGGGCGGATTTTCGGAGGCAGCCCACATCTTTTTTGTTTTTAAATTCTTGATTTAAAAATTTTGCATTTTAATTCTGGATCTGAGAAATTAAGAATTTGGATGTGCACATGGCAGTTTTGCACAGCGCTGTTTTTGCACACTACCATACGATTGCACATAGCACCATGCACTTTATTTGGGTAGAACTTTGGGCACTTGCCCACAAACATTTGGCTTATTTCGCACTTTGAGGATCATTTGATATTTCACAATATTGGTAGATTGTGATGGAGAGTTATGATAAATTCTATTTATTGTAATGAATTCATATTTTGGAATTCATAATGATTATTGAACTGTGGATAGGCAGTATATATCTTGGGCAGACAGTAAATTTGCGAGGATAGGGAATTCCTGTGGTCGAATTTTGTTTTGTAATTTTTGCACATGTCACTTTAATAGTAATGTCACTTTAAGAAAGTTCTGGAAAAAACACAGTGTATATAAAAAACTAAATGGAGTCTGTTACCTGTTGGGAGAAAGGCCACTTGGTCGGCTGAAACATGTCACCAGAGCTTGTCACAGTAAAGCAAAAGCGTCTTGTGAAACCGAGCATGCTGGATCTTATGCATTATGGCCCTATATTATTGCCATCAAGTAGTTCCGGTGACCTTTATAAACTTAACTATGAATGTCACCGGGATACTACATTGTGTGTATATGTATATGCATATCCAATAATAGTATCATGTTACATCTTGTATGTAAAACAGGGGGGATCAAGAATATTATTGAGTCTGTTGTCCATGCCTACTGAGAGCCAAAACACATGGTGTTAATTGTTCAACTGTTTAAAAGGCTGAGTAATGGCACAGTGCGCTCATGTGATCAAGACCCTAAACTAACGGTCGAAACACGTCATGGACAAGGCATTAGCCTTATGTGTTGATGGGAAGCAATAAACAAATGAATACTCGCACTTTACAGGAGTCTGTGCCTGCTTCGTTTTTGGCGTGCATTGAATGAAAGGACTGGTTTCTTAATATATATATATATATATATATATATATATATATATATATATATATATATATATATATATATATATCTTGCATGTATCCAGCTCCCATCCACCTAGCTTTAGATGAGGAATACCGTATAGTGAGTTTTTAAGGACCAAACGTCACTGTAGCACGACGTTGGCTTACGAACAAACTAAGCACAGCATTAAAGAAAGGTTCTGAGAAAGAGGCTACTCCAACAAGGCACTGATGCAGGCAGAATTACGAGTAGAGAAACAATCCAGGGATGAGATCCTAGAACAGATGACATCTGAGAGAATTCCCTAAGAAGCGATCAAAGAACCCATAAGGTTCATTACGAGATACTGCAGTCAGGCAGACCAGCTATGTAAGATCTTGAGGAATAGTTGGGACATCCTCAGGCAAGATCCCATCCTAAGAAATAAGGTAGGCACTATGCCTTCTGTGACCTACAGGAGAAGTGCTTCTTTAAAAGACCTTCTCGGACATAGTCACCTGCAGACGAAGGAAACCAATTGGCTTAAACAAACCAAGGGCTTCCGCAGATGCGGTAATTGTAAAGCCTGCAGGAATAGCAGCAATGTGTCTGAGATCACCTTAGAAAGAACCAAGACTTGCTGGAAGATTCCAAAACTGATTACCTGCAATACCGATTTCGTGGTACATGCCATTGTCTGTCCCTGTGGCCTTTGGTACATAAGTTCAACAACTTTCCCCATTAAAAAGAGAATCTTAGAACACTGGAGGGTAATCATGAATAGGGATCACAGCTACAGTACAGCTAGGCATTTCACCACCAAGCATGAGGGAGATTGGGCGAGAGCTAGATTCTTTGGGCTGGACACAGTGAACAAAAATCCCAGAGGAGGCAATCGCCAAGCAGCCCAGCGCAAATTGGAATCTCGTTTCATCCTCCTGGCTGGCATGAAATTCCCTGATGGCCTTAACCAAGATGAACAGATGTATTCTCACTTGTAAACCATATGTTTCTACGTATCATAGTTAATCTTGGCAGATAACTCACACCCCACCTCTTTTCCTCTCTCTCTTTTTTGTCATTTACAGCTTGTTCACACCAACATATGCCATATGAGTGGATGCTTGCTTACATAACCATATTAATCAAAAGTAATCACTGGAAACCTGATATGCTTACTTAAGGGGGTAGTACGCTCGTGCTAATGATGATTTTCTTTGGACTTTTACAGATACATGTGGCAGAGATCTCACACGGAACTTCACACCCCGGCTAAAAGTATGCACACTGAAGTTGATGGAGATTCTTCGGTCCCTCACTACTCCTAGTCAATATAGCCAACACCTTTTAGTTCTCCCAGTCACTGAACTCCAAACATTACACAATTACACACTTTGCAACAGGCACTATTCCCTGATAGTCCTACTGTACTGTTCCAGGCTCACACCTCCAACACAAGAGTAAGGGACTACACCTGTATCTCTGTTAGGAGCTAGCAGACCCTGCCAGCACATTAGCTGCCTTAGTTGCCCAAAATTTGGGCATCCATTAGCGGAGAGCAATTATTACAATGGGCACCAGGCCCACACTACAACCCCCACAATACAGTTGGTCACCACTGACATAGATACAGCAAGAAACACCATTGACCCTAACACAATACAATGCATACACATTGTGCATCAAATCATCACCACATGGATCTATAAAAACATTTAAGGCATCCCCACACGTGTATTGGCAACATTGTTGTTTTATGTTTTTTTATTCACTTTATGTAACATGAACGAAATGTACACTTTTCTTTATGTCTATACTGACATGTGTCATGTACGTACCTTTAAGTATAGGTCGAATGGAGGAGGAGGTCATGTGACCAAGATCACGGACGTGGTCGAAATGCGTCGTCCTTTTCTGCTGTGCGAATAAACATTCCTGCATACGATCAGTGGGCTTGTGGAAACTTCTGTTCTATATATATATATATATGAGGCGGTTGTGGTGGTTGAGCGCAAATAAACCATTGGCAGTACATGAATGTGGTTCGACTCCGTCTTTTTCCCAGGAGAAGGGAAGTAAATGGAAAACGGGAAAGAAGAATATATAGGGTAAGTACAGCATTAGCAGTGTTTAAAATACGACGCGTTTCGGGAATGGCTCCCTTCTTCCTGGTATAACACCGCAGCTTGCAGTCCAACACACCTGCATCCATTTGACCTAACACGCCCTCCAATGGGCCAATCAACTGTAAGGTCAGTCCCAACTGAATTCTGGGACTTGCAGTGTGTCACAATGTCTATAGCCACAATCTCTCTACTGCGAGTCTTGATGCATTCAACCCTGGATGGGCCCCTCTGAATGTAGCGGCTCAAAATCAACCCCCACGCTGCTCCAAAAGACTCCGCAAATGCGAAGCCTCACGGCCCCCTTTCCCAATTAACACTGCTAATGCAGTACTTACCCTCTTGATGACAGCGGTTCTACCTGAATAAAGATGTGCCACCATCAGCGCTGGTCTCGAGTGCGCTCTTGTGCATGGGCACAATGTTTTTCAAAATTTCATGCGGCCGCCCAGCCGCGGAGAGCAGCACCACCCTGATGATTGGGAAAGGGGGCCGTGAGGCTTCGCATTTGCGGAGTCTTTTGGAGCAGCATGGGGGTTGATTTTGAGCCGCTACATTCAGAGGGGCCCATCCAGGGTTGAATGCATCAAGACTCGCAGTAGAGAGATTGTGGCTATAGACATTGTGACACACTGCAAGTCCCAGAATTCAGTTGGGACTGACCTTACACAGTTGATTGGCCCATTGGAGGGCGTGTTAGGTCAAATGGATGCAGGTGTGTTGGACTGCAAGCTGCGGTGTTATACCAGGAAGAAGGGAGCCATTCCCGAAACGCGTCGTATTTTAAACACTGCTAATGCTGTACTTACCCTCTTGATGACAGCGGTTCTACCTGAATAAAGATGTGCCACCATCAGCGCTGGTCTCGAGTGCGCTCTTGTGCATGGGCACAATGTTTTCAAAATATATATATATATATATATATATAACCTACTGGTGGTTGCCAGTAGGTAGTTATAGTTAGGACCTTGTTTCTATTCAAAAAGCGCTTTTTCTTTTGCAAATATCTTTTGTGCCGTTTGACGAATCTTCGCAAAATTTTCTAAACTAATGGTTCACTCAGGTCAGCTCCTGTCTTGAAAGGTTCGGGGTGATTCGTCAAGTGGGGGCCGAGAAAAAAGGGGGGTTCCAAAATGCGTTTTCCCCATGTTAATTTCCATAGCAACTTTGGACAAAGCTACAGCCCGAACTGCTGAACGAAATTACACCACATTTGGCAAAAAGGTAGGTCTTGGTCCAGAAAGCGTGCTTTTTTAAAAAATGGTGTAAATCCCTTCAGTAGTTGCTGAGAAATAAAAAAAATTAAAAAAATTATATTATATCTGAGCACCTAGAAGGATTCGTGAACCCTCCCGAGCACGAGCTTAATTTTGATTGGCTGCCAACACTCCAAACCAGAATGTATTGGCAGCCTTCTTGTGACTCGGTAAAACCAAGTCACAAGAAATCAGTTAAAAAAAGCATAAAAACCAAGAAAAGGGGGCAGGGTAGAAACACCCTGACCCCCTAGGCCTGCTCAGGGGGTCCCACATGGACAAGGACAAGAAGTATGTAGAGTGGGATTATGTGTTATGGAGAATAATTATGTGGTATAGTAGTCTGTGTTGTGAAGTGGCAACCTCAGGTTTAGTCTTCCTCGTTTCCATAGAAGCTAAACTATGAACTCAATGAGACAAAAAAAGAAGGGACTACTGAGGAGCACTTCTGGACCTAGTCAGAGGTATGAGCAGGGGCACTGGAATTATGCGACTGTTTGGCTGCACCAACTTTCGCACAATTTTACATTTTCCACATTAGCCACATAATCCATCATCTGCTGCCTAAGCTGCAGCTTTGAAGAAAAAACACCTTGTTTCTAGCTCAAACAACTCAAACGTTACCAAAAATGCAGCAACAATTATTACAGCATGGTGGAAGGTCCTTTGTAAACCTAGAAAGGTCACCTGATACTTATTGCTAATGTGGGTGTTAAATTGGTACTAATGGTGTGCAAGGCATTCTTGCTTCTTTCTGTGCCTCTCTTGCCTCTTTCTGCATTTCTTTTGTTTGCTTCTTATTGTACCTTTCTTTCTTTTTCTGCACTTCTCTTGCCTCTTTCTGCACATCTCTTCTACTTTCTGCACCCTTTTGCCTCTTTCTGCACCTCTCTTGCCTCTTTCTGCACCCTTCTTCTCTCTTTCTGCAACCCTCCTGCCTCTTTCTGCACCTCTGTTCCTTCTTTCTGCACTTCTTTTGTTTCTTTCTGCACCTTTATTGCTTCTTTCTGCACCCCTCTTACCTCTTTCTCCACCCCTCTTCCCCCTTTCTGCATCTCTGTTGCTTCTTTCAGCACTTCTCTTGCCTCTTTCTGCACTTCTTTTGCCTGTTTCTGCAAATCTCTTGTCTCTTTCATCACTTCTCTTGCTTTTTTCTGCACCTCTGTTGCTTCTTTCTGCACCCCTCTTGCCTCTTTCTGCACCCCACTTGCTTCTTTCCGTACCCCTTTTGCCTCTTTCTGTACCCCTCTTCCCTATTTCTGCACCTCTCTTGCCTCTTTTAGTGTCTTTGTTGCTTCTTTCTGCACCTCTCTTGTCTCTTTCTCCACCCCTCTTCCCTCTTTCTGCACCTCTGTTGCTTCTTTCTGCACCTCTCTTGCTTCTTTCTGCACCCTTCTTCCCTTTTTTGCATCCCTCTTGCCTCTTTCTGCAGTTCTCTTGCCATTTTCTGCACCTTTCTTGCCTTTTTCTGCACCTCACATGCCTCTTTCTGCACTTCTCTTGCTTCTTTCTACACCTCTGTTGCTTTTTTCAGCAATTCTCTTGCCTCTTTCTGCACTTCTCTTGCTTATTTATGCACCTCTCTTGCGTCTTTCTGCACCTCTGTTGCCTCTTTCTGCATCTCACTTCCTTCTTTCTGCACCCCTCTTGCCTCTTTCTGCACCCCTCTTCCCTCTTTCTGTACCTCTCGTGCCTCTTTCTGCACCTCTCTTGCCTCTTTCTGCACCCCTGTTTCCTCTTTCTGCACCTTTCCTGCCTGTTTCTGCACCTCTCTTGCAACTTTCTGTTCCTCTGTTACTTTTTTCTGCACTTCTCTTCCTTCTTTCTGCAACCCTCCTGCCTCTTTCTGTACCCCTCCTGCCTCTTTGTGCACCTCTCCTACCTCTTTCTGCACCCCTCTTGCCCCTTTTTGCACCTCTGTTGCTTCTTTCTGCACTTCTCTTGCTTCTTTGTGCACCCCTCTTGCCTCTTTCTGTACCTCTCTTGCCTCTTTCTGCACCCCTCTTGCCTCTTGCTGCACCTCTGTTCCTTCTTTCTGCACTTCTTTTGTTACTTTCTGCATCTGTCTTGCTTCTTTCTGCACCCCTCTTGCCTCTCTCTCATCCCTCTTCCCTCTTTCTGCACCTCTGTTGCTTCTTTCTGCACCTCTCTTGCTTCTTTCTGCACCACTCGTGCCTCTTTCTGCACCCCTATTCCCTCTTTTTGCACCCCTCTTGCCTCTTTCTGCACCTCTGTTGCATCTTTCTGCACTACTCTTGCTTCTTTCTGCACCTCTCTTGCTTCTTTCTGCACCACTTGTGCTTCTTTCTGCACCCCTCTTCCCTCTTTCTGTACCCCTCTTGCCTCTTTCTGCACCCCTGTTCCTTCTTTCTGCTCTTCTTTTGGTTCTTTCTACACCTCTCTTGCTTCTTTCTTCACCCCTCTCGCTACTTTCTCCACCCCTGTTCCCCATTTTTGCATCTCTGTTGCTTCTTTCTGCACTTCTCTTGCCTCTTTTTCCACCCCTCATCCTTCTTTCTGCACCTCTGTTGCTTCTTTCCGCACTTCTCTTTCTTCTTTCTGCACCTCTGTCCCTTCTTTCTGCAACCCTTGTGCCTCTTTCTGCACCCCTCTTCCCTCTTTCTGCTCCCCTCTTGCCTCTTTCTGCACCTCTGTTCCTTCTTTCTGCACTTCTTTTGTTTCTTTCTGCAACTCTCTTGCTTCTTTCTGTATCCCTCTTGTCTCTTTCTCCTCCCCACTTCCCCCTTTCTGCATCTCTGTTGCTTCTTTATGAACTTCTCTTGCTTCTTTATGTACCTCCGTTGCTTTTTTCTGCACCCCTCGTGCCTCTTTCTGCACTCCTCTGCCCTATTTCTGCACTCCTCTTGCCTCTTTCTGTACCTCTGTTGCTTCTTTCTGCACTTCTTTTGTTTATTTCTGCACCTCTCTTGCTTTTTAGCACCCTCTTGCCTCTTTCGACATCTCTGTTGCTTCTTTCTGCACTTCTCTTGTCTCTTTCTGTACCTCTGTCCCTTCTTTCTGCAACCCTTGTGCCTCTTTCTGCACTCCTCTTCCCTCGATCTGCTCCCCTCTTGTCTCTTTCTACACCTCTGTTGCTTCTTTCTGCACTTCTTTTGTTTCTTTCTGCACCTTTCTTGCTTTTTTCTGCACCCCTCATGCCTCTTTCTGCACCCCTCTTCCCTCTTTCTGCACTCCTCTTGCCTCTTTCTGCACCCCTCATGCCTCTTTCACACCCCTCTTCCTTCTTTCTTTCTGCACCCCGCTTGCCTCTTTCTGCACCTCTGCTCCTTCTTTCTGCACCTCTCTTGCTTCTTTCTGCACCCCTCATGCCTCTTTCTGCACCCCTCTTCCCTCTTTCTGCACTCCTCTTGCCTCTTTCTGCACCCCTCATGCCTCTTTCACACCCCTCTTCCTTCTTTCTTTCTGCACCCCGCTTGCCTATTTCTGCACCTCTGCTCCTTCTTTCTGCACCTCTCTTGCTTCTTTCTGCACCACTCGTGCCTCTTTCTGCACCCCTATTCCCTCTTTTTGCACCCCTCTTGCCTCTTTCTGCACCTCTGTTGCATCTTTCTGCACCCTCTCTTGCTTTCTGTACCACTTGTGCTTCTTTCTGCACCCCTCTTCCCTCTTTCTGTACTCCTCTTGCCTCTTTCTGCACCCCTGTTCCTTCTTTCTGCTCTTCTTTTGGTTCTTTCTACACCTCTCTTGCTTCTTTCTTCACCCCTCTCGCTACTTTCTCCACCCCTGTTCCCCATTTTGCATCTCTGTTGCTTCTTTCTGCACTTCTCTTGCCTCTTTTTCCACCCCTCATCCTTCTTTCTGCACCTCTGTTGCTTCTTTCTGCACTTCTCTTGCTTCTTTCTGCACCTCTGTCCCTTCTTTCTGCAACCCTTGTGCCTCTTTCTGCACCCCTCTTCCCTCTTTCTGCTCCCCTCTTGCCTCTTTCTGCACCTCTGTTCCTTCTTTCTGCACTTCTTTTGTTTCTTTCTGCAACTCTCTTGCTTCTTTCTATAACCCTCTTGCCTCTTTCTCCTCCCCACTTCCCACTTTCTGCATCTCTGTTGCTTCTTTATGAACTTCTCTTGCTTCTTTATGTACCTCCGTTGCTTTTTTCTGCACCCCTCGTGCCTCTTGCTGCACTCTTCTTCCCTATTTCTGCACTCCTCTTGCCTCTTTCTGTACCTCTGTTGCTTCTTTCTGCACTTCTTTTGTTTATTTCTGCACCTCTCTTGCTTTTTTTGCACCCCTCTTGCCTCTTTCTCCACCACTCCTCCCCCTTTCGACATCTCTGTTGCTTCTTTCTGCACTTCTCTTGTCTCTTTCTGCACCTCTATCCCTTCTTTCTGCAACCCTTGTGCCTCTTTCTGCACTCCTCTTCCCTCGATCTGCTCCCCTCTTGTCTCTTTCTACACCTCTGTTGCTTCTTTCTGCACTTCTTTTGTTTCTTTCTGCACCTTTCTTGCTTTTTTCTGCACCCCTCATGCCTCTTTCTGCACCCCTCTTCCCTCTTTCTGCACTCATCTTGCCTCTTTCTGCACCCCTCATGCCTCTTTCACACCCCTCTTCCTTCTTTCTTTCTGCACCCCGCTTGCCTCTTTCTGCACCTCTGCTCCTTCTTTCTGCACTTCTTTTGTTTCTTTCTGCACCTCTCTTGTTTCTTTCTGTATCCCTCTTGCCTCTTTCTCTACCCCACTTCCCCCTTTCTGCATCTCTGTTGCTTCTGTATGCACTTCTCTTGCTTCTTTCTGCACCTCTCTTGCTTCTTTCTGCACCCCTTGTGCCTCTTTCTGCACCCATCTTCCCTCTTTCTGCACTCCTCTGGCCTCTTTCTGCACTTCTCTTGCCTCTTTCTGCACTTCTCTTGCCTCTTTCTGCACCTCTCTTGCCTCTTTCCGCACCCCTGTTCCCTTTTTCTGCACCTCTCTTGCCTGTTTCTGCAACTCTCTTGCCTCTTTATGCAGTTCTCAGGCCTCCTTCTGCACCTCTGTTGCTTCTTTCTGCACTTCTCTTGCCTCTTTCTGCACCCCTGTTGCTTCATTCTGCACTTCCCATGCTTCTTTCGGCACCTGTCTTGCTTCTTTCTGCACCCCTGTTGTTTCTTTCTGCACTCGTCTTCCCTCTTTCTACACCTCTCTTGCCTCTTTCTGCATCTTGCTTGCCTCTTTCTACACTTCTCGTGCTTCTTTCTACACCTCTGTTGCTTCTTTCAGCAATTCTCTTGCCTCCTTCTGCACTTCTCTTGCCTGTTTCTGCACCTCTCTTGCCTCTTTCTGCACCTCTCTTGCCTCTTTTTGCACCCCTCTTCCCTCTTTGTACAACTCTCTTGCCTCTTTCTACACCTCTCTTCCCTCTTTCTGCATCACTCATGCCTCTTTAAGTACCTCTGTTGCTTCTTTCTGCACTTCTCTTGCCTCTTTCTGCACCCTTCGTGCCTCATTCAGCACCTCCGTTGCTTCTTTCTGCACTTCTCTTCCTTCTTTCTACACCCCTCGTGCCACTTTCTGCACCCTTCTTCCCTTTTCCTGCACGTCTATTGGTTCTTTCTGCACTGCTCTTGCCTCTTTCTGCACCCCTCTTGCCTCCTTCTATACCTCAGTTGTTTCTCACTGCACTGCTCTTGCTTCTTTCTGCACCTCTCTTGCAAATTTCTGCACCCCTCTTGCCTCTTTCTGCACCCCTCTTGCCTCCTTCTGCAGCTCTGTTGGTTCTTTCTGCACTGCTCTTGCTTCTTTCTGCCCCTCTTTTGCCTGTTTCTACAACTCTTTCTGGAGTTCTCTTGCCTCCTTCTGCACCTCTGTTGCTTCTTTTTTGCACTTCTCTTCCTCTTTCTGCACCCCTCTTGCCTCTTTCTGCACCTCTGTTGCTTCTTTCTGCACTTCTCTTGCCTCTTTCTCCTCCCCACTTCCCCCTTTCTGCATCTCTGTTGCTTCTTTATGAACTTCTCTTGCTTCTTTATGTACCTCCATTGCTTTTTTCTGCACCCCTCGTGCCTCTTTCTGCACTCCTCTTCCCTATTTCTGCACTCCTCTTGCCTCTTTCTGTACCTCTGTTGCTTCTTTCTGCACTTCTTTTGTTTATTTCTGCACCTCTCTTGCTTCTTTCTTCACCCCTCTCGCTACTTTCTCCACCCCTGTTCCCCATTTTTGCATCTCTGTTGCTTCTTTCTGCACTTCTCTTGCCTCTTTTTCCACCCCTCATCCTTCTTTCTGCACCTCTGTTGCTTCTTTCCGCACTTCTCTTGCTTCTTTCTGCACCTCTGTCCCTTCTTTCTGCAACCCTTGTGCCTCTTTCTGCACCCCTCTTCCCTCTTTCTGCTCCCCTCTTGCCTCTTTCTGCACCTCTGTTCCTTCTTTCTGCACTTCTTTTGTTTCTTTCTGCAACTCTCTTGCTTCTTTCTGTATCCCTCTTGCCTCTTTCTCCTCCCCACTTCCCCCTTTCTGCATCTCTGTTGCTTCTTTATGAACTTCTCTTGCTTCTTTATGTACCTCCGTTGCTTTTTTCTGCACCCCTCGTGCCTCTTTCTGCACTCCTCTTCCCTATTTCTGCACTCCTCTTGCCTCTTTCTGTACCTCTGTTGCTTCTTTCTGCACTTCTTTTGTTTATTTCTGCACCTCTCTTGCTTTTTTAGCACCCCTTTTGCCTCTTTCGACATCTCTGTTGCTTCTTTCTGCACTTCTCTTGTCTCTTTCTGTACCTCTGTCCCTTCTTTCTGCAACCCTTGTGCCTCTTTCTGCACTCCTCTTCCCTCGATCTGCTCCCCTCTTGTCTCTTTCTACACCTCTGTTGCTTCTTTCTGCACTTCTTTTGTTTCTTTCTGCACCTTTCTTGCTTTTTTCTGCACCCCTCATGCCTCTTTCTGCACCCCTCTTCCCTCTTTCTGCACTCCTCTTGCCTCTTTCTGCACCCCTCATGCCTCTTTCACACCCCTCTTCCTTCTTTCTTTCTGCACCCCGCTTGCCTCTTTCTGCACCTCTGCTCCTTCTTTCTGCACCTCTCTTGCTTCTTTCTGCACCACTCGTGCCTCTTTCTGCACCCCTATTCCCTCTTTTTGCACCCCTCTTGCCTCTTTCTGCACCTCTGTTGCATCTTTCTGCACCTCTCTTGCTTTCTGTACCACTTGTGCTTCTTTCTGCACCCCTCTTCCCTCTTTCTGTACCCCTCTTGCCTCTTTCTGCACCCCTGTTCCTTCTTTCTGCTCTTCTTTTGGTTCTTTCTACACCTCTCTTGCTTCTTTCTTCACCCCTCTCGCTACTTTCTCCACCCCTGTTCCCCATTTTGCATCTCTGTTGCTTCTTTCTGCACTTCTCTTGCCTCTTTTTCCACCCCTCATCCTTCTTTCTGCACCTCTGTTGCTTCTTTCTGCACTTCTCTTGCTTCTTTCTGCACCTCTGTCCCTTCTTTCTGCAACCCTTGTGCCTCTTTCTGCACCCCTCTTCCCACTTTCTGCTCCCCTCTTGCCTCTTTCTGCACCTCTGTTCCTTCTTTCTGCACTTCTTTTGTTTCTTTCTGCAACTCTCTTGCTTCTTTCTGTAACCCTCTTGCCTCTTTCTCCTCCCCACTTCCCACTTTCTGCATCTCTGTTGCTTCTTTATGAACTTCTCTTGCTTCTTTATGTACCTCCGTTGCTTTTTTCTGCACCCCTCGTGCCTCTTGCTGCACTCCTCTTCACTATTTCTGCACTCCTCTTGCCTCTTTCTGTACCTCTGTTGCTTCTTTCTGCACTTCTTTTGTTTATTTCTGCACCTCTCTTGCTTTTTTTGCACCCCTCTTGCCTCTTTCTCCACCACTCCTCCCCTTTCGACATCTCTGTTGCTTCTTTCTGCACTTCTCTTGTCTCTTTCTGCACCTCTATCCCTTCTTTCTGCAACCCTTGTGCCTCTTTCTGCACTCCTCTTCCCTCGATCTGCTCCCCTCTTGTCTCTTTCTACACCTCTGTTGCTTCTTTCTGCACTTCTTTTGTTTCTTTCTGCACCTTTCTTGCTTTTTTCTGCACCCCTCATGCCTCTTTCTGCACCCCTCTTCCCTCTTTCTGCACTCATCTTGCCTCTTTCTGCACCCCTCATGCCTCTTTCACACCCCTCTTCCTTCTTTCTTTCTGCACCCCGCTTGCCTCTTTCTGCACCTCTGCTCCTTCTTTCTGCACTTCTTTTGTTTCTTTCTGCACCTCTCTTGTTTCTTTCTGTATCCCTCTTGCCTCTTTCTCTACCCCACTTCCCCCTTTCTGCATCTCTGTTGCTTCTGTATGCACTTCTCTTGCTTCTTTCTGCACCTCTCTTGCTTCTTTCTGCACCCCTTGTGCCTCTTTCTGCACCCATCTTCCCTCTTTCTGCACTCCTCTGGCCTCTTTCTGCACTTCTCTTGCCTCTTTCTGCACTTCTCTTGCCTCTTTCTGCACCTCTCTTGCCTCTTTCCGCACCCCTGTTCCCTTTTTCTGCACCTCTCTTGCCTGTTTCTGCAACTCTCTTGCCTCTTTATGCAGTTCTCAGGCCTCCTTATGCACCTCTGTTGCTTCTTTCTGCACTTCTCTTGCCTCTTTCTGCACCCCTGTTGCTTCATTCTGCACTTCCCATGCTTCTTTCGGCACCTGTCTTGCTTCTTTCTGCACCCCTGTTGTTTCTTTCTGCACTTGTCTTCCCTCTTTCTACACCTCTCTTGCCTCTTTCTGCATCTTGCTTGCCTCTTTCTACACTTCTCGTGCTTCTTTCTACACCTCTGTTGCTTCTTTCAGCAATTCTCTTGCCTCCTTCTGCACTTCTCTTGCCTGTTTCTGCACCTCTCTTGCCTCTTTCTGCACCTCTCTTGCCTCTTTTTGCACCCCTCTTCCCTCTTTGTACAACTCTCTTGCCTCTTTCTACACCTCTCTTCCCTCTTTCTGCATCACTCATGCCTCTTTATGTACCTCTGTTGCTTCTTTCTGCACTTCTCTTGCCTCTTTCTGCACCCTTCGTGCCTCATTCAGCACCTCCGTTGCTTCTTTCTGCACTTCTCTTCCTTCTTTCTACACCCCTCGTGCCACTTTCTGCACCCTTCTTCCCTTTTCCTGCACGTCTATTGGTTCTTTCTGCACTGCTCTTGCCTCTTTCTGCACCCCTCTTGCCTCCTTCTATACCTCAGTTGTTTCTCACTGCACTGCTCTTGCTTCTTTCTGCACCTCTCTTGCAAATTTCTGCACCCCTCTTGCCTCTTTCTGCACCCCTCTTGCCTCCTTCTGCAGCTCTGTTGGTTCTTTCTGCACTGCTCTTGCTTCTTTCTGCCCCTCTTTTGCCTGTTTCTCCAACTCTTTCTGGAGTTCTCTTGCCTCCTTCTGCACCTCTGTTGCTTCTTTTTTGCACTTCTCTTCCTCTTTCTGCACCCCTCTTGCCTCTTTCTGCACCTCTGTTGCTTCTTTCTGCACTTCTCTTGCCTCTTTCTCCTCCCCACTTCCCCCTTTCTGCATCTCTGTTGCTTCTTTATGAACTTCTCTTGCTTCTTTATGTACCTCCGTTGCTTTTTTCTGCACCCCTCGTGCCTCTTTCTGCACTCCTCTTCCCTATTTCTGCACTCCTCTTGCCTCTTTCTGTACCTCTGTTGCTTCTTTCTGCACTTCTTTTGTTTATTTCTGCACCTCTCTTGCTTTTTTTGCACCCCTCTTGCCTCTTTCGACATCGCTGTTGCTTCTTTCTGCACTTCTCTTGTCTCTTTCTGTACCTCTGTCCCTTCTTTCTGCAACCCTTGTGCCTCTTTCTGCACTCCTCTTCCCTCGATCTGCTCCCCTCTTGTCTCTTTCTACACCTCTGTTGCTTCTTTCTGCACTTCTTTTGTTTCTTTCTGCACCTTTCTTGCTTTTTTCTGCACCCCTCATGCCTCTTTCTGCACCCCTCTTCCCTCTTTCTGCACTCCTCTTGCCTCTTTCTGCACCCCTCATGCCTCTTTCACACCCCTCTTCCTTCTTTCTTTCTGCACCCCGCTTGCCTCTTTCTGCACCTCTGCTCCTTCTTTCTGCACCCCTCTTCCCTCTTTCTGCACTCCTCTTGCCTCTTTCTGCACCCCTCATGCCTCTTTCACACCCCTCTTCCTTCTTTCTTTCTGCACCCCGCTTGCCTCTTTCTGCACCTCTGCTCCTTCTTTCTGCACCTCTCTTGCTTCTTTCTGCACCACTCGTGCCTCTTTCTGCACCCCTATTCCCTCTTTTTGCACCCCTCTTGCCTCTTTCTGCACCTCTGTTGCATCTTTCTGCACCTCTCTTGCTTTCTGCACCACTTGTGCTTCTTTCTGCACCCCTCTTCCCTCTTTCTGTACCCCTCTTGCCTCTTTCTGCACCCCTGTTCCTTCTTTCTGCTCTTCTTTTGGTTCTTTCTACACCTCTCTTGCTTCTTTCTTCACCCTCTCGCTACTTTCTCCACCCCTGTTCCCCATTTTGCATCTCTGTTGCTTCTTTCTGCACTTCTCTTGCCTCTTTTTCCACCCCTCATCCTTCTTTCTGCACCTCTGTTGCTTCTTTCTGCACTTCTCTTGCTTCTTTCTGCACCTCTGTCCCTTCTTTCTGCAACCCTTGTGCCTCTTTCTGCACCCCTCTTCCCTCTTTCTGCTCCCCTCTTGCCTCTTTTTGCACCTCTGTTCCTTCTTTCTGCACTTCTTTTGTTTCTTTCTGCAACTCTCTTGCTTCTTTCTGTAACCCTCTTGCCTCTTTCTCCTCCCCACTTCCCCCTTTCTGCATCTCTGTAGCTTCTTTATGAACTTCTCTTGCTTCTTTATGTACCTCCGTTGCTTTTTTCTGCACCCCTCGTGCCTCTTTCTGCACTCCTCTTCCCTATTTCTGCACTCCTCTTGCCTCTTTCTGTACCTCTGTTGCTTCTTTCTGCACTTCTTTTGTTTATTTCTGCACCTCTCTTGCTTTTTTTGCACCCCTCTTGCCTCTTTCGCCACCACTCCTCCCCCTTTCGACATCTCTGTTGCTTCTTTCTGCACTTCTCTTGTCTCTTTCTGCACCTCTGTCCCTTCTTTCTGCAACCCTTGGCCCTCTTTCTGCACTCCTCTTCCCTCGATCTGCTCCCCTCTTGTCTCTTTCTACACCTCTGTTGCTTCTTTCTGCACTTCTTTTGTTTCTTTCTGTACCTTTCTTGCTTTTTTCTGCACCCCTCATGCCTCTTTCTGCACCCCTCTTCCCTCTTTCTGCACTCCTCTTGCCTCTTTCTGCACCCCTCATGCCTCTTTCACACCCCTCTTCCTTCTTTCTTTCTGCACCCCGCTTGCCTCTTTCTGCACCTCTGCTCCTTCTTTCTGCACTTCTTTTGTATCTTTCTGCACCTCTCTTGTTTCTTTCTGTATCCCGCTTGCCTCTTTCTCTACCCCACTTCCCCCTTTCTGCATCTCTGTTGCTTCTGTATGCACTTCTCTTGCTTCTTTCTGCACCTCTCTTGCTTCTTTCTGCACCCCTTGTGCCTCTTTCTGCACCCATCTTCCCTCTTTCTGCACTCCTCTGGCCTCTTTCTGCACTTCTCTTGCCTCTTTCTGCACTTCTCTTGCCTCTTTCTGCACCTCTCTTGCCTCTTTCCGCACCCCTGTTCCCTTTTTCTGCACCTCTCTTGCCTGTTTCTGCAACACTCTTGCCTCTTTATGCAGTTCTCAGGCCTCCTTCTGCACCTCTGTTGCTTCTTTCTGCACTTCTTTTGCCTCTTTCTGCACCCCTGTTGCTTCATTCTGCACTTCCCATGCTTCTTTCGGCACCTGTCTTGCTTCTTTCTGCACCCCTGTTGTTTCTTTCTGCACTCGTCTTCCCTCTTTCTACACCTCTCTTGCCTCTTTCTGCATCTTGCTTGCCTCTTTCTACACTTCTCGTGCTTCTTTCTACACCTCTGTTGCTTCTTTCAGCAATTCTCTTGCCTCCTTCTGCACTTCTCTTGCCTGTTTCTGCACCTCTCTTGCCTCTTTCTGCACCTCTCTTGCCTCTTTTTGCACCCCTCTTCCCTCTTTGTAGAACTCTCTTGCCTCTTTCTACACCTCTCTTCCCTCTTTCTGCATCACTCATGCCTCTTTATGTACCTCTGTTGCTTCTTTCTGCACTTCTCTTGCCTCTTTCTGCACCCTTCGTGCCTCATTCAGCACCTCCGTTGCTTCTTTCTGCACTTCTCTTCCTTCTTTCTACACCCCTTGTGCCACTTTCTGCACCCTTCTTCCCTTTTCCTGCATGTCTATTGGTTCTTTCTGCACTGCTCTTGCCTCTTTCTGCACCCCTCTTGCCTCCTTCTATACCTCAGTTGTTTCTCACTGCACTGCTCTTGCTTCTTTCTGCACCTCTCTTGCAAATTTCTGCACCCCTCTTGCCTCTTTCTGCACCCCTCTTGCCTCCTTCTGCAGCTCTGTTGGTTCTTTCTGCACTGCTCTTGCTTCTTTCTGCCCCTCTTTTGCCTGTTTCTACAACTCTTTCTGGAGTTCTCTTGCCTCCTTCTGCACCTCTGTTGCTTCTTTTTTGCACTTCTCTTCCTCTTTCTGCACCCCTCTTGCCTCTTTCTGCACCTCTGTTGCTTCTTTCTGCACTTCTGTTGCTTCTTTCTGCACCCCTGTTGCCTCTTTCTGCGCCCTTCTTCCCTCTTTCTACACCTCTCTTCCCTCTTTCTGCACCTCTCGTGCCTCTTTCTGCACCCTTCTTCCCTTTTCCTGCACGTCTATTGGTTCTTTCTGCACTGCTCTTGCCTCTTTCTGCACCCCTCTTGCCTCCTTCTGTACCTCAGTTGTTTCTTACTGCACTGCTCTTGCTTCTTTCTGCACCTCTCTTGCAAATTTCTGCACCCATCTTGCCTATTTCTGCACCCCTCTTGCCTCCTTCTGCATCTCTGTTGGTTCTTTCTGCACTGCTCTTGCTTCTTTCTGCATCTCTTTTGCCTGTTTCTGCAACTCTCTTGCCTCTTTCTGCAGTTCTCTTGCCTCCTTCTGCACCTCTGTTGCTTCTTTTTTGCACTTCTCTTCCTCTTTCTGCACCCCTCTTCCCTCTTTGTGCAACTCTCTTGCCTCTTTCTACACCTCTTTTCCCTCTTTCTGCACCACTCTTGCCTCTTTCTGTACCTCTGTTGCTTCTTTCTGCACTTCTCTTGCCTCTTTCTGCACTCTTCGTGCCTCTTTCAGCACCTCTGTTGCTTCTTTCTGCACTTCTCTTCCTTCTTTCTGCACCTCTCATGCCTCTTTCTGCACCCTTCTTCCCTTTTCCTGCACGTCTATTAGTTCTTTCTGCACTGCTCTCGCCTCTTTCTGCACCCCTCTTGCCTCCTTCTGTACCTCTGTTGTTTCTTACTGCACTGCTCTTGCTTCTTTCTGCACCTCTCTTGTAAATTTCTGCTCCCCTCTTGCCTCTTTCTGCACCCCTCTTCCCTCCTTCTGCATTTCTGTTGGTTCTTTCTGCACTGCTCTTGCTTCTTTCTGCACCTCTTTTGCCTGTTTCTGCAACTCTCTTGCCTCTTTCTGCAGTTCTCTTGCCTCCTTCTGCACCTCTGTTGCTTCTTATTTGCACTTCTCTTCCTCTTTCTGCACCCTCTTGCCTCTTTCTGCACCTCTGTTGCTTCTTTCTGCACTTCTGTTGCTTCTTTCTGCACCCCCCTTGCCTCTTTCTGCAACCTTCTTCCCTCTTTGTGCACCCCTCTTGCCTCTTTCTGCACCTCTCTTGCCTCTTTCTGCACACACAGGGCTACTTTTAAACTGACCACAGGCTCAGCAGTGCACACATGCAAGTGCAGAAAAGGGCTGCTGGCCTCTAAACTGCCATGCCCTATTATAAGCTAGGGACTTAGAGGTAATTTTAATCCCCCTGCCCTATTATGTACTAGTGTTTATGAAAAAAAGGGGGATACCTGGCCACCAGTTTTCGAGGCTGCTATTTATTTCAGCAGACTGAGGAACAATACATCTAGTCACTGTACCCAACTTCATTACTTTGTATTATTTAAAACATGTTATACAATCATTTCAATATTCACTGGGGCATTCAAAAGATACAATCCTCATTTTACAGACAAAATCTTAAACATACAAGTGAACAATCCTAAAGAAAATGTGAAATTCAAACAGAAATGTGAAAATTACATTCATAGCATTGAAAACAATTACACCAGTCTATATTGGTTAAACATAAGCTCTCTCAAAGGGCCTTGTACTTGGCTTCTATTTAGAGACAAGCTGCCTATGGGGAAAAAAAAAGAATTTGTGAGTCTCTGCGGGGATATATTTGAACTGACAAACCCTCTCCAGAGTCCTTTATAATTACTATCCCTCATAGGAAAAAGGAAAATGCCGACCATTTCCAATCCCCATGCAACTTTAGGGATTATCGTCAGGGCTGAACCACGGTGTAATCTGTGAAAGTTAAAAAGAAAAAACAATATATTTAACACCAATGTTGGCCTTCTCTTCTATAAAGCTATGGCCTCATGAGGGGGTTCTGGTGTACCTGTTCTTTTGGATGGAGGCGTACAAGTCTGTCTGCCTGCACCTTTTACCTCTTCAGCGCAACCTTCGTGCTTCTGACCTTGTGACCTAAATAATCAGAATTATTGGTAAAAATTGTCTGATTTTAAACGCTCCACTTTCAGGTATATTAAAGTTTCTTGTGGACTGAAATAGCTTACTTGTGAACAAGACTATTCCCAGTTTATATCTTGGCAGGTCGTGAAGCGCCGTCAGGTTAAGAATATAACTGCCTGTACATGTATTTCTTCAGCGATGAGGTCGTAGAGTGATTTCTTTGAGCCTGAAATAGCGAGCACAATTAGGATTTAATTACTTGTTTTGAAACCCAGTACTTGTGTAATTGTTAAAGCCTCATGGTGTGTAATGAATTTGCTTACTTGATCGGTTGTTATTTTCGCCCGGGGTTGTCTTTCCCGTATCAGCATGTGCTATTAATTGGAACGATGTGAGGCGCCAAGCACCCGTATTCATGCGTTAGATTTATTAGTCCATTTCTGAAAAGGCAAAAGAGTAACAATGTTTCACTATGCTTTTTTGAGATGAGTCACGCACATTTGGTGTTAGTGACATCCTGTGGGGCAGGCGTGACTTTCTTAAAAGCATTTGGTTTCTAGTTCGAATTACAAAACTCATACCATTCAGTGCCGATTTTTCCTTCTTGTGTCGGACCAAATGAGACGTGATTTACCCGTGATGGTTGTAAGAGTTCTGAAACTTTTTCCAGAGTGAAACTAGTGCAACATTGTTACACCGTGTGTTTTTGATAGTGCTGGACGCGCGCATATTTTGTTAGCTACTTCTAAACGCGGTTATGCCGTTCATTGCGCTTTAGCAGAGGCCGACGTGCTTTTGATTAGTTCTGATCTAAAAAATAACAACTTGACGATAAATTCTGTTAACACTCACTTTTTTCTTCTTCCACTACTGGCTCAGTCGGGTGACTCTTTCATCAATTGCGCTTGTGCTGACGCTTCCAATTTTTGAATTTCTGGAAACAGGAAGTCTCTCGGAGGTGTCAACGGATTTGTGGGAATTGTAGTCTTCGAGATTTCTCTTGGCATATTTATGGCTTACGTGTTTTTATTGTTTGTAAACTTCTGGGAATTGTAGTCTTTGGTTCATTTGTAAAGTCGCCTGAATGTTGTTAACATTTCCATTTGTTATGGGTGGTAAAATCAGACTTGTGAGAGTTAGAGAATGTGTTGAAAATGTCTCACTCACGGATATTAATTCATTGCTTGATTTAATTCGGACATCTCATTGAGACCTTTTTGAATACAGTTGAATTTCAGAATTAAATAAGCGTCCCTTTTCAATAATAGATTTTCAACATTACCTCCACGTGGGGGTTGCTTTATTCCTGAAAGCACTGCCCATACAAAATCTTTCTCTGAATGGTTCTTTTACACGAAATGTGACACCATTGGTGCAGTTAGTACCTGCTTTTTAATTCGAGAACGATGTTGTACTATTCTTTGATTGATTTGCTGATTTGTTTTTCCGATGTACTGTTTTGGACACGGGCACTGAATGGCATAAACAGTGTTCTTGGTTTTACAATTAGTGAATTCTTTATGAGTCCATTTAATGGAGTCATATATGAACTCGTGACCTTCGATGATAGTGCTGCATGCAGAACAATTGCCACATTTGTGGTGTCCTTCAATAGGTTGCATGTTCCATTGGGCCCTTAGGTCTGTCTTCTTGATGGTATGAGCGGAATCTGCTCTGATGATTCTTTGACCGATGCCTTTGTTCCTTTTCATTGCAAACAAGGGTCTCTCCATAGGGCAATCCAGTTGGGTTAAAAGATGCCAATTTTTTAAGACAATCTGACGGAATTTGTTAGTGTGTGGGCCAAACGTGGACACACACACTAGTTTCTCCATAGGTCTTTTTTACTTCTTGGAAAGCAATACCTCTCGCAATGTATACCATGCCCTCTTGATAGCATGTTTAAGCATTTTTCTTGGGTAACCCCTTTCTTTGAGTTGATCACAAAATGCTTTGGCGTTTATCATGAAATCTTCCTTTCGTGCGCAATTCCTTCGAATCCTTAATAGTTGCCCATAAGGGAGGTTATCCTTTAAACTCCGCGGGTGGAAACTTTGGTAGTGGAGTATTGTGTTTCTGTCTGTAGGTTTTCGGTGTAAAGTTGTTGTCAGTTTGTGGTCATGCACAAATACTTCCACATCAAGAAACGTAAGGACAGTCCTGCTCTTTGTGATGGTGAATTTGATGTCTTGGTGTCTCATGTTCAACCATTCATGAAATTGTTCCAGATGTTCTTCTGTGCCACTCCACAGGCACCAGACATCTTCTATGTACCTGTACCATTGCGAAATATATTCACTGAATGGATTATTGTTGATGATGAACTTGTCTTCGAACAATGCCATCAAAAATACGGCCATCTCAGGGGCGAAGGGACATCCCATCGCGGTCCCCTTGACTTGCATGAAGAATGTATCCTCAAATTTGAGGGCAATTCTAGCTAGAGCCAATATGAAATCAGTAGGGGCTCTATGGGGCTTTGCACGTGTCTCCAAGTAATATTCCATGGTTTCTAGTGCTTCCTCCTGTGGGATTTGAGTATATAGCGAAGTTACATCAAACGAGACTAGCCATTGGTTCAGGGGGTCAAATGGTTGTCCTTCAATCTTATTGATGAAATCTGTGGTGTCCCTTATATAAGATGGCACCTGGTCCATGAATGGTTTGAGGAAGACGTCCACGTACTTCGCAATTGGCTCCAGCACAGATTCGAAGCCAGATACAATTGGTCTTCCGGGGGGCTGTCTCAAATTTTTGTGAATTTTGGGGAGAAAATAAATTACAGGGATCCTTGGATGTGATTTGTTTAGGAACTCAAATTCCTTTGGACCTAAAATCCCTTGCTCTAATCCCCATTTGAGTTTGTTGATAATCTCCCCTTCTATTTGTCATGTGGGGTCTTCCTTTAGCTGACGATACCATTCTGTGTTTAGTATTTGACTTTTTGCCTCTGCAACATACATTTCTTTGGACCATATAACTAGGGCTCCGCTCTTGTCTGCAGGCTTTATGATTAACCCTGGGCGTAATACTATGCTACGCTCACGGAGCATGCATAGTTTGTGCTACTACGCACTATGCAAATTGCACGTAGCACAGTGCAAAAACTGTGCTAATTGACGTAGCGTAGCAGCAAAATCATCAACACCTACAAATGCTTTGATAAAGCAATTTTACATGCTAAAAAGCATATAACCAATTCACAAAAATGAACTTTGAGAATGAAAATATCAGGCAATGAGAGAGGTGATGATTTTGGGGTCCCCCCTAACCTAGGGGGAGGACCAAGCAGATGCCTTGAACAGAAAGAGCATATCATGCTGAATGATTCAGTGGGGGTCCCTTCCTCCTAGGACCACCCCAAGCACAGTTATGGGCAAAAATACAATCCCAACCAAAGGCCCTGCAAAGCATTATGGGACGAGATTAGCAGTGGGCAGTGAATATTATAGTGTCCAATATCAAAATAATTCTACAAAGAGCTGCAGTTCAACTAGTCGTTACTAGATGTCCCTCACGAGTCAAATGCAAAAGCATTGAAATTATTAATACATCAAGCTGCAGTTCCACTAGTCGTTACTAGATGTCCCTCACGAGTCAAATGCAAAAGCATTGAAACCCTTGCACGTTTTTGATCTGAAGACCCCAAGGGATTGTGCCCGCTTTCAAGTTTTCAAGCAAGAAATGTCCGTGAAGTTCCGTCCTAATATATTTTTTGTTTAAACGAATAAGTTTCTCAGACTCATTATGCTGTTTAGCTGTGGTGCTTAAGGATATAGACGATAAGGGGTAGAAATTAAATTCTGAATGTGTGACTCTGAAAATGAGAGTGTATCCTTCTCAGCCATATTATTCAATAGACACGACTATAGGCCGGCCTATGCGTGTGAATCTAATAGCTAAGGATGAGCTAGCTTTAATGCTAAAACCCTCGCGGGATCACCCGCTCTAACTGTGTTATCAAAGGGGGTTACGTCTATCTCGGGGGCCTGGTGGGACGTGATAAAGTTTATGAAAAAAATGGGGATACCTGGCCACCAGTTTTCGAGGCTGCTATTTATTTCAGCAGACTGAGGAACAATGCATCTAGTCACTGTACCCAACTTCATTACTTTGTATTATTTAAAACATGTTATACAACCATTTCAATATTCACTGGGGCATTCAAAAGATACAATCCTCATTTTACAGACAAAATCTTAAACATACAAGTGAACAATCCTAAAGAAAATGTGAAATTCAAACAGAAATGTGAAAATTACATTCATAGCATTGAAAACAATTACACCAGTCTATATTGGTTAAACATAAGCTCTCTCAAAGGGCCTTGTACTTGGCCTCTATTTAGAGACAAGCTGCCTATGGGGAAAAAAAGGAATTTGTGAGTCTCTGCGAAGATATATTTGTACTGACAAACCCTCTCCAGAGCCCTTTATAATTACTATCCCTCATAGGAAAAAGGAAAATGCAGACGCGTTTCCAATCCCCATGCAACTTTAGGGAGTATCGTCAGGGCTGAACCACGGTGTAATCTGTGAAAGTTAAAAAGAAAAAACAATATATATAACACCAATGTTGGCCTTCTCTTCTATAAAGCTATGGCCTCATGAGGGGGTTCTGGTGTACCTGTTCTTTTGGATGGAGGCGTAAAGTCTGTCTGCCTGCACCTTTTGCCTCTTCAGCGCAACCTTCGTGCTTCTGACCTTGTGACCTAGGAGAAGGCCAACATTGGTGTTAAATATATTGTTTTTTCTTTTTAACTTTCACAGATTACACCGTGGTTCAGCCCTGACGATAATCCCTAAAGTTGCATGGGGTTTGGAAACGCGTCAGCATTTTCCTTTTTCCTATGAGGGACCCTAGTGTATGTAGGTGTTTTCACTGTATTCTAAGTGTCTTTCAGCATAGCATTGGCTCCAGGCCTGGTTAGGCAGAGCCCAGGGTCAGTCAGAGTCAGTTACCACCAGTACCAGTCAGCAAAAAGTTGGGGGGTACCCAGGGCACAGGTTGACTTTGCAACAAGGCCTCTTTCTGCACCTCTGTTGTTTCTTTCTGCATATCTCTTGCTTCTTTCTGTACCTTTCTTCCTCTTTCTGGACTTCTGTTGCCTCTTTCTGCATTTCTCTTGCTTCTTTCTGCGCCTTTCTTCCTCTTTCTGCACATGTCCTACCTCTGTAGGCATAGTTAGAAATTAGCATATAAAAAACCTTAGAAATTCACTGAAAAAACCATAGGTTTCAGGGACGTTATAGTGAGTAATTAGCATTTAAAAAACCTTTGAAATTCACTGAAAAAAACATAGGTTTCAGGGACGTTATAGTTAGAAATTAGCATTTAAAAAACCTTTGAAATTCACTGGAAAAACCACAGATTTCAGGGACGTTATAGTTAGTTGGACATTTCACTCATACAAAACCAGAGAAATTCGGCTGTTATAGTTAGTTGAGCTAAGTATAACTCGTTCCCCCGCAATGCACTGCTGATGACATCGCATATTACATCACTCATGACATGGTCAATGACATCACTGATGACATCACTGATGACATCTCAAATGACATCACTGATGACATCACTGATGACATCATCCACGTGATAATCTGATGAACCTCCTCACACCCTAATATAACCTTTGATACACCCACGCTAAAATACAGACTACCATTCTCGAAACCATAGATACACCAATACCAATTACTACATACCCACTCACTGATTCCTAGGTCTACACACACATCCACTCACTCACCCATACATCACTCATACATGCAGTCACTCATCAATACAGCCACTATCATATGCACTCATACACCTATACAGACACTCACACACCGCCACTCACCAATAGAGTTACTTACAGCTAATCAGTCATGCAAAGAATCAATCACACTCCCATTTACTCACCTATACAATTATACACACACAACCTTACTTATTCATACAGATACTAACACATACTTACCCTCTTATACAATCACTGACACAAGCACGCACTCATCCACACAGCCACTCTCACAATCACTCACTCTCACATACAGTCATTTATATACTCCAACACTCACATATACTGCCTTTCACATATGTAGTTACTCAGACATGTACCACTGAGATATCCATTCACTCACCAACACAGCCATACACACACTCATCCACCCATACAGCCCCTCACAGATGCACTCTTGAACCCATACACCCAGTGAATCACCCACTCACACATCCATGCAGGGAGTCACACACACCCCACCCACCCACGTGATACTCAGGCACCCATACAGATACTCAGACAACCAATCAATAACCCATATAGACACTCATGTAGCTACTCACCAACCCATGCAGTCACTTACACACTAACAGACAGACTGATACAGACATTTACACAGTTTAGGGGTCGATTCCGATTCGGGCCGGAAAAAGCACCGACCGACTCGGATCCGGAAAAAATACCGACCGACACGTACCAGTGGCGCCCGACACGCCAAGTACGATGCAAGCCGCGATAAATCCGACCGACACGTCAGGAAACCAAGCCGACCGACCGAGCCGCTCGGAAAATAGCAATCCGGCCGGAAAAACACGCGAATCCAACCGACCGACACGCACCCGGAACAAATCCGACCGAATCGTACCCGCCAACTCCAACCTGCAAAGTACGATGCAAGGCGCGAAAAACACGACCGAGTCGGACGGAGGACAAGCCGTACGACCGACACGCATACAAAACCGAGCCGAAGCAACACAATACACCGCGACCGACGCGTACGCAGCATACAAAACTGCACAAACACAGCGTGAACGAAACGGAAAACACCGTACGAGACCAATGCAGGGTCCGACTCGGTCACAAGAACGTTTCCAACATACACAAACAGCACAAAGGAAAAATCAACCAAAAAAAGGCCAAACAAGCAATTACCAAGCCAATAAATACTGGGGGGGTGGGGACAGAGAACAAAGACACACCAACAACTCCACCTATATAAAGGACACAAATCACTACCATGAGCCTTTGCAAATGCCATTCCACTGCCAGCACCCAAGAGAAAGCAACCACACACCCACAGCTCATCCCTCACACAAGCCACACACCAGCAGCACACCAACAAATACCTACCTCACATACACCCAGCACAACACACACCCACACACCCTCACCTGCACACCAACACACACATCACCCACCATCACCACCCATCACCATGCCCCCCAAGAAGAATCCCAAGTTCCTAGATAGTGAATTGGAAGTCATGGTAGACGAGATCCTCAGGGTGGAGCCACAGCTGTTTGGCACACTGGTCCAACAGACCCCCATGTCGCAGAAAACCAAGATGTGGGAGAGGATCATCAACAGGGTGAACGCCCAATCACCATGTCGGCGCACAAAGACCGACATCCAGAACAGGTGGTATGACGTGCGCAGGAGGGTCCGGGAGCTGCTCAAGAAAGACTACCACCTGAGCCAATACACCGGCAGTGGCCCTCCTGCCAAGCCAGTATACCTCAGGCCCTGGGAGGAGAAGGTGCGGGCCATCCTTCCGCCAGTGAGCGTATATGGACTAGAGGACATCCCAGAGCCTGGTGAGTACACAACAAATGTACACAATAAACTGCCACAAAACACACACATCACTGTCAAGGGAGAGTCAAACCATGCACTCATAGCAATTACACAGCAACTAGAACAGAATCATCCCAAAATGTGTATGTCAGTCAGATAAACACAACACATGCCATCAAAAAAGTCACATCCAACTGTGCCAACACATGTACAAACACAACCACAACTACAGCTAGGCAGTGGCACAAATAGAACTAACACACACATCCACACATGTAGCCACCACAACAACACCAACACACAGTGAAGACCACTCAAAGGAAGGAATTCTGTGTATGCTGGCCAAGTCAGTGTAGCCAATAGCATCATGGGAGTCGCAGTCACACATATTGCCCCCCCACAACTGTCCCATCAACACCACCCTGAACCATGCTCACATCACAGGGAGTGGAGAAGGACTCACAAGATGGCTGACACTGGCTACTGCTGTGGGGAGCACAAGGCCCTGCTGCCAACTGTGCACCAACAAACAGCAGGACACCACTGACTGACATCCTGAGAGACAACTTACACTCCCTGCAATGCAAGCACGTTCCATGGTGGGATATCTGGCTGGCTGGCTGGGTGGGAAGGGGGACTTGCAGCACTGACCATAGTCACCAGCACCTCCCCTCACACCCCCCCAACACAAACTCCACAGTACCCACCTGGTAGAATGCAATGCCCTCCATCCTAACACAAGATCCCACAAAGCACCACCACCCTGGGTTATGTTGTGTGAAGCACAGGGACACTCTTGGGACTCTTAGCCAAACAACTGCCAGGACAACACTCCCAGCCATCCTGTCAGCACAGCCAGCCCACCCCACAGGGAAGCAGAGTCAAAAGGAAGGAAGCATGGGCATGCTGGGAAGGGGGTGGAGGCAATAGCATGATGGGAGTCGTAGTCACAGACATTGCTCAGCCTCACAACTGGCCCATCAACACCACCCTGAACCATGCTCACATCACAGGGAGTGGAGAAGGACTCACAAGATGGCTGACACTGGCTACTGCTGTGGGGAGCACAAGGCCCTGCTGCCAACTGTGCACCAACAAACAGCAGGACACCACTGACTGACATCCTGAGAGACAACTTACACTCCCTGCAATGCAAGCACGTTCCATGGTGGGATATCCGGCTGGCTGGGTGGGAAGGGGGACTTGCAGCACTGACCATAGTCACCAGCACCTCCCCTCACACCCCCCCAACACAAACTCCACAGTACCCACCTGGTAGAATGCAATGCCCTCCATCCTAACACAAGATCCCACAAAGCACCACCACCCTGGGTTATGTTGTGTGAAGCACAGGGACACTCTTGGGACTCTTAGCCAAACAACTGCCAGGACAACACTCCCAGCCATCCTGTCAGCACAGCCAGCCCACCCCACAGGGAAGCAGAGTCAAAAGGAAGGAAGCATGGGCATGCTGGGAAGGGGGTGGAGGCAATAGCATGATGGGAGTGGTAGTCACAGACATTGCTCAGCCTCACAACTGGCCCATCAACACCACCCTGAACCATGCTCACATCACAGGGAGTGGAGAAGGACTCACAAGATGGCTGACACTGGCTACTGCTGTGGGGAGCACAAGGCCCTGCTGCCAACTGTGCACCAACAAACAGCAGGACACCTCTGACTGACATCCTGAGAGACAACTTACACTCCCTGCAATGCAAGCACGTTCCATGGTGGGATAACTGACTGGGTGGGTGGGTGGGTGGGAAGGAGGTCTGGCTGTCAACCAAACACAATCAATGCAGACCATGTTCACACCCCAGAGAATACATAGAAATGCCCAAATAATGCAGGACAATGTGCCACACCAATATCAACCCCTGACTGTGACGACTTAGGACAATACAATGTACAGGCCCGCACCCCGAGGCACAGTCACAACTGTCAGGTGTGTCAACCACTGATGCCTGCAGAAACATGACATACATTGTTTGTGTCTCCCAAAAACAGGTGATGATAGGGACACAGCAGCAGACGCTGAGGAGTCCCAGTCCCAGGCTCAAGAGGATGCCGAGCTCACTGGCGTCGTACAGCCTCTGTCCTCCTCGGACGATGAAGAACAACCTGGCACATCCGGTGCAAGTCAACATGCTGCACCAGCAGGACCACCAGCTGCAGCACCAGCAGGTCCACCAGCTGCACCCCTGCACCCACCCCTCCAACGACTGTCACCACGAATACCATCCCTGCCGACATGGACAGAATAAGGAACAACACCAGCGCAGTGACCCTGGACCAACCTGGGGCCATGGACACCACCACCACCACCAACCCCCAAGGTGGACCAGGGTTATCTGTGCGTGCAACTGCACACACTGCACATGTCAGCAGGGGTGGTGGGAGGGGTGGGAGACAGAGGTCGCTGCTTGCAGACGTTGCTGGTGTGCATGAAGACCCACAACTGGTACGCATAGCTGATGCGTACCAGTCCAGCACCGGAGAGCTCAGCCAGGTAGTGGGGCTCCTCAGAGACATCAAACAGCAGCAGGCTGCCCATCATGCCCGCTTGGACTCCCACATGTCCCAGGTGGAGTCACACATGTCACGTGTGGACTCCCACATGTCACGTGTGGACTCCCACATGACCCGCGTGGAGTCCAAGTGGGATGTACTACATGAGATGACGGCGGTGCACAGGGACATTTTACAATGCCTCCGCCAGATGAACAGCAACCAGTCCACACCTCCCTGTGTGCCAACAACATCTGGTACCGAACAAACTGCAACTGCCACAGGGAGGGAGGAGGACTCTGGCGGAGAGTCCCCTGCACCGCAGCAGCCTGCACTTGAGGGCCCCCCCCAAGAAGAGGGGTCGTCCGAGGAGGGGAAAGTGAGAGGCTGATGGCCAAGCGCAACTCCCAGGAAGCCTGAACCTGTTCTGGATTTTCGCCTTTGTGCACAGACTGTTCACCCTGTTGATGGCAACACTACTCCCACACATTGCATGGGGAGTACAAGTTGGAACAATGTGTCAGACAACTGTGGCCCCGATACTGGGATCCTGTCTACCTGGACTTTCTATTCATCTAGGAACTTGGGATTGCAAGATTCATGTACAGCACAATCCATCCTATGCACTATTATCACAGATGTATCACAATAAACACAATAATACACCATACTTGCCTCTGTCGTGATTCCAACGTGGGTGCTGTTATGGGGATGATGAACAACAAAATTACACTGTGTATGCGAACTGCAACAGCAAGGACAACACAGGCATGTGAGTACAGGCAACGTGACACATATGAGGGAGACACACCACCAGGGCTACACAACACATACACACCTAGGCCATCTGACTCATTGCCTACACTGATGTTGCCAGGGAAGACGGTGCAATGCACAGACACCACACCCATTCCCAGTTGTAGTCAAGTAGCCCACAGGTGCAGTAAGCAAATGGCAGTCAAATGTGTGACCACAGACAACGCACATCACTAAGTGAAGCACAGGTTTATTACACAGTAGCAACATGCCGTAACCACTACAGATGCAAGGTAACCCCACCTGGTAGCGGGCACACAGTCAACAACTGTAGACAGAAGGAAGTCCATGGGTGTGGCGCACATCACCTGTAGGGACACAACAGCTACCAGCCTGGATGTGCAATCACGTCGTCGGTGGACACAGTTGACCAAACGAATCTGAAAGTACCCTGTGAAGGACAGAAATGACACACAGTCAAAAGCAATGCAGTACAGGACAGAACAGCAAAACTCATGCACAATACATGTTACAAGATACCCACCCAGAACCAAGTTAGCATGTCAACACTGTTGGGGAGTACAGCCCACCTGTCACCACACATCGCAACACACATCCTGTCAAGTAGCCCATGGACACACTCCAACAGCACCAGAGCACCACCCACACATCATGCCAACTCACATCATTCACATGACACCTCAGGATACTCACATTCAGCTAAAGAAGTTGGTGATGAGCTGTGTGCGGACATCACCATCACCATCATCATCATCATCGTCACTGGCATCGTGGTCCAGGCCAGGATCCTCCACAGGTGGCGGATGTTGGTCATCGTCATCCTGGATGAGAGGCAACTCCTTCCGCACTGCCAGGTTGTGGAGCATGCAGCAGACGATGATAATCTTGCACACTTTCGCAGGGGCATATGGGAGGGACCCTCCGGTCTTGTCCAGGCAGCGGAAGCGGCTCTTCAGGAGACCAAAGGTCCGCTCAATCACTCTC
This sequence comes from Calotriton arnoldi, assembly GCA_963921515.1. Lineage (NCBI taxonomy): Eukaryota > Metazoa > Chordata > Amphibia > Caudata > Salamandridae > Calotriton > Calotriton arnoldi. The sequence goes on along the minus strand of CAWUFW010000920.1, from coordinate 1,425,417 downwards.
CTGGTCCGACCATGTGCCTCATTGTAGCGCATCTGGGCAGGTGTACCAGGGTTCCTGAGGGGTGTCAGCAACCACGGCATGTTGGGGTATCCCGAGTCACCTACGGACAGACAAGTGCACATCAGCTGACTTGGAAAAGTGGGCGGAATACTACAGATCAGATCACACACAATGGCACAAAGTCACTACACACCGACAAGCCAGGCACGCTGGTTCTGCATCTGTGCCATCAACCTGGGGATGCGACTACTCCTCATCACAAAGGCATCGTGTGCTGAACCAGGGAAACGGGCACACACGTGTGTGATGGTCATGTCTGCAAGACACACCACCAGTGCATTGACCGAGTGGTAGTGCTTGCGGTTCCTGTAGGCCTGCTCCTGGGCCTGTGGTGGTACCAAAGCCACATGTGTCCCATCAATGGAGCCAATGACATGCGGCATCCTCCCCAGGGCATAAAAGTCACTCTTCACGTCAGTGAGTCGTCGCAGTCTAGGGAAATAGATGTACCGGTTCAGGAAGAGCAACATTGCCGCCAAAACATCGCGGAGCACACGGCTGAACATGGTCTGTGACATCCCACCAGCAGACGCCACAGTATGTTGGAAGGTACCGGTGGCAAAGAAGTGTAGGGCTGCCATCACCTTCACCTTGGGGGTCAGCGCTGTAGGATACGGCCGGCCAGGCTGCAAATGTGGGGACAACTGCACTGCCAAATCCTCAATCAGCTGCCTGGTGAAGCGGTACCGTCGGATGCTGTCCCGTTCCACCATCGTTGCCAGGTCTGGGAATGGCCGATGGACAGCAGGAGCCCTGCAGTGCAGAGGAGAAGTAAGCAAGATCGTCAGTCACCCCACATATGCGGCATTGAACACACTCAAGATCCCAACATACATCATCATGAGGCACAACTACATGAAGTGTGCAGTACCGGAACGACATTTATGGTACATACATGGCCAACATCTGTCAACACGGTCCTACAGGTGGCATCAATTTGTCCCTGTTTGGCCCATTGGATATCATGATGCTGTGTCACAGTCACCCCCCAGTGACATGTGAGGACAGATGTGCCCCAGGCACCACAGCTCAACGACAGGCACATTCCCAGGGACCCTGTAATGCCACATGGACACTGGCATCACCTGGAGTATCATGTGTACACCACAACAAAACAAACATGACCCCCACAGGTAGTGGCCACACTTGCCATGGCAGGAGAGCCATGGACGTCTGTGACACACACGCACAACATCAGAGTCCATGCACACACAACGTGGATGTGGAGACTGTCTCCCATTGTGCACATGAAATCAGAGACATTGTAAACACTACATGCACAAAGACTGTGGAGGGCCATCACTATTGTGCCACTGGGACACCCTGGCTCAAACATACCGTCCCACATGGGACTCACGGGGTATGTGACATGACATACACAAACACCACTGTGAAATGTGACCATGGCACATGCACAGATATGAACAGTTGCACATCACAGTGGTCACGTACACGTAACACCCATGATCCTGTCCCCATGAACACGTGCACAGCCTGGGGGTGGCTGCCCACAGGTGACACCCACAGGACAACATGTACACCAACATACACACAATAGGAAATGCAGCCTTACATGCCTTATGATAAGGTTTGGACAGGCTGTCGTGATGTAGGTGTGCCCCTCACTCCCTGGGAGCTATCTGTGGCTGGCATATGTCCATCTGAGACAGGCATGCTGACATATGCCAGTCACATGTACAGTGATGCGTTGTACTGCAATGGACCGATCGGTGCCTCCGGCCGGCCCATTGCATTCAATGTGTGCGGGTACGCGTTGTACCCCTGTGCGCGTTGAACAGCAATGGACCGATCGGTGCCTCCGGCCGGCCCATTGCTTTCAATGTGTGCGGGTACGCGTTGTACCCCTGTGCGCGTTGAACAGCAATGGACCGATCGGTGCCTCCGGCCGGCCCATTGCATTCAATGTGTGCGGGTACGCGTTGTACCCCTGTGCGCGTTGAACAGCAATGGACCGATCGGTGCCTCCGGCCGGCCCATTGCTTTCAATGTGTGCGGGTACGCGTTGTACCCCTGTGCGCGTTGAACAGCAATGGACCGATCGGTGCCTCCGGCCGGCCCATTGCATTCAATGTGTGCGGGTGCAGCGTTGTACCCCTGTGCGCGTTGAACAGCAATGGACCGATCGGTGCCTCCGGCCGGCCCATTGCATTCAATGTGTGCGGGTACGCGTTGTACCCCTGTGCGCGTTGAACAGCAATGGACCGATCGGTGCGCACCCATTGACAATGGGCTTGCCTGGCAACGGACGCGTTTTCGAATATTCGAACGAGTCGGTTGCTGGAAAATCAGTTGGTCACCCACAACAATGTTGCAAAATCATGTATGTCATGAAGTTGAAGATTTGAAGGATGCTGTGGGCGTGTTTTGGTGCTGCTATTCCATGGATTGGCCAGATTCAGAAGATGCAAACGACTTGGACCTATCACTTTGGACACAAGGGACAGTATCTGCCTCTCCAGCACATATATATTGCTGCATGTTCCCCTGAGAGCCCACTTGCCTGCACTACATGCTCCAGGACGACATCTGCCACTGCACTGCTGCTGTCTCTGCCCCTCTGGACCCTGCAATGGCACGTACTGTGGAGAGAGCCCCAGCCTTCAGCCTTGAAGAGAACCAGGCCCTGCTGGACAGCCTACTTCCACAGTACAGCAAGCTGTATGGGACACCAGGGGAGCAGGTGAGTGTTCTGTGCACTGCCTTTCTGAATGTGCATTTTGTCTGACTAGCAAGGCTGAGAGTCAGCACACCACTGGCTAGCAGGCTCACTGAGTAGTTGTCACCCCCCATAGTGTGTAGTGACTTGCACTGGACAGGTATGGTGCAGTGACAGTGCTTCTGAACAGGGTTTTACTCCCCATGCTATGATACCATGTAGTGACTTCTGGAAAACTGTCCATGGGCAGCCGTGCACTGCCTGGGTACACCATGTGCCCCTGTGATTGCGACATGTATATGCAACTGTGTCATGCACGGATATGTTGCATGTGTAGTAATGGCCTTATCACTTTGTCATCCTGACAGGCTTCTGCCCATCGGAAGCATGAGATCTGGAAGGACATCGTCCGGGCTGTCCGGTCCGTGGGGGTCTACAAGCGCCGGATCCGCAACTGCCAAAAGAGGTGGCAGGACCTTCGGGGCTGGACCCGGAGGATTGCACGGGTCCAGCTGAAGCTGTCGCCTCCTCGCAGGAGGGGCGGAACACGGACCCTGACCCCCACATGCTCAGGATCCTGGCGGTGGTCTTTCCAGACCTGGATGGGCAGCTGAAGGCCAGAGAGCAGCAAGGAGGGGTGAGTCAAAGACTGCACTGTGTACTCTGTCTAACATGTTATGTGCCCTCCTCGGGCCAGGTTGAACTGCCACAGTACAGCAGTCATGTTGTCCAGGAGCCATGTCCCTCTATTGTGCACTGCCCACTCCTCATCTGATACCCAGGTGTGGCCCTTACATGCAGGGAATTCTGTCACTTAGGACTGTGTCCTTGCAGTTTGCTTGACTCAAGGTGGGAGACAGCATCTGTTTCCTGACTCTGTGGTGGGCATCATGGGTGGGTCCATTGCTTACACAATGCCTGTATTCTGACATGTATTCAGCGTGTTACTTTGATCTGTGGTCCAATTGCTGAGCTGATCCACCACATGTGGCTGGGGTACCTGGCACACACCCATGCTGCGGGTGGGAACAATGTTTGGGCCCCAGGAGTATGTATATGACGTGTGTCACACATACTTAGCCAGCTGCCTACAGTCCAGGGCTCATCCCTCATTCATGTGGGGCTGGACAGTCATGCCTACTCCAGGCCATACAATACACTCTGTACTCCCACTCCCGTGTATCAGAGGACACATTGTGCACAGTGATTTGACCCCTCAGGTGTCTGCCTCTGTGTCAGTGTGCTGTGGATTAGTCGCCAGGACTGCTGTGGAGTTTCTTGGTAGGGGCTCAGCATGCCACTGGAGATGTGACCATAGGAGACGATACTTGTGTGACACATAGGTGTCTGATCAGCTGCCCATGCAGACTGGGGCATGTAAATGTGAAGTTCAGGCAGCTGTTCCCCATGCACAGCAGAGTGTGAGGGGCTCAGGTTCAGAGGGTAGTGTCACAGGTCTCCCATATGTCCAATAGGTATGACCTGGACAGATGAGGGTTAAGAGGATGTGTTGTGGGGGGATGTACATGTGCACTTGTGCAGCTCCAGGACTTGCATTCCCCATGACCTACTATTGTGACACAGTGCAGAGTGTTGTTGTCTGGCTGCAAAGTCATACATCACTGAGACAGTGATGTATGACTTTGCAGTCATGCCTCCGCCATGGCATGTGTCTACTGATTGGTGATCCTGCAGGGGAGTGACATGTGCTACATGCACACCATAGTGGCGCTGGCTATCAGGACATGGGTGCATCATGGTGTCTGTCGCTGGTATGCATCACATGCATTTCCTATTTGACTCTGGGCATCCCTTACATCCGTAAACCTGTACTGACTCAGTGGCAAGAGCTGTGATGTGTCCACACCGTGTCCTCTGCACTGTCCAACTACTGTGTACTTGGTGCATGTGTCAACACTGGGGTGTTGCAATCCAACAGACACCAGACAGATGGGTGCAAGGCCATGTGGGATGTGAGTGCCATGCTTGGCATCAGACTGACAATTGACTTCTCCTGTTCAATTAGTGCACTTTTAGCAATGTACAACTAATGATGCCAGGGCTTGCTCTGTGATGTGCTGTGCTCACAGTGGTGTGTGCGTTATGTGCAGGTGACTGATGTCTGTCTGTTTCCCCATTGTTTGCAGATACATCCACGGCCACGGAAGGGGACAGCTCCACGGACCAGGAGGAGCCGGAGAGCCAGACTGGGTCAGCAGCCGAGGAGTGGTCGGAGGGACCCAGTGGCACGGAGGGCGAGGGAGCCACACCGAGGAGTCCTCAGCAGCATCCACCTCAGCTGAGGACCAGAGCAACTCGGAGGATGACTCCCTTGTGGAGGCGGGTGTCAGCAGCCACCACACCCCAGCTAGTGTTGCTGTCCCCGCCACCACCAGCACCACCACCGCCCTCCCATCGGCTCCCATTCCCCAGGTCCGTGGAGGCTCCCATGTCCGGGAGCGTGTCTCCTTTGGGCCAGGCACCGCACCCCCTGCCCCTGTGTCCCCTGCTGCCCTGAGTGAGGAGTCTGTGTACCTCCTTCGCCAGCTCCATGTAGGGCAGACAGCCATGCTGAGTGTCCTCCATGCGCACACCGCGCTGTTGACTCAGCTGGTGTCGTTCATGGAGGGCATCTCATCGGGCATGTCTGACCTACAGAGGGGCAATAGGTCCATGGACTCCTCCCTGACGGCAGCAGTGTCCCTCCTCAAACGGTCCCTCACCCCTCCTGCCTCTGCTCCATCCACACTCCCCAGCACCTTACCCATCCCAGGCACACACACACTGGCACAGGCACACACCAGCACACACACATCCAGCACACTGACACACACGCCAATGACAAAACGCACACGCACGCACATTCAGGGGACTGAAGCCAGACTCACAGGGGATGGGGCCCTGGAACACACACACGCATCCACATGCACTGCGCAGTCCTCAGTTCCCTCTCCCTCCAAAGCACCCTCCCTTGCCTCACCTGCAACCCCAAAGTCACAGCAGCTCTTCCTCTGTGACCTCGGCCTCTTCCCCACCGATGAAGCTGCTCCAGCATCCCGGGGGAAGAGGAAGCCCACCCACACGGAGCAGAGTGCCCCTCGCCCCCGGACACCCTCCCCCAGGCGCAGACGGACTGAGGCCCCCACCCGCAAGTCCCCCGGAGTGCTAAGAGCAAGACCCCGCCACCACCCTGCAGCTCAGGCACAAGGTCTCCGTCCTCCATCCCTCAGGCCCCCACTGCACAGGTGCCCCCACCACACCCTGCCCCAGGTTCCCCCACCCACAGATATACCATCCCCAAGATGCTCCGGCCTTCTCCCCCTGCCACTTGCTCTCCCAGCACCACACCCCCGCTGCGCTTGTCTGTGCCACTGATGTGGTGAGGGTGTCCCCCCTCTGTCCAACCCACCTTGCCTGTTCCCCATTCTCCTCCCCTGGAGGTAGGCACTGCAGTGGAGTCCACTACCGCCCTGTCTGACTTGGGCACTGCAGTGGCGGACCTGTCCACCCCATCTGCAGGGTCCACTGCAGTTGTGCCGGCACCCACGACATCTGTGTCATGCCCCCAGTTGTGCCGGCACACACCATGTCAGACACCTCCACTGCAGTTGTCAGTGGCTCTCCTGCACCCACCACCCCTTCCCTGACTCCCCTGGTGAGCCCTGATCCTGTCCCTGCGGTGCCTGGCCTGCCCCCCGGTTGCCCCTCCTAGTGGATTGTCCCTGGTATTGTGCAGGCATGCGTAGGGTGACATCTGCCAGTGTCACCCTGTTTGAACTTTGACAATGGACTGGCCATTGGCCTTTGCTCTTTTTCAGGACTTCGTTTGGCCTCAACACATATGCTGAATAAAGCAACTTTCTTTTCTCTAGTGCTCATGCTTCAGATGTACATGTTGTTGGTGCAGCTAACCATGCCCTTGCTGCAGTGATGGTGATATCTGGTCTCATGATTATGAAGTGTTACTGTGCAGGAACCCATGTGGTCCAGGGGGAATGTGTCCTATCATGTGGTGTATCCATGTCATCAATAGCAGCATCTGAGGGTGTCATGTGTTCAGTATTTGGCAATGGGTTTCCTACTTACATTGGCAATTTCATATCTGTGGCTTCCACCCCTGCACATCTGTTGTGCCTGCCATCGTTGCATTTGTCTACTTCCCTGACCGTGTTGCCATCTCCAGTGGACATGCAGGTTTGGGCATCAATGGGGAGGGACTCATCCGTGTAGTCAGTGCAACATTGCTATACAAGTGTGTTGGATCTGTGCTGATGATTCCGTTGGCACATCCATGACCAGGCTGATGTGATGGGAGCCCTCATTTGGTGCTAATTGTTGATTGTGTGACCAAGTGCTCAGCTGACATGATGGGGCCCTACTGAGGCAACATATGGCACAGCTTTCCTCACACAGGAGTGGAGTCCCCTCATGGCAGTGTGTACACGTGTGACATTGCCTGCGCCCAAGGTGTGTGTTGTATGTGCATGTCTGTGTGTTCACTTCCATTCATCTGCGCATGCTGTGATCCCTAGTGTTGTACCTGTTTGTGATGCTTGCTGACTTGAGCTATGTTCCCCCAAAGTCTTCTCCCTGTGTTCTCTGTGATGTGGGTGCATGGCACATTACTGGTCATCAGGGTGTCACCCATAGGTGTGTTTGCTGTCAGGGCAGAGTTTGTGTGCTGACGCAGATGGGTCACAGTCAGGTTTCCCTTTGGCACTTGTTGTTTGCCCCTGTCATGTGATTTCCAGTTTGTGTTATCTTTCAGTGATTGTGACACGTTGTGTGTGTGACTGCTGGCACTCCTTAGGGTCCGGGCTGCAATGTTGGTTGTTGTCTATGTGTGTTCTTTGTGGGTGACCTTGGCTTCTTCATTGGTGTGTGACTGTGGCTGGGATCCCATTGGTCGGTGTGGTATTGCCGTCATGTCCATGTACAGAGTAGTGTGCAGTGTGTCAGACATTCAGGAGTCTTGTTGAGTGTCCATGTGTGATGTGTTTCTACACCTTGGTTCCCACCCACCACCCTGGAATAGTCATGGGTGCATGTGCAATGTCACCAGTGCATGTGTACTTCACTGCTGCACATTGTTGGAGGTCGAGGGGTGTGGTCTTGAGTGTGTGCAGATGAGAGTTGTTGCCCGGCTAGTCCCCTGCCTCCATGTTGGCCTTGGCTTACTGGCCATGCTGATTGATTTGTGCTTGTGTAGGTGTGATGGTAGTTAGTTGCTCAGGACACCTGACTGTGGTTCACAGTGTGAACGACATTTAGCTTTGTCATCACAGTGGTATTTTTCTTCAGCCCAGGGTCACCACATTGTGGGGGCCCTGGGGGTGGTGCTGTGGTGTGTCTGTGACTTGCTGTGTCAGTTGTTGTTCCTACGTGCCTGTGTGACATGTGTGTTTTGTGCTCCCTCTCACCTGTCAATGCCTGCTTGCCCACATAGGGGATTTGGATCCATGAGTTAGCTTAGTGTGGCAGTGTATGCACATCTGTATGATTGGTATTCAGCTCTCCTCATGTGTTGTGTTGTTGCCTGGGGACACTGGCACCCCCACCCCTCACCTGCTGTGTATGATGACAGTGTTGGTCTGCCTGTTTGTGTTTGTGCATCTGCACCACTGCATTGGCATATCTTGGGTGTGCCATTGGCTGTATGTTGTTTGGTGTGTTTCCCCTGCTGTCCCTGGGACTCCTAGGTCATCGGTCAGCACAGTGATCATGGTTTGTGTGTCCCATTGCTGCCATGGTATGGTATCTGTTCACCTCACATCTGCTGTCTCCACAGGGTATCTGCATTTGTGTGCCCATTGGTGCAAATATGTGGTTCTGCATTCTGATGGTCACTTCTGTCATTGTGTCATTGATGACTGTTGACGGTCTCAGCCCCCATGGGTGTTGTTTGTCTGCACATGGCCAAAGGAATGTTTCATTTGCACTGCAGTATTTGGCTCCCCCAATTTATGTTGCAATGGGACACATACACTACTTTGCCACAGATGAGTTTTTGGTTCTGTGACCAGGAATGATCCATGCAGTTTGGCAGTTGCAGCTCTTTCTTTGTTAACAATTACCTTTTGGTCACTGTGATGATGAGGGTGTAGACCCCATTGCCACAATGGTCAAAATGTGCTTCAGCTATGGACCCCACACTTACCTTTTGGTCACTGTGATGATGGGGGTTTAGACCCCATTGCCACAATGGTCAAAATGTGCTTCAGCTATGGACCCCACACTTGCCTTTTGGTCACTGTGATGATGGGGGTTTAGACCCCATTGCCACAATGGTCAAAATGTGCTTCAGCTATGGACCCCACACTTGCCTTTTGGTCACTGTGATGATGGGGGTTTAGGCCCCATTGCCACAATGGTCATGGGCTGCTTGCATTGTGGGTGCCACACACATATATGTGTGGCACATGTGCTAGGGGGTCACATTGTATGTTCAATGTCATGTTCGGTGTTGTAGGCATTTGACACAGCCTGCTCACACGCTTGTCATGGTGGTGGGGGGATGTCTTAATCTTGCATTCCCTAGGTTGTGGTGTGCTTGTTGTGTCATGCATTGTCCATCCTATGAGTGGGGGTGGTAGTAGTGGTAGGCATCCAGCCCCCTGGCTAAGGGTGGTAGTAGTGGTAGGCTTCCTGCCCCCTGGCTAAGGGTGGTAGTAGTGGTGGGCATCCTGCCCCCCTGGGTGAGGGTGGTAGTAGTGGTAGGCATCCTGCCCCCTGGCTAAGGGTGGTAGTAGTGGTAGGCATCCAGCCCCCTGGCTAAGGGTGGTAGTAGTGGTGGGCATCCTGCCCCCTGGCTAAGGGTGGTAGTAGTGGTGGGCATCCTGCCCCCCTGGGTGAGGGTGGTAGTAGTGGTGGGCATCCTGCCCCCTGGCTAAGGGTGGTAGTAGTGGTAGGCATCCAGCCCCCTGGCTAAGGGTGGTAGTAGTGGTGGGCATCCTGCCCCCTGGGTGAGGGTGGTAGTAGTGGTGGGCATCCTGCCCCCTGGCTAAGGGTGGTAGTAGTGGTGGGCATCCTGCCCCCCTGGGTGAGGGTGGTAGTAGTGGTGGGCATCCTGCCCCCCTGGGTGAGGGTGGTAGTAGTGGTGGGCATCCTGCCCCCCTGGCTAAGGGTGGTAGTAGTGGTGGGCATCCTGCCCCCCTGGGTGAGGGTGGTAGTAGTGGTGGGCATCCTGCCCCCCTGGGTGAGGGTGGTAGTAGTGGTGGGCATCCTGCCCCCTGGCTAAGGGTGGTAGTAGTGGTAGGCATCCTGCCCCCTGGCTAAGGGTGGTAGTAGTGGTAGGCATCCTGCCCCCTGGCTAAGGGTGGTAGTAGTGGTAGGCATCCTGCCCCCTGGCTAAGGGTGGTAGTAGTGGTAGGCATCCTGCCACCCTGGCTAAGGGTGGTAGTAGTGGTAGGCATCCTGCCACCCTGGCTAAGGGTGGTAGTAGTGGTAGGCATCCTGCCCCCTGGCTAAGGGTGGTAGTAGTGGTAGGCATCCTGCCACCCTGGCTAAGGGTGGTAGTAGTGGTGGGCATCCTGCCCCCCTGGGTGAGGGTGGTAGTAGTGGTAGGCATCCTGCCCCCTGGCTAAGGGTGGTAGTAGTGGTAGGCATCCAGCCCCCTGGCTAAGGGTGGTAGTAGTGGTGGGCATCCTGCCCCCTGGGTGAGGGTGGTAGTAGTGGTAGGCATCCTGCCCCCTGGCTAAGGGTGGTAGTAGTGGTAGGCATCCAGCCCCCCTGGCTAAGGGTGGTAGTAGTGGTGGGCATCCTGCCCCCCTGGGTGAGGGTGGTAGTAGTGGTGGGCATCCTGCCCCCTGGCTAAGGGTGGTAGTGGTGGTGGGCATTTGGCACCCCCTGGCTAAGGGTGGTTGTGGTGGTTGGCATCCAGCCCCCCTGGGTTGGGGTGGTGGCGCGCATTCAGGCCCCTGTGTGCATATGTGGCATTGGTGATGGGCATCCCGCCCCTATGGTGCTGCTGTTGCAAGTATATTCAGATTCCCCGTGTATGTGTGTGATGTGTCGTGTACGTGTTGTATGTGTTTTGTGGTTGGTGTCTGACTTACCTTCTGCGCCGTACGCGTCCGTGCCTGTTCCGGTAGTAGATGTAGAATATTGGTATGATCGGGACGAAGGGATTCATGGTTGGTTCGTGTCGTTCGTCCTTCTCGTTGCTTCGCGTCGTCCTCGTCGCTTGGCTTCGTCCTCGTCGCTTCGCTTCGTCCTCGTCGCTTCGCGTCGTCCTCGTCTGTGCTGTGTTCGTCTCGTAGCCGTGGATCGTGTTGTGGCGCGATTCGGAGCTTATGTGCGCCTCTCCCGGATGCTTTGACGTGCCGTGCGTAGCGACGGGTTCGGCGCGTACGGAAAGCGCATCGTACTTGTCCGGCCGGACGGGGCTGCATTTTCCCTTCCGTGCGACTCGATTCGGCGTTTCCGGATTCGCCTCGGTCGGAGAACAGGACCTGGTTTGGGTGAGTACGGCTCGGCCGGAATTTTTGCTGTTGTGCGCATCGTACTTGCTCGTTCGGTGTGCTGTACGGATCGGTCGGGAAACTGGCTTTCGCATGGCTTTTTTCCCGACCGAATAGTATTGGGTGCGCCTCCGACCGAGATCGGAATCGGCCCCTTAGTCACTAACCCATGCATTCAGTAAGACACGTTTAATCACTCACTTATACAGTCAGTCACGCACCTACTAAATCATCCATTCAGACAATCATACACCCTCATTCTTCAATACACCGTCACCTATATATATATATAAAACATATTTAAACTTTACAGAAACACACATTCACTGGATGATGTCATCAGTGATGTCATCAGTGATGTCATTTGAGATGTTGTCAGTGATGTCATCAATGATGTCACTGACCATGTCATGAGCGATGTAATATGTGATGTCATCAGCAGTGCATTGCGGGTGCGCGAGTTATACTTAGCTCAACTAACTATAACAGCCGAATTTCTCTGGTTTTGTATGAGTGAAATGTCCAACTAACTATAATGCCCCTGAAACCTGTGTTTTTTTCAGTGAATTTCAAAGGTTTTTTAACTACTAATTTCTAACTATAACGTCCCTGAAACCTATGTTTTTTCAGTGAATATATATATATATATATATATAAATACATAATCTAAATATATATACACACGTGAAGCACCATCAGCCTGCCGCCAGCCTTTGCAGCACCATCCAGGGGGACCACAAGCCCCAGAATCCACTCTACTCCCAGGGGGAGGAGTCAGACTGCACCCGCGCGCTCAAAGCGTGCCAACGGACACCGCAGCGCGGGACGTGCGCGGGCCAGGCCCGGGCCAAGGTCGGGCCCATCCGCGCACGTCTGCGCCAGACAGAGGCAGGGCAGGGCTACCACCCTTGGCTGCTTCAAAGAACAGCACCTAATCAAGCTCCTTGTTGCATGGGGGTAATATTTATCCTATCTCATATATCTAAACAATTTTAAGGATTCTGCATACGTCTGTATCCCCCTTTCCAATCCATTCTCTGGTCCAAGGGCCTCTCTATTAACTGCTTAAAGTTTTTGGACCCACTTATTCGAGCATATACTGAGACTCTGCAAAAGACATTGCAAGCTGAGTGGATTTCTATTACTAATTTAAAACCATATGCTCTTATTCTATTTACTTTTTTTTCATATTACGTAAAGAAAGGTATAGTCAATTGATTTCTTTGATCTTTTCTATTACAAGTTATTGAATAATCGAGTCCATTTACCGCTATCTGTAGTCAAACCGGTTTACCGTTGGCACTCTAGGCTTTCCCGCTTATCATAATTATTATCTCTCCCAACAAGTTTGAGCGGCTTGCTGTGAGAAAATGGGGAAAAGGAAGGCACCTGAGTTAGTAGCGGGAAGGAAAAAGATGGCGAAGATTAGTAAACCTGTGATCTCAGCAGCAGATAATTGCACCTTAGCAGCCATTGATGAGCTTATTGAGAAGTCAAAACTATGCAAGGAAAAGGGGATGAAACAACCCTTAAAGGTCCTAAGAAAATTACGAAATTTTTTAATAAATAAGTCAAAGCAACCTCCAGTAAACAAAATCCCAAGCAATCCTGCCCCTTATTATCCGTGCACCACGCCCAAGACTCTCCTCCTGACACGCAAGGTTCTTTGACCCAAACGGTCCCGTCAAGGCAAGTAAATCTAGCCCAAGAAGGGAGCAATGTCCCATCTTTTGATACCATCAATTTAGAATGCTCCAACAGATACTCAGTTCTAGCTACTGGCAATGGTGAATTTAGCGAGAGTCTAGAGGAGAGGGCTGAGCCCCCAGTACAGGCATTATCTGGCATGAAAGAAATAGGGACCCAGACAGATCCTGAGGACACAAGCGAGGCACTGAGGGATTTGAGACAGAAGCAGAACCTAATAATAGAGGAGCTCGCTGAAGTCAAGAGAAGGCTAACTAAAATATCAAAAAGCCCCCCCGCAACCCTCGAAGAAAAAGCTAGTCCTCTAAACACTCTCACGTATTCCGGGGAAAAACGGGACTTCCTTAAGAGGGCAAACAAGGGCTCACCAAATTCATCTGAGGAGCTGAGTAATAAGTCACCTTAGACTCCAGCTGCCCAGAACATGGTTCTATTAAGACCACCCTCACAGTTACTAAGATCAAATGCACGTAGAACATGTTCGGATAATTTAGCCGAGCTTAGCAGCTCCAGGAACTGTGATGGATGCAGCATAGCCCAGCGGGAGCCCCAAAGTGCCAGTACAAATAGGTGGAATCCACTATACTCCCATGGGGCTGGTCATAATCTGAAACGCGGGTGGGAGGGGAATCACTTCCAAATCTCACAGAATTCATACCCACCCATACAGAACCAACTGAAAGGTAAGTCCAATTTATATAATGTCTTCTTGACCTATGACCCAAAACTAAATTTTGCTACCAGAGAAGATGAGGACTCCCTGATAAATAAATCGATCTATTGGATCAGACAGAAGCGCCAGTGCCTCTCTGTTGTAAGATCGGATATTGTAAGAGCTGAAAGGATCTACCAGAGAGGGGGAAGATTAGACGATATAAAGTTATCGTTTCAGTCAAAGTTTATAGCGGATAGCTTACTTGACATGAATCTCTGCCCATTTAATAGCGTTGACTCCACAATTGGCATAAGATTGAACATCACTGATCCAACTAACAGCATCAATTTACACCAACATAATCAGGATGATAGGGACTTAGACTCAGTAGATTTACTGACTCCGTCAGAAGGGGAGTATAATGTGGAGAAGAAAGATCCCATAGAGCAATACACGAACCCTGCCAGCCCTAGCTGTAGCTCCTGCCCACAGTTGGGTCTTACTATTGAGCACTATGCAGCACAGCTTGAAAAGGGGAAGACAACATTAATAGAATAGAGGAAGAGCCCAGAAGCCCTGTACGATATGAGATGCAGATCTACGACACACCCCAGAGTCCAAAGGACATCAAGGTAATCTCCTGGAATATAGCAGGCCTTAAGCAAAAAATGAAGGAACCAGACTGGCAAAGATATGTGGAGGACTTTGACCTCTGCTTATTCCAGGAAACGTGGGCTAGGGAACAACACCATAAAGCAGGATATAGAACGTTTAGCATTGAGGCATTACAAGCAAAAAATAAAGGAAGAGCTTCGGGTGGCTTGACAATATGGGTAAAAATTAGATTAAATGCCACCATAAGAATTTTGCCCACACATTCGCAGGACATCCAAGGCCTGAACCTCAAGTTTGCTAATAATACTCAGCTGAATCATTTTAACATATATATTAGACCGAGGGAATGTTCCAAAGAATCCCAGCTGCTTGAACACTTTAAGGAGGTCCTAGAGCCTATTGACACAAAAAACGTTATCATCATAGGGGGCGACTTTAACTGTTGATATGAACCTATGGGGGGACTGGAAGTAGTTACTGAAGAGGAAGACCAAATTAGAGGGATTCCACTACTTCAAACAAAGTGTATAGCAAGGTGTAACACTTCTGCCCTGCAAATGCTTCATTTCACTGTTGAGAAAGGCCTTAGAGCATGTAATGGTCACTTTACTTCAGACCTGGCCTGTGCAAACACCTTCTCAAGGGAAATACAGGCTCTAGAATAGACTATATACTTATTTCTACCTCTTACTGGGCTTATGCAAAAGACTTTAAAGTCGACACAAGAGCAGAAAGTGATCATTTTCCTCTATGCCTATTTCTGGATGGGACTTATTTTCCTACTCATGCTCTATTAGAATCCCACCCCCTGCCTGAAGCAATGTATCCTCTAATATCTAACAACAGAAGGGCAGTTAGATGGCCTGTTGTCCTAGATCAGGTGGAACCCCTAACCCATATCTACAATGGCTTTAGTGAAATTGTAGGTCCTTACCTAGAACAACATCCTAAACTAATCAAGATAACATATATCCATCAAAAATTGGTAAAGGAAATACAAGCACACTTAACGAAACCACAGACAAAAAAGGATGCATTAAATTTAGGGGTACATACACCCAGTATCTGGTACAACAGGGATTGTAGGATGGCAAAATCTCGGCTGATTGAGGCCATTAAAAACAAAAATCCATCTGAGATCAGAAAGGAAAGATCTAACTACGAGAAAATCCAAAAGGAAGCACAAAGGAAGTGGGAAGATAACACTTGGGAAGAGCTTATTGTAGCTGCAAAGAAGGGGGACCAAGCCTTGTTTTGGAAGCTAATGACGCACGGAACCAAGCATGGCGTGACGCCCTCTGACCATTTTCTAGATCCCATAACCTGGCAGAGCCACTTCTCAAAACTATATCATAGTAATGATATCCTGGACCCAGTCAGTCATCCTGGGAAAAACCCCTGGGGACCTCGGTCCACGAACCAAACATCTTTTTTAAACTTTAGCCTAGAGGATACGGCGCTGGCTGTAACAGCGATTAAGCCAGCAAAAGCACCAGGTCCTGATAGAATACCAGGGGATCTATTTAAGCATAGTGAGGAAGTCTGGGTACCATATATAAATGAACTTTCAAATGCTATAGCCAGGGGACAGCCGGTGCCATCCTCCTGGAAGGGAACAGAAATAATTCCCATTTACAAGAAGAGCAAAAGGGAAGATCCGGCAAACTACAGGCCTATAAGCTTGATAGACATTTTACCGAAGGTTTATGCTAAACAAATTTTAACTAGGCTCACAGACTGGATAGTCGCAGAGAATATATTATCACCATGCCAGGCTGGATTCAGACAGAAGACCAGCACAATAGATCAAGGGGCATATTATCAAGGGGTTTATCGCCGCTTTAGCGGCACTTTTTGCCGCTAAAGCAGCGATATTTTTATCGCCCTATTAGCAAGCTGTCGCTAACAGGCGTTAGCGACAGCTTTTAGGCGTTAGGGGCCGGGATTCACATCGCCTTGCATGTCAGCGATAATTATCGCTAATGACATGCAAGGAAGGCGTTCCCTACTTAAAGCGACTGTAAACAGTCGCTAACACCACTACCCCCTATTAGCAAGGCAGGCGAAGCGATAAAATAATTCGCGCTAAGCGCGTTTATCGCTAGATTTTATCACCTGCTAGTGAGGATGACTTACCTGTTTAAAGTATAGGAGGTGGATTCTAATGCTGAATCCACCTTAGCGATATGCGAGAATATCGCTGCTTTTCCAGCGATATTCTCACATTTTGCCGCTAATCGCTGGAAATTTTATCGCTATGGAGATAAACCTTGTTGTTACAGGGTGTTATCTCAGCGATATTTTCCAGCGATAGGCGGCGTTAACCAAAGTCGCGCTAAGCGCGGTTAGCGATAAATATCGCTATTCCTTGATAATATGCCCCCAAGTATTTAGACTCTTTATCTTGGGATGGAAATACACCAGACTAAAATCGAGTCACCTATATGTCGCCTTTATAGACCTAAAGGCAGCATTCAATTCCATCCCTAGAGCCCAGCTGTGGGAAAACCTGAGTCAGCAAGGTGTACTCGAGGAGATTTTAACCCAAATCATTAGGTTACACCAAGACAACTATGCCAAGGTACGATGGGGCAAAAACGGCGAGCTCACAGAGGAAATCCCTGTTAGGAGGGGAGTGCGCCAGGGCTGTTTCCTGGCGCCAACCCTGTTCCTCTTATATGTAAACAATTTGGTAGAACACCTCCAAAACTGTGCACATGACTCGCCAAAATTAGGGGGCAATCACATCTGTGCCTTAACTTTTGCGTACGATACCATCTTGTTGTCCCAGACACCCAACGGCCTGCAGAACCTACTCCATAGTCTTAATAGCTACTGCAAAGGAAAAGGACTGGAGGTGAATCCAACTAAAACTAAATATATGACGATAAGGCCTCAAAGAAGCTTTAAGAGTAAAATATATTGGAATTGCACTGAATTGGAACGGGTATCAAATTTCGTATATCTAGGGGTTACCCTAGACTCTAGACTCTCTTGGTCTACCCAGACAGAGAAGTCAAAAGCCATATTAACGCAAAACTCTATCCCTATCATCAAAAAAATGGCGGCAACATCCAACAAAGGCCATTACACCGGCACTGGAAGTGTACAAAGCAAGAGCGCAATCTGCAGCGTTGTATGGAGCAGAGATCTGGGGCAGTGGCAACCTTAAGCCTTAGGCACTAGGGAGAACAAAATATTGAGAATGTTTGTCGCCCTTCCGCAACATACTCCATTGATCCCTCTGACATATGATTTGGATATAAAACGTCTGGAGCCTCTTGCAGTCTGGAGAACTCTGACATTTTGGATCAGAACCTGGACAACTCCGGAGCTAATTGTGTATAGAGAGTCACTAGCTGAATTACAGGCACTTGACACTCATCTCACGTTTCCTTGGCTAAAACATATTCGAGGGTGGCTTACTGACTTAGGATTGAGCAGGTACTGGTCGAACCTGGGTCTGTTGACTCGTGAATCCAAAAGCGAGATCAAGACTATATACTGGGATTTTATTAGAGATAGGGAGATCATGAGTGGCATACAAGGTAGGCTCACTGCCCAATTCCTCCAGCATAAAATGTCCCCTAGTTTTGAGCCTTTCCTCGATGAGATAGAACCGCAACAGGCAAAGAGTTTATATCTGAAATTCAGATATGGAATATTGCAATTAAACACCTTTGTTGCTAAATGGTCCTCTACCCCGCCTGAGGAGAGGGAGGTACATTGTATTTTATGCCAGATGGGGGTCGCAGAAGATATCCCACATGTCTTGTTCTTCTGCCCAGCATATAATAGTCCCAGAAGTAAGTGGATAAAACCATTGGGTAGGTGTCTTAGTGTTAGGAGAATGGAGGATATGATGAGAATTCTAAGAACAGACAACTCCCGCCTAATAGTATTTGGAGTTAGCCGCTTCCTATTGGCCACAAACTTTATTAGGAAAAAGAGAGGGCAAAGATTATAGATCTGTATATGGGCTGTGACTGAGAAAAACTTATTTCAAGCAAGGATATAGGTTTTGGTTAGAGAAGTAGCGTTCAGACGTGAACTCAAACAACCACATTAGACCCAAAGCAACTAGTAAAATCTATCTTAGCAAAGTATTGTCCTGTGAGGTTTTAAAGGTGATGTTGTAACTAACGCAGAACCACAAAGGACGTGTGGGGAAGTTTCTTCACTAAGAAATGATGGGTACAAAGGGAAACCGCTTCGTCTGTGTAAATATTGAATCATTTTTAAAATAATAGGAGTTCTTTTAAAGCCTTACGGTTTTAACAGCAGTTGACGATTTTAAGATTTGATAGACCTAGTTGAACATATATCTTATCGATTTCTTGTATGAATAGTTCATTTTATTGTGGAAGATTATAATAATTGCGATATTGCACATCTGATTATATATGCGCCTCTTAAGGAACGGCCATCGATCGAGAACAAGTGGTGTATCCTGTGCCCTATTAGCCCTAATCACGTTTCTTTGAGAAGAACAATCAGCCAGGGAAGTAACTGGACTGTCAAAACTAACCCTTGGAATCCCCTGTAATTAATGTCGAGGCATATAGATGAAATGAAATGACCAATGGATGAGCGCATTTTTATGAATTGTAAATATGTATAATGTATTTTAATGTGTTTTGTACTTTAATGGTCTTGTCGGCCGAAATAAAGTATATTTATGATACACACACGTAAATATATATATATATATATATATATATATATATATATATATATACGTGTGTGTGTGTATTTAGATTACATTCAGAACTACTTGTTGGCAATATAGGCCCATAATGCACAGTTATATATAAATGTATATTACCTACTGGGGAGTTATAGTTAGGACCTAGTTTCCATAGGCAAAGCATTTTTTGACTTGCCTATAACTTTGGCGTCATTTGACCAATCTTCATGAAAGTAGGTTCTGTGTGTCATGGAAAGTTTAGGGGTCATCCGTGTATTGAGGACTGAGAAATAGCGGCACGAAATAAGGGTGTGTTTGTAATGTTAATTCCCATAAGAACGCGTTGTCGAACCTACCGCCCAAACTGCTGGAAGGAATTAAACCAAATTTGGCAGAAAGGTAGATGTTGATACGCAGATTCTGATTGTTGTTATTTGGTGTAAATCCGTTCCGTTGTGTTTCAGAAATTTAAGTTGAAAATTAAATTGATATCGCTGATCGCAAAACCTTCATGAAAAAAGATGAGGGCGTGCAGGGTAATTCACAGCTCTAATTGTCTGCCAACACTTCCACCAGGAAGTGTTGGCAGCCATCTTGGAACCCAGCTTTACTGAGTCCCCAGAAAAAAGTGTGAAGAAAGAAAAGAAAGGGGCCCAGGTAGAACTACCCTGACCCCCAAGCCATTGTGTTGGGGTCCCCCTGGGACCACGCCATAGCATTAAAGCATTTGTTTTTTTTAATTGCTGCAAAATCGTGATAATCTCAAATTTGCTGAACTTTAAAAAAAAAAAAGCAAGGGCAGGCTCCTTTGCTTGCTTTACAATAACTCCCAGGTGGGTCAGGTCCTGGGGAGATATGCTAAATATATGAGGGGGCGCACATGGCCCCCCCTTGGATTTATCAAAGCCCCGGGGACCGCCATTTCCCCAGGGCACTTTTAATTATGAATGCAGGTAGGCCCACTGGACCAGTCCGCAGCCCCAGGGACCACCACCTCCCCAGGGCTAATTCCAATTGTTTGGGGGGCTAGCAGACCCCACTGACCCTGGGACCACCACTTCTCCATGGTTAATTAAAATAATATGGGGGGCCTCCTGGACCCCCCAGCCCCGGGGACCGCCACCTCCCAGGGCTAGACATAGTGAACTGCTTGGGGCTGTGCAGCCCCCCCACAGCCTCAGGAACTGCCATCTCCCAGGGGCACAAATACAATATTTAAGGGGGTCCATTGTGGCCCCTCGGCCCCAGGGACCACCACCTCCCTGGTCTTAATTTACAAAGGAGGGGGGGCACGCAGCCCCCCTCCTGGAGCCCTGCATTGTCCTGAAGACCACCACCACCCTGGGCCATCTCCAGCAATGTCCATGGGTGCCCACCCCCGGGACATTGCAGTTTGCTATGGCTTTGTGGGAGCACCGCTCCCGCCAAGCCATAACAAACAAGTACTCTGCTTTCAGCAAGCAAGAGCACAAAATGCGCTCACTTGCTGAAAGCAGAGAAAGCGACTTTTTCCCTGCCAACTGTGAAGTGAGCAGGGAAACAGTCATTGCTTTGGGATCCAGGGAGCTGCATGTTAGCAGCTCCCTGGATCTCAAAGCAATGCCAGCTCCCACAGTAGGCGGGGAACTGGCAGGGACCACGGGTTCCTTCAGGCTCCCCCTGCTGCCCATTGGTGAGTGGTGCCCTAGAGGCTCCTACTTTAAATGGACAGGCCCCATGGGATGGGGTACCCAGGGTTCAATTCGGCCCGGGAAGGGGAGCCGCACAGCCGCCCTCCCTTTTTAATTTTTTTTTTTTTTTTAAATGGGCAGGCCCCAGGGGATGGGGTCCCCTTGGCCAAAAATGGCCCAGGAGGGGGGCCGCTCCCTCCTTTTAAATATAAAATGCAAAAAAAGAAAATGCTGGGCCTCGGGGGATGGAGTCCCTGGAGCCGAAATCAGCCCGGGGAGGGGGACTGCGTGGCACCCCTCACCCACTGAAACAAGCATTTGCAATGCATTAGGTCTCGGATTTATGAGAGTTTAAGCTATGCCTATTATTTTCGTTTTTTAAAACATAAATAAAAGGCATCGTTAAGTACAATGCCAATGTCTTAAACTTGCGTAAATGTGAGACCTATTGCATTGCAAATGCTTGTTTCTCTTTGTATTTAGAACTTTTTTCCTCCATCCCGAGGCTGCACTTTGGAATAGAAAAACGTCAGTAAAAGACTATATTCACAGGGGAACAAATGAAAGGAAGGTGAGGAGAGGGTAAGGGTGATTTGTTGAAGGCGTGGTTTTCTGCAAGTGAGAAGAAGCTAGACAGAAAGAGGGAATAAGAGGAAACAACATTTTCAGAGTCACAAAGGTTTGACCCACAGGAGTTCAACAACGTTCCCAAAAGTACAAAACGAGATTGACTGCAGAGTTCTCTTCAAATTAGGTCATGTTCATGCGCATTTGATCAACATCAACCCAAAAACTGCATCAGCTTACTTCATCACAAAACATGTCTCAATATACCAACCATATTCCCAGATGCCCAACAATTAGCACCAATTATAAGCTTCCAACTGTGGCAACCAACAATCATTAAAAGGCAAACAATAAAATACTAGAACATAAAACAAGCACTGGCAAAGTCAATAGGCCAGGCCTTGCCAAGCTCACCTTGCACAAAACATTTTTATTGCACAAACATACCGCAAAATTGGAGAAAGCACGCTGTCTCCTAAATATGGCAGCATAAGAGTGGTTTGCAATAAAACATGTTTAAATTTAAAAAATAACTATCACGCATCATCTTTTTTGACATGTATTTCTGATTTTGATGGACAGGTGTCCTTACAACAACTATAGATACCCTTTTAGTTTAATGCACATCACAGAAAATTATGGTTCTTACAGACGCAAAAAGGTACTACTGGCTTGGAATTACTGTAAAATGAAGACAGCTTAAACATACAAGGATAAGTACAAAATATAAGTAAATAAATAAAAACACTAAAGAATAGGAATAATAAAAAGCATTGGCAAACTAAGGCACTAACTTACAATCCT
This sequence comes from Calotriton arnoldi, assembly GCA_963921515.1. Taxonomy (NCBI): domain Eukaryota; kingdom Metazoa; phylum Chordata; class Amphibia; order Caudata; family Salamandridae; genus Calotriton; species Calotriton arnoldi. Next base: position 1,403,516 of record CAWUFW010000920.1, on the reverse strand, counting down.
GACACTAAAGTTCACTTGTGTTCAGGCATAATTATGTTGTTGTGGGCAGCAGCAAAATGACAGCTAGACACACCAAAAATGAATGAGGCCGACCCATATGTACGTATGTATATGTCATGAGCCTTTCAACGTATCAGCCTGTCTCTATGCCAGACAGAAAGAGGACTGGGTAAACTTCCTATGTGGAAAACTAGAGAATGCTGATCAAAATATCCATTCACTTTAACATGGGAATTCATTATTACAGCGCTTGCCACCAGAGCTTACACATTCATATTGTAAGCTCATGTATATTAAATTTATACAGCGGCACATGCCAGTGATTTCCTCCCCAGTGCAATTATACAGCCGCTAAACACAGTTTCATCAGAGGAATTAAATTAAAAGAGTATTGCACACAATGTGGCAGATTCTGGACGCCAAGCTTACAACTTTAATCTGCCTAGAGACAACGGGGTTATTCTATGATATTTGTTTTAACCTACGTTATTGTTCAAAATATACATAAGGCACGTTATTCCACACTAGTTAAGTATTTCTTCACAGCCATAGATGATGGAAAACTTTTACCCATAAGACATAGTACACTGACATTTCTGTTGTTGATAAGCAATATGGATATTGATTATCAGGTAGGACTGATGTAGCGTGCAGCAGAAAAGGAGCTGTTTTGAGTAACGACTCGCGGTGTCTTAAATTTTTATGGTACATATGAACCACGGACGTTAGTAAAATTACAATAAAATGCTGAAATGGGTATTAACTCTTCTTTGAGGGCACGTGACTAATTATGACAGACTATATATAACGAAAACATGCAACGCTAGAGACGTGCGCCGTCACCCTCTATGAGAGCAATGGTTCTAGTATTACGGTCAACAACACATGTGCACTATGTTTTGTTTGTATTTTCGTTCGTTTGGTTTTCATGGAAATGCACTCACTGTTGTGTTGTGTTTTTTAAAGACCCAGGGGTACCACTCCTCGGAGACTCGTCCTATCAGAATAAGAGGGGCGGGCACGCTCAGCCTTATTTGTTAAGTGGGCCCAAAGTTAAAATGCAGCATTTCCTGAGGATGAGAACACACACGAACGGCCGCTGTTCCCTGAGCCTCACCGTAACACTCTCCGTCCAAGATAACTATATCTGGTAATCGACTCAATCCATATACCACCGCCAAAGTTCCCTCTCAACCCTCTCCTTTGGACCTTAGCTCCCCGCCCAGCTCCATCTTCATCCCACAGCTCCTAACATTTGCGTACCCCAACTGACTACCACCTCGATAACAACCCCATGCTGATCTCCAACACCCTCTCTCTCGGGATACCTGCTCTTTGTCTCCTGCTGTATCTCCTTGAACTTATTGACAACGAAGGACCTGAAGATCTCTTCGAAGTTGGCGCTCCGGAAACGAGCAGCGGTCCAAAAGCGAGCGTCAGCCGGTCCTGTCACGGGCGCTGCCAACATAAACAAGAAATAGGAACCACTATTGTACAAGATTAGACCAGCTCTGTAATGACAATGCTGCAAGTGATGCAAATATCAGTGCATAAACCCACAAACGTTCGTCACAATTACCGATAATCAAGTATATGTTTAGTATCAAAATAAACAATGCTTAATACCTTAATGCTTACCTGAATGTCCGCATCGGATACACCAAAATCCAGATTGGACACTAGGAGTTTGCCACCAGTCTCAACGCCAGCACCACCACCGCCGCCACCACCACCTCCTCCTCCTCCATAACCACTGTCGAACAGGTCATGTTGCCACTTGTCGGGTAGCTGCTTGGGCTGGAAGAGGAAGAAAATGACACGCAATGCTGACTGCACACATTACATCAGCCCTCTCCGCACATAAGGGCGGATTGAGACGTCAGAAAAACATAAAAATATCAGAGTACCCATATCAAGTAGTGGTCCCACTGGCAGTGCCTCGAAGTGTTGGTAAGCTGTGATGCCACCATAGGAACGGTTCACCCCCTCGGTCAGCCCTCCTGTTCACTGTCAAAGTTGGTATGTGTTGGAATCTAGTAGACATACCGTTGTAGTCACCCCCGACCCAAATGTGTCTAATAACTCTGGACCATCCCCAACTGAGCCATCGAAAAACTCCCCAAAAACAATTCTGTATAGTATATTCAGTTTATATCCAGTGGCGCTTCAAACTTCACGAAGGTGTTCTTTGCCCCCTCCAAATACCGGAGGGGGGCCGCTTCCAAATTTGCAGTAAGCGGGACAGTAGGAGTAACGAAGGTAGCTGCACAATAGTTCTGCATGGAATAGGAATCACAGCATCCGTCAGACCAGGGCCGGATGGGCAAAAAAAAATACCACCCCCAATTAAGTAATTAATTGGCCAGGACCCCTCAAAGGAAAGCTCCTGACAAAAGATATTTAACTTCTTACATGACATGGAAATAAATACAACGTTAAAACTCCGTTCCAAGGGCCCAGCCAAATAAAAAAATAAAAAATCTAAAGCGCTTGTACTGCCATGTTCCCGCTCCACTATACAAGAACAGAGGGACAGCTAGAAAAGATTCGGAGGATTCACTGACCAAAAGTCCGCTGTCGTGCGCAGCTCCCGGCTTCAAATTTGTCAGGAAACCGCTTCCCTACTTGTGCTGTCTCTGCCTCCCATTGTGAAAACGCCACTGTTTTCTGACGCATGCGTACGATGTAAGGCAACGCACGCATGCAAGACAAAGAGTGCAATTCACCCACCAATCACACGCCAAACAAGCATTTCTTAATGCAATAGGACGCGTTTTTACGCGCGACCTATTGCATTGGAAATGGGAGGGTGAGGGTCCAGGAAGGCACGAACGGGAGTGGGGGGGCTGAGGGGAGGGGGCGAAAAGTCATGGACTGCGGGAGGGGGTTGGGGGGCAAAAATAGTTTTGGAGTAAAGGGGCCAATAGCCAGGGAAGGATATAAATGACAACATGGCCGTCAGGAGGAGGGACTAACAACCTGAAAACAAATCAAAATGCAGCATCTATGATTGAAGCCAATGGAAAACATAGACGGAAAGTGGGCGGAGCTTCCCCCACAATACTGTATACACCATCTCTCAACGAGACAGCGCATGCGCTGCCTAGCCGAGACCTAAAAAGGCCTGTCCCTGGGGGATGGGGTCCCCGGGGCTGAAAATGGCAGAGGGAAGGGGGCCATGCAGCCCCCTCCCTTCAAATAAAAAAAATAGAAAAAAACCTCCAGCAAGTTGTTGGCGGCCACGCCTCCTTCACCATCACTCTGCAAAAGCGCTTCCTGGCACAGTGGTGGTTGGGGTCGAAGTCCCATTAGATGCTGAGGGTCCTTGGGATCCAGGAACGCCTTCTGTTATCTCCAGTAAGTCCCACACAGGGGGATTGCTGAGAGAACTTGGAGGCCACACCCCCTTTCTCCATCACTCAGCAAACATCCCTCCTGGCACGCTGCTGGTTGCAGAATGAATTCCACTTTACTCCTGAGGGCCTCAGGACTAAAGTGGACTTCTTCCCCCAACCAGTAGGTCACCAGAAGGCGCAATTGCATTGTGGAGGAGAAAGGGGGCATGGCCTCTGATGCATCTCAGCAATCCAGCTATCTGGGTCTTACTGGAGGTAACAGGAGGGGTAGTTGCCCCCAAGGACCCTCAAGAGCCAAGGAGACTTAATTCCCCAACAAGTACCAGGAAGCACATTTGCAGAGTGGTGGAGAAACGGGGCATAACCAAAGGTTATAGGGTTGTTATTATTAGGCTGACATTTCACTCGTACAAAAACAGAGAAATTCATTGTTTATAGTAAGCTGTGCTAACTATAACTTCCACCCCCACAATGCACTACTTATGACCTCACATATTACATCACTCATGACATAGTCAGTGACATTACTGATGACATCTCAAATGACATCACTGATAAATTCATCCAGTGACTGTGAGTGTTTTTAAAATGTTTATGAGTGTTAAATATATATATCAAAGTATACTGGTGAATAAGTGAGTGTATGAGTGCCTGTTTTTATGATTCAGTCAGTACGTGACTTACTGTATGATTGAGTGATTAGGTATCTCAGTGAATGTGTGGGTGAGTGACTAGGTTGTATGAATGTCTGTATCAGTTTGTCAGTTGGTGACTAAATGGCTGTATGGGTTGGTGAGTGCATATGTGAGTGTTGTATGGGTGATTGATTGGTTGTCTGAGTACCTGTATGAGTGTCTGTGTGGGTGGGTGAGAGGGTGTGTAACTGCCTGCATGGATGTGTTAGTGGGTGCGTTAGTGAGTGCATCTGTTATGGGTTAGTGAGTGCATCTGTGGATGACTATGTGTATGGATGTGTTGATGAACAAATGGATGTGTCAGTGTTATATGGGTGAGTAACTGCATATGTGAAAGGCAGTATAGGGAGAGTTGGAGTATATGAGTGACTGTATGTGTGAGTGAATGATTGTGAGTGGCTGTATGGGTGAATGTGTGCTTGTGTCAGTGACTTAATAGGTGAGTGAGTATATGTTAATATCTGTAAGAATAAGTGAGTGTGTATGTATATAATTGTATGGGTGAGTAAGTGGCAGTGTAATTCACTCTATGGGTGAGGGTCTAGGTGTGTGAGTAGCTCTATGGGTAACTGACAGTGTGTGAGTGGCTGTATAGGTGTATGAGTGGATATATCAGTGGCTGTATTAGTGAGTGAGTTGGTTATGAGTGGCTGTATGGGTGAGTAAGTGGATGTGTGTCTAGATCTATAAATCAGTGAGTGGGTGTGTAAGTACTAGTACGGGTGTGTCAATGGTTTTGAGAATGGTAGTGTGGAAGTTGGAGTGGGTGTATGAAACGTTATATTGGGGTGTGAGTGGATACATCAGTGATGTCATCAGAGATGTCAACAGTGATGTCACTGACCATGTCAGGATTGATGTAATAAGCAGTGCAGAAGCAGTGCATTACGTGGGTACAAGTTATAGTTAGCTCAGCTAACTATAACTGCTGAATTTCTCAGATTTTGTATGAGTGAAATGTCAGCCTAACTATAACGTCCCTGTAACCTTTGGTTTTTTCAGTGAATTTCCAAGGTTTTTTAAATTCTATTTTGTTACTATAACGTCCCTGTAACCTTTGGATTTTTCAGTGAATTTCTAAGGTTTTTTAAATGCTAATTCCTAACTATAACTTCCCTGTAACCTTTGTTTTTGAATTTCTATGCTTTTTAAAGTAGTGTTCATGTTTGCAGAGTGGTGGAGAAAGGGGGCGGGTCCTCTGAACTGCTCCTAGGAATTCCATATATAGGACTTACCGCAGGTGCCAGGAGGGCTTCTTGGCTCCCAAGGTCCCTCAAGAGTAAAGTGGACTCATCCCCCAACCAGTAGTGCACCTCACACTGGGAGGGGCTGGCCTAGAGGGCCCCCTAGGGGGACCTCAAGTGAACCTAGGGGGGGCACCAGGCTGTGGCCAAAAGAAGCATTATTCTGACAGCAGTGCTTTGTTTTAAGCTGGGAAGAAAATGAGCAGCAGTAAGCAGCTCTGAAATAGGCCATTACAAACCTCTTTTGTCATTTATATCTTGGCTGGGAGAAGGTGTCAAAATGGAATGTACTCCAAATATTAGTCAAAACCCCTACCCCATTTCTAATAATCACAATGTGGATACTTTTAACCGTTAGTAAGGCCTGCCTCTGACAAGAATAGTATGTTTGGCAATCATGTATTTGGTTGCATTCTTAAAACAGTAACATAATTTAACTGTAATGGTTAAATATGTCTTGTGTTTAAATAAGTTGAGACAAATTTAAACATTGCCAATTTAATGGAATAATTATGAAACATTCTGAGGGGGCTGAATAATTTTGTTTGTTCACTGCTGTAACTTTTGGTTGTTTCAGTGAATTTCAAAGGTATTTTTAATTTTATTTCCTAACTGTAACCTGTAAACTTTGAGAGTGGGTGTGTAAGTGGCTGTATAGGTCAGTGACTGGGTGTATGAGTGGCTGTATGGGTGTGTGAGTAAGAGTGTAATGTCTGGGTAATTACGTAAGTACATGAGTAGTGCCTGGGTGATTGTATGATTGCATAGGTAGTGCCTGTGTGATTCTATGAATACAATTGCCAAGGACACACTGAGAATACCAGGTGTTTTTGATAAAGTGTAAAACACATATAAAGACATATTTTACATAAAGTTTCGATGAAGCTATTTAGTAAGATACTAATTTAACTTTCCCCTTTATATTCATTTGTGGAAATAACTATCAAAAATGCATTTTCCTTCTTCACTGCAACTCTGGAGGTCGCAATGACGTCAGTAGTCACAAATACAAATGACAAAGTGTAAAACAGATATATGGACATATTTTACAGAATGTTTGAGTCTAGCTGTTTAGTAACATAATGGTTTAACTTTATTTTAACAACACATTTGTATAAAACAACAGTTTCAAAAAAATTACTTTCAACATTGGAACTCACAAATAGAAAGAACATAGCTACCAAACAAAGAACTTTAATTGGTTTTCTCAGTTTTACACCTAAATTGGCACAATGCACAAACATTTGACAAGTCATTGTCATGGGGTACAAATAAAAATATTCTTGCAGGACTACGTCCATGCTTTAGCATCTAAAAACATACCATGGCAATCGTCTAAAAGGAGCAAGAAGGCAACGCAAGGCCGAAGGACCCTCAACATCAATAGCAGGCGCAATAACACCGGGGCAGAGAGTCCCTTCAGAAGTCCAATCTCAACTTCAAGATTTGACTCCAGAGTTTCCCAGATGGCATCATACTGCATGGTTTGTAGAGTTGTAGTGAGTGCTGGAGAGCATTCCATAACAGCCCTTCGCAATGCTGCAAAAAATCAGAAATTACGATATTTGTTTTGGCCCTTCATAGGTTTTCTACATTAGCAGGCATTTTATTATCCTCTAATTTATTGTAACAGTACTTACATATAGTTTGCCATATGGACAAGTCAAAGTGTTCCTCTACAAATAAATACACAGCTAACTTTTGCCAGTTATCATTATTTTCTTTTCACTTTTTAAATACAAGTCAACAGTCCGTGTTTGAATCTTGTAGTGAGAGCATCGACAACATATACAAACATACTCTGGTTTTTCAGACCACACTGTGTTAAATGTTGTAATCTCTTCTTCAAAACTATCAATTGTAATACCTGTGTCATGCTCTGCAACTCCTCCTCTTAACAACTCTTAATTTTCCAAAGAATGCTGCTCAGGACCAAAGAAACTAAACTGCACATCATCACAAGCCTTTTCTACATCTGCCACAGTACCATGCAAAAGTGCTCTATTCATTTCTCCTAAACATAAAACAGGAGTTTTCACATAGTACAGCCTCCTAACTAAAGTTCGCATTGTTAAGTGGTGTACAACTAAAATCTTAGAATGATGAAATGTGCTTTGGCACACTTTGTTTGATAAACAAGCTAATGAGTGTCCCTGCAAATGTGTATGCTTTCTAATCTTGCAAGGATCCAATCCTTGTAAGGTACTTATTTTGTGTTTTAACCTTCGCCATGGAAATGTCCTTAATATATCAATGGATTGCTGTCAAATACCACAAACAATACTATAATTCCCTTTGTATCCAGGCACCTGACTCCGCCTTTCTGGTACCTCTTCTCCAATAACTTCTTCGACATTTCTAGGCACCATCACCTCTTCCTCTATAGGAGTTTCATTCATCATTTCATAACATCGTCCTCTGTAATCAATAGCATGAACTATTCTATTATCCTGGAGAGAGCTTTCTTCATTAAAGAAAAGCTCTGTACTAGAAGTATGTGTCCATTCCCCACTAAAAACTGTGCAAACGTTACTTCTATTCACTAATCTTTTTCTGGTTTTGTCTCCTCATCCACAACACCATTTTGGCAAGAGCATTCATTCTATTTATAATCAAAACGAAAAGCTTCCACTTCAAAGCAAAGGCCTTATTAACTACTCTCTCAACTCGTTCTTTCTGTTTAAGTGTCTCTCGCCTTCTTCTATACTTTTTCATAGTTATCAGTAGATTTATAACTACTCTACTATGAAACATCCTGGCTCTGATTTCCTTAAATTGCTTCTGTTTCCTGGTTAAAGTTTGTCCACCTTTGTTACAATCTTTCCTGTTCTTGTTATATAGATTTTGTCCACTGTTATTTTTTCTCATAGTTTGAATTTTATTTTCATTATTTTGTAATATTTGGATATGTCCACATATATTTTTAAGAAATGACTTTTTCCTCTTAACAGTAGCTCTTTTTTCTTTCAGCACTTTTTCTTTTTGCCCATTTTGTATCACAGTTCTACATAGATACTGTAGTAGCTTCTGTTCCTTTTTCCTCCGAGTTTTTGTAGGCATTCTGTCTGTAGGTATGCAGAAATTGTTCTGTAAAAAAAAGTCTATTTGAATTTTATTCTAGCCAATGTACCAACTACTTTCCTACTGACTACACATAATACAAAAACAGTTTCCATGTTATGTTGCAGTTTTAAATCTACAGATGAACCTAGCTACATAACTACAAACACTTACTTCAATGTACCAAACCCAAAACAAAACACAAAACTTAATTTATTAGTTACCTTTTACTATTAATGCACCCTCTCCCACAACACAGCTGCACCATATCCCAGTTCTCACTTATACATGCTAAAAGACCACTTTATCCCTTTTGCAGTAAATTTTAAAATAAACATCAATCAAAGTGCAAAAGTACATACAGTGTCTCAATACTCTAAATCCGAAAAACACAACTTAAGAGCTATTTCTGTGCCTCTCTACCACTGTGTCACTGGTAGATTTAGTTTTTCAGTACTTTTCTACTTAGATGTGTCAGATTTAAATTTTGAGAAACACTGCATATAAAAATATGCACATTAATCGGTATCACAGCATATAGCTCACTATATCGTTCAAGTACATGCAAACAGTGTGTGACAGGTTACATATATAATTCACCAGATGGTTTTAAAATGTACATATTCCTCACTAAAACTTGTAAATACATGTGTTTGTAGTTGAGTACAACAATACTCCCTGGATGAATGGATGAGTGCATAGATAGTGCCTAGGTGATTCCCTCAGATTATAGGCAGTGCCTGGATGATTCCGTGAGTATTTAGAAACTACATCGGTGGTTCCATATCTGCATAGTTAGTGCCTGTGTATTCGCATGACTATATTGCTACTATATGGGTGTTTGGATGAGTGCATGAGTACTGACTGAATGATTAGATAAGTGCATAACTAATGCCGCAATGATTCAATACATGAATAGATAGTGTTTGGATGATTAAATGAGTGCTACTCTAGTCCTTGGGTGATAACAAGACCACATGCGTGGTATATATGTGATTTATCAGTGCATGCATAGTGCGTACATCATTGTTTAAGTGCATACATAGCACCTGACAGATTGCATGAGTGCATGAGTAATGTTTCAGTGTTTGATTGAGTACATGACTGATGCCCATGTGTTTTTGGTTAATTGAATAGGTAGTACCTGGGTGATTACAAAACTAAATGTGTGTTTCCTGGATAATTGAATGACTGCATCAGTAGTGCCTGGCTGATTACGTGAGTGCATGACTAATGTCTTAGTAATTGTATAAGTCCATTGTTAAAGCTTGAGCGATTGGATAAAAGCAAGTGTGCTGCTGTGGTGATTAGTGCAAGAGTATTGCCTCAGTAATTGGATGAGAGCATAGATACTGGATGCGTGATAGGTTCACTGCAATGGTACTTCCTGCAAAAGTGGATGAATGCATGACCAGTACCTGAGTGTTTGAGTGAGTGCTTGGGTTGTGCCTCAGTATTTGGATGAGTGCATGAGTTATAAGTGAGTGTTTGAATGAGTGCATGGGTTGTGCATGGGTGTTTCAATAACAGCATAGGCACAGCTTTGGTGACTGTATATGTGAATGGTTAGTGCCTTGGTGATTCGATGAATGCATGGGGGTTCCCTGCGTAGTAGTTCAATCAGTAGATAATAAGTGCTTCCATGATTGGAAGAATTCATGTGTATTGCCTGGGTGATGGAATAAGTATGTACATAGTGCGTGAGCGATTCGATAACTGCCTGAGTAGTGGTTGAGTGATTGGAGGAGTCCCTGAATACTGCTTGGGTGACTCTAAAGTATCTCCATTGCTGTTAGATACATAACAGTTGTGACTATATCTGTAACTCATTGTTTAACTCCTTCTATCAGTATCAAACTATCTATTTAGTGTATCTATCTTTTCTAATGACTTATGTGTCAGAAAGTTTAGGTATCACACTCCATATATAATTGGATGCATGCCTCTCTACAAGCATACATTGCTCTGTTACTCAGCATGCACATTATTATTATTATTATTATTATTAAGCTTATAAAGCACCTGGTTACTCCAACGGAGTGTCCCCACACTAGGACATCACAGACCAAGACCACAAGCTCTACCCCCAACGAGGCGGACAGGCCCTGAGATGCGTGATGGCCTACAACCAGCCAACTAACACCAATCCCCAGGAGGAGATTGAAAGAGCCAGGTTTTCAGTTTTTTACGAAACATTGTTCCGATGGATAGGTCCTCAGTTCCATAGGTAGGTTATTCCAGGCCTTAGCAGCGAGAAAACCAAAGGATCTACCTTTTGACCGTACCTTATGAACCTTAGGCACTACCAACTTAGCAGTGCCCAAAGACCTCAGATTCTGGGTAGGTCTATAAGCAGTGAGTAGTGGGCGCAGGTACCTTGGCCCTTTCTTGTTGAGGATCCTGTGGCAGAAACACAAAGCCTTAAAGGTGATTCTAGCCTGTGCAGGGAGCCAGTGTAGTTCTCTCAAGGCTGCCCCCACCGATGCCCGCCTAGGGATGTTCAATATCACTAGCTGCATTTTGGACCTTCTGTAAGATGTTCAGGTTTCTTTTGGCAACCCCCAGATAAAGGACTTTGCAGTAATCCAGACGGGACGTGACAAGGACCTGCACAATGGTTCTTTTGGCACATGCATCAGTAAGTTTCTAAAACTGAAAACAACAAATCTCATTTTTTCAAAGCACAATTTTTTTTTTCTTAATGGCATACTTACATCATTCCTCAAATTTTTCTTCTGTGTTTAAAACATACATTCAGCATTTCTCAAAGAAAAGTTACACCCCAAATGAAGGTAGCACAAGAACTCTCAACAGACATTCTGCACTATAAACTCTCCTCAATTTTAAACAGAGCATGTTTAAAGAAATACACCACCCTCACTACATACATGAAATTTTCATTAGTTTTAAAGAACATAGATCACCATGTAAACATATATGTGATTCCATAATAGATATACACCTTAAGCCATCTTTCCAAAAATATATAGTTCTCTACATCTTTAAATAAACTCAAGAGTCCCACCGTACATACAACTATTTCCAACCACAAAAGACATCACACCATCTAAGCATTTGCAAACCACTCATATAAGTAAACAAGCATTGGCATAGCCAATAGGTCTCGCCTTTGGGACCTTATAAGTGTTTAGTTATCCAGCGCAATATCCTTGGTGCAACAACATCAACTGTTGCATGGCTAAACACTTATAAGGTCCCAAAGGCGAGACCTATTGGCTATGCCAATGCTTGTTTACTTTGCTTGCACACATCTCTCAGTTCGGTATTGAGCCACAGGCAAGATGTTTGGAATTGCTGAAAGGTTTAAACTTTGTCACTGGGGCTATGTATGATAATAGCCATATTTAATAGCCAAGAATTCACTGCTGAGGCGTCAGACTCTACATCTCCACTCATACAGGGGATAGTATCCTTCGTCCCATGGTAATATGAGGGAACAGAGGATCCATGTCACTGCTGCGGGTTGACTACGGCATCAGACAGGTTAGTGCATGTCATCTCCTGACCGCCAATGTTTTCATTCGGACATGAAAGGAGCGCAGAGTAGCACTAAAAATGACGGAGATCCTAGCCAGATCCAACAAGTCTAGGTGAGAGCAAGACAGAAAGAAGCCAAATGTGAGTCACAGACGTTAGGCGTAGAGGAAGGATGCAAACGGAGGAGGGGGGGTTGTCTATTCTTTCCTTGAATTGTCAGTAACGTAAGATCTCACATTCTACTGTGTGGAAGCCAAGGCTGAGCTCTATCAGTAGTAGTAGGAGCCAGGCCTGTAAATAGGCACTCTTTGGCAGGGCTTCGACACAGGCACTGCTTTTAGAGTCCATCAACAAGCCCTCTAAAAAAACTATGGAATTACTGGAGGAAAAAGAATTGTGCATGCCCTAAATCCATATCTGAATTGTTTCTCAGAGGCAGAAAACTTGTGAATGGTCCATCGATTAGTTTGCCAAGAATAACAAAGTAGAAACAGTACAAACCTGGCACAATGACATGAGCCTTGATAGCTTTGAAACCTATCATTCACTGAATGCCAAGTCACTAAGATTCACCCTGGCCACCAACCTCGACTTCAAGGAACATTGCCATAAACACAAAGCCTGAAACCAGCTCTCTCTTAACAAAAAGCGAAACTGTTTCTTTTAGGAAGCAAGTTCAGAACTGCTGTTCAAGCTTTTCTCCACTTGCATCCGGACAGTGGTAACACTGCTCCATGGCCCCATCAGACTCCACACTGGCAGCTCTTAAGAGCAGACGACACACCATAGCACGTCTCTTCCAGGGCCTGGACAAATACGGTCACATAACCCCAATCCTAACAGCCATCATGAACAGCACCTCCACTTGTCTTGTAGGCGAGCTCACCATCTCTGATAGTTCTAGACACACCCGCAGCCAGCAAACCATCAGACTGCAAACCAAGATGTGTAGAAAAGAAAAAAACAAAGCAGCAGGCATTTTCCATCTATGCATTCAAGATCTAGAACAACATCCCTTTATACGTCAGGACCGCCCCAACGCTGCTTCAATTTAGGAAAGAGCAGAGGATGCACCTTTATAAAGAGCACTACATCACAATGAATTAAAAGCATATTTTTACGAACATCATAGCTGCAAGTAAACAACAGACAGACTCACACATTTTATGTGAATCGAGCTCTGTATTGTTATCCTCCCAACAGTACAGCACTTTGACGCCGTATAGCATAAAATAAGTGAACCACTCCCACCTGGGCATGGTTATCCATGTGCCACCTAGGGTTTAGAGAGGGGTAGTCCTAATATTCAGAAGATGGGTGTTTAATCAAGCATTGGCAAAGCCAAAAGATCTGGATTTAAGGTTCTAATAGACACACAGGAGGGAAACAACAAAATCAGGCATAGATGGCTTCTGCTGCAAATAGTCCCTCAGGAAGTTTAATGCATCCACTTGAAGTGAAGGTAGAACTTCTTCTATGGTAGAAGTAGACACCCGCACAGCCAATAGCATTAGGTAAGAGATCTATGCTCCACTGGGCTGAATCTCAAGCCAATGGCTGAAAGAGGCTGGTCAAAGAAAGCCAGTAGCTGAAAGGGGAGGGCCCAAAGCCCACTGTATATTGTTAGCAATATGTTAATTTAACAACTAAAGTTGTCAAAGGAAAGCCAAGGCTCAAACAGCGTGCTATACATGCGCCTGACGTCAGGATCGCAACCAGCCCGCTCGGCTTCTGAACATCCTCCACAAACGGGTGTCACTTCACTGTGGCACGTAAACATGAACTCGGGGGCAAACCTGAGTGGGGGCAGAATCCAAACAAAGGACAGAAGCCCCCGTGATCGGGTGTTGCACGCCTCACAGGCGCGGGTTTTGCGGTCAGGAAATGATGAGCCTCAGAGGTCACACAGGGCTAATCACTACAAGTACGGCGTCAGGGAGGGGCCAAGGGGCGGGTGACTGCTGCTGCCAGCGACCTCCTGCTCAGATCCCGGCTCACACCAGGCCGCGGCAGCGCCGCCTGCTCGCCGGCAAGGGGCTCACTTTAATTAACGTGAGAGCGCTCGTACCGCTGGGGGCCTCACACTTGTTTTCAGGTCATCCAGCCCTAATGGGCTCTCGCTGGGGGTGATTTGCCGCTAATTGACAGCAGAAATCAGTAAATGAGGTGCCGGACCTCGCCTGCGACCGGGAGGGGAGAAAGGAAAAAAAGACAAAAAGCCACAAGAAGGGGGGGAAAAGAACACAAAAGCCGACTTTAGAAGTCATTAAATGCAGCCCAGCGCCTGAGATAGGAGTTTAGTATCGCAGTGCTGACCAGAAGCGGAAAGAGATGCATTGAGCTCGTTAATGGAAGCTTAATATAAAGCGCCTATTAGTCTGAGCGCTTTACAATGTACGAAATAATAGATGAGGACAAAAAATCAAATAGGAACCAAGGATTAAAACACAGCAACAGTTAAAAAAAAAAAAATTGACAAAAAAAAATTGACAAATGCTTTTGCGAAGCCGAAATGCGTCTCTCTGGTCGCAGGGTCGAGGAGACCCAAGAAAATAAATAATGCTGTATCCTTACAGCCTGTGTGCGTGCCTTCTTCAATTGGAGCAGGACTGAGTGTTCATATATATATATGTATATATATATATATATATATATATATATATATATAACAGTGAAATTAATACAACATATACAATAGAAAAAATATACATATATTCACCATTATAACAATGTCGAAACTGAAATACTGGAGTTAAGGGAAAGAAAAATCTAGAGAAGCGCAGCTAGCAAAGAAGACATGACATAGATTGGCGTATTATAGGGTTTCAAGAGGTGGCACGAGGTGGAAACCTCAACACCTGACATTTGGAAGAGAAACAGGAAGAAGGCTTGAAAAATCTTGTTTTTTTTCACAAAGAGAAAGCGCCAATTAGTACGTAAATGAGGATGCATTTAAATACGGAAAAAAGCTACAGGTGCACGAGGGTTTCCGGTACGAATCTGGCTGTCTTTTTTCGTGGATTCCTCTTCGTTTCTTTTGGAAGTTTGGTGCAGCTATTTAGCCGAGTACCGGCTGAATAGTGACGTTTCTCGGTTTCCTGACCAGCCACTGGATTAGTAGTAGATATTGTGTACTATTAGAACTGGTAAATAGAAAATTAACTTCACTTTTACCAGGCAATCGGATTAATATCTGATAGACTGTTCTATTTAGTCGACTGACAAAAAGTAAGGAAAACCAACTCCAGGTAAATAGCAGACTACGTACTATTTGCCTGCCAGCAAATACAAAACAAGCACAAGCGCACGCCTCGCGCGTCAGCAGAGGGAGGGGCGAAAGGAGGGGGCCAGCGCGATTCCCTTGCGGGAGCGAGCGGCAAGGCGCGATAATTAACATATGGCGCCAGCTGCTCGCTCCCGCAAGTGAATCGCCAGACGTGCACGCGTTGCCATTGGAAGCAATGCAACGCGTGCACGTTTTTGCAGGGAAAGCTGTGCCGATTTCTAAAGGTCTCTCCTATGCAGCGCATGCGCGCTGCATAGGCGAGACCTAAAAACCACACTGACAAGCACTTCCTAATACATACCTAACAAATATTACTCATTTCAATACATATACAAGCACAGAACATTTTCTTATGTTTTACTTGTGACTACACCACTCCTGTTGAATAATGTGACCAAAATTACAACTCCCAGAATGCAAATAACTTAGATGTATCTATTCTGCACATGATGCTTAGGCATTTAAAACATCCTTAGTTTGAAATACATTCCTCATTACAAGTTTTAACAATACTATACTGTTATTTTTCTATAAACTACACATAGGAATAAAGGAGCACTTCTAACATCTTAAACATATACCCTCTGATAGATACAGTTCATCTCATATATTTTTTTCATATCACTGTGATACTGTTTTTTATCAAACTCCCATATACATCTTCATTTCTAATGTAATTCTTTAAATAACTAAAAAGTTATGTACATACCAGTGAATTGAGTTCATAGATTATATTGTTGTTTTAGCTCTTTTTTAAATAGTTTTGACACAGTTAGGATTTGTAAAAACCAAGCACAAGAATGGTACACCACTCTCACGCAAAGCAACCATAAAATGGCAACCTCTTCAACTTCCACTCTATGATTACAAGAAAGGCAGCAAATGAAATCATGTCTTTCATTTTAGGCTATTCTGTCTGCACATGTGAATGGTAAGCATCTGTTAACCCTTTCCCTCTCTTTCATAATGAGGTTCCTGTCTCCGTGTGTTTGCAATTTTTTTGCGATGATCATGAAGTAATCGCGAAACAAAACAGGAGTCCAGCCTATATTTAGCTTCAGTTTTTTAAAATTTAGATACTGCACAACAGTTTATTACATAGTCCTCTATTGGAAATTAACGTTTATCATTACTTAAATTATGTCATAACCCCTCAACTTTAAAAAAAATGTTCTGTCTCTTTAACACCCTTCCCCCAATACACTCTTAGCTTAGTGTATCTAGCAACCTAGTGGAACCAGTAGGTCACAAGTTCACAGCACATTCTAGAAGGAACATGCTACTTCCAAATGAGATACAGCAGGTGTGGTTTACTGCACAGATTCAAAAGCATATCCATGTCTGGATTACATTCCTTTTTTTAAACAACAGCCAATAATAGGACTTCTTACTCATACATCCAACGTACTACCTAATCTTATTCACTTGCTTACTGACAACATCCAATGAAGTATATATATATATATATTTATTTTTTTAAACACCTCCATTTTAGCTTCTTTTTAAGTGGAAAACTACCTCATTCAGCTCCAACCTTCTCCTGACTGCTATTGCTCCTTCACTTCAAAATGCTTAGAGTTTGGATTGTTGGCCACAGCTCTGTCAATTGGGCTAATGAGGCTTCAAAAAATAGACGTATTGACAGGGACTTGGGTTTGCCAAATGTGGAGATTACTTGGTTTGGCCAGAGAGGGTTAAAGTTTTATCAGTTGCTGGCTTTGGTTAAAGCCATTGTGGATTCCCAAGCTCCTCACCTCATGAATGATTAAAATTGAGAAGGATTAATAGTGCAGAATGCCTCGAGAGTTCTTGTGCTAGCTTCATTTCGAGTGTAACTTTTGCTTGAGATATGCTGAATATACGTTTTAGAAGCAGAAGAAGTATTTATGAAATGATGTAGGTATGCCATTCGCAAAAGGTTTTGTGCTTTGAAAAATGTCAAAATGTTGTTTTCCGTTTTAGAAACTTACTGATGCATGTGCACGCTCAGTAACAAAGCAATGTATGTTTCTAGAGGGACATGTATGCAATTATATATCAAGTGTGATACCTAGATTTCACTTACACATAGCTCAGAAGAAAAGCCTATATACAGTAAAACAGGTTTGATACTGTGGTGATGTGCAGTTTCGTTTCTTTGGTCCTGAGCAGGATTCGAGGGAAAATGAAGAGTTGTTAAGAGGAGGTGTTGCAGAACAAGACACATATATTACAGTTGATAGTTTTAGAAAAGAGATTACAAAATTTAACACAGTGTTCTGTAAAAAACAGAGTCTGTTTGTATATGTTGTTGATGCACTTAGTAGAAGATTTAAACACATACTGTTAACATATTTAAAAAGTGAAAAAGTAAATTATGATAACTGGAAAAAGTTACCTGTGTATTTATTTGTAGAGGGATGGTTTAACTTGTCTATATGGCAAGTTATATGTAAAGAGTGTTACAATAAATTGGAAGATAATAAAATGAACAACACATAGATATTAGATACCCATTTTGTAAGATAATAAAATGCCTGCTAATGTAGAAAAACTATGAAGGTCAGAAATAAAAAAACATCAACATTTATTATTCTTTCCAGCATTGTGAAGGACCGTTATGGACTGCTCTCCAGCACTAACTACAACTCCACAATCTATGCAGTATGATGCCATCGGGTAAAACTGTGGAGCCAAATCTTGAAGTTGAGATTGGACTTTTGAATGGACTCTCTGCTTTGGTGTTGTTGTGCTGCTATTGAAGTTGAGGGTCTTTCACCTTTGTGTTGCCTTCTTGCTGCTCACTATGAACTCCTCTTATGAATGTGCAAAAAATATAAAAGGGGGAAAAATACCATGTATGATTTTTGGCAGCATTGTGAATAGCTATAACAGACTGCTCACCAGCTGTTATAACAACACTACTGTCCATGCAATATGTGGCCATTCTTGACAACTGTGGATCCATATCTGTTGTAGTAGTCTGTACCTCTAAAGGGACTTTCTGGTCCGGTATTGTTGCTGCTGCCACTGATGTAGATGGTCCTCCAGCTTCCCTCTTGTAGATCACCAGTTGGAGATGTTTTCTATGATAGGTTTTAAGATAATATGAGATGGACCTCGTCCCACATGAATATTTTTTGTTAGTCCCTCTAGAGAGGGTCTTGTCACACATTGTGCATTGCACTTGTTTTGCAGCAGTTTTTGATTCCCCATAGATTTGCATAACAATGGATAGTTAGATGTTTGTTTAGAAGTTATGTTGTGTTCGTGTTCAGATGTTGAAAGTTGTTTTTTGAAACTGTTGTTTTTTTACCAATATTTTGTTAAAATAAAGTTAAACCAATATGTTACTAAACAGATAGAACAAAATTTGTGTAAAATATGTCTATATCTCTGTTTTACACTTTTTCATTTGTATTCGTGACTACTGATGTCATTATGACCTCCGGTGTTGCTGTGAAGAAGGAAAATGCATTTTTGATGTAGAAATTTCAACAAATGAATACAAAGGGGAAAGTTATATTAGTATCTTACTAAATAGCTACACTGAAACTTTATGTCAACTATGTCATGTGTTTTACACTTTGTCAAAAACACCCGGTATTCGCAGTTCGTCCATGGCAATGGTACTCATAGAATCATACAGGCACTACCTGTGCAATCATCAAGGACGTCCTTTTTGCATCACTCTGCAAACGTGACTTCTGACATATTATTAATTCGGGGATGAAGTCCCCTTGGCTATTGAGGGTATTTGGGGACCAAGTATCCCTCTTGTTACCTCCAGAAGTTCCACACAGTCAGTTTGCTAAAAGGTGTTCTAAGGCCACACACCCTTTCTGCACTACTCTGCAAACACATCTCCTGGCACACTACTGGTGGCGGAATAAAGTTGTCTTGGATGCTAAAGGCCCTTGGGGACCAAGAAGCCCTCCTGGTACTTTCTATAAGTCCTACTCTGTGGGAGTTCTGAGAGCTGGTCAGAGGCCCGCCTCCTTTTCACACCATTCTGCAAAGACCATTGCTACTTGAAAAACCATGGAAATTCACTGAAAAAACCAAAGGTTACAGGTAAGTTATAGTTAAGAATTAGCATTTAAAAAACATTAGAAATTCACTGAAAAACCAAAGGTTGCAGGGCTGTTATAGTTAGGAAATAGAATTGAAAAAAAACTTAGAAATTTACTGAAAAAAGCAAAGGTTAAAGGAACATTGTTGTTAGGCTCAAGTTTCATTCGTACAAAACCAGAGAAATTCAGCAGTTATAGTTAGCTGAGCTAACTATAACTCGCGTCCCCGCAATGCACTGCTTATGACCTCACATATAACATCACTCATGAAATAGCTTTTAATTAAATTCATAACACACAAATAAGAATGTGGCATTCAATGCAGAAATCAAGATAATTGTATAACCTAGTGTAATCCGGTGAGAGCCATGGCAATCTACCTCTCGAGTCACCTATTTTCTTCTCATGGGATCAGATCTCTTATCCCTTAGGCTACTTCTTGAGGTATAAACCCAGTGGGGGCATTAGGCATAAACAGGCTTTCATATCTGTATTCTTGGACTTCTAACTTTGTGGTTTGGCAAATAACTTTCTAAAAAGAGTCCTACACCAGGCATGAGTAGTTTCTCATTTTTAGGTGAAGATAGCACAATGGGTAAACAACAATCATCACTTGAGATCAGGAGTTTATGGATGTATGATGTCTGGCAGTGCCTTGATGTGGTGGATATGGAAACCAAAGTCATTCAAGCTCTTGCCATCAGAGGCTGTTCTTAGAGATGCCATTTTTAGGACTCTTCACACTTTTTCCAGCTGGTTCACTATTGATTATACTTAAGAATAGTTTAGTGCTAGATGGACCAAGAGACTCTCACTGCCTCTATGCACAGAGCTGCAGTCAACCCACCTCTCAGATTCCAGGAACATCTTCGGCTGTCTGAATTCCTCTGCTCTTCATGCCCTTTTGGGCTCCCAAGCCACACATGAGTTCATCGAACTTTGTACTCCTGAGGGAGAAATCCAGGGCTAGCAGCAAGCAGACTATCACAAGAGTTCTATGGATGAGTTGGGGTGCTGGCATCAACTATCCTGGAGTTCGGCCCAAAATGGAGTCATAAACAAGGGGAAAAAGCTATTTTCAATTTCTGGACAAGGATTGAGATAGACCATTGAAAACAAAAGGTGCAAAAACCCAAGACGCATTGGTTAGGCTGCAAATAGGGAATTCTCTTAATTTACAAGCCTAAATATATATATTCATGTTTACTAGAAAGTGATTTCTCCAGATCACAAATGTTGTTTGTGCACACCCAGGATCTCACAGGCATCTTCTGCTAAAGTTGCAGTTGGCAGAAATGTGTGGCTATGTGAAAAAGGTCACTTTTTCTTGTGTGTTCTTCCTGCCTTCTAACTTCAAAGCTAAGGTCACCACAGAGGCATATATTTGGGGACAGCCACTGGGTGTATAGAGCCAGCAGTATTGTCTGATGTGTCCTCTTGGGTTGTTCACACCTTACTTAGGATTAGCCAAGTTGTGACAATCCTGCAAGACTGACCAACATATGTACCACTTGTTAAAGATAGTTACAGGCAAGGTTCTCATAGTAGTATGTCAAATAATTTGCATAGTGATGAGTTACTGATAAAAATACATTATTAAAATATATCAGTCACCCTAGGTTTATGGGCTGCTATATGGGCATGTGTTGACTAGCCACAGCACAATGTCAAATAAATATATCTTGTGAGAAAATAATGTTTCTCCCTAGTCCACTGTAAATGCAGAACAACTCTATTGAATGACTGAAAGCACACATGTACTCGACATAGTCCATTTTGTAAAAACTGGAGACCTTGTGTATATGCCAGGAGGCTTTGCCTATGTCAGTCAATAATCCCCATAGTATTTTGGTCGGTACATGAGAAAAACAACAGTTCTTTCAACTGATGCACATGGGGTCTGGGTAGTTGCTAGTGATTTGGATCTCAACAGAGTTCAAAATCATCTGTGTGGATTGGTCATTGTTGTTTCTGAGAGATGGAAACTATATTGCAAGACTTTATATGGTGATCGGGATGACACAGAGTTAACATTGCAGCTCTGAAGGCGCCCAACTCTGAAGGAGGGCTAGGAGCACCTAATTATAAATCATATTATCTGGCTGCTAAGATTCTCTGTCTCGCAAGGTGTTTAGAGGAACATAGTATACAAGAAATAACAATGTTAGTGAATCCTAAACAGGAAGGAACCCTTCTAGTATTAATATTGAGGAAGACATTACCATTTATTCAAATGCCTCGACTAGTAAGGATGGCAATCAAATGTTGCCCCAAATGTGTTTATAAATCAGGGCTAGATCACTTTATGCCCCCACTAACCCCTTACCTAGGTTAGTGCCAGCGTAGCAGCCCACACAAACAGATCATTTGTGCAGCTCGAATGAGCCAGGTATTTTGACAATAGTAGATTGCTATAGGGAAAGAGTCCTCCTAACTATGGAAGAAATGGTTGACAGCTTGGGGTTACCTGCCTTATAGTACCTTACATATGTAAAATAAGTCGGGTTATAAGGAGGCATGAGGACTGGGCAGAGAGGTACCCCACATACACAACTTATTACAGTTACTCTTTACTATGCGGGGTGTAAACAGACTGACATTATGGTGTCTAGAAATGCGAATTTTAAATATAGTCATCTCAGCTATTTGCACACAGCCTATTTACCATCCCAATGACTTAACCAGATGCTAGGAATACATACATAGAAATGCCCAAGATGTGACCTTCGCAAAGCAGATTTCCTTCAGATGGTGTGGAGCTGTGAAATAACTGTTCCCTTTTGGAGGAATGTAGTAAATACACTGGCAAGGACATTAGACAGATACATTGTATGTGTCTACAAGAAGGTTGCCTATTAGGACTCTTTCCTAAACCCAAAGCAAAAAGGCTAGTAATAAATGTATTGGGTTGGCTTTGATCTTAGCTAAAAGATGAATAGCCATGCATTGGAAAGAGTGGGAGGCACCATCAGTGGCCTTTTGGAAACAAGATGTTTGTAAATGGGCAAAAAGCAAAAGCATTGTGCAGAAGAGGGAAGAATGCATGAATATTAGAAAATATCCCATTGTGCATACCTAAGAGGTGATGCTAACCGACTATGAGCAACCAGAATAAATCAGGAACTGTTGGACCTGGTTCTTTCTGCAGGGTCTTCCCAAACTTTATGGTGCCTGTGCTCTTGTCCTAAAATGTGGTAAACTTGGCCTACACCTTATTGGCACATTTATTTTGCCTGTAAGTCTCTAGTATATGGTGATACATGTACCCACGGCCTGTAAATTGAACTGTACTAGTGGGCCTGCAGCTCTCATTGTGCCACCTGCTAAAGTAGCCTTTTAAAACATGTCTCAGGCCTGCCACTGCAGCCTGTAGTGCAGTTTCAAACTGCAATTTCAACCTGGTAAAATACATCTTTAGCCATACCCAAACCTTCCTTTGTAATATTTATTTGACCCCCAAGGTAGGCCCTAAAGGCTCACAGGGCAGGGAGCATGGTATTTAAACAGTATGACATCTGGGTTTAAGATTTACATGTCCTGGTAGTGAAAAACTCCTAAAGTGGTTATTCACTACTGTAAGGCCTAGCTCTCTCAAAGGCTAAAACTGGGTTGCCTTATTTCAATTGTTAAGTGCTAACTTTGGATTGCAAGCAGGTAGAAATATACTACTTACATCAAATGGACTGCGCTTTAAAATCCTCTTTATTGGTACAGTTGGATTTTAGATTACAATTTCAAAAATGACACTTTTAAAACATTTTGTAAAAGTTTCTGAGACTTAGTAGGAGTTCCCAGCTGCCTGAGCCTGTTAATGGCTTCCCCATTCAGAATGTATATTGGGGCCAAAGAGCCAAAAAGGACATTGGTGTAGCTGACAGAGGGCCTTCCTGACAGGATGACTGGGGCTGAGCTATTCCCTGCCCCACTTACACTTCAAAATGCTTTTCCTCCAGCACAAAAGGAACATGACAATAGGCCTCCCTGTCTTTTATCACCCCAGTCAGTTTGAAGCCCTGACCAGGGAAAGGAGAAGGACTTTCTAGAACCTTTCCCCCCACTCAAAGGCTGGCATCCTGTTGGTGGTACTTAAGTATAAAAAGACGACCCTTCAGGACCCAACTTTTGTACACTCCTGGACCTGTGGAAGATTCAAAAGGACTGCCCTGCTACCAGAAGGACTGCCTTGCTGTTCAAATGACTGTCTTGCAGCTTGAAGGACTGTCTTGCTGTCTGAAGAAGCCCTTCATCGCAGGCTACCCAGAGTGACTCCAAGGGTCAGTTGGATGACCACCGGAGTGAACTACAAGGACACAACAAGCTTCCAGAAGCCTCCCTGCAATGGCCCAACTGACCAGCTGCAACTGGACTTAAGCCCTGCTGCTCGTCTCTGCTGGAGTGAGTTCTAATCCTTAAGAAGTGTCCCCCAGAATTTCGACTCTAGGCTGGCATCAGTGGAAGTTTCTCTACGAAGAAAAAGCTGAAAATCCTAAAGCTGAGCTCCTCGAGGGCCACCACCAATATGAACAGAACATTGTGCACCTGTCTTAAGAAGCTAACTCTTCAACGGGACAAACCTGGTCCATATGTTCGTCCCTCATTCCATTGCGGTCAACCAGAACTTGTGAATTTCCTCTCTTCTAGCGTTACCAGATGACAGCAAATGGCGTTTTGTGCTTTTAGGTACTATTGCATTTCATTGCTTTTCTTGTGTTGTGTTTTTACATTATTACTGTTTGTGTATTGCATCGATACTTTACACATTGCCTCTAAGTTACACACAAGTTAATTTAGTGACTTTTGTAGTTCACCCTGAAAACTATTGAGGTTGTTGACTGAGTGGAGCTTCCACCCCTCTCAACAAACAACCCATTTTCTTACAGGAATGTTGTTATGTTCAAATGGTAGATTACATAGGGGAAAGCGTTTTTCTTTCCAGTGGGGGACTCTCAAAGCAATGTATAAGGGGGTTAGTGAACACAAAGTAGAATAATAAAAAAGAACAAAATAGCCACCGCCAAAGAAATGTTTATTATTAATTGGTTAATTTCAGTTATATATAAAACAAAATCTGTCATGATCATTTTACTAGTCCCATGGGTGAGCTAGTGATTTGTACAGTTGATATAGTTATAAGGAATAACATAAATTGTTCTGAGTAAATTGAAATCCTAAGCTAAGAAATGATGTTCAGATGTGTTATCTGAGAATTTGTGTATGGTAAATTGTGACAATAATTTAGGGAATTACACTGGGCAGGCTCTTGTCTTAAGCTGCTCTGTAGTGTTATGTTTCGTATATAAGCCCTAATGTAGACCCGTTCATATATGCCATAGTGTAGAAATACTCGTATATGTCCTATTATGGTCATACCCGTATATGCCCTATTATGGTCATACTCGTATATGCCCTATTATAGTCCTGGCTCCTAATATAGGCATGATCTTTCACCTACATTAGTTCCTTACCGTACACAACGAGCTCTGAGGGCTAAACGTTATCTAGTCTGTGGTTAGAACACTGCAAGGTCTTTCCAGAACACAGACCTACAATGTACTCATAAATTATGCATGAGCATTTACCAGCTACATCTCCCGCATAATATGTATGTACAAAGTTCACCCCTGACGTCTTCCTCATGTCCAAAAAGACCAATACAAACCATACTGAGGGACAAGACACTTTAGGGTATAAATACACCACATCTTGCCACGGTAAGAGAGAGGGAACCGAGACTTCCATGCTGACACACTGACCAGAGACGCTGAGGCTCCTGCAAGCAGTCGCTCCAGCTGACAGCGGTCTAACACAGCCCTTGCGGGGTGTCCAACTCGAGACGAGGACGGGGTCTCACACTCTCTCTATTCAGGTATGGGGGTTCGACTAAATCCTAGAAGGATTCTTGGCTCTTAGGCTTTTAGACCTACACATATGCTAGGTACACTCAGGTACATCTAGTTAGGCATCGTAGGAGTACGCGCACTTGCATAATGCTTTTTATATTTATGTATGTATTCATGATTATTGCAATATGGTAGAACTGTTCTATCCTTTCACTTTGATCGTACTGCTGATAATATATCTCTGCTATTGTCTGCTGATTGCTGCAGAACATATATTTTACACTAGAATAACAACTGTTCAATAAATACTTATTGAAACGCCAAGACTGTTTATTCTGTGTTACTCTCTGAGACAAACCGAATAAGTAAGCACGAGTGACTGAGCGAAAGGTAGTACATTGTTTCCACGATTCTGAGGAATTTGGGTTGTCATGATCTAAGGTTGCCAGAAACTAATCTCTCCCCGATAAGAGGAGATTCTAGTGGCACTGTGAGCTAGCTAATGCAAATCCGGCTAACATATGCGGTGGGGTTGCACAGAGTCAGTCTAACACCAAGCCCACGGTTTATGTTATCCAAACGCGCAGGTCCTGCAGGGGTACTATAGGAACTACACGACATGGCACCGCCAATGTTCGTTGGGTACTTATTTAACAGTATAATCTGAGTAGTTCAGTCGTGCTATTCTGGAGTGGGTGGGCAAAAAAACTCTGCCACAGCTGAGTAGTACGAGAATACTATTTATTGGCTGTTGGTTAATCAAGCTTGAAGGATATTTAGTTCCTAAATTGTGCATAACACCTCATCTTAGTTCCCTGTGAACACTTCTTCCTCTAAACATGCCTGATTCTGAGGCAGGGGATGAGAGAGTTGACCTGAATTTCTTAACAGGAGGAGAAGATCCAGAGGATGCAATACAGATTGCACCAAAAATTCAGGACAATCACCATAAGACTATTAGAAAATGGCTTACCAGCCAAGGGAGGCATGGTAGTTTTCGTGATTAAGGCACACGAATCAAACAAAACAGAGGTGTTCTATTCATAGGTTACATTCCCAGCAGCAAAAGCCATAACAAATACATTTCACTACTATTTGAGAGGAGATGCACCACATGAATATGCCCCGTTTGAGGACATAGAGATTCCACTCACTTACCAGGAACATTATTACTGGTTTAATGGCGCCCTACCCCACGTACGAGGAAGAATAAGATTAGGCCCGCTCGGAGACGGGGCCACATGGCCAATACTAGCGGCTTACACACCACACCCTGACATTGGAACAATGCCACAGCCAGAATTACTCGTACAACACAGAGATTTAATTAAAATCTACAGAAACCTGACACAATTCGTCATGAGGACTTTAACAATCCAACCTGCACCAGGTGCAGCAAATAGTACTCCATCTCAGGGTACAGGAAATAAAATTTCTCCTCAAACATTACACGTGGTAATGGGCAAAATGTCCGCAAAACGCGAACAAATCCCATTCTGGATAGCTCAGAAAATAACTCAGCTTGAGGCAGTATTCCCGAATACTACCACCTATGATAAACACAGAATTCTAACAATCTGCTTGCCCATGGGGATCAGACCACAAGTAGAGGATTGCACCTCTTGAGGTTCAGTCTTTGCTGCCATATATACCAGAACACATGGTATCCCGTCCTTAGCAGTAGTACCAGACGTATTGAGACAGATACAAAATGAGTACGGAGCAGAGCCTGCCCTAAACTTAGGGATGAAGTTACTAAACAACTTCGATCAGGTATCAGCCATAATACTAGCTAACATTAAGGGGGAAGCAGCTTCAGTGGCGATCCGCCAACGCCTAAGGGAGTTTGGTCCAGTGGATCAACAACACGAACTACCCAAAATAATTTAAATTGCATATGCAGAATTAGGCAGAGACAGTTTAGGTGGGAAAGCATTAAAACCACAACTGGTGGGCAGTCCTGAAAAGGACACTACAAAGCAGACACCTACCTCTTCTAAGAAGAAGTGGGAAAATAAAAAACAACAAAAGTCTAAAGACAGCAGATCTCAATCCCGAGGCAGGTCTCCTCAACAGGAGCCCTCTGAAAGGAGGTACAACCTCAGGAATAGGGATAATATTAAAAAACCTGACAGGTATCAGGATACTGATATTCCATAAATCCTTGAAGGCCTGGCTCTTTGGCCTCCCTTAGTACCCAGAGGCATTCGACAACTTGCCCTCACCTTTCTTGTCTCCGTTGCTAGCGCCGGGACACCTCCGTTGGGGGTAGCCGCACGCTCTACAAGCTACAAAATAAATATAAATACTGATACACGTTCTTCTCGTTCCTTTCAGGGTTCGTCAAGAAACTCTGAGAGGGAAGGACGGTCAGAACACAGACAAGAGGAGCGAACAAAGTCCAGAGGCACGCAACGCGCTGCGGACTACGCACCTAAAAAAGAAGATAAACAAAAACAAAAACCTCAGTTCAAAAAGAAAAAGGTAGCAGGTCTCAAGATCAGACATGCCCAGAATTCTGAGGACACAGCTTCTGAACGGGGAATGGGCTCTGACGATGCTAGACAGCGCAGCAGAAGTAACGATAGCTCGCCAGAACCTGAAGGAATTTCTGGTGACAGCGGAGTTGAGTGAGTATATCACGGTGGAAACACCTGATACTCGGGTAAGTGTCCCACATAAGTTACATGAGATAACACTCCGGATGGAGGGGGACAAGCCCAGGAAAGTTAAAGGTCTATTTTGGGAAAACTTGTCATCTGGATATGACATCCTATTAGCAGAGCAAGACTGGCCGCCAGCATTCGTCATGGAGTGCCCTAGGGGAGAAACTATAATTTTTCCAGCCTTTTCCAACCTCGTTCCCATACATCTTAAACATGCATATGCGCAGGAGCGGGCGGTTGCCCTAGCTCCAGCATTGTACAAAAATCATGCTGGTTGGGATGAGGATTCAACCCACCACGTGATCCCGTTAAAAGTTTCACCAAATGCTCAAAGGCAATACCCTATAAAACAGGAAGCTAAAAAACAAGACAGGGAGATCCTAGATCAACTTGAATACCAGGGGGTGATAGAAAATTGCACTTCACCTATGAACAATCCTTTGTTCCCCGTAGCCAAACCTGACAACACATATTGTCTAGTTTTAGATTGCAGACATTTAAACACTTGCACAAAGACTATTACAGTTCAAAATGCACACAGTGCCGCATTAATGAATAACATTGTGTGACAAAAATACAAAACAACACTTGATATCTCAAATGGATTTTTCTGCCAAAATATAGCGCCTGAAAGCAGGTATATGACCGCATTCTCAGCGCTGGGGTCACAACGGCAATTTTGTCGACTCCCCCAAGGGTATAAGAATAGCCCGAGGTTGTTTTCAGCAAGGGTAACAGAGTTACTCCAAAATTTGGATGAAGAAGCATTGTCCTATGTGGATGATATTTAGCTGACGGACGATGACTTACCGAGGCACTTGACCAGGGTGAGCACCATTATTATGGGATTCGCCTCTGAGGGCTATAAATTTAATTTCAAAAAATCAAAAATTGCCCACCTCAGTGTCCTGTTTTTAGGATATGAGCTGTCAAGTGAAGGAAATTGCCTAGCAGCTAACTTTTTAGAAAAGTGTGCGCTGCTCCAACCTCCAAAATCATTAAAGAATTTACAATCAATTTTGGGATTCCTAAATTTTGGTCGAACAAATTTTGGATTACGCAGAAAGAGTAAAACCTTTCTAAGACTTGATAAAACCTGATTTTTCAATCAGACAATGGACACAGGAACATACAAATATCCTACGTTCACTACAGGAAGACATGATAGCTTCAAAACATTTACAGACACGCGTAAACGTACGCAACTTAGTGATCCGAGTAATAGCGGGTCAATGCGGGTACACTTATTTGACTTTCAATGAAGACGAAACGGTACCAATCGCATACAAATCACACCTGTACACAAACGCAGAAATACGTTTCACTTCAACAGAAAAATCCTGACAGCAGTGCAGACCGCTGTAGCAAGAGAAAGAGCTCTGGCTCACGGTAAACGCATAATTGTCGTGACCCCAGTACCAGCTTTAGAAGCTGTTACAAAAGCTAGCATTCCAAATGCGAAAGCCTTACATCCCAGATGGATACAATGGGCTAATTCTCTTACTGCAATGGATGTTGAATACAGATTTGATCCAAGTTTAAAAACACAAGCATTTCTGCAATACGAACAAGAATATCCTCTACCAAATGAGATTTTGCCTCTAGATCAGTATGAATACATTATTTACACTGACGGATCTGCTCAACCAGCCATAGGGGGTAAGCAAGCTTACAGCGCAGCGTGTGCAATCGTTAAAGGTCGCATGCGCGATGGAAAGTTCCATCCCAGTAGCACTAAAACGCAATCTTTAGGAGACTGCACGGCTCAGTTGGCAGAATTAAAAGCACTGATACTGGCACTTGTGAATACGGAACACGAATTCCCCACACTAATTGTGTGTGATTCCTTTTACTGTGTACAGTCATACAATGAATATTTACATCATTGGGAACAAAACTGGTTCAAAGACACAAAAGGTGGCACAATTAAGCATAAAATGCTATGGGAACAAGTAGTGGAGTTGAGAAACGAACTACCAAGGGCTCACGTGATACATATACTGAGTCATGGCGTTCACGTTGAAGGGAATTCATTGGCTGATGAAGCCGCAAAGGGGGCTGTTCGCACGGCTTCCGTAGCTGCAGTTACTCGTTCAAAAACGAGAATAGACGGTGAGATTATGGTAGCTGTCAATGCTTCACGCAAAGGCAGCACAGCAGAACCAAAGAAATTTCCACTCAAGTACTCCTACAAGTTAGATGCACAAAATATTCCATATGCTCAGATTCCTGGAGTGGGGGATAGAGTAATACCAAATATGGATCGTAGGCAAGGCTTAATTCTAGCAGCACACGAGGGTTTGGGTTCTGTGCATACAGGCGTAACAGCGACTATTTCTTTATTGAAACAGCGCTACTGGTGGCCAGGGTTAACAAAGCAGACTAAAGACTATGCCTTGAAATGCAACATCTGCCAGCAGATGAAAGGTTCCACCGTAACATGCCCAGCGCAGACACCATTACTGAAATCAGACAAACCTCTCGCATGTGTGTATTTGGACCACTGCGGACCCCTACAATCTGATGGGTCCAAGAAATATATCATGGTGGCAGTGGATTCCTGCTTTAGATTCCTATGGGTTTGGTCTCAGCGCTGTTCTGACGCTCAAACTGTTATAAAAGATTTGCGAGTCTTTATCGGCACATACGCAGTTGGCACGTTACATTCTGACCGTGGCACGGTGTTTAGCTCTCGGGCTTACAAAGAGGCCATGGAAGGAATGGGCATAGCATTGCGGTACTCCTCTCCGTACCATCCCGAGGGAAATTCTGTTGTGGAGAGGAAAAACCGGGACTTAAAGCATTCTTTAACAGCTAGGGTATTAGGCAAAGGCGGTAGATGGGTCGATCACCTTTATGGGGTGCAACGAGCGATTAAAAATCAGCCAAGAAGCTCTCTAGGGGGTGTCACTCCTTACGAGGTCGTTTTTGGGACAAGAATGTGGGTACCTGATCTTGATTGTGAAGGCACAGTGGCGGATGAAAAACCATTTGATATCCATGATCGTTTGGCTGTTTTACAGGATCTAAATGAATCTAGGACACAACAAAGCAACATCCACTTAAAACAGACCGCCACTGAGGAAGTCAAGGCAGTAACGGCAAGACCTGTCTGGATCCCAAAAGTCGGGGATCTGGTCAGAGAGAAGATTGCTGACAAGAAAGAATTTGGGCCATCCTACAGAAAGCCTGTACCGGTCCTAGCAATCCAAGGCACAAGAATTGTACTTCTGTCGCCTCTTGCTGGGAAAAAGGAGAAAAGATTTGTCTCAATCGACTTAATCAAACCACACTATGTGGCCGATACTAAACAGTAGGCCTCGTGGACTCCACAGTAGCAGACGCCCTCCTCTCGCTACAATCCAAGAAGTTCAGACAGAAAGACTCATCACATTTGAAGAGCCACCTGTACGGAATGAAGGACTAAGCAACAATGCTATGGAACCCGTTCCACTTCAACAAGAAATTCATCTTCAAAATGAAAATCAACTTAACAACCAAGTTGCAATCAGACCGACTACAGACATTTACGTCAACGTGCCTCATCAAGAGCAAAATCCCATTTCAACAAATCCCGATGCAATTCCAACAATTGATCGAACTGCTTCTGGCTATTTCATGAACTTTGATACGTTTTCACTGGACCCAAGTGAGCCGGAAACGACGCCAGCAAAAAATCACGCAAACAGAAACTCACTGACTTTTTGAACTTTTTTAGAAAGACTTACCTGGTGTCACCTTGGATTGAACTATGGTATATCACTGAGATTTTATTTTTTCTTTTCTGGCTAGGTTTAATAATAACTTTTAGCATGCTTATTAATGGACGATACCTCCAGCAAAGCTCTACAGCCCAAAGAGTCAATTTGATTTTAAAACCACACCAGTCTTCACATCGTGAACCAAGAGACTTGTCTTCAGTGAACATCACAGCAGTTCCTATACCGGACGGTATAGTATGGGACAAGATTGATTATGATATATTCGGTCCAACTGAACTTTTAAAGCTTAAACATGTATTTAAAATGTCTTTAAGTGATATCATTACCTCCAGTACATTTTCTGATGATTGGGACACTGAAACTGTAAACAATTTAGGGGTATATTCACAAGAACATGTGATAACTACCGCAAGAGTAGCGTAACGCAACTTTCAATAACGCAGCCTATCACGGGAAAATAACCCTGTGTCAACGTGGAATTCACAACAAGGCGGTACCATGCGATAGTCACCAGATAACTCGTAAAATGTTAGCATGAAAATCAACGGCACGCCGAAAAAATGCGAAACGCGAGAAGTCATGCGATGAGGCCACTCGCGGTACAAAAAGTAGCGAAAAGCAGCCTCAGGCCTGCAAATCCCATGCGTCTGGCGGGAAATTGCACCATAAAAACCACAGACACAACACACCAGAAACAAGCCAAAGCACGTAGCAACATGGATGCACCCTGACCCAGCGCAGAGGGCAACGCGAACCACACAACCCCCACAGACCACCAGCAAGGAACAACGGGGTCGGGGAAGGCCAAGGAGAAAAGGGAGAGGAAGACGGGGTGCAGACCGCAGGAAAACAAGACCAAGGCCACCGAGGCGACAGAACACTACCAGCAACTGACCCACAAGCAGACCACCTGGAATGCAGTCCGAGTGCCCAGGAGGCCAATCCAGGAGGCCAAGAGGCGCCTGCAGGACGTGACAACCTAAACCAGGTACAAACCCGCTGCCAACAGGAAGGCAGCAACGGCGACAGGAGGTGGCAGTCCAGCGCCACAGGAGGAGCTGGAGGAAACCCAGGCCACAGTCATCAGTGTGGAGACGGTGCAAGGAGTAGGGAGTACGGACACAGCTCGAGAGGACCTGACACAACAACAACAGGGTGAGGATCCAACAGGGACTGGGGGGACGTGGGGTGATGGGCACAATGCCACACATGCACCTCCCCTTCACAATGCAGAGGGACAAACAACACCTCCAGCAGGTCAGAACAGACAACCCATCAGTGATGCCTGAGATGAACACCACACCCCTGACACCCACGCCCTACAACAGCCCATGCACATCCCACACAACCCACCACCAGGACCAGGGCAGACAAGCTACACAGAGGAGAACCCAGACCCTGCAACAGACCACACAGCATGAAGCACCCACAATCACGGCTGCCTCACAACACTTCACCCACCCACACATGGCACCCCAATGCCAGGTGGCAGAACGCCAAAAGGAGGTGGCCCAACAGGTGCGGGTGTTGCCCAACCCATGGAATGCGAACTAGAACACATTCGTGGGTGTCCAATACCCTTCAGGGACCACCTACACCCCACAAAGGAGACCCACACTGCCATAGAGACACATGCAGATGCACATACCCAGTACAGAACCACGCCCAGGGGCACGCACATATCAGTCACACACCCACGTTGGCTCTGCGTACGATGGCACAGTCCACTCCCCTTACGAATTGAGTGGGTGACGACAAAGCTACATGTCCAGATTCTACCCTGCTGCCTGCGGTGACAGGTCTGCATCCACTGTACAAAGCACAATGTAATGTCGTAGGGCCCAGGGCCCCCATGCATACAACAAGACCACAGGGACACATGCACATATCATGTTGAACTGGCTATGGGCACGTGCGCCCGGCCCCTTTATTGGCAGGGCCACATGTACAGTGACGCCTGTGCTGGATGTGTGTGGGGTGAGTATAAGCCAGCCCGCACGGAGTGCTTGGTGCTGGCAACAACCTGAAAAGTGGACACCAGTGTCATGGAAACAGAAAACACCAGCATAACAGAGTCAAATGCAGAGCAACATGGAGGGATCCGGAGTAAGGCCAGAGGCCACCCAATATTCAGTCTGGACGTCCCGTGAGTTGCAGTGCACTGAGGTAGGGGCACTAGAGAAGAGCGCGCTCATGTGAAGAAATAGCTAGGATTATGTCCCTTCGGGTTAGCCCTGATGCAGATGCAGTGGGGTGTGTTACACCTGCATCAACTTCATCATCAACGTCCCAGGTCTCCCACACTGCCTGAGGTGACAGTTGCGTCCGCAGTCCACAGCGCAACACTCAGTATTAGATCCGGGTGTGTCGCTTGACTACCACCACCAGTCTGCATTCCTGCCTTGGGTCTGTTGCCACCTGCCCTCCCATTGTCTGTGCCTTCTCCCGTCCGCACACTTGACACATCCTCCTCCTCATGGTCCAAGGTCTTCCCCACTGCATGTGGTGACATTGCTGCGCAACCTCACAATAGCACAAAACTCAATCAGTAACGGACAATGGCTTGCGGTGCACTGAGTCACTGGCACCTGTAGTGCTGAGCAGGGTATAAGGCTGATGAGGGCATCCACGACAGGTCTGAGCAACTCCGTAGGTCTGTCAGGACCACCCTTTCGACTCTGGCAGATGGCGGTTGAAGGTGGTCCTTGCGGTGGTGGCGTGTGCCTCCTGCGGTGATGCGACGTCCGGGCCGGTCAAGATCCGATGCCATGTGTGGGCCCTGGTGGCCCGCAGTTGGGGCCGGAGAAGGCGGAGAGCGCAGGGCCACAGACACATGGCATTGATGACCCCAAGACCATCGCTACAGAGGCCATTCAATGTCTCAGAAGAAGGGGTCCCAGGCCTGAGCAGCACAGAGTTAGTGGGCCCGGATGCACTGTGGCCGGCACAGGCACCCAGCCATGGGACGGTGACTTGCGGTGCAGTCAGATGGGCCATGCGACCTTAGCGGGTACCCATCAATGTCCGAGGTGTATGTTGCGGACTGTTTCGGGGGACAGTGGAAGGTGTCCTCCAGGGCATGATGCGGAAGGTCTGATGTCATCTGGAAACAGCAAATGGAGGAGTGGAAAGCGCAACCCTCGTCTGCACCAACAATTCGGGATCAGCTACATGAGGATGAAAACTAGCCCCTAGTCCATAGACTCAAACGCCACCAATGTACGACCAGTGAGTGTCCATGAATGTCGGGGAACAAAAGTAGCGGCACAGGTGCTGTGAGGGGATGCAGTCTGCGATGATGCCGGTACACAGATGTGAACTCCAAAAATGCCAAATCAAGGCTCTGTGGCCTACCGGACCGCAGTGTAGGCCGGAGGCAGTGGTCAGCAGTGGCCCACAGACACGTGTCGTGTGCTTGTGATGCATTTGTTTGGTTCTCTGATAGCAGAGAGTTTGGTGATATCACACCTGCAGTAGACATCGGGTCACTGTCATGGTGTAATCAAGACTCAGTTCCAAATGTGTGACCTACCTGACCGTGGTGTAGGCCTGAGGCAGCGGTCAGCACGGCCCATTCACCGAGTGTCGCCGGCATAGGTTGGATGGCCCCACCGGCCTGCGTAGTTCAGGTTCAGTGGCACCACGTGTAGCAGCCTGGCATTGAACAGGGTTAGTGGCACCACGTGTAGCAGGCTAGCGTTGAACAGGGTTAGTGGCACCACGTGTAGCAGGCTGGCGTTGAACAGGGTTAGTGGCACCACGTGTCGCAAGCTGCCCATATGGAACTATGCCTCACTAATCGGGGGGAGTCTGGTTCTGTGGCTGCTGGCCCGGATTTGGGGTCACTGCCATTCATGACTCAGGACACAGTTTCACATATGGGACCTACTGGTCCGAAGAGTAGGCCGGGGCGGCAGTGGAGTACGTCAACAAAAAAGGAATAAAGCGGGCCGGTGTCGTGGAGGCCATGATGGTCTGAGGTGGCTGCCAAGGTCTCGGGCCTCGGGCTTGGGGCGTGCGCCGGCACGTGGTGGGCCCTCCTTGACACACGCCGGTGTCGGAAGGTGATCAGTGTGGCCTGGCTGCGCAGGGCCTGGCCTGACGGGTTCGTGGTCCAGCATGCCAGGGTCCGGCAGGCGCACGGCATCGCAGGCAACTCTGCTCACGAGGATGGCGTCGGCCTCGTGGCGAGGTGGGAGGCGCCGCCCTGGCAGAGACGTGGGTCTTTCCGGAAGAGGACCACTCCCAGGCCTACGTGCTTTTTATTCACACCCCTACACTGGTGTGGCATACGCCAGGCCTTACCCACTCCGCTGATGCTTAGGGGGGGCATAACAGGCAACATTTCCGCGAGGTCCACCACTGGCTGGGGTGACATGGTGGCGTCCACTGTCCACTACACTCCATACGCAAGCGGCGTATGTCGCCATGATTATGGGTGTGTTCTGCATACTGCGAAGTGTCCAGCACATCTCCAGCACTCTTGGCATTGTGTACTTTCCCAATCAAGGTTCTACTGCATCCTTCACACATGCCTGGTTGCCACCTCTCCCCACATTCGGCTATGATGTGGCTGAGGTCCCAATGCGATGCTGGCTCATGTTCAGGGCTTGCCCATGTGGACATTGTAAGTTGTTCTGTCGTGTCTGGTGGGTGGGCATATTGTTGTGCCAGTTGTATGTGATTTTGTGACGTGTGCATTGCCAGCGTTGTGAGTTGCATGGTTGTGGAGTTGAGGTGTGTGGGGTGTTCATTTGTATATTGCCAAGGGTCTGTGCATTTCCCTTGTTGCCATCCTGGGGACGCTGGTTGATGATGGGCTGTTGGAGGATGAAGGTATCATGCACACTGGCTGTGTATTTGAAGGCGACATTGTTGGGTGTTCCACGGTGTTCTGTTGTTGCCTGCACATTGGTTTGAGATGTGTGCTTCCTGTTGCGGTGATTGTGTGCTGTGTCACCAGGGGGCACAGGTAGTACATGTGTGCTGTGTATTGCCCCCGACATGTGCGTGCATCCTGCTATGGCGTATGGTCCTTGCTTGGTCTCCAGCAGATCCTGCGCATTGTGTTGTACGTATGGGGACGGGGTACCAGGGTAATGGTGATGTCCAGGACAGGTGTGGGGGACTTGGATGTGGCTGGCTGTGAGACTCCTCCGACTCTGGCGGGTGTTGGTTGGGGGGTCCCAGGGGCCAACAGGTGCAGCCACGCCATCAGCTTTGTGTGGGGTGGGATGTTGGTTGTCCACTGTGTTGTTGCCGTAGGCCTGTTAGGCGATGATGGTCAGGATGCGTAGGTTGGTTGTCCCTTTCAGCCTGTAGTGGACGGTGACATTGTCAGATGTTGGGTCTGTGCGGCTGGTACTTTCCTGGGGTTCTGCTGTCTTTGTCTGCGCTGCGTCTGTGGTGGTCCAGGGGGGGTGTTCCGGGTGTGGTTTGGGGCCCTGGGGTGGTGTTGGTGGGTGTTGTGGCCCTCTTGGGTGTCCGGGCCGCATGATGGGTGGCTCCATGGCATCTGTTGCCCTTCGGATGTGGCCCTGGGCTGTGCTCCCTTTTGTGGTGCTGGCTGCCGTCCGACTTTACACCAGGTCAGAGCAGGTGTAGATTTCCTGGTGCTAACCCACCTAATCGTCTGTTTTGTGTTTTTAATGCGGATGTGGCTGGTCGTTGTGAATGTTGAGGTGTGCTGTTGTCTCGGCTTTTGTCACGGGAACGCCTACTCTGCATCTCATTACCGATATTTGTTGGGGTCCTCTGTGGCGATGTTTTTTGAGGCTGCTAGCACGGGTAAACTGGTGCTGTGCGCTGTTTACACCGGCTTGTGAATGGGGGGGTAAATTTATCACAACTTTGGCTGCGATAAAGTGCCGTTAATTCGGCGATAGCTCCTTGTGAATATGCCCCTTAATGTCTGATTTAGAAAAAAATGCAGCATTTCCGAACAATGAAATGTTAGAAGGTACTTCAGACTATGATACATTGTACTGTTACCAACATTATGGTCATCATTTCTTGCACAAATCTATAACACCTAGAAATGTATTTGAATACCACCAGTGGGAACACTGCCCAACTCCTCCAAAAGGTAGTTCGCAAACATTTGCACAAAAATTCACATACTTTTCAGGGTTCTACACATCTGACCCAAAGTCATATTATTACAAAGTGGCAACAACATCAGCACAGAAAATTATGTTGACTAACACCAAACAGATTTACTCTGCTTCCTTCATGGCCCAGTTGTCTACACAGGGTTTCGACCTATGGAAGGACACTATAGATTCAAAATCAATCTGGGGTTCTAGGGACTGGCAAGTCCAGGGAACAGAAGCACTTTTTAGAGCATGCCTCATTCCACAGCATATAATATTTCTGAATGAAACTGTGCAACAGACATCCTGTCTTGGACTAGCCAAGATCAAGGAAATGAACACACCGGGATTTCCAACACCATCACAGATGGGGGCAGAATTCAACTACACATGGGGTAAGATTAGATGACATTCTCCAGTACAACAGGTCAGATCCCAATTGGACAGCATGGCTGATTTGGCCCATTGACACGAACACTCGTCAACAGAGATTCCTAGGTACACCCGAGGGATTTAGTATCCATAGGCCAGATCCTCGCTATGTACAAAGACAACACCCAGGGGCAGTGACATCCTATAGTGTTGGGAAGTTGTGCCTTGATTGGCTAGAAACCTCAACACTAGCTATTTTTTTTTTAATCATTTTTAACTTTTTAAAGTCTTTTTAAAAACCCATGTTTTAGCTGTTTTTAAGTGAATATTTTTAAATTGTCCAGATTTTAGGTATGGTCATTGTCATCCAATTCGGAAGTGGAGTGGGTGTTATGTTTCGTATATAGGCCCTAATGTAGACCTGTTCATATATGCCATAGTGTAGAAATACTCGTATATGTCCTATTATGGTCATACCCCGTATATGCCCTATTATGGTCATACTCGTATATGCCCTATTATGGTCATACTCGTATATGCCCTATTATGGTCATACTCGTATATGCCCTATTATAGTCATGGCTCCTAATATAGGCATGATCTTTCACCTACATTAGTTCCTTACCGTACACAACGAGCTCTGAGGGCTGAACGTTATCTAGTCTGTGGTTAGAACATTGCAAGGTCTTTCCAGAACACAGGCCTACAAAGTACTCATAAATTATGCATGAGCATTTACCAGCTACATCTCCCGCATAATATGTATGTATAAAGTTCACCCCTGACGTCTTCCTCATGTCCAACAAAGACCAATACAAACCATACTGAGGGACAAGACACTTTAGGGTATAAATACACCACATCTTGCCACGGTAAGAGAGAGGGAACCGAGACTTCCATGCTGACACATTGACCAGAGACGCTGAGGCTCCTGCATGCAGTCGCTCCAGCTGACAGTGGTCTAACACAGCCCTTGCGGGGTGTCCAACTCGAGACCAGGACGGGGTCCCTCACTCTCTCTATTCAGGTATGGGGGTTCGACTAAATCCTAGAAGGATTCTTGCCTCTTATGCTTTTAGACCTACACATATGCTAGGTACACTCAGGTACATCTAGTTAGGTATCGTAGGAGTACGCGCACTTGCATAATGCTTTTTATATTCATGTATGTATTTATGATTATTGCAACATGGTAGAACTGTTCTATCCTTTCACTTTGATCGTACTGCTGATAATATATCTCTGCTATTGTCTGCTGATTGCTGCAGCACATATATTTTACACTAGAATAACAACTGTTCAATAAATACTTATTGAAACGCCCGGACTGTTTATTCTGAGTAACTCTCTGAGACAAACCGAATAAGTAAGCACGAGTGACTGAGCGAAAGGTAGTACATTGTTTCCACGATTCTGAGGAATTTGGGTTGTCATGATCTAAGGTTGCCAGAAACTAATCTCTCCCCGATAAGAGGAGATTCTAGTGGCACTGTGAGCTAGCTAATGCAAATCCGGCTAACATATGCGGTGGGGGTGCACAGAGTCAGTCTAACACCAAGCCCACGGTTTATGTTATCCAAACGCGCAGGTCCTGCAGGGGTACTATAGGAACTACACGACAGTAGCATGGGGCAGATTTACTAAGAATTTACGCAACACAGTGCTGCAAGGCAAATTTCTACACCACATTGTTTGAATCAGAGTTGTTAAACCTGCCAGCGTTAGGGTGGGCTTCCCCCAAACATTTTGCTCTTTTGCCCCCATTTTTGCTGAAATTCATTTTTGTTGGCCTTGGGAAGCTGTGCACTTTTCCACTGCTAGCCAGTGCTAAAGTGCTTGTGCTCACTCATCTAAACATGGTACAATTGACTTACAGCTAATTGGCATATTTAATTTACCTATTAGTCCCTTATAGAGTGGTATACCATATACCCAGTGCCTGCAAATTAAATTGTACCAGTGGGCCTGTAGCACTTATTTATGTATCTATTTATTTTTATTCAGTCCATAACATGAATAAATACATCATAAATTCATTACAGATATCACAGCACATAAATATAGGGCTAATAAAAAGAGCAGTTCATCCTCGAGATAAAAGCAGAAAAAATACATTAAATGATATACGTGCGTAGACATTGTAAACATTATACCTGGAGATAAAAATTCAATCTTTCATGTGATCAATCATTTGGCCCCAAATCTGTATGCCCAACCTTCGACTGCATGGACCTTTAAAAGAATTATTAAATATTAAGATATCAAGATTAAATATACCGTAAAATCTGGCCCTCCACATCTCAAAAGTGGGAACTTCATTCTGTAACCACATGGACGAGATACAGAGCCGAGCCACTGCGATGGCTAAAAAGATAAGATAATGGAACTTCTGGGCCGGCTGCCCCTGTATCAGGTCTTCCCCAGTTCCTAGCAGCATTATAGATGCTGTGATATTTATTCCGGCCCCAGTTATCTCCAAGAGGAATCTCTTAATATGTCCAACAAATTGAGTCAAATGCCCACATGTATAAAAAATATGTACAATATCTGCCAGATCTGTTCCACAACGGAAACACTTCCATCATTTACTCCACCCCACTTGAGCATCTTTGTGGGGGTATGATCAAGATTGAATAGGGTCTTAAAATGCTGTGCCTTTAATTTAGCACAGATCAAAATCTTCCCGGCTATATCAATTGATTGTTCCAAGGAGAGACCTTGATCTCCCAAACGATTATACCAGTTGAGGTTTTGAGTGTTAAGATCTTCTCTCCGTGTATCCAACAGACAATTATATAATACCCCAATCTTAGCCCTGCGTTTCATAGCCTCAACAAGTGGGTTCAGTTCTACGATCCTCTGCCATGTACATAAGAAATCATGGATTTGTAAAAACTTTTAAAAATTGTGTTTTAGGTAGATGTTATTTATCGGCCAATATTGCAAAGGAAGAACAAAGACGCCCCTCATTATAGAAATCACCTATTTGTGTGATCCCATTATATCTCCATCTATCTACCGTCCGATCCCAAAAAACGGCAGGCAATAAAGTTGATGCAGATGTGGGTGTGTAGTACGAGACCCCTTCAATCTGGAAACCTTTTCGCACCACCTTCCAGACCTTAAAAGCCGTAACTAAAACCTTAAATTGGGTCCTTTTATAATAACTAAATTCCAACATTTTAAATAAACAGTTCTTGGCTTCAGCACCCAACAACATCTGATATATGGACGGGGTCTCAGCAATATTACGAACCTCCTCTCCTGTTAGCAATGTCCGTATATTTTGCAGTATAGAGGCATAATAGTATAATGTAAAATCGGGAACTGCCCATCCACCTTTCTCCCGTGGAAGAGTCCTAAAACGCATTGTTCTGCACGGCTTCCCCAGGGCCCATAGAAATCGGGCACAAATTGATTGCAACTTTTGTAGCTGGCCCGAGTGAGTTCTAATGGAACTGATCTAAAAAATATCGAACTTTAGGCAAGATGTTCATTTTAAGAACGTTACATCTTCCCACCAGTGACAGATGTAAACATTCCCATCTCTTTAACTGTTGTTTGACACTGATGAGGATGGAGCCCCAGTTAACTTCAACCAACTCCCTTAAACAAATCCTGATCCTAATACCCAGATATGGCACCTCCTTGGTCAGTCTAGGATCATCGTTGCTGATTTGATTCATACAAATAATCTGAGTTTTAGAGACATATAGAACTTTAGGCAAGATGTTCATTTTAAGAACTTTACACCTTCCCACCAGCGACAGATGTAAACATTCCCATCTCTTTAACTGTTGTTTGACACTGATGAGGATGGAGCCCCAGTTAACTTCAACCAACTCCCTTAAACAAGTCCTGATCCTAATACCCAAATATGTCACCTCCTTGGTCACTCTAGGATCATCGTTACTGATTTGATTCATACAAATAATCTGAGTTTTAGAGACATTGAGTTTATAGCCTGATACGGAACCAAACCTGTGCGCAAGTTGCTCAATCTCCGGCATACCTATAGCGGGATCAGATGTTACAACTGCTATGATGTCAGCATAAGCCAAGACCCGAAACTGCTCTTGTCTAGAAATGACAGGTTTAATCCTAGGGCTCCTCTCAACA
Source organism: Calotriton arnoldi (assembly GCA_963921515.1). Taxonomy (NCBI): domain Eukaryota; kingdom Metazoa; phylum Chordata; class Amphibia; order Caudata; family Salamandridae; genus Calotriton; species Calotriton arnoldi. The sequence goes on along the minus strand of CAWUFW010000920.1, from coordinate 1,361,514 downwards.
TGTTTAAGGGAGGATTAATATATAGTGCACACAAACAGTGGAGAGCAGGGACATCCCTGTCTCGTGCCTCTAAAGATGCATACCGGTTCAGACTCTAAGCCCATTATACAAATACTAGCAGTGGGGGACCGATACAGAACCTGAATAGCCTTGATAAAACCAGGGCCAAACCCCAGCCGTTTCAAAACCGTCCACAGAAAATCCCAGGCAACCCGGTCAAATGCCTTTTCGGCATCTAATAAAACCAGGCCAAACGTATTACCATGAACATTTGCAGCGTCTACCTGGGTCACAACCCTATTAATGTGTTTAACTATGCACCTAGTGGGTATAAATCTGTGTTGTCGTATTGACCCTAATGGAGAAATGACTTTGACCAACCGGGATGCCAAAATGTTTGCATATATTTTACCGTCACAGTTCAACAAGGATATAGGTCGATAGGATCCCGGGAGATCTGATGGTTTATCCTTTTTTCTGAAGACGATGATATTTGCCTCATCCCAGGATGCCGGCGCAGCACCAAATTGTGCCTCTTGAAAGACCGCCAGCATATCTTCCTTTAATTCCTGAAAAAAGGTCTTATAAACCTCCAGTGGTACTTTATCTGGCCCGGCCGCCTTACCACTGGCTAACATATTTATGGCCTCGCCAAGTTCCTCTATAGCGATAGGCATGTCCAGGATAGCTACCTCCTCCTGCCTCAGCCGCTCACTATCTAAGTTCTGAAACAATATCTCACTTGCTTGCCCCCCAGGGTTATCTTCTGTATATAATTCCTCAAAAAAGGTATGAAACACCTTTAAAATCTCCCGAGGCGTATCTAGTAAGTTGCCCTGTGTATCTTTCATAACCTCAATTCTTTGTGATACTTCTTTGGAACAAAGTCTTTGTGCAAGACATCGCCCCATGGCTTCACCATACTCATAGCAGTTCTCCTTTTTGAGCTTATATTTAAAGGCAATGTCCCTACTCCGCTGTAAGTTAACATTAGCCTTGCATCGGGCAACTTCAGTTTGTAATGCAGTGGTGCCGGAACCTGCTAATATTCCCTGCATAAGATTCTCTTCCGCTGTTTTGATTTTTGTATATAACTCTTGGACCACTAACTCCAATTGCCTCTGTTTGTGTAATCCAAAACTCACGACCTTCTCCCTAAGCCTGGTTTTAAGGCATCCCACACATAACCACATGAGGTCGAATTACGATTAATTTCCAAAAAATGTTTAATCCACTTATTCATATGGTCTACAAGTACTACATCCAACAGTAATTTCCTGTCAAACGAAAAAGATCTTGGAACCAGTTAGGTGCTGATTGCTAAAATATCCTTCACCAATGGACCATGATCTACCGTGATCTTAGGGAAGATTTGAATCTTAGCTCCTGCAGGTAGTGCTGATGATATAAAAAAATAATCTAACCGCACAAATTTTTTGTGTGGATGGGAATACAATGTATATCCCAGGCCGGGGTCCCGCAGCACCGCCCATGCATCAATCAATCCGTGGTCAGCCAGAAGGTGCTGTAACGCCTTAAACACCTTAGGTTTTCTACCCTTATAGTTCTTTATGTCTGACTGTAGGTCCCGGCAGCCCAAGTGTATATTAAAATCCCCACATAAAATTAGAGGAGTTGGCTATGATGCCAATTCCACATTAAGCCCATCCAATACTGACACATCATCAAAATTAGACCCATACACTGTGCATAAAGAAAACTTAACAGTCCCCATAATGCATTCCACAATGACCCATCGACCTTGATTGTCAACCAGCGTTCGGCCTGATCCCTGAATTCCACGTTTAGCTAGCACCGCTACCCCCTGTTCATTGTGGACTGTTGTGTACATGTCAATGCCAAATAACCTAACTCGGCTAAGATCTTCTGTTTGCCCCACAGAATATGTGTTTCCTGTAGGCAACCCAAGTCGGGATGCATCACATGTAACTAAGCAGCCATGCATTATCTGTTCCCATTATTATTTAGCCCACAAACATTACAAGAGCAGATGCGCAATCCTGAATTAATCATCCTATCCCTAATCAAGTTTAGCTGTCTTCCTCCACTCGTTAATCCTGTTGTATAGCATCATGTGCCTGCGTTCTTCCATCTTCATTATGTTATGGATTGATTTTACTTTTCCCCTTTCACCCACCCCCACTCCCCCACCGTCCCCGTGCTCCCCAAACCCCCAACCCCCCACCTACTCCCCCACCACCCATCCCGGGGTTGTAAATACTCTTTGGCCAGCACCTCTGAGGTGAACAACCGAGTATGTTCATTATGTATAACTTTCAGTTTAGCTGGGTTAAGCAGTAAGGATTGTGCTCCTTTGCCTTGGAATGAGGCAATGAGCTGGCGTAACTGCCACTGTTTCTCCACCGTCTGGTAGCAGAAATCTGGTCTGACAAAAAAAATCAACCCCTTTACCAGCCCTCTTTCTGTATGGATGCGCAAGCTCATATACCGCCTGGCGGGCCAGAAAGTTATTGATTGATATTAATATTGCTCTAGGTCTGGGAGCAGTTTTTCCTGGTCTTGTCCGTAGCGTAAATGGGAATCGATGCGCTCTTTGGATCTCCCGCTGCCAGTCGCATTATGAGAGTTCGGATAAAGCCTCAGAGAACAAATCGATGATAAATTTATGAGGGTCCTGTCCTTCCATGCCCTCTGGGATCTCCAGAACTCTCAAGTTGTTTCTCCGAAGGCAGTTTTCCAGGTCCGTTAGTTTCCACTGTGTATCCTCCTTTAATGAGCGCATTGATTCTGTTGACGCCTTCTGGGCTGCCAACTCATCTTCCAGGCAAGAAATATGGGCCTCTGCTTTGTTGAATCTCTCTGTGAACTCAGAACATGATTTCGCAATACGTCGGACAGAGTTGTGGAGTCTGCGACAGGCACCTTGGGTCCATTGACTCTCCGTGTGCGTCTCTGCCCTATGGGCCATTATAGTTTAGTAGATCAAGGCCAATGAAATATCTTCCAGTTTCTCTACTGTGTTTCACTATTATGCTCAGGTATGCGCTCACCGTCGGCCCTCATTTCAGCTGAGAAAAAATAGTCCAATAACAGGGCATCATTGCCCACCGCCTGCATGACACACTCTCCAGCATCATGTCTCTTGCGTACTGTCCGGGGGCTGGTTTCTGAGGTATCGGTGTCCATATCCTCGGGGTGCATGCCGCTTTTATCGCTGTGCCCACTATCTGGAAAACCACCCCTGGAGCGAGGTTTTGAAATTGGCTCCATCTCATTTTCAGATGAATCAGAAGGGTCTGATAGGGAGAAAGAATTATCCCCCGAATCGGTTTCTTTAATCTGGGTGTCGTTATTGATCCTTGCACCCGGGTTCTCTACGTCCGGTAAGGTATATCTCTGAGCATCCCTTAAGGTGGTTTTGCCCCGTGCACCTTTGTCAACGTCATTGGGTCCTGTATCGATTTTAAAGGGGTTGCGTATGGCAGGTAAAGGGGTGCGATGACCTTCACCCCCCCGACCCTGCCACAGAAAGACCTTCACCCCCTACTAGTCTCAAGGTACTGTGTTTACCAATTAAATCTGTAGCCTGATGTGCCAAGTCCCCCTTAACTGTTCCCTGGCTTGCCGAGAGATTTAAAGATTTACCAGTCTCTGGTGCCAGTCCAGTAGTATCATACTCAGAAGGAGTGTGTTGAGGGTTGTGCTTTTTTTTCTTTTCCAAAGGTAAACAAAGAGGGAGTAATGCGCTTACCCACACTTTCTCTTTGTGCCCCCTCGCGATTCTCCCCCACAGCGTCTCCAATGTTTCCACTCTTACTGCCTTGATTCAAAGTTGAGAAGCTCTTTACCGCTCCAGCCGTATCCATCGGCATACAAGATTTCCCTCTCCCGGTCTTTGGAGGCATTTCCAGGTCAGCTCCGCCCCCACTCCTCACGTAGCTCCCAGCCGTCGCAGCAGCAACACAGTATAGACGCCAATACCAAGCAGGTAGCCACGCGAACCCCAGGAACCGTAGCAGCCTGATCTGCAAAATCACGGGAATACTCCTGTTCATGCCGGACCGCGTGAGACTGGTGAGTACAGTTTTAATTAGCAGGGTTTAGCATAATTTTCAGATGCAGGCGGGGGGGTCCGGGAGCACCAGCTCATGCGTCCAGCAGAGCGGACGCCATCTAGCCTCCGCCTGTAGCACTTATTGTGCCACCCTCTTAAGTAGCCCCTTAAAACATGTCCCAGGCCTGCCATTGCAGTCTGAATTCAGTTTTAAACAGTCAATTTGACTTGGCAATATAACCCCCTTGCTAGGCCTTAAACTTCCCTTTTATTCCATATAAGTCAACCCAAAGGAAGGCCCTAGGTAGCCCATAGGGCAGGGTGCACGTACTTTTAAGCTTTACATGTCCTGGCAATTAAAAACTCCTATATTCGTTTTTCACTACTGTGAGGCCTACCTGTCCATAGGATTACACTGGATTGCCTTATTACGTTGAATAAGTGCTAACGTTTGATTGGGAAGAGGTAAGAATTTCAGGTTTCATCTATCGAATTGAAATTAAAATTCCTCTTTAATGGTAAAGTCAAATTTTAAATCACAATTCTGAAAATGCCACTTTTAGAAAGTTGGTATTTTTCGTGCAGCCTATCCTAAGTTACATGACTGGGTGTAGTTGGCAGTTGGACTTTGTCTATTCCTCCCAGACAGCCACACAATTGAGGGATTAGGTGTGCCTGGATGGGCGATCAACTGCCAGGATGGGAGGCAGATTTGGGCACAGCCCCACTTGCAACTGAATAGACTGTGCTCTGTCATCACACCAAGAACTTGTTACCACAGCGTTGTCCCTACAGCCAAGTTGGAGCCAGGGCAGGGGAGTCAGGAAATTACAAGCACTTCAAAGGACAAGTTCTAGAAACGTCTTCTACTTCAAAGAAGTCTCCAGGTATAAAAAAGGGACCCTCAGACCAATTTTCAGTTCACTTTCGGTACCTGTGGAAGGACTCTCAGAGGGCTGCCTGCTGCTGTGGCCTGCAGTGACTTCCACAAGACTACTTTGCTGCACCTGGAAGGACTGCTTTGCTGCTTGGAGCCTGCCTTGAACACTCAGAGGCCTGCCATGCTGCTTGAGCCCTGCTTCATCACTTGAACCCAGGACTACGAGAATGACTCCAAGGACTAGTTTGCTGGCCTCCTGATCAGAGCCTCAGTGTTATATCCTGAATTAAGTAGAACACATTCTCTCTCCCAAGTTTCCCTGATGCCTGCTGGCCAGCCAGTGTGTGTGTGATGACATAGAATGTTTATGTATGGCTGGAGAGATCAGTTGAAGAGAGTGGGCTGAGCAGCAGGATGCTTCTCCTGGTGAGGCATTGATTTAACACCTGTAACCTGAAACTAAGACTATTGCTTTCAAATAAACTTCATCATATAACCTACATGACCTGTCTACTGAGGATCAATATTTATTTGCAACACTGGCAACGACTGGAGAAATAACTTATGCGTGAAAGAAGACTGAAGAGGTATATACATGAAACAAAGAGGAAGACTGATTTAAGCTTAAGAAGATAAGACATTGCAGAGTAAGAAGAGGAGGAGTAGACGCCCTGAGTCCCACCAGTGTTTCATCCCATCAGACAGCGTGCTGCAGATTGTGAGGGTGGTCTACTGTTATGAACCCCGATGCACCCCAATATAGGCCTAGGTAGTTACATGACCTTTTACCTACATCTGTCCTACCATTGTTCTACATAATGGGTTTGGCGCTGACCTTTTACCTAGTTAGGTGCTACATGACTGTCCTGTGGTTTTCTCTGAAAACTAGCCTCATGTATTATGCATGAGGATTCTCAGTATCAAAGCAGGATTATCATCTTCTGCATAATAATTCTGTAGAAGGGTCACCTATGTCGTCATTCTTGCCTGACATGCCCATAGTGCACTTCTAGATAGAACCCCTAAGGGTACCTTTTGGGTATATGAGCACTACATCTTCACTGGGCAAACCAGAGGAGAAAGACTTCCATGCTGACACGCTGACGCGAGACGCTGAGGTCCCTGCACGAAGACACTCCAGCACGCAGTGGTCTGACATCCCTTGCGGGGTGTCCATCTCGAGACCAAGATGGGGTCCTTCACTCTCCCACATCAGGTAATGGGGTTGGCTCTATCCTAAGGGGATTCATGGCTATACACCTACATACATGATAGGTACATTTAGGTACATCTAGTTAGGGTTTGCATCGTAGGAGTACGCATTGTTACTGTTATGCATTTATATGCCTGCATATATTCATTGTTTTAGCACTATGGTAGAATTCTACCTTTTCTTTACTCTACTGGTGCTCATAATCGTATATATCTGTTTATGTCTAATGTTTGTTGCAGCACACGTATTTTATACTAGAATGACGCTGGTTCAATAAATGATTATTGAAAATGTCCCCACCGTTTATTCTGTGTATCTCTCTGAGACAAAGTGAGCACGAGTGACTGAGTGAAAAGTACTGTACTGTTTCTGCGATACCTGAGGGGTCAGGGTTGTCATGTTCAATAGTTGCCAGAAACTATTTGCTCCTTGGTAAAAGGGGCTCATAGTGGCACTGTGAGCTAGCTGGCCTACAGACTAACATAACCTGTGGGGGTGTCTGGAATCAGTCTGGAAACCAATCCCTTACTTTATGATGTCTAAATGCACAGATCCTACATAGATGTGTAAGAACTACATGACACTACTTAACTTTTAAAGATTGTCCAAGACGTGTGATCACCTGCATCAGGAGTTGCTGCAGTTATGAACTGAGGAATAAGGAGCAAACAATTTTGCCCTAAATTGCAGTGCATACCACGAGCCACTTATTGAGCTGGCTGTGGATAATTTTGGGGGAGGATAGGAGCTCAACTTCAGGCCATAACGCATTTGCTGCACCTACTCGGACTGAACATAGCAGTGCGTTCTTGCATTAGTGGTTAGTTATTATAGCTAGGAGCTGCCAAGGTTGCAGGTATTTGGATGCTGTGCTGCCCACAAAAATCTTCTGAACTACTCTTGGTTTACGTCTTTTCAACAGTTGGCAACTTGGACCAGAGGTGTGCCTGTCATCTCTTTACAAAAACAACAGTTGATGGACAGAATGCAGAACAATGTCATACATTCACCCCAGTACAGAGATCTGGGCCTAAATCCATCGTTTTTTTGCTCACCATGCCATTCCAGTTTGAACCCAGCCATATGCAAATCAGTCTTGACCCTGTGCCTCATGGAAACAGTCCAGCCCGAACTGCCAAGCCAGGTCCTCCCTGGACTGGAAACAAGCATCCTAGGACCAGTTTCGGGTTTCACCCTCTTCAGCCAGGATAGCTTGATTCCAGTGGCATGGAGAGCACGGGACCCATGTCTGGGCATACCCGTCCCACTCGGGGTGACAAATGCAAAAACAACAGTTGATGGACAGAATGCAGAACAATGTCATACATTCACCCCAGTACAGAGATCTGGGCCTAAATCCATCGTTTTTTTGCTCACCATGCCATTCCAGTTTGAACCCAGCCATATGCAAATCAGTCTTGACCCTGTGCCTCATGGGAACAGTCCAGCCCGAACTGCCAAGCCAGGTCTTCCCTGAACCGGAAACAAGCATCCTGGGACCGGTTTCTGGGTAACAGCCTTCATCAGACGGGTATGCCCAGACGTGGGTCCCGTGCTCTCTGCCACTGGAATCAAGCTATCCTGGCTGAAGAGGGGTGAAACCCCGAAACCGGTCCTAGGATGCTTGTTTCCAGTCCAGGAGGACCTGGCTTGGCAGTTCGGGCTGGACTGTTCCCATGAGGCACAGGGTCAAGACTGATTTGCATATGGCTGGGTTCAAACTGGAATGGCATGGTGAGCAAAAACGATGGATTTAGGCCCAGATCTCTGTACTGGGGTGAATGTATGACATTGTTCTGCATTCTGTCCATCAACTGTTGTTTTTGCAATTGTCACCCCGTGTGGGACGGGTATGCCCAGACGTGGGTCCCGTGCTCTCCATGCCACTGGAATCAAGCTATCCTGGCTGAAGAGGGTGAAACCCCGAAACCGGTCCTACGATGCTTGTTTCCAGTCCAGGGAGGACCTGGCTTGGCAGTTCGGGCTGGACTGTTCCCATGAGGCACAGGGTCAAGACTGATTTGCATATGGCTGGGTTCAAACTGGAATGGCATGGTGAGCAAAAACGATGGATTTAGGCCCAGATCTCTGTACTGGGGTGAATGTATGACATTGTTCTGCATTCTGTCCATCAACTGTTGTTTTTGCAATTGTCACCCCGTGTGGGACGGGTATGCCCAGACGTGGGTCCCGTGCTCTCCATGCCACTGGAATCAAGCTATCCTGGCTGAAGAGGGGTGAAACCCCGAAACCGGTCCTAGGATGCTTGTTTCCAGTCCAGGGAGGACCTGGCTTGGCAGTTCGGGCTGGACTGTTCCCATGAGGCACAGGGTCAAGACTGATTTGCATATGGCTGGGTTCAAACTGGAATGGCATGGTGAGCAAAAAACTATGGATTTAGGCCCAGATCTCTGTACTGGGGTGAATGTATGACATTGTTCTGCATTCTGTCCATCAACTGTTGTTTTTGCAATTGTCACCCCGTGTGGGACGGGTATGCCCAGACGTGGGTCCCGTGCTCTCCATGCCACTGGAATCAAGCTATCCTGGCTGAAGAGGGGTGAAACCCCGAAACCGGTCCTAGGATGCTTGTTTCCAGTCCAGGGAGGACCTGGCTTGGCAGTTCGGGCTGGACTGTTCCCATGAGGCACAGGGTCAAGACTGATTTGCATATGGCTGGGTTCAAACTGGAATGGCATGGTGAGCAAAAAAAACGATGGATTTACGCCCAGATCTCTGTACTGGGGTGAATGTATAACATTGTTCTGCATTCTGTCCATCAACTGTTGTTTTTGCAATTGTCACCCCGTGTGGGACGGGTATGCCCAGATGTGGTGCCCGTGATCTCCATGCCACTGGAATCAAGCTATCCTGGCTGAAGAGGGGTGAAACCCCGAAACGGGTCCTAGGATGCTTGTTTCCAGTCCAGGGAGGACCTGGCTTGGCAGTTCGGGCTGGACTGTTCCCATGAGGCACAGGGTCAAGACTGATTTGCATATGGCTGGGTTCAAACTGGAATGGCATGGTGAGAAAAAAACGATGGATTTAGGCCCAGATCTCTGTACTGGGGTGAATGTATGACATTGTTCTGCATTCTGTCCATCAACTGTTGTTTTTGCAATTGTCACCCCGTGTGGGACGGGTATGCCCAGACGTGGGTCCCGTGCTCTCCATGCCACTGGAATCAAGCTATCCTGGCTGAAGAGGGGTGAAACCCCGAAACCGGTCCTAGGATGCTTGTTTCCAGTCCAGGGAGGACCTGGCTTGACAGTTCGGGCTGGACTGTTCCCATGAGGCACAGGGTCAAGACTGATTTGCATATGGCTGGGTTCAAACTGGAATGGCATGGTGAGCAAAAAAACGATGGATTTAGGCCCAGATCTCTGTACTGGGGTGAATGTATGACATTGTTCTGCATTCTGTCCATCAACTGTTGTTTTTGCAATTGTCACCCCGTGTGGGACGGGTATGCCCAGACGTGGGTCCCGTGCTCTCCATGCCACTGGAATCAAGCTATCCTGGCTGAAGAGGGGTGAAACCCTGAAACCGGTCCTACGATGCTTGTTTACAGTCCAGGGAGGACCTGGCTTGGCAGTTCGGGCTGGACTGTTCCCATGAGGCATAGGGTCAAGACTGATTTGCATATGGCTGGGTTCAAACTGGAATGGCATGGTGAGCAAAAAAACGATGGATTTAGGCCCAGATCTCTGTACTGGGGTGAATGTATGACATTGTTCTGCATTCTGTCCATCAACTGTTGTTTTTGCAATTGTCACCCCGTGTGGGACGGGTATGCCCAGACGTGGGTCCCTTGCTCTCCATGCCACTGGAATCAAGCTATCCTGGCTGAAGAGGGGTGAAACCCCGAAACCGGTCCTAGGATGCTTGTTTCCAGTCCAGGGAGGACCTGGCTTGGCAGTTCGGGCTGGACTGTTCCCATGAGGCACAGGGTCAAGACTGATTTGCATATGGCTGGGTTCAAACTGGAATGGCATGGTGAGCAAAAAAACGATGGATTTAGGCCCAGATCTCTGTACTGGGGTGAATGTATGACATTGTTCTGCATTCTGTCCATCAACTGTTGTTTTTGCAATTGTCACCCCGTGTGGGACGGGTATGCCCAGACGTGGGTCCTGTGCTCTCCATGCCACTGGAATCAAGCTATCCTGGCTGAAGAGGGGTGAAACCCCGAAACCGGTCCTAGGATGCTTGTTTCCAGTCCAGGGAGGACCTGGCTTGGCAGTTCGGGCTGGACTGTTCCCATGAGGCACAGGGTCAAGACTGATTTGCATATGGCTGGGTTCAAACTGGAATGGCATGGTGAGCAAAAAAACGATGGATTTAGGCCCAGATCTCTGTACTGGGGTGATTGTATGACATTGTTCTGCATTCTGTCCATCAACTGTTGTTTTTGCAATTGTCACCCCGTGTGGGACGGGTATGCCCAGACGTGGGTCCCGTGCTCTCCATGTCACTGGAATCAAGCTATCCTGGCTGAAGAGGGGTGAAACCCCGAAACCGGTCCTAGGATGCTTGTTTCCAGTCCAGGGAGGACCTGGCTTGGCAGTTCGGGCTGGACTGTTCCCATGAGGCACAGGGTCAAGACTGATTTGCATATGGCTGGGTTCAAACTGGAATGGCATGGTGAGCAAAAAAACGATGGTTTTATGCCCAGATCTCTGTACTGGGGTGAATGTATGACATTGTTCTGCATTCTGTCCATCAACTGTTGTTTTTGCAATTGTCATCTCTTTACGGCAGCACAAGAACGGTTTTCGCCTCTGGACAATGTTATTTAAAGAACACGCATTTCTACATGTTGAAGCTGGTATTGCTTTGGTGTGGCACAGGAAACAACGTTAATTGACACCGCAAGGTGTCCCACCAGGGAACATAGATTGCATTTTAATGGTGTACTCTGGATTGAAACCTCCATTTCTATACATTGGATTGCCACTCATTGCCGTGCAGGAGTTTTGTGTTCTTCCTGGAGCTACTGCAGCATTGTATGTAATTCTGTTTCTGTGTACATACTGCCTTACCGTCTGCACTCTCATGTGCCAGGATGGTGCACCACGACCTCTTATATTCCTGCAGCATTATTGGAAAGTTACACGATGGCCTCATGCAGCCCCGCTGCATCATTTGAAAGCCACGTTGTACTTCCACTTGGACGTGCCTCCATTGTATGTGGTGTCACCCAGACTGGAGTTTGTACTATTTCACGTTTCTTTACTGAGCTTTTCTCATTGGTTGGAAACAGTCAAGTAGGTCAGTGGACAGAGCAATGATCATTTCTATTGGCTGCACATGGAGGAACCAGGAAGAAAGCATCATCCGGTTTTCTGCCTTAAGGAGCAAATTTGATCATTTGGGCACATCACAGCGACTCAAGGGTGCAAAGATTTGTTGTCCGTTTGCATCGTTATTATTTCTGAGATGCTTGGTTTTCATATTCATGTTACATGTTCTGAAGAAACCAGCTGGAATGTTTGCCAAAGTCCCAAGTTAAGCACCGACCGGGCCCAATACCCAATACACTGCTTGTATCCAACCTGTGCTCCATCGCGGTAGGCCATATTTTTCAACTTTGACCTAGTCTCGCACAACATAATGTCTGCGGTTGGAGGTTTGATCTTTTATGCACTAGCTTTTACATTAAGCTTTACAAATTCAGAACTTGGGATCTATTGGTTGGATTTTTGTCATTATGTGGTCAAATAATTTTTTTAAAGCTACTCTATTTTTCCAAATTGGTGTGGGATTTGTCTTGCGTTGTGTTTTCACTTTATTACTGTATGTGTACTGTTTACATACTTTACACATTGCCTCTAAGTTACGTCTGACTGCTTTTTGTGCGTTCCTACACAAAAGCAATTGAAATAGGTGATGGCACCTATTAACCCTTTTGTTTCGGTTTAGTGAATTAAAAGGTTTTAAATAAGGGGTGGCATGTTGTGTATGTCTATGCTGAAGTTACCTATAATGCCAGTTGCCATAAGTAATCTTTTTAGTGTGTGCAGGTGTTTATGAGAGTGGAAGTGCAGAAACGTTTGTTAATTTTGTTACTGCCATGTCACATTGAAATTGCAGCAAAACATATTGTTGTTTGTGTAATTGTATTTGTGTTATTGTACACACGATGGTCTGTGTTTTTGGGGATGCGTGTATGGTGAAAGAGACCCTTTTAATGAATTTGCTACCTGAGTACACAAGATGCCCTGTGTTTGGGGATGAAGTTCAATTTTCTGTAGTATCCTGTAGTGCAAGGATGAGTGAGAGTTGGAAGATACCCTTTGCCTATAGTTGTTATGCAAGAGTGTGGTTGGGAAAGACCATTTTTTGCTACCAGGTTGAAAGAGACCTTATTATGAAGTGACACCCTAGTACATTTTATGAATTTGCTACCTGAGTACACAATAAGCCCTCAGTTTGGGGATCAGTGTAGGGTGAATGATACCCTTTTCTCTGGTCATAAGATGCCCTGTGTTTAGGGATGAGTGTGAGGTTATAGATACCCTTTTCTCTGGTCATAAGATGCCCTGTGTTTTGAGGATGAGTGTGGGGTGAAAGAGACCTTTTTCTATGGGCACAAGATGCCCTGTTTTTCATGGATAAGTGTGGGTTGAAAGATACCTTTTACTTTGCCTACTATAGTGATGGTTGAAAGATACTCTTTTATTATGGGCAAGATGCTGTTGGGTTGTAAGTGACCCTTTGCCTACTTCTTCGATGAGGGTTGAAAGATAACCTTTATGTATTTTTATCATTTTCTAAGGGGGAAATGTGTTACATCCTGATTTAAATATAATGCATTCTCTCTCCCTAGGTTCCATGATACCTGCTGCTCAGCCAGCGTGTGTGTGATGTCATAGAATGTTTATGCATATCTGGAGAGATCCGTTGGAGGAAGTGGGCTGAGCAGCAGGATGCTGCTCCTGGTGGGGCACTGATATAAAACCTGTAGCCTGTAACTAAGACTATTACCTTCAAAAAAACGTCATAATATAACCTACATGACCTGTCTACTGAGGATCAATCTTTATTTGCAACACTTAGGGACATAAAAGGCTCCCACCATTTTGAACCTGGACACAGCCTGAGTGATTCTTGAACTGCAAAGTGTTGACCCTCTAGATCTGTGACCCTTGGTTGTGGTGTTAAAGATGCCCAGATGGCTAAAATCCAAAAATATTTAGAATAAAAATGCTCTGAGAACCAAGGGAAGATCAGGATAAACTTACTTGTCTATCCACCCAAGGTGCATTGCCAGTCGGCCTGACTTTTCAGTAGCTCTGCTACGTTCTCTGCAACAGCAGCAAGTCCTGTTTCACGGTCTATCGCCAAAGGGGTATCAGGAGTCCTGGAGCTCTTGTCAGCTACATGCACCAGATTCGTTATGCTGAAGATTTTTTACTTTTAAAAAAGAGACTAAGGCAGAAAATAGAAATCTTTACTGCGACTTTCTCCAGTGGCCCCCCCGACAACAACACCTTTTCCTCAGACACCGCCTGTAGCTTTGCCACGCTGAATTTTAGCTTCTAAGAACTTTTTCTTCAAAATGTCTTCTAAGTCCCAAGTTAAGCACCGACCGGGCCCAATAAACTCCTTGTATCCAACCTGCGCTCCATCACGGTAGGCCATATTTTTCAACTTTGACCTAGTCTCGCACAACATAATGTCTGCGGTTGGAGGTTTGATCTTTTATGCACTAGCTTTTACATTAAGTTTTACAAATTCAGAACTTGGGATCTATAGGTTGGATTTTTGTCATTATGTAGTAAAATAATTTTTTTAAAGCTACTCTATTTTTCCAAATTGTTTTGGGATTTGTCTTGCGTTGTGTTTTCACTTTATTACTGTATGTGTACTGCATACATACTTTACACATTGCCTCTAAGTTACGTCCGACTGCTTTCTGTGCATTCCTACAAAAAAGCAATTGAAAGAGGAGATTCCTCTTTCTAAGCATAAAGCAAAATACATCATGCCTAGAAAGAGGAAGCAATAAGGATAAATAAACATATTTCTCCTCGTTATGGCTCTCTGTGGTAAGAGTACAGATTTCACGCTATCCCGGCTATGTAAACCTTAGTAAATCTAGAACTGCATGAAATCATTGGGTACATGCACAGGAACACCCATGCTCCACCTATGGAATGCTTAACACTACGAAATGTAACACAATTCATCGATAGCTGCGGTGTTGCTACACATTTCTAGAAAGCCACACAAAGCCACGCGAACCAAACATTGCATGCCTAAATAAGCCTTTGCATTGCCCTGTGTCACCTTGCACTACGCACTGGCATCGCAAAAGCTTAGTCAATATGGGCCTCAATCTATATGCTGAAGATATCTCTGTGTAGCCACATCAAGGCTTGGAGTGCATGCATCTCAGATTTAAATAGTATGGTCAATCAAAAAAGGAATAACAAAAACATTTATTAAAGTACCACAGGGCTATTTAGTTAGTGATGTGAGCTTTGCAAAGGATCCATATGCTTGAACATGTCATGCAGTGTGGGTTCATCTGCGGGTCAGGCAAAATGTGAGAGAGTTAACCCCTTCGATGCTCATGACGAGCTGAGCTCGTCATGCTGCGCGGTGGGCGTGTGCGCATGTCGAGCTGAGCTCGTCACGACCACGCCCGCGATCGGAATGTCCAGCACCTGAGCGGAATTCCGTTCGCGGCAAAGGTGTTAAATACATTGTTATCTTCCTACGTCTGCACGCAGGCCATTTTAAGATGTGGTACATATATTTGCAGTTGTCTCCTACCTATCCCTTTGATAAACATTTTACATCGAATAGTTTAAGGCAAGATCTTCCTACTCTTTGCTAGTTGTTATTTGCAGAAGCTCTTGGGTATCCTCAAACATCACCTAAACTTTCAACGAAATCTAGAAATTAAAAAAAAATTGAACGCACTAAATAACATAGAATTGTGGGTAGTTCTAAAGTGATAGATATCAACTGAGCTGGGGATTTGTGAAATCAGAAACAAATTGAGCGCAATGGAAGCCTTGGCTGTACTGTAGTTTATGATGTGAGTGTGAGGAAATTGAAGCAATATTTAACATCAAAAGAGGGCAGCCAATAAGACATCACCCAATTTTAACCACGATGATCTGTAGAAACAGTGCAACACTTTTTGAATTGTAAAAATGCTCAGGCTCAAGATACTTGCACCTTTCTGAGATTTATTGGTATTGTCAATTAAATGCACTGGTGTTATCTGCGCTTGGCAAATGTATGAGGCGTGGTGTTCAATGTTTAAAAGCTATAGTCAATTTAAACATTGATTTCAAGTGCAATTTATTCTTCATAGCAGCCAACCGTAACTAAAGAGTAACATGAACATTTGCAAATAAAACTACAATACTCAAAAATGCAATTTGTATTAATAGCTACACATGCTTATGAAAGCACAGGTGTTCCATCAGGAGCCTTTATGTACTGTCCCAAATCAAAGTCCCTCCTCTTTCTTTCTGCTCCTAGCAGCCAGTTAAGTACTCCCTGCCTATTATACTTGTGATATTGTTAATTTCTTGTGAACATATTTTCATAGATATATCTTACATATTTCTTTATTTAGGTGAAAAATGCCAGGATACCCTCGTGGGTGGGTCTTGTGCTATAAAAATACACATACCATAACATAATATAAATTATTTAGTGCACTCTATTGATGAGTATCAAGAGGAAGTGTTTTGTCTCAGTCTGTGTGACTTTGAACCAGCAACACAAAAAGATCATAGGCGGAATACTGAACATTGTCAAACATTCACCCCAATCACATATCTTTGTTAAATCCGTTGTTTTGTTGCTCACCATGCCACCCCAGTTTGAACCCAGCCATATGCAAATCAGTCTTGACCCTGCTCACATTTGGCTCTCTCTGGGGCATCTAAACACGCCCACTTGCTCACCTCTAATTAGAGCATGTTGCTTTTCCCTCAGTCAGTAATGGACGCAGCACTAACTCCCGGTTTACTCTTTTTCGTCGCCACTGAGCTGCAGTCAAAGATTTCCTATCACGGTTGGCTTTTCTCATTTATTGATTTCATGGATCAGGAAAATAAACCAAATTGCTTGCAGTATTATTAAAACAAACCTACTTTTCTCCATAAACAAAGAACATTGACCTCAGAACTCTATAATAATGACTGAGCCTTCTCAAGTGTGCTCTTTTGATATGCATAAACAAGACATGGATGATAATGAAGAAATGTTTACTGAAAATTAAATACATTATATTACCATCTCAGTTAAATCAGCTGTTAATGCTGCTATGGATGCAATTGTGCATGATATTGGAAAGAATGTGAAAGATATCATTTTGGCCCAGATCCTACCTCCTTCATGTCAAATTCTGAAATAGATTGTACTACTGGCTCGTATGTGGTGGATTTTGCCACAAAAATCTATGACTTACCAGAGTTTTAAGCAACCTTGCAAGACCAAACATGGGAGCAATGAGATGTCGTCAGAGGAGAGAGCAAGTGGTTTCCACTCCTAGCTGGCACTGGCTGTGAAGCAAGCAAGAGACCCTCTTAAAAAGAAGAAAGTGCTGACATTCTCTAATTCATCAGGATGTTTCAGATAATGATACAGATTTCATAGATTTTTTGCCATATTCGAACACACGGTGATAGGCCCTTTTTTATTATTTGGGGCACTTGACGTTTAAACGTTCATAACTTTTTTTCAACAAAGATAATCGAGCCCAAATGTGTTTTCTTTCTCCCACTTGTTGATGATTTTAATGCTACCCAGAGTTAGGGGGCTCCGCTGGGGGGAACAGAGAAAATAGCCAAAATATGGCCATGTTACTTTAAAAATTAGGAAAAGGTGCTGTGCAAGAAAGCAAATGCTTTTTTTTTTTTAACAAATATAGCCTCAACAAAAGGCTTTCTGTGCCATGACTGTCATTTTCAGGAGCAAGAGGAGTTGTAAAAAATGTCATTTTAACAGTTTTTCCCCCCAAGTATTAGTCGATTTTTCCTACTTGTTTTTGGTTTCTTCCTACTTGAAGTTTGTGGTGGAAATAGCTGTAAAACCCATTGCTGAATCTGGAAATCTATACATTTCTGAAATTTAGACGTAATTTCAAAATCTTCAAGGGGTCATTTGGGTAGATAGCCCATGGTTTTCTCAAAGAAACTAATTTTTGAAATCAAAGAAATATTAAATATAGTTGGAAAAAATTAAATTAAAGTCAGTTCTATTTTCATCTGTAATTTTTGACCCAAAGGCTGAATACACCATTACACCAGTCAGATCCTTCTCATTGCAGGGGTATGAAGGGTATTTTAGTTGTCCATAAATAGACAATACTTAGAGCCAACCAATTTTTCATTGTTAACCGACTATGCATCAATTCATATGGTTTGAATCCCACACTTCTCCTGATAAAAACGGTAACCCAGTAGTGGGTTTGGCCTATTGCCCATGACAGGAACAGATGAAAGCTGTGACCATATGAAATCAATGTGGTATCATTGTGGTCTTCGCATGGTCCATGGGTTAGTCTTTTCTTGTGTGATGTAATAAGCTGCGCAAAACAAGTTGGGCACTGCTTTTATCAGGAAAAGTGTGGAAATGCGGGTTGGCATAATTTCCTTTTATTCCCCTCCCCCCAGATTACAGAATTTTCCCTCACAGAAAAGTTGAAAAAATGTGCAATTTTATCCATAGTTTGAGGTTTTCCAGGAATTCTGGGTAAGACAACATAGTGGAATCCACACAATCCACACCACCCTGGACTTTCCTGGGTCTCTAGTTTTCTGAAATGTCAAGGGTTTGTAGGGTGTCCCAGTTTTCGGCTCAACCAGCACCCGAAGAGTGTGGCCATTCATCATAGAAACTTAGAGAAAATTAAGATTTACTCCCTCTCTTGTGGCCAAGATGTCAAACTTATACCCCCAAAAATCTACATTTCCTTCTACTTGCCATGAGAATGGTTTAGGCCCCAAGGTAGCAGAAAGACTATTGGAGTTTTTAAGGGGTATGTTGTGGCCTGGTGTCAAGATGGGCCATCTCCCAGTCACTCCCTCATTTGGGAGGTAAGACTGCATGTACATTTTTAGGGGACAGCACAGCCAGCGGGGCTGGACCCCAAATGGCTACTTTGGTGGTTTTGTGGGTGGATCCCGACTTTGGGTTAACCGCCTGCAGCAATCCAGAAGAAAGGATCTACAAGGGAGAGGTACGGCGGAAAGCAACCTATTTTTATCAACTTACAATGCTTCAATTATTTAATTTTATATCATTTTAAAATGGAGTTGATTCTCCATCTCAGGGACTGCTTTCAACCGTTAGATTGATGGCCTGCCTGGACCTCAAAAATGCTTATTTTTCTTAATTTATCAACCTCGTCAAAGGTTTCTTTAATTTCAATTGGAAGAAAAACATTTTCAGTTCACAGCTCTTCCCTTCAGGCATTCATCTGCTATTTCATATTTTATCAAGCTTCTCAAATCAGTTATAACCCACTTATGAGCTCAGGGAACACACTTACTAATTTGTCTGGATCATATTCTTACAATGGCTCAGAACAAAGAGATCCTCATTTCACAATTACAAATATCCATCTTACTCTTAGAGAACCTGGGTGTTTTTAAAAAAAATCAATCCAAGTCTTTACTGAGACCAGATCAAACTGTAGAATTTCTAGGTTTCTTAATGAACTCAGTGTCCTGTACCCCTTATATCCCAAACACAAAACTAAATATTATCAGAAAAGAAGTTCTCCTTTTATTGATATTTATCCGCATATACCTTCAGCTTCTGGCTCGTATACTAGGAAGCCTAGCTTTTTTGATTGAGGCTTTGTTGCTGGTTCCTCATCATTACTGTGCTGTGCAGGATTGAAAAGTCACCGCAATTGGAACACCACAGCCCGTATCTGCATGGCATGGAATGTGCAGTCCATGCCGTGTAGGTACTGGGGGTGCATGCACACGGGGGGCACACATGTGCCACCCCTGCATGGATCCCCATGCACTGGGGCAACAGGGAGCCCTGTAGGGCCGCCTTTCTTTCCCCACCACCACACTTTTCATGGCAGGCTCACCGCCATGAAATGGCTGGCGGTGGGGAAAGTGGTTAATATGCTTGGCGATCCGCATCAGTACCATCAAGCATATTGCTTCCCCTCACCGCCTTGCAGCTGATCCCTGGCAGTTGCAGCGGTCCCATGGCAGTCCGACCGCCAAACTCGTAAACTGTTGGTCCGACCAGAGGTGCGGCGGTCCCCGAGCGCCACGCACCTCCACCGCGTCCCACCGTACTCGTAATCAGGCCTGAAGACCGGATTCCTCTAGATGTACAGACAAAACAGGAAGGAAGTGCTGGTAGAAAAACCTTTACACATGGAACAACAGAATGTTTTTCAATACCACCCCAGATTTTCAAATAGCATCAGACACACGTTTGTATAGGTGTGAAGCTTGTTGTGGAGAATACTCATCTAGAGTCTCCTTTGTCATGCAGACATTCAAAAACACCCCACTCAGTCCTGTTGAGAAAGACAATCGTACAGCATTAAAATATATCAATTGCCTTGGAGGCACCCCATCAAAAATTCTGTCAACACTGGAGAAGCAGTTTTGGGAATACTGTTCCCCAGGCTATGACAATAAGGTCGCAGACTGATATTCTTGCCATCTCACAAATTGTAAGTTCATATTCACATCTTTCAAAAATACAGGCAATGTGAGGTCCTCTCTCAGAAAATCTTTTTGCACCCAGACTCAATGCCCAACTTTCCCAATTTTTCAGTTGGTGACTGGATCTGCTAACTAGGAGGGCAGATGCATTTCTGCATCCATGAAACCAGAATAACCCTTAGGACTTTCCTCACTCATCGTAATATCCTGTGGCCTCTCAAACGTCAGGCAGGAATGAGGTCAGTTGGTAACAGTAACTCTGTTTTGGCCACCGCAAATATGGCTGCGAGACCTACAAATCTCAGTAGAGGTCATAATACTGCATCTCTATCTTTGAAACTTACTACACAATACGTCAGGCCTCTCTCAAGGTCTCATAATTTCAGTCAGTCTCAAGCTGATAACCTGGAAAATATCAGGCCAGCCTGGTCTGTTCTAGAACTTATGGAGAACACCTGGGCTTCAGCAACAGCAAAAGTCTGAGAGTCAGTATGGACTGATTGGTCTCTCTGGTGTTTGAGTTCAGGTACAAATTTTTTATCAGCGGATATTTTTGTTGTAGCCAATTGTTTGGGCCAATTAGGTTCTTCAGAATTGTCTTGAAAAGCCATTAATTCTCACAGGTCAGCTATATCACTACCTCTTTGACAAAGGGAGGGGAAACCAGTTTGAGAACATCTGTTGATCTGCTGATTGCTTCACAGACTTAGGATGAGTATTCCTCCTTCCACTAAATACACCATATTATGGAATTTTTACCTAGTTCAGAACATGTTTAGTTCTTGGCCTGATAACCAATATTTTTCAGTGCAAAATGTATTTTTTGGACTTTACACGGTACCAAGAAAATAGGACCAGCACAGGGCGTAAGCCAATCGTATAACTGTTAAAGAAGTTCTAGGCATAGGATTGCAACTAAAGCTCCCCAACTTCTGAAAACGCACAGGGGTCAATACAAAAAGCAATAACATCTCAGGCGATCCCAAGAAAGCCCTAATGGCCTCCCTCAATACAGTAATACACAAAAAACCCATCTTCCCTCACACCACCCTACCATGCCTCCTCAGCCCCTCCCGTGTCCCCACACAGTGCAACCAAAGGTTGTAGCCCCTAATCAGGAATGAGCAAAGAAAGTAACAACCCCCGGTCAAAGAGGGCTTGCCTATTTATTCTCACTGGTTCTTAGTGATAACCAATATTTAACACTGAAAGCTCTATCAGTTAGCCTCACAATGTTATTGCCCTTAGTATCTTGTAAGAGAGTTTGCGATGTAAGGACTTTGGATCTGTTAGCTAGACAGTTCACTTCTTCAGGAGTTTATTTCACAATTTCTAGAAGGACTAAAACCATATCTTCCTCTGTGGAGTATCCTGCTTTTCCAAATCATCCATAATGTTGCGTTGTTTGATGAATTTTAATTAAAAACGCCTGTTTTCAGAACGTATGCCACACAACTCCTATTGTCTTTAACTAAACTCCATTCTTCTGTTTCATCTGCAACATTAGCCACATCTGTTAGACGGATTATGTCCCAAGCTGCTAAAAATGTCTCAAATTTCAGAGCTCATTAATCCAGCAGTGTCACGGCCTCATAGGGCTTTTGGTTAGGAGCGTGGTTGGTGGACATTCTAAGAGTAGCACACTGGACTTCAGTCTTTGCTTTTAAAGCTTTTTACTGTTTTGCATGCATCATTATCAGTAATAAATGCACTTTAAACAAGCATATTAGCAGCCCCCGGTCTTGAAATGTGGATTCTCCAGGTTTTAATGTGGGAAAGTCCAAATTTTATTTTATAATGGAGATTTGCACTATCCCTCTAATGAATATTAGTATTGATTAAACACTATCAATATGATGTTGTTTCCCTCTCTAAAGAGGAGGGACTTTGAAAAGGGACAGTATTTATAGGTCCTTAATTAAACATCTGTACTTTCATGTGCATCTGCAGTTCTTATTACCCATTGGATATCTGGGTATTCTACTTTTATTTGCGAATATCTATGTTATACTTTGTTAATGTTTGGCTGCTGTGGAGAATAAAAATCAGAACGTGATGTATAAAAATTACCTCCTTGTCTTTAATAAAATTAGGACTATCCTACATCCGCATTACAGTTACAAACATGTCTCAAAGAGTGCTAAAATTGATTTGATCTACAATTGTCCCTCTATTTAGAAATGTGAACTATAGTAAGGAGAAATAGTTCAAATTATTAAAAAACAGCATGTCCCACAGACTTGCAACTAGATTAAGAACATTAGTTCATTTTGCTTTTCTTCATCAAAACTGTTGTTTTTAGGAAAATGTGCTGCTGTGCAGCTAAGTATGGCAGATGCTATCTAAGAGTGAGTGGTGTGAAAATTGCAGTAAACAAATTATTTATCTCTGACAGGTCATGTGGAGAGGGAAACCATTTCCAATTCAGCAGGGGGTATTTCAGGAGCATAGCCATGAACATTGTCCAATTATAATGAAATTTGTAAAATTTCCTGAGACTGTCGTTGGTGTTTTTCATGACCACAGTAAAAATATGGTTATTTGCATGAGTACATGATTTAGCTTCTGTCTTCGTGGCACGCGGCTAGTCACGTGATCTTAAGGCATTCAACTGTAATCAAAGCTTAAATGGCTTCACAACCATTTCACTACTGAAACTGTAGCAGACTTGTGTATTAAAAGGGCAATCAAAACAACAATACATGCAAAGTCAAGAGTAGCATGTAGGAGTTCACCGTACAAAGGGGAAAAGTATTACAACTTGTATTATTTACAGTGTGTTCTTTCTTAGGTTTTGATTGTTAGGGCTTGCAAGTGTTTAACTCATTTTATTGAGTACTTCCAGCATTGTTGCTTTTGTGTTATAACCAATAAAATAACAGTTAAAGTGAGAGGATGAACAAACAAAACAAATCAGAAACCATAGAGAGAGTGAATAGAAGTGGCGACTGCCACTTAACAGGGGTGGCGGGGTTAGGAACATGTAAAAAATATATATTTTTAAATAACTTACCAACATCCTGGCCATCGCTTCTCGGTCCTCTTCGGTCATCGACTCATAGGAGCAGGAAGCACACAGGCTTCCAGGTTCCCCTAAGAAATCACGACGCTGGTGTCACCAGCATGATAGCAGCGGTGTGATTGGTCTAAGTGCTGTGGTTCAGCGCTTGGACAGGGACTGGGAGCCTGTGCACGTTCTCCACCCAGCCTTTGCCATACAGCCAGATGGAGAACATGCTAAGTGCACATGACTGTTTGGCCGGCCCAAGACGGCCAGCCAAATAATCATGCACACTTAGAGAGTACCCACCACTCCTCCTCCTGCTCTTGCCAGCCCAGCCCCACCCGCACCAGTCAGTACGGAAAAATACAATGAGGATAATGTTGCATTATAATCATTTTGTTTTTCCTTTTTGAACTGCACACAGAGCAGTGGGGCAAAGCTCCTCCGCATTAGCGGAGGAGCCGCCTCTGGTGAAAAGTAGCTGCAGATCAAGAATGGTAGCTGGATAAGTCAGTTAATTATCTTTACCATTTTTCAAGCAAAAAAGATATCAGTCACAAAACAAAACAAATTGTGATTATGAACATTAATCTTGTTCATCTCCCAGACTATTTTATCTGGAGTCTCAGTTCACTCGAGATATTAGGAGATCAGGAGACTGATGCAGGCATATCAGTCAAACTATTTTACTTATTTCTTAGTGACAGTTAATTGAGACTTAACTATCTTAAACACTACTGTTATCAGCCTTCTGTGATAACTTCCTAGCATGCTCTAGTAATGCTCCAGTCAAAGAGCTAACTAGTTATGTGTCTGTCATGACCCTCTATCCTCATCACATGCTAACACAGCAATAGTCAGTCATACCACATGATCTCACCTGATGATCACGCACACCTTGCTGGTACCCTCCTGATGGCTCAATATTGGATGCAACCCATCATTTGAAACTTAACACATCAAAATTGACAGAGTTCCTCCAAATTACTCCTTTGCAGTCTGGTAATTCTAGTGAACTCATGTATTGACTTTTTGGGGCTGGAATCCATGGATAATAAACACATCAAAAACCCTATTTAACAGTTAATTGCAGAACAGGACCTAAAGGCCATAGTACAATCCCTTTTTCTCTGTCTTAACTACAGCAATTGCATTCCATCCGTAGAGGACACCTTACACTAAGCAGTTTGCATACCTTGCCTCACTGTATAACCAGTGACGAAGAACTTGATCACATGCGCAAAGTGCTTAATTTGTAAATGAAAGAGTGCTGGTGCCCAAAGCTCTTCTCTGAAACACGTGTGGAAGTTGAAACCTTTTACATACATTTTAACCTCTTAATAATATAGGAAGGCGCTTTTAACGTTAACATAGAAAATGTGTGTCAATACAGTGGTTATGGAAAATGTGCCTTTTAAACATGCCAAAAGAAAAGGTTGCTAATTTCTGCAGAAAGCTTCCATTTCTATTGTTCGTTCACTGCTAGGCCTCAAAATATTCTTATTATTTACTATCCCTTTAATAAAATATATGCTTTTTTGTAAAGGCTAACTTAACATTATAATTGTACTGCAAACCTTGACATCTTCGTGAAATGTGCTGTTGCTGCAAAATGTATTTCTATTCACCTCAAACCATACAATTTCATCATATTTTGAAAATTTACTCTGCCACATGCTTATAATGAACAAGTAAAGAAAATGCTTGCAATAGTTTGAATTCCATGATCTAACCAAGACATGCTAGATATTAATGTTTCATTTCATAGAGCAGACCATTGTTGCACATTGGGACACTGAACAGCTAACAGAGTAGGCTTGCAAACGTTTCTCATGAGAACCTTCCTAGATGTATCTTTTTGTAATACGTTGTAGTCACATTTGATTAACAGCATGTCGGCATTGACGTTTACCGTGGGAATCGAGGAAGAAGACTACAGACCATTGGAAGGCCACCTGTTTTTGCAAAATGTTTTGTGCTTTCTATATAGTACACGTTCCTAGCTAGAGAGTTAATCCATTCTATGCACTCCTTTCCTGCCATGCCCTTTAGCACTTAACTGTGCTATTTTCTTGCCTGAATTACTTTAAGCTACTGCTGACAGTGATCATTCATGTTTTCCTTACCTATGTGAGAAGATTTTCTGGGCCTCATTTATAAGGCTCCTTCTGCCCCCGTAACATCACTTTAGTGACGTTCCGTGGCGCAGGAGCCTGCTCCATATTTACGAGGCAGCACTAAGCCACTTTTTTTGGCTTAATGCTGCCTCATAAATATTGTTCCCTTTAACACAGTTTCTGCATTAAAGGGGCGTACAATAGGTGTTGCTGAGGGCGTTCCCGGCAACATCCATGGCTTTTTGACACTGCCCCAGATTTACGAGAAATCGTAAATCTGAGGTAGCGCCAAAAACGTATGCCTCCCCAGGTGAGGAGTAAGGGAGGCACGACGAGGAGAAATATCTTCATTTCTCCTCTTTTTTCCTTTTTCTATGTGTGCTGCCATAGAAAGAGAAAATGCCTCTAGTGATTGTTTTTGTGCAGGAAGGTTTCCCTTCCTGCCCAAAAATAATCATCCCTGCAACACATGCACCCTTTTACCATGGTGCAAAGGTGCCTGCATTGGCACACGGCAGCCCATTGTGCGCCGGCGCAGGGGAAAATGGCAGGAATGCGCCGTATCTGATAGATACTGTGCATTCCTGGCCTTTTCTTTTGCCATAGGGCAGCGCAGCAGGAAGGCCTACGGCACTGCCCTACGGCAAAACCTCATAAATGAGGCTCTCTATCTTTATGCTGATCATAGCTATTGTTGTAATTATTTTCTTTTATCGGATTGACGGTTGCTACTGCAGCTGTTAGTGAACTCAGCTGAATTACCGGAACTACTCTTTATGGGGAGTTCGACCTTTCTATAGCTATTATCTTACTGCTCCAAACATCTCTTGCTCTTTTCGAAAAGAACTCTTTATAGGTCCTTGCTAGGAGAGGTTAGGTCATTTAGATTAAGATAGGGACTAATTCCTTTATGGAACATGGTGTTATTTTGTATGCTGTCTCTAACCATACCTTTTGGTATTTTTGTAAACAGACTTATCTGACTAACTTAAATAAAACAACAAAATATCCAAACGTATTTCCTAATAAGAAATAAAGCTTTTAAACCTTCTTCAAACCTCTCATCATTGACTGAACATTAAATGCTATAAGTTGATGATTATGTCTAGAAATGTATTCAGGATGTGCTCCATTCTAACACAGTGGCAAAGATTTGTTGACCTGGAGAAGAAATTTGTGTGGAAAATGGATTCTCATTAAATAGGTTTTAAGGTGGAGTTTTTATGAGATTTCTGCGCTCGCAAATCTGGTAGCAGAGAATAGCTTTAACACCCTGAATGGAGTAATAAAATTACCCAGAAATATTATTTGACATTCCCTATTCCTGAATCTATTGTCTTGAACTTGAAAACTGGCTAAGCGGTAACTGAAGGTGGTTGTGGTTTTGAAGGTGCAAGCAGCCGCGGCCGCTGCAAGTAAGAGCGGTGGGGCCGGCTGGGGGGCATTTCGAGAGACGACCACAAGGGAAAAATAAATAATTAATTTTCCCTCGTGGTCGTCTCTCAAAATCTCCCCCTTGCCGGCCCCACATCCCCACCGCTCTCACCTGCAGCGGCCGCGGCTGGGTGCGAGTATTAGTGTGGCAAATGAGTTGTGGTTGTGATTGTGCTTTTCTTTTAGGCTGAATGTTTGATTAGAATGAGTGGGTAAGAAGAAATAGTTGATAAGTGGAAAAAGTATTTGAAGATTTCAGACTCCTTGTAGGCGAAAGATCCCAGGATAACATAATAATTGAAACTTGTTTGCAGAGATTTTGAGGTGTGGTGTGTGAGAAACCATCACCTACACCAGTGACATAGAGTTATTAGGGTGTTGTGACTGATTAACATTGATCAGTGTTAGTTTAACCTAATTGCGCAAACAGGGGAAACTGCATTGATTTGGGTGATTTCAAGCTGCTCGACATTTCACTTGCGATTGTTGAAAATATTCTTGAATGAGTGGGAAACATACATTTTTTGGTAGAGCAAACTAGAAGGTGTTTTAAACCTTGATAATTATAGTTGTGCTAGTACGAAAGAAAATTGTAAAGGAGGTTGAGATGATGCGAGGATTGAGGTTGTGCGTCATAGTGTTAAGTGCTGAGATTGGTCGGTTGGTGTTTTTCACGCTATGATTGGTTAGTGACGTTGCAGTGCCACTCTGGGATTGGATCTATAAAAGTGAACACTGAATTTGGATTTCTTATCAAGAAACTTTGAACACTAATAACTGGAATTCAATTGGTTTAACAGGAAATTGACATATGCGGAACAAAATCATAACATTCAGTTGAATCGTACTATTTCAAAACTGACCTGTCATTATGAAATGTTTTAAAGATTTTAAGAATTTGGTGAGAGGAGCCTCATGAGGGTATGCCTGCATGCACTATGACTACTGAGCATGGTTTAAGCACGTCTTTGGCTTCGCCAATGAAGTAGGATTACTGAGAAGGAGGGCGCCTTGAGATTTTCTAGATATGGGACATTTAAAACCAGGATTCTGGATCATTTGAAGGGAAAATTGTACAAAATGAAGCCACCACCTAGACCCATTCAATATGAAGCATTTAATGCTTGGGAAAAGGTTGCCAGGGAAAAAGAGAGGAAAAAATACCAGAGGAGGACTATTAGGGCAGTGAAAAACTATGTAAATGCCCGATGGGACAAAGAATAGTGTGGAAGAAGAAAACCCATTATAGAAGGGACTAGATTATATCCAGTCCTTACCTCAGAGGCTGCTAAGAAAGGAAAGCACAGGGATTCCTTCAAGGAAGAAGGGAATGAGTCAGATACTGATTCAGGAGATTAAATATTGAAACAAATGTTGACTTAGAGACTCCCACTACATGTGACCCCTGCAGAGCACAGTGAATCAGGCGCTAGTACTACTTTAATAGTGCCAACTGCTCCCGCACATCAAGGTCCAACCCCTACTGAACGACCCCTACAAATATTGCAGTTTACCACACCATTAATAGTTCAACCACAAGTTGCCATTCCAACTGTGACTACTACAGCTGCAGTGACCAGTATAACACCAGTACCTGTTAATAGTGCTCAATCTGTACCTAGGGTAGTAACACGTGCTCCTCCACTTATAGAGACAAGACCTGAGACTCAACTAGTTGCCGGAGGGTTGCCCACTTCTGGATTTGTCCCAACTTCTCAGAACTCACAGTTTGTTGCCTGCAAGCCACCACTAATGGTGCAAGCATTAATTGATGGAGGGATGTTAGTACTCACAGCCTCAATCTCACCAGAAGAAATAGTTGCGACTGAGGAGGGATATATTCCAGCCTGGTTTGATGAAACAGCAGGACCTAGTAAAGCAAAGAGTGCAGGAACACCAGAGAGATTAGAGGTTGAAAAAGAGAAGCCCTTAAATGTCTCACAACTGAAAGTTGAACTGGAGGAAATAAGGGGATGTTTGGAGTTTGAGCACATAGAAAAGTACCAAAGGAAAGAATTAATGTACCTGTGGAAAGAGGTTACAGAAGGGCAGTCTTAGCTCATGACAAATTAACTGAACTAGCTAAGAAATATAGGAAAGGACGAAATACAGAGGACTAACACAATGAGGTGAAATGAAGAAGACAAGGGGAGGGACTGGACAGGGTGGAATAAGCACAGTAAAGTGACGGGAACAGATAGATGATTATACTCAAGGAACCGGAACCTACCTAATGGGCCAGAGGCTGTGTAAGGGTGTTAGAGTAGAGTAATTCATGTTTACGCATTGTTTTATGTAAGTTAGCATTCGCGGCTCCATTTTCTATGTAAGCGCCATTTTGAGTCATAATCGAAACTAACCTTTTCTGGATTCCGAGAAAAGGCCTCTGTTAAGTTTTCCTTCCCCGAGGTTGGATTTTGCTTCACTAATGAATAGACTGTTATTATTAGTAGGCCTAGGCGTTAAATTCCGCTCCGCTCGCGGAATTTGCGGAATTTAGGCAATTTCGCGTTCCGCGGAGAACGCGAAATTGACAAAAATTCCACGATCCGCGGCGTAGCGGAATTATTTTCTTATTCACGCTTTAAAAATGCATTGTAGCGCGCGCGATAGCGACTTACCGGGATCACTGCGTTCGCCGACGCGTTTTCCTATCCGTTTGCATGCGCCACGAGATTTTGGTAGCCGGCCGCGCGATTCCGCAAGAGTGTGCGATCGCGAACACGTAATTCGCTGCGCCATCGTGCACCGCGAGAGAGATTGCGATCTCGAACACGTCTCGCGATCCCGAACACGCAAAATTTTCAATCTGGAGAAGAATAATATCTCAAGCAGCATAAAACCTTCTATAAAATGATGATTTGGATGAAAAAAACTCCTCAGATTGACATTTGGCTGTCCTTTTTTGTCAAATTTTTTTTGGGTGGGAGGGAGGAAGTGCCACAGAGTCTCCAACTTCCTGTTCCTGTCCAGCAGGCTCCTCCCAGTGCTTTTTCCATCTCCTGTTCATTTTTCATTTGGATTTGAGCTGGAAGGATCACTCTTTGTGTCTGCTGCATCATTATCATTGGATTTGAGGACTTTTGGATTTGAGATTTTACAAGTAAGTTGGTGTTGTTTTTTGTTTGATTGGGGCATTGCAGTTGCTGCAACTACAATTTTGGTACTTTTCATCATTTTTAAAAAAAAATAATAGTTGTGGGTAGTCAGTAGGCCCAGAGCTAGTCATGGGTGGGTGCATGATGAAACAACTGTTCCTTTGCTGTGTGTTGTATTTATTTATTTCAAACATCATTTAGGGCATGGATGGCATTGGATTGAATTGCAAAATGTGTATTTTTGGGTGTATTTCATTTTTTGGGTGTGTGTTAAATAAATGCCTTTGTTGTGTGTGGTGTGTTGCAGACCTTGTTTAGCCCTGTGGATTTTCGTTTTTGCATTTTATTGCATTACAGGCAAAGCAGTGTGGTTTAGCATGCATCCTTTGCCTGGCTATTATAGGCCTGTTTTCAGTACATTGTTTTCCAGGACTCCTGCTTGTTGCTTGTGATTTGTGAGTGTCCATGTGGCTGGTGGCCATTTCTGGTGGGAGTTATAAGTATGCTGCCTTTGCCATATAGGCCTGCATGTGTTTCCTTTGTGGCCTAGGCTTCTTGTTGTTGTGGGCCTGGCCATGAGGCTGGCGTCCATTTTGAAGCCAGACAGTGTGCTTTTTGCCATAGGCCTGCATTGTCTGTCTTCAGTTTCTTGTAGTTGTGGGCCTGGCCATGAGGCTGGCGGCCATTTTGAAGCCAGGCAGTGTGCGTTTTGCCATAGGCCTGCATTGTCTGTCTTCAGTTTCTTGTTGTTGTGGGCCTGGCCATGTGGCTGGTGGTCATTTTGAAGCCCGGTAGTGTGCTTTTATCCATAGGCCTGTAAGCTTGTGGCCTAGTCTGCCAACAGGCCTTTCATCCAGTAGGCTCAGAGGTAGTCAGGGGTGCATGAAACAACTGTTTCTGTGCGTTCTGTTGAATTTAAAATCATTTAGGGCATGGATGGCATTGGATTGAATTGAAAAATGTATATTTATGGGTGTATTTCAGTTTTTGGGTGTGTGTTAAATAAATGTCTTTGTTGTGTGTGGTGTGTTGTGTACCTTGCAGACCTTGTTTAGCCCTGTGGATTTTCGTTTTTGCATTGTATTGCATTACAAGCAAAGCAGTGTGGTTTAGCATGCAGCCTTTGCCTGGCTATTATAGGCCTGTTTTCAATACATTGTTTTCCAGACCTCCTGCTTGTTGCTTGTGATTTGTGAGTGTCCATTTGGCTGGTGGCCATTTCTGGTAGGAGTTATAAAGTGTGCTGCTTTTGCCATATAGGCCTGCATGGTTTTACTCTTGGCTTACTGCTTCCATCCATCCCCTTTGCCAGCTGCAGCTCCCTGAATGATGTGATGAGCAAATAGTTTAATGCCAAACAGGGTCCACTTCCATTACATTTGTATTTTTGTTGTTGTTCCTCTTCTTTCCTATCCTTCCTGAGAGTGTACACAGTATACCATGAAAGCCCTTGTTGACAAAGTCTCACAAATGGCTACACTAAGTTATACATTTTATTTGTTTGTTTGTACTAGTAGTAATTGAACCACAACAACAAATGCAACATTTCACTGATGTTCTTCTCCTGGCTTCTTTGCTTTTAGGTGCACAAAAAGACAGAGGAGGAGGTGTCATCATCACCCGTTGTACTGCCAGACAGAAGTCCTGCTGCGCACCACGTCACGTCCACGTGTGACCACAGACATCTCTGCAACTTGTGCACCTGCGTCCTGCTGACATCTGAAGAAGATGGCCCCAAAGAAAGGTACCAGGTCCTCCAGTACCAAGAAAGTTGCCAGTGAGAAGAAGGAATAGAAGAAGGAAGTGGCACTTTCCAAGACTGGTGTGCCGCCCGAATTTTTTTTGGGGAAAAAAAACTTACGCCTCCAGCAGCGGTGTCCGGCGGGGCCCAAGCTGGGAGCAGTACCTCCGCATCAGTGGGCCCAGCCCACCAACCTAGGCCCAAGGCCATGAGTGTGGCAGAGGTAGCCAGTCTACTAACGAGCAGTGATGTTGAAATGTCATTATCGCAAAGTAGTACCCAATCAACGCACTCGCAGACGGAAACTCAGCAGATAAGTGGGCAACAACAGCCGCAACAACAGCCGCAACTACAGCCGCAACCACAGCCGCAACCACAGCCGCAACCACAGCCGCAACCCCAGCCGGAACCACAGCCGGAACCACAGCCCCAACAACAGCCGGAACCACAGCCGCAACCACAGCCGCAACCACAGCCGCAACCACAGCCGGAACCACAGCCGGAACTACAGCCGCAACCACAGCCGGAACCACAGCCGCAACAACAGCCGCAACAACAGCCCACATTAGTAGTTGTTCCTCCTGAAGTAGGGGCAGTTCAGGAAATCAAGCTTTTTGCAGACGAAGAGGAGCAAGCCACTGTTTCTGAAGATCCATTGTCTTCCAGACCCCCAGCAAGGAAAAGGAGGGTTAGTCCATCAACTTCTTCTTCAAGCCCCGCTTCTGATGATCGAGATGCCAATTGGAAGCCACCAGCTCAGTCTGAGAGTGATGCACGCCACAAGACAAGGCTAGTGAAAAGGAAGGTTCCAGAAAGCCTTAGCGTTACGGAGGTAGATGTAGAAGAGGGGGGTGATGATGACGATCCAGTCATCATGAACATCACTCCCGGCCCAGAGGAGACGGAGACCAACATTATAAGACTATCCAAAATCGCTGCAAGGGATGTAGCACGGATACCACCAACACAGGTAACACCAACACGACCTCCAGCTTCCATATTTGCATTTGCAAAGGCCCGACAGGGA
Organism: Calotriton arnoldi; assembly: GCA_963921515.1. Taxonomy (NCBI): domain Eukaryota; kingdom Metazoa; phylum Chordata; class Amphibia; order Caudata; family Salamandridae; genus Calotriton; species Calotriton arnoldi. The sequence continues at coordinate 1,329,291 of CAWUFW010000920.1, read as the reverse complement.
CCTACATCCAGCTCAACCACCATCTCAGTAGGTAGTGGTACTGTAACTGCACAGAGTCAAATTCCAGGCACACCCTCCAGTTCATCTGGTATTGAAAGGAGCACCTCCAGCAGCGCCAAAAAGTTCTGCTCCCCAGTTTGGGACTTCTTTTTGGTTAGCAGTAAGGAGGAGAACATTGCTATAAGCTCAATTTGTCGACAAGCTGTTAGGCGGGGTAAGCTTGGTACAAACTATGGTACCGGAGGCCAAACAAGTCATCTCAAAAAACACCACATCATCCAGTGGGAGGCTCACCTACGTCGCTTACAAAAAAGTAAAACTGCACCCATTGCTGTTGGTGGGGATGAAGAAGTAGAAGAAGATATGTTCGCGGTGGAAGGTCAACAAGAGGGAGACATTTCTAGCCCTGTCCCCAGCACTGTAGTGGTACCGCCCACATCCTCAGCAACATCTCAGTGGCACCGTAGTAAGAAGAGTCAGACTCAGAGTCAGACTGAGACACCAAGGCAACCGAGTACTGCAATGAAAAGCAGTGCGTCGTTGAGCCTAACTGGGTTCAAGAAGACAGCTGCACCACAAAGGAAAATAATCCAGCCTACCATTGACAGCATGCTTAGGTCAGAGGGGCAGTACCAATGCAACCACCCAACGGCACGGTTGTACAATGCGAAGCTGGCAAAAATGTTAGCGCTGGACCTTCTCCCTTTTTCATTTGTGGAAGGGGTGGGTTTCCTTGAATTTGTGTCAGCCATCTGCCCTAAATGGAAGGTTCCCAGCCGGTGCTATTTTGCCAGAGTTGCTGTTCCAGCACTACATCACGATGTGTTGGAATTGGTTAGACAAGCTTTGCAGCAGAGTGCTGTTCACAATATCCACCTGACAACAGACATGTGGACCAGTTGCCAAGCCACTGATTACATGTGCATCACTGCACACTGGGTCTCTTTTGTGGGGGTTAGAGAAAAGCGATCTGAAGTAGGTGCTGTTGACACAGCTGAGATTTTTAATGCTACTCGGAAACATGCAACTGTAGCCATGTTCGCCATGGAGAAATCTCATACTGCTGCAAACATTTTGGAAGAGTTTAACAGCAAGGTCTTTGAATGGCTGCGCCCAAGAGGGCTTAAGATTGGTTTTGTTGCCACGGATAATGGCAGTAGTGTACTTAAGGCCATGGAGGTTGGTGCCTATTTCAGGGTCCTGTGTTTGGCACACTGCATTAACATTATAGTTCAAGACTTTCTGAAAAAAGAAGCCATAGTCAGCAACTTACTGACCACCTGCCGCAGAATATGCACTCATTTCAGCCATTCTTTTAAAGCCCGGAAGCAGCTGAGGATCATTCAACGTGACTATAGAATGCCAGTCAAAGCACTCATCCAGGAGGTGGCAACACGTTGGAACTCAACGTATTACATGCTTGACCGTCTGTTTGAGCAGTACAGACCAATCAATGAATATGTCATGCAAAGGACGGATGCTACTGTGAAAGGCATGACCCTTCAGATGGACCAATGGTGCCTAGTTAAATGCCTGACAGAGATGCTTCTTCCTTTCGAGGTCTTCACACGTGAAGTCAGCAAGGAGGACTGTACTATGGGCCAAGCTATCCCATTGTTGCACATGCTAGAGCAACAGCTGAAGGAGGTGTCTGAAGCGTACATAGGTGTGGAGGAAAAAAAAGAAGCATATGAGTTGGTGGAGAGCTTATCCTGTCGCTTAACTGAAAATGCAAGGGTGCAAACTAAGATTTTGTCACAAGAACATTACATTTCTGCCACAATTCTGGATCCACGGTACAAATCGCCACTGAACAGTAAGACATTACTTCCTTTTCAGAAGTGATGTTGCCCGGTACAAAACTTTGATAGCTGAGGCAGCCAGTAATTTTTTTTTTAGTAAATTGGAAAATGAACGGCTGGCAATTAAAGGCCCGCTACTCAAACCCACAACAAGTACTGCAGCAGGGCATCCGGCGTCAAGTTCAACTTCAGAGCCTGAGGGCAGTGCGTTTGGCTCACAGCTGTCACCAACACCAACACTATTGACAACAGCAAGAACCGGATCATCAGCCCCAGTAAAAACGGCACAGGATTGGTATTTACAGCAAGGACTTGCTAGGTCCAGTGCTGATGCAAAGAAGACAAAAGAGGCTGAACAAAGTGTAGCACCCCTGAACATTGAGCGGATGGTCCAGGTCTATCTGGATGACCCAACAGAGGTCTACATTGATCAAAACCCGTTGCGGTATTGGTATGGCAAAAGGGGCCAATGGCCAGTGCTCAGCAGGCTGGCGATAAACTATCTGGCTTGCCCTATCGCAAGTGTCTCTTCTGAACGTGTTTTCAGTGCTGCTGGTTCCATTGTAACAGTGAAAAGGACCAGTCTCTCGCCCAAAAACGTGGAGAGGTTAACCATGATCAAAATGAATCAGCAATTTATACCACCGGATTACACAATACATGAATCAATGCAGGAAGATGAGGACAGCGGCTCAGGTGACGGAAGTAGCGTGTTAGATGATGATTACCTACTTCTGGTTGAACCTCCAGAGTTTGAGGACGAGCTATACTTCCCTGATAACTAGGCTTCCACTTCTTACTGTCTTCCTCCCTTATTTACTTTTATTTGTGTGTCTGTCTTTCTGGTTGGGAAACTTCGAATCACAACAAATCCATCACCACCATCTTCTAGTCTTTTATTGCCATATATGAGTTTCAGCTGTCTGCATTTCAGTCCACTCCTCCGAGTCCTGCTCCTCCATCCTCCTGAATCGCCCTAAATCTATTGCCCTCAAGCCAGATGATGATTGGATGTAGCATAATAGAAGAAAAAAGAAAATCTTGCCTCGTTGAGTCCCTCCAAAAGAAGTGGAACATGATGATGACTACTATAGCTATCCTCCTTTCCGAGCCGAGAGAGAATGCCCATTAACTGAAGATGTGAAGGAACAGGTAATAAATGATGCCATGCATTGGACGCTGACTGAGTGATTTGTGTTGTTGTTGTTTGTTGTGCATGAAGTTAATTCATTGTGTACTATTATCTAATCTACACACTAAAAGTAACTCAAGGCAATGTTTGTTTACCTTCTTGTTTTTTAATAACAAATTTGTACTTCTACTGCAGGCCGATCCATTGCATTTTGAATATGGAAAGGGGACTCAATCTGTACACTGCACACTGAGTTGGACAACACCATGATGATGACCACAGTGACATAATATCTTCGCAGTCACTCAGTAGGATCCGAGATGATTGATGGAATAAGTCAGGGCGTTTCATGAGTGGCATAAAAGGTAAACAAGTCAACAACAACCACTACAGACCTACATGTCTGTGTAGTGGTGGAGTTGAGTGTGGTGGTATGCCTGACAGCGGTGCATTGATTTAGTCACTTAATTTTTAAAATGCTATGTTGCTGTATATGTGCTTTGTCTGCCTCTGTCAAAAAATGTACGCTAAATGGAGGATGGGTCACGGGTGCCGTGGGCCTGCTCTGTCCTGTTGTTGTTGGAGGTTAATGCTGGAAACAGACTAGAGTAGACATGATGTATCCATGCCGCCTCTGAAAGTGTTCTTGTTGCACTCCACCGTAATTTATGCATTTTTTTTCTACTTGATTTTTCAATATCCCTTTTGTTTTACCTTCTACAATTACAGGCCGGCCCTTACCCTGTGCTATACTGGGAAAAACATCTCACACTTACCTTACCAATGAATCTACATTTGCCAGGCAGGCAGTGGCGTCACCCAAGATTGATGGCCGGAGCGTCCATGGAAGGGAGGACCAAGAGGAATGCCGAGCTGCAACTCCCCATTTTGACCAGGATAACATACAGTAACAGTATCAAATTTCATCATCTTTTAAATAATTTCATTCATTTTTTGTCTTTAATCATTACTACGGTGTGTTGTTGTTATTATTATGTTTGCTCTCTGCTTATAATTCAAATTCATCCCTACAGCTATTTTTGAATTTTGTTTAACAGTAAGCCCGGTACAACAGAACAGAAACTGTATGTAATTCGGGTCTCTCTGAGGGCAGACAGGCAAGGCAAATTGCATAATATACTGCTGCCCTGTACTGTCTAATTGTCTAGCAGTAGTTAGTAAGTACAACTTATCATTAACCATCAAGTTATCATCATCATGCATGCATTTCCTTTTTCTCCCTTAACAGATTTATGGATATGGTCGTCTGCCAAGATTGTGTTTTGTTGTTTGTCCAGGCGTACTGTTTTTCTTTGTCAAACCTTTCCCCAAACCCCCCTTCCCAACCATTCATCAAACCCTAATCCTCTTCCCCCGGGCTGTGTGATTTATTGAGGTGTGACTAAATTAAATGTACACCAATAATTGATCACACGCTTGCTGGGGCGGATGTGGCGAAAGCAACACTAATTCAATTTCAAGGCAGGGTGAGGATCTTCTTCTGCTTGCCCACCCATGAGCAGTATATTTGCGAGGTAATTTTTTTACCAAAGGAACCTAATCCATCAGCATTAATTGCCAGCATCGATTGGATTTGTCATCCTACTACACACAGCACTAAAGGTTACGCTTCTGTCGAGTGTAGGCCTAGTCGAGTGACTCAAAACAACTACAGTTTGTAAATTGTTGTACTAGGCTATCCCCGCCACCATTATGTTTTATTTACTTCGTTCTACTACTCCTCCCAGACTCTCAGGCGACTGACTGTCTCATTTTCATTCTCATTTCATTTTCTACTGCCAGTGTCTACTACTACCACCACAGCCATGGCATCTCCATTCTCTTGGGAAACAAAACCATCATCGCCATGCACCCATCGCTGTGCCTAACTTAAACATCAATCCCAGGTAAGATAAGAAGTTTGGGGGAGGTATAATAATGGACTAGGAGGAGAGTCTGACAGTACTAGTAGGACAAGTCATTCAGTGAGGGGTACCGCATCTATCTGTTTGTGTGTTACAAAATCGGCAGATTATTAAATCCAAAACTGTGTGCGGCCCTGCAGCAGCAAGGAAACCATGTTTGTGACGTAAAACAGTAACCCCCCACACAAAACATTAACAACATATTGCTATGTTTAAGTAGAAATATAATTTAATACCCTAACAAAAATAAACTATGTAAAAAATCCTACAACACCCGACCCACCCCTCTCCCTAACCCCAACATTCCAAAACGATAAAGTCCAACCAATGTCCAAAATGTCTATAAACCCCAACGCAACGCCCAATTCCCACCCACCAAAAAAAAGGATTAAAAAAGGGGCAATGCAACAGGGTCAAGTTATTGGCGGGATCTTCGGCTTGGCTTCTCCAGGGCCTTTAGCCTCTTCTTCACCTCCTCTAACTGCTCCCCTAGACGCGCATTTCGGAGGAGCATGCAGCGCGCATATCCCCTGTAGTTGCATCCACAGGGGGGGCAGCAGTGCTGGATATTGAAGGGCGGTGGTGGGCGGCTGCCTGACCGTGGTGCCGTACCACTCGAGGGGACTGGCTGAGGCCCGGGGCATTGGAGGAGGCTGCAGCTGCTGCCGCCTCCTCCTCCTCCTCCGCCAGAGCCACCAGCCGCCGTTATTCCTGGCAGATGGCCTCCAGCTTCCGGCTCCAGACCATGGCTGCCAACTCCTTCCTGGATGGTTTTGCTTGTGCAGAAGTAGCTATATCAAGAAAGAAAAAAAAACTATTAACCAATACTATTAGCAAAACAGTAACACAAATTAATTCAACACATAATGGCACAGTAGCACTAGCAAGCACAGGACATAACAGTTGTGGTATCCTCCCACTTCCTCGGCCTCTAACATTTGTGGGAGTTTCTGGCATTATACTAGCACTATGTATGGACTCGAGTACACAGTACATCAGTCTTCTTCTTCTCTCTTGTTTTGCCAAATTAACGTAACTTTGTTGTAGCCGGCATGCCAGCTCAGTCAGCCTGCGCCCAAGACAAACATACTAGAGTCATGATGACGCAGACTCACGTTAGTTTTATTTACTACTGTCTGCAGGTGGGGAAGCTCGTATTTTTCTATTACGGGTGGCACTGGCCATACTCTGTTACATCAAGGGCAACTGCTTAATTTCACTTTCACCCTGCCCTGACTACTAGAAAAAGGCAGATGATATCTGATCCAATGATCATTGCTTATATGGGGTGACATGAGGTACTTTGTTTTGATTGATTGTGTAACCAGCCGATAGGCCACCCATGGCAGGCTGGCTGACCCAGTCTAAAAAAAATTAACATAGGTAGGGAGTTGTCCTCTGAGTCGGAGGAAGGCGTTTGATGATAACTACATACATACACAATATATAAGCTGTGCTTGCAAACTACTGTGAGTCAAGGGAGTATTCTGAAAATACAACTTATATTCTCCTCGGTGTAGGAGAGTAGGATCTGCCCACTTTTTGCTGATGCTTCACTGTTTTTCGACCTTAGTCTGGCTGGGGCCCTGCTAATCAGAACCCCAGCCTAGCTGCTTCCTCTCTAAAATGGTTCCCATGTGCCTTAGGCACATCTCTGATTGGAATCTGGAGTGCCCTTATAAGTCCCTAGTATATGGTATACTATGTACCCAGGGCATAGGTACCTCAGAGGCCTACCAGGGGCTGCAGCATGTATTGTGCCACCCCTGGAAGGCCATCCAAACTGACACCACAGGTCTGCTACTGCAGCCTGGGTAAGGTGGTGCATGCACCCCTTACTGTAATATAGGCTACCTATATCACTATATACCTACACACATATAAACCTATAAGTCACTCCTATGGCAGGCCTTATCAATCCTGAAGGCAGAGTGCGTGGTTCCTATGTGAGAGGGTGCCCCTGCATGAGCAGGGCCCCTCTGCAGCGTTCGGAGACCCTTCTCTGATGCTGTTTGTAGTGCAGCCTGACCATATACTCTTAAGCGCATTATAACCTCGCGTTAAATGCTAACTTTGGGATGGCTGCACGGAAACATGTCGTGTTTTGTGTCAAACATCTTGGAATACTACCCCCCCACCAGTTCTGGCGGTGGGGGTAGCATTCCACCCTTCTAGAGGGAAAGACATGTACACACCGGTATGCCCGGTACTGACTTTCCAAGCCCTGGCATCACAAAATGGATGCCGCTGCCACAGACACGAGTCTGGCCTCCTGCTGCTGACCAAAACTCCGGCAGGGGAGGCCTGGACAATAGGTTTCCTGTCCCAGGGAGGTGTGACCACCTCCCCAGACAGGATAGTGTGTATTGGGGCTGGGCGGGAGCACTCTCTGGTGCTTTGAAGTCCTGCACTGGGGGCACACTTGGTGTCCCTGTGCATACCCCAGTTCAAACCGGCTCAGGGGCTTCCAGCCCCTGCTCTGGTGCGAAACTGGACAAAGGGAAAGGGGTGTAACCACCCCTCTGCCCTGACCCTCCCATAGGTGGGGTCACAGAGTATGTCCAACCCCCTACCTTAGTATAAGTAAGGGAACCCAGTCCTTAGGACTTTAGATTTACCTGGACGAAACTCTGATACAGAATCCTGGACCTTCGATGCTCTACTTTAAGATTAGAGGACTGAAGAATCTCCCTTGGGGTCAAGGAGTGACTCCCCTGCTTGGCAGGCACCAAAGAAGCAATTGTCCGGTCTACATCGCCGAAGCTCCCGTTGGACACCGAAGTCTTTGCATCACCAGAGGTGGATTTCCAGACTTCCCCGAGGCTGCCCTGAGTCCCCAGCAAAGCTGAGGCCCGTAGCTGTCGTGGGTAATGTGGAACCATGACCCCTGGACACCAAACGCATTTGCAAGTGCATCCTCTTCTGGGTCTTCCACGAAGTCATGCTTTGGGCTCCAAGTAGCCCCAGCCTCCAGCACCAACTGCACCGAAGATCACTGGCCTCCACTCCACGAGTGTCCTGTGAGCCAGCTCCACGTGCACCGTCTCGAGGCTCCTTTGCAGTCGCTAGTCCGTTGGCTAGTAGGCCCTCCCGAGGGCCAATCTTTTTCTGCTTGGGCTCTCTGGTTGCTCCAGATGTGCCCTGACTTATCCTTGCTGGGTGAGTCTCCCAGACCTTGCTGGTCTGCAACATCATCCTTCTTTGCTTTGCACGAGACTTGCCGTTGCCAAGGTTTGTTGGGTCCAATCCGGTCGCCGACACCCCTGCAATCGACAGACGTTGTGGGATAGCTCGAATCCAGCTCCTGGTTGTCGTCGATGCCTCCTGGACCTCGTGGCTGAAGAGTCAAGACAACCATCAACCTACCTGAAGCACTCGACATCGGTGGGCATCTGCTCATCGCCTTCCTGGTCACTGGCTAGTGACCCAGACTCTGTCCCCTCTGCTTTCAGGTTCTTCAGATCTTCAATCCACCTTTGGATCCACCAGAACACTTTCGACTTGGTCGCCAGCAGCACTTTGCAGCAGATCGCCATAGAAAGCGACGACGAAACCCGACCCCGAAAGACACCTATGCACCCGGCTTCCCTGGGTGAGGTAACTCGAGTACTCCGGTGCTCCCGTGGGTATAGACACTAGAACAGCCTAGTTCTCAAAGGGTTTGCTCCAAGTCCTCCTCTAAGTGTCCCTTTTCTTTTAAATTCTAATCGCGACTTTCCCCATAGAAGTTAACGGTGGTTCGCGGTTGTGTTCATACACTGCACGCGTCCCCCGTGGGTCCCCTGTGTCACTGCCTTGGGTGGTTCCTTGTGGTCCAAGCACTTCTACAGGCTCTAGGCCTTGTGTCTAGCTCAGTCGTGCTTCTTATACCACTTTATTGGTATATGGTTTGGTACGCCCCTGGGGCTCAAACGTGTATTTGTGCTATTACTGTAGATAACTAACTCGTAACGTATGTACTTCGAACTCTAGCCTCATAAAGAGACTAGAGGGGTGTGTTTAGTAATAAATACATATATTTTGAATATATACCTGGTGTGGACCTCTTTCATTTGGTCACTCAAGAGATTATAGACTGGTAAAACAAGCTGCTTTACATTCCTTCAAGACTTAGCCTGAAGGCTGCTCTCCATAGCTACCACTAGGATAGCTTTCAATAAAGGTTGTCTTTAACCTATCTCCAATAAGGGGTTGTTTGGACTGGTGCAAGGTGACCACTATAATTAGTGGACAGCATATGCCAGGCCAACTTCTCACACTCGGCTTTGCTACTCTGGCGTGGTTTCTTTCACATTCTCTTCAAACTAACTCTTCATCCAGTGACAGTCTCTACCTATGCTATCTATGATGAATACCATCCAGGCATCCATCCATTCAAAGTAAACGTCTATCATTCTTCTTAATCTCTCAACAAACCTTAGTTTGTTTCACCAACAACAAACATTTATTCTTCTTTTTTTTTTAAACCACCACCCATGCGTCCTTTCCTTCCTTGCTTGCCTTGGCTTTGAGTTTGGCCCAAACACCACTGAGGAGTCTTGCTATCCTCCACCCATACAGTTTCACCCACCCAGGCAGGCATCTTTTCTTTTACCTTCCACCCATCCTTCAACCACCCATGCATCTGATTCCTATCAACTACCTATGCATGCATCCCACGTATCCTTCTCTGCCAGTCATAAATATTACATCTCACCCATCCTTCCTCCTTCCACCCTTCTTTCCCTTTTCGTTCAACACAACCATCAAGGTCATCTTATCTGACTTTTAGTCTTCTCCATAAAACTTTCGCAGCTGAGTTGAAGTCAGATAGAAGAGGCCATTGATTACTCAACTCCTGCCGCTAATGCTATTGCTAATGCTAAGTAAAGGGTGTCTTCTTCAACCGTTGTTCACAACAGCAACTTCTTACTAAGTCTCAACCGTACAGTGTACACCCTTGCAGCGAGTGTAATGTCAATAAGTAAGGAATATAACTTACCACCGCCCGCCACTGCTGCTGGCTCACCCCCTGCAGCTCCTGCAACTGCCTGTGCCGCATCTCCTGCTCCCTCCGAAATGGCCGCGTCGCCATCGCCGCTGGCCCCGGCACTGGTGGTCAATAGTACGCCTAAAAAAAACATTACACATTTTTTTAGATGCCATATACACCTCCCCCTATTTCTTCTTTTTCACTAGCAAGATTGAAAAAAAAGTTAATACATACATATACAACATACATCACTAGTACAAATCGGGTACTAGAGTACAGTAGACAGTAGTAGTGTTATATCATGGTCTCTAGGGTCATTCCAGTCTTTTCTAAGTTAGCCTGAGCCATGCAACCATTTTAGCTTTGTGTCTTTTATTTTTACGCACGTTACCTCGCAGCTTGTTGTGTAAGACGCCTTTGAGCCCACATGAGCTCATACTGCTACTGTCTGAGCGCTGCGTACAAGGTCTAAAAACAAGCCACTTTGTTATGGAGTTCTGGTGGTCAGTCCGTATTGCTTAGCCATAACATGCTACACTTTTTGGCACGACTGAGAAATGCTTGCAAAATACTAACGCGCACCATTTTTCTCATAATAGACGGAAGATTCCCTTCTACGTACCAGAGCTTTGCAGAGCTTATGATGTAACCAGTACTTCTAGGACGCTTCTTCTAAGGTGAGGGGTCCCCCAGAATTTGCTCAGAGATCTTCATTATTAATTTTATATAAACTATATTCCTACCAAGGGGAGGGTGGTTTTTCCACCACTGTTCAGTTATCATCATGATTGATTTCCCCTTTTGTCTTCTATGGACTTGTAGTTCTAACAATGTTTATTGTTTTAATCTTATGCATTTTACTGTTGGTGCTGGCTAGAGCTTGCTAGTTGAAAATAAACCTTTTGAACTTACATAGACTCTGTGATATTTGGTGTGGACTTACATGAGTGAGTGAGCGACAGGGTGTGCATTGCTTCCACGACTCTGAGAGGTCGGGAGTGTAGTGATTGTTATGTTCTGGGTTGTCTAATCATTGGGTATTTTCGGGGGGTTCGGGGAGCTAATGAGACACTATAGCTAGTCGGTCAGGGGATTGTGGGTGATGTGTGAAGAAGGTCCAACCCCCTATCACCAACGTCCTATTTTCTTGTGCATAGTTCTGTATGTGCAGAACCCCTACAACAGTAGTAGTATCTCCTATCCTATCAAAAATAGTAAAATATCTGGTTGGGCATTTTGTTGGTGGGAATTGTCGAAAAGCCTCAAGAATAAGAAGACTAGAAGAGGACAACCCAAAGGACGGGACTCAGTAGCTAGAGCGATTGGTGAATCTGAGTTTTATTTAAAACCTTTTAAATAATGAGTGGCCAACTGGGCACGCTTAGCTACAGACAGACTAATAGTAGTAGTACAGAGAGTCATAGCAGAGGCAGTTAGAGGCAGGGATAACAAGAATTTAGAAACAGATTGTGTAGATCGAAGAAGATTTTGTAAAATATAGATTTAGGAAATCTAAATAATAGTTCGGAAAAAATAAGGTGCAGTAAAAGTTAGGGAAGTATAATTATTAATATTAACAACAGGAGGACTTACTGGGGCCAGCAGCAGAGCCCTCGGTAGAGGAGTGGTCCTGCCCATCAGCTGCTCCGGCCAACTGCGACGACCCCGTCTTCTTGCCCCTGGGTGGTGATCATGAAAGATGTAAGAAAGAAAGAGACAAACATGGATGATTGGTGTGAAACAAATAAAATATTTTAAAAAACGCTCAAACATTTATGGAAACAACAATTGCAATAAAATTGACCTTTCTAATCTGGTCGACTAGTATTGCGGGATTCGCGGACCGTCTAGTTATTATTTATGAACACTAATCCAGTGTTCCAATCTGATTCCAGAATACTAACTAAGCCTAAGTACCACCTGACCGAGCCCACCTATTCCAGACGGGCCAATTGTTCACTAAGTCTGCATTTCCATTTATTTTAGTCCTCAAAAATGCATAGATGGAGGACACATGCATACATTTTTGCATACACCAAATTGTTGGTTGGTTGCTGCTGATGTTCTGCTAGTGATAAGCCTAGGCTATTACCACTCACTAAACAAACTACAAAAGGTTCTACTAAGGACTGGGGTAAGCAACACTCAGCAACATGTGACGTGACAGAGGATGCGTCACGCAGACCACTAAAAAATTACCTACTAATAATAAGTAACTAAACCTATCAATCCACCACTAGCTCTTCTTAGTGGCAGGAGCACAAAGGAAGGACTAGAGCCTCTCTAGCATTACCTAACTTAAGTTCTCTAAAGTAAACTCTTACATAATCAGGCCAAGCGAGCGCAAAGTTGCAAACAAGTAAGATTAGTAGCGCCGAGCACCTGTGTCATAACAATCACAGAAGATTTTTAAACGGAATTTACCTGCAATGTAAGCAGCAGCATTCTTGCTGTTCGGAAAAAATATATATTCGCAATATATAACAGAGCGCAGAAGAACACAAAGTAGTAATATTAAATAGCTACTCACCAAGCTCCGGGACCTCCACTCCTAGCAGGTCCAGCAGGTCCGGCTCCCGGTCCAGGATATCGGACCACCGGTGCCTCAGCTGGGTATCGGTGCGCAAGACACCAGAGCAGCGAAACACTGCCCGGCGCACCTTTCCCCACCTCTGGCTACGCTCCCGGAGCCCGTACCCGGACCCAGGCCTGCCGCCTGCTGCTAGGGTTAAGGGGAGGTGGCGCTGCACAAAAAAAACAAGTGTGGCCACCTCCGCCTCACCAAATAAGGCCCGTTCCTGCACCCCTTTTGGCCATAGATTCGAAACTTATCCTCTGTACTCCTTTGTTCAGCTACATCTGTCTGGAAAATTCCATTGTGGGCGTGTTTTCATTTGGTTCTGAATGTACATAATGTATCTTTATGTTTGCTGATGTCAGTCCCTCTGCAGCACTCCTAGCGATTGGGCAGACTGGGCTTCACTCTGAGTGTACCTGAAATAAACAGATATTGGTTTGTATTCTCTACTGTCTGACCGACTCTTCATTTGGTATGGAAGGCTGAGAGGTGGTCGTGAGTGACCCGAGTGGCCCTAATCGGGCCACTTCTTTCAGTTGGCGCCCAAACAGGAAACAGAGACTACTTCGTGGAGGTCGAGGCTATCGTTGGGTCGGACTGACGGTTCAGGGATCCCTGTACCTTAGCGTGTGCATACCACCGTGGCAGCTTTGGTCCTGAAGAAAGCCTCGCTAATTGGCATATTGAGGTTGAAACATGTAGACCGACCACTATCACTTATATCACCTGTGGATGCCATTGGTCAATCTAACCAAAAAAAGACATCCAATTCTCATTTTTATTCTTGCCTTACTATTCCAATATTAAAGTTTTCTAAGGATTAGTAAAGGCAATTTTAAACATTCACTGGTTCACTCACCTTGCACGAAAAAAACCCGCTCCGCTGTAATGAGGCATCGCAGTACACCCGAGAGGCATTCGGCCGCTCGGGTGGGAACCCCATGATGAAGCATGTCACCAACTAGGTTGGTGAGTGAGGGTTCTTTTAAGAAACAAGTGTTATTCCCTGTGCCTTGTTCGATATTAGAATTCGGAATTACTCTTCTGTTGATTAAGTATACCTATTATGTTTAGTACATTATGACACAACTATACGAGGGACAATGCCGAGTTACAGTGGCCGTTGACGGGCACTTTCAATGAACAACAGATTGGGTATTTACAGGAACAGTTGTTTAAGAGACGAAGTAGACAGTCTATGTTTGATTCCCTCAGAACGTGGCAGAAAGTAGCTAGGCAGAGACGATTGAAAATGGAAAAAGATGCATGGAAGGGGAAGATGCAGATACTGACTCAAAAAGCTGCAGCATATGATAGAGAGAAACAGGAGAAGGGAGTTGAATGTGAAGATAGGAGGTTTTGATTACATGTTGATAAATCGTATTTGGCTCAGGAAGAAACTGATACTTTTGTGAAGGAATTGTTAAACACCCGCCACCCGCCCCCATATTCCCCGCAAAGGATGTATCCCACTGTCCCTGTCCCATCACAGCCACCTGTTACAGCTGTTCCCACTGTCCCTGTATCCACTGCTGTTGTCTCGACGGCTGTGGCTTTGGCACCTGCTCCTCCTTCTTTGCCATCGCAGTCTGTGGCAACTGTGACTGTTAGCACACCAAGTACACCTATTGTCTCGGCATCCCTTTCTCCAGCTTTCTCACTCCCGGTGCACCCGCCTGCGACAATTCTACCTGGTGTTTCTGCTGTCTCTCCATCTTTGATGGTTCATTTCCCAGCATTATTGGGTGCTGAGACGCCGACGCGTGGATTTGAGGACAGGGATTTGACAAATGTTAGTGAGCGTATTGGTCCTTTTGTACGGTCTGCGGTGGGGGATGAAGAGAAGTAGGCAGTAGCTAATCAGGCTGCACAGTGGGGTCGTAATCCCGTCTACAGTGTGGAGGCTGTTTGGAGTGTGATGAAAGATTATGAGCCTTTTATACAGCAGCATGCTCTTAAACATATGTCCTCTACATTGATTGGCCTTTGGCAGCAACATTTTGGGGATGAAGCGCCACAAATTTTATTCGATATCAGAGACCGGGCGTATGCCATTGGTTTAGACCCAGGCCAAGTTTTTGGGAACATAACCACGTTAGTTGCCTATAGGGGCAGGTTGCATGACAAGAGTCCTACCACGGTATCTCAGTTTCCGATGGGGGAGGTTCATCCTATATATCGCCCAGAGATACCAGAGTTAACTGATCAGCATGGTAATGTCACTCGAGCGGGTGTAGCGGCCCGGTTTCAAGAACAATGGGTTTATACTCTGTGGAAAAGAAGTGAGGTTTTGTCTCTTAAGACTCATTTGCCCGATCCTAGAAAAAATAACACTGCTTATTATAAGGAACTGACTGAAGCTGCCTCTTCGACGGTAATGACTTTTGCTGAAATTGAAATGTTTTTTGGTCTTCTTGTTCCGGTTGATATTTGGAGGCAGGTTCATACTCAGGATCATGTTGCGGAGTTGGGTGGTACATGGGATCAAATCAAAGCATGGGATCAGGAAAGAAAGCCAGGTGATAAGCCCCGAGTAGAGATACTTGCTTTGCCAGGCCGCATTATTACATATATGCATTCTCTTATTCTGTTGAGGAAAGTAGATTGGGACAAGTTGACGGCTTGTCGACAAAAGAAAGATGAGAGTGTGTCTGTTTTTTTCACTCGGTTTGAGGATACGTTTCTGGATTACAGTGGGCAGGACCTGTCCATCGAGGGAGGTGTTCGGTTGTTTGTCAACAGGTTTGTTTCTAATTTACTTACCGAAATTGCAACTCATTTACAGGCTTCTGAAAGTACCTGGTCCACCTCTTCCCCCTCTGTTATCTTGAATATTGCTCAATATTATGAACATTTGGACAATGAGGAGAAAGAAAGGGCAGAGAAAAAGCATAAGGATTTAAAGACAAAGGTGTTGTTGCAACAAGCATTTAGAGGGAATGGTAGAGGACGTGGTGGTTCTGCCCAAAAGCTTCCATGCACTAGTAGGTAGCCGAATATGACGCATTTGGGGCTGACTCAGTGTGCGTATTGTAAGGAGGAGGGTCACTGGCGTAGCGAGTGTCCAGTGCTTTTGCAGAAGATGGCGGTCCCTAGAGGACGCGGTTCTCGTGGACGGTGTCGTGGAGCTGGTGGGGCTGATAGGGCTCAGAATGCTGCAGCCTCACAGGGTTGTTCTGATAATAATTATTTTGATGACCCTCGTGATGGGCAGTACTACCATGATGACTATGATATGGATGAAGTGACAGGGATGTCTTATAGCTAGGATTGCCAGGGACAGAGTGGGGGACCAGTTCTGATACTTGTTGACCAGCGTGGGTCTTATGTAACAGCGGAACTACAAGGTTCAACTAAGGAATTTTTGGTGGACACAGGTGTGACAAAAAGTTCTGTTTCTCGAAGCATGGTCCCTGGGGCAGCTCTGTCTGGCCATGATAATGTTTCGGTAGGTTTTTCAGGTGTACCGGTTGTAAGCCCCAATTCAAGACCCCTTGCATTGACTATTGGTCCTTTTACTGTGGATTCTCCATTTTTGTTGACATCTAATTGTGGTGAGAATTTGATGGGATTGGATTTATTGAAGAAATTACATGCCACTATTTATTGTTCCCCGGAAAGGTGTTTATATGATGATGGGCCCAAGTGTGAGTACTAAGCAGTGCCTGTCTCTTCCTCTTCCTGCTGAATTTGCACTCTGTGGGCGACAGGTGATACAGACTTAGGGCTGTTGCATATACCACCGGTTTTGATTCAGGTCAAAGAAAATGCTATTCTGCCTCGTATTCCCCAGTATAAAATACCACAGGCAGGAGAACGAGCCCTGTTACAAATTATTCAGGATTTGATCAAGAAAGGAGTAGTGGAAGAGACGTCTGCCAAAATTTGTAATAGTCCCATTCTTCCGATTCTTAAATGGGCGCCTTCAGGTTCCCCTGATGATCAAGAAGATGTTTATCGTATTATGATCGATTTGCGCGAAGTTAATAAAATAGTGGTTCATCAGTTTACAGTGGTCCCAGACATTACTACGCTTTTGACAATGATTCCTTCAACTGCTACATTCTTTTCTGTTATTGATTTGAAAAATGCGTTCTTCAGTATTCCTATTCATCCAGATAGTAGATATCTGTTTGGGTTTACCCTAGCTGGTAGGAGCTTTCGGTTCTGTCGAGCTCCTGAGGGCCACACAGAGAGTCCTAGTATTTATAGTCAGGCTTTAAAGAGTCAATTGGATTCCCTTTTGCTTCCCTCAGGTAATGTATTGGTGCAGTATGCTGATGACTTGCTCATTCCTTCTGATACCGAGCAGAGTTGTAAAGTACGGTTAAATTATTGTTGCATTTGGCTCATCATGGACATAAAGTTTCTCTTTCTAAATTTCAGTATTGTCGACAAGAGGTCACCTATTTAGGTCACCTACTGTCGAAGGAGGGTAGGAGGTTGACCCCTGACCACATCAGTACTATTATTAAAATGCCTATTCCACAGACTCAGAAAGATGTGCATGCTTTTATAGGTATCACTTCCTACTGTTGGCAGTGGATACCTAACTGTTCCCTACTAATCAAACCCTAGCTTGCCCTAACAATGAAAGAAGTGCATGAGTCTTTGCCTTAGATGCCTGAACGTCAGCAGTCTTTTCAGCAATTGAAAACTGCACTTTGTTCGGCTCCAGTACTTGGCACCCCTAACTACGGCAAACCGTTTGTTTTGTACGTCCATGAGATGGCTGGTTGTGCGCTTTCTGTTTTAACACAAAAATTTGGAGATAGCAATGGCTGTGTGCTTATTTCTCTGCTGTCCTTGATCCAGTTGCGAGAGCCCTCCCGAGTTGTCTAAGGGCAGTCGCAGCTGTGTCCACTTTGATCAGACAATCGGCTGGACTCGTGCTTGATACCGACCTCACAGTCATGGTACCCCATGCTCTGGATACACTTCTGAATAAGAGAAAGACACAGCACCTCACCAGTGCATGTCTTACTGGTTATGAATTGACATTGTTTGCTAAAAACATTACGATTAAGAGATCTGCTACTCTGAATCCAGCCACATTACTACTCCTCCCTTCTGAGAATGATGAAGGTGATAAACATGATTTCATCTTCCGGAAGGAAGAAGAGATGAAAGGACGGGTAGACTTGACTGATGTTCCCTTATCTGATCCGCAAGGGAAACTATATGGCGATGGCTCTTGTTTTAAATTACCAGATGGCACCACTACTGCTGCATATGCTATTGCCACACTGCGTACGGTGGTAGAGACATCCCGTGTTCCTTATCAGTCAGAACAAGCTGCTGAGCTAGCTGCCCTAATTCGAGCTTGTGAATTGAGTGAGGGATTGGTTGTCAATATCTATACTGACAGCCAGTATGCTTTCGGGATCGCACATAATTTTGGGCGACTCTGGGCACAGAGAGGGTTTCTTACTTCCCATGGTACCAAAATCCAACATGGGCATCTTATTCTGAGACTTTTATCTGCTTTGACACTCCCTTAGAAGTTGGCCATAGTAAAGTGTAGTGCCCACCTGAAGGTTACCGATGATGTAGGTAGGGGAAATGCTTTTGCAGATCAGACAGCTAAGGAGACGGCCCGGACAAAAATGAAAAGAATGTTTGTAGCAGGTCCGGCTAGGTGGGTGCCTGAGGTTGTCATATTTGAGGACACTCTTGAGAATGTAAAGGAGATACAAAGTGAGGACACAGTAGAAGAGTTAGCGGTGTGGCAGGAAAGTACAGCACAATTGAATGATGAGGGATGTTGGATTGATAAGTCAGGGAAGCAAAGATGGATGTTGGCAGATGCATATATTCTTACTGTAGTCACAATGGCCCATGGTCCAACTCACATCAGTGCTAAGGGTATCTGTAAACTGTTAGACCCCGTGTGGCAGAATGATAACATCTCCAAGACAGCCGCACACTTAGTGAAGTACTGTATGGTGTGCATGATGCACAATCCTGGAAAGGGTACTCTTACACCGCCTGGTAATTTTGCACCCCCTACTTTCCCTTTTGAAGTCCTTCAGATGGACTATATAGAATTAGAGAGATGCAATAATTTGAAGTATGTTTTGGTGGTTGTATGTGCATCCAGTAAATGGGTTGAGGCTTATCCCACTAAAGATAATACAGCCATTACGACTGCGAAGGTACTCCTGAAGGAGTTCTTTCCTCGTTTCGGTTTGCCCCGATTGATTTGGAGTGATAACGGAAGTCATTTTAATGCAAAAGTGATTCAATTAATTTGTGATGGTTTGCACATGAAGCAAAAGTTCCATGCTTCCAATCATCCACAGTCAGCAGGTTTGGTTGGGAAGTACAATGGTACTCTCAAGCTCAAACTGGCAAAAATTCAGGAGACCACAGGGTTAAAGTGGCCAGATGCTCTACCGTTAGCTCTTTTATCAACAAGAACGACTGCACATTCTGGAACAGGATTGTTACTGTACGAGGTTGTGTTTGGACGCCCGGCAAATGTCTGGGGCGTCCCACGACCTCGGCGGTTCTCTGATATTGAGTACCCATTGTTGATCGATTATCTTGCCAGTTAACTGAAAGTTTGCGTTCTATTCACCAACAGGTCCGGGAAGCCCTGCCAGCTACACCAGAGGGGCCCGGACACAACATTCAGCCTGAGGACTTTATCCTAGTCAAGAATTTTCAGAGGAAGAAAAGTTTGGAGCCGTGATGGAAGGGACCAGAGCAGGTCCTCTTAGCCACACGCACTGCAGTCAAGGTCGCTGGCCGTAAGAACTGGATTCATGCGACTCACTGTCGCAGAATCCCTTTGCCCTACGACTAGGCCTGGGCGGTAAAATCCGCTCCGCTCGCGGAATTTGCGTAATTTTGGCAATTCCGAGTTCCGAGGAGAACGCGAATTGCCGAAAATTCCTTGTTCGCACTTTCAAAATGCGTGTTCACGCACGCGTAGCGACTTACCAAGATCCCTGCGTTCGCTGACGAGTTTTCCTATCTGGCCGCGCGATCTCACGAGAGTGTGCGATCGCGAACACGTCATTCGGACGCTCCATCGGACATCCGCGTTCATGAACAGGAAACACGCATCGCGAACGGGCGGGACAAGTGAAACAAGATGGCCGCGCCAATTGGCGACCGCATGGGCAAATTCGCAAGATATTTCCCCCGAGCACGCAAACAGCATCCCCGAACAGGAAAAACGCATCGCGAACGGGCGGAACAAGCAATTCTGCGTGCTCGCGGAATTCTGCGTAGCTTGCAGAGATTTTTTACATCTTTGCGGAACTTTGCGTAATGCGACTACGCAAATTCCGCCTACCCCTACCTACGACCAGTGGGTGAAGGATGGAGTAGGGGACATTGAGTGCGAGACAGTGCCTCGGTTTGTCCCTTTCAGCGACGCCAAGTTGACCTGGACGCAAATGGACGAGGAAAATGACGTTGTGCTGAATGCAGCTGTTCTTCCGTAAATATGAGCTATCCAGGAGCCTCTTTTCATTGACCCTTCGGTGCCTGGAGTCACTAGGTACAATTTGCGCCCTCTGCTGGGTGACGGTGCACTAAAAGATAAGAAAGATTAGTTAGGGATGGACTGTGTAAGTCAGGGTGTACTTTGCTAATAGTACCTCCGGAGTTGGTTTAAGGTGATGAGAGTTTTGAGCACTGTTTGAACATTGAACAGTATAGATCAAAGTATACCTTGGAGGCATATTATCCTGGTCGACGTGGGATGCAAGCTTAGGACAGAGCAAGCTCCAATGCCAGTGCTCAAGAGCGCCAACGTATTGATGAACAATAGAAGCCTGTAGCAGTGAGGCTCTGACGGACACTGGGAACTTGTGTATTTCTTTGCACTTTGCCCCCCCTTTTATTTTTCCATTATTCATCATGTATCCGTTTGGCAGACTGGTTGCTGAGGAGGAGCCGCCAGTGATTCCCCCTGTTTACACACATGTATTTTGGTCCACAAGGAGAAAAGTTATATGTGCTGTTCTTGTGATTTTGTTGATATTGATTTTGGGTGGGGTATCATGGGTTTTGGAACCTGATCAAAGAGTACCTTTACATAGTAAGGATAAGGTTGGTCCTCAAGTCCGAAAGAAAAGGACAGTCCCAAGCAATGTGTTTCTAGATCAGAGGTCTTCAAACTTTTTGATACCGAGACCCCCTTGTCAAATGTTTTTAGGCATAAGGACCCCCTTCTGACAAAAATTTCTAGAACCTGGTACTCCTCATCATAGAAAACTATTGATAACCATAAACGCCCCCAATTACTACAGCAAATAATTTTTATAGTGGGGAAATAATATTAAACAGTGTTTAGCAAACCAAAGGTCAGTGAGCGTGGGGGTGTAGTCAAAGGTGTAGCTAAAAACAAAGGGCCCTTGACGCAGAGTAAGGCAGTGCAGTGACTTGCGCTACTATGTCTTACTCCATATCTATGAGGCCATGCAAAGCCATGCAGGGTGACTTTGCACAGCCTCATAGGTATGGTTGAGACGCTTGCGCCGCCGGAGCGTCAAAAAAAGTGATGCTCAGTCGATGAAAGCCTCTCATAAATAAGCCACAAAATATTCTGTACGATTTTAGGTCTTTCATTATCAGGTATCTACATATAAAATAATCAGCAGCGTAAATCAAAACTACATTTAAAAAGTTGTTACTCAGTGGGAAATGTACTGTAGTACATTATGAAACCTCTATTAGTTAATGCACTGCAGAGGTCTGTGTGTAACCAGAGAGCCACAGAATTAAATCTTGGTTGGTGCAGTGGAGAATAGTGATTTGTATTTTTAGTGCTACGAGGTCACAGCCTATGACAGAAAGCACTGTAAATATGTAAGTCATTACTTTATACTTGCATTACACACAGTGTAAGATAGA
Organism: Calotriton arnoldi; assembly: GCA_963921515.1. NCBI lineage: Eukaryota > Metazoa > Chordata > Amphibia > Caudata > Salamandridae > Calotriton > Calotriton arnoldi. The sequence continues at coordinate 1,308,014 of CAWUFW010000920.1, read as the reverse complement.
GTGCTGCAAAACAGGCAAATAGTTTTACAATAAAATGGTGCTTCCAAAATGTAGATTTTAATATTACCAGAGCGTATGTAATGCAATTTTATTTTTTACATAACTGTACCTTCAACACACCTTTAGGGGTACTAGGGGCTGTGTAAATACAGTTAAAATTAAAAGCATGCACTTCACAGCTCAGTTATTAATCTTTGCACTACCACTCAAAAAAGCAAATCTTTGTCATCACAAAGCTTGGAGTGATTTTATCAATTAAAGCCAGCACCAGCTCCCAAGCACCCTTTACACTTGCAGATTAACTGAAAGGCACATTTGCATTTCACTCAGGCAAGCCAGGACCCTGACACCAAAACGTTTCACAGCACAAGAGACTCAATTGATGGAACTTTAGCTGATAATTATCTAAATTAGCCATCCCAGGACTGCTGTCTTTATCCAAAACGAAAGCAAACGTTTTGGATTGCAGGCACAAGTGAAGCTGGGGAATGCGCGACCCCCTTCCCAGGCCTCCACGGCACCCCCTGGGGGTCGCGCCCCACAGATTGAAGAGCTCTGTTCTAGATACACACAAGAGGTCCTTTGGAGAAGGGACTGCTTGTTACCCTACTGAATCTGTCACTAGTCTATGGACAGCATATCCGCTGTCAATTGTTAATTTACTTATACTCGACCCCCTGACTTCATAGGAGTGCAAGGAGTATTTGGGTTTGGTTATCCAGGTCCTTGTCTATATCATAGAAAGCCATGAGGCAAAGGTTATCCAGGGTGTGATAATAACACTTACGCCTAGATGCCTTAGGGTATTAGTTGCGCTATATAAATAAATAAAATAAATAAATAAATAATTTCTATATGGAAAAACAGAATGTCACTTTGGTAGGTTACCACTATAAGGAGTTGACAGTTCCCCGTGAAGCTGGTTATTACCCTGCATGTTGTCCAATTGTCAATTTTACTGACCTCATATTGTATGTCAATTGTTCAGGAATAGTAGTGCGTAAGGGCACATACTCTTTGGTAAGTCCAAAGGACCCCAGTACCATAGGGTGGAATTCCCGATATTCTGCTGTGGACTATGATAGACCGATTTATGCACACCCAGGCTTTTACTTTCTGTTTAATGGGACGTATTCTAATATATTCATAATGGTACGAATGATTTGTCACTTAGGATGGTGCTGCCCTTGGGTGTACCTTGCAAACATGCAAAGCCTAAAGTAAGATGGGTGAAAAGAACTTTGACCAAAGAATTTTGCGAAGGAGTGACAGATCTCGAAGTCAATAATTATAGTAACGGTACTACTTTTGGATACATTCTTTCCTCCATAATTACATTTGGTGGTACTGCTATGGCCAAGGGTGAGAAAGCTAGAGAATACTTTGGATGTAAGCTGCAAATATTATCTAACTCCACAGTAACAGCTTTGCGTGACATCACCACCCAAATGGAAAGTATGCGAATATATTCCGAGCAGACTAGATATGCAGTCGATTTCATCCTAGCTAAGAGTGGTGGTGTGTGCACGGTAGTAGGAGACCAGTGTGTAGTCGAGATAACAAATATGGAAAAGAATATAACACAACACATTTTAGACATCTTAGAAAATGTTAAAGGAATGGAAAGTGGGAACTGGAGTTGGTCTCTTTTTGGCAGCTGGGGTTGGATCCTTGAAAAGGTGATTTATTTAATTGTGATCTTGGTCTCTTGCTGTGTTCTTGTTCAATGCCTTCCCTTCTGTTGTTCTTATTGCACCACCCTTCTCACTCCTAAGAGGAAAATATTGATTCATGACACCAATGCTACAATTATGATCCAGAAATAAATAGACAACCTCATGCAGATAGATGAGGGCATTTTTGAGACTTCTTCCCTCCTTACCATTTCCCTTCCTGATGCTGAAAGTATGGAGTATTCCTAAAAAGGTTACTTATGTTTTTATTGATTTATGTCTTCATTGCTATTATTAGAAAATGTTTAGCTCATGCTAAAAGGAGGGTCTGTTAGGGTAGAGTAATACATGTTTGCGCATTGTTTTACGTAAGTTAGCATTCGCAGCGCCATGTTCTATGTAAGCGCCATTTTGAGCCATAATCAAAACTAACTTTTTGTGGATTCTGAGAAAAGGCCTCTGTTAAGTTTCCCTTCCCCGAGGTTGGGTTTTGCTTCACTAATGAGTAGACTGTTATTAGCGCATACCTTTCCAGCTAGATAGAGGCCTTCTCCCACTTGTCTAGTGGCGGGCCCGGGCAGAACGACATTGAGTAGGAGATAGTGTGTGCCCAGCCTTAGAATCAAAACTTATCCTCTGTACCCCTTTGTTCAGCTACATCTGTCTGGAAAATTCCATTGTCGGCGTTTTTTCATTTGGTTCTGAATGTACATAATGTATCTTTATGTTTGCTGATGTCAGTGCCTCTGCAGCACTACTAGCGACTGGGCAGACTGGGCTCCACTCTGACTGTACCTGAAATAAACAGATATTGGTTTGTATTCTCTACTGTCTGACCGACTCTTCATTTGGTATGGAAGGCTAAGAGGTGGTTGTGAGTGACTCGGGTGGCCCTAATCGGGCCACTTCCTTTAAGGGGGGGAGGTAGAGAACGGGGAATCATATTGACCTGTATTTGTTTTGTACTGCTATGCACTGTTATACCTAATTAAATAAAAAGAATAAAAAAAAATAAAAAAAAAAATATAGGAAAGATCTTACAAAAAATGTGCATCTACACAGAAGCTATAGGGTTCAATTGGATAACCCAACATTCGAGATTATGAGGATTACAGGACTGTGTTTGCATATTATAAAATTGGTCAAGTACATCCGCAGGTGGAGTGAGTATGGAAAATTAGAAACCAAATGGGCTAAGAAACATGGGAAGAAAAAGAGAGAAGAAGCTTTTACAGGAAAGCAAGATGAAGGAAATGCGGGAGAAGTGACAGTTTATCCACTTCACAGGAGTAACGTATGTACATGTTCCTTGGAGTCATGGTGATCTGGCAGCATTCACAAACAATTTTCTCAAAGTGAGAGACAAGCCGATACAGTGGTATGCCCAAGTAGAAAGGTTCATAAAGATTAAAAAGGTTTTGTGGACTAATTTGAATACGTTTTTTGACATTGTAGTGCTTGCTGATTTATGGGCTGAATGTAAGACTGCAGCACAATGGCCTAGAGAGGAACCAGCAAGAGCTGGGACAAATGTGCCATCTCCTACGGTGAGGGAGAAATATGAGGCAGTTATTACCTTTTTGAAAGGCAGCGTATCCATGAAAGATATGAACTGGCTCAAAATTAAAAGAACCACACAGGAGCCAAAGGGGACTGTACAAGAGTATGAGAGATTGTTTCAGATATTTCAGCAGCACATCGGACATGAATATCCTGAGGAGAAGGAAGTGGGGATTTTCGCATCCCAGTTTGTTTTAGGGCTGAAGCAAGAGATCTGTATGCACATAACTCAAAACATGATCTGCTGGCAAAGTAAGGCACTCGACGAAGTCCTGAGATATGCAAAATACTGTAGAGATGAGTTAGACAGGAAGCAGAAAAGGATAAAAGAAAAATTTATGTTAGCACACACGAAGCAGGCTCAGAAAGGTTTTCAGAACCCTTCTTCAAGGAAACATGTAGGGAGTTGCTGTGCCAGTCTGGTTTTCAGGGAAATCAAGAAAGAGTGAATATGTCACAAGGTAGAGGTGGAGGTGTTCCTGTGGGTACAGGATCTGAATCAGATATTACTGCTATGAAAAAGATTACAGCTAGTCACATCTATCATAGAATTGGGTATTGGAAGAAGGAATAGGAGCAAGACCTCTGACCTCCTGGTCAGGGTAACCGCTGTCCCCTCGCACAGCTCTGTCCTTAAGGCACTGCCCCCAGCGCCTTCTGGTCTCCAGGTAGGTGTTCCTGGCCCTCCTCCACCCACAGGGTCCTGCCTGCGACTCATCCCTGGTGGTCCAGTGGGAGAGCCTTGCTCTTCTGCTGGTCCACTCCGTCTGCCTTTTCTGTCTTTTTCTGTTTTTCTTTTGTTGTTCAGTTTTTCTGTTGTTGTTCTGTTTTTTCCGCTGTTCTGTTTTTTGTCTGTTTTCTGCTTATTTGTCTGGTTTTTGCTTATCCTCGGTGCCTGGTTTGTGCCCCTCTTGTGTGCCTGGTTTTGACATTTTTTCTTGCCGCTGCTGCCCCCGCGGCCCCTCCCCCCTGCCTGTTCCCGCTCCCCCCTCCCAGCTGCTCTACCTCCCCCGACCCCTACTTAATGGCGGCCACTGAGCGACAGGGCGAGCAAGACCTCTAACCTCCTGGTCAGGGTAACCACTCTCCCCTCGTGCAGCTCCATCCTTAAAGCACTGCCCCCAGTGCCTTCTGGTCTCCAGGTAGGTGTTCGAGGCCCTCCTCTACCCGCAGGCTCCTGCCTGCACCTCATCCCTGGTGGTCCAATGGGAGAGCCTTGCTCTTCTGCTGGTCCGCTCCCTCTGCCTGTTCTGTCTTTTTCTGTTTTTCTGTTGTTGTTCTGTTTTTTTCAGTTTTTTCCGCTGTTCTGCTTTTTGTCTGTTTTCTGCTTATTTGTCTGCTTTCTGCTTATTTGTCTGTTTTTTGCTTATTCTCCCCTCCACCCCCTGCCTGTTCCCGCTCCCGCCTTCCAGCTGCTCTCCCTCCCCTCTGACCCCTTCTTAATGGCGGTCGCTGCGCAGCAGAAGCGTGCAGCGGGCGTGCCACTCAGTGCGCCAAAGGCAAGCCCGTCTGCGCCCATCCGCGACCCGACAACAACCAGCGCCAGGGACCCTGGATCTCCGACCCCCCGCCGATACGACTCAGGAACCCTCCATGCACTCAACCCGGGATGCAACACCAATTGCCAGCTCTCGATGCCGAGCACCACCCAAGGCCCGTTCTCCTGCCGACATTGCTGCGACACCTTCACCCACCTCCGGACCCTGACAACTACCGCCACCCCACCTGACGCCAGCGCACCCAAACCCTGAGCTGCAGCCTCCTCAACATACGCTCCCTGCACAGACAAGCAGGAGAAATCTGGAACCTCGTCAACACCCGCTCGCCCGACGTCGCCTTCCTCACAGAGACCTGGACCAACTCCAGCTCTGGACCTGACATCGCAACCGCCGTCCCCAATGGGTACAAGATCCAGAGGAAAGACCGCCCCAACCACCCTGGAGGAGGCCTCATCATCATCCACAAAAGCTCCCTCCTACTGACAACCTCCATCTTGAACGACTCCTTGCCCCCTATGGAACACATCCACTTCCAAATCCAGGTCAACCCACATCGTGCTCCACGCCCTCGCCTCCATGTACTACGTACTGCTCGGAGACCTGAATTTCCACCTTGACAACCTCAGCCAACCCGACTCCACCGCCCTCCTAGACAACCTCACCAACATCGGACAGAAGCAACTTGTCACCACCCCCACCCACAAAGTGGGACACACCCTCGACCCCTTCTTCGCTGGAGGAAACAACATTACCTTCAGTCACACCACGCAACCCCTCTGGACAGACCACCACTGAGTCCACTTCTCCTTCTCGAAACCCACCGCACACAAGCCAACACCACGCTCCCATGCAGAAACTGGAGCAAGATCACCGAAGAGCACCACACCTGAGCCATCCTCCCCCCACCACGACCAACGCCAACTCTGCAGCCAACGAACTCCACAAATGGATCGCTGATTGCGCCAAAATGCTCGCAACCCTCCAGAACTCCGCCAGACAACACACCACGAAAGCCACCTGGTTCACCATGGCCCTCTAAGTGTCCAAGCGCTTGTGCCGATGACTTGAGGAAGCATGGAGGAACAGCAAAACCCTGGAAGCACACACCGCCTACAGGACCGCCACGACAGCACACCACCAACTCATCAGGTCTACAAAGAGGAACTTCATCAAGGACAGAATCCTCTCCAACTCCATACAAGAATTCACCAGACCCCTCAGCGAAACCTCCGTCGTCCCTCCCTCCCAGGACCTCTGCAACAAACTCAGCTCCTTCTTCCACCACAAGATCATGGCGCTCTATGACAATTTCGACGAACATGACCAAGGCACCGATCCAACACCTTCCACCAGCAGCACCACTCAGCCGACTATCCTCGCCTGCACCCCTGTCACCACAGAAGACACCACAAAGACCATGAAGAGCACCCACTCCGGGGCACCCCCTGACCCCTGCCCGCTGCACATCTTCCACAGGGCCGCCTCTGCCATTCAACCAGAACTACGACGGACAATGAACTGCACCCTCAAAACAGGCATGTTCCCTGATGACTGGAAACACGTGGAAGTCAAACTCCTCCTCAGAAAGCCCTCCGCAGATGCAACGGACCTCAAGAACTACAGGCCCATCTCTCTCCTCCCCTTTGCCGCCAAAGTCACGTAGAAGACCGTCAACGTCCAGCTAATGAACTTCAAAGAATCCAACAACATCCTCAACACTTCTCAATCCGGCTTCCGCAGCAACCACAGCACCGAGACTGCCCTCCTAGACACTACGGACGACATCCGCACTCTCCTCGATCAAAACCACACTGCAGCCCTCATCCTACTAGACCTCTCAGCAGCCTTCAACACCGTCTCCCACCGCACACTAGCCGGCAGACTCCACGACTCCGGCATACAGGGAACTGCCTTAGACTGGATCCGCTCCTTCCTCGCTGGCTGAACACAAAGAATAAGACTCCCGCCCTTCCTCTCCAAACCCACAGAGATAAGATGTGGTGTACCCAAGGATCCTTCCTCAGTCCCACGCGCTTCAACATCTACATGGCCCCCTTCGCAACCATCGTCAGAAATCATGGACTCAGCATTGTATCCTACGCTGACGACACCCAGCTCATCCTCTCCCTCACCAAGGAACCCAACATCACCAGGCACAATTTCCAGGAAGGAATGAAGGATGTCACATCCTGGATGAGCAGCAGCTGCCTGAAGCTCAACTCAGAGAAAATGGAAGTCCTCATCCTCGGATCCACCCCCTCCATGTGGGACAACACCTGGTGGCCCCCTGCCCTCAGAAACCCTCTCACGCCCTCGGACCACGCCCGCAACCTCGGCATCATACTCGACTCCTCCCTCACCATGAATCGACAGATCAACGCCATATCCTCCACATGCTTCAACACCCTCCACATACTCCGCAAGACCTTCAAATGGATCCCCCTGAATCCAGGAAGACCGTCACCCATGCACTCATCACCGGGAAACATTGTTTACAACGTAGGCATTACAACGCAGTGCCTTTACAATGCAACCATTACAACGCAGGTATACTTACATCGCATGATTTTACAACTCATGCCATTATTACGCATATATAGGTACAACGCATGCTTTTACAATGCATTGGTAAGTATTGTATGATAAGTGTTTGTTATATTTTTAGATAATGCATGTTAAATAATTTAAGTAATATTTATTTATAAAATATAATAATTTATTTATAGTTAATTAGTTTTTATATATTTATATTGTTATTTAAGTGTTAATATGTTTGTTAATAATAATATATAATTTATGGAATAGTTATAAGTTTTGAGTATATTAATACTCAGGTATTAATATTAATGCTACTGTTATAATTATTATGGAAACATTTACAGAAAATGTATTTTTAAATATAAGATTAAAAAAATTATAATACTCAGGTATTAATGTTGATGGTAAATATTTAATTTTGATGATAATTATTTACTTAATTTTAAGGTTTAGGTTAAAATTATTAGTAAATTAATACTCAGGTATAAATAATGTTTATAAGTATTTATTTGTCTTGTAAAAACTTAAAGAAAGTATTATTAAAAACTAATTAAATATTAATCAATATTTTAAATAAAAAAAGTACATAGAGAAAAATAAAGTTAATGTTAGGTTTAAATACTAATATTGTTAATAGTAAATTGTGATTAATGATATATATATATATATATTTTAATGTAAAGTATATGGAATTAATTATTAATAAATGTAAAAAAATAATACATATATATATAAAAAGTTTAAATTTAAAAATCATTATTTGGCATTTTCTCTTTTTATTAAAGGTAAATAAACATGTACAAAGAAATAGGAAACAGGTAATTTCTTTTTAGAGTTATTTATTGTTAATTTAACATTTTTAAAATCATTGTAATAAATTCAGAAAAATATATAGAAAAATAGAGTATATATTAACACATTTTATTAAAATAGTTTTGTATTTTATTATGTAGAGTAACATTTTATAATACATTTTTTAATAAGTTTCTCACGCTTTTCCATTGTTTTCAATGAGAGAAAATGTCCTTTTTTCATTTTTACTAAAACATATGACGTCGATGCGTAGACGTAAGTTTCATAATTACGGAGATCGTCGCTGGAGAGAACAGAAGCAAGGGAGAGCTGTGTTAAGGTAAGATACATTTACATTCTTAAAATACATAGGGGCCGATTCCGATTCAGGCTGGAAAACGTACCGACCGACTCGGTACGGGAATTTAGTCCGACCGACACGTACCGGCGCTGCCCGATCCGCGTAGTACGATGCATGGCATGTGAATTACGACAGACTCGTACGGAACACAAGCCGAACGACCGAACCGCACAGAAACCAGCTATCCGGCCGGAAAACCACGCGAATCGAACCGACCGACACGCACCAGGAATAAACCCGACAGAAACGTACCCGCGAACTCCGACCCGTGCAGTACGATGCAATGCGTGTAAAACCAGACCGAGTCGCACGGAGCTCAAGCCGTACGACCGACACGCATACAAAACAGGGAGCCGAAGCAACCCAATACTCCGCGACCGACGCGTACGCCGCACATGAAACACAGCAGAAACACAGCTTGAAAGACTCGGAGAAGCTCGCACGAGCCAACTGCAGCGTCCTACTCGGTCAGAAGAACGTCTCCCACATGCCTAAAAACTACAAAGGAAAAAAAAGGGCCAAACAAGCAATGACAAAGTCAATAAATACAGGGGGAAAAAAACATGGAACAAAGACACACCCACAACTCCACCCATATAAAGGCCACAAATCCCTACCATGATCCTTTGCAAATTCAAATGACCTGCCAGCACAGAACACCATCAGACAGCAACCACAGACACACCCATAACTCATCCATCACACAAACCACACACCATTAGCACCTCCCAAATAGCACCCTCACATACACCCAGCAAAACCTACACTCACCCACCCTCACTTGCACACACACACACACATCAATCCCCACCACCACCCATCACCATGCCCCCAAAGAAGAATCCAAAGTTCCTAGACAGTGAATTGGAAGTCCTGGTAGATGAAATCCTCAGGGTAGAGCCACAGTTGTTTGGTACATTGGTCCAACAGACCCCCATGTCGCAGAAAACCAAGATGTGGGAGAGGATCGTCGACAGGGTGAACACACAATCACCATGTTTGTGCACAAAGGAAGACATCCAGAACAGGTGGTATGATGTGCGCAGGAGGGTCAAGGTGCTACTCAAGAAGGATTACGCCTTGAGTCATCGCACCGGCAGTGGCCCTCCTGCCAAACCAGTATACCTCAGGCCCTGGGAGGAGAAGGTGCAGGCCATCCTACCACCAGAGAGCGTACATGGACTATCAAACATCCCAGAGCCTGGTGAGTACACAACCAATATACCCAATATTGTGTGACAATACACACACATCACTGTCAAGGGGATAGTGAAACCATGCACCGTTAGCAAAGCCACAGTAACCAAAACATAATCATCCCAAGATGTGTATGTTAGTCAGACAAACACAATACCTGCCATCTCATAGTGATATGTAACTGTGTCATGACATGTACAAACCTAACAACAAATAGAGCAAGGCAGTGGCACAAATCTAACCAACAAACACTGTCAGACATTTTGCCACCACTAGAACACCACCTCACAGGGAAGCTCACTGAAAGGAAGGAATTATGTGTATGCTGGTGAAGTCAGTGTAGCCAATAGCATGATGGGAGTTGTAGTCACAGATATTGGTCAACCTCACAATTGGCCCATCAACACCACTCTGAACCATGCTCACATCACAGGGAGTGGAAAAGAACTGACAATATGGCTGACACTGGGTACTGCTGTGGGGAGCACAAGGCCCTGCTGGGAACTGTGCACCACCAACAGCAGGACACCACTGACTGACATCCTAAAAGCCAACTTGCACTCCCTGCAATGGAAGCACGTTCCATGGTGGGATATCTGGCTGGGTGGGAAGGAGGACTGACAGCACTGACCATAATTACCAGCAGCTTTTCTCACACACACCCTTAACACAAACTCCACACAACTCACCTGGGAGAATGCATTGCCTCACACTCTAATTAAATATCCCACAAAGAACCACCACCCTGGGTTATGCTGTGTGACGCACAGGGATACTTTTGGGACTTGTAGCCAAACTAACGCCAGGACAACACTGTCAGCCATCCTGTCAGCACAGGCACACTACCCCACAGGGAAGCAGAGTCAAAAGGAAGGAAGTATGGGCAAGCTGGGAAGGGGGGTGTAGGCAATAGCATGATGGGAGTGGAAGTCACAGCTCAACATCCCCCACCCACATGTCCCAGCAAGCTCACACTGAAGCATGCACACCTCACAGGGAGTGAAAAGCCACTTCTAAGAAGTCTGACACTGGCCTCAGCTGTGGGGAGCACAAGGCCCTGCTGGGAACTGGGCACCAACAAACAACAGGACCACACTGTCAACCATCTTGCCATTGCTGTCACACTCACACACAGTGAAGTCCACTCAAAAGGAAGGAAGTATGGGCATGCTGGGAAGGGGGGTGTAGGCAATAGCATGATGGGAGTGGTAGTCACAGCTCAACATATCCCACCCACATAGCCCAGCAAGCTCACACTGAAGCATGCACACCTCACAGGGAGTGAAAAGCCACCTCAAAGATGTCTGACACTGGCCTCAGCTGTGGGGAACACAAGACCCTGCTGGGAACTGGGCACCAACAAACAACAGGACCACACTGTCAGCCATCTTGCCATTGCTGTCACACTCACACACAGTGAAGTCCACTCAAAAGGAAGGAAGTATGGGCATGCTGGGAAGGGGGGTGTAGGCAATAGCATGATGGGAGTGGTAGTCACAGCTCAACATCCCCCACCCACATGGCCCAGCAAGCTCACACTGAAGCATGCACACCTCACAGGGAGTGAAAAGCCACTTCTAAGATGTCTGACACTGGCCTCAGCTGTGGGGAGCACAAGGCCCTGCTGGGAACTGGGCACCAACAAACAACAGGACCACTCTGTCAGCCATCTTGCCATTGCTGTCACACTCACACACAGTGAAGTCCACTCAAAAGGAAGGAAGTATGGGCATGCTGGGAAGGGGGGTGTAGTTAATAGCATGATGGGAGTGGTAGTCACAGCTCAACATCCCCCACCCACATGGCCCAGCAAGCTCACACTGAAGCATGCACACCTCACAGGGAGTGAAAAGCCACCTCAAAGATGTCTGACACTGGCCTCAGCTGTGGGGAGCATAAGGCCCTGCTGGGAACTGGGCACCAACCAACAGCAGGACACCACTGCCTAACATCCTCTAAGCCAACTTGCACTCCCTGCAATGGAAGCACGTTCCATGGTGGGATATCTGGCTGGGTGGGAAGGAGGACTGACAGCTCTGACCATAGTTACCAGCAGCTTTTCTCACACACCCCCTTAACACAAACTCCACACAACTCACCTGGGAGAAAGCATTGCCTCACAATCTAATTAATATCCCACAAAGAACCACCACACTGGGTTATGCTGTGTGAAGCACAGTGACACTTTTGAGACTTGTAGCCAAACAAACGCCAGGACAACACTGTCAGCCATCCTGTCAGCACAGGCACACTACCCCACAGGGAAGCAGAGTCAAAAGGAAGGAAGTATGGGCATGCTGGGAAGGGAGGTGTAGGCAATAGCATGATGGGAGTGGTAGTCACAGCTCAACATCCCCCACCCACATGGCCCAGCAAGCTCACACTGAAGCATGCACACCTCACAGGGAGTGAAAATCCACTTCAAAGATGTCTGACAATGGTGCTCTGTTGTGGGGAGTACCAGGCCCTGCTGGGAACTGGGCACCAACCAACAGCAGGACACCACTGACTGACATCCTGAGAGTTAACCTGCACCCACTGCAAGGGTGTCATGCTTCATGGTGGGATAACTTGGCTGGGGGGAGAAGGAGGGCCGGATGTCAACCAAATACCACCAATGCTGGTCATGCACACACCTCAACATTCACATTGAAATGCTTCAGGTTGGCAGGACAATGTGCTACACCAATATCAACCTCTGACTGTGACAACTTAGGACAATGCAATGTACAGGCCCGCATCCAGAGGTACAGTCACAACTGTCAGATGTTTGAACCATTGATGACTGTAGAAACATAACATACATTGTGTGTCTCTTCCAAAAACAGGTGATGATGGGGACACAGCAGCAGATGATGAGGAGTCCCTGTCCCAGGCTCCGGGGGCCCCTGAGCTCTCTGGTGTGGAACAGCCTCTGCCCTCCTCGGATGGCGAAGACCTACCTGGCCCCTCCTGTGTGAGTCATCATGCAGCACCAGCAGGACCACCATCTGCACCCCCTGCACCCACTCCTCCAACATCTGCCAACACACAGACCACCCCCGCCAACACGGACAGACCAAGGACACTCAATGACAACAGCACAGGGACCCCGGCCCACCATGAAGCAATGGACAACAACCCCAGTACCAACCCCCAAGGGGGCCTAGGCTCACCTGTGCGTGCCACCGCAGGTCCCGCACATGTGGCCAGGGGTGGTGGGAAGCGTGGTAGGCAGAGGTCGCTGTTTGCAGAGGGGTCTGGACTGCATGATGACCCACAACTGGTACGCATTGCTGTTGCGTACCAGAATAGCACCAGAGAGGTCAGCCAGGTAGTGGGGATCCTCAAGGACAATCAACAGCAGCAGGCTGCCCATCATGCCCGCTTGGACTCCCACATGTCCCGTGTGGAGACACACATGTCTCGCATGGAGTCCAAGTGGGACACATTGGAAGAACTGACAGCGGTGCAGAGGAACATATTGACATGCCTCCGCCAGATTAGCACCAACATGGCCACACCTCCCTGTGTGCCCACAACATCTGGTGCCGCTACAACTGCAACTGCCACAGGGAGGGAGGATGACTCTGGTGGAGAGTCCTCTGCACCGCAGCGGCCTGCACGTGAGGGTCCCCCCCCGAAAGAAGAGGGGTTGTCCGAGGAAGGAAAACTGAGAGGCCGATGGCCATGTACATCCCCCAGGAACCCAACACCTGTTCTGGAAATTCCCCTTTGTGTGCAAACTGTTCACCCTGTCGAATGCAACCCAACTCTCCCACATGACATGGGGAGTTCAAGTTGGACCAATGTATCAGATGACTGTGGACTTTACTCAGGACTTTTCTGCTACCAACACTTCCAACTCATCTGGGAACTTTGGATTCCAATCCCAATGTACAGCACCCACCATCCTGTGCACTATCCTCACACATGTATGTAAATAAACTCACTAATACACCATACTTGCCTCTGTTGTGATTCCAACGTTGTTTTTGTCATGGAGATGATGATCTGCTAAATGACACTGTGCATGCTAACTGCTACAGCAAGTTCAACACCGTCATGTGAGTCATGGCGACGTGACACATATGAGGGAGACACACCACTAGGGCTACACAACACATACACACCAGGGCCATCTGACTCATCGCCTACACTGATGTTGCCAGGAAATCAAGTGGAATGCACAGACACCACACCTATTCAGAGTCTGTGTTAACTAGCCCACAGGTGAAGTAAGCAAATGTCAGTCAGATGTGTGACCACAGACAACGCACATCCCAAAGTGAAGCACAGGTTTATTACACATTTGCAACATGTTGTTTCCACTACAGATGCAAGGTAATCCCACGTGGCAGTGGCCACACAGTCACCAAGTGTAGAGGAAATAAAGTCCAGGGGAGTGTGGCACATCACCTGCAGGGAAACGACTGCTTCCACCCTGGAAGTTGAATCATGGTGTCGGGGGATCACAGTTGACCAAACAACTCTGAAAGTACCCTGTGAAGGACAGACATGACACACAGTCAAAAGCACTGAAGAACAGGACAGAACTGCAATACTCATGCCCAATACATGTCACAAGATACCTACACAAAACCAAGTTAGCATGTCAACACTGTTGGAGAGTACAGACTACCTGTAAGGACACATCGCTGCACGCATACAGTCAAGTAGCACATGGCCACACTCAAACAGCAACAGAGCACTACCAACACATATCATGCAAACTCAAATCATTGACATACCAACTCTGTATACTCACATTCAGCTGAAGAAGTTGGTGATGAGCTGTGTGCGGACAGCCCCTCATCATCATCATCATCATCACTGGCATCGTGGCCCAGGCCAGGATCCTCCACAGGTGGCGGATGTTGGTCATCGTCATCCAGGATGAGAGGCAACTCCTTCCGCACTGCCAGGTTGTGTAGCATGCAGCAGACGATGACAATCTTGCAGGGGCATATGGGAGGGCCCCTCCTGTCTTGTCCAGGCAGCGAAAGCGGCTCTTCAGGAGACCAAATGTCCACTCGATCACTCTCCTGGTCCGACCATGTGCCTCATTGTAGCGCATCTGGGCTGGTGTCACAGGGTTCCTGAGGGGTGTCAGCAGCCACGGCATGTTGGGGTATCCGGAGTCACCTACATACAGACAATTGCACATTAGCTGAGTTGGAAAAGAGGGTGGAATACAACATTGCAGAACACACACAATGGTACAAAGTCAGCACACACCGACAAGCCAGGCACGCTGGTTCTGCATCTGTGACATCATCCTCGTGATGCGACTACTCCTCATTACGTAGGCATCGTGTGCAGAACCGGGGAAACGTGCACACACATTTGAGATGCTCATATCTGCAAGACATACCACCAGGGCATTGATAGAATGGTAATGTTTCCTGTTCCTGTATGCCTGCTCATGTGCCTGTGGTGGTACCAAAGCCACATGTGTCCCATCAATGGAGCCGATGACATGTGGCATCCTCCCCAGGGCATAGAAGTCACTCTTGACGTCAGTGAGTTGTTGACGTTTAGGGAAATAGATGTACTGGTTCAAGTATCTCAACATCGCCTCCAAAACATTGCGTAGCCCACGGCTGAACATGGTCTGTGACATCCCACCAGCAGACGCCACAGTGTGTTGAAAGGTACTGGTGGCAAAGAAGTGTAGGGCTGACATCACCTTCACCTTGGGGGTCAGCGCTGCAGGGTATGGCCGGCCAGGTTGCAAAGGTGGGGCCAACTGCACCGCCAATTCCTCAATCAGCGGCCTGTTGAAGCGGTACCGTCGGATGCAGTCACGTTCAACCATGGTTGCAAGGTCAGGGAATGGTCTATGGACAGCTGGTGCCCTGCAGTGCATAGGTGAACAAAGAAAGATTGTCAGTCACCCCACATATGTGGCATTGACCATATTCAATATCACATGATACATCATTACGAGACACAAGTACTTGATGTGTGTGCCGTTCTGTATGGACATATATGGCACCTACATGGCCAACATCTAACATCTCAGTTCAACATGTGTTGACAACAAGTTCCAGGTTGTGCTATGGGAAATCATTCGGCTGTGTCACAGTACCCATGTACTGCTGTCACGTTCCAAACACACACCACAGTGACAAGTGAGGACAGATGTGCCCCAGGCATCACAGCTCTTTGGCAGGTAGATTCCCAGGGACCCTGTATTGCCACATGGACACTGGCATGACATGGCGTATCATGTACACGCCAGCAAAACAACCATGACTCCCACAGGTAGTGGCCCCTGTTGCCTCTGCAGGACAACATGGACGTCTGTGACACACACACGCACAACATCAAAGTCGATGCACAAACAACGTGGATGTGGAGACTGTCTCCCATTGTGCACATGGAATCCGAGACATCTGAAACACAACATGCACACAGACTGTGGAGGGCCATCACAATTGTGGCAATGGGTCACCCTGTGACGTACATACCATCCCACATGGGACTCAGGGTGTATGTGACATAACATACACATACACAACCTGGAGATGTGACCATGCCACATGCTCTGAACTGAATAGTTGCACATCACAGTGGTCATGTGCACAACACACAAAGGATTCTGTCCCCATGAACACGTGCACAGCCTGGGAGTGGCTGCCCCCAAGTGCCACCCAACAAACCACATGTTGACCCCATACACACAGGTAATGCAGCCTTACATGCCTTAGGATACAGTGTGGACAGGCTGTGGTGTTGTAGGTGTGCCCCTGAGTCCCTGTCAAGTAATTGTGGCTGGCATATGTTCACCAGTGACAACCATGGTGACATATGCGAGTGACTTGTACAGGGACGCGTCGTACAGCAATGGACCGATCCGTGTGCATGCATTGGCCATTGCATATGATGTGGACGGATGCGTGTTGTTTTCTGAAATACGCGTTGTACAGCAATGGACCGATCGGTGTGTACGCATTGGCCATTGCATATGATGTGGACGGATGCGTGTCGTTTTCCGAAATACGCGTTGTACAGCAATGGACCGATCTGTGCGCACGCATTGGCCATTGCATATGATGTGGACGGATGCGTGTCGTTTTCCGAAATACGCGTTGTACAGCATTGGACTGATCGGTGCGCACGCATTGGCCATTGCATATGATGTGGACGAATGCGTGTTGTATTTCGAAATACCCGTTGTACAGCAATGGACCGATTGGTGCGCACGCATTGGCTATGGACTGACATGATAACGAACGCGTTTTCGAAGCTTTAGCGAGTCGGATGCAGTGAATTCAGTTGGCCATCCACAACAATGTTGCAAATTCATGGGTGTCATGAAGTTGAACTTTTGAAGGATGCTGTGGGCGTGTATAAGTGGTGCAATTCCATGGATTGGCCAGATTCAGAAGATGCAGACGACTTGGACCTATCACTTTGGACACATGGGACAGTATCTGCCTCTGCAGCACACATATAATGCTGGCTGTTCCCCTGAGAGCTCACTTGCCTGCACTACATGCTCCAGGACGACATCTGCCACCACTACTGCTGCTGTCTCTGCATCCTCTGGCTACTGCAATGGCACGTACTGTGGAGAGAGCCCCAGCCTTCAGCACTGAGGAGAACCAGGCCCTGCTGGACAGCCTCCTTCCACAGTGCAGCAAGCTGTATGGGAAACCAGGGGAGCAGGTGAGTGTGCTGTCCACTGCCTTACTAATTGTGCATGTTGTCTGACTAGCAAGACTTACAGTGTGTACACCAGTGGCTAGCATGCTCACTGAGTAGTTGGCACCCCCCAAAGTGTGTAGTTACATGCACTGAACAGGTATAGTGCAGTAACAGTGCATTCCAACAAGGTTTTACTTCCCAGGCAATGATACCATTTAGTAACTGCTGGACAACTGTTCATAGCCATAGTTGCACTACCTGTGTACATCATATGCCCCTGTGATTGAGACATGTATATCCAACTGTGTGATGCACGGATATGTTGCATGTGTAGTAATGACCTTTTGACTTTGTCATCCTCACAAGTTGATGCCCACCAGAAGCAGGACATCTGGCTGACCATCGTCCGGGCAGTAAGATCTGTGGGGGTCTACAGGCGCAGGATCCGCAACTGCCAGAAGAGGTGGCAGGACCTTCGTGGCTGGACCCGGAGGATCGCAAGGGTCCAGCTGTCGCCTCCTCGCAGGAGGGGCGGACACCGGACCCTGACCCCCCACATGCTCCTGATTCTGGCGGTGGTCTTCCCTGACCTGGATGGGCAGCTGAAGGCCAGACAGCAGCAAGGAGGGGGTAAGTGCTAGCCTTTTCTGTGTACTATGACTAACATGCTCTATGCACTCCTTTAGCCTGGTTCCACTTCCACAGTACAACTGTCTTGTCGTCCTGGACTCATGTCCCTCACTTGTGTCATGCCCCCTCCTCATCTGATACACAGGTGTGGCCCTAACAGTCTGTGACTTAGGTCACTTGGGTACTGTGTACTTGCAGTTACCTGTGGTTCAAGTTGGGGACAGCATCAGTTACAGGAACTTTGTTGTGGGCTGCATGGGTGGTACAATTGCTCACACAATGCCTGTGATCTGACATGTACTCTGGGTATGGCTTCACAATGTGTTCCAATTGCTGCTCTGACACACCACATGTCTGGGGTATGTGCCACACACCCATGCTGCAGCAGAGACCAAGGGGGGAGCCTCAGAAGTATGTACATCATGTGTGTGACACATGCATAGCCACCTGCCTAGTGTTCAGGGTAATACCATGTTGCACATGGACCAGGACTGTAATGCCTACTCCGTACATCGAAGGCACTCTGTTCTCCCACTCCCGTGTGTCAGCATACATATTGGGCATTGTGAAGAGTGCACTCAGGTGTCTGCCTCTGTGTCACCGTGGTGTGGCCTTGCTTTTTGACTCCTGGAGTGTTTAACAATTTGGGGTGGCCAGCCATCTGAGTTGTGACTATAGGATCTGCACATTGGTTAATGCATAGGTCTCTGATCCCTTGGCTGTGCACAAAGGTGTATGAAACATTGAGGTGCAGGCAGCTTTGGTTCATTCTCATCAGACGGTGAAGTGCCCATGTGTATGGATTTGTGTTTGCAGTCACTCAAATGTCTCATTTGATTGACGTGGGATCATCTTAGTCCTCATGATGTGGGTGGCCAGGGTCGCAAATGTGCACCTGTCAGCTACACGGCTTGCATACCCAAAACTTCTATGATTGTGACACAGTGTAGACTGGTGTTGTGTGTATGCACTGCCCCTGTGACAGGAGACAGTTATGACTGACTTGCCAGACAGGCCTGTGCCATGACATTCAACTCGCAAAGGGTGATCCAGCAGTAGTGTGATATGTCCTGCAAGCACACCATTGTCGCATTGTCTATCAGGACATGAGGACATCATTGTGTCTGGTGATGGAAGCAAAACCCGCATATCGACAGAGACTCTGCCCGTCACTTTTCCTGATACATGTACTGAGTCAGTGGCAGGAGATGGCATGTGTTTGGAGTGACACATTTCCACATGTTCTCTTGGATGTCCAACAACTGTGTATGTGGTGCATGTGTGCACATATGATTAGTCGCATACAACAGGCACCAGACAGATGGGTGCATGGACAGGTAGGATATGTGTGGCATGAATGACTGTCAGGCAGACAATGGGCTTCTTTAAATCAGTGTCAGCACTTATTGCAATGTCTAGCAAATGATGGCAGGGCTTGCTCTGTGATGTGCTGTACTTACTATGGCGTGTGTGGTCAGTACAGGTGACTAATGTTGCTCTGTTTATCCTGATTCTTTGCAGATACATCCACGGCCACAGGAGGAGACAGCTCCACGGACCAGGAGGAGCGGCAGAGCCAGACTGGGTCCACTGCAGGGGAGACCGAGGGACCCAGTGGCATGGAGGGTGAGGGGAACCCCACTGAGGAGACCTCAGCTACGACCACCTCGGCTGAGGACCACAGCACTTCCAGTGAGGACTCCCTTGTGGAGGCGGGTGTCAGCATACCAGAGACAAAATCAAGCAAGTCTGCCCCCGCCACCACCACCATCTCCACCCTCCCATCTGCTCCCATCACACATGTCCGTGGAGGCTCCCATGTAGGGGAGCGTTTCTTCTTCATGCCAGGCACCGCACCCCCTGCCTCTGTCTCCCCTGCTGCCCTGAGTGTGGAGTCTTTGGACTTGCTTAAACAGATCCATGTAGGGCAGACATCAGTGCTGAGTGTCCTCCATGCACACACGGGTCTGTTGACACAACTGGTGTCATTCATGGAGGGCATGTCATCTGGCATGTCTGCCCTACATCGGACCAATCAGTCCATGGCCTCCTCAATGACGGCAGCAGTGTCCCTCCTGCAACAGTCCCTCACCCCTCCTACCTCTGCCCCATCCACAATCCCCAGCACCCTGCCTGTCCCAAGCACACACACACCGGCACAGGCACCCACCAGCACAGACACAAGCAGCACACAGACACACACGCCAAAATCCAGACGCACACGCACGCACAGTCAGGGGACTGATACCTCACTCACAGGGGATGGGGCCCAGGAACACACACACGCATCCACGAGCACTGCGCAGTCCTCAGATACCTCTCCCTCCAAAACCCCTTCCCTTGCCTCACCTGCAACCCCCTCCCAGAAGCTCTTCCTCTGTGAGCTTGGCCTCTTCCCCACAGATCCATCTGACCCAATGCACAGGCGGAAGAGGCGACCACCACACACAGAGGGGAGTGCCCCTCACACCCGGACACCCTCCCCAGGCATAGGCAGACTGAGGACCCCATTCGGAAGTCCCCCCGGACCAGGAAGGGCAAGACCCCACTACCACCACCACGCAGCTCCACCACACAGTCTCTCACCTCCATCCCCCAGGCCACCACTCCACCGGTTCCCCCGCCACACCCTGCCCCAGGTTCCCCCACACACCCATACCGCATCCCCAAAATGCTCAGGCCCTCCCCCCTACCACTTGCTCTTCCACCCCCAAGCCAGACGCTCGGCCTGTTTGTGCCACTGGTGTGGAGACCGGGTCCCCCCTCTGTCCTGCCCACCTCATCTGCCCCCCCTTACACTCCCTTGGAGTTATGCACTGCAGTGGAGTCCACAACCACCCCGTCTGACTTGGGCACTGCAGTGGGGACCCAGTCCACTCCATCTGACCGGCCCACTGCAGTGGTGCCAGCACCCACATCATCTGACTTGTGCCCTACAGTGGTGCCGGCCCCCACTGAGTCAGACACCTCCACTGCAGTTGCCGGTGACACTCCTGCACCCACCACCCCTTCACTGCCTCCTTCTGGCATCCCCTGATCCTGTCCCTGCGGTGCCTGGGCTGCCCCTTGTATGCCCCTCCGAGGGGGATGTCCCCTGTCCGTACCAGTGCAGGCAAGCAATGGGTGACAAGTTGTCACATATCACCCTGTTCGGACTGTGTATGTGGACTGGCATTGGCCTTGGTTTCTTTTGGACTTCAAATTTTTCTCAACATTTGCTGAATAAAGCCTCTTTTTGTTTACTAGTGGTTTTTCTTTTGATGTACATGATGTAGATGAGTATCATCATGCATTTGCTGTTGTAATAGTGTTCAGATCAGGTAAATGAAGTGTTGCTGTGATGGACTCCATGTGGTCCATGGGATATGTGTCCTAATCTAGTCTGGATCCATAGCATCCTTTGCTGCAGTCTGAAACAGGGATGTACGTTTTGCATTTGTAAATTGACATCTGTGGCTTACACTGATGCACATCTGGTGGGCTTACCACTGTTCAATGTTTCTATTTCCCTGACTGTGTGCCCATCTCCACTGGACATGCAGTTTAGCACATCAATGTTGAAGGACTCATCTGTGTATACAGTGCAACTTGCTTGACACGTGTTTTGGGTATATGCAGATGACTGACGTGACACTCCCGTACCCAGGCTGATGTGAGCAGAGCCTTCAGTGTGTTGTGATTGTTGACTCACTGACTGAGTGTTTTGCTGACATGTTTGAGTGGTGCACAGACAAGGTTTGGCACAGTGGACCTTCCACAGGAGTGGAGTGCCCTCATGGCAGTGTGTAATCCCGTGACATTGCCTGGGCCCGTGTTGTGTGTTGTGTAAGCATGTCTGTGTGTGTGTTCCCTTCCCTTTTCCTACACCGGCTGTGTCCCTACGGATGTTCCTGTTTGTGATGCTTGCTGAGTTGTCCTGTGTTCATCCAGCATATTGTACCTGGTTTCTCCGTGATGTGGGTGCATGGCAAACTAATGTTCATCAGGTTGTTATCCCTAGTTGTCTTTGTTGTCAGGGCTGGGGATGTGGGCAAACGCAGATGAGACACAGTCAGGATTCCCCTTGGCACTTGTTGGTTACACAAGTCATGTAATTTACAGTTTGTGGTAGCTTTCAGTGATTGTGACACGTTGTGTGTGTGACTGCTGCCACTCCTCAGGGTCAGAGCTGCAATGTTGGAAGTTGTCTACGTGTGTTCTTTGTGGGTGACCTTGGCTTCTTCATTGGTGTGTGATTGTGGCCGGGATCCCATTGATTGGGGTGGAGTTCACATCATGCCCATGTACGGCGTACTGTGCAGTGTGTCAGACATTCATGAGTCTTGTTGACTGGCCAGGTGTGATGGGTTTCTGCACCTTATTTCCCACAACCACCCCTGGGATTGTCATGGGTGCATGTGCAATGTCACCTGTCCATGTGAGCTTCACTGCTGCACATTGGTGGAGATCAAGGTGTGTGGTATTGAGTGTGTGCAAATGTGAGATGTGAGTTGTTGCACGGCTAGACCCCTACCTCCATATTGGCCTTGGCTGACAGGCCGTGCTGATTGATTTGTGCTTGTGTAGGTGTGATGGTAGTTTGTTGCTCAGGAGACATGGCTGTGGTTCACAGTGTGAACGACATCTACCTTTGTCATCACAGTGGGATTATCATGCAGGCTAGTGTCACCAAAATGTGGGGTCCCTGGGGGTAGTGCTGTGGTGGGTCTGTGTCTTGCTGTGTTAGTTGCTGCTCCTACAAGCTTGTGTGACATGTGTAATTTGGGCTCCCTCTCATCTAACAATGCCTGATTGCCCACATAGGGGAATCCGATCCATGAGTTACTCTTGTATGGCACTGTATACACATCTGTGTAATTAGAATTCAGGCCTCCTCATGTGTTGTGTGGTTGCCTGGGGACACTGGCACACCCCCCCATCACCTGTTGTGTTTGATATGCAGTGTGAGGCTGCCTGTTTGTGTTTGTGCATCTGCACCACTGCATTGGCATATCTTTGGTGTGCCATTGCCTGTATGTTGTTTGGAGGATTTCCCATGCTGTCCCTGGGACTCCTAGGTCATCAGTCAGCAGAATAATTAAGGTTCGTATGTCCCATTGCTGCCATGGTATGGTATTTGTTCACCTCACATCTGCAGTCTCCCCAGGATATCTACATTTGTGTGTCCATTAGTGCAGATATGTGGCTCTGCATTATGATGGTCACTTCTGGCATTGTGTAATTGATAAATGGAGACAATGTCAGTCCCCATGGGTGATGTTTATCTGCACATGGCCAAAGGTATGTTTTATTTGCACTGCAATGTTTGGCTCACCCAATCTATGTTGCTATGGGACACAACCACAACCATGCTGTTTGGCAGTTGCAGCTTTTTCCATGACAACACTTACCTTTTGGTCACTGTGATGATGGGGGTTTGGACCCCATTGCCACAATGTTCAAAATGTGCTTCAGCTATGGACCCCACACTTACCTTTTGGTCACTGTGATGATGGGGGTTTGGACCCCATTGCCACAATGTTCAAAATGTGCTTCAGCTATGGACCCCACACTTACCTTTTGGTCACTGTGATGATGGGGGCTTGGACCCCATTGCCACAATTTTCAAAATGTGCTTCAGCTATGGACCCCACACTTACCTTTTGGTCACTGTGATGATGGGGGTTTAGTCCCCATTGCCACAATGTTCAAAATGTGCTTCAGCTATGGACCCCACACTTACCTTTTGGTCACTGTGATGATGGGGGTTTAGTCCCCATTGCCACAATGTTCAAAATGTGCTTCAGCTATGGACCCCACACTTACCTTTTGGTCACTGTGATGATGGGGGTTTAGACCCCATTGCCACAATGTTCAAAATGTGCTTTAGCTATGGACCCCACACTTAGCTTTTGGTCACTGTGATGATGGGGGTTTAGACCCCATTCCCACAGTGGTTATGGTCTGCTTGCACTGTGAAGGCCACACACATTTTTGTGTGACACATGTGATAGGGGGTCACATTGTATGTTCAATGTCATGTTCAGTGTTGTAGGCATTTGACACAGACTACACACTCTTGTCATGATGTTAGGGGGATGTCTTTTGCTGACATTCCTTATGTTGGAGTATGCTGGTTGTGTCATGCATTACCCGTCCTATGAGTGGGGATGGTAGCTGTGACAGGCATCCAGCCCCCCATGAGTAGGGGTGGTGGTTGTGGTAGGCATCCAGGCCCCCCTGAGTAGGGGTGGTGGTAGTGGTAGGCATCCAGACCCCCATGAGTAGGGGTGGTGGTAGTGGTAGGCATCAATTCCCCTATGAGTGGGGATGGTAGTAGTGACAGGCATCCAGCACCCCATGAGTAGGGGTGGTGGTAGTGGTAGGCATCCAGCCCCCCATGAGTAGGGGTGGTGGTAGCGGTAGGCATCCAGCCCCCCATGAGTAGGGGTGGTGGTAGTGACAGGCATCCAGCCCCCCCTGAGTAGGGGTGGTGGTGGTGGTAGGCATCAATTCCCCTATGAGTGGGGATGGTAGTAGTGACAGGCATCCAGCACCCCATGAGTAGGGGTGGTGGTAGTGGTAGGCATCCAGCCCCCCATGAGTAGGGATGGTGGTAGTGGCAGGCATCCAGCCCCCCCTGAGTAGGGGTGGTGGTAGTGGTAGGGATCCAGCCCCCCCTGTGTAGGGGTGGTGGTAGTGGTAGGCATCCAGCCCCCCATGAGTAGGGGTGGTGGTAGTGACAGGCATCCAGCCCCCACTGAGTAGGGGTGGTGGTAGTGACAGGCATCCAGCCCCCCCTGAGTAGGGGTGGTGGTGGTGGTAGGCATC
Source organism: Calotriton arnoldi (assembly GCA_963921515.1). Lineage (NCBI taxonomy): Eukaryota > Metazoa > Chordata > Amphibia > Caudata > Salamandridae > Calotriton > Calotriton arnoldi. The sequence goes on along the minus strand of CAWUFW010000920.1, from coordinate 1,283,322 downwards.
CAGGCCCCCATGAGTAGGGGTGGTGGTAGTGGTAGGCATACAGCCCCCCCTGATTAGGGGTGGTGGTAGTGGTAGGCATCCAGCCCCCCCTGAGTAGGGGTGGTGGTAGTGGTAGGGATCCAGCCCCCCCTGTGTAGGGGTGGTGGTAGTGGTAGGCATCCAGCCCCCCATGAGTAGGGGTGGTGGTAGTGACAGGCATCCAGCCCCCACTGAGTAGGGGTGGTGGTAGTGACAGGCATCCAGCCCCCCCTGAGTAGGGGTGGTGGTGGTGGTAGGCATCCAGGCCCCCATGAGTAGGGGTGGTGGTAGTGGTAGGCATACAGCCCCCCCTGATTAGGGGTGGTGGTAGTGGTAGGCATCCAGCCCCCCCTGAGTAGGGGTGGTGGTAGTGGTAGGCATCCAGCCCCCCATGAGTAGGGGTGGTGGTAGTGGTAGGCATCCAGGCCCCTATGGGTGTGTATGGCGTTGGTGATAGCCATCCCGCCCCTATGGTTCTGATGTTGCTAGTGTACGTCATTTCTGCATCCCTATGTGTGTGTGACATATGTTGGGTACGTGTCGTTTGTTTGTGTAGTGGGTGTTTGACTTACCGTCTGCACCGTACGCGTCCGTACCGGTTCCGGTAATAGATGTAGAGTATTGGTAGGACCTGCGTGATAGGATTCATGGTTGGTTCGTCTCGTTCGGGTTTCTCGTGGCTTCGACTCATACTCGTAGCTGGCTTGTTCGTCTCGTAGCCGTGGATTGTCTTCTGGCACGAATCGGAGCTTATGTGCGGCTCTCCCGGATGCTCTGACGTGCCGGACGTAGCGACCAGTTCGGCACATACGGATTGCTCATCGTACTTGTCCGGCCGGAAGGTGCTGTGTATTCACTTCCGTGCGACTCGAATCGGCGTTTCCGGATCCAGCTCGGTCGGGGAACTGGAGATGGAATGGGTACGTACGGCTTGCTCGGAATTTTAGCAGTAATGCGCAGCGTACTTGCTCGCTCGGACGACTGTTCGAATCGGTCGGGAAAAACGCGTTGGGCTCGTATTTTTTCCGGACGAATCGTATTCGGTGCGCTTCTGGCCGAGATCGGAATCGACCCCATAGTGTAGTGGTAATGTTTATTGTAAGGAGACATGAGGGCGGTATATCTATTTAGTAAATGTGTTTTACGTAGGTTTCATGTGTTTTCACAAACTAATTTCCGCCATTACATGTTGCAGTAGTAGTTCCACGTCGGGTTTTTTATTTCTAAAACTACATTTGTTAGGATAAGTGGTTAATGGTATATATATTAAACACTTAATGAAACAAAAGTGTTTTGAAATGTGTACCTTTTGGTTTAGCGGTACGTTGTTTAATAAATAACAAATTTTTATCAGTTTCGTGGTTAGATGTATTTAAACTTTGGTTAAACTGTAATACACTTTGGATGTGTTCATACATTTTTTAGGTCGAGCCTCGAGTAGCGCGCAAGCGCTGCTCTGGCAAGACTTTATGTTAGGGGTTTCAGAAAGCTGACCACACGCTCGTGCACAATGGCCTTTTCCCTGCGGTTACCCGCACGCAAAAGGCCATGGTGCACGAGCGTGTAGTCACGCCTGCTGCTCGCAAGCGCACAAGCACGCGCGACGTGCACAGCTACCATCTGGCTTTCTACAGCGCGTGAATACCCTCCCCTACCCCCTTCTCCCCCTCCTCCCACTCCCTCCTCGTCAACTTCATTTTCCTTTCACTTTCGCGCCGCGCGGCCGTGTCACTTTCACGGCCGCGCGGCTATAAGCTTCATTTTTTAAATTTTTTTATTAACTTTCAGCGCGAGGCGCGCGCACCACTCGCATCGCCCCCACTCCTCCCCGCGCGTGCCTTCAAATGCTTGTTTGTTCGCGTGGTTGTCATCATACACACGGGAAAGCAACATATTGTGATTGGCACGAAGCGCGCGATCGGGACTGGGAACCTCGGTGACGCAGCCGACCATGTCTGAAAGATGACGCGGCTAGCTCGGCCGCGCGCGCCGCAGAGCAGCTGATGCTGGGGGATGTGACAGCTTCCGGTTTCGTTTTGCTGGAACCGAGGCAGCGGCAGGCAATCAGGAAGGCAGCAACCTGTGATACAACGGGACCTCAGTGGGGCCAAGCTGCAGGGAGTCGAAGGCTGCGCTGCCTTGGCTTGGTGAGACGGCGCCATGTCCTGCTCCCTGTTGGAGTTTTGTCACTTTCAGGACATTCGCCAGGTGCGGGACTTCTTATGTCCCCATCTACGAGAGCCGGAGAGTGGCCAGCGAGATAGCGGTGAGTGGAGGATTTGCGGGGTACTACGAGAGCAGGGACCTGGGCTGCAACATAACATATTGGCTGTATCAACATTGACCTTGCACCGGGCATGGGAAGCAGCAGTGGAGGGCGATGACTGACCACAGCCATAACCCTTAGTGCTGCACTGGTATCCATCTACCTAGAATACTAGCACTATTACTAGTGACCTCTGTCACTGATACAAATACTGCTCATAACAATCCATAGACCATAACAATGCGCACAGCCCGAACTGATGGAGTGCTTTGTGGCCACAAAAACCTCCTGGCTTAAGCTAAGCATGTGTTTTCTTCAATGTGCACGTCAATGTCCGGCAAACATTGCAACACTCTAAAACTGATCACGTAACATAATATTTACCGTTCCATAGAGTACAGTACTAATTTGATACCCGCCGAAAGGATTGTGGTGACCCCTGTTATAAACACAATTCTTGATCACTGCCTTTATTAATTCACTTTTTGTAGTGGAATCGAAACACAGAGGGAAAAGAGAGTTTTACAAAGTAACAGAAATAAGTTACAAATAATGATAAAAATTATCTATGAACTTGTCCAACACAGGGTAAAAATCAATTACAACTAATAAACAGAGGAAGAACAGTTCAACAAAGAGATAGGCAACAGTAGGGGTAATAAGCAAATGTGGACAAAAGCGAAAAAATGGGAAGAGCCAGAAAGAGTCAAAAGGTTAACGCAGGAAGGTAATCTGAAAGAATTAAGAAAAGTGAGGAAACATTTAGAGTGCTTTGAGAAGGTTGGGTCAGCAGTAGGGCGGTGTTGCTGAGGTACCAACTACATGTGGCCTGTCTGCGTATATGGCGATAAGACGTGAATATTAGAAGTGTAGACGTTTGTAGTCTTAAAGTGTCCAAGGATCAGGGGGATTTTATGCTCCTTTTTAAAAGCTGAAAAATAGGCATTACCGGTATAACTGGTGGGAGGGAATTCCATATTGTTGTGCTGGTGCCAGGGAAGCATTGCTTCATACACCAATGTGTTTCAATGTAGGAAGTGCAAGAACCCTGGATTCTGCATTCCTCAACCACCAATCTAAAAATCGAACCCAATCAGGGATATAGCACCAAAGCTCGGTCCCAAGGGTTCCTGATTGATTTATTCCTTGTGTCTATTATCTTTGGGGATTGAGGAACTCCTTGTAGTGCAATAGTCCACACGTTTCAGCCCCCTTGAATAAGGCCCCCAATCGGGTCCGACTTTTGGATTGGTTAAACTACCACAGGATGGACTCATTTTTGTAATTATCCAGGAGACACCTCTAAGTTTAAGCATATATCAAGCACTTACAATGAACTATTGGTCAGTGGTTGTATCGTAAATGTTGATGTTTGTATCTCTTGGTGTGTAACTGTATTCATTGATTAATTATACTATACTGAAAATGGTGTGACACCTGAAAAGCAAAATAAAAGCAAATTAAGTTGTGGCTACAAATTATTTAAGTTCTAATCAGGGCTCGAAAAATCATAAAAATATTACTAGGCCTGCAGGTCTAGTAACTTGAATAATCTACTCGACCTAACTTTAATGTACTTGACCCATGAACTGGTCTCAAATTGTGTGATCCTAGGCAAATATTTTCTCTTATGGAGCCACCTTTTTCTTCATTATTACATAAGAGAGCACCTTCAAATATGCAAGTTCACTATTTCTGCTGGACAAAAAAACTTTTTATTTACTAGACTAAGGGGCCGATTCCGATCTCGGCCGGTAGTGCTCCGAATCGGATTCGGCTTTACCGGATCCGATTCGGAGCCCTGTTTCCTGACCGATTCGTACGCGGGTCCGGCCGAGCGAGTACGATGCAAGCGTCCGCGAAATCGGCGACCGACTCGTACGCGGCTTCAACACGCTCCGACCGACTCGCATGGACACAACTCGCACCGCGCGATGGAGTCGTTCCCCGGCCGGGCAAGTACGATGCACGCTGCGAGCAGTCTGACCGACTCGCGCCGTCCGGCTCGAAAGAGCTGTCGGAGCCAGACTTTGGGGGTCCGCGTCGGACCCCCTTGTACGCGTGGCCGCGCGAGTCACACACAGGGGGGACCCATGGGTCCCCCCTACCTGTGCATGTACGGCGCGATGCGCATCGAGGCGTACCCGCTGTAGGGGGCGCCCCTGTCCGCCTCGCACCCATTGAGTCAATGGGAGCCCGCGTACGCGTTGTACGACCGGCTCCCATTGACTTCAATGGGAGTCTGATCGAATCGAGTCCGGGTGCATGCGTGCGCATCGTACTCGTTCGGTCGGACTGCCAGAGTCCGATTCGGTCGGATATCTCTCCGGGTCTGGCTCGGTCGGAGAGATTTCCGGCCCGAATCGGAATCGGCCCCTAAATGTTTGCTCCATGTATAATAAGAATCAAGCCCACATATAGGGTACACATGATCCCTGGCTTGCCTCTTAGTTCACTAATAGCATTGTCTTCTGGGCAGGAATATTTCCCAGTTCATGTTTAAAAACTCACTTTTCATAAATATATTACTAAAGCATGATGTGATAGTGAACTGTCATTTACAGATAGCACATTTTCCGTTGAAATTGCCACAAAACTTTCCCACTAACATGTAGCTTTACTGATAAAACTATATAGCGCATAAACAATGTTTGGAAATTGTTTCAGCAAAAATATTTAAAATTTGCACATCATCAAGTAAAGTGTTCTGATTTGTTTTGATGCTATAAAAATCTTTTTTTTTTCACCACAGAATTACAAAAGTGTTTTCACAACTAGGGAAATATATTTGAAATGTTTAAACAGTTCACTTAGCTATTTCAGTGATGCCTGAAATCGTACAGCCTTTCATTACAAATGCTTTACACAGCGCGATTGTCACACAGTTCACTTTACAAAACCCTCTAACTTCAGTCTCAGAGAGAAAAGTAAATGTATGAAGAGAAACTGACTTTTGACCTCTGTCTCTGAAAGCTGAGAAAATGTGACAAGATAACAAGATTTAAAGGCATCTTTATTTCTCATTCAATTTGTGAGCAAGCAGAACACCTGTTGTCAGCTCGCCAAAACGGGCGTGCAGGCCCTAAAATAGCTCATCCTGATTAAATCTGACTCGTAAGGGAGTGGATTTTTCGAGTCTTCCAATACTGAGGAGCGCCACTATTGTCGAGCCTGGTTTGAGGTACATTTGATTGATCCCTATAGATAATCCTTTTTCTCTTTTGTAGTATACAAGCCCAGGTTTGCATAGGGTTAATAGGGGTTCCCCATACTTTAGTACATGTGAATAATATATTGAGCATTTTAACAGCAGAAAACAGAACTGTGCTCCGATCCAACTTATGTTTCACAAATTTTGTTGCCACAGGTATTTATCCATTGCTCATTGTCAATTGTCAGGACTGTCTTCTGTCCATCCACTCTACTGACATCAGCTGGGTCCACATTGAGTGCTAGCTATGTGCATGGCAGAATCAGGAGGTCATGGATAGTGGTGGGTGATGGCAGTGTACTGGAACCATTGTCCGCATGCATTGACAGAGACAAGTGTACTACGCATGGACAGTAGCCTGTGCAGCAGTGTCATTTGTGAGTGCTTAGTGTCCTTGATCAGTTTTGTCAATGTATTTGAACAGTGCTAACAGAGTAGATGGGCATCTGCCCATGGAATGACCAGTGAACACTCTCAAACATCGTGCATGGAAAGTGGTTAATGCCGTGCAGGCAAATTAACTAGGAGAAATATTAAGACGTGCTCCACGTCATAATGATCATAGTAAAGCAGAGTGAGAAGTATGGGAAGGATCAGGAAATAAACACAATGTAAAATAAACAGAAAGGAAGGCACAGACAAACAAGTGGTTGCCAGAAATCGTAGGCAGAAAGTCCTTGCAGGTGCGAGTTAGGTGGGTAATGTGGAAGGTAAATGATTTGGTGGCAGCTCATGATGCCATCATCGAAAAACCTTGCAAAACTTTCAGTTGCTCAGGTAGAATTTTGTGAATGACTGTCGCTGGCCTTAGGTACATTAACAAGCATTGGCATAGCCAATAGGTCTCGCCTTTGGGATCTTATAAGTGTTTAGTCATGCAACAGTTGATGTTGTTGCACCAAGGATATTGTGCTGCATAAGTAAATACTTATAAGGTCCCAAAGCGAGACCTATTGGCTATGCCAATGCTTGTTTCTACAGGACTTTGACTCTAGATGGATTTAATTTTTGGAATTTGTTGCGTTTTTTCTATGTAAAAAATATATATTTTCGGGATTTTTTTCTTGGGTTTCCTGATTTTGGATTTCTAGCGATATCGAAATGTTATTGGATTTCGATTAGAAGTAGATTGCAACATTGGAATTTGTTGCGTTTTTTCAGAAGAAAAATAAATGTTTCTGGATTTTTTTATTGGGTGCGTATTTTAACATATGCACTAATTTTAGTGTGCATATTAATATATTTTCATCCGGTGATGGTTTTTTTAAATGGATTTGCTGTTATTTACTATGGATTAAAGAAAAAAAGGACTCTTGGTGAAGTAATCAATGGAATGTAAGTCCAAGAGTTGAAGATAGAAAACTTCTGAAGGTAAGAAGACCCGACTTTTATTTTTAAATTTAATATTTTTTTAATATGATCAATTGAATTAGAAGGAGTTTTTTTAGGGTAAAACAGACAAGTAAAATAAATGTGTTTTAAAAGTGTAGGATGTGTGCAAGATTATCAAGGTAGTCTGAAGCCACTGTCAACGAAAATTGTTGAATTACACCCAATAGTCTTTCTGACATTTCCTTAGTTCTGGTAGAAATACGTGGGTTCAGACTACCTTGTTAATAATTGCGCCATTCTCATTTCTTGAAAACTTTGCTCCTTCTTCAAAATTTCCAAAAAATGATAGAAATTAGGGTGAGGTTTGCCAATTGCTTTGTTGAAGGAGTTGTGCCATCCCTCTATGGCATTGTTTGTTTTTGCTCCTCCTTCTAAGCAGGTCGAGTAACAGTTCCACCAGTCCACATGGAAACGTGGTCTCCTTCTGTGACCCGACCTGCTTAGATGGCCAATCCATGTGTCTTCAAAATAATTTAGTATAGGTGCCAATTTATCTTCATTTGCTGTAAAATATTCAGATTCAGTAATTGAAGTGTAGTATTCGTCTACACTGTCAGGAGGAACAAAGCAAAGTGCAGTTAGTTTTTTTAGTTCAAACTGTAGTTTACTGTCTGATATATAATCCTCAATTAAGGATGTTTTTTGAAGTTTGCGCCAATATGCCTGAGAAAAGTGAAAGAAACATCCTTGAATTTGGGTTTCTGGATAGGTTTTTGTAATTGTATTAATCATAGATATTTCAAAGTCAATTATTACTTTTCTAGGGCTTTTGTTAGATGTTTTAGATTTTATCACTGATAAAAATTCAGTGTATGTTGAGAATTGTTTATCAGGCAGTAAACTGTATACTAAGGGAATTACTGTATTGTTAATGTATGCGTGAATAGTGTATATTTGGTTAAATGGATGGGGCGTGCTTTTAAACGTTCCATCCATCATCCAAATATCATTATTGTCTAACCGTACTAAATTTGGTGGCGTGCTGAATATTAGGATTCTCTTTTGAGAGTTTTCGTTATCATGCAATAGGAAAGGTTCATTAGAAGCAGTAACAGAGAGTTCAGGTGGAATTATAATGTCAGAGTATATTTGGGGTGTTACTCTTTGTGGGTTACTTGTCTATTTTTGATGTTGAATAATTCTTCTCAAATTAGGTATTGTGGGCATACTACTTGCAACATGTGGGGGGATTTGTTGTGATACCTCCCTTAAAAGTGAACCACAGGGTTCAGTGGAGGTGGATGCAATATCTTTAATTTCATTTATTCTTTCACGAACTTCAATGTCCATTGCAGAGGCAGAGTGGTTATGGTCCGTGGTCCTTAAAACAGTGTCACTAAGAGTAACCGCTCTGCCTGTGCAATGGGTTGAGTAATATTGCACACACCTCCAATGACATCTGGGTTCAGATAGTCTCTCCTTACAATAAACATACCCACTATGGTTCAGCAGCCTGTTCCCTCTTTTGCCTTGGATGTATTTTGCTTCTTTGGATGGTGTTGCCATTTTTTTCCTGTAAAGAGAAGAAAGAAATAAACAATGTTATTTATTTCAAATTTAGTGATATATACCTGTTTAGAGGGAAAATGACAGTCTGTTTATATTAGTTTTTTCATAGTTTACAATGTATGCATTTTTAATATCTGGTTATTGTTTTTATTTTGATGTATCTCTATTTTTGTTGTATTTCAACATAAACAATCCTGCTTTATTGGGAGGAAGGGAATTTAATTAATTGTATAGGAAAACAAATCAATTTATCTTACCTTTGAATTAGATGTTGTAATGTTCTTTTGTTTTGGAAATTTAGTTGTGGTTTTCTGTGTTTCTGAAAATAAAAATATATCTTGAGTTTTATTAGGTATATGTAGTTTACTGGTGAAGTTTCCTAGTGAGAATACAATATTTGTTGGCTTTTGTTTTTGTAATCTTACCTTTATAAAATGTATTAGGTTGTTTTTCCTTTTATTTAATATTTTGAGCTGTTTTGTGGTCTGAAAAAGATTACAGAAAATTAATGTTAGTGTATTAAAAATTTGTTATCTAATTTCTCTGAAATATAATAGCATATTTTTGGTTAAGGGACAATATAATCGTGTTTTATAATTATATACAATGAACTTTTTTTGATGCCAAGATTTAAATTTGTGTTTATCTGTCAACATTTCTTATTCAAGTTTAATCAATTTATTTACCTGTTATATGTCTTTTTGTGTGGGAGATAAAATATTATTTTCTGGAAAATAATTTCAGTACAGTTTAAAATGTAAATAATTATTGATGTGGAAATTACCTTGCTTTGGTCTGTTTTTTTCTTATTGTTTGAAGGTTTGAAAGCTGGAAAAAAATGTGAACATTGTTAATATTTTATGTTGATGATGTATTTTGTGTTTGTATGTTTTCTCATTTATTTGCTTCTTCTTAGTTGGTTATATTTGAGAGAATTACCTTGGTATATGATTTTGCTGCTGTCCAGTGGATTTTGAGATTTCTTTGTTGAGATGTTGTTTATTTTTGATGTTGTATTGCAGTAACCTGTTGATATAAAAAAAATTAAAGTAGGAATTGTAATTTTAACTTTTTAATATTAAGCATGTTTATTGAAAGAAGCAGCTTTTGGAGTAAGAATATTTCTTTTAATCTAATCACTATCCAGCATTTTCTTTGAGTCAAGCATATTTTAGAGTAGGTATAGTAATATAAGTATAGTAGTATCATGCACATTTTCTGAGTAAAGCATCTTTTGGAGTTGGAATAGTTATTTTAACCTAAACACTATCCAGCATTTTTTGTGATGCAAGCACCCTTTGGAGTAGGAATAGTAATTTTAACATACTACTATCCTGCACATTTTCTGTATCAAGCACCTTTTGGAGTTGGAATAGTTATTTTGACCTAAACACTATCCAGCATTTCACTGCGTCACCTTTACGACGCTGCTGCGTCAAACCCTTACGCCTGCTTGAAGCAGGCGTAAGGAGTGACGCACCACGTTAGGTATGGGCGGCCCCTGTGCCTTGCTGGAGCTGCGTCGCGCTTGCGACACGACTCCAGCAATGTGCCGTTCTTACGCCACAGGATGCGACCCGCATCGGCCTGTCCTTGCGCCGCATTGTAAATGCGACGCATCCGTGGTGGTGCAAGGAGGGAATTGCGTGTCGCATCTATTCTGGCGCATCCCTGCTGATTTGCAGAGATGCGCCAGAACTTGTAAATCTGCCCCTCTATTTGGGATAATATATATCCAAAGTAAGTCACAACATATTTTTTTTCTCGTTTAAAACAAAATGTAAAATAGTTGTTTTATAGTAAATAATGCTAAAACGAACGAAACTTCACCAAAAAAAATAATTATTATTCACTTTACAAAATATATTCAAACTTAAAATAATGTTTCCGTTTAAACATTTTTTTACACTTGATTATAAAAATGTGCAGGATAATAATGTATTAAAATCACTATTCTTACTCCAAAGGGTGCTTGCCTGTGAGAAAATGCTGGATAGTGTTTAAGTTAAATTAACTATTCCAACTCCAAAACGTGTTTGATTCAGAAAATGTGCAAAAAAGGGTGCTTGCTTGTGAGAAAACGCTGGATAATGTTTACATTAAAATAACTATTTCAACTCCAAAAGTTGCTTGATTCGGAAAATGTGCATGATAATAATGTATTAAAATCACTGTTCTTACTCCAAAGAGTTCTTGCCTGTGAGAAAATTCTGGATATTGTTTAGGTTAAAATAACTATTCCTACTGCAAACTATGCTTCCCTCTGAGAAAATGCTGGATAGTGTTTAGGTTAAAATAACTATTCCAACTCCAAAAAATAGTTACCTAACAGAAAATGCTGGATAGTGTTTAAGTTAAAATTACTTTTCCAACTCCAAAAGGTGTTTGACTCAGAAAATATGCACAACAATAATATATTAAAATTACTATTTCTACTCCAGCATTTTCTCTTAGGCAAGCATCTTTTGGAGTTGGAATACTAATTTTAACATAAACACTAGCCAGGCTTTCCTCTCAGTGCCATTGCACGAAGAAAGCCAATTTCTCTTTTCCTTTATATTCCAGCAGAAATTATTTACATGGTGTTGTGTCTCACAAGGGTATACAGAGAGTCCATCCATTTTTAATCAAATCCTGAAACCGGTAGGTCATCCCTTGTGAAATATATAGATGATCTGCTTGTGGCATCCGAGACGTGAGATGCATGTAAACATGACACCGTTGCACTCTTGAACCACCTGGCTGAGAACGGACACAAGTGTCTCCAGGGAAATTGCAGTATTGTCAAAAAGAGGTTCACTATCTGGGACACATTGTGAAAGGAGCTAGGAAAGTGTCACCAGAGAGAGTGGAAGCACTTTTGCAGATGAATCCACCTCAAACTCAGAACTAAATCAGAATGTTTTTGGGAATGGTTGGCTATTGTAGACTGTGGATACCAAACATTTTCTTGGTGGCAAAGCCTCTACTGAGGATGACACACAGAGACGTGTCTGAACCGATTCCATGGACAACGAATGTACAAGAGCGTTCCTAGAGTTGAAAGAGAAATTGTGCTGCACCCCAGCACTATGAATGGCCGATATTAGAAAGAATTCACATTGTTTTGCAGCTAGAGAGATGGGTGCGCTCTCTCAGTTTTGACACAAACACATGGAGGATACCAAACTTATATTGCATATTTCTCTACTACGCTTGGCCCTGTAGTGGCAGGACTTCCTGGTTGCCTTAAAGCAGTCGTCACGGTAAGTACTAGTCTGGAAAACAGCAAGAGCAAAGTGATGGGATATCCATTAACTGTCATGGTCGCACACTCTGTGGAGCTCCTGTTGATGAGAACAAAGACACAAAATATGACCCATAACAGGTTAACCTGATACAAGCAAAATGTACTCTTTTCTGACAATATTGTTTTAATACATTGTACAGTGCTGAATCCTTCAACATTGTTGCCTATAAATGATGATGATAATTGTGATGAAAGTGAACATGATTGTCTAGATGTCATGGAATTGTGCACCAAACCTCGCCCTTACATTAATGATGAACTCCTGATTGAGCCTGATCATGTGCTATTTGTAGATGGCTCAAAAGGTTTTTTCTGCTAAAGTTGCTGAACTGATTGCTCTTACTAGAGCCTGCAGTTTAGCTGCTCAAATGAGAGTCACCATATTTACTGGTAGTATGGGTTTGGTGTTGTCCATGATTTCAGACAATTGTGGTCACAGAGGGGCTATCTTACATCTTCAGGTACCCCTATCAAAAATGGAATCTACATCAAGGACTGTTGGATGCTCTGCAATTGCCAAGAGAAATTCCTGTGTTAAAGTGCCTAGCAAATCAAGGAGGAAGTGGACACGTTGCCATGGGCAACTGATACACTGACTCAGTGGCCATGGATTGTGCATTGTTAGCATGTTCATTTAATGGAAATATCATATGTGAGTGCAAGAGGAGAGTTCTTTTGCAATGTTGATGAAAGTAACCGACACATGGGATGAATTGAAATGGATGCAGGAAAACGTGTCAGAAGCAGAAAATAATGATTGGGACAAGCAGGATGCAAGAAAAATCAGCAGATCGGAGACCGGTCTTACCAGATAGCTTGTTGTTTCCAATGACATAATACTACCATCAATGCACACATTTAGGGAGAGATGCAATGATGAGGCTTTTTAGGCAGAGTTGGTACAACCCCAGATCCAGAACGTTGGCACGAATGGCAGAAGAGATTTGCCATTGGTGTGTAGCTTGTCTACAGCTAAATGTAGGGGAAAAACACCTGTCACTCTAACGCACCTAGGGAGATCGGGTGGCCCATTCAACAGGATGCAAATGGATTTTATTGAGATGCCTGTGCATAATGAGCTAAAATATATCCTAGTGATTGTGTGCATCTTTTCAAGATGGATGAAAGCCTAAGCAACTAGAAAAAGCGACAGTCCTACTGTGGCTAAGCCATTATTATGTGAATTAATACCCAGATTTGGCATGCCAATTTCTCTCAAGTCAGATAGAGGAACACACTTCAACAATTAAGTAATGGAGAAGATCTGCACAACCTTACAGATTGAACAAAGATTACATTGCAGTCACAGACCAGAAGCATCTGGTATCTCAAATGTCCAGACACTTTACCTTTGGTGTTGGCGAGTATCCCTGACAGGAAGACGGGGTTATCCCCCCATGAAATACTGATGGGCAGAGCCATGAGATTACCTGTCATTCCTGCCAATGCTTTTTTGAATCTCACTGATGATATTATATTTGATTATTGCAAAGGATATGCTGATGTGGTTCGTTCTCTCTCTCATCAGGTCTCAGCTGCCCCACAAGACCCACATCAAGAAAGTGCCACAACCTCAATCCTGGTGCGTGGGTTGTGATCAAGAAGTGCATTCAGAAGACTTGCCTTGAACCCAGGTGGATAGGCCCCTTTTAGGTGATCCTAACTACACATACCGCATGTTAAGTGTGCTGGATTCCTGCGTTAGATTCACGCCTCACACACCAAGATAGTGAGCACTCCATAAGAAGTGCCTTTGGTCTATGATCCTGAATGAAAAGTTTTGGTGGTTGCACCGCCAATCAAGAAACTACTCAGGCCATCAGCACCAGTGTCAGTCCAGCCACTGGAAGAAAGAAAGAGTGAAGATCAGTTGATGGAATGTCAAGTGCAAGTATCTGAAATAACTCAGAGTGCATTGAGATCTCAAACAGAGGAGAAGCAGAGATCGAGACACTGAGTGAAAGTGCCACTGATGTGGTACTAAGACAATAAAATCCAGGCAAAATAACCAGCACTGGAACGAGGAGAATCAATTGACAAGCAGAATGGCTGCAAAGCTATAAAAAAAATCTGAGGAGAAGTTCTTCAATAGCCCGAATTCCAGAAATAATACCCAAAGAAGCTGAGTCTAGTGACGAAGGTAGCCTAGATCCAAATCAGTAAAACCTAAGAAGATCAAAAGAGCACGAGTGCCCTATCGCAGATATTCAGCACCTGAATGGTCATACTTTGTGAACACTGCTTTGAATGTCACATTGGAAGATTTGTGCAATGTGAATCCTGAACTATTTGAACCTCCCGAAAAAGAGAAAAGGAAAAGGACGAAAATTTTCTGAAGAAAATTTGAGACTAAACAGAACTAAAGAAAGAATCCTGACTGGTGCCTTTTTGATGTTTGTTATTTTAGTTCTTTGCTTCATAGAAGATCAACCTAGTCCCGATATGAAAGTTACAGAAGTATATGTACAACATTTTTAGAAGAACACAGAGTAGGATTAAGGATTGTCTGGTTAGAAGCTTGATTGTTGAGAAAAAAAAAGAAGAACCGCACTAAAGAACCTACTTACTAAAACTTGCTACAAGCAGTTGAACTCAGTGCTAAGAACTGACTCAGAGAATGTGTTGCATTAGGAATAAGTGTAAATCTATCATGGGTCCAATTTTCGTAATAACAAAAATAATGATTACTATAATACTGATAGGATTTTACCTAGCTCCAGAGTCAGAGCATAAAGCAAAGAATATTACTAATTCACCTATTTACAATACTAGGGAGAACCAATTTAGTTACTCCTTTGTAAGCTATAAGAAAAATTTTGATTCCACTAATGTTTATTCTAGGTTAGTACAAGAATAGACGAACGCCATGGATGCAAAGAATTGTTATGTATGTGCACACTTACCTATATCAGTTTCAGAAGAAGTTACCTTTTACCATATGCCTTTATCTTATGCTATTTCTTGCAGCATCTTTTTGCCATTGGTTTATAGGCAAGGACATTTTGAGTATTTCTATTCTAATTATGATCTAATACTTTCTATTGTATCACTGATAGAGAACATGAATTTACAATCACAAGCAAAGGAGATCGACACAGCTTGATATAATTTCTTTCTCCATAGACCCATAGATTGTGTGAAGGCTCACAAACACAATTTAACCTGTTTAGTGCGACTAATAGAAAAGGCTTATATAATGGCTTTAGAAGAGAGATACACTAACATGACACAAACTACTGAAAAAATGGCAATGTTTTATAGAATGCTTGGAAGAAGGAAGAAAACGAATTTAGAAAGAAGATGGTTTACCCTAAACTGAGACTTGGCAGAGAACACAAAGAGAAAATGTGCATGTACTGAAGACGAACATCCAAGGACTAAACATGTAGAAATTAATAGCTATGAACACACATTCGAGTTAACAGGGCGTTTATGGCAAATTTTACAGGGAGACGAGAATGCTATTCCAGGGGTTTATTACATTTGTGGACAGAGCTCCTACTTCTTACTGCCATCTGACTGGGAGGGAATCTGTTATTTAGGCATACTAATTCCAAAGATGTACCATGTGAAGAGCTTCGATACATTAACACTAACACCTGCACACAGACAGATACTTAATAAAAAAACAGGAACAGGACTAGTAGGAGATATTTTTGGTGCTGTCATCCTACCTGTAGGCATCACCTTAATGGTGAAAAGATTAGAAAGTTATTAACAGTTGCTGACAAAATGGCAACTAGCACATCTAGGGGGATATTCGCAAGAACGTGCGATAAACATTGCCAAAATAGGCTAATGCAATTTTTCTTATCGCCGTCTATCGCGGGGAAATAACCCCGTGTAAACGTCGTATTCACAACACGGCAGTAACATGCGATAGTTTCTCGATAACGCCTCAAATGTCCGCGTTACAACTACCCAACCGCGATAGAAAAATCGGCGACAAGCAGTGCCAGGCTTGCAATTCCCACGTCAGGCGGGACAAATCACCATAAAAGCAGCAAAAAAAAACAAAACAAAAAAAACATAACAACTGCGAAGCACAATGGAGGCAGCCGGAGCAAGTACAGAGGACAACCCGAACCCCACAAGCCCCACTGAGGACCATCCTGGGACCTCGGGGTCAGGGAAGGGCAAGGAGAAGAAGAAGAGGAAGACGCGGTTCAGTCTGCAGGAAAACAGGATCCTGATCACGGAGGTGATAGAACACCATCAACAACTGTTCGTCACCTCCACTGTGTCATTGGCAACAAAAAATGGAACATGGCAGTCCATCGTGGACAAGGTGAATGCAGTCGGAGTGCTGAGGAGGACAATGGACGAGGTCAAGAGGCGCTGGAATGATGTGAAGCGCAAAACCAAGCAGAAACTCGCAAACAGCCGCAAAGCAGCAATGCAGACTGGGGATGGGAGCCCTGCGCCACAGGAGGAGCTGGATGAGATGGAGGAAATGGTGTCCACAGTCATCAGTCATCAGTGTGGAGACGGTGGCAGGAGTCGGGGTACCGGACACTGCGCAACATGACCTGACACAACAGCAACAGGTTGAGTAACCACCAGGAACTGGGGGGACGGGGGGAGATGGGCACAATGGCACACATGCACAATGAAGTATGGCACACTGCACAACCCCAATGACTCTGGATCATGTCCCTGATCTCCTTGCCATACTGCAGCACACATAGAAACAGCAAGTAGTCCCCCGTCCACAATGTGCCCAGAGGGGGCCCTCCCCACACATCACCAATTTCACAACAAACACATGCACATGTGCTGAACCCAGCAAAGCTGCGGATCCGTGAGCCCTACTGACAATGCAAGTGACACTGCATGATGATGAGCATGTCTGCAGGCCACTCATCATGACATGTTGCACACCACGACACCGAGGTGGCTGAGTGTGGTCCACATCCGGAAAGGAGCAGGTCACAAACTGACACATCCATGTGCACAAACAACCCCTGACGGCAACAAGACATCTGCGGACAAACCATGCCCAAGAGTCCCAACTCCCACCAAGAGCCCAATTCACCCAAGTATGCAACAGCTCAGCACTGCATAAGCACAGAAGTCAAAGGCACACCGCCTGAAAGGGAGAAGGCCAAGCAAAGTCTGAGATGCAGGGGCGACTCTCCCACAATGCAGCACACACACAAGAATCAGAGTACATCAACATTGACAACAATGTGGTACAAACTGCAACACATTCACAACAGAACAGAGGACACAACTGTTGCCGCTTGTGTGTAGAAACTGGCCAATCACATTTGGCATAGCAGGAAACTGTGACATGATATTGGACAAGTACAACCCCACATCCCTGATGGTGCACAAATGTCCACTGTCCCGCTTCAAATAGGCAGCTCCTCCTAAACAGTCACAATGTACATTGTCATGCAGTCTGTTTGGAAACTTGGCCAATGCGTGAACATACATGGAACACACTGTTAAACTGCACCTCCCCTTTACATTGCAGAGGGAGAATCATCACCTCCTGCAAAGCAGACCGAACACCTCCTCACTGATGATGAGGAGGACCTCCCCACCTTCGACACCGACGCCCTCCAAGAGCTCATGGACAGCTTCGGTACCCCACCTCCAGGACAGGGCAGCCCAGCTGCATCAAGGAGACCCCACCCCCTGCACAGACCACACAGCAGGGAGCACCCACCACCCCGGCTGTCTCCCAGGATCCCCACGACCAACACATGGCATTTTAACGCCATGTGTTGGAGGGCCAGAAGGAGATGGCTGAGCAGGTGCGGGTTCGACCTCATGGCAGCCAAACTTGATGCCATCCATGGGTGTCTACGTCCCATCAGGGACCACTTACAGTCCCTAACGGACACCCACAGTCCGCTCCATGGTCTCCAACAAGCCATGGCTGACATCGCTGGAGTCATGACTCGGAGACAAGAACACCTGTCTAGTCAGAGTGGCTCCAGAGATCTCAGCCGTGAGTTGGGACACATGCGGAGGCTCATGGAGGACTCGGTGCGGATGGAGGCGGAAAGGATGGCTGCCACGGCTGCACATCAGCGAGATGTGGCTGGGATCTTCCATGCCCTGCAGATCCTCATCATGGCATTGCTGCCACAAGGCCTGGCACAGATGAATGCTGCTGCTCCTACACCATCCACATCTCCGCCCCCTGATGTGTCAGTGCCCCACTGTGCGGCAGACATTCCACCTCCGGCACTGATGTGTCACTGCCACACAGTGCGGCCGGCAATCCACCTCCGGCCCCTGATGTGTCAGTGCCACACAGTGCTGCAGCCGAAACACCAACACCCACAGGTGAGGCACATCACACATCAGAGGATGATGATATGGATGAGACTGCCGTTGTGGTAATGAGGAAGCGGTAGCATTCATCTCCGCCATATGGCCTGTTTCAGCTTGGTTCGGCCCTTTGCATCATCACCTTCCACTGTCCCCCGATACACTCTGCAGCACTCACTTTGGACCTCGACATGGACTGCCATATTCTGTTTGTTTACCAATGACACAGCAATCGGACTGCGGACTGAACTCTTCCTCTTCCGATGAACTTGTCCTTCCCTAACGGACTCTGGATGGCCCTCCACGGGGCAACAATGTCAAGTGGGGTGTGCCTGGCCCTGTACTGCTCCAGCTGCAACACTCCACTGGATATGAATAAAACATTCAAATTCACACAGATGTGTCATGTCTATGATCCTTCAAGTATGACAGTATGGATGAATGTAGGGTCACTGATTCCCCCTCACGTCCATTTTGCACATGTTGTGGGGCTTGGGTCACAGGGTGCAACATTGCCGATTGCGGTCCTGGTGGCGCAGACACTACAACGGAGACACACGCATTGGTTACTTCCTTGTCGAGGCCAGAACTGAACCACGCCCAGAGCCCCGGGCTCATTGTTCACACCCCTACGCTGGACTGGCATACGCCAGCCCAGCCCAGCCCACTCTGCTTATGCTCACAGGGGGTGATGACACAGCTACATGTCCCGGGTCTTCCCTGTAGTGATCTGCTGGTCACTGGTCTAGTTGTCAGCATGCCACAGCCACTCCCTGAGGGCTGGTTAACCCCCAAACCACACCCATCCAGCACAGGCGTCACGGGACATGTGACCCTGCCAATCAAAAGGGGCCCACCACAGCACATCCCCCACTGCCGGAGGTGACATGATGGCGTCCGCATCCACAGTACTCAATCATGAGGGGTCCTTGACTTGCGTTGCACAGAGTTAGTGGCACCCGATGGCCTGCATCCGGCACGGGCCTACCGCCACGTGGCGATGACTTGCATTGCACTGAGTTAGGCCCACCTGTAGAGCTGAGTGGGTGTGCAGCCTACGATGATGCGTTGGCCTCGATACGGCGTCCAGCAAATCAAGACAACGACACAGGACTAAAACACAAACCCATAATTGCTAGGACCGGAGAGGTTAAACACATATAAAATACATACATTCATAATTTGACGGTAAGTACTGTAGTACTCAAGATTAAAAACACATTTATATTTACAGTTAAAATGACCTAGCAACAATCATTTAGTTTAAAACAAGGCACCACATGCTGCACACATTGAGGTAATTTTAAGTGTTTGAGTTTCCATGTTTACACAGAGATAGATACATGAGAGGTATAGGCCAAAGTCAAGAGACACCATATTTAAACCCACGTACAGGTAGGGTAAACTGAACAGGAGGGTAGGTACTGTATCATATGCTAAACTTAGTCAGTGATGAAGATAGACACACAAAGAGAGGTGGAGACACCATATTTAAACCCATGTACAGGTTAGGTAAACTGGACGAGAGTGTAGATACTGTATCATATGCTAAACTTAGTCAGTGATAAAAATAGACACACAAAGAGAGGCGGGGGGCCGGAGTGTTTGCAGGTCAATTAAGTCGATCTAGGAAACAGCAGACCATCCCTCCAAGTTTTTCAAGCCGCTAGCCTAGACCAAACCCGCCAGGCTACCCTTGCTGTTAAATCCAACTTTCCTTTTGACCCTTGTCCCCCTTAATTCTACATGCTATGATAGATACTGTTAATCGAGTTATAAACAATATAATAAATGCCTCCCTGTCACTAGCCGAAGTCCCCTGTGAATGGAAACCTGCAGCAGTCAAACCTCTCCAAAAGAAACAACTTGCTGATCCCACCACCCTTACCAATCTTTGACCCATCTCCCTACTTCCATGTCTAAGCAAGGTCACTGAAAAACTAGTTAACTCTCAACTTATGACTTACCTGGAAGGAGCAAATATCTTACACCCCAACCAATCAGGTTTCAGGCTTCAGCACTCTACGGAATCAGCCCTCCTGTACACTGCTGAATCCCATAAAGCCGCCCTTGAGCAAGGAAAGAATGCTGTGTTGGCCTTATTAGACCTATCAGCCCCCTTCGATACGGTCTCACATGTCATCCTCTTGGACCGTCTCGAATCCTACGGTATCTCCCATCTCGCCCTGGCCTGGCTAAAATCATTTCTACAAAACCGTAGACAAGTCATTACCCTTGGACAATACCAGTCAGCAGAAAAACCTCTGCTCTCCGGGGTCCCACAAGGTCCATCCTCAGCCCAGTGCTCTTTAATGCCTCTATGGCCCCGCTGATTAGTCTGATATCATCCTTTAACATCGAGACCATCTCATATGCGGATGACACACAGCTAATCCTGGACTTAGATAAAAACACCACACTGGCTGATGAAAACCTCCGTCAATGCCTCACAGCAGTCTTTTACTGGATGAAAGCCAATCGCCTAAAATGTAATTCAGAAAAGACAGAAATTATGCCATTAGGGAAAGGGAATAACTTTTCCCCCAGTCTATGGTGGCCCTCCGACATCCCTCCTCCTCCCAACACAGTAACGGTAGCCAGAAATCTGGGGGTCAAATTTGATTCAACACTATCCTTCCACCAGCAATCATTAGCAGTGGCTGGGACCTGTTTCCACATGATTAAATCACTTAAAAAGTTCTTTGACTTACTCCCTAGCACGGTGAGACAAGCAGTTGCAGTGGCCTTAATCACATCTAGACTGGACTACTGCAACAGCCTCTATGCAGGAACTAACAAGTCGGTCCTACACAAACTACAGATTGTACAGCACGCAGCAGCCCGCCTGGTACTAAAATGGCCCAGGAGGTCATCAGCATCGGCTGCACTGGAAGCACTACATTGGCTACCAATCCACAAAAGAATCCTGTTCAAGATCCTGATAATTACCTTTAGAATCTTCCATTCCTCAGGCCCCCACTACCTTCGGCCTAGGTTTGCACGCTATGTACCATACCGTACTCTTAGATCATCTAACGCTAATTTGTTAAAACCCCCAGCTTTTAGATGTGTCTCAAAAGGGGGAAAATCAATTGCAGTGATTGGCTCCAAAGCCTGGAACCAACTTCCCAATCACCTCTGCTTCATCCAATCAGAAACCCTTTTTCAGGAAGGTCCTGAAAACCTGGATTTTTAAGGCCCCTGATGCACTTTGCAAAGCACTCATTTAATCAATGTCTCCAGACTCAGTTACCCTGTCTATCCACTGTTCTGCCTAGCGCCATAATGTTCCTTCGTGTGATAGCTGTGCTCTACAAATGCCTGTTAACATAACATAACATAACTCAACTGGTCCAGGCGGCCTGCAGGGAATTCGTTCCAGCCAAGAAACTGCTCCAACAATCAGGAACTAAATATGCTCTTCTGTATCCGGCAAAGTTGCGGGTGCAGTTTGAGGGCAAATCTCACTTTTTCACAGATGCGAAGGCTGTGCTGAAATTTGCCAAGCAGGCGGGAAAGTGAAGGAAAGCTGCGCAGCCGTCAGGCAGAGCATCGACAGAAGGCCACCTGAGCGAGAATGACTAAGCACATTGTTCTTCAACTTTGGCATGGTTTGTTTGTACCACGATTGCAGGGCACCCCTGTCAATGCATGTTTTATACTTTGCCTCCCTTACAGCCTAATTATATCATATAGTTGCCACACCATTACAACGCTGTGACAGCACTTCCTGCTCTATATAAACTAAATAGGATCACAGCCCGACACGCACCACGGCTCAGCCACCCAGCCTTAACTGGCAGGGCTGTTCGCTGGTAACTCCTCGTTCCCCACAGGATAATTCCCTTGTAGCCTCCTGGCTATTTGAAAACACTGTTTTGTTGGGTGCTAATGGGGGGGCTAATTGCATAACCTAATTGGCGGGTTGGTGAAGGAGGGGGGCTAAGTTGTTGTTGTTCGTCACAGCAAATTGTCCTGCTGAGGCTGCTTACACTGCACGTTCCCATCGCGACACTAGACGCGAGGTGCCGACCCGTTTGGGTATCCAAAACACTGCATACATATTCACCTGATTCGTCCATCACATAGGGAGTTGCCCACTGGGTTGCGGGCCCCCGATAAGCACCTTAAACAGTCCAAAGTAGGCTAACGTGGCTTTTTTAAACTGCATCACCGGGAACATTCGGGGTCTAAACGACCATAGAAAAACGCGGCTGGTTCAATCATATCTGACCAGACGCAAAGTAGATATTTGTCTCTTACAGGAGAACCACTTGAGGGACACCTCCCAGTCAAAGCTGAAAGTCAACAGGTGGGGGGGTTATACACACATCAGCCTACTCCAACTACTCAAGAGGTGTGGCAATCCTAATATGCAGAGGTGTCCCATTGACAACAGAACAACTTATAACAGACCCAGAAGGTCGATACATTATACTGAAGGGAGGGCTAAACGGAAAACAGATAACGATAGCTAGCACATATGGGCCTAATACTGACAACCCAGAGTTTTTTAACCAGGTATGGATGGGGATCCAGTCACTGGGAAGCTCCGCGATACTCTGGGGAGATGACTTTAATGTTATCCTGTCAGAACACGCAGACAGGGTGGGCGCATCCCGTAATCATCACCCACAGGTGTCTGCAAAGCTCCGCACCCTCATGGACGATAACTACCTAGTGGACACTTGGCATTTACTACACCCTGATGTAAGGGAGGGCACCTGCGTGTCACAGCAACATGGAGCGTGGTCCAGGTCAGATTTTTGGCTCACATCCAAAGACATGCACTCTTGGGCCACAACGGCCACACATCTCCCACGCACGCTGTCGGACCACACACCAGTAGTACTCAAGCTCCAGATCCCGCAACCCTATGTGCAGCCCTTTGCCTGACGTCTACCCCCAAATGCACTGCTTGACGCTGGGTTTAAAGACGAGATACGGAAAAGCATAATCAAATTTTTTTAGCACAATGCAGACTCAGTAGGCTCAGTGGGCACACTTTGGGAGGCCTTCACGGTCGTGATTCATGGGGCTTGTATAGCCCTGCAGTCGGGGGTTCTGAAAGATCTTTGAAACGCTCTTAGAAAACTAGAGGGAGAGATTTGAGATTTGGAATGTCAATACTTCCAATCCCAAGAACCAGAGTTACTGGCTAAGATAAGGGTGAAGCTAACTGCATTCCAGGAAGAAGACGAAAGAGAAACCAAATTCCTACATAAACACGCGCAGGCCCATAGATACGGGGAGGGCAATCGCCCTGGCAAGACACTGGCAAATTTGCTAAAACCCTCCAGAGCGTCCTCCTATATTACCGAGCTCCATCTTCCTGATTCGCCGCTGGTCCACTCACCAACTGACGTACTGTACACTATGAAAATCATTTACACCCAACTATACACTACAGCGTCATCCCCCCCAGACTCAGAAATATTGGGATATCTAGACAGGATAGAGTTACTATGGCTGAGTGGGGCACACTGAGACT
Source organism: Calotriton arnoldi (assembly GCA_963921515.1). Classification (NCBI taxonomy): domain Eukaryota; kingdom Metazoa; phylum Chordata; class Amphibia; order Caudata; family Salamandridae; genus Calotriton; species Calotriton arnoldi. Next base: position 1,259,861 of record CAWUFW010000920.1, on the reverse strand, counting down.
ATCTAGACAAGCCTTTCACTGCTGAGGACATACAGCAAGTCACACAAAGCCTAACAGGGGAATAAGTCTCCTGGGGCCGGCGGGCTCACTTCTGCATTCTACAAAGAATATGCGGTGCTCCTGGCCTCTCGCCTGTTGGAAGTGTATCGGGAGGCATCGAAAGAGGGTCACTCCCACCATCAATGCGTGAGGCAATCATCATTACAGTGCTCAAACCAGGCAAAGATCCGACATCGTGTGATTCATATAGCCCGCTGTCACTAATAAATATAGTTGACAAAATATTTGCCAAGCTATTAGCGAATAGGCTTCAGCCGCTACTCCCACTCATTGTTAGGCCAGATCAGTCCGGCTTTGTGCCGGGCCACTCCACATCCCACAACCTAAGGACCATATTTGCGCTGATGCATTACCTCGCCCCACACATCTCGGTGATAGCCGCACTACTAGATGCCACTAAGGCATTTGATTCCCTAGAGTGGAAATTCCTCTTCATGCTCCTGGCCCGGCTGGGGATGAGCCACACATTCAAACAGCAAATCAAACTCTTATATGCGTCGCCCACTGCCAGAGTCAAGGTTAACAGGTTAATATCTGATCCCACCACAATCACGGGGCACTCGCCAGGGTTGCCCGCTATTCCCCCTACTTTTTGCTATTGCCACGGAGCCTCTGGCGACACCGTTGAGGCAGCACCATGCGAACAGGGGTATAGGCTTCACCACCAGGGAACTGATAGTGTCTATGTATGCTGATGACCTCACGCTTTATATCAAGGACCCAGCTGTGAATTTCATACCCTTTACTCGGGAGCTGGCGCGATACGGGGGCCTCTCTGGGATACACATAAATTAAGCTAAATCTACCCTTCTCCCGCTCACAGAAGGCACAAGCACCTTCGAGCTCTAGTTCCCGATAGCCTGGGCGTTTGGGTAAGCAGGGACATACAGGAGATCTGGAGCGCCAATTTTGGAAGGGTAATGACATGGATAGAGGAGAGAGTTCACATGTGGCAAGAATTTACCCCTGTCCCTCTCAGGTCGCATTGCTATCACTAAAATGACAATCCTCCCTAAACTGCTTTATCTGTTTGTAAATATCCCTATGCCTATAACTGCACAATTCCTCAAGCGTCCTAAATCAAGCATGATCAAGCAAGTCTGGGCAGGAAAACAGCCTAGGGCGTCCTGGGATCTCCCCACACTACCGCTAGCCCAGGGCAGCCTCGGTGCCCCTGATATTACATTATATGCATATTGTGCCCAAGCCCAGTTTCTTCACTTCTGGCAACACCCAACGCCATTTCAACCACATGTAGCTATTGAAATGGACCAAGTTGCTACCCTACCTTTAACCACAGCGCTATACAAAAGCTACAAGCACCCCAGGCAAGAAATAGACACAACAGAAACATTGCGTTGGGCATGGGGGGGACTCTGTAAAAGAGCAAGCCTGGGCATGCTATATGCACCATCCATCCCGTTAGCTAAAAACCCACAAATCCCCCTGCTAATGGAGCAGGGTGCACCGGTTCGCGCCCGCCAGCTTAACATTAACACATTCGCGGACCTGTACCCAAAAGGCCAATTTCTCACCTCGCAACAACTAAGCGGGTCCCCCCAGTTGGTGCCATTGGACACATTACTATATCTCCAGCTTCGGGCAGCTTGCCAAGCAATATATGATACATTCTCCGCCGCCACTTCCAGCGCTGGAGCATAAGCTCACGAAGTCATCTGCCCGTAAATTAATCACTCGCATCTACTCCATCACACAGCGCACATCCCTGATCAGTACCCCAAAATTGCGCAGCGCCTGGGATGCCGAAATGGGTTCTCCTATCTTGGATACACAATGGACTTTCTGCTGCGGCCAACCAGAGCAGCTCCCCCCGAATTACCGCCTCAGATTAATACACTTCAAATTCCTGCACCGTTTATATCGCACCCCAGTTCAATTGCATTGCATGGGTTTACGGCCCGATACTAAATGCTGGCGCTGTGGGACACCGCGGGCAACCCTTCTGCATCTGGCCTGGGACTGCCCGCGCGTGGCTTGGTTCTGGCTGGAGGTATTGAGACAACTAGAATGCATAACTGGTCAGAAGTTGTCAGGATCGCCACTAGTGGCGGTGCTGGGCTACATGCGCGACATTCCTGCAGCGGGTTGACGGCTCACAGCGTTGTTACTCCTGCTGACCAAGCGATGGGTGGCTATTCACTGGGGGAAGATGTCAGCCCCAGACATAAAACAAAACCTGGGTAACAGATGTTGCATATTGCAAAGACCAATTGACCTGTTACTGGGAACTCATGCCGGCCCGATCTCGCCCCAGAGACATTTGGTCCCCATATACATGCTAGGTCCGCTCCTTAAATAGCGAAGTACCATAGCGTACATATGATCAGCACAGCACACTCTTGTTTGCAGAACACTGCAATGCTATTATAAGAACTGATTGCTTCACCTGGGCGCTGGTCCGTGGCAATAATAAAATGCGCGCTCATGGGTGTCTGCGGGCTTCACTGGTCTGCAGGACTGCCATGGGGCCAGGACGCCCTGACTGAAGCCGTGGAGGGAGTGTTGTACACTAACACAGTAACAAGATCTAGATTTCCGAGCCACTATTAGTAAAGCCTATGTGTAGCATAAATATGTCGTGTTGTGGGGAAATATATAAACATGTAATCCACTAATTTTGACACTGCTGGACAAGTAATTACGGTTGTTGTATGTTTATAAACTGAAAACTCAATAACATTTTTTTTTTAAAACCATGGCAGTAGAGGCTCTTGAAATGACCAGGGGAATGAATGCAGGCTGCTCAGGGAGCCTGATCACCCGTGGGATAAGGGCCCGACACGCTTAAGACTGACACCAACAAGTTAGGTGTCAACCCCACAGAGCTGCGGTGGCTGCCAGTATTCACTGCATACTTCTACCAAATTCTATATTCTGGTACAAGTGCAGCAGCAGAGCGATGCATTTACTGCAGTGGATAATCACAGTCAAGAGTTAGAACTCCCACTAGGAGTTCCTCAAAAGCCTTTTTGTTCACTACCGTTTAACTTATAAAGAACTCTGTAAGCTTTCTATCTAAAGAAGTACAGCAAGAATTACACAGGCATTCAATGAGCCTCTAGACGTCTCACAAAACTATTCCCTAAGAAAGAAAGCAGCTGATCATTCATTGAGGCATGAAGGCATGTAAAGTCACAAAACTCTGACTTTATTTGCAAAGCAGTCACCTAAATAACCAGACATTGAGAGCTGTCTATAAAGCCCCCCTGAAACAATTCAGTGAACCACCATGAGAGAAATGGAAATTCTATTACTCCAGAAAACCACTTGACATTGGAACTTACCTATCATCTAATGATATTAGGAGTGGGCAATTCCTGGTAGATCGGGCTGGGGGCTTGCTTTTAGTGATGGGTCAGAACCAAGCCTGATTTGCACAATATTAACCCCCTTCTTTAGTTTGGAGAGGAATTTGGCCCAGGATAATTATCTGCATTTGCGATAAATTATTCAAGCATCACTTTTTTTGTTTTTCTCTGTCATCTAATTGTTTCTGGAATAAACAGGGGAACATGGTTTTCTCACACCTTGGCAAAGTCGGAGATGGACATCATTTCAAAAAGATATTTTCAATGGATTGCATGAACTAACACAGCAATTAAAGACTGAGGGGCATATTCACAAGGAGCTATCGCCGAATTAACGGCACTTTACCGCAGCCAAAGTCGTGATAAATTTACCTCTCCATTCACAAGCCGGTGTTAATAGCCCACAGCACCAGTTTACCCGCAATAGCAGCCGCAAAAAACATCGCCACAGAGGACCCCCGCAAATATCGCTAATGAGATGCAGAGTAGGCGTTCCCGTGACAAAAGTCGAGACAACAGCACAACTCAACATTCACAACGACCAGCCACATCCGTGATAAAAACACAAAACAGGCGATAAGGCGCGTTAGCACCAGGAAAGCTACACCTGCTCTGACCTGGTGTAAAGTCGGACAGCAGCCAGCACCACAAAAGGAAGCACAGCCCAGGGCTACATCGGAAGGGCAACAGATGCCATGGAGCCACCCATCATGCGGCCCGGACACCCAAGAGGGCCACAACACCCACCGCCACCACCCACAGGACCACCCCTCCCTGGCACCCCCCCGACCAAAGACATGCCACATCAGCCACACCGAAACATATACAAAATATTCCGCTTGATGCCGCACAATCACAACTGGTGACATGGATGTGTTGTCACAGAAATGACCAGCACACATTCACTTCCGAAGCAACAAATGAAACATTATTAAAATGAACAACGAAATGAAATGAAGACACATGGCCGCTCCCCTCCGGACCATACGAAGGTCACAGCCTGTAAGACAAAAAACATGATGAGAAGGTGTGTCCTGCGCACATCAGAGGACAGAGAGAGAGCGAAGGAGAGAGAGAGGAAGAGTGGGAGGGAGAGAGAGAGGAAGAGAGGGAGAGAAAGAGAGAAGAGGAGAGCGAGAGGAAGAGAGGGAGGGAGAGAGAGAGGAAGAGAGGGAGAGAGAGAGAGAGAGAAGAGGAGAGAGAGAGGAAGAGAGGGAGAGGGAGAGAGAGAGAGAGAGTGACGCCCCTGCGCACCCAGGACACACTGCTCACCTGCTGCCACCGGTGTGTCTCCAACCACGTGCCGGTATGTAGGGCAGTTCACCAGGTCACACATCTGATTCAGAGCCGTCAGCTGAAACAGAGCCCAGATACATGACTGGCACAGTACACACACTTGCACAAGACAACATCGCCTGCCCGCCCATGCACACCCAGGCAGAGGCATCCCAACCTCTCCCGCCGCCCATCGGAGCATGCCCGCCCATGCACACCCAGGCCTCAATGCTCACCTTCCGCCACCGGCGCGTAGACAGGAGGTCCCACCACGTGCCGCTGCAAGCCACAAGCCCTGGGCCCGCAGACATGGCACCCTCCACATCATGCAGCCCCGCTCCCCAGGCCACCAGGTCTCACGTTTGGTGCTGGGTCTTGATTAGTCCATGGCAGTGGACATACCAGTGCACCCGGCACCATTGCAGGCTGCACACCCGCTCAGCCCAATGGGTGCCACCCATTCTGGGACCCCGGAAGCGACGCCACGTGGCGGTAGGCCCACGCTGCCCGCTGGCTCTGGCCTACACTGCGGCCCAGCAGGGCACACAAAACCTAAGCTGTCTGGACCGCCGGGACGGGGCATCATCGCAGGCTGCACACCCGCTCAGCAGCTCAAGGTGCCACTGACAGAGTGCACCCCCAAGTCACCATCCCGTGATGGGGTGCCTGTGCTGTCCGCAAGGCCCCGGGTGCCACTAACCCTGTGCAACCCCAGTCTGCACCACATGGTGGTAGGCCCGTGCCTTACTCAAGGCCTCGTGTGCAACTAACCCTGTGCAAGCCCAGTCTGCGCCACGTGGTGGTAGGCCCGTGCCGTCCGCAAGGCCTCAGATGCCACTAACCCTGTGCGCAACAACTCATGGGCCCTACATGAGTGAGAACCGTGGAGCGGCCGTCATCCAGTCACCACCGGAAGAGGGGAATGTGACGTCGTCGGCCCCTTATGTTGGCGGAGTCTCATGGCCTGTGACGCCTGTGCCGGATGTGTGTGGTGTGTATCAAAACCTGCCCTCAGGGAGTGGCTGTGACATGCTGACAACTAGACCAGTGACCTGCACACCACCAGCGAGTACGGCTGCGACGGGTAGCAATGAGGGCCCCCCCTCGGGGCGTTAGCGGAGTGGTCTGGCCTGCCGTATATCCGACCAGCGCAGGGCTTGCAACAATGCCTCGTGGGCTCTGGGCGTGGTCCAGTCCATGTCCGGACAAAGAAGTAACTGATGCGTGTGTCCCTGTTGTAGTGTTCACGGAACCCGGTACACAAAATGTAATGTCGCACCCTCTGACTGGCATCCCACAGGATGAACATCATTGGCACAAGGGAAGGCACTGTCCCCACATTCATCCACACATCCATACATGAATGACGTAAGACATTACACAGCAGTGCGTCACTGGATGTTTATTTGCACATCCAGTGCAGTCATGCAGCTGGAGCGGTACAGGGCAATGCTGAGCACACTACACAATATGGGCCTGTGGAGGCCCAGCCAGTGTCCATCCGGGATGACCTGTACTGCGGAAGAGGAAGGGTACAGTCCGCAGTCTGTCCGCCGTGTCATTTGTCGTCAAACAGGATGTGGCAGTGCATGTCGGTGTCCGAGGTGAGTGCATCGGAGTGTATCCGGGGTCAGTGGTAGGTCTTGAGGCCATAAGCGGCACCAAGTAGAAACAGGCAAGGTGGCGGAAATGGATGCTAGTGCCTGGCCCTCCTGACCACAGTCCCATCCACGTCCTCATCCCCGGGTGTGTGCCCTGCCCCACCTGTGGGGACTGTCACATCAGGGGCCGGAGGAGGATTGTCAGCCGCACTGTGTGGCAGTGACACATCAGGTGTCGAGTGGATACGCCTGCCGCACTGGGAGGCACTGACACACCAGGGTGCGGAGATGTGGATGGTGTGGGGGCAGCAGCATTCATCATCGCCACGCCTTGTGGTAGCAATGCCATGATGAGGACATGCAGGGCACGGTAGATCCCAACTACATTTCGCTGATGTGCAGCGACGGCTGCCATCCTTTCCTCCTCCATCCGCACCTTGTCCTCCATGAGCCTCCGCATGTTTGCCAGCTCACGGCTGGCATCGCTGGGGCCACTCTGAGCGGACAGGTATTCTTCCCTCCATGTCATGACTCCAGAGATGTCAGTCAGGGCTCGCTGGAGACCATGGGGCGGACATAGACACCCAAGAATGGCGTCCAGTTTGTTAGCCATGAGCTCAAAACCCGCCCGCACCTGCTCGGCCGTCTACCTCTGGCCCTCCAGCACACGGTGTTGGAAGGCCATTTGTTGTTCCTGGGGGTCTTGGGAGGGTGCCGGGGCTGTGGGTGCCTCCTGCTGGGTGGTTTGGGTTGTGGGTGGGGTCTCATGGATGTAGCTGGGCTGCCCTGATCCTGGAGGTGAGTTGCGGATGAGGTCAATGAGGTCTTGGATGGTTTGGGAGTCGATGCTGGTGTTCTCCTCCTCCTCGTCATCAGTGAAGAGTGGCTGTGACTGCTCTGCAGGAGGTGTTGACGATGCCCCTGCGATGTGAAGGGGAGATGGTGTATTACAATGTGTCCACATGTATGTATCCGCATGGTACAGGTTGACATTCAGACAGCATAGCATTGTACATTGTGACAGTCTGTGGGTCTGGGCGAGGACCCAGAGTGATTGTGTGTGTGCACTGTGCCCTGCTTGCTTATGCATGTGTGCCATTGTGGCCATCTCCCCCCATCCCCCCAGTACCTGGTGGTCACTCACCCTGTTGCGGTTGTGTTGTGTCCTGTCGAGCAGTGTCCGGTCCCCCGACTCCGGCCACAGTCTCCACACTGATGACTGTCGACACCAGCTCCTCCATGTCATCCAGCTCCAGCTGTGGCGCTGGGCCCCCACCTCCAGTCTGCGTTGCTGCCTTCAGGTTGGCGCTGAGTTACTCCTTGGTCTTTCGCTTGATGTCATTCCATCGCCTCTTGACCTCGTCCATTGTCCGCTTGTGCTCTCCGACGGCATTCACCTTGTCGACGATGTCCCAACATATTCCAGTTTTGGTGCCCAATGACACGTTGGAGGTGACGAAGAGTTGTTGATAGTGTTCCATCACCTCCGTGACTATGATCCTGTTCGCCTGCGGACTGAACTTGGTCTTCCTGATCTTCTTGTCCTTGCCCTTCCCTGTCCCCGAGGTCCCAGGCTGGTCGTCCAGGGTGCTTGTGGGGTTGCGCTAGTCCTCTGTGCCTGCTCCGGCTGCCTCCATGGTGCTTGTGTGTTGGTCAGTTTGTGTGTGGATGTTTTTTCTACTTTTATGGAGATTTTTGATGCCTGCCAGGTGTGTGTTGCAGGCCTGGCACTGCTTGTCGCTGATTTCCTCATCGCGCTTTGGCCCATCGCGTGTTTTTTGGCGTTGTGGTTTGTGTTTTTATCTCCATCGTGGTGGTTGTATCGCGGACATTGTCCGCGGTTTCGGCAGACTATCGCATGGTACCGCCGTGTGAATTCCACGTTGACACGGGGTTATTTTCCCGCGACAGGCTGCGATATTGAAAGTTGCGTTACGCTAATCTTGCGGTAGTTATCACACGTTCTTGTGAATATACCCCTAAGTGGGCGAATTCACAAAGATCGTTTCAGACGTAAACATGCATTTACTTCTGAATATGTCTTTATTTCCACCTGCCAGGAACTTGCAAAAGGATTCTTACTAGGTGCAAATGTTTTTACTGCTGCATATTTGGCCACCTCGGGTATGGAAAATCAACAAGGCCTGGTTAGCCATGTAATTTTGGGAACGTCCACAGACTCTACAAACTCCATGCTGATCCATTCCTACTTTGCTATAGATTTACTCTAGCCAAAGGTTGGACTGACTCCCTTTGCAGGGTGGGAAGGAGAACAGATCATCCCAGCCTTGGTGGGGTGTAGTGGGAGTGCTTTCTCCATGGGAAAAATGTTTCACTGCAAAAAAGAAAGTAAATGTTCCTTTGCACAGTAGGCTCCATTTTCCATGCCTTATTCTATACTATGTACAGTAACGCACTGTGATAATGGAAGCTCAGAGGAGATGTCACATGACATTCCTAGTAGTACCTCAGAAACTAGTGCCTGCTGGAGCTTTCCAGGCTTACTAATAAGAGTGTAAGCGACTTGTAAACCTAGTAAACCTGCACCCAGTCATAGACGTACTTTTAAGGATACAGGTTCATTACTTTCTTAAATTGACCTAGAAAGGTGCAAACAGTTTAAAACTGTATAATCAGTCCCACTGCCAGGTCTTCGTCTGATGTTTAAATGACTATTCACGTACAGATCTTTCAAAGTAATGAAAGCAATGGTATACCTATGCTCATCCTGCTCATCGCTTCACATCAGTTTCCCTAACTATAGTCTGAAGGGTGTGTTCCTGGGGGGTCTGTGAAGTTTTAAACTTTGCCCCCAGATCGGGCACAGACGGCAAAATCCACGCTTTGCACAGTTTTCAATTACAGCTTTGTTCACAGTCTTGGTTGAACTTCACTTACAGCAGCAGTTTTCTGCACAAAAAAAAATATATTTTTCTTGGAAAATTATCTTGCAAGGATATATTTTTAAGATAATTTCCCCGCCAAGTAGTTTTGTTAATACTTTTTCTCTCAAGGTCTACTATTAATAAATGTTTATTTCCTACTACTGGTTTTTCAAGCTTCTCAAACTAGGTGAAGTTCTATGAAATTTTAATGAATGAAATATTTTTTTATAGACACATGCACTTAATTATCTCTGGTACTGACAATCACCTTCTATTCCGAAAAGTATTAAAGACAAGCTCTTCCCCCCCCCAAAAAAGTACTCCTTCAAACATGTTTCAGGCCTGTCATTGCACAGTGTGCGTAGTTATAAACTGCTATTTTGACGCAAAATAAACTGTTTGCCAGGCCCCAACCTTGCTTTTTAATACATATAAGTCACCCCTAAGCTAGGCACTGGACAGCCCCAATGGCAGAGTGAAGTGGATTTAAAAAGTCGGACATGCACTTTTAGGTTTTACTTGTCCTAGGAGTGAAAAACTCTTAAATTCGTTTTTCGCTACTGCAAGGCCTATCTCTCCCATAGATTAACATCTTATAAGTGTAATTTCCAAATGGGAAGAGATACCCACCTCACGTTTGGTGTCTCTGGATTCACAATTTTAAAATCCTAACTTATGGTGAAGTCAAATTTTAAATTGCAATTCTGAAAATGTCACTCTTAGAAAGTTGGCATTTTCTTGCCTTAGCCATTTGATGCCTGCACCCTGTCTCTTATCACATGACTGTTTGTAGTTGCTAGCTGTGCTTTGTGTATTTCTCTTAGGCAGCCACACAAAATGGGAGCTTAGGTGTGACTGGATGGGCCATCACTGGCACGATGGGAGGGAGGAGCTACACCCTGCCTCATTTGACCCTGAATAGGCTGCATCCTCTCTCCACACAAAGGGCTTAATGACCCTGCATTGTCACTTCAGCAAACAAAGGGCCAGGGGAGGAGAGGCAGGGAATTCCATACCCTACAAAGCCACTGTCTAGAAGCTTCTACCACTTTTCAGAGCCAGGGCACCAGTATATTAAAGAAGGACCTCAGACACCACCGCTTCAGTACACTTCTTGATCTGTAGATACTCTGCCAGGAAGAAGGACTGCTGTGCTGTTACAAAGACTGCTACTCTGCCTGACTGCTACTCTGAAGGAGCTGCTACCCTGCTGTGCTGCCCTCTTGCCTGGGGAAGAAGAACTGAACCTGCACCCCATCTTAAACCCAGGACCGATCCAAGACCTCAAAGTGCTTCAAATACTAGTCAGCTGAACTCCTGATCTGAGCTTCAGGGACATAACAGTATCCCCAACAGCTCCACCACAGCTCCCTCACTCTGTTCCTGACCGCAGAGAGGTGCCCCTCAGGTTCTAGACCCATAATGAGGCTCTTGAGCTCTTAAAAGCAAGCTTTTGGGCTCTCCATGACAGCAAATGTGCCTGTTCACTTCGGAACTGTACCTCTCACACTGAAAATCAGTGCGAGCCGATGCCAGCCCATTTCCTTGCACAGCAAACATAAATCACTGTGGAGGATGCAGGCCTGTTTCTCGTGCCATGCCACCATTTGCACTCTCCTTGCACCCTGAGGCCTCTCTAACGTGAGCGGGACTCTTGGCACAAAACTTCAGCGAGACTAATCTGGGACTGTATCTGGCCCATGCTCCATCGCAGTCGTCCTGAACCTTTGACCCAGTCTAGCGCGACCAGATAGCCGCGGTTGGCACTTTCTGTTCCTAAGTGCTATTTTACAGTTTAGTCTTTAGAAATGTATAACTCCGGTTCTACTGATTGTATTTTGGTCATTTTTTTTTTGTCTTATTTATTAAATTAAGTTCTATTTTTCTAACCTGGTGTGGGATCTGTTTGAGTAGTGTTTTGACTATTTTACTGTTGGACGTGTTGCACAAATACTTTGCACATTGCATCTACGTTAAGCTTGACTGCTCTGTACCAAGCTACCAGGGGGTTGAGCACAGGTTAATTTGGGGTTTGCTTGTGCTTTAACCTTACTACGATTGTGGTTGCTGCTTGATCAGTGCCCACACCCCAGTCAACCAGTATCCTAATTTCTAACACTGTGTAAACATAATCAGAAGAATAAATTGAAAATATAAAATGACTTATCAAAATAATGTGCCGATATAAAATGCTTTTAACATTTTAGCGTACAGGCATGAAGAACAGCATTATTATAAATACAGGACTGGAAAGCTCTTTCACATGGTTATCGAAGTTAATTTTTATATGTTGGCACACTGCCAAAAACACATAAATGAGAAAGAAGAAATTGAAACGGAATCAAATGTCCACTACTGTTGCACAGAAAAGATGCGTGGTCCCTTCCGTGATACGGAGGGCAGCGGCAGTAGCGGTCCGTGGTAGGAGTGCCGGCCGGGCGGTGACGTGGGGCGGGGGAGGGGCAGGGTGGGGGGTAGTAAACCACGGATTACGGCCGAATACAGGTAAGTAAACATTTAAATAAATAAAACGAATTTCGTTGCGAGCGCTGCATCGCCAAATGCGATGCAGCGCTCACAACGAAATTCGTTTAATTTATCTAAATGTTTACTTACCTGTATTCGGCCGTAATCCGTGGTTTACTACCCCCCACCCTGCCCCTCGCCCGCCCCACGTCACCGCCCGGCCGGCACTCCTACCACGGACCGCTACTGGGCAGCGGCATTGTGTAAGTACTAGTGCCGGCACAAGGAGGGTTACCTCTGTTATCAGGGCATTTCCTTAGAAGATTAGGCTAGACCCGTTCATACATTTGCACAGATGGCTCTTATACACCATGCTCTAGGTGCAGCACATTTGTGCTTGGTGAGTGCTGCTTATAGATGAGCTCTGCAATACTGGGAAAATATTTAGGGGGTGGGGGTGGTGGGTGCCACAGAGTCTCCAAGTTCTCTCCCCTGTATTTATTTTGTGTGGTTTGTATAGCTTGGACCTGCCTCAGAAAGGTAGCTGTACAGGACAGCTAGTTTAAGGGCTTACTCGAGTTTCAACGCCAACTATGCAGAAACTGATTACATGTTTTTTCAATTTTTAAAATCTTTAAGGCCATACACGAGCCACAAAAATAAATTGTCCTCGGATTAATGAGTTGAGTGAGTAAAATCTACAACGATTAAAATATACATCAAACCTGCAAAGTCTATGTAGATGTGCAATATGGTTTCACCATTAGTTTAAAGATCATTTGATAAAATCGATAACACATCATTGCAAATAACGCTATCACAAAGTCTCCAAAAGTGCCTCCTTGGGAACGAAGTAGAAACATCTTCTTCGTACAACTATCTTGGATTTTGGACAGAATGAAAGCATAAGTTTAAAATGCTATGAAACCTCTTCAATGAACCTTTTTCCTCAGACAATTGTATACGAAAATCCTATGTAACTTCTGAGTCTTATTTTGAGAGTCATGAGAGCTAAGCTCGTGCCTTTACCTGTTTATGCCAACAAAGCTTTCATATCGCACGTTTCAAAGTGCTTTGAATAAGTCAATGTAATTCCAAGGAGAGCCTCAGCCATTCACCCCATTCACCTTTGCAGCCACAAATAAGGTTGAAATTCGGCATATCCATGCTTTTATTGGCACTTGAAGCCCAGTTGGTAGATTTCTGCTTCAAGCTATACCCCGCTCCTCTAGGAGTCTTGAATTTCTGGATCTGGAATAGCTTCTCCTTGGCTTGGCTATTAAAGAAAGACTGTTTTGGATTAAAATGTTGATGCCTCAAGAATTGCAAGCATAGATTTCCAGGCACTAAATTTGCAGGATACATACGTTTTATACTTGGTAATTTATGTTATTATGATCTTATTTTAAAATGGTATTCAGTATTGGTTCTGGTGGCTCAGTGGACTCAAGGAACCCGTGTTGATCTTAGTTACAGGTCCCAATCCCGTTGGGTACACTCACACTTTTATCCTTTTGAGGTCAGTAACACGAGTAGCATTGAGTTGGGTACCAATAAAATATGTTCAGTGACAAAATGCCCCAAAGGCTGAATGTACATTTTTCAAATACATATTATGTTATGATGCGGTGGTGTGCCTCAACTGCAGTCTGTCTGCTTAAATGAGCACAAATATCTTGTCATACATTCCCATCATCACTAATCTGGTTTCATAAAACAGGAATAAAATGCATTTGTAGCAAGCACTGGCTTATTTACCACCAGACCTCTAAAAGTGCCAGTCAAAATAATGTTTGTGATTCGGCTCATCGAGTTTCGTTTAGACGCAAAGCTTCCTCAAATTCTTATTTAGTACTTATAATGCACCTCTTTTTATTTTCATTTAACTCTCTCTTTATTTGTGTAGCTCCTTGCATCTCTTTTCGTGTGTTCATTGTTTTTACACGTCTTTGAACTGCTTTCAGTGTCTTGCTGTTCGGTTTGTACATTAGCGGACAATCAACTTTAACGCAGCAAGGTTTATTATATTACATTTCCTTTTAGCCTTCATTGCAAAGCAAAATGGAAATTCACTTTTGAACAAAACAAATATTTTCCTCGCCAAGGAATCAGTAAGAAGCCTTTGCTAAGAAACATGAGGCCATGAGCAAAGCAACCATATCTCTTCGATAATTATATCTCGGATGAATGTTAACATAGAAAAAAGGCTGCTAAACGAAGAGTGCTGGGAAAAAGGTACTTCACACAGTAGAATTTGGTATGAAAATGTACATAGGTTTAAATGAGCAATTGAGGGCAAGAAATACAAGCGAATACAATGAATGGTGAAAGACAGCAATTTCTTATTGTGTGTAGTATGTTCGTATTTTGTTGTATGTGTATTATTTCAGGCTTGACGAGACTGAACATGAACACTTTTATGACATAATATTGAGATAAATAATATTGAGACACAAAAATATCATCAAAAATATCGAGAATCCAAATATCGACTTCCTATTGATAAAACACAAACACACAAATATAAAGTTGTAAAGAAATATGGACATGACTAAATAATAAAAGTAAAGACAAAGAAATGCAAACTGTTGTCAACACAATTAAACACAGGAAACATGACCTAATCCACGAACACAAAAATATTGCCAAACAAAATATCAATAACAATCAATATTATACATTTATATGTGTTAACATAAAACATATTAAACATATATGGATACTTTAAAAAACATATTGAGTATTTATACTAATTATGGTTTTAAAAGCAGTGTTTATACTAAATATAAGGCTATAAAGAAATTACTAACTTTGCAACCAACTTTTTTTTGTAGTTAAGCTTAAATACACCAAGTGGAAGCTATCTTTTGCAAACACTGTTTCACTTCAAAGATGGCTATCACAGACGATCGTCCATCCACCGCAGCATCTTTGAATGAGTTTGTTCAAAAATTCAAATGCATTCAAAGGTGGCCATTGTGGATGCACGAGCATCCACCAATGCTGTAAAATGTAAAATGTAAATCCAGTACTTGTATAGCGCACAAATCACCCCTGAAGGGGTATCTCGGCGCTGGGGGCTGTTGGGAAGATTAAGCGAGCTATTGCCCAGAGTCGCATGGTGCTGGTCAGACCCCTGCTGCTGGAGCCAGGGATCAAACCGTAATCCCCAACGTCCAGCATCAGTCGCCCTGGCCGAGGCGCCACACCTCTTCCCTCTGTCTTTGAATGGGTTTTATAAATTAAAGTATTACAATTTCATTCAAAGATAACCACCATGAATGTGCACACATTAATGGCAGCCATGTTAGAATACATTTGTAACAGTGGCTTTTTAACACAATAAAGCATTGGCAAAGCCAATAGGTTTCACTGGCAAGAACTATTGGCTTTGCCAATGTGAGTTTTAATTTGTGCAATGTGAAAAAGACAGAAAACACTCTGCTTTGCTGTTAACTAGTATTTCCTTTTTCAGTTGATAGAGACGCACTTGCTGATCACCATATCAGTGATTTGTATGACATGATAAGCAGCTCTAATGCTACCTTATGCTACGTTCAAATATTCAACTGTGGTGTTCATGTTTTACGCTGAGACCTTCTGGGGCTTGTATCATAGGACCATGAACCTATGAACCCTGTAAGCTGCCATACTTTTAATTTGCAACCAACTGCTACTTCTGCTGTTGATGATCCAATATGGGATAAGTACATTTATATACCATAGACTACCAACAATTGTGTTCCTTTCATAAGATACACTTTGGGGCCGATTCCGATCTTGGCCGGTAGCGCACCGAATCGGATTCGGCTTAACCGGATCCGATTCGGAGCCCTCTTTTCTGACCGATTCGAACGCGCGTCCGGCCGAGCGAGTACGATGCGAGCGCACGCGAAATCGCCGACCGACTCGTTCACGGGTCCGAACCGCACCGACCGACTTGCTCGGACTCGACTCGCACCGCGCGATGGAGACGTTCCCCGGCCGGGCAAGTACGATGCGCGCCTTGAGCAGTCCGACCGACCCGCACCGTCCGGCTCGAAACAGCTGTCGGAGCCGGACTTTGGGGGTCCGTGTCGGACCCCCCTGTACGCGTAGCCACGCGAGTCGCACACAGGGGGGACCCATGGGTCCCCCCTACCTGTGCGTGTGCGGCGCGAACCGCATCAACGCGAACCCGCTGTAGGGGGCGCCCTCGTTCGCCTCGCACCCATTGAGTCAATGGGAGCCCGCGTACGCGTTGTACGACCGGCTCCCATTGACTTCAATGGGAGTCCGACCGAATCGAGTCCGATAGCATGCGTGCGCATCGTACTCGTTCGGTCGGACTGCTAGAGGCCGATTCGGTCGGAAATCTCTCCGGGTCCGGCTCGGTCGGGGAGATTTCCGGCCTGAATCGGAATCGGCCCCTGAGTGAATTTATCCATTATCAAGAACAGAGTTCTGAGTTACTCTAGGTTTTATCAAAAAGAAAGATTTTCGTGACTTGTGAAATGACGTAGAGCATAACTCTGAGATACCAATCAACTTAAACTGAAAACCAGCAAATAAAAATAATTTCACAATTCAAAACAGTATTGAAATAAAAACGAGAAACTAACAGAAAAAGTCACAACTGCTGGACTGAATCTACAGTCAAAAATGCTGCGAGACTCTAGAAAAAAAAGAAATATAATATTGCAACAGACAAAACAAAAATATCAGTAAAATATATCAAATTAAAAAATAAAGCATAAACATGAAAATAAATTAATGTTGAACCAATTTTTAGATTCGAAACCAATTATTAAAACAGAGAAAAAAATCGATTAAAACTAAAACTTTTCCACTTCCGAGCAGTATGATTTAAAAAATAAAGAAAAGGATAAAACCCTCCAACACATTCAAAATCTACAAATCCAATAAAAGACGAAATTACAAAAATGTAAGCAAAAATGTAAAACATTTTAAGAAAATGTAATATATTTTTGAAAAACACATAAACATATAAATAACATATATTAATATTGTGTAATCCACATTTAAAATGTCAGGGACACTACTGTTAAATGATAGAGGATACACCTATAGTAAATAAATCACTTCTAATGAAACGACACATTGCAAATGCAAAAGATATTACTCCAGTGGTTGCAGCGGTTGGGCCATCAGCAAAGGAGATGTTGCTTAAATTGTAATGCAACACAATCACCATCCAAACGTGACTGAAATTCAACTTTGCAACATCCTTTAAAACATAAGAGAAGCAAGCACAAGCTCACGAAATCTCACTGGAGCTTTACTAAAAACACAATTCCCAGAGTTCCTGGAGAAGCAACTGGGTAACTCCCTGCCATAGAAAATCTAAAACTACTAGTAACTACAATGGGGGGTTGCTAAAGAAATACCAATGGCACCCAGAAAATATGAAAAAACAGAAATCTTCAAAAAGTTAACATTAATGCATACTAACCAAGACGTTTTAATGCATGACAATGAATATGACAATTAAAATAACTAAAAAATAACAATTGTCTAAGCAATTAATAATACCTTACCAATTCTAACACAATGCAACAAATTAATGATGGATGGGACATTGAAACCATGCCCAGAACAATTTACACAAATATATACTATACCTGGGCAGTAAAATAATATAAATATCCTTTTAATGTATGCACTACTGCCAAACAAGGAGTGGTGTATATATTAAACAAGCTAGGATTTTAAAATTTCTAAAAGTGTACCCACACATGGCAATACAAGGGTGCTTCTATCATTTTAATCAAAGTATAAAGAGACACCTACAAAAATCACTTAGGGGTCGATTCCGATTCGGGCCGGAAATCTCTCCGACCGAGCCGGACCCGGAGAGATTTCCGACCGAATCGGACCCGTGCAGTCCGACCGAACGAGTCCGATGCATTCGTATGCCACCGGACACTAGTCGGTCGGACTCCCATTGAACTCAATGGGAGCCGGTCGTACAACGCGTACGCGGGCTCCCATTGCCTCAATGGGTGCGAGGCGGACAAGGGCGCCCCCTACAGCGTGTACGCCGCGAAGCGCTTCGTGGCGTACACGCACAGGTAGGGGGACCCATGGGTCCCCCTGTGTGCGCCTCGCACGGGTACGCGTACAGGGGGTCCGACACGGACCCCCAAAGTACGGCTCCGACAGCGAGTTCGAGTCGGACGGCGCGAGTCGGTCGGAGCGGTCGAGGTGCGCATCGTACTTACCCGGCCGGAAAACGTCTCCATTGCGCGGTGCGGACCGTGTCCGACCGAGTCGGTCGGAGCGGTACGATCCGGGTACGAGTCGGTCGGAGCGGTCGGGTCGCCCGGACGAGTCGGTCGGCGAGTCCGCATCGTACTCGCTCGGCCGGACCCGCGTACGGTTCGGTCGGGAAACAGGGCTCCGAATCGGATCCGGTAAAGCCGAATCCTATTCGGAGCCCTACCGGCCGAGATCGGAATCGGCCCCTTAGTATTAATGCAACAAATGCCAAATTTGCACATGAAGTCAAAAAATGAATAGCATTAGCCTACAATACTTCCGCAGTAGTAACCAAACACTATGGGCCCGATTAGGATGAGAGTGGGACTGCCACTGTCAGCCCGTCAGTGGTGGCCCTACCGCCATCGGACCCATCATATCCGCCCGCCATATATCAATGGCGGACGGATGGATGGCAGTCGGATAGACCGACCGCCGCACATTTGACAGGCTCCTTGAGCCCGCCTGTGCGGCGGAGGGGGCCGTATTCCCTACAATGGTGTTGGTGCCCACCAGGCACCGCCGTAGGGATTACGATATCCTTTTCCACCTGCCTGTTCAGGGCGGTTAACCCGCCATGAACAGGCAGGTGGAAAGGGACTTTGGGGGCCCATAGTGGGCCCCCCTTCCCCCATGCCCTCCGATGTGGGCACTGGGGGGTACCTATGGTGCCCCCTACATATCCCTGCACTACGTGGCAGGCACCACATGGTGCCTGCCACGTAGTGCAGAGATATGTACAGGGTGCATTTTTTGGATTGCGGCGGGTGCTGCAGCCAGCTGCACCCGCCGCAATGCAAATAATATACGGTGCAAACGCCTTGCAGGCAGTCGCATCGTAATCCCTATGACGGGACTATCAACGGGTAGTCGGTCAGTCCCGTTTCTGATAGGGTGGCGGGTGGACGTAAGATCTTGATACTATATTAGTACTACCAAAGAAATTAAAACAAACTCCTACCAATAATGGACTATTTTGAAGATACTTATGTTGGCCAGCTACACTGATCAGGATGCTGGCACCAACCCACATTTAACATTTCATGGTGGAATATGTATGATAGCATCATCTCTCAAGAAGCAGAAACTAACAATACAGAGGAAGGGTAACACAATACCTTCCAAGGAACACTAGGAAGAAACCACCCTACAATTTCCTAGAAATGTTCAAATAAGAATAAAGCTACCAAGAGCTAAGAGTTGATCAATTTCTACCACAACTAAAACTAAAAATATCCAAACTAAAACAATGCACAAAGTGCTAGCAAGAAAAGTGTGATTATCAACTAACAACTAAGGCCTATCACCAAAAAAATAACTCAAACTAAAAACTAACTTGAAAAAAAATAGCAACAACCTAAACAATTTTAAAAATAATAATGGAATATTACATCATTTTTATAAATATGAAACAACATATAAAACATAGAAACTATTAACATAGAATGATGAAATAATTTGTATTTATTATTTCTAAAAATTATTTCTTAAAATAGGACAATAAACATACAACAATATGTAGCATGCATATATAGCAAAACCACTACAAACCACAAAAAAATCACAGAATAGCAAAATATATACAAACACAATGCAATACATCAATCCCACACAACAAATAAAGAACAATATAATATAATATACTTACAGTTTTGTAGCTAAAGTCCTCAATGCACAATATGACAACCAAAAGAAATACAAAATGCATTATAAATCTTCTTAAAACAGGGTCACCAAAAATAAAAAAAAACGATACAAAAATGAAATCCAGAATTAAAAAAGAATTAAAAATAAACTAAAATGCTCCTGGAAAAACTATAAAACCAGGGAGAATAAAGTAATTAAGTGGGGAAAAAATGTGAATATTCCTTGTAAATAAAAATTCAAAATGCATTCCTTGTAAATAGAAATTCCACTTTAGTAGAAACACCTGTAAAAGTAAACACACAAACTCCAGTTTCAAAAACAAATCTTACCCCACATAAATAGTAACACGCAAGTCAAATTCCTAAAAATATTTAAAATTGCAAAATATTTCTTTACAACAAAAACACGTATAAAATATGATATAATTAGGTCGACCACAATCACATCAAACTACGACAAGACCCTGTTAACATACAAATACTAATCTTACTTACAATCTAGCACCCACCCCTACACATACTAACCTTAGACAATAGACAAGAAGTTATACTTTCCTTTACTGGAGAACAGCAACAAGCAATCGCTAACCAGCAGACTCGCCAGCATCCAAAAACAATAAAAACAGACTTCCACTCACACCCACTCACTTACCTATACACACACACAAACAGCTATTCTCTCACCCGTGCAGCAATTTTGCGATTTCCTAACTCGCAATTTCCTAATAGCGATTGCGAATCCATAGGAATCTCTATTAAGAAATCACAGGTTACATGCATTCCCTTTTGTGATGCCCAATAGTGATTTCTATGGATTCGCTATTTGCTAATTGCTATTTGGGAATTTCGTACATATGGGCCTTAATTCTGTGAAAGTGTGGATGAGGAGTTTGAATTGCACTTGCTCGTTTATGGGGAGCCAGTGGCGCTCCTTCAGGTGTGGTGAAACATCATTATAGCAAACATTTACATCAACCCTGCTGCAAAAATAAACAAAGAAACATGAACAATAATCCAGAAAGACTAAGCAAGCTGAAAGCATCACATATGGCAGACAAATTTATAATTAGATGATTATTTAACATGAATCTAATATAAGGCAGCACCACTCACTAAACAATTGCCATTCAATATTGATTATATTGGATTTTAGACTGTCTGTCCTAGAGTCAAACAGACACCAGGCTATGTATACATCTTTTTACTCATCTATCTTCTATTGGAGTACAATGCCTAAATGGAAGAGTCAGGGGTGGGTGTTATCAACAAATAGAAACAGGACCATTGGTAAGCCTCCAAAAATGCTTCCCAGCACGGAGTGTATGAAAAATGAAATATCTCCGAACTCTAGCTGGAAGGTACTCACCAACCCAGAGCCAATTATCATTACCCACAGGTAACGGGGAAGTTAGATCATGCTACAGGGATTTGCCAGATTTGCCCACCCTAGGGACACTAGGATAGGTGGAGCTAGGTGGGAGTACTGAATATTACAGTACTTATATGCAAGCAGATATTCTCTGGAAACAGCACGATGATTGAATTATTCATTTTCTTTAACATTATTGTATTGCTGATCACATTATTTTGTTTCCTTCTATTGATTATTGCAGCACACGTAATTTACTCAAAAATCATAAGGCTTCAATATATATTGAAATGTCACAATATGTATTTTTTGTATATCTCTTTGGGCATGCATGAGTAACCAAACGAAAGGTTTCAAGATCTGTTACCACAATTTCCTTGGGGAGTCAGTGTTGTCATGTTCTGAGGTTGCACATTCCATTTGATACAGGTTTGTGGTACATATGGTGCACTGTGAGCTATCAGGGCTAACCCAACATATCCTGATGGTTTGCATAGAATCAGTCTTGCACAGTTTTGACGTTTATGTTGTCCAACAAATGCACAGTTTGTACAGAGAAAGTATAAGCCATACGACATTGAGATGTGAAAACTGGACTACTGGTGCAGCTTAATAGTGAATCTTCCTGAGCATTAGCTATCCCCCTACAGAGACAAGATTATGAGTTTTCATAACTTATAATTTCACAATCTCTGTGACAACTAAAGTCACTACTGGCGCCGTTTCCAAATTTGTGATTTCCCTTTTCGGAAATCGCAAGTTTTTTATTTCCTAATTTGCTATTTACTAATAGCAATTGCAAATACATAGGATTCACTATTAGGAAAACGCAGATTACAAACATTCCCTTTTGCAATTCCCAAATAGCGGTTTCTACGGATTTGCTATTTGCTATTTTGGAATTTCATACATATGGGCCTTAGTTCCTTGAAAGTGCAGTTGAGGAGTTTGAATTGTGCTTCTTTGTGTATGGGGAGTCATTGGTGCTCCTTCAGGTGTGGTGTAACATCATTATAGCAAACATTTACATCAACCCTGCTGCAAGAAACGTTAACAATAATCAAGAAAGACTAAACAAGCTGAAAGCATCACATGTGACAGACAAATTGATAGAGGAGATTTTAACATGAATCTATTATAAGGCAGCACCACCAACCAAACAACTGCCATTCAGGATTGATTATATGGGATTCTAGACTGTCTCTCCATGAGCCAAACAGACACCAGGCTAGTATACATCTTTTAACTCATCTATCTTCTCTTGGAGTAAAGTGCCTAAATGGAAGAGTACTATGAGACAAGCCAGCTAACTTCTCTAGAGTCACCAAATGTAGTGCAAGAATTCTGTAATACATCTTCTCTAATTGCTCCCCATTAAAACACTTAAGGGAATTTGAAATCATGGAGACGTCTGACAGCTATCACTTTTCCCAAAACACTACTATAGAAATAGAATTACCCAAAAGAGGGAAATGCCCACACCACCATCTGGAGGATGTTTAACTCACACTTAGTAAGCTACAATACGGGCAGTGGCTCAAGTACAGTACAGACTCACTCATAAAGTAGGAACAGCATGTGGCTCCCCCCTGAGCTGAGGTATTTAAAAAGAGAACTAAACAGTAAATTAAAAAAACAATAATATATACAACAATATACCAGAATGTTTACTTCAATTACTAGGAAACAGCTGGCAATCCAGGATCAGTTAACACCAGTTAATTTGTGTTGATAATGAGTTTCAAAGTACTTTGTCTACCTATCTAGATAGATAGATAGATAGATAGATAGATAGATAGATAGATAGATAGATAGATAGATAGACAGACAGACATACACAAAATGTGCTCAATTTGTTCTGTATGGTCGTCAAATTTTGCAGCCGCCATACTATATATAATATGGCACCAAATAGCACCTGCTGTGGTTATTATTTTCCTCTACTTGTTATTATTTCCCATTTTATTTTGTGAAGCGGAGTTCACTGTCTAAATTGCAAAGCTTAAAGAATTAAGGGTGGTTTCATATAAAATGGCAGCGGTAAACAATTGCTTGCCACAGGAACTTGAAAGCATCTACTGCTTTTCACTGGAGATGTACCAACAGCAGAACACATCACCCCCACACTAAAATGCCACACAGCAAATATGAACAAACATTCTTGTCACACATTACCACATTCACAAGTCTGTTTTCATAATACAGTGGAAAATTAGGTCTGCAGTCTTAAGCAGAAAAGAAAGAAATTGACCCAAGAACAGCAGCAAATCAAGACAGATAGTGCAGACTTACAATACCATCTGGATCTCTGGAAGGAAAGCTGTTCCTGGTCAGAATATCAACACCATTGGATGGATGGATGCCTCCAGGGGCTACTCGGACCACTTCCCATTTACAGTAGTGTTATGAGGTGCATTGTGGGAGGACTGCACTAGGTAAGATACTTAAGGGTAACTCATAAATTGCTTGCTATTATGCACCAGCTGCTAGACTGGCACTCAAACAAGGAAAGTAACAATACTAACATAATGAAATGTAAACTTTGAACTGATGCCTGGTGGTCTATTTTCTGCAATTGATGTAGCTTAAGTTGTTAATGCCCCAGCCATAAAATAAGTGTGATCCTCCTGCTCTGGAATTCTTCACGGAGAAGGTCAAATCTTTTTAGGTTACATCCTAAAAGTTGTTTGTAATTTGTTTTGTAAAGGTACTGGGGAACATATACATTGTAAAGCTTCCAGATAAATATAATTAACACTGAATTTCTGATGGTGAATAAACTGTCAAATTCCGTGCATTTGTCCCCATTGTAAATATACTTTATAATCATAAAATCCCACAGATTCTGATGTGGTTGCGAAATCTATACTCACAAATTGTCTTTGTTGTTAATCCAATTGTTTGTGAATCGGGCTGACAAAGCTTTATACAGGGTTAAACTTTCATATCCTAGGGATTATAGTGTTTTCAAAGGTCAAACAGTGTTGTGGGATTTGAGGATTAAATACCTGTGACAGGCAATTAATCATGATCCTGCATGGCGGCATTTTAGTAATAAGGCATTGCTTAAGAAATGAGGGAATTCATATTCACTCATATACATATGGCAACACGCTACACTACCAAAAAATGTTGAATTACATTCTCAATCTTTTAGGCCAAATAATTGACAATATTGCTTTCCAATTACATGCTCTATCTACTCAATATGTAAAAGGCATATCTATTAATTTATATCTATCAGAGATTTCAACTCCATCTACTTATCTACACCTAAATTATTGTAATTTTTATCCATTAACTAGAAACGCTTGCCAAGTGCCCGCCCACAGTTTATAGCAGAATCAGCCCTCACTTACAAAATATTATCTCTTCATTCTTTTCATAATTACACCGAAACATGATCCCAGTGTTTGAGGCCAAATGCAGGCCTGTATTAACATGTGCGTCTTTACTTAATTTCTTGTATAAGCAAATAGAATTTGTATGGCTAAATTTTGACATATATTCTGCTCAAAGTCTAACAGCCAGAATAGGATTTTCCATTCTCTGCTGACCAATAGCTAGGAACCAGATTGATCTTGTATAAGTTCTGTGCCAGTCAAGTTAGAAAGATACAATACAGTAGGTTTCTTTGCTTCCTGATAAACTAGCAAAAGCATTCTCTTCTGTCCAGTGTAACAAATTTAGAAGGCACATAGAAAATGGTTTCCTTTGCTCCATATGATTAATGCATAAAAAAAGGACCCTTGCAATTGGGGCGCAAATCATTTTTTTAAAATGCAGCCCGTTTCCCTTAAAGGAAAATGAGATGTATTAAAAAGAGAAAATGAAAAGTTTCCTTTACATTTTTTAAGAGTCCACTTGTCTAATAAAACTGGTGGTGGCCTTCAGGAAAGACAATGATATTTCATAGCTCAGTGGGTCAACATTTTTCTTGTCGATTAAAGTCACTAATGATTTTGTGGAAATTCTTAAGGACCAAGGTTTCCCTAATCAACACAGTGGTTGGAATCTTGACGTATGTGTTTCCAAGGATTATCAATCACAAGTAACCAAATGTGGTATAAATTAACACCTTAATGTAGTATAATGACCGACCCTATTTGGATGTCAGTAATATCTCCTCAAGTGAAGGCAGAGCAAACACTAATTAGCGTAAGGGACGCAGTGTGGTGTCCACAAGCAGACCTACTCTGTCTCTGCTTCCTCGAGGACTTGGCAAGAAACACACACATATATATATATATATATATATTCACTGAAAAAACCATAGGTTTCAGGCACGTTATAGTTAGAAATTAGCATTTAAAAAACCTTAGAAATTCACTGAAAAAACCATAGGTTTCAGGCACGTTATAGTTAGTTGGACATTTCACTCGTACAAAACCATAGAAATTCCACCATTATAGTTAGTTCAGCTAACTATAACTCGCGCCCCCGCAATGCACTGCTGATGACGTCACATATTACATCATTCATGACATGGTCAGTGACATCACAGATGACATCACTGATGACATCTCAAATGACATCACTGATGACTATGGTTTTTTCAGTGAATTTCTAAGGTTTTTTAAATGCTAATTTCTAACTATAACGTGCCTGAAACTTATGGTTTTTTCAGTGAATTGCAATGGTTTTTTAAATGCTAATTTGTAACTACAATGTCCCTGAAACCTATATTGTTTTTAAGTAAATTTTAAAAAGACATGCATACTTTTTGTAGTGAAAAACTAACTGTAACAGTAGTCTGTTATAAGTTATAATTTAACAATGTTTAAAACTTAATTAGCACTAATTAACATATAAGTGTGGAAAAAGTGTGACGCAGCAGCTATGATACCTGACTTCGAACAGCAGCATTCACAGTTCGATTCCCGGCTCTGGCGGCACGTTAGCCCACCACTATGTCACTGTGGGCAATACCTTGCTTAATCTTCCCGACACCCCGAGCGCCGGGACACCTCTCTGGAAATAGCTGTACGCTTTACAAATGCTGGCATTTTTTTAATTTAAAACTATAGTGATGAGAAATATTAGCACGTATTTTTTTTTCTATTCTGAATGATATTTTTTTATGTCTTCTATTTAGAATTACAGCAATTAATAGATTGTTTTTAGTCACGAGAAAGGAAATGACACGGTTTACCGGGTAACAGTTTTTAAGGTCTCCAACATATGTACATATTAAGGAGCTTATACGTGTGGGGATCGAAATCGAAACCTTTACCGCTTCACATTTTGTAACTTTTCCCAACACCTGCACAAGTTAAACAGTGAAAACGTGAGCACATGTCAACTGTAAAACGTGACATCTAAATGGGCGGAGCCGCATGTTCCTTCTATAGACTACTCAATAACCAAAAAGTATATAAACCACACCCGTTGTTTGATTAGTTTCGTTTTTGCGAGTTATTTACGCGTGTCCTTTCTGTGATGCAGATTCCGTTTTCTAGCGTCGGATTCTTCTTTTGCGACAACAAAACATATTACGGAGTTGTAAGTTGTTTTGATTATGGCATAGTAGATATTTATAATACGTAGCTATTTGTGAATATTTAAAGATTTGTATTTATAAAAAAATGTTATTGGTTGTTTTTGCCATTTATATGTAACGTCAGCAGCTTGTATTCAGAAACAGACAAAATAGAGGAAACACTATTCCTTTTCTGGCTCATTTGAGCTCATATAGTGTCACTTTGTATATTATAATATTGACACTATACTTGACCTCAGAGGTGTTGGTGACCCGTGGGCGCGAAGACTAAAGATTTATAAGTAACGTCAGCAGCTTCTTGTTCTTAATCTGTTTCCCCCTTGGGATTATATAGTGTGAATATGTATATTGTAATATTCACAGTCATTATGATCTCAGAGGAGTTTATGACCCGTCGGCGCGAAGATGAAAGATTTTGAAGTCCCGGAGATAAGAAGCTCTGAACATATTTAATGCTGGAAAGTATTTCGTTATTGATCTTGTTTTGTGTTCATGACTTTATTTTCCTTTTCCTTTTTGTGTGGCATCAGTGTCACTCTCTATATTGTAGTAGAGTGTCATATTTTCACACAACAGGAATTGGAGATTTGTCGCCGCCAGGAGTAAACCATCTCAAATACAGCTTACTGACCTTTATAACTTACTTAATCCGATATTTTTACAGTGACAATATTTTTCGAAATTGCAGTTTAAAAAGATTGTTTGCATAGACACTTTCTTACTGAATGCCTTTGATAAACCCTACATTTTTGAATGATATTTTGGTATTTCTCTTTTTCTCTGTTGTGGTTCCTATTCTTGTTCTCCCTATAGAATTTATAGGAATAGTAGTGTATATATTACTACTATCCTATATATTCTTAAAGGAGTACGTGATCTGTTAGCGGAGCAGTGAGCGACCTCTAAGCACTACGACAAAACTTTACCGACTTCTACAGAATAGAAATTGTAAACATTTTGATTTTTTTGTTGTGCTCCTTATTCTTCTTCTCCTGTGGAATACTATAAACGCTCCCTGCACATTTTAATACTGTGAGTTTATAGTACTTCAAAGGGGTTGGAGATCTATCTGTGCGAGACATTAACAACATATACTACAGTTATTTCCGTTGATAACTTACTACCTCACAGTTTGTAACACTGCTAATATTTTATAAAATAGTAGTCCCTAAAAAAATTATATACATAGTGCTTCATTTAATGTTTTGATGAAGAGTACATTTCTAGCTAATATGACGTCATTTGTGTTTAACTGTTTTTTACTTGTTATTGTTGTGACCTGAGATGATGTACTGCGGGAGTGTTTCTTGTAGCACTTCTTTTCTACTTTATCTAAAAGTAACTGATGCCCTCTTATATTAACAAGAATATGGGGCAACACTTTTACAATCTATAGATGACAAAAAAAAGGGAGGGTGTGGCCATGCTTAAGGGATATTTTATGAATTGCGTTTTTATTTGTCACCCCTCTGATATATACAGCTACACTTTCCTAAAAAAGTATATTTGTGATTGCTTAATAAAAACTGTTTCAAACCTAGACTGAAATTTTTGCAGCGCAACCACACCTACTATTTTGCTGCAAGGAAGTAGCACTCCCCGCGACAGAAGTAAGCACTGCACTATAACTATACATTATAAGTAAACATTGCTCCCGAGAAGTAGCCTACTCAGAACCTTATTTAAATGAAGACCGCAACAGCGCGCTTTCTTTTTGCAACCCCCTCCTCCATAGTATAATTTTTCCTCCAAAGATGTAGCACTCCCTGTCAGAAAAGTAAACACCACATTATAAGTAAATACTGCTCCTGGGAAGTATCCCACCCGCTGACTTAATAAAAAGAAGACCACAACACACTCTGTTATTTTCACGCCGTGATTTGTAGGCCCCACGCAAATTATGTAAATGACTCTTAAAGTATATAAAAAACAATTTTTACCTTCACAGTCCCTGTCCACCACCTTGTGACCACTGTACAGAGTTAATAGTGTTCCTACCCTCCCCTCTACTCATTTTTTTTTCCTGTACTCCTTTGAAGTGCGTCACAAAATGGCTGACAACAGTGAACTGTTCCCACCCAATAAGGAGCAAACTTGTACTCGGAACACTTTAGTCAATAAAATGTCCATAGTGTTCCGCAGAGGGGGAGGGAATGGCTGCCAACACTTTTACTTTTAATGCTTCACAGCCAATGAACATTAAGCTTCGGAAGGTCCTGCTTGGAACACGTTACCCAATCAGATGTCCCTGATACTCCACAGAGGGGGAGGGAATTGCTGACAACACTTCTACTTTCAATGGTTTACAGCCAATCAACATTAAGCTTGGGAAGGTCCTGCTTGGAACACGTCAGTCAATCAGGTGTCCCTGCTACTCCACGGAGGGGGAGGGAATGGCTGGCAACACTTCTACTTTCAATGGTTCGCAGCCAATGAACATTAAGCTCTGGAAGGTCCTGCTTGGAACATGTGAGCCAATCAGATGTCCTTCCTACTCCGCGGAGGGGGAGAGAATGGCTGGCAACACTTCTACTTTCAATGGTTCGCAGCCAGTGAACATTAAGCTCGTTGTTGGAACACCCCAGCCAATTAAACGTTAATTTTGTTCCGCGCACAGGGAGAGAACACGCACTCCCACATAATATTACATTTTCTCTAACAAAGTGACACTATCCGTGATAAAAGTGAACACCGCATTATAAGTAAACATTACTGCGCATTATATTAAAGGAAGGCCGCAATACGGCGCATTGTTGTTTTCCTGATATGATTTCCACAGCCTACTGAACATTGCCGCAATACCGTGCATCGTTGTTTTGCGGACAAAATTTCCACGACCTACGCAACATTCACGTTACCTGTCTGTGCACCGTACAGACTGCTTAAAAGAAGTCCACAGTGTTCCTACTATAACCTCTTATACAATTTTTCTCTTTTTTTCCCCCTTCTCCTTTCAACTGAATCACAAAATGGCTGCCAACACTTCCTAGTTTCAACCGTTTGCAGCCAATGAGCCGCAAGCTCGTGCTCGTAACGCCTCAGCCAATCAGATGTCAGAATTCTCAAATATCGATATCTGTAAAATTTGATATTTCTCAAAAACTACTGAACGGATTTACCCCATTTAAACAAAAGCGTGCTTTCTGGACCAAGCCCTTTCTCCCTGCCAAATTTGGCGTAATTCCATTCAGCAGTTTGACCTGTAGCCTTGTCTAAAGTTTCCTATGGAAATTGCATGGAGAAAACACGTTTTGGGACCCCCCTTTTTTCTCAGCCCCCCCTTGACGAATCACCCCCAAACTTTCAAGATAGGAGCTGACCTAAAAAGAGGAACTTTTTTGAAAATTTCGTAAAGATTCGTCAAACGACGCCAAAGTTATAAGCACATCAAAAAATGCTTTTCCTATGGAAACTAGGTCCTAACTATAACTACCTGATTGATATATATATATATATATATATATATATATATATATATATATATATGTATATATATATATATTCACTGAAAAACCATAGGTTTTAGGGACAGTTATAGTTAGTTGGACATTGCACTCGTACAAAACCCGTGAAATTCCCCGTTATAGTTAGTCCAGCTAACTATAACTCGCGCCCCGCAATGCACTGCTGATGACGTCACATATTACATCACTCATGACATGGTCAGTGACATCACTGATGACATCACTGATGACATCTCAAATGACATCACTGATGACATCACTGATGACATCATCCAGTGACTGTGTGTTTCTGTAAAGTTTAAATATTTTTAATATATATAGGAAAAGACGTATTGAAGAATGAGTGGGTGTGTAAGTGTCTGTATGGATGATTTAGTAGGTGCGTGACTGACTCTATAAGTGAGTGATTTAACGTATCTTACTGAATGCATGGGTTAGTGACTAAACTGGGTGAATGTCTGTATCCGTCTGTCTGATGCTGTGTAAGTGGCTGCATGTGTTTGTGAATAGCTACATGAGTGTCTATATGAGTTATTGAATGCTTGTCTGAGTATCTGTATGGGTGCCTGAGTGTTTGTGTGGGAGGGGTGTGTGCAACTCTGTGCATAGATGTGTGAGTGGGTGATTCACTGGGTGGATGGTTTCAAGAGTGCAACTGTGATAGACTGTATGGGTGGGTAAGTGTGTGTAAGAGTGTGTTAGTGAGTGAATGTATGTCCCAGTGGTACATGTGTGAGTAACTACATATGTGAAAGGCAGTATATATGTGTGTTGGAGTATATAAATAGCTATAGCGAGAGTGAGTGATTGTGATAGTGGCTGTATGGATGAGTGTGTGCTTGTATCAGTGATTGTATAAGAGCGTAAGAATGTGCTACTATTTGTATGAGTAAGTGAGCTGGTGTGTGTATAACTGTATAGGTGAGTAAATGGTAGTGTGTTTAATTATTTGCATGACTGACTAGGTGTGTGAGTACCTCTATGGATGAGTGGCGGTGTTTGAGTGTCTATATAGGAGTATGAGTGCATATGATAGTCCTGTACTGAGTGACCGTAAGTATGAGTGACTGTACGGGTGAGTGAGTGGATGTGTGCGTAGACCTAAGAATCAGTGAGTGGGTATGTAGTTATTGGTGTTGGAGTGTCTATGGTTTTGCGAATGGCAGTCTGTAATTTAGAGTGGGTGTATCAAAGGTTATATTAGGGTGTGAGGAGGTGCATCAGATTATCACGTGGATGATGTCATCAGTGATGTCATTTGAGATGTCATCAGTGATGTCATCAGTGATGTCACTGACCATGTCATGAGTGATGTAATATGTGACGTCATCAGCAGTGCATTGCGGGCGCGAGTTATAGTTAGCTGGACTAACTATAACGGGGGAATTTCACGGGTTTTTTATGAGTGCAATGTCCAACTAACTATAACTGTCCCTAAAACCTATGGTTTTTTCAGTGAATTTCAAAGGTTTTTTAAATGCTAATTTGTAACTATAACGTCCCTGAAACCTATGGTTTTTTCAGTGAATTTCAAAGGTTTTGTAAATGACAATTTTTAAATGTATTAATTGTTATATAAAATTTTTTCATACTGATTTCCAAATTTTTTAGAAACAATTTTTTTTTACATATTTTATTTTTTAAATTACATTGTAATTACATTATACATTACATTGCAAAAAATACTTTCTCAGAATGAATTACTTTAGTTTAATTACTTTGCACAAAGGCAATAGACTTTTAAGTACAGTAGTTACAGTTGTTGCAATGGGCAACACATTTTCAAACACAATGCAACATTCAGCTCAATGTGAATTTCTAGTTAAATGCAATTAGTTACTTTATGGATTACTTTTCTAACCACATTACTGGATCCTAGATTCAGTCCTGGGACATCTCCTGTAAACAGTTGAGTAAAAGCGTTTTGGTTACAGTCGTGATTTTTAAGGAATATTATTGTACTTTAAAAGTTGACACTTAGAAACTTTTTCTCATAGAATCACCAATGTTATCCTATGGAAGGAAATTCACTTAGAAGTTAAAAACTGTTATCGTTACTTTTTCTTACTCAGTGTTGGATCCTGGATCCAGCACTGGTGCATCTCCTGTAAACAGTTGAAAGAATGCGTTTAAGTCATACAGGCGATTTTTAGGAATATTTGTAGTTTGTGAAAATCGACACTTTGAAACTTTTCTGCTGAAAACCAGACAATGATATCCTATGGAAGGAAATTCAAGTTACTGGTAAGTACGGTTAAAATTACTTTTCAGGATCAGTACTGGGCTGAAAGATGCAGCACTGAGGTCTCTCCTGATAACAGGTGAGTAAATCGGAATTCGTATTTCGGCTGAATTTAGAGGAATATTTTAAAGTTCCAAAACTCCACACTTAGAAGAATTTCCAAGTGAAACCAGTCAATGTTAGCCTATGGAAGGAAATTCAAGTTACTGGTAAGTACGGTTAAAATTACTTTTCAGGACCAGTACTGGGCTGAAAGATGCATCACTGAGGTCTCTCCTGATAACAGGTGAGTAAATCAGAATTCGGATTTCGGCTGATTTTAGAGGAATATTTGTATGTTTGAAAAATCAACACTTAGAAACTTTTTCAGCAAAAAGCAGGCAATGATATCCTATGGAAGGAAATTCAAGTTACTGGTAAGTACGGTTAAAATTACTTTTGAGGATCAGTACTGGGCTAAAAGATGCAGCACTGGGTTCTCTCCTGATAACAGGTGAGTAAATCGGAATTCGTATTTCGGCTGATTTTAGAGGAATATTTTAAAGTTCCAAAACTCCACACTTAGAAGAATTTCCAAGTGAAATCAGTCAATGTTAGCCTATGAAGGAAATTCAAGTTACCGGTAAGTACGGTTAAAATTACTTTTGAGGATCAGTACTGGGCTGAAAGATGCAGCACTGAGCTCTCTCCTGATAACAGGTGAGTAAATCGGAATTCGTATTTCGGCTGATTTTAGAGGAATATTTTAAAGTTCCAAAACTCCACACTTAGAAGAATTTCCAAGTGAAACCAGTCAATGTTAGCCTATGAAGGAAATTCAAGTTACTGGTAAGTACGGTTAAAATTACTTTTCAGGACCAGTACTGGGCTGAAAGATGCAGCACTGAGGTCTCTCCTGATAACAGGTGAGTAAATCAGAATTCGGATTTCGGCTGATTTTAGAGGAATATTTGTATGTTTGAAAAATCAACACTTAGAAACTTTTTCAGCAAAAAGCAGGCAATGATATCCTATGGAAGGAAATTCAAGTTACTGGTAAGTACGGTTAAAATTACTTTTGAGGATCAGTACTGGGCTGAAAGATGCAGCACTGAGGTCTCTCCTGATAACAGGTGAGTAAATCGGAATTCGTATTTCGGCTGATTTTAGAGGAATATTTTAAAGTTCCAAAACTCCACACTTAGAAGAATTTCCAAGTGAAACCAGTCAATGTTAGCCTATGAAGGAAATTCAAGTTACCGGTAAGTACGGTTAAAATTACTTTTCAGGACCAGTACTGGGCTGAAAGATGCAGCACTGAGGTCTCTCCTGATAACAGGTGAGTAAATCAGAATTCGTATTTCGGCTGATTTTAGAGGAATATTTGCACAATGGTGAAGGGAGGGGGCGGGGCCTGAGGTGACATCTGTGCAAACGCGCCCCGTGGCGCGTTTTAAGTTGGGGGATTAAGACCCCTTGAATCATGAGGGTCCCTACGGGCCAACTAGCCCACCAGGAACCTCCAGTATGCGCCAGGGGCTGCGTTGCAGAGACATGTACAGAGGCCACACCCCTTTTACACCTCTCTGCAACGCAGCTCTGTGGCACTTTCTGGACGTACCTGTTGGGCTAGTTGGCCTCAGGGACCCTCAGGATTGAAGAGGATTTAATTCCCCATCTTAAAACGCGCCACGGGGCCTGTTTGCACACATGTCACCTGAAGCCCCGCCCCCTCCCATCACCACTGTGCAAACGCGCCCGTGGCGCGTTTTAAGTCGGGGGATTAACTCCCCTTGAATCCTGAGGGTCTCTGGGGTGCCCAGGGGGTCCTTGTGGGACCCCCTGAGCAGACCTAGGGGGTCAGGGTGTTTCTACCCTGCCCCCTTTGTGCACTTTGCGCACTTGTTTCTGTCCCTCGGTTCTACCGAGGGACAAAAT
Source organism: Calotriton arnoldi (assembly GCA_963921515.1). Taxonomy (NCBI): domain Eukaryota; kingdom Metazoa; phylum Chordata; class Amphibia; order Caudata; family Salamandridae; genus Calotriton; species Calotriton arnoldi. The sequence continues at coordinate 1,225,849 of CAWUFW010000920.1, read as the reverse complement.
GGCTGCCAACACTTCCTGGTTTGGAGTGTTGACAGCCAATTAACATAAAGCTCGTGCTCGGGAGGATCCGCGGCCCTAGATATCACTATCTTTTTACTTTTGATTTTCTCAGCAACTACTGAACGGATTTATACCATTTAACAAAAGGGTTCTTTCTGAACCAAGAACTACCTCTTTGCCAAATTTGGTGTAATTCCGTTCAGCAGTTCGGGCTGTAGCCGTGTCTAAAGTTTCCTATGGAAAATTGCATGGGGAAAACGCGTTTTGGGACCCCCTTTTTCTCGGCCCCCGCTTGACGAATCCCCCGAGACTTTCAGGGTAGGAGCGGACCGGAGCGGGCCATAAAGTTTGAAAATTTTGCGAAGATACGTCAACCGGCAAGAGAGTTATTTCAAATAGAATGTCGCGGATTTCCTATGGATAATAGGTTGTAACTATAACTATCTACTGGCGACCGCCAGTAGATAATGTATATATATATATATGTATATATATATATATATGTGTGTTTAAAACTATAACAAACACATTTGAATGTTAATGCAGCAATAAACAAATGCAAGCTAATTAGTGTGCACTACATAATGTAACAAAATTCAAATACACCAATCACAATACTAGAAAATTAAATCAACCAACCACATCTCACAATTACCAAATCACTATGGAAGAGGGAAATGTTTTCACTATCCTTGTGCCCCCACCCACATGAAAAGAAATAAGCCATACATGCAGCCCAAGCATTGACAGACCACTACAGAAATAGTACGTAAACTATAAGTAATTTCCTTAGCTGAATAATTCCCAAATTCCTTAAACTACTTTTACCAAACTTACAAACTAAGTAAGACGTGTATCCCTGCTATTTTCTTAAAACCACAGGCAATAAAAAAGCTAAAGAAAAGCCAAACCAAATAAAAAATCTGCATACAAGTAATAAACAAATGCATATCGGCGTAACTAAATTGTTTAAATAATTCTTATGACATCCAACACAAGGCAGCTAATGTTCTTTATATATTTAAATCTAACACTAAGTACAATGCAAATATGGCTGAAACAGAGGTCAGAAATGTAGTTCAAAACCTCTAGGAAGCTCATGTGGTCCAAATGGAACAGTAGGTAAATTATATGCCACAGAATTCCAACCCACTTTATAGCATAACTACTAACTGTGCCTAACTTAAAAAAAAAACATATATGGAAAAAGATGGTCTGACAAAATAGTGAACCTAATTCTTAAAGCCTTTGCAGAGGTAAACATCTAGAACAACCTACTAATAACTCACACAAAATAAAAATTCCTACTATATGACAATGACAATAATGAAAAACAAACTTTAATCTTTGCTACAGGACTAAACCTCTACACATTAAAATAATGGCTAATTGAGTGCACCTTTAAAACAAGCCTGCCAACTACATACGATCTAGGGACAACTGCATGGTAATAATATATCCTTGTTATTCACTTAACTAGCCAATAAATTAGCAAACGTCTACTTGGAAATGTTTAATAAAGTAAAAGAAAAATGTGGCAATTATTTACCGACTAAAATAATCATAGATTTCAAGTTTGCTTTCATGCCCTCAATATCCACAATTAGAAGGATGCTATTTTCATTATAACAGAGCCATAAAGCACCACCTAAAAAAGCCACCTAAAGTATTGCATGCTTCACAAATAGCACATTTTGATTCCAAATTAAAAAACTATTTCTACTAGCATTTGTTCCACCCTAAGAAGTAATAAAATATTATGATTTACTTATAGATTCTAAATTTTACAATGAAAACAAAGACAAACTAACTCCACTTCTAGGTTGCTTTAAGGACACCTGGGTTGGTCGCCTCCACCACTTTGGAATCAGACGCCAAGCAAGGTTCCACATTAACTGGTGGGCCGTGTATAAAAGCACCCTAAACAAAGAATCCAAAACAAAAAATTGAGCAAAAGGGTGGCATAACTCATTGCAACCCACAATTTACAGACTCCATCCAACCATATACCAGTTCATTGAAATACTACAAGAATACAGCTGCCACACCCTAAGATGATAAAAATCCCTCCCAGAAATTAAAAGTAGCCAAAAAGATCCTACACATGTATGAAATCCTTTGTAAAAAGGTAAACTGAAACAGAGATTTACCACCCCTAATCTATCTCGATTCCATAGTATACACACTATTATAAGCCTTTAAAACAAACCAACAGAGCAAAGTATAGTTTTTTGAGAAAATAAAACATATTTACTCAATCAAAAAACATTTCCACACATTCTGCCTCATACAAATAATGAATTTTTTTATTTTTTAAAAACAGGATAGTACAAATACACTTAAACACGATAATATAAAATAGCCACATATACATATAAAACATTCCCACTAACAAATCACAATAAAAATATATAATACTACAATTCAGTAGCAGTAGGTTAACTTGATAATTCCATCACTCCAATATAAATCCACAAAAGGTGTCCCCCCAAAAAGGCAAACATCAATCCCAAATAAATTCGGAAATTAACTGCATGGAAATGTACCTTAATGTAATTGTAAAAATCATAAAAAGACACAAAAAATATCAAATTAAACAATTGCAAAAAATATAATATGAAAAATAAAGAGATATTAAAACATAGCTCTAAAATAAAAACCTATCATCCAAAATAAAGTTCCTTCAAAGAAAGCTTCCTCTCTCCTGTAAAAGAAAAAGCATAGAAATACTAACAAAAAAACAATCAAATATCATACACATAATCAACATTTAACATACATAGCACATAAATTAAGAACATTGCAAACTACTACCCATCACAACAATCCTTAAAAACCTACAAACATAGAAACCAAGCTATATAATAATGTATGTTAATTGTATGTGTCAAATGTTCTACATAGTCTATATAAAATACTATTAACAATGTTAATCTTGTGTAAAACAAATCACAAACAATACATGTCAATGAGTGACTATTCAATATTTGTCGAAATATGTTTGAAAATGTTCTACAAATGAACATGTTAAAGTAAACAAAATAAAAATGTGTCAATGATGTTCTCGAAAACAATTCTTATAATTCAAAGCAGTATAAATGTATTTGCAATGCGTATGTATGTTTCTTCAAGTTTGAAAAAATATGTAAATATATAACAAAATAAACAAAAATGTATAACAAAAATATACCATACTTTGATAATTAGATAAACAATGAAAATAAGAGTTATTGTTTTCACAGTAAATTAAATAAAGAATAATATATTCCTAAATAACGTGCAATTGTATTCTTTCATTTATTATACCATATGTAATTGTATTTAATATTTATGAAAATAATGAAAATAATTTAAGTACATCTATAAAATATTAAAAACGAAAACACTATTACTCACATTAACAAACCCCAAACAAACCACATATACAATTAATTGAAAAGACTATAAGACTTCTACTACTATTCACACAATATAAACACTCCAATTTAACAAATAGACCTCAAAATTTAAAGTTACAAAGTGACAAATTATGTATTCCCACTCTATGCTTCATTAAGTCAAGTGTAAGGACATAAAGGGGTTTAAATTTAGTCTTCCCTCTCCAATCTAAGCTGCGTTACGGAAAGTGCTGGCAATTGAGGTGTTTACATTTATTATTCCCACTACAATCTAGGCTACATTGGTTATAGTGGTGGAATTTAAACAATTCAGATTAACTATTCCAACTTCAATTTAAACCATGTTGGAAAAAGTGTTGAACATTGAGGAGTTTAGATTTACCATTACCATTCCAATCCAAACTGCATTGGGAAAAGCATTGGACAATGAGAGGTTTAGATTTATTATTCCTACTCCAATCGAAACTATGGGGCCAATTGCGATGCGGTTTGGAAGGCCTCCTAACGGCATTTGTTCTGTCCGAATCAGATCGGGAACGTGTCTTTCTGACCAAGGGCCTGATTCCGATGTGGTTAGGAAGGCCTCCTAACGGCATTTGCTCCATCCAAATTGGATCAGGAACGTGTCTTTCTGACCGAATCAGAAAGGTTTCTGACCGACCGAGTACGATGCGAGTTAGGCGTTAGGAATATCCAAATCTGAACCCGACGGCATTTGGAATGACTGAGCCGAACGGAGCAGAATCACACGTCTCTACAGGCCGCGTTTCCGAACGACCGATTACGATGCTGGATTCGGACAGCCTTTCCGAATCATGCTGTCTGACTCGAATTGGCAGTCGGAATCAGGCTTTGACGGCCCGTAGCAGGCCCCCCTGCACCCGGAGCCTTCCCAATCAGACCTGTGGGGGTACCCATGGGTCCCCCCTTACCAGCCATGAACAGACTGGCAGGCACCGGGGGTGCCCGCCACAGGGTGCACGCTTTTCCCCAGCCACCCCTTTCTTCAATGGGAGCCTATGCATTCGGTCGGAACATAGGCTCCCATTGAAGTCAATGGGAGTCCGACCGAATCGTATCTGGAAGCATCCAGATGCATCGTAATCGGTCGGTCGCACTCTCCCGATCCGAGTCAGTCGGAAACCATTCCCAAAGTGTTGAACATTGAGAGATTTAAACTTACTATTTTTAGTTTTGGACATTGAGGAGTTTATATTACTCCAACCCGAGCTATATTGAACATAGTGTGGAGAATTAAGGGGTTCAGAGTTACTATCCCTCTCCAACCTAACCTACATTGGGGAAAGTGGTTATTAGACCTGTAAGCCTAAGGGTGGTCTTCCCTCAAACGTTTTGCCTTTACCCTCCACTTTTTGCTGCAATGTGTTTTTATTGACTCTAGGACTCTATGCACTTTACCATTGCTAACCAGTGCTAAAGAGCTTGGGATCTCTCCTCTAAATATAGTAACATTGGTTTACACCTGATTGGCATATTTAATTTACTTTTAAGTCCCTTGTATAGTGGTATACCATATACCCAGGGCCTGTAAATTAAATGCTACAAGTGGGCCTGCAGCACTTAGGGGCCGATTCCGATTCAGGCCGGAATTCACTCCGACCGAGCCGGACCCGGAGAGATTTCCGACCGAATCGGACTCTAGCAGCCCGACCGAACGAGTACGATGCGTACGCATGCAATCGGACTCGATTCGGTCGGGCTCCCATTGAAGTCAATGGGAGCCGGTCGTACAACGCGTAAGCGGGCTCCCATTGACTCAATGGGTGCGAGGCGAACAAGGGCGCCCCCTGCAGCGGGTACGCATCAATGCGACTCGCGCTGTACATGCACAGGCCTGTGTGCGACTCGCGCAGCAATGCGTACAGGGGGGTCCGACACGGACCCCCAAAATCCGGCTCCGACTGCTTTTTGGAGCCGGACGGTGCGAGTCGGTCGGACTGCTCGAGGCGCGCATCGTACTTGCCCTGCCGGGGAACGTCTCCATTGCGCGGTGCGAGTCGTGTCCGTGCGAGTCGGTCAGAGCGGTTCGGACCCGTGAACGAGTCAGTCGGCGATTTCGCGTGCGCTCGCATCGTACTCGCTCGCCCGGACGCACGTTCGATTAGGTTGGGAAAGAGGGCTCCGAATCGGATCCGGTTAAGCCGAATCCGATTCGGTGCCCTACCGGCCGTGATCGGAATCGGCCCCAAAATGTGAAATCCACTTAAGTGGCCCCTTAAAACATGTCCCAGGCCTGCTATTGGAGCCTGAATGCAGTTTTAAACTGCCAATTTGACTTGCCATTATAACCCCCTTGCCAAACCTAAAAATTCTCCTTTTATTGCATATGAGCCACCCTTTAGGTAAGCTCTACATAGCCCATGAAGCACGGTGCATTGTAATTAAAAGGTTGGGCTTGTATTTTTAATTTTTACATGTCCTGGTAGTGAAAACCCCCTAAATGCATGTTACTACTGTGAGGCCTATCTCTCCCATAGGACAACCTTGGATTGCCTTATTACATTTATTAAGTGCTAACGTTTGATTGGGAACAGGTAAACATTTTGTGTTTGGTGCCTGAGAAATGTAAATTAAAAAATCTCTTTAATGATAAAGTCGGATTTTAAGATGCAATTTTGAAAATACCACTTTTTGAAAGCTGGCATTTTCCTCCTCTAACTATTTTGTGCCTGCAGCCTGTTCCTGGGTCAATTTTTTATTTTTACCATGTTTATTCATTTTCAATATTAATGGCTGGTTACATCAAGTTCCACATAGTTCCATATCATTATTTATCATTTAGGATGTGCCAACTCCAATCGTCTATTCGTCCCGTCCCATCCCGTCCCCCAACCCCACACCCACTTAGGCTATACTCAGGTAAAAAACAGTTGGACGATAGCTGTTTAGTAGAAGTAAAGTGGTACAACAGGTCATATATAAAGCATTTCCTGGTTGGAGTACAGGGCAATTTTGGCCAATCAGCAGCATGCCCTGCGCCCATTTCCAGCACCCAGCGCTGGCTGGTATGGATGTTGTGTGTGTGATATAGCAATCTATTACTCGTCTGTGTGTTGTGAACCCGGCGGGTGTGGCCTCAACTGCAGGTCTGCGTACGTCTGTCTCCATGCCCTTAGGTCGTCCTCTAGTTTTAAGTCTTTTCTAACATGCTTCATTCTGATCTCTTCAGATGTTGCCCCTTTCAGCATATCTATGAGCCATTCCCTATGTTCTGGCGGGTTCGCATTTATTCATTTGATTGCGATGCATCGTTTGGCAAGTACCAAACCCAGGGCCAAAACTTTTGCGGCTGAGCTTCCTTTTTACCGGGCCTGGAAGCAAGCTCAGCAGGACCTCACTAGGAGTGCCCTCAAATTCCCAGCCCGTAGCATGTTTAATTGTCTGCAGGACCTCCCTCCAGTATGGTGCAATGTAGGTGCACGGTCAGGCCATGTGTAAAAAATCCACTGCAGGGGCCCTATACCTCGGACATTCATTGGGTCGAGTAGGATAGTTAGCATGCAGAGTCTTGGGAGTAATATATAGTAGATGGACATAATTGTAGTGCTTCTTCCTGGGTCACATGACTGGGTGTTGTTGGCAGTTGGACTTTGTTTATTTCACTTAGATAGAGGGATTCGGTGTGATTGGATGGGCCATCAACTGGCAGGATGGGGTTTGGAGCTGGGGACAGCTCCATATGCAACTGAATAGACTGTGCTCTGCCTTCACACAAATGACTTGTCACCCATGCATTGTTCTGCAGCCAGCTTGCAGACAGGGCAGGGGAAGCAGGAACCTCAAAGGGGATGTTTTAGAACCTCCTCCTACTTCAAAGAAGGCACAAGGTATATAAATAGGACCAATCCAGACTAAAATAGGGGAGAGAGGTGCCTTTCCTTTGCATCTTCCCTTATTTATAATCATACACATATACACAAAGAGAAAAAGTAGAAAGTGAATTGCTATGTCAGATCAAAAATCTTTTATGGGAAAAAAGTAAGGTTTTTACAAAATCCCCTCATCCACTCATAGTGGCATGCTTCATCATTGTGCATGCTATGACATCCCTGTGCGGTCCAACACAGGGGATGGAGCAAAGAGAAAAGGGAGAGACAATACCCACACATATAGCGGGATCTATTCTGCAAGACAAACTATGATTAAAACTACCTCGGGGACATCCCTATTCCTTTTTAATATTAGGCCCCCCGGATAGGATTAAAATTGAATTACGGTGATGAAATGGAGGCATTAGTGCCCCTTCATCCCTACTATCTGCTCTCTCTTTGATCGTTTTTGGCCGCTCTCTGTTGCCCAGCAGGGTCATTCGGCCTTCCTCAGGACTATAGATCCCACAGTCTATTCCGCTCCATATATTTAGTCCATATTAAGTAGGTGGAGATATATTTACCAACATGCGGTGACCTTACTTGCAACTCGTTTGTAACCACACTCGCGATGATCCTGAAATGACATCGATATGAATGAAAATATTTGTATTTTTCCAAGAAAAGGTACAATGTAGCCAATTGAAGAATCAGAACCAATATGTCTTTGGTACCGAACTACTTATGTCTGACAATACCCATTATAATTCTCATAATAAAATGTTTAGCTGCCCCCCTCTTCTGTTAGCGAGCATACCATCACCACATACACAACACCCAACATGTAAAGGTCAAGGGAATAGTTTGTGGAATGTAAAATATTTAGCTTGCTTTTGGCCTTATTATGACTTTGGCAGTCCTACAGCGAACAGTGCATTGCACCGTCCACTGTAGGACAGCCAAAGGAATGGTGCCGCTACCTGCCAGATTTGGAGTTAAATCCTGGTGTGGCAGGCAGTGCTGCGGCAGTCTAAGGCGGCAGTCTGTCTGGCTCATTGAAGAACCTGACATGCAGACCGACGTTCTCAGAGTGCCAACTGCAACTTCCTGCATGGTGTGGCATGCATGCCACATCATGCAGGACCTGGGGTGCACCCCCAGGAGTGGCAGCGGGTGCTATTAGGGTCTCCTTTGTTGCCTCTCAGCCACCCTTTTCATGGCAGGCTCACTGCCATGAAAAGGGCCATCGACAGGCAATTACTAATATGCTTGGCGGTGCCGTAGTGCCACCACCAGCATATTAGTGCTTCTGCCATTGTGCGACTGCCATGGGATCCTTGATCCCCGGTGGTTACAGCAGTCCTCAGTTCTCAGTGTGGCTGTGGTCGGACCTCCACCACTGATTTGGTGGTCCTATGGACCATAGAACTCGTAATAAGGCCCCAAGTCTCATTAAGAATTTCTCTGAAACTGGGGTGCATCTCCCTGTAGTCACAGACTGTTAGTAAAAGCATGTAGGCCTAACCCCCTCCTTTATGCCAACCCCGTGGTACAATTTAGGTGTATCAGAAGCCTCATATATTATTTCAAAAGCATTTACATTTTCAGGAACAGTTAGCTGTAGTCATGTGTATTCAGTCTATCGAGGTACTTCCGGGAACCAATACAATGGGCGTTTCCTGTACTGATATATAAGACCTTTTGTAGCAGATGGGCTTGTCCCATCTGGTCTTAACCCCCTCCTTTCTGCAAGCTCCGGCTTAAAAATTGGGGTATCAGACACCGCACGCAGTGTTTCAGAAGCACTCAGGTTTTCAAGGGGCAGACGCCTCTCGATCTTGCCGCTCACTGGCCTTTGAAGGTGCAGTGAGACTGCCAGCCCCACCTATATGAAGGGAACTACAATTGGGAACGCAGATGTGCTAATCACATAGTCCTCTCTGAACTAGACCACTGTGGTCTTTGTACAACAGCTCAATACTCACCACCATATTGGAAACAGTCCACGGGGCTCTTAATACCAGGTACATGTGCCAAAGCTCTTCTAATCTAGCCTATGCACCATTAAGTTGGATTGATACAACGCATCCATGTATATTAATATTCCTTCTCATGAGTCATTATGGGACAAAAACAGGAATTGTTGTATGATGGGAATATCCCATCCCTCTATGCCTCACAGGTTACTGTTGCCTCAAGACAGGTTTCAGCTGTATTTGCAGTTGGAGAGGAGCATAGGGTATTTTATTTTCCTCCTAAATATGTAGATTAGAGGCAGTTCAACTGGTGCCCTGGGATATTGTTGTTTAATTCATGTACATGGCTACAAATCTGATATATCCATTTTTGTTCACGTCTCAACAGGAAGCTTTTTACATCTTTGACTTTATGGGGAAAGTTAGGCTTGTCCAACCCAGCCCACCTAATATCACCAACTGTGTGTTTGTTTTTCAAAAAGTGTGGTGTTAGCTTTGTCATGTTTTTTTTACATTTGACATAACTCTTATGTTCCATGATTCTGATTTTAATTTTATGGGTTGTCATACCTATATATAGTAGGTTACATGGACAACAGATGAGATAAATAACATTGTCTGAATTGCAATTGGTATGTTTGGTCTGGAGCCAAGGAAAATCCAGCCCAACATCTACTATTTTGGAATTCATTGTTAAGGGACAAACGCTGCGTGAACCACAAAACGTGTGGCCCTGTACTGGTGGAAGGTCCTTCACTCTGGTTCACGATTCTGACCAAAGTGATGTGGTCTCGTATGAACAAGCATGTCCCTAATGCTAGCACTTTCTTTGAAGGAAAACATCAGTACTGTTAGGGCCAAGCCATTAGAGTTGGGGATGTGCCAGTTCCTCGTGATTATCCATTTCACATGATTGGATGCCATACTGACTATAGTCACACAAACAGTTCTGTCTATTGGAGGTTTTTTTGTACTCTGTAGTAGGGCATCTCTGTTGTAGTTTCTTGCTCATTTCTGTGCCCGGTTGACTACTTGGTGAGGATAGTTCTTCACCTACAATTTCCTGCGGAGTTTTTTGCCTCTTCCTAAAAGTCCCTTATCTTGGAACAGTTCTTGCAAATCTGCAGAAACTGTCCAAAAGGGAGATTCTCTCATAAGGACTTCGAATGGAAACTGTTGAATGGCAAAAAGTTATTTCTAGCAGTTGGTTTGTGATATACTTTCATGATCAATATTTCTTCACTTGCCTTTATCTCTAGGTCCAAAAAAGGCAGTGACGTGTTGGTAATTGTGGAGGTGAAGTGCAGAAGAGAATCCTGCTATGGAGCCATTCCTGTAATTCCTGTACGGACTCACACAGTGAGGAACAATATCTTTATGAACATTTTGGAGTGAACGACTCTATATGGATACCTTATTTTTGCTGCTACTGTCCTCTCTAATGCCTACCAAGGGCTCAAGTACATCCTACTTTTGCTCCTCTGCAGAGCCAGCAGGGAATTATGTTCCCCCATGGGCAACATATTCTGCCCCATTGCAAGGGTAGCTACTAATTGTTCTCCTCATTAGCAATGGCTGCAGATACCTTTTTCTCATCAGCTCTCTTCTCCTTCTCATCAAGAGCAAATACTGCCTTTTAACTCTGCAGAACAAGATCAGCCAATTTCATTTAACAATCTCTCTAAGGTTTTTTTCCTCCAACTCTACCTCACTATTTCCAGCTCAAAATGGGACAAACTGAGAAAGGGCACACTGTCCCTAAAGCTGGACAATACAGATGAGAATTCTCCCTGAAACAGGCCTTCCCCTGTATCTCCTTGCACTGGGTCCTTTTCAACACCCTTACCATCATTCTCCTCAGAGGTGATCTGTACTTGGCAGGCCTCGTACCAGACCCTTGGGCTTTTTAATAGTCAATTATTTGCACATATACCTCAAATTCAGCCACCTTTCCCTGAACATAGGATTCATCATCACCAAATTAAGGCCAACCACCATCATGTTCTAAAAAAATCAAGGTGGCAAAATGTTATAAAAAATGCAAAAAAATACAAATTAATACATAATTTAATATGAACAAAAACACTTCTTTCCAATTAAAAAGTCGAAACAAATCTATACCTTATGATCTAGAAATAAATGTTTTAATTCTCAAAAGTTTAATCTGAATGTCACCAAACAATGTCAGAAAATATGTTATTTATTTAGGAGGTGGGTACATCTAAAAACATAGGGCCAGATTTACCATTCTTTCAGGTAGCGCAATGGAGCAAGCCACCTTGCTGCACTGCATGAAAGGGAAAGGGCAGGCATGCGCTGTATTTACCAGTATACATGCTTTCCTGTCCTTTCCTATCACCGGCCCACTTTTGGCTGTCTCGCACCAATCCAAGCACTCATTGCGTCAAGGTGCAAGGGCGCTTGCGTTGTGGCAGGATTGTTTTTATGCAGGAAGGGACACCTTCCTGCACAAAAACAATCCTGAGAGACATGATCCTCTTTCTACTTGTGCTGCAGAATGCAGCAAACGTAGACAGAGGAAAAAAATTTAAGAAATAAAAATATTTCTTCTTTTTACACCTCACCTGGGAGGCGTAGCACTTTGGCGCATTCCCAGGTCTGCAACTAATGGTAAATCTGGGAATGTGCCAAAATCCATTAGTGGAAGTGTTGGAACACACACGCTCCACCCAAGGAACACCTCTCTGCTGCAGAGTAACGCAAGGCAGTGATTTGCTCTGCCTTGCATTAGTCTAGATTTATCAAGCCATGCAGGTCCACACAAAGTGGCCTTCGGTGGCTTGATAAATCTCACTCAGGTTTTGCGTCGTCCTTGTGCCTCCTTGCGTGGTGCAAGGGTGATGCAAAACCTTGATAAATCTGTCCCCTAATATATATGCTCTGTTTAGGGCATAACTCAGTTGTAAGTGAATCTCTGTTTAAACTCTCTTAGCTATGGCACTAGCCGCAGGCCCTCGCACAGAGAAATGTGTGGTAAGTTGAAGATGTGCCAAACAAGCTAAGGTAGATATAGATCGGTTGTATGACATGTGTTTACAGAGCATGCCTTTACCAAGCATCCATTACCAAACAATGCCTTTACCACACATTGCATTTACAAAGCATGCCTTACAATGCAAGCTAAGTATATATAAGGTAAGTGAAATATATATATATCAGGAAGAAGGCAAATCTCGTAGTGTCCCAAGATTAGCAGCCTGCACACAGCATGTCAGTTTCACAAAAACTTTATTGGCAACGCATTTCAACCCAGCCGGGTCTTCGTCACAGCCTCATTTACAAAACAATGTGCACAACTTCCCTTCAAAAAGCCCAACTGTGATAAACATAAAGAAAATACTTCACAAATATGTGGATAACATTTTCGAGTTAAGATTTGTTGCAGTTCACAAATTTCCTTTTTAAATCATTTACAGTGATTTGAGGGAAAAATCAAATCATAACATAAAAGCATAAAATGTAACATAAAAAATATAATAGCAACCATGCAAGCCCTGTGGTTGTATTGCACCAATGTACATTGGACATCCACATCCTAGTGGTTTGATCAAACAATGCTGTTGGACAAATATGAAGAGGAGATCAAGTTAAAAAGGAAAATACAATTTTTGCATGATATACAAAATTACGCACAGGGAAGAATTCTTCATTTGGACAGAGATTTGAATATTTTCTGGCAGCACATTGAGAGGATCTAACACTATGAGGGCTACTGCTATATTCAGTACACATGACAGCTTGAACATTAAAGTGCACCTGGACAGGACTGTGAGTCAAGACGCCATTGAGCATGATTTTAACAACATCACAGTCTTTAACATCGGGACATAGCCCACTTGTGAACTGTAGGTTAAAAATGCTATTCAGCTTAAAAAGTATATCTACCACAGTCTGCAACGACCACACAGTTGCATTCTGGGAACATTAGTTTGGTAATGTGTCACGTGACCACTGGGATTTAAGGTGTGCGATTTCACCCATTGTGATTTGCCTCACCTGTGATCAAGGCCACACCCAACGGCCGAAACGCGTCAGGTTGATGTTCTGCCTGCCTGAAACAATTTAAAAGCCTGTGTGTCTCTGAGTTGGGCTTTGCTTCTTCTTTCGAGGATGTGCTACATGAAGGAATCCTCCATGCCTGTTGTCGCGAAGCCGCCCTGTAGGGATAGGGGCTCCCTTGGTTGGAGAAATTATGTTGGATATATATATATATATACATATATCTATATATATATATATATATTTTATATACACATTGAGGTCGATATATATATAACCTTCTGGCGGTAGCCGGTAGGTAGTTATAGTTAGGACCTTGTTTCCATAGGAAAAGCATTTTTTGTTTTGCTAATGACTCTGGCCCCGTTCGACGAATCTTCTCAAAATGTTTAAAACTAATTTGCCGCTGACTTGAGCTGCTGTCTGGGAAGTTTCAGGTTGATTTGCTGAGCGGGGGCTGAGAAAAAGGAGGAGGCCCAAAATGCTTTTTCCCAATGCAATTTCCCAGAGGAATTTTAGGGGATTTTAGACAAGACTACAACCCAAACCGCTGAACAAAATTACACTAAATTTGGCAGAAAGGTAGATCTTGGTCTAGAAAGATCCCTTTTTGTAATTTGGTGTAAATCTGTTCAGTAGTTGTGGAGTTTTTTTATATCTAGGGACACAGATGGTCCAAGGATCCAACAAATCTCATGATGAGATCTGATTGGTGAAGTGGTGGTAGCCATCTTGGAAGCCCGAGTAAAAAAAAAACAGAAGATCCACAAATCCGTTGTAAAATAAAATATTATGAAACAAGTGCGGGCTCCGGTACCTGCTTTCTTTATGCTGCCCGGGTGGGCCAGGTCCAGGGGGGTGGGTTTATAAATATAATTGGGGAAGGGGGGTACGAATGGTCCCCTTTCCCAGGACGATTTTGGCCCCAGAAACCGTATCCCCCGGGGCTCGGCTGAATACAAGAAAGGGGAGGGGGCCATGCAGCCCTCGTCCTGGGCCAATTTCAGCCCCAAGGACCCCATTCCCTATGGTCCAGCCATCTTACTAGTTGGGAAGGGGGACCTCGTGGCCCCTTTCTTGTATTCGGCCAAACCCAAGGGATGGTGTCCCCAGGGCCAAAATCATCCTGGGAAAGGGAGCCATGCGTGCCCCCCTCCCCCAATTAGGTTTATCAATCCACCCCGGGACCAGGCAGTGCCTGGCAGGGTTGCAAGTTATAGTTAGTGCTGCTAATTATAACCATTGTACTTCTGCAGTTTTCTTTGTTCCAAACTTTTATGCTTTCAATGAGAAGTTCAGCTAACTATAATGTTACTTTTTTCTTTGGTTTCAGTGAATTTCTATGTTTTTTATTTAAAGAAAAACAGCCCTTTTTATGAAAATGAAATGAAATGAAAAAGAAATTTATAAAGCACAAAACATTCACCCGAAGGTGTCAAGGCGCTAGCTCAGCACAGGACATAACGGACACCTTTATGAGATCGCCTCAGAGGTTAAAAAGCCACGTCTTTAACGACTTCCTGAAAGTCAACAAGCGAGTTTCTTCCTTCAGCCGCAGCGGAAGTGAGTTCCAAAGTCTGGTCGTGCCAACCAGAAAACTCCTGCCACCCCCCAAGAACATTTCTTGAACCTGGGTATTACCAAATTGTGAGAGTACGCTGAGCGAAGATGACGGGCAGGGACATATGGCTGCAAATTCTGTTTGAAAAAAGCTGGTCCCATGTCATGAATAGCTTTAAATGCTATACAAAGAGCCTTAAACTCAATCTGTCTCTTCACTGGTAGCCAGTGTAGTTCCTTAAGCCCCGTGGAAGCAGATTTATATTTTGGAATGTTCAGTAATAGACGTGCTGCAGCGTTTTGCACAATCTGCAACTTGGTCAAACATTTCTTGCGAAGGTTCATAAATAGACCGTTACAGTAGTCGGCTCTAGATAAGACAAGAGCCGCAACCACTAACTTCCTCAAATCTGCACCTATCACACCTAACAACACTGTTACTTTATCCTTTGTTTTTTTTCAGTGAATTTATAGTTTTTTCTTCATGTAAATTACTTTGTTTCTGAGTATGCATGGTAGAATAACTGAAAAATGTATGTGGACATTATTCTGACAGGGAATTGCTTTCGTATTGTAACTTAACACGAACAGGCACATACTTTGCAAAATGTTTCTAAAAAATGATGTTTGAGCATAAAACAGAGTACTGCAACAATATTTGTGCTGAGAGTGTCTATCTCCTCAGTTCTTCTAACTCTCCTATTGAGACATTTTCCCAGCAAGTTTATTAATGTAGTAATAGCATACTTTTCATAGTCTTTGTATATCTTTTTACGTTCAAGTCAAGTTCTCTAGTTTGCTTTAATCTACTATTTAGAGTTCTTTTTCATGTGTTCAGTTA
The DNA here is from genome assembly GCA_963921515.1 of Calotriton arnoldi. NCBI lineage: Eukaryota > Metazoa > Chordata > Amphibia > Caudata > Salamandridae > Calotriton > Calotriton arnoldi. The sequence goes on along the minus strand of CAWUFW010000920.1, from coordinate 1,210,224 downwards.
TTATTTAATACTAATCTATAATAATAGAGTCATTAAAATATGGTTGTCATATTCATTTTTTTTTTAAATGTTGCTGACTCTCGCGGGAGTCGAACACACAAGCCCCTGCACGGAATCTGAGAGGGATGTACGTCCTGGTTAGCTCTCCCAACCCTCTTGCAAGATCGCACATTTAGGATTTAGTTAAGAACAGTGTTTTATTGAAATTCTGATCAAATTAAGACATAAGACATATTGAAGAGCTTGGAAAAAGTGTTTGTGAATTGTTCCATTGAGTATATAAAGCAATAATACTTTTACGATCTCATGAGATGCTTGTGTGAGTCTTGTGAGAGGTCCAAAAAAAGGAACCACACCCAGATAAGAATTGTGATAGATTCATATGGATGTTTTTATCTGGAAAAAGAAGATTCCATCCTTGTTGATTTGTTTCCCTGTTGGATTTTAGTGGATTTATCTGGCTTGCTTGCCTTTCCTGTTTTCCTTCAAACACAAACATGTCTTCATCCGATTCTGATGAGCAGCTAGGCGCAGCAGCACCAGCTCAGCCACTTCATCCTCCCAAGGAATCCTTGGTGTGGCAGTTCTTTGAAATGAGGCCAGGTGGCAAGAATGTTTTTACAAAGTATTTAATCTTTAAACTTTGCAAGAAGGAGTTCAGCCGGGGAAGCAGAATGAAACAGTAGAGAGTACCAAAGGCATGTGGAGGCAACTCAGATCTATGCACCCACAAAGTCTTGCTCAGGCAGAGTTAGCTCCTGCTGTGAAGCTAAACAACTCTTCAGGGGCTTCCACATTATTTGCTCTGGGAGATACTGTGCCTGCACATGTAGGAGGTGCAGAAGCAGACAATAACCCTGCTTTCTTGAATAAAGCACTATTTTGCTGCTTGTGTAAGGAGATTATTTTTTCATCAAAGACAAGCAGGCTTGCCCAGGAGAAGCTTATCCAGGATCAAAAACATCCCCAAGGCAGTAGGTTTCTTTTTTTTTTTAACTGTTCTCCTTTTTGTTTTTAAGGGGATGTTGGTGTGTTTCACAGCTCAGGTTGTATGTTTTGTCCTGCCATATTAAAAAAAAAACATTAAATACATTTTTTTTTTAAATGTTACGAAAACAAACAAAATGTTATACTTGTTGAAAACAGTTTATAAAAATGACTCTTTTCAGAACTACCCTATAGTTTCAGGATCTATGTTGTTTGTACCATGTTTCCCTTTCTTTCCCTTCTCTAAAGCTCTCACAAGACCCTTGCGAGAGCCAGGGAGGCAATCCTGCATGTGCATTGCGAGGGGGCAGTGCTTCCTGGTTGGCTCTCTCGAACCACTCGCGAGATCATACTTTTTATAATGGACTTTGCATTTACACTGTATATATCCTGATGTAGTATTTATAATTTACATACACCCAAATAGTAACAGTGTGTTTAGTTTAATGGAATGCAATTCATTATATAATTGTGGGAAAAAATTAACTCATGAAACAAATCCACATGTTGTATCTGCATGAGAGTTACATTGGTACATAGCACATGTTGATTCTTATTGATTTACTTTAAATCCATTTATTATTATTAGATAAAGTTCAATCGCTCCTTTTTTTATGATCCCGCAAGTGTCTTGCGAGAGAGTGAACATTTTTTAGAGGAAGAGTTTACACTTTACCTTATTACAGTACTTATGCCTTATAGTCCCCATTAGTAGGGTGTAGGGAGAAAGTAGACTCTCAAATGAGACCTTTTCACAGTATAACAACAGTAGGATGTAAGGAGACACTGGGGTTTAACCAACACATGTCCACAGCCTAACAACTGTGTATAGTGGGCTATGGGAACAGACTGGCCTTTACAGTGAGACCTTGCATGAAGGTAACCAGTGTGTAGAGTAAAGTGTAAAGAGACACTACCTCTCCACTCACACCTTTCCACAGACTTAGTAGTATGAATAGTGGGGTAGGGAAAGCATTCACCTCACATATAAGACCTCACGCTTACATAGCAAGTTCAACAAGTACTGACCTTTCCACTGAGACCTCTCCCCAGAGAAATAACCTTACATATTACAGTGTGGGTGTGGAGTTTGCTGTGCAATCACAGCTCTCCCAAGCATCACAGACATATACAGTAGTGTGTAGGGAAACATTGTCCTATTTACTAACATCTGTCTCCAGGACAACATGGATGAGCAGTACAGTGTGGGCAAGCAGTGGCCTCTCTACTAACATCTCTCCCTAGAGCAACAGGGATATGCTGTGGTGTCTGAGAAGGGAGTGACCTGTCCCCTAACACATTTGCCAGGGTGAGAGGTGTCCTTAATAGACTTTCAGAAAACGTTATCTCTCTGCTGATGCCTCTTCCCATGCTTACAGGTATGCCTAGTATGCTGTAGGGAGGAACTGACCTGTTTGCTGACACATCTCTCTTGCATGACAAGTCTGCGTAATAGCATTGGGCGAGACTTCTCTCTCTACTGTGACATGTGTCTTGGATGATGGGTGTGAAAAGAGACTTACCTCTCTGGTCACAGCTCTCCCCAAAATAACAAATGTAGGAGTAAGGTGTTGGGATGAAATTACCGTTCTGCTGATAAGTCTCTCTTGCATACAACTATAGAGACTATGATATGAAAACACACTGCCCAGTCAGCTGAGACATCTCCCGAGATTAACAAATGTGCAAAGTAGGCTATGGGTAGAGACTGCTCTCTCCACATACCTCTCTTCATAGTGATGAATGTCCATAGTACAGTATAAAATGGAGTATCCTCTCTGTTGAGAACTGCCAGTTTTAGTCAATATTGCACTACTATAATATAAATGACATTTATAATTGTTAAACAAAGAAATCAAAAGTAACTTGATTTTTGTATCCAATAAAACAATTTAGCAATATAATACTACAACTATATCAACAACTATAAAACAAAACAAAAATGTTTAGTAATATAAAATATTTTTATCTGACACTCATCAGCAGGTGCAAATGCCCCGCCCATTTCTTGCTCTATTTGCCACCTGGATTTTGATGTAGGTAGCTCTTCTTTTCCTGTCTTTTTGCCACCTTAGCCTGCTAAGGAGTTTTCAATGTACTACTCTTCATAGCAGGCTAGCTTGCACAATAGTCTCAGCAAAGTAGCATGACTATAAATTACAGGTTTTAAAAAATAATTTGCAAAGCATAGCTCGTGCAGGGTTAGTTCATGCTGCTGAACTGGACAGGCGCTTCCACATCCTTCCAACCTGAACACACTGTGCCTAAAGAGGTATTTATTGCTGAACAGCACAATAATCCTGCTTATCTCAACAAGGCTCTTTGTGGCTGCTTATGTATGCAGAATTTGTTTTCCTCAGAGACAAATTTCCATTTTCCTCCCAAAAAAGACGAAATAGGCAAAAAGATAAATGTTACATACTGAGCAATAATTGATAACAGTGATACATCACTATATTGTCTAAGCTTTACTACATTTTCACCTACAATCACATATTTATATCTAGTACACCAGTAACTTGTTATTCCTTTCTCCTGAAAAATTCCACACCCTCAACCACTCATTTTTTCACAATTAAATTATAACATGTCATGAACTCTGCTTCCATAACAGTTTATAAAGTAACACATTGATCTTTACACAACTTTTCTAACACTCACCATAGTGTTTCTCACTAGAAATAGCAATATCACTACTCAAACACCTTCATAGGGCTAATGTATTGTTATATTCCACATAGGTACCCTATATAGGCGCAGGTAACATAGCAACCTTTCACCTACATCCTTCCCTACATTACATACATAACGTTTCTTAGGTACTGACCTTTTACCTAGATATGACACTGCATTCAGAACGTGGGTTTTTCCCTGGTTCGATTCTCATGCATTATGCATGAGGCTTCTTGGAAGCACAGCAGGACTAACAGTAGGATTACCATCTCCTGTATAATATCTCTGTATAAAGTTCAGGCCCAACGTCATCCTTTAGGCCGACACAGTAACACAGCAAGGTAGGACCCCTGGGGAGACCTATGGGTATATATACAACACATCTTGCTTAGGAAGATAGAGGAGACCATGACTTCCCGGTCTCCTCTAGCATGTTAGACCACTGCAGCGCTCCAGCTAGCAGTGGTCTAACATCCCTCGCTGGTGTCCAACTCGAGACCAGGACGGGGTCCCATATTCTCTAAACTCTCAGGTAATGGGGTGGACTAGATCCTAGAGGGATTCTTGGCATAACACCTACATAGATGCTAGGTACTTTTAGGTACATCTAGTTAGGGATGCATCGTAGGAGTACGCACTTTTATCATGTGTTTTATGTACATGTATATATTCATGATTTCTGCAAGATGGTAGAACTATACCATCCCTTTACTTTCATAGTATTGCTAATCATATATCTCTGCTATGGTCTAACGGTTGTTGCAGCTCATCTATTCTACACTAGAATAACAACTGTTCCATAAATACTTGTTGAAACGCCCCAACTGTTTATTCTGTGTATCTCTCTGAGGCAAACTAAGTGAGCACGAGTGACTGAGCGAAAAGTAGTATATTGTTTCCACGATCCTGGGGGATCAGGGTTGTCATGTTCTGGGGTTGCCAAGAACTATTCTCTCCCCGATAAGAGGAGACTCTAGTGGCACTGTGAGCTAGCTAATACAGACAGGCTAACGTATCCGGTGGGGGTGCTCGGAATCCGTCCACCACCAATCCCACAGTTTATGTTATCCAAACGCTCAGATCCTGTATAGGTAATATAGGAACTACACGACATGGCGCCACCAACGTTGGTTGGGTACTTATTTAAACGTAGAATCTGAGTAGTTTAGTCGTGCTATTCTCAGAGACCCCTACTCACAAAACACCAGAGACGTCTGGAGTGGGTGGGCACAAACTCCGCCACAGCTGAGTAGGCTAAAAAATCCTATTTATTGGCTGTTGGTTAATCAAGCTTAAAGGACACATTGTTCCTAAATTTGTTCAAAAACACCTTATCTTAGTTCCCTTGAAAAACTTCTTCTTTACAAAATGACTGAGGACAGAAATTAGACCCAATGAAACAAAATCTGCCCCTCACAGATGAGGACGATGCAGACGAAACACAAATTGCACCAAACTTTAGAAATACAGTCACCCTGATACTACTAGCGCATGGTTTATCAGCTAGGGGTGGCATAGTAGTTTTCGTGATTGAGGCACACATATCAAACAAAACAGAGGTATTTTATTCGTGGGTTACATTCCCAGCAGCAAATGAAAGAACAAAAATATTTCACTCCCACACGGAAGGAGATGCACCAGCGGAATATTATCCGTTCGAGGATATAGAGGTTCTGCTCACGTACCAGGAACATTTATACTGGTTTAAAGGCGCTCTACCCCGCATAAGAAGAAGAGTGAGACTCGGCCCGCTCAGAAGAGAAGGGGCAACATGGCCGATATTAGCGGCCTACACACCAGATCCTGACATTGACACAATGCCACCAGGAGACTTACTCATACAACATAAAGATTTAATTAAAATATACAGAAACTTGACGCAATTCATCATGAGGACACTTACAGTCCAACCAGCAATAGTTGCAACAAATGGAACTCAAATTCAGGGTACAGCAACTAAAATTACACCACAAACATAACACGCAGTGATGGGTAAAATGCCCACAAAACATGAACAAATACCATTCTGGGTAGCTCAGAAAATAACGCAGCTAGAGGCAGTCTTCCCGAATACTACCCCGGATGAAAAACACAGAATGCTAACAATCTGCTTGCCCATAGGGATAACACCACAATTAGAGGATTGTACCACTTGGGGTACAGTCTTTGCTGCCATGTATACCAGAACTCATGGTATCCCGTCATTAGCAGTAGTACCTGATGTATTGAGACAGATACAAAATGATTACGGAGCAGAACCTGCCCTAAACTTAGGGATGAAGTTACTAGGTAACTATGCCCAGGTATCAGCCATATTACTAGCTAACATTAAGGGGGAAGCAGCTTCAGTGGTCATCCGCCAATGCCTGAGGGAGTTCAATCCTTTAGAACAGGAACACGAACTACCAAAAATTATTGAAACTGCATATGCAGAATTAGGCAGAGACAGTTTGGGTGGGAAAGCTTTAAAACCACAGCTGATGGGCAGTCCTGAAAAGGACACTTCTAAGCAAACACCTGCCTCCATTAAGAAAAAGTGGGACAATAAAAAACAACAAAATTTGAAAGGAAATAGATCTACTCCACAGGAGCCCTCCGAAAAGAGGTACAACCTTAGGTATAGGGAAAATATTAGGAAACCTGACAGGTATCAGGATACTGATACACGTTCCTCTCGTTCCTTACACGGTTCATCGAAAAGCTCAGAGAGGGAAGGACGGTCAGACAGACAAGAAGAGCGTACAAAGTCCAGAGACAAGCAGCACGCTCAAGAGTACACTTCTAAAAAAGAAGAAAAACCAAAGCAAAAGCCACAGTTCAAAAAGAAGAAAGTTGCAGGTCTAAAGATCAGACATGCCAGGAATTCTGAGGACTCGACTACTGAACGGGGAATGGGCTCTGACGATGCTAGACAGTGCGGCAGAAATAACAATAGCTCGCCAGAACCTGAAGGAATTTCTGGTGACAGCGGACTTGAATGATTATATCACGGTGGAAACACCTGATACTAGGGTAAGTGTCCCACATAAAGCATATGAAATAACGCTCCAAATGGAGGGGGACAAATGTAGAACAGTGAGAGGTCTCTTTTGGGAGAACCTGACATTTGGCTATGATATTTTATTAGCTGAACAAGATTGGCTGCCAGCATTCGTCATGGATTTCCCTAAAGGAGAAACGGTAATTCTTCCGGCATTCTCAGACCATATTCCCAGGCACTTGCAACACACATATGCGCAGGAGTGGGCGGTAGCCCAGGCTCCGGCATTATATAAAAACCATGTTAGATGGGATGAGGATTCAACCCACCACATAATTCCTATAAAAAATACTCCAACTGCACAGAGGCAGTATCCATCATCATCATTTAGTCTTTATTCGATAATTTACAATCATAAAAGACACAATACAAACATAAAAGTGTCATAAAATATCATATAAGCAATAACACCCTAAAAAATACATCATTAGGAACTAAAAACAACTATATCGAATTTCCTATCACCATTGACTAAAATATAAATATATTAATACATCAATAAAACCATTTCCTACACAATTTGTCCAAAAGGCTACCTACTACCATTAACATAATCAAGTAATATGTGCAATTCCCAGACCAGCCTCCAAATTTTTCCTTCTCAAAGCCCAGAACCAACTCAAAATTTTCGCCATCGCGATCACAATAACTGGTGTTCGATACCAAAATACGCAAAGCTGTCATACACGATCTGGTACCTAGATTGGAACACATTGGCTTAAGCCACCTTCGACGGGGGCCATTATAGGCTGGGCACACAAACAATACATGGGTTATCGACTCAACCAGGGATGGACACGAAGGGCAGTTGGTATCAGTAGCCTTATTCCATTTTGCAGTAAAAGATCTTAAAGGGAGAGTGCCCACCCTGAATTGGTGATATAGTTTCCTATCACCAGGTTTTGTAATCAAATTCCAGTAGGCTTCTGCTTCCATTGCAAGCTTGTGCTCCAGAAAAATACCTGTGAGCGAGCTACTGCTCACCCCTGACAGTGTCTTTTTAGTAATCATAACCCAATAAAGTTCTTTGTACTCATTTTTATTGGGAAATGAGTTCCCTACAGGATCTTCCCGCAAATGACGAAGCCGCATGTCAGACAAATTACCCTTAATCTTCTGGAGCCATTTAATTTTAGATGACAGATCGGCATTCCTAATATACATTAGTGCATTGGCGTAAGACGTCAATTCAGGGGTAGTCCAAAGCCTCCTCCAGTAAGCTAGGGGTCTGAATCCAGCAGCAGCATCAAAGGAGGTGCATCCCAAGTCAAACATCAGGGGCTTGATGGGGGTTGATTGGGGGAGGGCGGTCAATGTTCTCAAAAACTTATTTTGAGCAAGAACTAGAGGTGATAAATTTTCAAACCCCCAGAGTTCAGCACCATATATTAAGGAGGCTCTAATCTTCCCATTATAAATCGATAGTGCGGGCCCCACCGGTTTGGTATGTGAAAGTCGATGTTCTTTAAGTAGGGCTCCTACTAACTGGTTGTGCCTAAGAACTAAAACATCTAACTGAGGTGTCCAGTTCATCTTCCTACCCATAATCACTCCTAAATAAGTAAAGGTATCAGTTTGTTCCAAAGGTGCTTTATTCATTTCAACTCTCCCTTTAATGAGTTTATGTTTATGCAGCACCATGAACTTGGTTTTGTCAATGTTAACTACAAGTTCATGGTCGTTGCAGAACTCTGTAAATCTATCAAGGGCACGTTGCAGACCACATTGTGTTTTAGATAAAATTAGCGTATCATCTGCAAACATTAAAAGCGGAACCCTTGAGCCGGCAAGAGTTGGAGCGTCTGTAGGGAAATTAGTATAATACGAGATAACCCTGTTTGTAAACAAGGAAAATAGGGTAGGAGCAAGGACACACCCTTGCCGCACTCCCTTGTTAACTGGGAAACGATCTGTTAATTCGCCCTGCTGCCCCCACCTAACCTGAGCATAATTTGCCTCATGCAGTTTGATGATAAAGTTTAAGATTTCTAGGGGCATCCCGGCCTCCTTTAATGTATCCCACAGCTTATGGCGGGGGACTAAGTCAAATGCTGATTTTAAGTCAACAAATTCTGCATATAAAGTTCCCCCCGCTAAGATCACTGTGCTCCAATATGTCATCATAAATCTAAAAACTTGGTCGATGGTACTGACATGGGGTCGAAAACCCGCTTGATAGGTAGATAATACATTCTTATCTAATATCCATTCATTTACTCTACCTAGCACAACTCTGGCAACTATTTTCTGTAGAGTGTCAATTAGGCTCATCGGCCTATAGTTGCCAGGTCTAGCACGGTCACCCTTTTATATATGGGAATGATTTCGGCCCCGCGCTAAGTATCTGGAATCGGCGCACCTCTAGCAATAGCATTTATGATGATAAAAATGTATTCAGTCCAGTTCTTCCTATCTTTTTTGTAGATATCAGCCGGGATACAATCCGGGCCAGGTGCCCTCCCTGCTGGAACCCCGTCCAAGACCCTTTGTATCTCCCCTTTGTCAAACATTAAAACAGCATCAGTATTAGCCACAGGATAGTCAATAACAATACTCGGCAAGGAAGCAAATTGGGCTTGATAGTATTCCACCCAGAGTTCGGGAGGTACATTGTTCACTGGTGTGGGCCCTATCACACCACTACCCCATTTGACTAATTGCCAACATTTTAACCAATTCTTCCTATTACTGGCATTAGTTAAGCTCACCCATCTATCCTCATCAAAATCCTTCTTCGCCCTTATTTGTACTTTTTATAATTTGCCCTTGCTAATTTAACCTCTTGGGGAACCCCTTTCTTAATTGCTTTTGAAAGATGCTTAAATGCAACTCCGCAAGCCTCATTATACCAGTTGGCCGTTTTTTTTGTAAAGTGCCTAAATGGTTTCATATTTTTTGTAAACAGAGTCTTCAGTTTTGCAAATAAATCCTCATGAACCTTCATATAATCTAATGAGGAATTATCGGGGGAGTCTAATGAGCCAAGTGTTAGTAAGGTTTCTTCCACCGTTGCCTTAATCTGCATCAAGGTACCCTCATCTTCTGAGACTACGGACCATTTCAGCCGTCGGCAATCTTGTGACATAGTTACTTCTCCTATTGCAGTTTTCATGTCAGCCAGTGTGGAATCCAACCCCGTCCTAGCTAAGGTTAGTACTAGTGGATCGTGGTCACTCTCCGGTCTATGATGTACCATCATATCCACCAGTCTAGGCCAGAGCTCTAGACTAATAAGAATATAATCTATTCTGCTTCTTCTAGTCCCAGTAGAGAATGTATTTGAACCATCTATATCTGAGGAGGATCTCCCGTTAGCAGCCCTTAGCCCCCTCCCGAGGGATAAGCTTTTTAATTGTAACGCCGCCTCTGTCCACTTAATGATCGGTGGCAATGATAAAGACAGGATCCCCCAACTCTGGTCTTCCTCCATACTGAGACTATAGTCATCTATGCCTAGGGGCTCAAATGTACAGTTAAAATCACCTGCATCTATGCCTAGGGGCTCAAATGTACAGTTAAAATCACCTGCAGTACAGTTAAAATCACCTACAAAGCAGTATCCAATAAAGCAAGAAGCTAAAAAACAGGTCAGGGAGATCTTACATCAACTTGAATACCAAGGGGTGATTGAAACTTGCACCTCACCAATAAACAATCCTTTGTTTCCTGTCATGAAACCTGACAACACATATCGTCTAGTTTTAGATTATAGACATTTAAACACTTGCACTAAGACATTTGCTGTCCAAAATGCACACAGCGCCGCATTAATGAATAACATTGTGCAGAAAAAATATAAAACAACACTTGATATCTCAAATGGATTTTTCTGCCAAAATATAGCGCCTGAAAGCAGGCATCTAACAGTCTTCTCAGCGCTAGTGACCCAGCGTCAATTTTGTCGACTCCCCCAAGGGCATAAGAATAGCCCGGGGTTATTTTCAGCCGGAGTAACTGAGTTACTTCAAAATTTGGACGAAGAGGCATTGTCCTATTGTAGTATGGATTGTGGGTCCATTGTTGACATCTGCTAAGTTAGCATGAGCTTCGCTGCCATGAGGCTGCTTTTGCACACGACACTGCATGCATAGATTTTGCAAGACTCTGTTTGTGCTCTTTCACATGAGAACTGTCTGCTTTTCGCGTTCTCTGCTGTGCTCTGAGGTTTAGTCTGCACACGATGTACAAGGTCGATCAACAATGCCCCTTGTTATTCTCTTCTGGTCAGTCCCTCGCACCTAGACATAACATGAGACACAGCTGCACTACTGAAAATCGTATGCCTTAATATTGCAAGCAACACATGTGGTGCAGGCACTTGGAGAGATTCCTTTCCGGAGAGAAGAGCTGTGCTTGTCCTGAGATGTAAACCTTTCATCTAAGCCTTGAGGTATGGGGTCTGCTGACAAAGCCCAGAGGTCTTCTTTTTTATAATAAACTATTTCTTACCACGGGGAGGGTGGTTAGGTATTGTAGCCCTTTTCCACTGTCTTTATAAAATTATATCCCCATTTATATTCTATGGAATTGTGACAATGCTGACTATATTGTGTTTATGCATTTTGCTGCTAGTAATAGCATGTTTACTGTACCATAGAGCGCGTTAGTTGAAATAAACATTTTAAACTATACAGTGAATCTGATTACTCGCATTGTGGACAAGTATGAGTGAGTGAGCGAAAGAGTTGTCTGGCTCCCGCGATTCCTGAGAGAGTCGGGAGTGTCGTGTTCTGGGTTGTCTAATCATTGGTAGCTTCGCTGTTGGTCGGAGAATGAATGAGACACTATAGCTAGTCGGTTTGGGATTTGGGGTACTAATGTGGTAGGTTGGTACACCCCTATTCACTGAGGTCCCGTTTTCCTGCGCATAGTTCTGTATATGTGCAGAATCCCTGCAACATGGCGCCGCCAACGTTTGGTCTGGTTCTTATCTGCGAGACGCTTGAGTAGTGCTTGTGCTTGTCCATAATACCCCACTTCTGTTTCCGGAGACAGTTGTGGCGGTGTAACCTCCTATATTGATGTTTTTATAGGTTCTTTAAAGCTTGAAGTTTTAAAAGGTTTCTCTTTCTGATTAACCCTTTATTGTACTGCCGCGTTTTAGGTTGTTATTCTTTCTTATCGGTTATGTCGGTCCCGGTTTCGGCCACTAATAGGGCAGCACTCACGGCTTATTTGACTCAGAATGGAGTCCCTAATACTGGTGTTGCGCTGATTTTTGTAGTAGAAGCAGATGCAGCTTACTGCTTTGAAGTGTTTTATTCTTGGGTCACCTTTCCGGCGGTGGATGGAGCAGATAACTTGTTTCACGAATATACGCCTACTGCCCTTCCTAATGCCTATCAGCCCTATCGGGCTCTAGAGGTTCCACTTACAGCTTGGCAACACCAAATTTGGTTTAATGGCACCCTTCCTCACCCAATAAAGCCGGTACGTTTAGGTCCTTTATCGATAGATGGAGCCACGTGGCCCGTTTTGGCTGGGTATACCCCACACCCGTGTCGTTTGACAACGGCGCCGCTTGCAGAACTCCGCGTGTTACATACGTCTTTGATACGCGTACATAGAGCTGTTATACAGTTCATGTCGCGCAACTTTCAGGTGGGACCACCTGGAGTTGCTGCGCAACCTGCCGGACCCAGTGGTGTGACCATCAGTCCCGTTATGGTAAATTCAGTGATGGGCAAGCGTCCGCAGAATAAGGATGAATTACCTTATTGGCTTGCTGAAAAATTTGGCCAAATTGAGGCTGTTTTTCCGAACACATCTCCTGTGGAGAAACACAGGATATTGACTATTAGTTTGCCAAAGGACTTACTTCCCGAGTTGGCTGATTGTAATACCTGGGGCAAGGTGTTTGCAGCAGTATATTCGAAGTGTTTCGGCACTCCTTCCATGACCGTACTCCCTACAGTGATTAAACGTGTTTAAGATGAACATGGAACCGAAGCGGCTGTGGAGCTGGGGATGCGATTGGTGGGGGTGTTCGACGTGGTTGCAGATATGATCCTTGCAAATGTCAAGGGCGATGCAGTAAGCTTTCAAGTTGCAAATCGCTTGGAGGCTGTGCCTGATGCAGACAAACCACGCGAATTACCGAAAATTATTGCAAAGGCTTATAAGACCATAGGCCGCAATAGTTTGGGGGTTAAGCCTTTTACTCAAACGCAAACTCAATCTCAAACTACACAAAAAGTCCAGACAGATAAAGATGGACGTCCGTTCTTTCCTAAAAAGAACTGGAAAAATAAAAAACAGGGGAAGCAACAACAGAAGCAGGGTTCGCGTGCTGGTTCACCGACACCTGACACTTCTGAGCGTACTTATGACTTGTGCGACTGCGCGAAAATTAAGTCTCCTGATAGGTTTCATGTCCCTGATCAGCGTTCTCCTTGTTCTTTACAGGATACATCTGGCTCTCAAGTCGGTGGTGGAGATCGCCAGGATCGTGGCAAGAGTCAGCCTGCACAACAGGGACGTGATCAGCCTCGTCAATTTGATGTCAAGGGCAAACAAGAGGAGCAACCATGCTTCCGTCCCCCGTTTCCAAAGAAAAAGGTTGCCGCTTTGACAGCAAGATATGCCTCAGACGGTGAGAATCCGACTGCTGGATTGGACTTGGGTGGTGACTCTGCTCGACAGCGCAGTGAAATTTACCATAGTGTGGGAGGCACTGCGTCCTTGTCTGGAGGCGACAGCAACTGAAACTTTCATTACAGTAGAGACAGCTGACACCCGGGTTGCCCCTCTGAATAGGCTGTATAATATAGTTTTTCAAATTGAAGGTGACATTGAAAGTGTGGTCACAGGGATTCTTTGGGAGAATCTGACCACTTCCTAAGACATTTTGTTAGCAGAGGCAGATTGGCCCCTACCTTTTGTACTGGCCGCATCAAGGGGGAGGACGTGATTTTTCTGAGTTTTTCGCGTTACGTCCCCAAGGAGCATGCAGAGGCTTTTGCAGCTGAGTGGGGTTTGGCCCTGGCGCCGGCAGTGTACCGTAATCAAGTGGGCTGGGATAAAGATTCTCCGCCACATGAGATTCCATGTCAGTCTATGCCTCAACCTCAACCCCAATATCCCATCCGGCGGGAAGCCAAAGGTCCCGTTTCTGATGTTCTAACTGAGTTGGAGTATCAAGGAGTGATTGAGACATGTGTGTCACCGATGGATAATCCTCTTTTTACTGTTTCCAAACCCGATGGGTCTTAGCGCATAGTTTTAGATTACCAGCATTTGAACTCTCATTGTCGTACTTGTGCGGTACAGAATACCCATAGCTCTGCTCTTGTGGACAGTATAGTGCGTAAAAAATATAAAACGACACTTGACATTTCCAATGGCTTTTACAGTCATAACCTGGCCCCTGAATGTAGTCAATGGACCACATTCACGGCCGGTGGCAAATAGAAAAAGTTCGACGTTTACCTATGGGGTATAAGAATAGCCCGGGGGTTTTTGCCGCATGTGTTGTCTTTTTGTTAGACAGCATAGACCCAGATGCATACTTGTATGTTGATGATATTTATCTCACAGACGATGAATTGTGTCCGCATCTATGCCGTGTTGACCGCATCATCCTTCAGTTTGCGGACTACGGATACAAATTTAATTTTGCTAAATCACACATCGCTTGCTATGCGGTGTTGTTTTTGGGCTATGGGCTCAATAATGAAGGTCGGGGCTTGGCACCTCACTTTCTGGAGAAATGCGCACGCTTGCAATCTCAGACTACCCTCAAAAAACTTCAGTCTTTGCTGGGATTTTTGAATTTCGGGAGGTCTTACATTCCCGAGTATGCCCAGCGTATCAAGCCTCTTTATGCTTTGATACAACCTACCTTTTCAAAAGCCAGCTGGCTTCCGGAACATTCTGCTATTCTGCAATCTTTGCAGTCTGATCTACTTGAATCTAAGTACTTGTTGACACGTGACAACCACACAAACCTGATGATACGAATCGTGCCAGGCGTGATGGGTTTCACTTACTTGACGTACAACGAAGGCGACACAGTGCCTATTGCATACAAATCACATTTGTACACTTCAACCAAAATGCGGTTTTCCTCTGTCGAGAAAGTTTTGACAGCTGTGCAGATGGCGGTCCTGAAGGAACACGCACTGGCACAAGGGAAACGCATTTTAGTGGTTACAGCTTTCCCTGCTTTGGAAGCAGTAACAAAGGCGAGTGTACCAAACTCTAAAGCATTACATCCCCGTTGGGTACAATGGGCTACTTCCTTGACGTCTCCGGATGTCTCGTTTATCTTTGACCCCTCTCTTCAGACACAGGAGTTCTTGCAGTATGAACACGTTCATCCACCTCCTCTGTCTTTGCTTCCCTTAGAGGAGTACACATGTATCCTCTACACCGATGGTTTGGCGCAACCGGCCACTGGTTCTAAACATGCTTACTCAGCGGCTTCCGCTATTGTGGCTGGTGCGATGGTGAATGGAGAATTCAAGTCTAGTGTAGTGCATACCCAGGCGCCACGGGACTGTACCGCCCAATTGGCCGAGCTGCGCGCTTTGGTTCTTGCTCTCGAGTTTGCAGATCCGAGTGTTCTTATGCTCATTGTGTGCGATTCTTACTACTGTGTTCAGTCTTTCAATGACAACTTATTCTTTTGGTCTCAAAATGACTATCAAGATTCTAAAGGCAGCACAATTAAGCATAAAACGCTTTGGGTTTGAGTGGCGGATCTTAAACAACGTCTGCCACTCACACATGTTATACATACTCTTGGCCATCAGCGTGTGGGAGCACACGCTCTTGGGAATTCTTTGGCTGATAAAGCAGCCAAATCTGCAGTAACCACATGTTCGGTAGCAGCCGTTACAAGGTCCATGACTAAAATTGATAATGACATTTTGGCAGCTATTGCTGCAACTGCGGAGGGCTCTAATTATCCACAGGGTTTCCCTTCAAAGTATTCTTATCAGTTAACTCCTGAAAAAGTTCCTTTTGCTAGAATACCTGACGTTGGAGATCGGCTGATTCCCAACGCGGACCGCAGACACCCTTTGATCAAAACCGCACGCGAAGGTATGGCTTCGGCCCATGCTGGAGTGTCCCGACTGTTTCTATCTTGCAGCAACGTTATTGGTGGCGTGGTTTATATAAACAGACCCGTACTTATGTGCTTTCGTGTGACATCTGTCAACAACTTAAGCCTTCTACGGTAACACGTCCACCACAAACACAGCTTTGGATTGCGAATCGCCCCTTTGCCTGTGTTTATCTTGATCACTGCGGTCCTTTTACTTCTGATACTGCATATAAATACATTTTGGTTGCAGTTGATTCGTGCACTAGATTCCTTTGGGTTTGGCCACAACCCAGTGCTGACGCTCGAAATGTCATCCAGGATTTGCGTGTCTTTGTAGGGATTTTTGCCTGTGGCACCTTTCATTCAGACCAAGGTCCTGCGTTCGCCTCTAAGGCATACAGGGATGCGATGAAGTCTTTGGGGGAGCTGGTGCAGTTTTCGTCTCCATACAGGCCTGAGGGCAATTCAATTGTGGAGCGAATGAACCGTGACTTAAAGCAATCCTTGACAGCTAGAGTCTTAGGTACTGGCAGGAACTGGCTGGCCCACTTGTATGCGGTTCAACGTGCACTTAATAATCTCCCTAGAAGACCTCTGGGTGGGCGGACCCCATATGAGATGCTCTTTGGCATCAAAATGTTTGTGCCAGACCTTGATGGTCTAGACGTTGCGGCGGCAGCCACGACCTTTGACTTTGATAATCATTCTACTATGTTACAGGACCTACAAGAGACCCGTGCCCGTCTTGCTACAGAACATTTGCCTTCGGCAACAGATGCTGCACTGCTGATTCCGTTGCAGGCTGTCTTCCAAAAGTTGGTGATCTGGTCCAAGAGAAATTGGAGAACAAAAAAGAATTTGGTCTCTCTTATCGTGCACCGGTTCCAGTGCTTGGCTTGAAGGGCACTCGTACAGTCATTTTACCACCGCTTCCTGGTCGCAAGGACAACAGATACATCTCCATTGACAATGTCAAGCTACAACATCTGGCGATTCTGAATAGTGTGACGCCTGCTGTTTCGTGTCCCACAATTTCGAGAAATCCTGGGGTTAGCGCATCTTTCAGCCCACCTAATGACACTGTCATCGAGATGGACCCTGTTGTTGACCATTTATCTGTCCCTCCTGCTCCCTCCTGCAACGAGGACGTTGAGTATGCTTATCCCACAAGTGAGTCTTTGCATGGCTTGCCAGAAGGCTCGTTACACCATGACAATTTTTCTTTTGACTCGTCTTCCACCATTTCAATTGGCCCTACCAAATTGTCTATTTTTGTTTCTTGGTTTAAACAGACTTATTTGCTCCCTCCCTGGACATACATCTGGTTAATTCTGATCACGATTTTTCTCTTTATGTCAATTGGGTTTGTGATGGTGTTTTTCCTACTCATTAATGGTCACTACTTACCTGAACGCTCTGCTGTGAACTTGGTTGATGGTATTTTGACCCCTCACTCATCTTCCTACATCATGAAGCATGACCAAACTCTTGTTAACATTTCAGCATTTCCAGTTGCGGATGGCATCATCTGGGATAAAGTGGATTATCAGGTCCATGGTCCGACGGAAATTATTAACGTTCCATACGTGTTTCGCGTCTCCATGGGTGATGTGGTAACAAAGGACATACGCTCCGACGACTGGGATGTGCATGCTATACAATCATTGTTTTCTGATTTGAAATATTATGCTGCTTTTAATGCTGAAGATTTATATTTAAATTCTGCCAATTATGCTGATTTGTTCTGTTATCCACATTATGGAAATCATTTCCTACATAAGACTAACACATTACATCCTGTTGTCAATTACAAACAGTGGGAACATTGTCCTGCACCATTAAAAGGTAGTTCAAAAACTCTTAGAGACAAATTTACATATTTTACGGACTTTGATACGTCAACACCCGGGTCGTATTATTTTAAATGAAATGTTCCATCAACTCCCAAATTAATGTTGACCCATACAAAATTGATTTATTCAAATTCTTTCAGACTTGATCTGTCTATCAAGGGTTATGATCATTGGAGGGGCACCGTTGATTGAAATCAATCTGGGGTTCTAGGTCCTGGCAGGTGCGAGGCACTAAAGCCTTACATCGTGCCTGCCTTATCCCAGCACAAATGTTGTTTTTAAATGAAACAGTTTACCAGACCACTTGCTTTGGTTTGGCAACTGCAAAAAAGTTAAACGCCCCTGCCATTCCTACTGTAGCTGAGTATAATAATAGGCGCATATACATGAATTACACCATTGAAGCCTTACAATCTTTATTTCAAAATAACACTTTTGATGTGTCTGAATTGGAATATTTAGGTTGGCGAGTTTGGCAGACAAGTTCGAATGCCTGCCAACTTCGTTTTCATAACACCAATTCGGGTTATATGCAAGACAGATCTGACCCACGATTTCCAGATACACATTCGGTAACAACCTATTCGGTTGGAAAATTATGTCAACAGTAGTTGCAGCACTCTACACTATCGTCCGTCAAACGAACATTTATCGTTGTTGTCCAACAACATTAATTTGGCCGACTTTGTCTTGGGACCAAGGGTTCCTAGAACAAAGAGATTCTATTACGCAGCTTACAATGAAATATGGAAACTTTCACAAATTGAAGCGGCGTCACGTCTGCGGGAAATTGACCAAGCAAACTTAGAAAAGGTTCTAGCTGTTGTCAATAATAGTATTAACACACTATCTTCCCGCATTTATACATTAGATAATATTGTTTCTTCTGTTATTGATATTGTGCAAGATGATGTGTCTCTGTTATATCATGGTCAAAATCAATTGCGTTCTGTCATGCAATTCGCATGGACTTTGCAAACTCTAAAAATGGGAAAAGTACCATGGGATTATATAAATGTGACTGCTTTGTTTTTACCATTTAATTTAACTGACAAACAACAGTTCATGTCCATGAAAGATGCAACTTACACTCTTCTACACATCGAAAAAATAGACCCTTTACCCTTTTCTGTAGCAGAAACTGACACTGCTGTTTGGCTAATTCATGGGGTCATATCTTTACCTTTCTCGCTGTTCCAATTCAGCTCCTGTATGAAACATTACCTGTTAGGCCGCTTTGAAGCCTTGGGTAGCGCTTTTCTGCATGAACTGTGGTCTTTGCCTTTTACCTACCGCTGTTTGCGGGAAGAAACTGAAGTTTACTTTACAGGGGAGGACTGTGATTCTACAATGGGTCATTCGCTTGTTTGCAAAAAATATCAAGTTGCACAGAGCATGTAATATGTCGGCTCCGAACCTTGCATGTGTTTTAAAAGGTAATCCGGTTCCCGCAATAATTCCCACGTTCACTCTGCTTACTAACGGTAGTTATCTTATTCTAAATAACCATGAATGCTGCGGCTGGCTGGCATACCATACATAGTAGCGGTTTCACAGCGCATAATTTGTTGTAAAAATGTGTTTTTCCTCCCCCGCGTGGGCAGCTCGATAGCTCAATTTGGCCTTCCATACCAACTTTGAAAGCAGATTTTAACAAGTTGAGCAGATTAAAGGCGCTTTTAACCCAACAAGAAGTCGCCCTTACCTCCGCACAAGAAACCTTCAACCTGCAGGTGGCTAGCGCTGCTAGTGAAATTCAAACTCTTTTAACAACTAATCTCCCACTACATTTTAGGGAGCTAATACACCGCATATTTAATGCGTCTGACACAAGTGGCCTTGCTCATTTTTTTTAAAGCTGTCGGCTCTGGCCTTGTGACTTTTTTTCAGACAATATCTGGTGTTATACCTGCATTCATTCATTCTATCTTTTCCAGGGTCTTTGGTGGCTTCCCTCTAATGCTGGCGTTAGGTGCTGGAATCCTGCTTCTACTGTGTCTGCTGCGCAATGGCTGCTCCTGTTTTAGTACTGCACAGACAAGATCGGCTGCAATTGCTCCGTGATCGTAGGCATGACAGCTTCGGTGCACTACCACTGGCAGCTCTCAGTGTGTCTTATGGGTTGTCCTTCCGCTTTCCATACTTCACTTGCGTGCAACCTGTATTTTCATGTCTACAGTGTCTGTTTACGTGGGCATTGGATTTGTGCCTCTCCAATTCGTCATGTCCGGACCCGGATTTCGACCGTCTGATGCATCCCTTAGTGGCCCATGAGCGGGAATGTTCTGGGGTTGGCCTTATGGCGCTTGCAGGTACACTTGGTATCTTGGCTCAATGGGATGTCTGTGAGGCTGCGCAGAATCTCCTACTTCAAAGTTACATCGAATATCACGCAAGTTGTCCGGAAATGCTAATGGAGGCACCCGCATATGAGGAGCCCACGTGTTCGTTCGATTTGATGAACTGGATGGCGTCCCTTTTCTCTACCAACAGCAATGATTTCCTTCTGGAGGGTATTGCATTTTATTGCTCCTACACTCTGATGGATTAACTTCACCAGTCCTTGGATTTCTAAGGCCCTTTAAACGAACTTATTCTTTTCCCCTAATTGTTTTTTTTTTCTCTCAATCACACTTTAGAACTCTGCTCAAACTTTTTGGACTCTGTTTTCGTACGATGTCTACATGCGAAGATCTTACCAGGGGGAGGGTGTAGTATGGATTGTCGGTCCATTGTTGACATCTGCTAAGTTAGCATGAGCTTCGCTGCCATGAGGCTGCTTTTGCGCAAGACACTGCATGCATAGATTTTGCAAGACTCTGTTTGTGCTCTTTCACATGAGAACTGTCTGCTTTTCACGTTCTCTGCTGTGCTCTGAGGTTTAGTCTGCACACAATGTACAAGGTCGATCAAGAATGGCCCTTGTTCTTCTGTTCTGGTCAGTCCCTCGAACCTAGACATAACATGATACACAGCTGCACTACTGAAAATCGTATGCTTTAATATTGCAAGCAACACATGTGGTTCAGGCTCTTGGAGAGATTCCTTTCAGGAGAGATGAGCTGTGCTTGTCCTGAGATGTAAACCTTTCATCTAATCCTTGAGGTATGGGGTCTGCTGACAAAGCCCAGAGGTCTTCTTTTTTATAATAAACTATTTCTTACCACAGGGAGGGTGGTTAGGTATTGTAGCCGTTTTCCACTGTCTTTATAAAATGATATCCCCGTTTATATTCTATGGAATTGTGACAATGCTGACTATATTGTGTTTATGCATTTTGCTGCTAGTAATGGCACGTGTTCTGTACCATAGAGCGCGTTAGTTGAAATAAACATTTTTAACTATACCGTGACTCTGATTACTCGCATTGTGGACAAGTATGAGTGAGTGAGCGAAAGAGTTGTCTGGCTCCCGCGATTCCTGAGAGAGTCGGGAGTGTCGTGCTTTGGGTTGTCTAATCATTGGTAGCTTCGCTGTTAGTCGGAGAACGAATGAGACACTATAGCTAGTTGGATTGGGATTTTGGGTACTAATGTGGTAGGTTGGTACACCCCTATTCACTGAGGTCCCGTTTTCCTGCGCATAGTTCTGTATATGTGCAGAATCCCTGCAACACTATGTGGATGATATTTATCTAACGGACGATGACCTAGAGGAACACTTGAACAGAGTGAATACCATAATTTTGGGATTTGCATCTGAGGGCTACACATTCAACTTTCAAAAATCAAAAATTGCCCACCTCAGTGTCCTGTTGTTAGGATATGAGTTTTCAAGTGAAGGGAAAAGCATGGCAGCTAATTTTTTAGAAAAATGCGTGCTGCTCCAACCTACAAAATCATTGAAAAATTTGCAGTCAATTCTGGGATTTCTAAATTTTGGTACACCATACATTTTAGATTACGCAGAAAGAATAAAACCTTTCTACGATTTAATAAAACCTGATTTTTCAGTAAAACAATGGACACAGGAACATACAGATACACTTCGTTCCTTACAAGCTGACATAATAGCTTCCAAACACTTACAGACACGCGTAAACGTACGCAACCTGATGATCCGTATAGTTGCGGGTCAATCTGGGTACACCTATCTAACATATAATGAAGGTGAGACAGTACCAATTGCATACAAATTAAATTTGTACACAAATGTTGAGATGCTCTTCGCATCTACAGAAAAGATTCTGACAGCAGTACAGACTGCTGTAGTGAGAGAAAGAGCACTGGCTCAGGGGAAACGAATAATAGTAGTAACTCGAGTTCCAGCCTTAGAGTCTGCGACAAAGGCGAGCGTTCCTAATGCTAAAGCTTTACATCCGAGATGGATGCAATGGGCTAATTCTCTCACTGCAACAGATGTAGAATACAGGTACTACCCAAATTTAAAGACGCAAGCATTTCTGCAATACGAACAAGAATATCCTCTTCCAAACGAAATAATGCCTCTCGATCAGTATGAATATATCATCTACACTGATGGATCTGCTGAACCGGCCATAGGGAGTAAGCAACAATACAGCGCAGCATGTGCAATCGTTAAAGGTCGCATGCGGGATGGAAAGTTCCATCCAAGTTGCACAAAAACGCAATCTCTAGGCGACTGCACAGCGCAGTTGGCAGAGTTAAAAGCACTGATACTGGCACTAGTAAATACGGATCGAGAATTCCCCACACTAATTGTGTGCGATTCCTTTTACTGTTTGCAGTCATACAATAAATATTTGCAGTACTGGGTTCAAAACGGGTTCAAAGATGCAAAAGGTGGCACAATTAAGCATAAAATGCTATGGGAACAGGTAGTGGAGTTAAAAACCAAACTACCGCGAGCTCACGTGATACATACACTGAGTCATCAGCGTGAGGGCATTCACATTGAAGGGAATTCATTGGCTGATGAAGCCACAAAGGGGGCTGTATGCACGGGTTTCGAAGCTGCAATCACTCGTTCTAAAACGAGAATAGACGGTGAGATTATGGTAGCTATTAATGCAACCTGGAAAAACAGCGGAGCAGTACCAAAAAGGTTTCCACTCAAGTACTCCTACAAGTTAGATGCCAATAACATTCCATTTGCTCAGATTCCTGGAGTGGGGGATAGAGTAATTCCAAACATGGATCGTAGGTTAGGTTTAATTCTAGCAGCACATGAAGGGATAGGTTCTGCACATGCAGGAGTTAGGGCAACTGTTTCATTGTTGAAACAACGCTATTGGTGGCCTGGATTAACAAAGCAGACTAAGGACTATGTCTTGAAATGCGACATCTGTCAGCAGATGAAAGGTTCCACCGTAACACGTCCAGCGCAGACACCGCTGTTAATATCTGACAAACCACTAGCGTGTGTTTATTTGGACCACTGTGGCCCCTTACAAAGAGATGGGGCTTACAAGTATATCATGGTTGCAGTGGATTCCTGCTCGAGATTCCTATGGGTGTGGCCCCAGCGCTCGGCTGGCGCTCGAACTGTTATAAAAGATTTGCGAGTCTTCATAGGGACATACGCAATTGGCCATGCGAGGATTGGGTGTAGCATTGCGGTACTCATCTCCGTACCATCCCGAAGGAAATTCGGTAGTGGAGAGAAAAAACCAAGACTTAAAGCAATCTTAAACAGCTAGAGTATTAGTTCTCTAGGGGGTGTCACTCCATATGAGGTCCTATTTGGGACAAGAATGTGGGTACCTGATCTTGATTGTGAAGGCACAGTGGCAGATGAAAAGCCTTTTAACATCTATGATCGTTTGGCTGTTTTACAGGATCTAAATTAATCCAGGACACAACAAAGTAATGTCCATATGAAGCAGACCGCCACTGGGGAAGTCAAATCAGTCACGGCAAGACCTGTCTGGATCCCAAAAGTCGGGGATCTGGTCAGAGAGAAGATAGCGGAGAAAAAGGAATTTGGGCCATCATACAGAAAGCCTGTACCAGTCCTAGCAATTGAACGAACAAGAACTGTACTTCTACCGCCTCTTGCCGGAAAAAAGGAGAAAAGATTTGTCTCAATCGACCTAATCAAACCACATTACGTGGCCGATACTGAGTAGTAGGCCACGTTGACTCCAAAGTAGCAGACGCCCTCCTCTCGCTACAATCCAAGAAGTTCAAATGGAAAGACTCATCACGTTCGAAGAACCTCCAACACGGAATGAGGGACTCAGCAACAATGCTATGGAACTCGTTCCTCTTGAACCTGAAGTTCAACTTCAAAATCAAACTCAAAATGAGAGACAACTCGCTATTAGACCAAATACAGATGTCTACGTCAACATGCCTCGACAAGAGCAAACCACCATTTCAACAAATCCTGATGCAATTCCAACAATTGATCGAACTGCTTCTGGCTACTTCATAAACTTTGATATGTTTTCTTTGGATCCAAGTGAACCGAAAACGACGCCAGCCAAAAAATCACGCGAACAGCAAGTTACAGACTTTACTCACTTTCTTAAAAAGACTTACCTGGTGTCACCCTGGGTAGAACTATGGATAATCACCGGAATACTTTTCTTTCTTTTCTGGGTAGGCTCAGTAATAGTTTTTATGCTTATTAATGGGAAATACATTCGACAAAGCTCTGCAGCCCAAAAGGTGAACTTACTTTTAAAACCACATCAATCATCTCATCGAGAACAAAGAGACTTGTCATTAGTGAACATTACAGCAGTTCCTATACCTGATG
This sequence comes from Calotriton arnoldi, assembly GCA_963921515.1. NCBI lineage: Eukaryota > Metazoa > Chordata > Amphibia > Caudata > Salamandridae > Calotriton > Calotriton arnoldi. Next base: position 1,185,938 of record CAWUFW010000920.1, on the reverse strand, counting down.
GTATAGTTTGGAACAAGGTGGATTTCGATATATTTGGTCTGACTGAAATTTTAAGAATTCCACATTTATTTAAAATATCATTGAGTGATATCATTACCTCAAGTACATTTTCCGATGATTGGGATTTTGAAACTGTTAATAACATGTTATCTGATTTGGAAAAATCTGCTGCGTTTTCTAATAGTGAAACATTGGAAAGCACATCAGATTTCGAGAGTATGTATTGTTATCAACATTATGGTCATCATTTTCTGCATAAATCTGCAAATCCTAGAAATGTGTTCACATACCACCAGTGGGAACATTATCCAACACCACCAAAAGGTAGTTCAAAAACATTTACACAGAAATATCCATATTTTTCATGGTTTAATATGTCTGACCCAGCCTCATACTATTATAAGGTTGCACCAACATCAGCACAGAAAAATATGTTGACAAACACCAAACAGATTTACTCTGCTTACTTTATTGCCCAGTTGTCCGAACAAGGTTTCGACTTGTGGGAAGACACCATAGACATAAAATCAGTCTGTGGTACTAGGGAATGGCAGGACAGAAGCTTTGTTTAGAGCATGCCTCATCCCTCAACAAATCATGTTTCCTTAATACGGTTTGATACTCTAAGCAGAATGAAAGCCATGCTTCCACAGAAGTCTGTGCCCTTAACCTCCGCTCAAGAGACTTTTGATCTCCAGATCGCAAGGTCTTCGGCAGAGATACAGGCGCTCATTCATACAAATTGCCCTTTCCATTTCGCAGAAATGGCAAATCGTATCTTTAACATGTCTGATACGACAGGCATTGTCCACCTATTTAAGACCATAGGATCTGGACTTCTGAGCACCTTTCAGACGGTACTTGGCGTTATACCAAACTTCATACACTCCGTATTCGGAAGCTTCTTTGGAGGACTTCCGCTGATCCTTTATTTATTTATTTTAATTATTTTAGGCAATTTGTAGAGCGCACAACTACCCTTGGGTGTCTCGGCGCTGAGGACTATAAAGAGGTCGAACCAGGGAAGGGGAGCTTATTTATTAAAAAGCCACGGCTTTATAAGTTTCCTGAAGGCAAGTAGATTTGGGCATGTTTTGATGTGCAGAGGAAGAGTGTTCCATAGTTTGGCAGTGGCAACGGTGAATCTTCTGTCACCCCAAGAAACTTTTTTTGTTCGAGGGACCTTCAGAAGGTTAGCCGTTAATGAACGCAAGGGTCTGTTGGGAGTGTAGACACAAAAAGCCTTTTTCAGGAAGTCAGGTCCGGTTTTGTGGATGGCCTTGAAGGCGATGCATAGGGCTTTGAATTTGATGCGGCTTAGTATAGGTAGCCAGTGGAGTTTTCGGATTACCCTTGACATTGGTTGATACTTGGGGGTGCCTGTTATCATTCTAGCCGCTGAATTCTGCACCATCTGCAGTTTATTGGTGACCTTTTTCTGAGCATTGAGAAACAAGCCATTACAATAGTGATTTTTGACATTACTAGGGTACTAACCAGAGTTTTTCCGACACTAGGTGGCAGAAAGGGTAGAAGTTTTTTTATCATTCTAAGAGTATAAAAAGATGAAGAGACAATTGCATTGGCATGTGAAATGAATGCCAATTTGTCGTCAAACACGACCCCTAAATTTCTCACTTTCGATACCGGGGGAGGTGGTAGTCCCAGATTGGTCGGCCACCATGTAGAAGACCAAACAGGATGTAACTTGCCAAAAATCAAAACTTCTGTTTTGTCGGAATTTAACTTTAGGCAATTGTTGGCCATCCAGGTGCTAATGGCACGCATTCCATATTGGAAGCTGGCTGCAACTGCTCCTCCATCCTTATGGATAGCAAGCACCAGTTGTGTGTCATCGGCATAGGAGGTGAGTCCCATCCCGTGGGCTTTGATGACCCTGGCCAGGTCCGACACATAGATATTAAACAGTGTCGGACTCAAGGATGAGCCCTGTGGCACCCCACACGGGAGGGAGAAAGGGGCGGACTTATATATCCCGAGAGTCACTGATTGTGTGCGGTTGGAAAGAAACGAGGCCAGTAGTTCTTTGACCTTCAGTTTGATGCCCATGTTTGAGACACGATCGATCAGAGTGACGTGATCGACCATGTCAAAGGCTGCTGACAGGTCTAGCTGCACTAGCACTGCAGCGCCACCATGGTCTAGGATTGTCCTTATTTCGTCTGCTGCTTTAATGAGGGTGGTTTCTGTGCCATGGCCCTTCCTAAAGCCGAATTGCGTCTCATCCAGAAGGTTGTTATCTTCAATGTATTTGGCTAGTTGCGAATTCATTAATTTCTCAAATATTTTTGCCGGGAAAGGCAGGCTTGTGATAGGTCTGTAGTTTTTGGTTTCTAGCGGATCAAGGTGTTGCTTTTTCAGCAGCGGTTTGATAATAGCCTTTTTCCATGTGGCAGGGTAGGTGCCGGTGTTAAACATGGCATTGCAGATGTCAGTTAAATTTAGTGCTAGTATGTCAGGAATCAGTTTTAGGACGGAGGCCGGGCAAGGGTCGGTCGGGGAGCCTGATTTGGTGGATAAGATGAGGTCCTTGATCTCTTTCAGTGAAACTGGGCTAAAATTCGCAAAAGAGGGAGTAGTTTCATCGTTGTCTGGAGTAGCCATTAAATGGTCTGTTTTGGGTTGAGGGACGAAATGAGTGTAAATATTGCTGACTTTGTCTAGAAAAGAGCTAGCCAGCGCAGTGCAAAGATCTTGGGTGGGGGCTAGTGGAGGATTTATCCCAGACCCTGATAGTTTAGTGACAACCTGAAAGAGTTGTTTAGTAGAGTCTTGAGCTGATTCTATCTGACTGAGGTAGTATTTGCTTTTCTCCAGGATGATGCGGTGTTTATACTTGGCGATGGCTTCCTTGTAAAGGGATTTCTCACTGCAGTTATAGTCTCTGCGCCAACGTCTCTCAAGGTTCCTGCAGCGTTGTCTTTCAAGTCTAAGGGACTCGGAGAACCAGGGGGCCGATGGGGCGGTTCTGTTTTTAGAAAAGTTTTTCAAAGGGACTAAGGCGTTAAAAGCATTGTTAAGCCATTCGGAGTAGTTAGATGAGGCAAGTGTAGGGTCTGGTGAAGGGTCATAATTGGTGGATGACAGATGTGTTATGAGGAGCTGCTGGTCTAGGCTGCTCCAAGCTTTGAATTGCGTGGGGGGAGTCAGGGTGATAAGCGGCAAAGTGGATTTTGCCTGAATATCGAAGAAGACGGCCCAATGGTCAGTCCACGCCAAGGGTATAGTTTTTATTACCAATATTTGCCTGTTGCTAGTGAAGAGCCCGTTGAGCGTGTGCCCGGCTTTGTGATCCTGTTTCTAATTGCAGGTATCCTGATTTTTTCTATTTGCTACGCAATGGACATCCCTGTCACCAAGGCGATGGAAAGAACCCTCCTGGAGCGTAAATACCGTGACTGCATGGTGCAACTTCTAGGCACGCCTCGCCTAAGAGAACTAAGTGAATCTTGGTTCCTGTCATTTTGACCAGTCTGGATAGACTGCATCTTACCTGTCCTCTGATGCCTGTTTTGCGGAGAAGAATGCGTGTTAGACCTGTGTTTGACACTCCCATCATGTGCGCAACCGGAATTGAATGCGTTACTGGACCCGATAACGGCCCATGTTCTGCAGTGTCCTCAGCGTATTCCAATGTTGATGGCGGCATTCCTTGAGCCACCACGGGTAGTAACAGCATCTGTTGGTACGAACACCAGCTCCTCCTCTGACACCCAGGCTTTGGACGGCGCACAGGCTGCCCAGGCACCGGCTGCAGACAGCATGGAACATCTGTGCTCAATTGGTGTGCTCTGCGAGGTGCTACAGGGGCCGTCTACTGCAGAAGCAAGCAACGAAAATGTTGCATCTACCAGCCAGGACACATAAACATTTGAACTCATTTGGCTCGTCGTGTGCTGGGAAAAATTTTCCCTTTTCTAAACAAGCTCATATTTGGAACTTTGAAACTAAATTGACATTCCTTTCATTTTTTGGGCATTCATGGCTTTATAATGCTTATAGTGATCCGGGCTATATCAACGGACATTTTAGAGCTAGGGCTTGCAAACCTTTTTTTAAACGTTTTAAAGTTTTTTTTAGAGAATTTTTAGAAGTTTTTAAACATTTTAGTTCAAAAGATGTTTTTAGAAACTTTGTGCATACCACTATCTAGTAATATTAGTAGTACAGTAATAGGTTACATATGTTGTCCATTCGGAAGAGGAGTGGGTGTTATATTCCAGATAGGTACCCTATATAGGCGCAGGTAACATCGCAACCTTTCACTACATCCTTCCCTACATTAAATACATAACGGTTCTTAGGCACTGACATTTACCTAGATATGACACTGCATTCAGAACGCAGGTTTTTCCCTGGTTCGATTCTCATACATTATGCATGAGGCTTCTTGGAAGCACAGCAGGACTAACAGTAGGATTACCATTTCCTGTATAATATCTCTGTATAAAGTTCAGACCCAACGTCATCCTTTAGGCCGACGCAGTAACACAGCAAGGTAGGACCCCTGGGGAGACCTATGGGTATATATACACCACATTTTGCTTAGGAAGATAGAGGAGACCGTGACTTCCCGGCTGACACAGTGACCAGAAACACTGAGGTTCCTGCATGCAGACGCTCCAGCTAGCAGTGGTCTAACATCCCGCGCGGGGTGTCCAACTCGAGACCAGGACTGGGTCCCATATTCTCTAAACTCTCAGGTAATGGGGTGGACTAGATCCTAGAGGGATTCTTGGCATAACACCTACATAGATACGAGGTACATTTAGGTACATCTAGTGAGGGAGGCATCGTAGGAGTATGCACTTTTATCATGTGTTTTATGTACATGTATATATTCATGATTTCTGCAAGATGGTAGAACTATACCATCCCTTTACTTTCATAGTATTGCTAATCATATATCTCTGCTACTGTCTAACGGTTGTTGCTGCTAATCTATTCTACACTAGAATAACAACTGTTCAATAAATACTTGTTGAAACGCCCCGACTGTTTATTCTGTGTATCTCTCTGAGGCAAATTAAGTGAGCACGAGTGACTGAGCGAAAAGTAGTATATTGTTTCCGCGGTCCTGGGGGATCAGGGTTGTCATGTTCTGGGGTTGCCAAGAACTATTCTCTCCCCGATAAGAGGAGACTCTAGTGGCACTGTGAGCTAGCTAATACAGACAGGCTAACGTATCCGGTGGGGGTGCACGGAATCCGTCCGCCACCAATTCCACAGTTTATGTTATACAAACGCGCAGATCCTGTATAGGTAATATATTAACTACACGACAGTATGTGTACAGTGAGGTTCATAAAAACACTAGGGCTTGTAGTAACACATTCCACAATCTTTCTTTTATAGTTTGAGAAACTCCTTTACTTATAAATACATACAGTTTGAACATCTAACGTTTTTTAACACAATCTGCAGTACTTGCTGATTTCTCTCTAAAGTCTAATATCTGTCTATCACAAATTATATTGATAAATCTGCACCTCTACAAACTGCTTTTCAGTCAGTAATGTTTGTGTAGAATATGTTTACCAACATTAGTGCACTTACTGACACTTCTCAAGAATCTTCATAAAGGTATGCTATTAAATACCTGAACTTGGAGCTCTTTCTTAAATGCAGCTGAAGACCCTAGCCTCTTTCATTTCCAAATTAAGTCACATCTGCTGAGCACAACTAAAAGAGACTTCCTTCTCCTCCAAAGCACCAAGGACAATCTCAGCTCTCTCTGGCTTTGCAGGCAATCAAATCACAGCATTTCTTCAACTATGTAATACGAATGTTATATGTTAGCTACTTATTCACCTTGGCCCTTTTTTCTACTTCTCCCCATATGATTTCATAAGACTCCCTGGGGATCGTAAAACACCTTGTTGTAGGCCCAGCAATTTTCCATGCAAGTCTTGCGAGGTGCTTGCAGGATTGAACGAGCCTCATCCAGGAAGCTTCACTCCCAAAAGCTTGCACGCTACTTTTATGAGACTCTTACAGGATCGCAACACAATTCTAGGGAAATAGTAGTATATGGAAGGGAGTAGCCTCTCTACTGAGAACCATCTCTTGGATAATGGGTGTCTACAGAAGGGTGTAATAAGGGTGTAAGGGAGAAACTGCTTTCTCTTTTCACACCTCTCTCTCAAATGATGAATGTGAGTAACAGGCCTCTCATTTCAGTCTTCTCTCTCAGATGATGGATGGGTGTAGTAGTGAGTGGGGAGGGACTGGCCTCTCATATCAGACTTCTCTCTCAGCTGACGGGTATGCATAGTAGTGAGTGGAGAGGGACTTGCTTCTCCTTTCACACCTCTCTCTCAAATCACTGGTGTGTGTCGTAGGTTGTGTGGATGGACTGGCCTCTCCTTCAAGATCTCTCTCTCAGGTCATGGGTGTGCATAATGGGGTGCGGGGAGGGACTGGCCTCTCTGCTGAAACCTCTCTCTATAATGATGGGTATACATAGTAGCGTGTGGGGAGGGACTGGGCTCTCCTTTCAGACCTCTCTCTCAGATGACAGAGGTGTGTAGTAGAGTGTGGTGAGGGACTGTCCTCTCCTTTTAGACCTCTCTCTCAGATGATGGGTATACATAGTAGAGTGTATGGATGGACTGGCCTCTCTGCTGAGACCTCTCTCTGTAATGATAAGAGTGTGTGGTAGGGTGTGGGCAGGGACTGGGCTCTCCTTTTAGACCTCTTTCTCAGACAATGCATGTGTGTAGTAGAGTGTGGGGAGGGACTGCCTCTCCTTTCAAACCTCTCTCTCAGATGATGGGTGTGCATAGTAGGGTGTGGGGAGGGACTGCCTCTCCTTTCAGACCTCTCTCTCAGATGATGAGTAGGCGTAGTTGGGTGTGGAGAGGGGCTGCCATCTCCTTTCAGACCCCCCTCTCAGATGATATGTGTGTATAGTAGGGTGCGGAGAGAGACTGCCCTCTCCTTTCAAACCACTCTCTCAGATGAGGGGTATGCATAGTAGGGTGCGTGGTGGGACTGGCCTCTCTGCTGAGACCTCTCTCTGTAATGATAGGTATGCGTACTAGGGTGTGGAGAGGTAATGGGCTCTCCTTTCAGACCTTTCTCTAAGATGATGGGTGTGCATAGCAGGGTGTAGGGAGAGACTGCCCTCTCCTTTCATACCTCTCTCTCAGATGATGGCTGTGCGTAGTAGGGTGTGAAGAGGGACTGGCCTCTCTGATGAGACCTCTCTCTCAGATGATGGGTGTGTGTGCTACGCTGCGGGAGAGACTGGCCTCTCCTTTCAGACCCCTCTCACAGATGACAGGTATGAGTAGTAGGGTGCGGGGAGGGACTGACCTCTCCTTTCATACCCCTCTCTCAGGTGACAGCTGTGCATAGTAGGGTGCAGAGAGCGACTGTCCTGTACACTCAGACACAATCCTCTCTCTTGGATGACAGGTGTGTGTAGTAGTGTGTAGGGAGAGACTCCCTCTTCTTTTAGACCCCTCTCTCTCAGATGAGGGGATGCATTATAGAGTGTGTGGAGGGACTGGCCTCTCTGCTGAGACCTCTCTGTAATGATAGGTATGTGTACGAGGGTGTGGGGAAGGACTGGGCTCTCCTTTCAGACCTTTCTCTAAGTTGACGAGTGTGCATAATAGGGTGTGGGGAGTGTCTGCCCCCTCCTTTCATACCTCTCTCGCAGATGACAGCTGTGCTTAGTAGGGTGTGTGAAGAGACTGGCCTCTCTGATGAGACCTCTCTCTCAGATGATGGGTGTGTGTATTAGTAACAGACTACAGGAGGTAGCCCTTAAACCCTAAAGAGACCAGGGCAATAATCTGTAGCAAACAACAATGTCTCAAGGGTATCGTTTCAAGGGGCAAATATACATATATGTACGTTGCGTCACAATTATTTAGACAAGATTGTAATCCAAAAAGGGAAAGAAACCAGGGAGACAAATCAAATAAATGCAAATTGTATTACATATAAAAAACACGTTGGACATATTAACTTCATATGTTCAAGCACATGAATCGGTAGCACTGCGTTACATTCAATGGCATGTAACCAACAAAATACTGTGCACAAGTGCTCGTGAAATGTAGTGACGGCGCAAGTGACATATGACGTGGTATGAACAGTGGGGGTAATGGGCGCAACAACAAGTGAGATAAAACCACGAATTACATATTCAGGATACCACGACAATAAATGGCAAAAGAATTCAATTTTTAAGGTATCCGTAGGTAGGGGCGCCAAAAGTTCCACTGTGGGAGTCGACGGCGTTTCGGCCTGCGAAAGTCTTAGGCCATCATCAGGACCAGGTTACATTAATTCAATTGCAGTGTCATGGAAGCCAGGAGTAATTAATCCAGGCAGTAGTACAGTCCTCGTGAAGCTCCGGACGTGAAACAAGCTACTAAAGAGCTTCAAGATGAAAGGATGTTCTGAGAAGTCAGAAGTGGCACAACGGGCAGCCGAAGGGGAGGGACTGGCATATCCTTTCAGATCCTTCTCACAGGTGACAGGTATGTGTAGTAGGGTGCGAGAGGGTCTGTCCTCTCCTTTCAGATGCTTCTCTAAGGTGACAGGTGTGCATAGTAAGGTGCAGAGAGTGACTGTCCTGTCCACTCAGACACAATCCTCTCTCTTGGATGACGGGTGTGTGTAGTAGTGTATGGGGAGAAACTAGCCACTCCTTTCAGACTCCTCTCTCAGGTAACAGTTGTACGTAGTAGGTGATGGGGTGGGGCTAGCCTCCCCTTTCGAATGCCCTCTCTGAGATCACAGGTGTGCATAGTAGGTTGAATGGATGGACTGGCCTCTCTGCTGAAACCTCTCCTGTAATGATGGGTGTGCATAGTAGGGTTTGGGGAGGGACTAGCCTATCCTTTCAGACCTCTAACTCAGAAGATGGGTGTGCATAGTAGGGTGTGTGGATGATCCTTAATTCTGCTCACAACTCTTCCCAAAACAATGAACATAAATAGTAGAGTCTGATTAACACCATCTGCAGTAAGATTACTTCCACCAGTAACAAGTGTGCATAGCAGCGTGTTTTTAAACATCACTTACTCCTTCCTACTTTTCACGATCCTGTGAGAGTCTCGCAAGATCATAACTATTTTTTTTTAAAAAGAATGAACCTTCTACCCATCACAGTACTTATCTGTTACAAACTTCTTCTCTAAAACAAGGACCACATTTTGCATTCCTACTGGTAGAGTGCATTGAGAACTCATCTACTTCTTTTTACTAGTCACAATTTCGCTAGATCGTAAAAATATGTTAAAAACAATATACATTTACTTTCTTCACAGTAGTTATCCCTTACTCACCTCCTCTCTAAATCTAGAGGGACAGCATGCCTTTCTGCAGCCCTCCATAAAAAGCTTTCTTACTTCATTTCCACAACACCCCCAATTTTTCACAGCATACAGTAATGGTGGCCATTTCATTTCTAAAATCCTAACAGCCAGCCAATCAGACCGCTCAGTCTCGCCAGACTAATGGGAGAATCTCACTCCCGCGAGAGCGTGAAGGCTCACAGGAAAAAGTGGCCTCTCGACCAATCACGGGGCTCCATTTTTGATTATGCGCTCTCGTGGGATGCTCGCTGGACTCTCACAGGCCCAAATTCCAAAATGCTCAATTATTTTTTACCCTTAATATCTCAAAAGCTACTAAACGGTTATACACCAAATCACAAAAAGCACAATCTGCAGCCAAAGATCTAGCTTCCTGTCGAATTTGGTGCACTTCCGTTCAGCAGTTTGTGCTGTAGCCTAGTGTAAATAAGTCTATGCAAAATACATGGGGATTTTGCATTTGGGCCCTTCCCCTTTTTCTCATCCCCCACTTGACAGATCACCACGGAATTTGGTGTAGATCAGTTCACAAGTTTTTGAGAAGTTAATGTTGAAAAATAATTGTATATTTGGCTGTTTGGGTCCGCAAGAGTCTTGAGACAACTCTTGCGGGAGGGCCAATTTAAAAATAGAGCATTCTGTTTTATTTCCCTTGGGCCATCTCACTCCCATGGAGTCAGACTCCCGTGGGAGCGAGCATTCTGATAGGCTGTCAGCAACATGAGAAAAATGTTGCAGGCAGCCATTACAGGACTCGTGGAATTAGTCCCCTGTCTTGAAGAAGTTTTAAAAAAATATATACGGGGCCAAAAAGGAAAAAAAATCTGAAAATAAAATGGCTGCCAGGCCACATTTGTTGTGTTTATGCCTTAGGGAACCCACCCCCAGGGTTGTATTTGTAAAGTGACGGGGCTGCCTGGCCCCCCTCCCCAAACTTCCAGAGACCCTGGGGAGCCCACCCCCCGGGCTGAAATATGTTGATGTGGGGAGGGGGCTGCATGGCCTCCTCCCCAAGCATCTAGAGGCCCTGGAGATTCCACCCTGGGGGCCACAATTTAACAAAATGGGGAAGGGGGCCACGTAGCCCCCTCCCCAAGCTACCAAAAGGCCGCAGGGATCCCAGGGTCAAAATTTAGCAAAATAAGTAGAGGGCCATGTGGCCCCCTCCCCTAGCCATTAAAAGCCCCCAGAAGCTCCATCCCATGGGGCCAGCTCGCAAGCTATGTCCCTGGGAGCCCACCCCCAGGAAATAGCGGTTTCCCTGCCTGCACCAGCATGGGCATGGAAACCTGTGTTTGGTCTCTCTTGGTGGGAGCATTTTCAAAACTACCGCCAAGCGGGAGCAAACACAGATCTACTCCCAGCTAGCGGTAGCTTTGAAAATGCTCCCGCCTGCTGGGAGCAGACTTTTGGTCAGTTTCCCTGCCCGCACAGAGGTGGGTAGGGAAACAGATCAAAATATTGATCCCACCTGGAGGGAGCAGCCCCTAGTAGATGCTCCCTCAGGGGCGGTGTAATACCCGCTCCCACTACATTCAGGGTGCTGGCTGGGGTTGTGGGGGCCTCAGGGCTTCCCCCACAGCCCCAACAAGAGTATAGTGGGTTCCCTGAGTGGCACCAGGACACCCACCTTTAAAAAATGTGGGCCCTGGAGGATGGGGTCCCAAGGGCTGATACCATCCCGGGGTAGGTGCCTTCCCATATGAACAAATTTCGGAGCAAAGGGTGGACTCCACTTTATTTTTAGTAATGGCCCTGGGACATGGGGTCTCCAGGGCCTAACAAAGCTTGTGGAGGGCAGCTGAGGGTGGGCCACATGGTGTAGGAAGCTGGCTCTGTATATACTATACCAAAGTAAGGTATAGTGTGCACAGAGTCCAGTTAATCCCCAAAGGCTTAACAGAGGCTCAAGTAAATAATACTAATGCTCTCCTTAGTGGTATTGTGAGCGAGCAGTTAGGCTTATCAGAGGGCAGTGCTAAGCATTTGTTGAAGACACACAGGCAAGAAATGATTACACACACTCAATCACTAAATACGAGACCAATGGTTTGTAAAAATATTACTTTTAGTAATTTATTTTTTAGAACCAAAGATACTTTGTTGAAGTAAAATATGTTTTGCAAAATCACAGTTTTTCAATATCAAAAGTGGACACAGTGCATTTTTCAATCAATACAACGTTATCCTATGGGAGGAAACACAATCAGCAATTTGCTGGTGCGTAAACAATTTATGAAATGAAGCTTTTGGATGAAGCATCAGTACCAGGCAAGGTTCAGGTAAGTGACCTCAGTACACCACCAGCAGCACAGGGATGGCCAGGTGCAGAGGTCAAACTTGGTATCTGGTGCCAATGTTATCCAGTGGGGAAAGGGGGCAATCAAGGTGGTACTACTTGCAGGTGAGTAGCACGGTTTTGGAACCCAGTCTTCAGGGGTTAAGGTAATCACAGGAGGAGGCCACAAAGCGGCACCAAACTTACACCACCGGCGGCACAGGGGCAGCTGGGTGCAGAGTGCCAACACAGCTTCGGGGGCCCAATGCAAAACAATGGGGAAACTCGAACTTGGAAAAAGGCTGCAGGCTCAGACCAGGAGGCTAGACGGAAGAAACCTACAGCTGCACAGGTAAGCTAGGATGTGCTGGAGCTTCGGGACCCCAGGCTCAGGGGCTCTGGATGCAGGGGTGTCCTTTGACATCTGAAGTCAGCTTACCAGTGCAGCCTCGGTTGGGGGGGTGTCGGGCAGAGGCTGCAGGCATCGACGTGGAGTCCGGCAGGGGTCAACTCAGAAGGGACTCTTGCTCAGGATCTCTGGGGAACCCTTTCTGGACTGGTGGACCACTTGGACTCGGCCGGGTTCAGAGGTGGTTCCACAGGCAGAGCTTTGACCTTTGAACTTGGTTTTCTTTTGGACAGATCCACTGTCCACGGGAGATCAGGAGACTTTTTAGAAGGCAGGCAGTCCTCCCAGGGTCCTGGAGTTTGCTGGGCTGCGGGACGAGTTGCTCTTCAGCAGGGTCTTTAAGGGCTGCAGACAGGCTGGTAGGGCTGGGACCAAGTTAGTTGGTGTCTTAAGTCTTCGCTGCTTCACGGCTCTTTGTCCTCTTATTTGTAGGTTGTCATTAATCTGAGGATTAAGGTTCAGGGGTGTCTCTAAATACTCAATTTAGGGACATCACGGGGTTAGAAGGTAGCAGCCAAAGGACTACTTAACTTTAGGGTGACTACACCCTTTGTAGCCACTCCCTCTGGGGATGGGGCATACCCCTAATCCTATTGGCTAGAATCCTCCAAGCCAATATGGAGGATTTTCAAAGGAGGGGGTCACTACAGCTCAGGACACCTTAGGGGTGGCCCTAGCTGAGAGTGGAGACACCTCTCTTGTTTATTAATTGTCCCACCAACCTTGCTGCCAAAAGTGGGGCTTAGTCAGGGGGGTGGGCATCTCCACTAGCTGGAGAGGCCCTTGTCAGCATAACAAAGGACGGGAAGCCTTTGAGGCTCACCACCTTTCTATGCTGTTCCTGCTTGGGGGTAGGTGTAAAGCACTTCCACCCAGAGCAGGCTTTGTTTCTGACCAATCAGAGCAAAAGTCTCCCACCTCAGGAGGTCAGAAACATGTCTAGAAGTGGCAGGCTGGTGTAGACCGGTCAGGCACCCTCTAGTGGGTTGTTAGGTTTTCAGGGGGCACCTCTGAGATGCCCTCTCAGTGCATTTATTAATGAAACCAACACTGGCATCAGTGTGGGCTCATTAGTCTGAGATGTTTGGTACCAAACATCTTTGAATTCGGTGAAGCCATCATGGAGCTTTGGAACTCGTAGTGACAAGCTTCCAGCCCATGTACTCTGTATGGGTTCACTGTGCACTAATAATGTCTAAGGCCCTTATTATGAGTCTGGTGGTCCATTGACTGCCAGACTCACGATGACAGTCTCCTGACCGCTATATTATGACGACGCCCTTGGGCCGTCGCAACTGCCAGGGAACCGCCATTCCCTTGCGGGTGTGTGGTGGTCCTTAAGCTGCAATATGCTTGGCGGGAGCACTGCAGTCCCACCAAGCACATTACGAGTTTCCTCTCCACCACAGTGAAACCATGGCAGTGAGGAAACAAAGGGGGCCCTACAGGGCCCCTGGTGCCTCACGCCATGTGGATGCACACAGGGGGCACAATATGTGCCCCCCAGTACCTGCACGGCATGGACTGCAGCAATCCATGCTGTGCCAGAGGTGTGCCAATTGTGGAAAAAAAGGGTACAGTTTTGGCAGAGAACACAGGCACTGGGAACCTGGTCAGCAGGAACCCAGTGCACATTCAGTCAAAGATGCATCAGAGTCACGCAAAATATGGGGGGTAACCATGCCAAAAGGAGTACTTTCTCCTTTATTGAAATAAGTTGCCCTAGAGGATGGGGTCACCAGGGCCTAACAAGGCTCGAGGAGGGAGGGCAAACAGCCCCCTCTCCTATATTTTTTTGAATGGCCCTAGGGCATGTGGTCCCCCTGGCCTAACTAGACTCGGTGAGTAAGGCGACACACCCCTCTCTTTAAAATAAAAAATGGCCCTGGGGATGAGGCTCAGGGTGTGGGTCCACACAACCCCCTCCCCTTTAAAATATATATGACCATGTGGGATGGAGCCCCCAGGGCCAGGCACTGTGGCCAACCCCCCGTTGCGCACAGCCGAAGGCCTTATGCAATTTGGGGTTGGCTGACTTTGGGGGGATTAGCCAGAGGGCCGGGTCACTTCCATAAAAGAAGCCTATGGTTTTTTCTTAGTACATCGATATCAGAAGCTAGGTTTTACTGTATATAGTGTGTCCTGGCTTAGCAGTGTGGCTCTTACACCACTGTGTGCACCCATGCTCAGGGTTCAGTTCCTCTGCACTCTGTAACAAATACTTTTTAATAATTTGGTAATTTTACACTCCAAAATGTTTAAGAAGTCGAGTGTTCTTTCTGGACATTGCATCCATCAAAACTGCAATAAATTATTTTGGAGATAAATGTACCCGTGCCACTCAGCTCGTCATCTCCGTTTGATTCTAACGTGTGGTTCTGGCGCTCCCGTGCCTAGAGTTCGGGTCCGTCTGACTCTAAAACTTAATTCCTTTTCTAATACAAAATTTAATAACACCTCCACCATAACGAGTCTAAGGTTGATTACGGATGGTGCTCCTACCAATATAGAAGTACAGCTAGGCTTTTCCAGGCCTGATTGACTACATGTACTGCGACCTGGCTTAGCCTTGTGGATCTAACACCACTGTGTATTCTCATGCCCACGGTGTACTCCATATCAAATCTTTATTTTTTTAATTTGTTTTTCCTTTAGGACAATGCACCTTCCCACTTACAGTACATTCATTTAGAGATCCGATTCTGGGTCTCTACCGGGACCGCACTGGTCCCCTTCCCCACGCCTCCACCTCGAGGCCACCATGCCCACAGGCATGCCCTCTCCAGAAGGACGCTGCACGGGCAGCCGCTTCTCATTTATCTTCCCAACTCGGATGAGCCGGCTTCATAGATTGTATCTCACCCGGGAGAGCAGCCTCTAAGAGAGCCGCACAGCAGCTTTAATAGAAGCACAAAATTGGCCTTGAAGGTAAGCACCCTCAAATAGTAGAACCCATTCTCACACAGTGTTTGCATCTGCAGGACATTGCCATACTGATGAGAGCCTACCACAGCTACTCCTCAATTTTGCAAGATGAGCCTTGTTTAACCTAAAGTGCTGTACCACAGCAAGTCTGTGTGTTCACCCATTATTTTTAGCCAAGCTCCTTTATTTTTATAGGAACTAATAAGGGGGCTTTCAGCCCTTTCAAGTCCATAATAGAAGTCGCCTTTACTAATCAGGCACAATAACTGTTACAGAGGATGTGGCCTTACGGCTAGAGCAGTCGCCCTCAACGCTAGGGAACCGGGTCAAGTTTGCGCTATATAAAACTCCGGAAAAAAACAAACTCTTGAGTGGGTCCCCACTATGTGGATCTGACTCTCTCCAGCCAGTATGTATTCCTTTACTTTTCCACCATTTAATTTAAACCTAATTCACCGGACTTCTAACCAATGCTATTTATGTCTTTCTCAGACCCCAGTCCATGTCAGTCCTGATGAGACTCTTGTATTCTTGTAAAGGGTCGAAACCCCATTGACACATGTACAAAGACTAGGGGGCATATTAGCAAGACCCACGTTAAAATTATCGCCGTTTTAGCGGCAGGAAACTGCCGCTAAAACGGCGATAATGGGCTTGCTAATATGCGTTATGGCATTCCAATAGAAGCCCAGGTTAGATGTCCTGCACATCTAACCTGGGCTTCTATTGAATTCTATAACGCATATTAGCAAGCCAATTATCGCCGTTTTAGCGGCAGTTTCCTGCCGCTAAAGCGGCGATAATTTTATCGCCGGTCTTGCTAATATGCCCCGTGTTTCTATAACTGTGATACAAAGAGTAATTCCTTATGTCCTTGATTGTACTGAATACTGCTGTCTTTTGATATAGAGCAACCAATATACCATGGATGTTCACATTCTCCCTCAGTGTTTTTCTTCATTTTAGTTTTCGTTTGCCTTTACACCTAGGGTCTATTCATTCTTTTCTTCCTTTTTTGAGAAACACTCACAAGTTGTTTGTTGAAGAATTTTTGAAAACACATAAGTGTGTTTCCCAATAAAACTTGGTTTGGCTGAACTGCTGTTATTCATAAATACTGGCTGTGCTTCAATATTTTCCACTATTCTTTACTAAATATCATTGTTGATTGGATTAAGTATGTTGATATAAACAGAAAGATCCATATAGCTAAAAAACTTTTTTAGAAATGAGTTCCATTTGAACGCTTGTTCCAATGGTCATATGGACATAAGGGTTGCTCTTGTTCTTGTTTAAATATACGGGCCACAGGGCAGGCCTTGTGGCCAACCTCCACCACCCACAGCCAAAGGCCATGCGCAGCAATGGGTTGGCTACATGCAGTGGGTTGGCTGCAGGGCCTGTTTCGAACCCCTCACCATGCACGCCTGACGGCCCTGTGCAGTGTCAGGTTGACTGCCTTTACAGGGGTTGAGTACAGGGCCTGGCTGCAGGCCAGCCCTTGTGGCCAATACTCCACTGTGTACGGCCGAAGGCTGCATGTGGGAGGTTGGCTTCAACCAAGCCCACGGTGTGCACCGCAAAAGGCAGTGCACGTCACAAGGTTAGATTTACGTATGGTAAATAAATATGGCTTTACGTTTGAAAAAAACTGAGAAATTCCGATAAAAAAAAAAAAGGTTTTTAGTTAGGTGTGGTAAAAGGATCTGTTTTTTATTAAAAAATTAGCTAACTATAATGTGCGGCCCCGCCATGCACTACTTATGACCTCACATATTACATCACTCATGACATGCTCTATAAGATCATTTATGACATATATGACATCACTGATGACATCCCAAATGACATCATTGTGACATCACCACGTGCCCTCCTCCCCTTTAAAAATAGATTGGGCTTAAGGGAATGAGGTCCCTGGGGCTGAAAATGGCTCGGGCAGGGGGGCTGCACGCCCCCCTCTCCTTTTATAAATAGATTGTGCCCCGGAGGATGGGGTCCCCTGGGCAGAGAACGGCTTTAGGAAGGGGCCCCTAAAGATTCCCCCCCTCCTATATATATACATATTTTCTCATTTTGGAGATCATTTCGTGTTTTTTACATTATCCCACAGGAGTACTGCCAAATTGCGGCAAAAATGCAGATTTTTATTTTTATATTTTGGCCTGTGGTCCATTTTGGTCCACCCAATGGGATCTGGAGGGGCAGGGTATCCCTACCTGGGTAAATGAAATGAAATGAAAGGTTTTATAGAGTGCGTGTATGCCATGGTGCTTAGCGCTGGCTGTCTTCAGTTTATGCAGGGACAATGGGATTGGCTATGGCTTGGGGGCAAATAACCATGTTCTCAAAGCTTTTCGGAACATCAGCAGATTGGTTTGTTTTCTAAGACTGATGGGCAGCGTGTTCCATAGTTTCGGAGCAAGATAGAGAAAGCTTCTACCACCCCACTTTAAAGTCTTTATCCTTGGAACCACAAGAAAGGAGGCCGATGCTGATCTAAGATTACGCTGTGGAATATGACGCCTGATATTTTGTCTGAGGTAAGCTGATCCAGTCCCGTACAAAGTCTTGTGGAGTATGCACATAGATTTAAATTGGATCCTTGCATAGACGGGTAGCCAGTGCAGATCCTGAATAGCTTGACTTATGGGGCTGAATTTTGGAATCTTAAGGAGTAATCGGGCAGCCGCATTCTGTAAGGTCTGCAGTTTGCATATCGTACTCCTTTATGCACCCAGATAAAAAGCGTTGCAATAATCACTTTTGGATAATACCAAGGCAGAGATAGTTGTTTTTCTAAGGGCCATGGGAATATAAGGTAGAATCTTTCGAAAGATTTTCAGGGTAAAAAAGCATGAGGAGGTAATGCTATTGACCTGGTCAGATAGTGTGAGCTGGTCATCTATCTTGATCCCGAGATTTCTAACTTGTTTGACAGGCTGGGGGCAAGGCCCTGCTGCTTCCGGCCACCAGGTGTAGTTCCAGATGGAGGTGTCTCTTCCGAACATGACCACTTCAGTTTTACCAGTATTCAACTTCAAACAGTTGTCTAGCATCCAGGTAATAATATGGCTCATGCAGTCATTAAAGCTCATTGCCACTTTCTCCGGTTTGGATGACAGAGAGACAATTATTTGCGTGTCATCCGCGTAGCATATAACGGAAAAACCATAGGAGTGTATAAGTTTTGCCAATGGGGTGACGTACACGTTGAATAAGGTTGGGGAAAGTGACGATCCTTGGGGCACCCCACACGGCAAAGCGAAGGGGTGCGATGTGTGTTCATCCATTATTATGGATTGTTCTCTACCCATTAGGTAGGATCGGAGAATGGCGGTAGCTTTGTTTATGATTCCTATGTCGGCCAGACGCTGGATAAGTGTAAGGTGATCAACCGTATCAAATGTGGCCGATAGGTCTAGTAGAATTAGTATGGCATTCCCCCCCCCATCAAGTTGAGCACGTATGTCTTCTGCAGCAGCAATCAGTGCGGACTCCGTGCTATGGCAGGGACGGAACCCATGTTGCGCCGGATTGAGTTTTCCGTTTGCCTCTATGAAGGACAGTAGTTCTTGGTTTAGGGCTTTTTCCCAAATTTTTGAGGGAAATGGTAGGCAGGAAATGGGCCGGTAGTTGCTAACCTCCACGGGGTCTAGAGTTGGCTTTTTCAGGATAGGTCTAACTAGAGATTTTTTCCAGGTAGCAGGAAAAAGTCCTGTATCTAGAATGTTATTGAGAAGAGGTGTTAAGTTGGTTGCAATTGTATTAGGGGCCAAGTGAAAGACCATGGCAGGACAGGGATCCAAAGGGGATCCCGACTTAGTTGATAGTATTAACTTCTCTACTCTATCTGGTGTTAAAGTGTTGAATTCATGTAAGTATACCTGTGTATTTGTCCTGTCGTCGTGAGGTTGTTTAGGTTTTGCTGTTAGAGAACTCGTCATAGACTTTGACCACTTTGTCGTAAAAGAAATCTGCAAGTTTATCGCAGAACTGTCTAGTAGGACTAAGTTGTTTGCTGTTACCAAATTTAACTAAGTTAGAGACTGTTTTGAAAAGCTCTCGAACAGTGTTTTTGGAGGCCATGATTTTTTCAGTAAAAAAAGTAGTTTTTGCTAAGACTATTGACTCTTTGCATTTTGCTTGTGCCTCGTTGTACTGTTTTTTGTCAGTTTCCAAGTATTTCTTTCTCCAAATTCGCTCCTTGGCTCTACATTTTTTCTTTAACTCTTTTAACTCCGCGGAATACCAAGGAGCTGATGATACTCTTTTGCCAGTATGTTTGCGTGTTTCTGGGGCTAATTTTTGTGTTGCACGATCGATCCAGCTATTAAAATTTTGGGCTGCTGAGTCCGGATCTTCATCTGTATGGGAATCTTGAGACTGTAGAGCGATTTCCAAGTCTGAAGCATTTATTTGCCTCCAGGGGCGTATTACGCTTGTCCTATTTTTCTTCTGCTCTCTCATGGCCGGACCAGTAGGGAATAATTCAAAGAATACAGCCCTATGGTCAGTCCAGGTCAGTGGTAATGTGCTGCTAAACTTTATCTGTGAGTAATTTGTGAAAATACCATCCAGAGTGTGATTCCCATTGTGTGTGGGCTCGGTGACAATTTGCTTTAAGGCAAGACTGTTTAGCCCATCTAGCAGCTTAGTAGTGTCACAACTTTCTATGGACTCTAAATGAAAATTGAAGTCTCCTAGTATGGAAAAGTTGGAGTATTCCATACAAGACTCCATGACTGACAAGATGGATTCAGTAAAGGGATTTCTAGGCCCTGGTGGCCTGTATATTAGTAGCCCATTGAAAGTAGATGTATTGTTACATTTAAATGAGAACAGAATGGCTTCTTCCTTTAGTTGAGGGTTATCAGAGAAGATAGCTTTAATATGGGAGCGGTAAACAATGGCCACCCCCCACCTCGTTGTCCCTTTCTGTCAAATCTATACAAGTTGTAGCCGACGGGTATAGCGATGTTTAAGTCAGGTTCCGAGGAACCGTGCAGCTATGTTTCTGTAAGAAACATTATGTCTGGCTTGTGTTGTTCAAAAAAATCAGCCAGTTCGTATTTATGCTTAGGAAGTGATCTGGTATTAAATAAAACACACCTTAAAGCATGCTTGTTGGATTGACATGTATTTCCTCGATGTATATGTGACACCGGGTGGAAATGTGAACGATTGATATCAGTACTAAAATTGCATGTGGGACAGTTATAAGCTGAGGAGTTATTTTGGGGGTACATCAAGACACATCTCTTCTGCTCACATTTATCTCGGATATTTAGCAGGTTTTCCCTCGAGTAGGTAGTAGTTAAGTTTTGTCCAGGGGTTCTGGCGCACGGTGCAGTCCGGTCGTGGACGGGCGCAGAAGGGCTTGCCTTTGGCGCACCCGCAGCGTGTGTCCACTGCGCGGTCGCGTCAGCATGCCCTCTTGTAGAGGCTTGGGTTACGTGAACGCTCTTACGTGGCGCTCTAGCTGCCGCTTAAACAACTAGAGCATAGCCCACAACTAGAAGGTAGCCCAGGAATGGCGGCCTGCCCTAACATGCGGGACCTTCGGCAAAGCAGCAGTGAGTATTACAGTAGTGACGCAAGATTGTGATTAGCAGCAGTTTAAATTTAGCAGCAGTGAGTACGTGCAAAGATGTGAAAGGCAGAGATTAAAACAGGTTCAAATTCACACAGTTTTTTAAAACGATTAAAACGAATGAGTTTCTAAAAAGATAGCGATTTCTAGCCCTTAATTACTTTAAACGTTTCCCCCGGAGCCGATACGTGCTCCCTGCAATAACTCAAGGCAGAGCTGCGCGGTCGCATCAGCATGCCCTCTTGTAGAGGCTTGGGTTACGTGAATGCTTTTATGTGGCACTCTAGCTGCCGCTTAAACAACTAGAGCATAGCCCACAACTAGAAGCTAGCCCAGGAATGGTGGTCCGCCCTAACATGCGGGACCATCGACAAAGCAGCAGTGAGTATTACAGTAGTGACGCAAGATTGTGATTTGCAGCAGTTGTAATTTAGCAGCAGTGAGTACGTGCAAAGATGTGAAAGGCAGAGAGTAAAACAGGTTCAAATTCATACAGTTTTTTAAAACGATTAAAACGAATGAGATTCTAAAAAGATAGCGATTTCTAGCCCTTAATTAGTTTAAACGCTTCCTCCGGAGCCAATACGTGCTCCCTGCAATAATTCAGGGCAGGTAAAGCTCCTTGGGAAAGTCAGAAAGCTCTATTTTTTAAAACTGGGTCCGAGGAACTCTCGCAAGCGTGCCTCAAACCCAACTGTCCAGACATACAATTATTTTTTAACCTTAATTTCTCAAAAACTGCTAAACAGATTTACACCAAATCACTAAAAGCAGAATTTGCGTACCAAGAACGAACTTTCTGCCAAATTTAGTGTAATTCAATTCAGCAGTTTTTGCTGTGGCCCTGCCTAAAGAAATGATGGAATATGCATGGGGATTTTGCGTTTGGGACCCCTCTTTATTCTTCGCCCACTTCACCCCATCTCTGGGGCCAAATTTTATTAAAAAGGGGAGGAGCATGCATTCTCCCTCCCCAAAAATGCATAGGCCCTGGGGACCCCATTCCCCATGGCTGTACCTTATTTTAAAGGGGAGGGGGGCCAAATGGCCCCCTCCCCAAGCCTATTTTGGCCCCGGGGACCACATCCCCTGGGCCCGCATCAATTAAAAGTGGGTGCCCTGGTGCCCACCCGGGGCATCCTTGACCAACAGGTTCGGCCCACGGGGAAGCCTTAGGGCCACAATGGCCCATCTAGCTTCCCTCATGGTGCAGGAGCCAGCACTGATCTGGCCTGGAGGGAACTCCCATTTATGCTGCTCCCTCCGGGCAGGTGCAATCTGTTATTCTGTTTCCCTGCCTGCATCAGTGAAGGCAGGGAAAGAGATCACAAGTCTGCTTCCAGCTGGCAGGAGCATTTTTAAAGTCCCCGCCAGCTGGGATCAGACTTATTAGGTGTTTTGCGGTCCTCAGGACCACTGCACTCGCAATGGCGGTCCACCACCTCCACCACTGCGGGTCTGCCAGCAGTATTCTCAGTGTGGTGGTCGGACCGCCACAGGACTGCAGCCTCTGCCAGGATCCAGGATCCCGTGGTGGTCGCGCAGCGGAAGTGGCCAGGAATATGCTGGTGGTGCTGCTGCAGCACTGCCAAGCATATTCCGACTTTCATTTCCACCGCCCTTTTCATGGCAGTGCGCTCACCATGAAAAGGGTGGCTGACATAAAATTAAGGAGGCTAACAGGGCTCTCTGCCACTTCTGGGCCTGGGGGTGCATGCAAGGGGGTACATGTGGTGCCCCCCTGAAGTTGCACTCCCGTTCCTGCATGGTATGGCATGCACGACATGGTGCATGCCACACTGTGCAGCGACATGCTATAGGCATTGTCATGGTGGCGGTCTGCTGTTAAGGCTCTCCTGTGAACCTTAAACAGCCGCTGCCATGAGACCGCCACAACACCGACCACCCTCCATGGATTAAAGTCGTAATCAGGCAGGCGGGCGCATGACGGGCTTGGTGGTCCACCTGTTGGCGTGGCGGTGGTGGGCCAACAGGAGGATCACCAAACTCATAATGAGGCCCTTAGTGTTTGCTCCCCTTTGGTGGGAGATTTGAAAATGCTCCCACCAGATGGGAGAAAACACGTGTCCCTGCCTGTGGTAGTGTGGGCAGGGAAACTACTGTGTCCCAGGGGTGGGCTGTCCAGGACATAGACAGTGAGCCGGCCCTGGGGGATGGGGTCCTCGGAGCCATTAAAGGCTCAGGAAGAGGAGCCATGTGGTGCCCACTCCCCTTTTATTTAAATTTTGGCCCCAGGGGATAGAGTCTCATAGCTTAATTAGGCTCAGGGAGGGGGCTGCATGCCCTCCTTTATTAATTACTTGGCTCCGGGGGTGGGGCCCAAGGCGTAATAAGGCTCGGCAGGGGGGTCAGGATTGCACAGAAATTTGCTGATTTTTTTATTTTTGCCCTGGGGGGTCCCTCTGGGTCCCCCCATGGGGCCTAAGGGGACGGGGTATCCCTAACCTGCCCCTTATATTATCTTTTTTTTAAGTTCAGGGCAGGGGACTAAGTCCTTGAGTACTGTAATGGCTGCCATCACCATTTTTCTCATGTTGCTGGCAGCCAGTCAGATTGCTAGCTCCCGCGGGGGGAACAGAAGGAGCCCAAGGGAAAAATAAGCTCCCTGGGCCAATGAGAATGGTTTATTTTTTTTAACTGAGTTTGAGGGCCACTTGTGAGAGTCCCTCCAACCCAACCATCCAGAGTTACAAATATTTTTTAACCTTAATTTCCCAAAAACTACTGATTTATACCAAATCACAAAACACACGCTTTCTGGACCAAGATCTAGCTTCCCGCCAAATTTGGTGTAATTCCGTTCAGCAGATTTTGCTGTAGTGCTGTCTAAAAAAGTATATGGAAAATGCATGGGGATTTTGTCTTTTGGGACCCCCTTTTTCTCGACCACCAGGTGACGCCTCTTCACTGAGATCCTCAATTATATGATGGGTGTGTGTAGTAGAGTTTTGGAAGAGACTTTACTATAACTTGTGAGTTTCTGTGTTTTGTTTTAGTTCAAAACATTAATGTTGTCACTGACACATTCACCTAACTATGGGGGTCATTAGGATGGTGGGCGGACCTTAGTCCGCCCGCCATCCTAGTGCTAACGGGACCGGCCGCCTGCCATGCGGCGGTCCCGCACTGCAACCGGCACCCTGGCGGTCACATTTCGCAGTTTAACATTGCGGCGGGTGCTGCTTGAAGCAGCACCCGCCGCAATGTCAAATTGCCATGTTGTGCATTTCGATGCACAGAGTGGCAGGCACCGCGCGGTGCCTGCCACCTTGTGCATGGAAATGGAGGGGGGTACCATGGGTACCCCACAAGTGCACCTCCCAACCCCTCCGGGCTCCGAGCCCCTTAAGCAATTCCCCGCTAGCCTTTCCATGGCCGCCATGGAAACGCCAAACCCCGCACGCATCATAATATGGATGGCGGTGCTTAGGCACCGCCACCAAATTAGAGGCCCAAGTCCGCCCGGCCAGCAATCGGAACGATTGTCAACCGGCGGAAAAGCGGCGGACGCACTTTGCGTCCGCCGCGATACCCCTTGCCATTATAATATGGCGGGGGTATTACTCGTTATGATGGCGTAACGGTCGCCTCCGCCGGCTCAGCGGTGGCAAACGTTACGCCATCCTAATGACCCCCTATAGCATTACTTCAACCTTTGGCTTTTCAGTGAATATATGTATATGTGTAATTTAATCAATATTTGCACCTATTACATTTCTATTTTTACAATGTGATTTCCATGGGCTTTTAAATTTATATGCCCATTTTTTCTGTTATTTTCTGTTTTTATGTGACTTACTCTAAGAATTATCTATAGTAGGTTGGAGTGTTGTCGGGGGGGGTCACCTCATAATCTAACAAGCATTGGCAAAACCAAAACCAGTAGTTCTCCCGTTATTAACCCCGTGGCTTTGCCAATGTCTTTTGGCCATGCTGTATAGCATGGCTAAAAGAAAAAAGCATGAAAATGCGGCCACAGTAGTCACATCATTTTTTATCCCTATGCTGAGTACTTTTTTATTTACAGATCTGAGATTGATTGAAGAATAAATAAAAAAGTAGCCCAATTTGCTGACAGGTCATTAAAAAATCATGTTTTTAAAAGAAAAGGTGGTGGACATGTGGGCAATGGAGGAGCAGGTGAAGAAGGTGAAAAGCACATACGAGGGATAGCAACATGAGAGCGGTGTGGAACCCACAAGCGAAAAAGCAATACAGAGTGTGGGGATTCAGAAATTTGGCTGGGGGGAGAAGTGCCCAAGGAAGAGCTAACAACATGAGAGCGAAAGCAACATGGAGCGGAGGGGCAAGTATTTGGCAGTGGGTGGAGGAAAAGCCCATGAAAAGAGAGCAGGAAAACACATGCACCCTCATTGAGTGCTTAAGCAAAAAGAAAAAGCTAGCTCCCTAAACGTTAGCAGGAGAAGGATTGCGTCTAGTCTATCAGAGAGATGGGAAAGAGCCTATGCTCCAGGCATACCAGCAATACCAAATGTGTGGGTTTTCCTAGGAATGTAGTCTGTGCAATCAGTTATGTAATATTAGTACAGATCATGAAATTGTGGCAATGTCAGACTATGGTGCATTATTCGTTTGGTGACAGCTATCATTGATTTGACAATTGTCAGATTTTCAGCATTTTGCCTCAATTTCCTTAAGTCTTCCTCACACAGTATCAGATCACCGCTAATGCTTGACCCAAATCTGTGTTTCTATACGTTTCTGAGTTTGGGGTTACCAGTCACGTATAAGTTTCAATGTTTTGTAGCAGGGTTGCACACACTTGTGGCAGCATGGCAGTGGTGGTCTTTGACCGCCCTATTACAACCAGGGAACAACAAAGAAATGTCCGCCAGACCAGGCGGGGCAAGAGCAGGGCGGTATATATATATATATTATTTTTATATATATATATATATATATATATATATATATATGTATATATATATATATATATATATATTTATTTATTTATATATATTTATATATACATATATATATATATATATATATATATATATAGTGACATCATTAATATAAAACATTAATTTACATTATATTAAATTTGTAAATGTATTCCTGTGAAAATAAAGCACATCTATATATAATACATTCATGATAAAACCATATAAATTTCAACAATTCAATAACAAAGATCTACTAACTAATTTAGACAATAAATTAAATGTTACAATTTGAAAACCCCAAAATACACATTTACTAAAACTACTATGAAGAGTAGGGAAAGTGTTGGATTTCAGAGGAGTAAGGTTTACTATTCCCACTAGAGTCTGTGCTACATTAGGGAAAGTGTTTGAGTTCAGAAGGGTTATATTTACTATTCCCACTCCAGTCTGTGCAACAGAAGGGAAAGCATTGGACTCTGGAGGGGCAAAGATTTACCATTCTCACTCCAGTCTATGCAACAGTAGGGGCTGCGTTGGACTTCAGAAGGGTTACATTTGCTATTCCCACTCCAGTCTGTGCAACAGTAGGGAACGCATTGGACTTCAGAGAGCTAAGATTTACTATTCCCACTCCAGTCTATGCAACAGTAGGGAAAGTGTTGGACTTCTGAGGGGTTACATTTACTATTTCCACTCCAGACTGTACAACAGTAGAGAAAGCGTTGGACTTCGGAGAGGTAATATTTACTATTGTCAGTCCAGTCAGTGCTAAAGTATGGAAAGTTTTGGATTTTGGAGTGGTGAAACCTGCTATTACCACTCCATTCTGTGCTACAGTAGGGGAGGTTTTGGACTTCAGAAGGGTTACATTTACTATTACCACTCCAGGCTGTGCAGCAGGAGGGAAGGTATTTCACTTCATACACATTATATATTTGAATACACTTAATAATTTATAATAAACAAATATACAACTTTTAATATAAACAATATTAATTGACATACATGCATGTATATATATATATATATATATATATATATGTATCTATATATATATATATATATAAAAATTGACAATCTACATAATTAAGAAACAATGTAATAATTATTCATCCATTATAAAATAATTATCATTTAAGTATTACTTAATTAACTTCCCGTCCTCTACCACTACAAACCTAGCAGCCCACACCTGAAATATAACTAAAACAAATACGTATTACACAAATTGCATAATTAATAATCAATTAAATAATAAATTAACAATTAATAATTAATTGCTAATTAATTAATATGAAAGAACTTCCCACCCTGCACCCCTAACAACCCAGCATCCCACACCTAAAATATAACTAATATATATAACTATTACACAACATACATAAGTATTAATAAATTAAAAAATGTATAACAATTATTAACTATTTGTATATAATTATATTAAAGCAAAAAGAAATCAATATGACATAATGTATAAAATGTATATCAATCACATGCTTACTTAAAAAGTATTCATTAATAATTAATTATTAATTAATTAACTTCTCACCCTATCCCCCTACAAACCCAACAACCCACTATGACACTATAAATTTCTATTAGCAATTAAATGAAAAAATCTAAATAATTAAAAATTACAAACTGTTTTAAAAAAATAAAAACAATTATCCAAACAATAACACATAAAATTAACAAATGCACTAAAACACATTAAAATAATCAAAAAATTATTTTTAACAACTATATTACTGAAAAAGATATTTTAAAAAGTAGGGGCATATTAGCAACGCTTTGCGATAAATATCTCAAAGCGCGCTTAGCGCTCATTTTTTTATCGCCGGATATCGCTGGATTTTATCGCCGAGATAGCGCGTTATTAGCAACGCGTATCTCCAAGGCGATATTAAATCCAGCGATAGCCGTGATAACATGCTGTATGAAACAAGCAATGATTTCCCTGCGATACTGCAAACCTTGCTGAAAGGCAGGCATGGACTCAGCCATGCAATCCACCTCCCATGTTAAAGATGGCTAAGTTGTATTTTTAGCAGGTGTTAAAAACCTGCGATAAAGGGGGCTTAGCGCGGCTTTCAAGCTCGCATCGCGGGTCTTGTGCAGCCTTGCTAATATCCCGAAGCTGTGTTAGCGAGTGTTTGCCAAGGAGTTGTGTGGAGGAACGCCCACTTTGCATGTCATTAGCGATAAATATCGCTGACATGCAAAGCGGCACCAAAACGGTTGCTTTCGCCATAAAGCTATCGCTAACAGCTGTTAGCGACAGCTTGCTAATAGGGCGATAGAAATATCGCCGCTTTAGCGGCAAAAAGTGCCGCTAATGCGGCCATACCGCCCTTGCTAATATGCCCCAATATTTTTAACACCGATATTACTTACCTAACAAAAACATATTCTTGACATTGATATTTCTGCATCACAATATTTTTGTATCACAATATTTATCTGTCTCTCAATATTAAAAGCTCAGGACCATATTTATCATGGGTTTGCATCGCCCTTGCGTCAGGCAAAGGGGGACAAGGACAACGTAAAATCTTGAATTATATTTACCAACCCACGCAAGCCACCTTGTGTGGTACGTGGCTAGGTAAATGTGGAGTAATGCAAGGCAGCACAAGTCGCTGCCTTGTGTTACTCTATCCCGGGGAGGTGTTACATGAGTAGAGCTTGGGTGTTCCCACGCATCCACCCATGTATTTTGGTGCATTCCCAGATTTACTTTTAGTGGTAGACCTAGGAATGCGTCAAAATGCTATACTTCCCCAGGGGAGGTGTACTGAGGAGAAATTTCTTTCTCTTCGTTTTTCCCTCTTTCTACATGTGCTACATTCTGCAGCACACATAAAAAGAGGAAAATTTCTCTGAGGATTCTTTTTGTGCAGGAAAGTGTAACTTCCTACACAAACACATTCCCGCCTACAGCGCAGGCACCCTTGCACCATGGTGCAAGGGTGCCTGCATTGGCATAAGTCAGCAGTTTGTGCACCAGCGCAGGCAGAGAGCAGGAATGCGCCATTATAATGCTCAATAAGGTGCATTCATGCCCTCGCCCTTTCACACAGCGCAGCATAGCAAGGTAGCCTGCCATGTTGTGCTGCATGTAAATTTGACAAATATGACCCCAAATCTTTTGTCCAAATACTGGTCAATTCACAGGGATGTGGCTTGCATGAATCCCAACACATTCTATTACCCAGAATCCCCTGCAATTGTCAACCAATGGGTAAAAACTCAAATTCATCAATTTTATATGACAGCAAACTTCAGAACCTCACACAAATGACAAAATTCCTACCATCCTTTTTGCCACACCTTTGCCAATACAAATGGTACCCATGTGTGTGGGTGGCACTATTCCATTAGACTGAAATGGGCTGAATTGTGACCATGTGAAGATCATATTGACACTTTTTTCCTTCTTCCTTTTAGTTACAATATGCCCTCTTGAACATGTGAGGTACTTGTTTTGTGTGGGAACACGGGGTAGTGGAATTTTGCTGTTCCACATATATTTTGGATTTTTCATCACAGAAATGTGAGGAAATTATTCCTTTAACTGAAGTTTGAACTGTGCAGTGGATTTTCAGTAGAATGTTGTAGCAGCATCCACACAGTTCCCACCACCAAATGCTCATCCAGTTGCCCAGTGTTCAGAAATGTATGGAGTTGTTAAGATTTCCTAGGTGCTGAACAACCCCAGGTTCAGACGTATGTGTCTGTGCCCAGCAAGGAGCCAGGAGCTGATGGATTGTTTCTAAAAAGAAATTCAGACAATGTCCATCTCTGTGCAGTTTGAGGTTTTTTGTAGCCTTAGAAAAAATACAATGTCCTGCTCATCACTGGAGCATGACATATATTTAATGAAAAATCCAAGCAACATCTGTCTCCTTTCTGGGGCACACAACTGAACGTCCTGTGTCCCAGAAAGAAGTCAACATTGTTTGACATTTTTTCTTAAGCTAACAAAATATGGAAAGAGTGTCTTGTTCTTTGCTGTTTCCCAGACACACATTTCTTCATTTCATAAGGCTTCTCATCGAATGAAAGAGTTGTGTAACAGGGAATCAGGAAATGGGTACTGGAAGAAGGAGACTTAGGGCCTGGTTACAAGTTTGGTGGTGGGACACCAGGTCCACCCCGTTGCTGCACCGCCAAACCCGTGGTCAGGCCGCCTGACAGATTACAAGTATTTCTTGTGGCTGGAGGGTTTCCACAGCGGTGCCCTGAAAATGGGCACTGCAATGGGTACACCAAAAACAGTCCCTGCATGACATGGACTGTAAAGTCCATGATGTGCAGGAACTGCTGTGCATGCAGACAAGGGGACACATGTTGTGCCTCATGTGTACATCCACATGGCGTGAGCAACCAGGGGGCCCTGTAGGGCCCCCTTTGTTTCCTCTCTGCCATGATTTTCATGGCCGTTCCACCTCCATGGAAACTGTAGTGGAGAGGAAACTTGTAATATGCTTAGTGGGACTGCTGCGATCCCGCCAAGTATATTGTGGCATCCTGACCGCCACAACACCACCAGGGAATGGTGGTTCCCTGGCAGCTGCGGTGGGCAATGGTGATCCAACCACCCAAATTGTAATAGGGCAGTCGGAAGACCGCCACCGCCGTGCCCCCGCGAGTCAGGCGGTCCATGGCTTGCCAGACTCGTATTAGAGACCTAAGTGTCCTAATCCATTCCCTTCTGATCCCCACCTCCTGGTTCAATTATTCTGTTGGTGGTGTGGGAGGAGTGAGTAGAATGATGCTGGGGAAACTTGGGCTGCTGCTCCAGGCCTCCTTACCACCTTCCCCATCCCACAACAGAAAAATGTGGAGGGCATAGAGGAGTGGAGGGCAGTAATAGCTGTTATTAGGCCCTCCTTCCAACCCACCAGCTTGAGCCCTCTATGGACCTGGTAGTGATTAGGAAATCAATTCTAGGTTTATCCTCATGTGTGACATCACTGGTTGTCACGATTTGCTCCCTGTGCTCTCGTACCCACCACCAGGGGGCCGCATAGTGGGACTTTCCAGTCTTCTAATAAGCTTCCAGACCCTCCCCTGCATGCATATCCTGACTTCCAGCCATTTGGACACTTATTGGGAATTGACATCCATTCCCAATCCATGCCGGAGTTTTGTGAAAGCCAGCCTGCTTATATTTGAAGCCAGCCTACTCATGCCTGAAACTCCATTACCCAGAATTCCCTGCTCACTGCTTTGTCTCCACCCCTGCAGGCCAAGGATGGGTGGAGGAATTCAGCTCACCTGTGGCTGGCTGCTGCTAGCCTGCTCACACCTGATGCATGTGATTACTGAGAGCTCCTTTAAGCCCCAGCTCCCTTCAGCCCAGTGTTGGTCATTGTAGCTGTTTACCGGTGAGACCGATCCTTGTTTCCAGTGCTCCCTGAGCTTTTGCTATTGTTTCCAGTGTTTCCTGAGCTTTAGTTATGCCTTGTTCCTGACCTGCTGCTGTTTTCCTTGTTCCTGAATTAGCACTGCCTGCAGTGCTACCCTGAGCCTTAGTATTCCTTGTTCCTGAACTGCAGCAGTTTCCCTTCTCCTGAATTAGCACTGCTTGCAGTGCTACCTTGTTTCCTGAGTTCCTGAGCTATAGCTATTCCTTGTACCTGAATTAGCACTGCCTGCAGTGCTCTTGTTTCCTGAGTTCCTGAGCTAGTTATTCTTTGCTCCTGGGCTTCAGCTATTTCTTGTTCCTGATTTGCATTGCTTGCAGTGCTCTCTTGACTCCTTGTTTCCTGAGCTGTAGCTAATTCCCTGCTCCTGACCTAGCACTGCCTGCAGTGCTACTTTGACTCCTGAGCTTTTGCTCAATTCTTGTTCCTGCCCCAGCACTGTCTTCTATGCTACTTTGTTTTCTTGATTCCTGAACCTGTACTATTCTAGTATACCCTTGTAGCCTCCCCTTCTGTATATCCTTTTCCAGTCCCTGCCTTTCTACCCATTTCCTTGGTTCCAGTTCTAGTTTGCTGTCTTTCTATTTCTGCTGTCTTGCTTCTGTTACCTTGTATGTTTGTTACCTGCTTTCTGCCAAGTGTGCCCTGTGATTTCCATCCTTTCCTGTTAAGCACTCCTCCTTGCTAGCTCCTTGTCTATTGTGCTTGTGTTTAGTTCTACCCCTTTGCTGTTACTGCCTTGCGTGTTCCTGTTTGATCGCCAGGATCCGTGGGCACAGCTGACTACCTAGGTGGTGTTTCTTGTTCACTGTGAATATTGTCTTTGAGTTACTGTTATAACATCACCATAGGTATAAGCTCCACAGACCCTGCCTTTGCATAAATATCCTATATGTGGGTATTTTCAGTCAGTATCTGTAACAGCAATTGTGGGTGAGGAACTTACTGAGCTTCAGTCTTACCGTGTGGAGCTCCTGAGTGCTTTACCCCACACCCCCCCCTTTATTGTTAATGTTGTTTCATATATATGTCTTGCACATTCGTCCTGGGTGTAGTTTTTCTGAAAGCTAAATTGCCTCATGCGTGCCCTTCCTTTCTGAGTCTTACCCATCTTGTTCACTTCTACAGGCTTCCCCTTTGGATCCCTTTTTCTCCTCTGACTCCCTGTATGATCCTGGGCAGCGCTGTACTCCTCTTTATGTGTACGTTTTCTACCCAGTTCCCAGTCCTTGCCCAAGTCCCTGACTGTGTTCCCCACATAGTCCCGGACAGTCCCTGACACTGGTGATGTTTCACACATACTATTGAAGTACCCTGGGAGTGTCCATCAGGGCCACCTCATTCAGTAGTTTGACTGTGCCCAGAAAGGATCTGGCATGTTCAAACTTCTTTCCCCCACCCCCAGTATCAGCAGGAGTTTGGCCCCCATGGGTGGGGGACAGCATTTTTTAAAAATGAAACCTGTTCGCTGGGAGGACCATTGTCAAATTGACATACATATATTCGTTATAAGGGCGTCCAGTGAAACCCTTTTATGGTGTATATGTACATCAGAAGGGCAATGAAAGGGGTAAGGGACTGGAGGATGAGCAATTTAAAGCTTGGTTATGCTCAAAGGTACTTCCATTCCAGTTAGGTGAGCCTCAATTAGCAAGGCAATAAGCCATCTTTCCAACCTTAATTTTTTTAAATGTTCATGCTAGCCCTTTTCTCTACCCTTACCTACTTCGCATGTGTTTCCAAGCTTTTAAAACTTTTAAAATGGAGAGATTATCACGCATTAGCAAAACTTTGAAAATCAAATAACTGGTACATCAATGGGGAAAAAAATCAGAGCTAAAGACCACGGTTTCGTGTGTTCCTCTAATAAAGTTAAAAAAATGTTTGCCTCTAACCACACCTCCTTATAATTCACTTTCTATTTGACTTCCACCACTGAAGGTGTGGACTGGGGACGAGGAGTAGGCAAGAAGTAACTAGAGAGACAAAAGTGACAGAAGACAGTAGAAATCCGGAAAACTGCAGACCTCTCAGCACCCAGCTTTCAGTACAATATAGCAGCCATTGCTGTATAGAGCAATACATGCCAGCATACAGGTCATTCCATACAATGCTAGGTCACACCTCGAGTCACTACTGGGCCGACAACGCAAGCCATTGCCCAAAGGTAAGGACTCATTTTTGCCTCTGTTCACCACATGCAACAGCAATCCCCACCTATAATGCCCTAGCAAGGACACCAAGACCCAGGGCCCAGCACAATTGTTAGCACAGGCTTTGCGAATCATGGACCGGATTTCCAATACTTTCATGAAACGCAATGCAGCAAGCAAACATGTTGTGCTGCTTTTGTGTGAAAGGAAGAGATCTGAAATGCACCATATTTACTAAGATTTGTTGTACTTCTGCTCTTTCCTAATACTGGCTCAATTTTAGCAGCCTAGCACCAATGCAGCACCCTTTGTGTCATTCCGCAAGGGTGCCTGTATTGTGTTCAGGATCGTATTTGTGAAGGAAGGGATACTTTTCTTTACAAAAACTATCCTTAGAGGCATATTCCTCTTTGTAAGTTTGCTGCAGCGTGCAGTACAAAGACGAAGAGAAAGTAATGAGAAATAAAAATAATTCTCCTCGTTACGCCGAAGTCGGCTAGGTGCACCATTTTGGCACAAACCCAGATTTACTGACTTTAGAAAATCTGGATGTGTCAAAACTCATGGATGGATGCACGGGAATGCCCATGCTCGGCCCGTGTAATGCATTCCCAATGCAGTGTAGCGCAAGGAATAATTATCCAGTTACTTCATGAAAAAAGTGCAACATAATAAAGACAGAAATAGAAATGCCATGAACAATAGATAAATGATGAAGCCCTTAGAACTTTCAAGTCGTAGTGTAAACGATCGGAGGACGCTAGGGAATATTTTTTAAACCTGCACCTGTTCCTTTAATAGACAAGTTTTTAAAACAAATGTTTCCTATCTGGGAACCCATACATAGGATTGTGAACGAAGTCCAGGTTGCTGACAGAGTACCTATCTCGCTCTCTTAAAAGGTACATCAGTTACTTACATTAAAGTCATATTTAGCCAGAATAATTTCCTGAATGGCATTAAGGCAAAAGACTTTAGTTTAATCAGGCCTTAAGAATGATGGTAGTTCTCTTTTGCAAGGACAGGAGCCTTCTGCCTATGCAGTGGCACCCATCCACTCCCCTTCAAATGCTGCAGACCTCAAGTTTATTGGATTTAATACGCTCATAAAGGCACACGAAAGAAACTGCTGAGTCCGCTCTCGTTGCTCATGTTTGTCAATTTTCCTGCAATTTGCATCTTTGCAACCTTCCTAACCGCTGCAAATTGTTTTAAGTGCACCGGTTCATCAAAAGCCGGCAGAGCTCGGGAAATTTGCCGCTCGAACGCTCTGACCTAAGAATCTCCTAACATATAATTCTTGCATAAAAGTGTCACTGGCAAGAACCTTCCTGCTGGGCTATAATCTGCCTATTTCTTCTTAACATGTCAGGCGCAGGGCCGTCATGTGGGCATTTGAACATTATGAAGATTAATTCCGGAGCCAATTCTGCCTGTCAGAGTGCTCAAGCTAAAGGCTCTTTTGGGCTACGAAACGCCGCGTGCCATCAACAGAGATTGCCCATTGAAAAGCTCGAAACGAGGCTGCGCACACTTCTGACGTCTGCTTAATGACCGTGGGGCGCGTGCGCGAATGATCCCCGGGTCAAAAGGGTGCTTTAGAATGCAAATGGGTATCCAGCTTGAAGTCAAACTGCAATCATTTCCTTTTAGCGAGCCTAGTGCCACTCTCCCCATCGTCCCTTCCGCCTCAGATATATTATATATTATTTGAAGTCTCCTTCCTGCAGCCAAACAATAATAGGCACGTTTTAGGCTTGCGTTGTGTCATTGAAGACAAAACCCAGCGTGGTTGAGCCATGTCAAGATTAAAGAGACCCCAGTAGATCCGATTGACCCCCAGAACACTCCTCACACATCCTACGATGCGGAAGAAAGATCAAGTCCACCCTGGCCCCGCCCTCAGACTACACCATAAGGAAAGCTGCTGAATGTTAAAGCAATGGCACGCAAAGGACTCAAGGAAAGAGATAACGTAGGTTGCAAGACGTCCGGACCACATATCTGTATGAATAGCTTCTTTAACACAATGGTCCTTTGAGAAGAAGCCCCTCCCGAGTCGTGCAGAGCCATTACAATCAGATTGGCAAGCTTCATCAGGATGGTGGACGTGGAGTTGAGATTCCTCAGTTGCTCTTAATGACATCATCAGGTGTTGCTTTGCGTGTGTACTTCTTTATGCCGTAGCTTTGGTCAACCCACTCACCACTATTTGATGGCACAGAGACCCGTGTTCTCAAGCTTATCTTTGCTGCTTTTCAGTTCAATTGTTCTATTTTCTTTAAAAGCACCTTTTGGTATGAATTTCTTTGTCCTTTTTCTGCTATTTCTGTTGTGATACAAATGAAACTCTAAAACAAGGAGTGAAATCCAGGAACCATGAACCAGCTGCCTCTGAGGAGCAATTATAAGGTAGTGATCTACCAACTGCTGCTAAATGTTACAGCTTTACAGAAGGAAGCACCTGGTAGAAACAGTCCACCCAGAGAGACTATGACTGATTGAGAGATCCATCATTTCATTGCCACTCTGTTGGCAATGAAAACGACCATGTCACTCTGGGATGAAGAAAATCCACTCAATATTCATCACCACTTCGTCAGAATCCTGGAAATGCCTTCCTGGCCCCCCTGATCCAAGAATCTACCTCTGTCAGCGTGAAACCTCCAAAAAGGAAATCAGGACTTGATCGGGGCCTGAATCATTCTTAGCATCTTTACACTTAGCTATTGTCATTGATTACAGGATTCGTGACACTGTTTTAATGTTATAAATCAGCTAAACTGGCATCAATAATGCCTTATCCCCATCAGTTAAATTAGATATAACTGAGGACCACACAGACTTTAAGGGCCCGATTTACTAAATTCTCACGCAACACCGTGCAGCAGTCAAAAATGCTGCTCTGTGCTGCGTGAGGATAGAGCAGGAGAGTGGCATCTCCACAGAGATATGGCTCTCTCCTCCCCTCTCCCTAGCACCGACGCAGAATTTTGCTGCTGAGCACCATGCACACAACTTCACGCCATAGTGCAAGGGTGTGTTCATGAGTCTAGCATAGGTTTTGTACTGGAAGGGTTGCCTTCTAGTACCAAATACTATGGGGTCGATTCCGATTCGGGCCGGAAAAAGCACCGACCGACTCGGATCTGGAAATAATACCGACCGACACGTACCCGTGGCGCACGACACGCCAAGTACGATGCAAGGCGCGAAAAATCCGACCGACACGTACCTAAACCAAGTCGACCGACCGAGCCGCACGGAAAACAGCAATCCGGCCGGAAAAACACGCGAATCCAACCAACCGACACGCACCCGGAACAAATCCGACCGAAACGTACACGCGAACTCCAAACCGCAAAGTACGATGCAAGGCGCGAAAACCACGAGCGAGTCGGACGGAGGACAAGTCGTACGACCGACACGCAAACAAAACCGAGCCGTAGCAACACAAAACACCGCGACCGACGCGTACGCAGCATAGAAAACTGCACAAACACAGCGTGAACGAAACGGAGAACACCGTACAAGACTAATGCAGGGTCCGACTCGGTCACAAGAACGTTTACAACATACACAAACAGCACAAAGGAAAAATCACCCAAAAAAAGGCCAAACAAGCAATTACCAAGCCAATAAATACTGGGGGTGGGGACAGAGAACAAAGACACACCCACAACTCCACCTATATAAAGGACACAAATCACAACCATGAGCCTTTGCAAATGCCATTCCACTGCCAGCACCCAAGAGAAAGCAACCACACACCCACAGCTCATCCCTCACACAAGCCACACACCATCAGCACACCAACAAATACCTACCTCACATACACCCAGCAAAACACACACTCACACACCCTCACCTGCACACCAACACACACATCACTCACCATCACCACCCATCACCATGCCCCCCAAGAAGAATCCCAAGTTCCTAGATAGTGAATTGGAAGTCATGGTAGACGAGATCCTCAGGGTGGAGCCACAGCTGTTTGGCACACTGGTCCAACAGACCCCCATGTCGCAGAAAACCAAGATGTGGGAGAGGATCATCAACAGGGTGAACGCACAATCACCATGTCGGCGCACAAAGACCGACATCCAGAACAGGTGGTATGACGTGCGCAGGAGGGTACGGGACATGCTGAAGAAAGACTACATCAACAGCCAATACACCGGCAGTGGCCCTCCTGCCAAGCCAATATACCTCAGGCCCTGGGAGGAGAAGGTGCGGGCCATCCTTCCGCCAGTGAGCGTATATGGACTAGAGGACATCCCAGAGCCTGGTGAGTACACAACAAATGTACACAATATACTGCCACAAAACACACACATCACTGTCAAGGGAGAGTCAAACCATGCACTCATAGCAATTACACAGCAACCAGAACAGAATCATCCCAAAATGTGTATGTCAGTCAGATAAACACAACACATGCCATCAAAAAGTCACATCCAACTGTGCCAACACATGTACAAACACAACTACAACTACAGCTAGGCAGTGGCACAAATAGAACTAACAAACACATCCAGACATGTAGCCACCACAACAACACCAACACACAGTGAAGACCACTCAAAGGAAGGAATTCTGTGTATGCTGGCCAAGTCAGTGTAGCCAATAGCATCATGGGAGTCGCAGTCACACATATTGCCCCCCCACAACTGTCCCATCAACACCACCATGAACCATGCTCACATCACAGGAAGTGGAGAAGGACTCACAAGATGGCTGACACTGGCTACTGCTGTGGGGAGCACAAGGCCCTGCTGGCAACTGTGCACCAACAAACAGCAGGACACCACTGACTGACATCCTGAGAGACAACTTACACTCCCTGCAATGCAAGCACGTTCCATGGTGGGTTATCTGGCTAGCTGGGTGGGAAGGGTGACTTGCAGCACTGAACATAGTCACAAGCACCTCCCCTCACACACCCCCCAACACAAACTCCACAGAACCCACCTGGTAGAATGCAATGCCCCCATCCTAACACAAGATCCCACAAAGAACCACCACCCTGGGTTATGTTGTGTGAAGCACAGGGACACTCTTGGGACCTCTAGCCAAACAACTGCCAGGACAACACTCCCAGCCATCCTGTCAGCACAGCCAGCCCACCCCACATGGAAGCAGAGTCAAAAGGAAGGAAGCATGGGCATGCTGGGAAGGGGGAGGAGGCAATAGCATGATGGGAGTCGTAGTCACAGCTCTACATCCCCCACCACATGGCCCAGCAAGCTCACACTCACGCATGCACATCCCACAGAGAGTGGAAAGGCCCATCAAAGATGTCTGACACTGTTGCTGTGTCGTGGGGAGCACAAGGGCATGCTGGGTACTGCACACCAACCAACAGCAGGACACCACTGTCAGCCATCTTGCCATTGCTCTCACACCCACACACACTGAACTCCACACAAAAGCAAGTAAGTATGGGAATGCTGGGAAGTGGGGTGGAGGCAATGGCATGATGGGAGTCGTAGTCACAGACATAGCTCACCCCCACAACTGTCCCATCAACACCACCCTGAACCATGCTCACATCACAGGAAGTGGAGAAGGACTCACAAGATGGCTGACACTGGATACTGCTGTGGGGAGCACAAGGCCCTGCCGGCAACTGTGCACCAACAAACAGCAGGACACCACTGAATGACATCCTGAGAGACAACTTACACTCCCT
Source organism: Calotriton arnoldi (assembly GCA_963921515.1). Classification (NCBI taxonomy): domain Eukaryota; kingdom Metazoa; phylum Chordata; class Amphibia; order Caudata; family Salamandridae; genus Calotriton; species Calotriton arnoldi. The sequence continues at coordinate 1,147,172 of CAWUFW010000920.1, read as the reverse complement.
GCAATGCAAGCACGTTCCATGGTGGGATATCTGGCTAGCTGGGTGGGAAGGGGGACTTGCAGCACTGACCATAGTCACATGCACCTCCCCTCACACACCCCCCAACACAAACTCCACAGAACCCACCTGGTAGAATGCAATGCCCCCATCCTAACACAAGATCCCACAAAGAACCACCACCCTGGGTTATGTTGTGTGAAGCACAGGGACACTCTTGGGACTTTTAGCCAAACAACTGCCAGGACAACACTCCCAGCCATCCTGTCAGCACAGCCAGCCCACCCCACAGGGAAGCAGAGTCAAAAGGAAGGAAGCATGGGCATGCTGGGAAGGGGGTGGAGGCAATAGCATGATGGGAGTCGTAGTCACTGATATTGGTCACCCCCACAACTGTCCCATCAACACCACCCTGAACCATGCTCACATCACAGGAAGTGGAGAAGGACTCACAAGATGGCTGACACTGGCTACTGCTGTGGGGAGCACAAGGCCCTGCTGGCAACTGTGCACCAACAAACAGCAGGACACCACTGACTGACATCCTGAGAGACAACTTACACTCCCTGCAACGCAAGCACGTTCCATGGTGGGATAACTGACTGGCTGGGTGGGTGGGAAGGAGGGCCGGCTATCAACCAAACACAACCAATGCAGACCATGTTCACACCCCAGAAAATACATAGAAATGCCCAAATAATGCAGGACAATGTGCCACACCAATATCAACCCCTGACTGTGACGACTTAGGACAATGCAATGTACAGGCCCGCACCCAGAGGCACAGTCACAACTGTCATGTGTGTCAACCATTGATGCCTGCAGAAACATAACATACATTGTTTGTGTCTCCCAAAAACAGGTGATGATGGGGACACAGCAGCAGACGCTGAGGAGTCCCAGTCCCAGGCTCAAGAGGATGCCGAGCTCACTGGCGTCGTACAGCCTCTGTCCTCCTCGGACGATGAAGAACAACCTGGCACATCCGGTGCAAGTCAACATGCAGCACCAGCAGGACCACCAGCTGCAGCACCAGCAGGACCACCAGCTGCACCCCCTGCACCCACCCCTCCAACGACTGTCACCACGAATACCATCCCTGCCGACATGGACAGAACAAGGAGCAACACCAGCACAGGGACCCTGGACCAACCTGGGGCCAATGGACACCACCACCACCACCAACCCCCAAGGTGGACCAGGGTTATCTGTGCGTGCCACTGCACACACTGCACATGTCAGCAGGGGTGGTGGGAGGGGTGGGAGACAGAGGTCGCTGCTTGCAGACGTTGCTGGTGTGCATGACGACTCACAACTGGTACGCATAGCTGATGCGTACCAGTCCAGCACCGGAGACCTCAGCCAGGTAGTGGGGCTCCTCAGAGACATGAAACAGCAGCAGGCTGCCCATCATGCCCGCTTGGACTCCCACATGTCCCACGTGGAGTCACACATGTCCCGTGTGGACTCACACATGTCCCGCGTGGAGTCCAAGTGGGATGCACTGCATGAGATGACGGCGGTGCACAGGGACATTTTACAATGCCTCCGCCAGATGAACAGCAACCAGTCCACACCTCCCTGTGTGCCAACAACATCTGGTGCCGGACAAACTGCAACTGCCACAGGGAGGGAGGAGGACTCTGGCGGAGAGTCCCCTGCACCGCAGCAGCCTGTACTTGAGGGCCCCCCCAAGAAGAGGGGTCGTCCGAGGAGGGAAAAGTGAGAGGCCGATGGCCAAGCGCAACTCCCAGGAAGCCTGAACCTGTTCTGGATGTTCGCCTTTGTGCACAGACTGTTCACCCTGTTGACGGCAACACTACTCCCACACATTGCATGGGGAGTACAAGTTGGACCAATGTGTCAGACAACTGTGGCCCCGATACTGGGGATCCTGTCTACCAGGACTTTCAATTCACCTAGGAACTTGGGATTGCAAGATTTATGTACAGCACTACCCATCCTATGCACTATTAACACAAATGTATCACAATAAACACACTAATACACCATACTTGCCTCTGTCGTGATTCCAACGTGGGTGCTGTTATGGGGATGATGAACTGCAAAATTACACTGTGTATGCGAACTGCAACAGCAAGGACAACACAGGCATGTGAGTACAGGCAACGTGACACACATGAGGGAGACACACCACCAGGGCTACACAACACATACACACCTAGGCCATCTGACTCATTGCCTACACTGATGTTGCCAGGGAAGACGGTGCAATGCACAGACACCACACCCATTCCCAGTTGTAGTCAAGTAGCCCACAGGTGCAGTAAGCAAATGGCAGTCAAATGTGTGACCACAGACAACGCACATCACAAAGTGAAGCACAGGTTTATTACACAGTTGCAACATGCCGTAACCACTACAGATGCAAGGTAATCCCACCTGGCAGCGGGCACACAGTCAACAACTGTAGACGGAAGGAAGTCCATGGGTGTGGCGCACATCACCTGTAGGGACACAACAGCTACCAGCCTGGATGTGCAATCACGTCGTCGGTGGACACAGTTGACCAAACGAATCTGAAAGTACCCTGTGAAGGACAGAAATGACACACAGTCAAAAGCAATGGAGTACAGGACAGAACAGCAAAACTCATGCACAATACATGTTACAAGATACCCACCCAGAACCAAGTTAGCATGTCAACACTGTTGGGGAGTACAGCCCACCTGTCACCACACATCGCAACACACATCCAGTCAAGTAGCCCATGGACACACTCCAACAGCACCAGAGCACCACCCACACATCATGCCAACTCACATCATTGACATGACACCTCAGGATACTCACATTCAGCTAAAGAAGTTGGTGATGAGCTGTGTGCGGACATCACCATCATCATCATCATCATCATCGTCACTGGCATCGTGGTCCAGGCCAGGATCCTCCACAGGTGGCGGATGTTGGTCATTGTCATCCTGGATGAGAGGCAACTCCTTCCGCACTGCCAGGTTGTGGAGCATGCAGCAGACGATGATAATCTTGCACACTTTCGCAGGGGCATATGGGAGGGACCCTCCGGTCTTGTCCAGGCAGCGGAAGCGGCTCTTCAGGAGACCAAAGGTCCGCTCAATCACTCTCCTGGTCCGACCATGTGCCTCATTGTAGCGCATCTGGGCTGGTGTCACAGGGTTCCTGAGGGGTGTCAGCAACCACGGCATGTTGGGGTATCCCGAGTCACCTACGGACAGACAAGTGCACATTAGCTGACTTGGAAAAGTGGGCGGAATACTACAGATCAGATCACACACAATGGCACAAAGTCAGTACACACCGACAAGCCAGGCACGCTGGTTCTGCATCTGTGCCATCATCCTGGGGATGCGACTACTCCTCATCACAAAGGCATTGTGTGCTGAACCAGGGAAACGGGCACACACGTGTGTGATGGTCATGTCTGCAAGACACACCACCAGTGCATTGACCGAGTGGTAGTGCTTGCGGTTCCTGTAGGCCTGCTCCTGGGCCTGTGGTGGTACCAAAGCCACATGTGTCCCATCAATGGAGCCAATGACATGCGGCATCCTCCCCAGGGCATAAAAGTCACTCTTCACGTCAGTGAGTCGTCGCAGTCTAGGGAAATAGATGTACCGGTTCAGGAAGAGCAACATTGCCGCCAAAACATCGCGGAGCACACGGCTCAACATGGTCTGTGACATCCCACCAGCAGTCGCCACAGTATGTTGGAAGGTACCAGTGGCAAAGAAGTGTAGGGCTGCCATCACCTTCACCTTGGGGGTCAGCGCTGTAGGATACGGCCGGCCAGGCTGCAAATGTGGGGACAACTGCACTGCCAAATCCTCAATCAGCTGCCTGGTGAAGCGGTACCGTCGGATGCTGTCCCGTTCCACCATCGTTGCCAGGTCTGGGAATGGTCGATGGACAGCAGGAGCCCTGCAGTGCAGAGGAGAAGTAAGCAAGATTGTCAGTCACCCAACATATGCGGCATTGAACACACTCAAGATCCCAACATACATCATTATGAGGCACAACTACATGAAGTGTGCAGTACCGGAAGGACATGTATGGTACATACATGGCCAACATCTGTCAACACGGTCCAACAGGTGGCATCAATTAGTCCCAGGTTGGCCCATTGGATATCATGAGGCCGTGTCACAGTTCCCATCTCCTGCTGCCGTGTCACAATAACCCCCACAGTGACATGTGAGGACAGATGTGCCCCAGGCACCACAGCTCAATGACAGGTACATTCCCAGGGACCCTGTAATGCCACATGGACACTGGCATTACATGGAGTATCATGTATACACCACAGCAAAACAACCATGACCCCCACAGGTAGTGGCCCCACTTGCCACGGCAGGACAGACATGGACGTCTGTGACACACACACGCACAACATCAGAGTCCATGCACACACAACGTGGATGTGGAGACTGTCTCCCATTGTGCACATGAAATCAGAGACATTGTAAACACTACATGCACAAAGACTGTGGAGGACCATCACTATTGTGCCACTGGGACACCCTGGCTCAAACATACCGTCCCACATGGGACTCACGGGGTATGTGACATGACATACACATACACCACCGTGAAATGTGACCATGGCACATGCACAGATATGAACAGTTGCACATCACAGTGGTCATGTACACGTAACACCCAGGATCCTGTCCCCATGAACACGTGCACAGCCTGGGGGTGGCTGCCCACAGGTGACACCCACAGGACAACATGTACACCAACATACACACAATAGGAAATGCAGCCTTACATGCCTTATGATTAAGTTTGGACAGGCTGTCGTGATGTAGGTGTGCCCCTCACTCCCTGGGAGCTATCTGTGGCTGGCATATGTCCATCTGAGACAGGCATGCTGACATATGCCAGTCACATGTACAGTGATGCGTTGTACTGCAATGGACCGATCGGTGCCTCCGGCCGGCCCATTGCATTCAATGTGTGCGGGTACGCGTTGTACCCCTGTGCGCGTTGAACTGCAATGGACCGATGGGTGCCTCCGGCCGGCCCATTGCATTCAATGTGTGTGGGTACGCGTTGTACCCCTGTGCGCGTTGTTCTGCAATGGACCGATCGGTGCCTCCGGCCGGCCCATTGCATTCAATGTGTGCGGGTACGCGTTGTACCCCTGTGCGCGTTGAACTGCAATGGACCGATCGGTGCCTCCGGCCGGCCCATTGCATTCAATGTGTGCGGGTACGCGTTGTACCCCTGTGCGCGTTGTACCGCAATGGACCGATCGGTGCGCACCCATTGACAATGGGCTTGCCTGGCAACGGACGCGTTTTCGAATTTCGAACGAGTCGGTTGCTGTAAATTCAGTTGGTCACCCACAACAATGTTGCAAAATCATGTATGTCATGAAGTTGAAGATTTGAAGGATGCTGTGGGCGTGTTTTGGTGCTGCTATTCCATGGATTGGCCAGATTCAGAAGATGCAAACGACTTGGACCTATCACTTTGGACACAAGGGACAGTATCTGCCTCTCTAGCACATATATATTGCTGGCTGTTCCCCTGAGAGCTCACTTGCCTGCACTACATGCTCCAGGACGACATCTGCCACTGCACTGCTGCTGTCTCTGCCCCTCTGGACCCTGCAATGGCACGTACTGTGGAGAGAGCCCCAGCCTTCAGCCTTGAAGAGAACCAGGCCCTGCTGGACAGCCTACTTCCACAGTACAGCAAGCTGTATGGGACACCAGGGGAGCAGGTGAGTGTTCTGTGCACTGCCTTTCTGAATGTGCATTTTGTCTGACTAGCAAGGCTGAGAGTCTGCACGCCACTGGCTAGCAGGCTCACTGAGTAGTTGTCACCCCCCATAGTGTGTAGTGACTTGCACTGGACAGGTATAGTGCAGTGACAGTGCATTTGAACATGGTTTTACTTCCCATGCAATGATACCATGTAGTGACGTCTGGCAAACTGTCCATGGTCAGCTTTGCACTGCCTGTGTACATCATGTGCCCCTGTGATTGAGACATGTATATACAACTGTGTCATGCACGGATATGTTGCATGTGTGGTAATGGCCTTTTCACTTTGTCATCCTGACAGGTTAATGCCCATCGGAAGCAGGAAATCTGGAAGGACATCGTCCGGGCTGTCCGGTCCGTGGGGGTCTACAAGCGCCGGATCCGCAACTGCCAGAAGAGGTGGCAGGACCTTCGGGGCTGGACCCGGAGGATTGCACGGGTCCAGCTGAAGCTGTCGCCTCCTCGCAGGAGGGCCGGAACACGGACCCTGACCCCCACATGCTCCAGATCCTGGCGGTGGTGTTTCCAGACCTGGATGGGCAGCTGAAGGCCAGACAGCAGCAAGGAGGGTGAGTCAAAGACTGCACTGTGAACTCTGTATTACATGCTTTGTGCCCTCCTCTGGCCTGGTTCAACTGCCACAGTGCAGCAGTCATGTTGTCCAGGAGCCATGTCCCTCTATTGTGCACTGCCCACTGCTCATCTGATACCCAGGTGTGGCCCTTACATTCAGGGAATTGTGTCACTTGGGACTGTGTCCTTGCAGTTTGCTTCACTAAAGGTGGGGGACAGCATCTGTTTCCCTAACTCTGTTGTGGGCATCATGGGTGGGTCCATTGTTCACACAACGCCTGGGTTTGGACATGTGATCTGCGTGTTGATTTGATATGCGGTCCACTTGCTGAGCTGAGCCACCACATGTGCCTGGGGTATGTGGCACACGCCCATGCAGCGGGTGGGAACAATGTTTGGGCCCCAGGAGTGTGCAGATTACGTGTGTCACACATACATAGCCAGCTATCCACTGTCCAGGGCACATCCCTCATTCATGTGGAGCAGGATAGTCATGCCTACTCCAGGCCATGCAATGCACTCTGTACTCCCACTCCCGTGTATCAGCTGACACATTGTGCACAGTGATTTGACCCCTCAGGTGTCTGCCTCTGTGTCAGTGTGCTGTGGATTAGTTGCCAGGACTGCTGGGGTGTTTCTTGGTAGGGGCTCAGCATGCCCCTGGAGATGTGACCATAGGAGACGATACTTGTGTGTCACATAGGTGTTTGATCAGCTGCCCGTGCAGACTGGGGTATGCGAATGTGAAGTTCAGGCAGCTGTTCCCCATTCACAGCAAATTGTGAGGGGCTCAGGTTCAGAGGGTAGTGTCACAGGTCTCCCATATGTCCAATAGGTGTGACCTGGACAGATGAGGGTTAAGATGATGTGTTGTGTGGGGGATGTACATGTGCACTTGTGCAGCTCCAGGACTTGCATTCCCCATGACCTACTATTGTGACACAGTGCATAGTGTTGTTGTCTGGCTGCCAAGTCATACATCACTGAGACAGTGATGTATGACTTAGCAGTCATGCCTCTGCCATGGCATGTGTCAACTTATTGGTGGTCCTGCAGGGGAGTGACATGTGCTACATGCACACCATTGTGGCGCTGGCTATCAGGACATGGGTGCATCATGGTGTCTGTCGCTGGTATGCATCACATGCATTTCCTATTTGACTCTGGGCATCCCTTTCATCCGGAAACCTGTACTGACTCAGTGGCAAGAGCTGTGATGTGTGCATGTCCACATGCCACACCGTGTCCTCTGCACTGTCCAACTACTGTGTACTTGGTGCATGTGTCCACACTGGGGTGTTGCAATCCAACAGACACCAGACAGATGGGTGCAAGGCCATGTGGGATGTGAGTGCCATGCTTGGCATCAGACTGACAATTGGCTTCTCCTGTTCAGTTAGGGCACTTTTAGCAATGTACAACTAATGATGCCAGGGCTTGCTCTGTAATGTGCTGTGCTCACAGTGGTTTGTGCGTTTGGTGCAGGTGACTGATGTCTGTCTGTTTCCCCATTGTTTGCAGATACATCCACGGCCACGGAAGGGGACAGCTCCACGGGCCAGGAGGAGCCAGAGAGCCAGACTGGGTCAGCAGCCGAGGAGTGGTCGGAGGGACCCAGTGGCACGGAGGGCGAGGGGAGCCACACCGAGGAGTCCTCAGCACCATCCACCTCAGGTGAGGACCAGAGCAACTCGGAGGATGACTCCCTTGTGGAGGCGGGTGTCAGCAGCCACCACACCCCAGCTAGTGTTGCTGTCCCCGCCACCACCAGCACCACCACCGCCCTCCCATCGGCTCCCATTCCCCAGGTCCGTGGAGGCTCCCATGTTCGGGAGCGTGTCTCCTTTGGCCCAGGCACCGCACCCCCTGCCCCTGTGTCCCCTGCTGCCCTGAGTGAGGAGTCTGTGTACCTCCTTCGCCAGCTCCATGTAGGGCAGACAGCCATGCTGAGTGTCCTCCATGCGCACACCGCACTGTTGACTCAGCTGGTGTCGTTCATGGAGGGCATCTCATCGGGCATGTCTGACCTACAGAGGGGCAACAGGTCCATGGACTCCTCCCTGATGGCAGCAGTGTCCCTCCTCAGACAGTCCCTCACCCCTCCTGCCTCTGCTCCATCCACACTCCCCAGCACCTTACCCGTCCCAAGCACACACACACCGGCACAGGCACACACCAGCACACACACGTCCAGCACACAGACACACACGCCACAAACTAAACGCACACGCACGCACAGTCAGGGGACTGAAACCAGACTCACAGGGGATGGGGCCCTGGTACACACACACGCATCCACGGGCACTGCGCAGTCCTCAGTTGCCTCTCCCTCCAAAGCACCCTCCCTTGCCTCACCTGCAACCCCAAAGACCCAGCGCCTCTTCCTCAGTGACCTCGGCCTCTTCCCCTCCGATCCAGCTGCCCCAGCATCCAGGGGGAAGAGGAAGCCCCCCACACGGAGCAGAGTGCCCCTCGCCCCCGGACACCCTCCCCCAGGCGCAGACAGACTGAGGCCCCCACCCGCAAGTCCCCCCGGAGTGCTAAGAGCAAGACCCCGCCGCCACCCTGCAGCTCAAGCACCAGGTCTCCTTCCTCCATCCCTCAGGCCCCCACTCCACAGGTGCCCCCACCACACCCTGCCCCAGGTTCCCCCACCCACAGATATACCAACCCCAAGAGGCTCCGGCCTTCTCCCCCTGCCACTTGCTCTCCCGGAACAACACCCCCGCTGCGCTTGTCTGTGCCACTGATGTGGTGAGGGTGTCCTCCCCCTCTGTCCAGCCCACCTTGCCTGTTCCCCATTCTCCTCCCCTGGTGGTAGGCACTGCAGTGGAGTCCACTACCACCCTGTCTGACTTGGGCACTGCAGTGGCGGACCTGTCCACTCCATCTGCAGGGTCCACTGCAGTCGTGCCGGCACCCACAACATCTGAGCCATGCCCCCAGTTGTGCCGGCACACACCATGTCAGACACCTCCACTGCAGTTGTCAGTGGCTCTCCAGCACCCACCACCCCTTCCCTGCTTCCTCCTGGTGAGCCCTGATCCTGTCCCTGCGGTGCCTGGCCTACCCCCCGGTTGCCCCTCCTAGTGGATTGTCCCTGGTTTTGTGCAGGCATGTGTAGGGTGGCATCTGCCACTGTCACCCACTTGTGACTTTGTTGATGGACTGGCCATTGGCCTTTGTTTATGTTCTACCGGACTTCTACTTTTAATGCCACATATGCTGAATAAAGCAACTTTCTGTTCTCTAGTGCTTTTGCTTCTGATGTACATGATGTTGATGATGCTAACCATGCCCTTGCTGCAGTGATGGTGATATTTGGTCTCATGATAATGAAGTGTTACTGTGCAGGAACCCATGTGGTCCAGGGGGAATGTGTCCTATCCTGTGGTGTATCCATGTCATCCATAGCAGCATCTGAGGGTGTCATGTGTTCAGTATTTGGCAATGGGATTTCCTACTTAGATTGGCAATTTCACATCTGTGGCTTCCACCCCTGCACATCTGTTGTGCCTGCCATTGTTCTATTCGTCTACTTCCCTGACCGTGTGGCCATCTCCACTGGACATGCAGGTTTGGGCATCAATGGGGAAGGACTCATCTGTGTTGTCAGTGCAACATTGCTATACAAGTGTGTTGGATCTGTGCTGATGATTCCGTTGGCACTTCCATGACCAGGCTGATGTGACGGGAGCCCTCATTTGGTGCTAATTGTTGATTGTGTGACCAAGTGCTCAGCTGACATGGTGGGGCCCTACTGAGGCAACATATGGCACAGCTTTCCTCACACAGGAGTGGAGTCCCCTCATGGCAGTGTGTACTCCTGTGACATTGCCTGCGCCCAAGGTGTGTGTTGTATGTGCATGTCTGTGTGTTCACTTCCGTTTAGCTGTGCATGCTGTGATCCCTAGTGTTGTACCTGTTTGTGATGCTAGCTGAGTTGAGCTATGTTCCCCCAAAGTCTTCTCCCTGGGTTCTCTGTGATGTGGGTGCATGGCACATTACTGGTCATCAGGGTGTCACCCATAGGTGTGCTTGCTGTCAGGGCTGAGTTTGTGTGCAGACGCAGCTGGGTCACAGTCAGGTTTCCCCTTGGCACTTGTTGTTTGCCCCTGTCATGTGATTTCCAGTTTGTGTTATCTTTCAGTGATTGTGACACGTTGTGTGTGTGACTGCTGGCACTCCTCAGGGTCCGGGCTGCAATGTTGGTTGTTGTCTATGTGTGTTCTTTGTGGGTGACCTTGGCTTCTTCATTGGTGTGTGACTGTGGCTGTGATCCCATTGGTTGGTGTGGTATTGCCATCATGTCCATGTACGGCGTAGTGTGCAGTGTGTCAGACATTCAGGAGTCTTGTTGAGTGTCCATGTGTGATGTGTTTCTGCACCTTGGTTCCCACCCACCACCCTGGAATAGTCATGGGTGCATGTGCAATGTCACCAGTGCATGTGTGCTTCACTGCTGCACATTGTTGGAGGTCGAGGGGTGTGGTGTTGAGTGTGTGCAGATGAGAGTTGTTGCCCGGCTAGGCCCCTGCCTCCATGTTGGCCTTGGCTCACTGGCCATGCTGTTTGATTTGTGCTTGTGTAGGTGTGATGGTAGTTAGTTGCTCAGTACACATGACTGTGGTTCACAGTGTGAACCACATTTAGCTTTGTCATCACAGTGGGATTGTAATGCAGCCCAGGGTCACCACATTGTGGGGGCCCTGGGGGTGGTGCTGTGGTGTGTCTGTGTCTTGCTGTGTCAGTTGCTGTCCCTACGTGCCTGTGTGACATGTGTGATTTGTGCTCCCTCTCATCTGACAATGCCTGCTTGCCCACATAGGGAATTTGGATCCATGAGTTACCTTTGTGTGGCACTGTATGCACATCTGTATGATTGGTATTCATGTCTCCTCATGTGTTGTGTGGTTGCCTGGGGACACTGGCACCCCCACCCTCACCTGTTGTGTATGATGTGCAGGGTGGGTCTGCCTGTTTGTGTTTGTGCATCTGCACCACTGCATTGGCATATCTTGGGTGTGCCATTGGCTGTATGTAGTTTGGTGGGTTTCCCCTGCTGTCCCTGGGACTCCTAGGTCATCGGTCAGCACAATGATCATGGTTTGTGTGTCCCATTGCTGCCATGGTATGGTATCTGTTCACCTCACATCTGCAGTCTCCACAGGGTATCTGCATGTGTGTGCCCATTGGTGCAAATATGTGGGTCAGCATTCGGATGGTCACTTCTGTCATTGTGTCATTGATCATTGTTGACGGTGTCAGCCCCCATGGGTATTGTTTGTCTGCACATGGCCAAAGTTATGTCTTATTTGCACTGCAGGATTTGGCTCCCCCAATTTATGTTGCAATGGGACACATACACTACTTTGCCACTGATGTGTTTGTTGTTCTGTGACCAGGAATCATCCATGCAGTTTGGCAGTTGCACCTCTTACTTTGTCAACACTTACCTTTTGGTCACTGTGATGATGGGGGTTTGGACCCCATTGCCACAATGTTCAAAATGTGCTTCAGCTATGGACCCCACACTTACCTTTTGGTCACTGTGATGATGGGGGTTTGGACCCCATTGCCACAATGTTCAAAATGTGCTGCAGCTATGGACCCCACACTTACCTTTTGGTCACTGTGATGATGGGGGTTTGGACCCCATTGCCACAATGTTCAAAATGTGCTGCAGCTATGGACCCCACACTTACCTTTTGGTCACTGTGATGATGGGGGTTTGGACCCCATTGCCACAATGTTCAAAATGTGCTGCAGCTATGGACCCCACACTTACCTTTTGGTCACTGTGATGATGGGGGTTTGGACCCCATTGCCACAATGTTCAAAATGTGCTTCAGCTATGGACCCCACACTTACCTTTTGGTCACTGTGATGATGGGGGTTTGGACCCCATTGCCACAATGTTCAAAATGTGCTGCAGCTATGGACCCCACACTTACCTTTTGGTCACTGTGATGATGGGGGTTTGGACCCCATTGCCACAATGTTCAAAATGTGCTGCAGCTATGGACCCCACACTTACATTTTGGTCACTGTGATGATGGGGGTTTGGACCCCATTGCCACAATGTTCAAAATGTGCTTCAGCTATGGACCCCACACTTACATTTTGGTCACTGTGATGATGGGGGTTTGGACCACATTGCCACAATGGTTATGGCCTGCTTGCATTGTGGGTGCCACACACATATTTGTGTGGCACATGTGCTAGGGGGTCACATTGTATGTTCAAAGTCATGTTCGGTGTTGTAGGCATTTGACACAGTCTACACATGCTTGTCATGGTGTTGGGGGGATGTCTTCTTCTTGCATTCCCTAGGTTGTGGTGTGCTGGTTGTGTCATGCATTGCCCATCCTATGAGTGGGGGTGGTAGTGGTGGTAGGCATCCTGCCCCCCCTGGCTAAGGGTGGTAGTAGGTATCCAGCCCACCCTGGGTGAGGGTGGTAGTAGTGGTAGGCATCCAGCCCCCCCTGGCTAAGGGTGGTAGTGGTGGTAGGCATCCTGCCCCCCCTGGCTAAGGGTGGTGGTAGGCATCCAGCCCCCCCGGGTGAGGGTGGTAGTAGTGGTAGGCATCCTGCCCCCCTGGGTGAGGGTGGTAGTGGTGGTAGGCATCCTGCCCCCTGGCTAAGGGTGGTAGTAGTGGTAGGCATCCTGCCCCCCTGGGTGAGGGTGGTAGTAGTGGTAGGCATCCAGCCCACCCTGGCTAAGGGTGGTGGTAGGCATCCTGCCCCCCTGGGTGAGGGTGGTAGTAGTGGTAGGCATCCAGCCCCCCCTGGCTAAGGGTGGTGGTAGGCATCCAGCCCCCCCTGGGTGAGGGTGGTAGTAGTGGTAGGCACCCAACCCCCCCTGGCTAAGGGTGGTAGTGGTGGTAGGCATCCTGCCCCCCCTGGCTAAGGGTGGTGGTAGGCATCCAGCCCCCCCTGGGTGAGGGTGGTAGTAGTGGTAGGCATCCAGCCGCCAATGGGTGAGGGTGGTAGTAGTGGTAGGCATCCTGCCCCCCTGGGTGAGGGTGGTAGTAGTGGTAGGCATCCAGCCCCCCTGGGTGAGGATGGTAGTAGTGGTAGGCATCCAGCCCCCCTGGGTGAGGGTGGTAGTAGTGGTAGGCATCCTGCCCCCCTGGGTGAGGGTGGTAGTAGTGGTAGGCATCCAGCCCCCTGGGTGAGGGTGGTAGTAGTGGTAGGCATCCTGCCCCCTGGGTGAGGGTGGTAGTAGTGGTAGGCATCCAGCCCCCCTGGGTGAGGGTGGTAGTAGTGGTAGGCATCCTGCCCCCCTGGGTGAGGGTGGTAGTAGTGGTAGGCATCCAGCCCCCCTGGGTGAGGGTGGTAGTAGTGGTAGGCATCCTGCCCCCCTGGGTGAGGGTGGTAGTAGTGGTAGGCATCCAGCCCCCTGGGTGAGGGTGGTAGTAGTGGTAGGCATCCTGCCCCCCTGGCTAAGGGTGGTAGTAGTGGTAGGCATCCTGCCCCCCTGGGTGAGGGTGGTAGTAGTGGTAGGCATCCAGCCCACCCTGGGTGAGGGTGGTAGTAGTGGTAGGCATCCTGCCCCCCTGGGTGAGGGTGGTAGTAGTGGTAGGCATCCTGCCCCCTGGCTAAGGGTGGTAGTGGTGGTAGGCATCCTGCCCCCCTGGCTAAGGGTGGTGGTAGGCATCCAGCCCCCCTGGGTGAGGGTGGTAGTAGTGGTAGGCATCCTGCCCCCTGGGTGAGGGTGGTAGTGGTGGTAGGCATCCTGCCCCCTGGCTAAGGGTGGTAGTAGTGGTAGGCATCCTGCCCCCTGGGTGAGGGTGGTAGTAGTGGTAGGCATCCAGCCCACCCTGGCTAAGGGTGGTGGTAGGCATCCTGCCCCCCTGGGTGAGGGTGGTAGTAGTGGTAGGCATCCAGCCCCCTGGCTAAGGGTGGTGGTAGGCATCTAGCCCCCCCTGGGTGAGGGTGGTAGTAGTGGTAGGCATCCAACCCCCCCTGGCTAAGGGTGGTAGTGGTGGTAGGCATCCTGCCCCCCCTGGCTAAGGGTGGTGGTAGGCATCCAGCCCCCCCTGGGTGAGGGTGGTGGTGCGCATTCAGGCCCCTGTGTGCATATGTGGCATTGGTGATGGGCATCCCGCCCCTATGGTGCTGCTGTTGCTGGTGTAAGTATATTCTGCATCCCTCTGTGTGTGTGTGATGTGTCGTGTACGTGTTGTATGTGTTTCGTGGTTGGTGTCTGGCTTACCTTCTGCGCCGTACGCGTCCGTGCCTGTTCCGGTAGTAAATGTAGAATATTGGTATGATCGGGACGAAGGGATTCATGGTTGGTTCGTGTCGTTCGTCCTTCTCGTTGCTTCGCGTCGTCCTCGTCGCTTCGCCTCGTCCTCGTCGCTTCGCGTCGTCCTCGTCGCTGCCGTGTTCGTCTCGGAGCCGTGGATCGTGTTGTGGCGCGAATCGGAGCTTATGTGCGCCTCTCCCGGATGCTTTGACGTGCCGTGCGTAGCGACGGGTTCGGCGCGTACGGAAGCGCATCGTACTTGTCCGGCCGGACGGGGCTGCATTTTTCCTTCCGTGCGACTCGATTCGGCGTTTCCGGATTCGCCTCGGTCGGGGAACAGGACCTGGTTTGGGTGAGTACGGCTCGGCCGGATTCTTTGCTGTTGTGCGCATCGTACTTACTCGTTCGGTGTGCTGTACGGATCGGTCGGGAAACAGGCTTTCGCATGGCTTTTTTCCCGACCGAATGGTGTTGGGTACGCCTCCGACCGAGATCGGAATCGGCCCCTATGCCTAGACAATTTTAAAAACTTTTCCTACTTTGGGGCCGATTCCGATTCGGGCCGGAAATCTCTCCGACCGAGCCGGACCCGGAGAGATTTCCGACCGAATCGGACCCGTGCAGCCCGACCGAACGAGTACGATGCGTCCGTATGCTATCGGACTCGAGTCGGTCGGACTCCCATTGAAGTCAATGGGAGCCGGTCGTACAACGCGTACGTGGGCTCCCATTGCCTCAATGGGTGCGAGGCGAACAAGGGCGCCCCCTACAGCGGCGAAGCGACTCGCGCCATACACGCACAGGTAGGGGGGACCCATGGGTCCCCCAATGTGTGCGACACGCGCGGCTACGCGTACAGGGGGGTCCGACACGGACCCCCGAAATACGGCTCAGACTGCTCTTTTGAGCCGGGCGGCGCGTGTCGGTCGGACTGCTCGCGGCGCGCATCGTACTTACCCGGCCGGGGAACGTCTCCATTGCGGTGCGAGTCGTGTCCGTGCGAGTCGGTCGGTGCGGTTAGACCCGGGAACGAGTCGGTCGGAGCGGTTGGGACGCCCGAACGAGTCGGTCGGCGATTTCGCATCGTACTCGCTCGTCCGGACGCGCGTACGAATCGGTCGGGAAATAGGGCTCCGAATCGGATCCGGTTATGCCGAATCCGATTCGGAGCGCTACCGGCCGAGATCGGAATCGGCCCCTTTGTGTATGTGTTGCACAGTGCAGCATACATGCAAAGTCGGAAAAGAAAGGAGAAATGAGAATAATTTCTCCTTTTAACGTCTACTATCACGTGGCATTACATTTTGATGCAAAACCCAGTCTCAAATTTTTTGGTATATAGCGTTTTGCGTCAAAAAGCATTGAACGTCTGTTTTCCACCCATGTAACATCCCCTCGATGCTAACAAGTTTTGCGCTGGAAAGTAAAGAACAAAAAAAAGTATTTTGTGATGGTTTGCATCACATTTGTGAGGCAAACAGTGCAAAATGTTTATAAATCTGACCCAAACTTTTTTGATGTTCCTTCACAATGAACACCACCATTTTTGTTATACCGGAGTGTTGAAAGGCGTGTTATTCATTTAGGAGGGTGGGCACCCCAGAAGACATAATAAATTAACTCTGATTACTTCACAACACAGTTTTAAATGAATATCTGCTCAACCACTGGTAACATTGGCAGAAGCAGCAGACAATTCCTCAGAGGAAAGCATTTTATGTTCAAGCAATAGCAAACAATTTTAAAGTCATGAAAACAACACAATTCCATTTCCAAATCAATTTAGCAAAATCTAAATTGTAATGAGCAACCAAAGACACAAAAATCATCAAAATTGGATAAGGGGAGCCAGAGATTCAGATTTGTAAATTTTTTAGGCAAAAAGTGCATCAAGCACACAAGTGTCAACCAGAATATACAGTTTGAAGTTCAGAGGGGCCTAGGTGTGATATTAGGCTGATCACATAGGAGCAGAGTTCCCAGCTCTTCTCCTTGGCAGAGGTTCCTCTTGAGTCCAAAAGTATTCTGAAGGTCTGGACCCCAATATTTATACTTCATCTTTGTTCTCCTGTGGCAGAAAGGCTCTGTGCTCAGTCCAAACCAGTTCGGTCCTCTCTGGTCCACCTTCCTGGCAGGAGGTGGAGACAGCATTGTGTAGGGCAGACCAGACCTATTCAGGTGCAAGGAAATCTCCTCACCCCACTCTAAATGCAGCCCAGGCCTTTTCAGCCCAGCCCTGACTCATCCAGAAAAGACAGGACACACCTCAATCCCCCCAGTGGCTGTCTGAAGAGATAGCACATCCCCAGCCCCTGTCACTCCAAAGCTAGATAGTCTATCCACAAACCAGCAGAGGCATTCAGGATGGAACGCAAATACCATTACAACGCATGTTTTAACAACGCAAACCATTACATTAGACAACAGGATGTGGGAGCACACCGCTGACCTCTCAGACAAGGTTCGCCCCTGGCATTCTGGTAAATGCAGTCTCTTGTAGCTCGCTCCGATATTTTCGAGTGTTTCGCCAAGGTTGGCGCAGATAGTGCTGATCTCTAGACACGTGTTTCTGGTTTATTAACCGTCATCAGTAGAGAATACAGTCTTGTATTTTGGGGTTTGCTGAGTAGGCTGCCAAACATTATATCAGGTCCGGTACCTCTCACTGGCGCGCAGGTGCTTCATCCACGAGCTCGTCAGCTCAATGACTCACAGGAGTACTTTAAATAGATAACAGGATGTGGGAGCACACCGCTGACCTCTCAGACAAGGTTCGCCCCTGGCATTCTGGTAAATGCAGTCTCTTGTAGCTCGCTCCGATATTTTCGAGTGTTTCGCCAAGGTTGGCGCAGATAGTGCTGATCTCTAGACACGTGTTTCTGGTTTATTAACCATCATCAGTAGAGAATACAGTCTTGTATTTTGGGGTTTGCTGAGTAGGCTTCCAAACATTATATCAGGTCCGGTACCTCTCACTGGCGCGCAGGTGCTTCATCCACGAGCTCGTCAGCTCAATGACTCACAGGAGTACTTTAAATAGACAACAGGATGTGGGAGCACACCGCTGACCTCTCAGACAAGGTTCACCCCTGGCATTCTGGTAAATGCAGTCTCTTGTAGCTCGCTCCGATATTTTCGAGTGTTTCGCACATCCCCAGCCCCTGTCACTCCAAAGCTAGACAGTCTATCCACAAACCAGCAGAGGCACTCAGGATGGAATGCAAATACCATTACAACGCATGTTTTAACAACGCAAACCATTACAATGCATGTTCATTGAGATATATTAAAACTTCCATTACAATGCATTCCATTACAATGCATACTAATACAACGCATACCATTAGAACGCATAATATGTTTTCATTGTTTATTACTAAAATTTCAGTTAGTTAATTTTTTTGCATCCATCCCCTGAGACGGGATGCAAGGGAAATAGGGGTTTTGGGTGGGGGAGATTATTAATACCCAGGTATTAATTTTAATACTCTGGTATATTTATTGTACCTATCCATTAAAATATCTGGGTATTAATAATAAAATCTAAAAATATGTTTTAAAAAATGTCGAAAATTACACATATATTAGCAGCATTTTTTATAAAATAGACACTAATGTCGGTGTCGAAAAGAGATTATACATACAATCAATTGGAACCACATAAAACGGCAGTCCTTCAACTATTTTTATTACAGCCCCTGACCCAGCATCAACTCAAAATGGCTGACATTCCGTGAAGGAACGTATAAACGAACATTTTCACACAAGACAAAATAATTATACATTCTGTCAGGGTGTAAATCACGCAAAAAAACTGTTTCCAAAACATATTTTCTTTTAAATTCTCGTTTACCCCCAAAAAACGTATAAAAGAAGCCGTCCACCATTTTGTGCTCAGTGGAAAACTGACTTCCATGGTGACCACACTTAGCAGGAGTAGCAGGATAATTTTTCTGACTTTCCAGTTGAACACTCCCATCTACAGACCGAAGTAAGTGTACGTTTATAAGTAAACACCTTTGAAATGATTACACCTAATTCTCAAGTACTTACAATATATTTTTAACTTCTTTACAGCATTTACTGTATTTGAAAAGCAGCCCATAATCTACTGCAGATATTCATGAAATTATCTTTCCTTTGAAAAGTAAGTGAATAAAAGAACAAAATGTTTTTAAAAGTAAAATGCCCATAAGCAAAAAAAAAGATTATTAAAATTTTCGTTTTGATATTAACAAAGATTGGACATACAGCAACACCAAATACCAACCTAGAATAAACAAACCTTTACAGAATCAACTGTAAGTAAACTGTAAAAAATGATCTGAACCAAAAAACAACAACTTTATTATCAGAAATAATATATAAGCAGGCACTGATCAGTGATATGTTTTAAAAATACTATTTTATCACCTTCATGACTTTGCCTCAGGGAACATGCCCAGGGAAAGTGCTAGATGGTGGTGGGGGCAAATTTACTATTCCTACTCCGACAGGTGCTTGCCTCAGAGAAAGTGTTGGATGGTGGTGGAGCAAAATTACTATTTCTACTCTGACAGGTGCTTGCCTCAGGGAAAGTGTTGGATGGTGGTGGGTGCAAATTTACTATTCCTACTCCGACCGGTGCTTGCGTCAGGGAAAGTGCTGGATGGTGCTGGGTGCAAATTTACTTTTCATACACCGACCGGTGCATGCCTCAGAGAAAGTGCTGGATGGTGGTAGGGGCAAATTTACTATTCCTACTCCAACGGGTGCCTGCCTCAGGGAAAGTGCTGGATGGTGATTGGGGCAAATTGTTTGTACTTAAATTAAAAATTTTAAATGTAAACTGTAAATTTCACATTTTCCTTTCTTTTCTTTGTCAAGCATGCAATTAAACAGTTTTTTTTAACAATTCTCAACAGATAAAATCATATTAACCAACTAGTGTTGAGGAACACATCCTTAACCACAATAATCAAATCAAGCCCATCAACAGAAGAAGCCAAACTATACAAGGTAAAAATGATCACAAACCACAATTGTTAATTTGTATTGCATGTTTCAAGGTAAGAAGCATTTTATTTGAATACGTATCATTGCATTAAAAATTAGAGCCTCTCAAACAAGCAAAATTAATTTTTTCTAGTACATAAGCACTAAACTATTTCTTTGCAGGCTATTTGCAAAACTAAAATTTTCAAAGGAAAAAACTAAGAACCTTTCTTCACTTTTTTCAGAACTAAAGAAGCTAAAGCTCCAAACACCACAGAAAGAACAACTGAAAGAAAAATTCAAAGAAAACCAGCATCTACACCAGGACTTTCCAACAACACAACAGAAAAACCTAAAAAAGGTAACCTGTTTCATTCTGTCAAGTCTCCAAAAATAACCTTTTTGTCATCAAAGGTATCAAAGCAGCAAACAATTCCAAACCAACATTATCAAGCCAATGCAATTATATCCTGGTACAATTTTGTTAAAAAAGCTGTAAAATAATTAAGGTACACTAACTTTTCACTTCCAGGCAAAATATTTTTAAAAGCAGCCACACACAAAATCACTAAAACAATTTGTTTCTCTTTTTCTTCTTTCTACAGAGAATGGCAGCAACAAACCAAGCCAAATATTTGCAATCAAGCAGGGGAAATAGACTGTTAAGTTACAGTGGCTATGTTTATTGTAAGGAGAGATTAACTGAGCTCAGGTGTCATTGGAGGTGTGTGCATTATTACTTATCCATTTGCATAGGCAGAGCGGTTACTCTTGGTGACACTGTTGAAAGGACCACCGAGCATAACCACTCTGCCTCTGCAATGGAGATAGAGGTAAGAGAAAATATAAATGAAATGAAAGCCCTGGCATCCACCTCCAATGAACCCTGTGGCTCAGTTTTGAGGGAGCTATCACAAAACATTCCTATCCATGTAACAAGTTGAATGCCCACAATTCCCAACCTACGTAGAATTATTCAGCATAAAAAACAGGCAAGTAACCCCCTATGTGTAACACCCTAAACCTTCTCTGATATTAACATCCCACCAGAACTTACTGTAACCGTTACTAATGAAACCTTTCTTTTGCATGACAACAAAAACACTCTTAAAAGAATTCTAATCTTTAGCACAACCCATAATCTTGATAAGTTAGAGACTAGTGATATTTGGATGATGGATGGGACGTTTAAATCCACACCCCACCCATTCACCAAAATATACACTATTCACGCCTACATTAACCATACAGTAGTGCCCTTAGTGTACAGTTTACTCCCTGATAAACAAACATCAACATACACTGAATTGTTGTCAGTGATAAAAGCTAAAACCATGAACAAAAGTCCCAGAAAAGTTAACTGACTTTGAATTACCTATGATTAACACAATTACCAAAATGTACACAGGTATCCAAATTCAAGGATGTTTTTTTCACTTTTCACAGGCTTATTGGAGAAAAATTCAAAAAACCTCCTTAGTTGAGGATCAGACAGTAAACTGCAATTTGAATTGAAGAAACTAACAGCACTTTGCTTTGTTCCTCCTGACAGTGTAGATGAATACTACACATCTATTTCTGAATCTGACTATTTTACTGCAAACGAAGACAAATTGGCACCCCTTCTAAATTACTTTGAAGACACATGGATTGGCCATCTAAGCAGGTCAGGTCGCAGGAGGAAGCCATGTTTCCATGTGAAGTGGTGGAACTGCTACTCGACCTGCTTAGAGGGAGGAGCAAAAACAAATAAGGCCATAGAGGGAGGGCACAACTCCTTCAACAAATCTATAGGTAAACCACATCCTAACTTCTATGATTTTTTGGAAATTTTGAAGAACAGGCAAAGTTTCCAAGAAATGGTAATTGCGTAATCATTAACTGGTAGTCTGAACCCACGAATTTCATAAAGAACAAAAGAAATGTACGAGCGACTATTGGGTGCAATTCAACAATTTTTGTTCATGGTGGCTTCTGACTACCTAGATAATATTGCACACATTCTACATTTCTAATCTACACTGACTCCTAAACCACCTTACTTGCCTGCTTCGACAATGAATTTCCCTAATTCAATTGGCATTTTTCTAAAACATTTTAAATTATTAATTAAAAGTCGGGTTTCTTACTTTCAACCCTTGGACTTGCGTACAATCCCACATTTCACCAAGAGTCTTGTGCAGACCTTTAATCCATAGTAAATAATCCATAATCCTTGATGTAAGACATGACCCGAGTTAAACTAACCAAAATGGACACAGTTTGGCAAACCATTTTTTACAGCAAAAATTGTGCTGAAAACTGTACTGTGCTCACCTACAAAAAACGCATTCCCCAAAAAAATTCAGAAAAAGAATACTAGTTTGGCAAAAAACGCAACAAGAAATCCATCGTTGCAATCCTCTCACGATCGAAATCAAGTAAAAGAACAGGAGAAAGTAAAAACGTTTTGAAAAATTCGCTACAAAAAAATCCATCGATGCAATCCTCTCTCGTCCAAAATTCAGCATAAGTCTCAAAAACCATATTTCCATGTTTAAAAAATGTAAAAAAAGTATTTCTACAATCAAATGAAATCTGTGTCCATGTTCTTTCGACCTATCCGAAAAAGCGTGACAACGCAATAACTTCTTTTCAAAAACCTGTTGCATCAAAAGAAATTCTAAAAATATTGCTTTCATAACACTATGGTTTAATAGAAAAGAAATTATTCTTTTAAAATAATTCTATTAAACAAAAAGTGTTACGAAAGCAATCAACTCGATGTGGACCTACAACTGCTACCTGTTTAGGAAAACGTTTTTGGTTAAAACATACAAAAATAACAAAATACAACTACCCTAGTTCTTACAACCTCCCTCCTCTCTCCGTACAACTATCCACCCTTAATCTATTTTTAATAATTTACATTTGCCTTACCTGGACGCAGCTCTTCCTTGCTTCTGATCCTGACCGCGACAATCCTCGCAATGACGAAACTTACGTACAAGCGGCAACGTCATCTCTTTTTGTAAAAAGGAAAAAAGGACAATTTCTCTCATTCACTTCAATGGGAAACCGTGGGAAAACCTACAAAAAAAAAATATTTTAAATACAGTTTTAAAATCTATGTTTATTTTTAAAAAATAATACCACTATTAAAGTTTTTTTAAACATTTTTTGATTATTTTTATAACTGTATTATATTATTTTTCAATCTAATAAAATTACCTACAATACTATTAATGTGTCAATTTTTTGTTTTGTAAACTATTACATTGTTTATTAGTTAAATGTATGTATTTAAACATTTTCTATGTCTATTTATGCTAACTTATGTTGTACATTTATGCTTTTTAATTTTTAAACTATATTTATATAATTTTTTAAGATTATTAATTTGATTAAATTACATTTAAAATGTATATACATTTTTAAGGATAGCTTATAATGACACCTTGATATTAAATCACTCCCCTACCCAAAAACACCTAGGGCCCAATTCCGATCTCGGTTGGAAGGGCTCTGAATCAAACTTGGTTTTACCTAAACCGATCCGGAGCCCTGGTTTCCGACGACTCATTCCCAATTCCGAACCACCAAGTACGATGCCTGGAAACACTTAGCGCTGACCGAATTGTTTCCGGAAGGCATACGGAGAGATAGAGCCTTCCGGAGCCAAATCGTACAGCTCTATGGAGTAGGTTTTCCATGCAAGCAAGTACGATGAACGATTCGGACAGCCTTTATGAGCCGTTGTGTCCGGATCAAAAAGGCTGCCGGAATCGGTCTTTGGGGGCCCATAGCAAGCCCCCCTAGACCCGGGGCCCTCCAAATCGTGCCCGTCGGGGTACCGATGGGTCCCCCCCTTTCAGACCATGCACAGTGTGGCAGGCACCAAGGGGTGCCCACCACAGGGTGCACAATTTTCCCCAGTCACCCCTTTCTTCAATGCGAGCCTGTGTACGCGTTCGGTACACAGGTTCCCATTGAAGTCAATGGGAGTCCGACCAAATCGTATCCGGATGCATTCAAACGCATCGTACTTGTTCGGTCGGAATCCCCTGACACGAGTCGTACGGAAAGCATCCCAGACACGAGTCATTCGGTTTGCTTTCCAACCGAGATCGGAATCGGGCCCCTAGTGTTTTGCTGCATATCCCTTTTATTAATTTTAATATTAAAAAGTAATTTAACGATTTTACAATAAAATAAATTATAATTTAAGTAATAAATAATACTCAAGTATTATAATTAATACCTGTGTATTAATACACTTCCCCACCCAAAACCCCTGTTTCCCATGCATCCCATCCCAGGGCATAGGTGCCAAAGCCTTTTTAATTAATTAAACATTTTTTTTAAATTTTCTATCACTAAAGCTATATATCAATTAATTCTCAAGTATTAAAATTATACCAGAGTATTAATACACTCCCCCACCCAAAACCCCTGTTTCCCAAACATCCCGTCTCAGGGGATAAGTGCAAAGCATATATATATATATATATATATAGTTTTTGTTTTAGATATAATATATTTTAGATATATATTATTTTTTTTTTAAATAATACAACAAATCAAAATTTTTAATAATACTCAAGTTTTAAAAATAATACCTGAGTATTAATGCACTACCCCACCCAAAACCAAGCCCTTTTAATTATTTTTTTTTATATATATCTTTTTTTTCAAAACTACAAACTTGTAAACTAAATATTATTTAATTCTCAATTTTTTTTATTTAATACCTGAGTATTATTATGCACCCAGTTTCCCAAGCATCCCATCCCTGGGGATGGGTGCCATCGTAACCCTGGGCAAAGCACTACGCTACGCTCGCGTAGTTTGCGAAGTTTGCGCTACTTCGCACAACGCGAATTGCACGTAGCACAGTGCAAACACGCGTAGCGTAGCGTAGCGTAGCGTAGCGTAGTGCAGCGGTCATTTTTGCTTGCTCGCGGTCCTCAACGTCAAGTTGGCGACCGCGAGCAAGCAAAATGACTATCCCGGCGAGACTTTTTCCTCGTTCGCGATCAGCAACATCAAGTTGCCGATCGCGAGCGTGGAAAATAAACCTCCCGGCGAGATTCTCAACGCGGGAGGTCAGGTTTCTCATTGCGAGTGGTCGCTTATGCTCGCGACCACTCGCGATGAGAAACTACCAGTCCGCGTTGAGAAAGCTGCCGCTCGAGTAAAAATCTACTCGAGCTGCAGTAAAAGACAGCTCGCACTGTGCAAGATGCCGTTTTCAATGATTGCACAGTGCGGACAAGCATCCGGCACTGTGCAATCATTGCAAACAGTGCACTACGCAGTTCGCGTAGTGCTACGCATAGCTCGCATAGTGCGAACTGCACTTTGCGTAGCTTCGCGTAGCGCTACTTCGCGAACTACGCCCAGGCTTAGTGCCATGCCCTTTTAATTAATTGTTTTAATATATATTAATTTTATAAAAATAAAAACAACTAAATTGAATAATAATTAATACTCAAATATTAAAATTATTAACTAAGGGGGTCATTACAATAGCGGTGAATCCACCACTGGCAGCCTGCCGGTGGCAGATTCACTGCCATTGTGTGGCCATTCTCCGCCCGCCAGATGAGAATGGCAGGCGGTTTGCTGGCGGACGGGAAGTCTGTCCGCCACAGGACCGACACTGGCAATTGTTACAATTGTCTGTTGGACCCACCCCGCATCCACAAAATGTTGGTGGTGCCTAGCAGGCACCGTCCGCCAGATTAGGATGCTGCATCCTTGCCAGCCTGTGTATGGCGGTTCAACCGCCATTCACAGGCTGGCGGGGATGTACTTTGGGGGCCAGTTGCGGGCCCCCTTTTGCAGGAGCATTTTAGTTGTGCACTTAGGGGGCACTCACGGTGCCCCCAACATTTCCCTGCATCATGTGGCAGGCACTGTGTGGTGCCTGCCACGTAGTGCAGGGAAATGCACAACATGCATTTTTACCATTGGGGTGGGTACTGCAGGCAGCAGCACCCGCCGCAATTGTAAATATGCACAATGGGGCCGCCACAGTGGCGGTCGCATTGTAATTGCACTTGTGGGACCGCCGTCATATAGGCGGCCGGTCCCAATCCCCGTGACGATGGTGGACGGACTTAAGTCAGTCCGCCATCATAATGACCCCCTAAGTATTAAAACACTCCCCCACCCAAAACCCCAATTTCCCAACAAAACTTGGATAATACCCAAATATAAAAAATAATCAAAAATAAAAACTTACCTCCATTATTGCGTTGTAATGGCATGCATTGTAATGGCACATGCGTTGTAATGACATGCGTTGTAATGTCACCTGCATTGTAAAGGATGCCTTGTAAAGGCATTACGATGTAATGCCTGCGTTGTAATGGACGTTTACCCTCAGGATGGCCAAGCAAGAAAATACCCACTTTCTAAAAGTGGTATTTTCAAACACACAATATAAAAATCATACTTACTAAAAGATCTATTTTTATATAATCTGAGTTCAGGCATATTAAACACCACCTTCCTACCTTGTCCCAATGGGAAGTTATACTCATAAGATGTTATAAAAAAACCTCCCATTCTTTCCTAAGGGACACATAGGGGCCGATTCCAATCTCGGCCGGTAGGGCACCGAATCGGATTCGGCTTAACCGGATCCGATTCGGAGCCCTCTTTCCCGACCGATTCGTACGTGCGTCCGGGCGAGCGAGTACGATGCGAGCGCTCGCGAAATTGCCGACCGACTCGTACGCGGGTCCGACCCGCTCCGACCGACTCGCAAGGACACGGTTCGCACCGCGCAATGGAGACGTTCCCCGGCCGGGCAAGTACGATGCGCGCCTCGAGCAGTCCGACCGACTCGCGCCATCCGGCTCGAAAGAGCAGTCGGAGCTGGACTTTGGGGGTCCGTGTCGGACCCCCCTGTACACATAGCCGCGCGAGTCGCACACATGTGCATGTACGGCGCGATTCGCATCGCCGCGTACCCGCTGTAGGGGGCGCCCTTGTTCGCCTCGCACCCATTGAGTCAATGGGAGCCCGCGTACGCGTTGTACGACCGGCTCCCATTGACTTCAATGGGAGTCCGACCGAATCGAGTCCGATAGCATGCGTACGCATCGTACTCGTTCGGTCGGGCTGCTAGAGTCCGATTCGGTCGGAAATCTCTCCGGGTCCGGCTCGGTCGGAGTGATTTCCGGCCTGAATCGGAATCGGCCCCATAGCCTTTTCATAGTGAAAAACGAATTACACTGCAGTTCACTATCAGGAAATGTCACACACACCAGGACATGTCCGACCTTTCACACACACTGCACCCTTCCCACAGGGGTACCTTGGGCCTACCTTAGGGGTGACTCACAAATAATAAAAGGGAAGGTTAGGGCCTGGCAAGTGGGTGCACTTGCCAGGTCGACATGGCAGTAAAAACTGTGTGCAGACACTGCAGTGGCAGGTCTGAGAACCCTTTGAAAGGCTGCTTGTGTAGATGGCACATCAGTGCTGCAGGCCCACTAGCAGCATTTGACTTACAGGCCCTTGGCACACATAGCGCACGGTACTAGGGACTTAGGGATCGATTCCGATCTCGGCCGGAAGCGCACCTAACAGTATTCGTCCGGAAAAAAAAACAGGCGATTGCGTGTTTCCCGACCGATTTGAACATTCGTCTGGACGAACAAGTACGATGCGTATAACAACCCAGTTTCCGAGCGAGCCGTACTTACCCAATCCAGCTCCTGTTCCCCGCCCGAGCCGGATCCGTAAACGCCGAATCGAGTCGTACGGAAGCAAATACACAGCACCTTCCGGCCGGACGAGTACGATGCGCACTCCGTACGTGCTGAACCCGTCGCTACATCCGGGACGTTTGAGCATCCGGGCGAGCCGTACATAAGCTCCGTTTCGCGCCACAAGACGATCCACGGCTACGAGATGAACAAGCCTGCTACGAGTACGACTCGAAGACACGAGAAACCCGAACAAGACGATCCAAGCATGAATCCCATTGCGGAGGTCCTACCTATACTCTACATCTATTACCGGGACCGGCACGGACGCGTACGGCGCAGACGGTAAGTCAAACACCAACAATACAAACAAACGACACGTACCCAAAATATGTCACACACACATAGGGATGCACAAATGACGTACACTAGCAACAGCAGAACCATAGGGGTGGGATGGCCATCACCAATGCCATACACACCCATAGGGGGATGGATGCCTACCACCAACACCACCCTACCACCACCCCGACTCAGGGGGGGCTGGATGACTACCACTACCACCACCCCTACTCAGGGGGGCCTGGATGCTACCACTATCACCACCCCTACTCAGGGGGGGATGGATGCCTGCCACTACCACCACCCCACTCAGGGGGGGCTGGATGCCTGTCACTACTACCATCCCAACCCTTAGGGGATGGATGCCTACCACTACCACCACCCCACTCAGGGGGGGCTGGATGCCTGTTACTACTACCATCCCCACCCTTAGGGGGATGGATGTCTGCCACTACCACCACCCCACTCAGGGGGGCTGGATGCCTGTCACTACTACCATCCCCACCCTTAGGGGGATGGATGCCTACCACTACCACCACCCCTACTCAGAGGGGCCTGGATGCCTACCACTACCACCACCCCTACTCAGGGGGGCTGGATGCCTGCCACTACCACCACCCCTACTCAGGGGGGGCTGGATGCCTACCACTACCACCACCCCTACTCAGGGGGCCTGGATGCCTACCACTACCACCACCCCTACTCAGGGGGCTGGATGCCTGCCACTACCACCACCCCACTCAGGGGGCTGGATGCCTGTCACTACTACCATCCCCACCCTTAGGGGGATGGATGCCTGCCACTACCACCACCCCACTCAGGGGGGCTGGATGCCTGTCACTACTACCATCCCCACCCTTAGGGGGATGGATGCCTACCACTACCACCACCCCACTCAGGGGGCTGGATGCCTGTCACTACTACCATCCCCACCCTTAGGGGGATGGATGCCTGCCACTACCACCACCCCACTCAGGGGGGCTGGATGCCTGTCACCACTACCATCCCCACCCTTAGGGGGATGGATGCCTACCACTACCACCACCCCTACTCAGGGGGCCTGGATGCCTACCACTACCACCACCCCTACTCAGGGGGGCTGGATGCCTGCCACTACCACCACCCCTACTCAGGGGGCTGGATGCCTACCACTACCACCACCCCTACTCAGGGGGCCTGGATGCCTACCACTACCACCACCCCTACTCAGGGGGGGCTGGATGCCTGCCACTACCACCACCCCACTCAGGGGGGGCTGGATGCCTACCACTACTACCATCCCCACCCTTAGGGGATGGGTGCCTGCCACTACCACCACCCCACTCAGGGGGGGCTGGATGCCTGTCACTACTACCATCCCCACCCTTAGGTGGATGGATGCCTGCCACTACCACCACCCCACTCAGGGGGAGCTGGATGCCTGTCACTACTACCATCCCCACCCTTAGGGGGATGGATGCCTACCACTACCACCACCCCTACTCAGGGGGGGCTGGATGCCTGCCACTACCTCCACCCCTACTCATAGGACGGGTAATGCATGACACAACCAGCATACTCCCACATAAGGAATGTCTGAAAATTACATCCCCCCCAACACCATGACAAGCATGTGTAGTCTGTGACAAATGCCTACAACACTGAACATGACATTGAACATACAATGTGACCCCCTAGCACATGTGTCACACATAAATGTGTGTGGCCTCCACAATGCAAGCCGACCATGGCCACTGTGGCAATGGGGTTGAACACCCCATCACCACAGCGACCAAAAGGTAGGTATGGGGTCCATAGCTGATGCACCTTTTGAACAGTGTGGCAGTGGGGCCCAAAGCCCCATCACCACAGTGACCAAAAGGTAGGTGTGGGGTCCATAGCTGATGCACCTTTTGAACAGTGTGGCAATGGGGCCCAAAGCCCCATCACCACAGTGACCAAAAGGGAAGTGTGGGGTCCATAGCTGATGCACCTTTTGAACAGTGTGGCAATGGGGCCCAAAGCCCCATCAACACAGTGACCAAAAGGGAAGTGTGGGGTCCATAGCTGATGCACCTTTTGAACAGTGTGGCAATGGGGCCCAAAGCCCCATCACCACAGTGACCAAAAGGTAGGTGTGGTGTCCATAGCTGATGCACCTTTTGAACAGTGTGGCAATGGGGCCCAAAGCCCCATCGCCACAGTGACCAAAAGGGAAGTGTGGGGTCCATAGCTGATGCACCTTTTGAACAGTGTGGCAATGGGGCCCAAAGCCCCATCACCACAGTGACCAAAAGGTAGGTGTGGGGTCCATAACTGGTGCACCTTTTGAACAGTGTGGCAATGGAGCCCAAAGCCCCATCACCACAGTGACCAAAAGGGAAGTGTGTGGTCCATAGCTGATGCACCTTTTGAACAGTGTGGCAATGGGGCCAAAAGCCCCATCACCACAGTGACCAAAAGGTAGGTGTGGGGTCCATAGCTGATGCATATTTTGAACAGTGTGGCAATGGGGCCCAAAGCACCATCACCACAGTGATCAAAAGGGAAGTGTAGTCAGGGTAAAAGCTGCCAAAGCCAAACTGCATGGATGATTCCTGGTCACACAACAACAAACACATCAGTGGCATAGTAGTGCTTGTGTCCCATAGCAACATAGATTGGGTGAGGCAAACAGTGCAGTGCAAATAAAACATACCTTTGGCCATGTGCATACAAACATCACCCATGGGGGCTCACATTGTCAACATTCACAAATAACACAATGACAGAAGTGACCATCATAATGCAGACCCACATATCGGCACCAATGGACACACAAATGTAGATATCCTGTGGAGACTGTAGATGTCAGGTGAACTAATACCATACCATGGCAGCAATGGGACATACAAACCATGATTATTGTGCTGACTGATGACCTAGGAGTCCCAGGGACAGCAGGGGAAAGCCACCAAACAACATACAGCCAATGGCACACTCAAGAAATGCCAATGCAGTGGTGCAAATACACAAACAGGCAGACTCACACTGCATATCAAACACAACAGGTGATGGGGGTGTGTGCCAGTGTCCCCAGGCAAACACACAACACATGAGGAGGCCTGAATTCCAAGTACACAGATGTGTATACAGTGCCATACAAAAGTAACTCATGGATCGGATTCCCCTATGTGGGCAAAGAGGCATTGTTAGATGAGAGGGAGCCCAAATTACACATGTCACACAAGCTAGTAGGAACAGCAACTAACACAGAAAGAGACAGACCCACCACAGCACTACCCTCAGGGACCCCACATTGTGGTGACACTAGCCTGCATGATAATCCCACTGTGATGACAAAGGTAGATGTCATTCACACTGTGAACCACAGCCATGTGTCCTGAGCAACAAACTACCATCACACCTACACAAGCACAAATCAAACAGCACGGCCTGCCAGCCATGGCCAATATGGAGGTAGGGGTCTAGCCGTGCAACAACTCACATTTGCACACACTCAACACCACACACCTTGATCTCCACCAATGTGCAGCAGTGAAGCTCACATGGACTGGTGACATTGCACATGCACCCATGACAATCCCAGGGGTGGTGGTGGGAACTAAGGTGCAGAAACCCATCACACATGGCCAGTCAACAAGACTCGTGAATGTCTGACACACTGCACACTATGCGGTACATGGGCATGACGTGAAATCCACCACAATCAATGGGATCCTGGCCATAGTCACACACCAATGAAGAAGACAAGGTGACACACAAAGAACACACGTACACAACTTCCAACATTGCAGCTCTGACCCTGAGGAGTGGCAGCAGTCACACACACAACGTGTCACAATCACTGAAAGCTACCACAGACTGTAAATAACATGACATGTGTAACCAACAAGTGCCAAGGGGAATCCTGAATGTGTCACATCTGCGTTTGCCCACATCCCCAGCCCTGACAACAAAGACAACCTGGGATGACAACCTGATGAACCTTAGTTTGCCATGCACCCACATCCCGAAGTAACCAGGTCCAAGATGCTGGATGAACACAGAACAACTCAGCAAGCATCAGAAACAGGAACATCCGTAGGGACACAGCCTGTGTAGGAAAAGGGAAGGGTACACGCACAGACATGCTTACACAACACAAAACACGGGCCCAGGCAATGTCACAGGATTACACACTGCCATGAGGGCACTCCACTGTTGTGGAAGGTCCGCTGTGCCAAACCTTGTCTGTGCACGACTCAAACATGTCGGCAGAACACTCGGTCAGTGAGTCAACAACTACAACACACTGAAGGCTCTGCTCACATCAGCCTGGGTACGGGAGTGTCACATCAGTCATCTGCATACACCCAAAACACGTGTCAAGCAAGGTGCACTGTATACACTGATGAGTCCTTCAACATTGGTGTGCTAAACTGCATGTCCAGTGGAGATGGGCCCACAGTTAGGGAAATAGAAACATTGAACAGTGGTAAGCCCACCAGATGTGCATCACTGTAAGACAAAATGTTAATTTACAAATGAAAAACGTACATCCCTGTGTCATATGCTGAACATCACACCCTCAGACTGCAGCAGAGGATGCCATAGATCCAGACTACAACAGGACACATATCCCATGGACCACATGGCGTCCATCACTGCAACACTTCATTTCCCTGATCTGAACACTTATACAACTGCAAATGCATGATGATACTCATCTACATCATGTACATCAAAAGAAAAACCACAAGTAAACAAAAATAGGCTTTATTCAGCAAATGTCAATAAAAAATCAGAAGTCCAAATTAAAGTAAGGCCAATGGCCAGTCCAAATACACAGTCCCAACAGGGTGATATGTGACAAATTGTCACCCATTGCTTGCCTGCACTGGTAGGGACAGGGGGACATCCCCCTTGGAGGGGCGTACAAGGGGCAGGCCAGGCACCGCAGGGACAGGATCAGGGGATGACAGAGTGAGGCAGTGAAGGGGTGGTGGCTGCAGGAGTGTCACCAGCAACTGCAGTGGAGGTGTATGACTCAGGGGGGCCGGCACCACTGTACGGCATGAGTCACATGGTGTTGGTGCTGCAACCACTGCAGTGGGCTGGTCTGATGGAGTGGACTGGGTCCCCACTGCAGTGCCCGAGTCAGACGGGGTGGTTGTGGATTCCACTGCAGTGCATGCCTCCAAGGGAGTGGAAGGGGGGGCAGATGAGGTGGGCAGGACAGAGGGGGGGACCCGGTCTCCACACCAGTGGCACAAACAGGCTGAGCGTCTGGGTTGAGGGTGGAAGAGCAAGTGGCAGGGGGGAGGGCCTAAGCAGTTTGGGGAAGCGGTATCGGTGTGTGGGGGAACCTGGGGTAGGGTGTGGCAGTGGAACCTGTGGAGTGGTGGCCTGGGGGATGGAGGTGAGAGACTGGGTGGTGGAGCTGCGTGGTGGTGGTGCTGGGGTCTTGCCCTTCCTGGTCCGGGGTGACTTCCGAATGGGGTCCTCAGTCTGCCTGCGCCTGGGGGAGGGTGTCTGGGGGTGAGGGGCACTCCCCTCTGTGTGGGTGGACTTCCTCTTCCCCCGGTATGCCGGATCTGCAGGATCGGAGGGGAAGAGGCCGAGGTCACACAGGAAGACCTGCTGTGTAGGTGGGGTTGCAGGTGAGGCAAGGGAAGGGGTCTTGGAGGGAGAGGATTTGGAGGACTGCGGAGTGACTGTGGATGCCTGTGTGTGTGTCTGTTCCACATCCCCTGTGTGTGTGGTATCTGTCCCCTGAGGATGCTTGTGTGCACGTCTTGCCTTTCTTTTGGGTGTGTCTGTGCTGCTCGTGTCTGTGTGCTTGGGTGATTGTGCACGTGTGCATGTGCTTTGAACAGGTAGGGTGCCAGGAAGTGTGGATGGGGCAGAGGTAGGAGGTGGGAGGGACTGTTGGAGGAGGGACACTGCTGCCGTCAGGGAGGAGTCCATGGACTTATTGCTCCTCTGTAGGGCAGACATACCCGTCGAGATGCCCTCCATGAACGACACCAGCTGTGTCAACAGAGTGGTGTGTGCATGGAGGACACTCAGCATTGCTGTCTGCCCTACATGGAGCTGACGAAGTAGGTACACAGACTCCTCACTCAGGGCAGCAGGGGACACAGGGGCAGGGGGTGCGGTGCCTGGCACGAAGGAGACACGCTCCCGAACACGGGAGCCTCCACGGACCTCTGGAATTGGAGCCAATGGGAGGGCGGTGCTGGTGGTGGTGGTGGCGGGGCCAGACAGACTAGCGGGGGTGCGGTGGCTGCTGACACCCGCATCCACAAGGGAGTCATCCTCCGAGCTGCTGTGGTCCTCAGCTGAGGTGGATAATGCTGAGGACTCCTCGGTGTGGCTCCCCTCGCCCTCCGTGCCACTGGGTCCCTCTGACCACTCGTCGGATGCTGACCCAGTCTGGCTCCGCTGCTCCTCCTGGTCCGTGGAGCTGTCCCCTCTTGTGGCCGTGGATGTATCTGCAAACAATTAGGGAAACAGACAAACATCAGTCACCTGCACTGACCGCACACACCACAGTAAGTACAGCACTTACAGAGCCAGCCCTGGCATCCTTAGTTGAACATTGCCAAAACTCCTCACACATATTTGGAGAAGCCAATTGTCAGTCTGATGGTCAACCATGGGACTCACACCCTTCCTGCCCTTGCACCCATCTGTCTGGTGCCTGTCTGATGGTAAGACCCCAGTGTGGACACATGCACCACTTACACAGTTGTTGGACATTGCAGGGAACACAGTGAAGTATGTGAACATGCACACATCACATCTCTTGCCACTGAGTCAGTGCAGGTGTCTGGAGAAAGGGATGGCCAGAGTCTAAATAGAAATGCATGTGATGCACACCAGCACCAGATACCATGATGCACCCATGTCCGGATAGTCCATGCCACAGTGGGGTGCATGTTGCACATGTCACTCCCCTGCAGGATCACTCTTAGGAAGTTTAATGCCATGACACAGGCATGCGTGCAAAGTCATACATCACTGTCTCCAGTCACATGGCCATGGTAGCCTGCCAACAACAGTCTGCACTGTGTCACAATCCTAGGACATGGGGAATGCAAGTTATGTAACTGACAAGTGCACATGTCCATCCCCCACACACCACATCATCTGAACTAGTATTTGTCCACGTCATGCCAATTGGACATATGGGGGACATGAAACACAACTCCCAGAACCTGAGCACCTCACAGTGTGCTGTGAATGAATAACAGCTGCCTGAAAGTCACAGTCGCATACACCTGTGTGCACAGTCAAGTGACCAAACATCTATAAGTCACAGAAGTATCGTCTCTCATGGTCACATCTCAGATGGCATGCTGAACCCTAACCGACAAACATCCCAGTAGTCCTGACAACGAAGCCACAGCACAATGACACAGAGGCAGACACCTGAGGGAACATGTCACTGATCACAACATGTCAGATGATCCACGGGAGTGGGAGTACAGAGTCTATTGTATGCCCTGGAGTAGGCATGACTGTCCAGCTCCACCTGAAAGAGGGATGAGTCCTGGACAGTAGGCAGGTGTCTAAGCATGTGTGACACACTTGATATACATACTCCTGAGGCCCAAACATTGTTCCCAACCGCAGCATGGGGGGGTGCCAAATACCCCAGGGACATGTGGTGAATCAGATCAGCAAGTGGACCACATATCAAAGTTACACCCAGATTACATGTCAGGACTTGGGCATTGTGTGAGCAATTGACCCACCCATGAATCCCACAACATAGTCACCGGAACAAATGCTGTCCCCCACCTTGAGCAAAGCAAAATGCAATGACACAGTCCCCAAGTGACACAATTACCTGACTGTAAGGGCCACACATAGGCGTATCAGATGAGGAGTGGGCATGTCACAATAGAGGGACATGGGTCATGGACCACAAGAGTGATGTACTGTGGAAGTTTAACAACGCCAGAGGAGGGAACATAGCATGTCAGACAAAGTGCACAGTGCTGTCATGGACTCACCCCCTCCTTGCTGCTGTCTGGCCTTCAGCTGCCCATCCAGGTCAGGGAAGACCACCGCCAGGATCCTGAGCATGTGGGGGGTCAGGGTCCGGTGTCCGCCCCTCCTGCGAGGAGGCGACAGCTTCAGCTGGACCCTTGCGATCCTCCGGGTCCAGCCTCGAAGGTCCTGCCACCTCTTCTGGCAGTTGCGGATCTGGCGCTTGTAGTCCCCCACGGATCTTACTGCCCGGGCGATGGTCAGCCAGATTTCCTGCTTCTGGTGGGCATCAACCTGAGAGGATGACAAAGTGAAAATGCCATTACTACACATGCAACATATCCGTGCATCACACAGTTGGATATACATGTCTCAATCACTGGGGCACATGATGTACACAGGCAGTGCAACGATGGCTATGAACAGTTTGCCAGCAGTTACTACATGGTATCATTGCATGGGAAGTAAACCTTGTTGGAATGCACTGTTACTGCACTTTACCTGTTCAGTGCATGTAACTACACACTTTGGGGGTCAGAACTACTCAGTGAGCATGCTAGCCAGTGGTGTGCACACTGTAAGTCCTGCTAGTCAGACAACATGCAAAATTAGTAAGGCAGTGGACAGCACACTCACCTGCTCCCCTGGTGTCCCATACAGCTTGCTGTACTGTGGAAGGAGGCTGTCCAGCAGGGCCTGGTTCTCCTCAAGGCTGAAGGCTGGGGCTCTCTCCACAGTACGTGCCATTGCAGTAGCCAGAGGATGCAGAGACAGCAGCAGTGTTGGTGGCAGATGTCGTCCTGGAGCATGTAGTGCAGGCAAGTGAGCTCTCAGGGGAACAGCCAGCATTATATGTGTGCTGCAGAGGCAGATACTGTCCCATGTGTCCAAAGTGATAGGTCCAAGTCGTCTGCATCTTCTGAATCTGACCAATCCATGGAATAGCAGCACTAATACACGCCCACAGCATCCTTCAAAAATCCAAGTTCATGACACCCATGATTTTGCAACATTGTTGTGGTTGGCCAACTGTATTCACTGCATCAGACTCGTTGAAGCTTCGAATACGCGTCCGTTGCCATGCCAGGCCCCAGCCAACGCGTGCGCACCGTTCGATCCATTGCTGTACAATGCGTATTTCGGGATACAACGCGTACCCGCTCACAACAGATGCAATGGTCCGGCCGGGCACACCGATCGGTCCATTGCTGTACAACGCGTACCTGCTCCCAACAGATGCAATGGTCCGGCCGGGCACACCGATCGGTCCATTGCTGTACAACGCGTACCCGCTCCCAACAGATGCAATGGGCCGTGTGGGCACACCGATCGGTCCATTGCTGTACAACGCGTACCCGCTCACAACAGATGCAATGGTCCGGCCGGGCACACCGATCGGTCCATTGCTGTACAACGCGTATTTCGGGATACAACGCGTATCCGCTCACAACAGATGCAATGGGCCGGCCGGGCACACCGATCGGTCCATTGCTGTACAACGCGCACCCGCTCACAACAGATGCAATGGGCAGGCCGGGCACACCGATCGGTCCATTGCTGTACAACGCGTACCCGCTCACAACAGATGCAATGGGCCGGACGGGCACACCGATCGATCCATTGCTGTACGACGCGTATTTCGGGATACAACGCGTACCCGCTCACAACAGATGTAATGGGCCGGCCGGGCACACTGATCGGTCCATTGCTGTACAACGCGTACCCGCTCACAACAGATGCAATGGTCCGGCCGGGCACACCGATCGGTCCATTGCTGTACAACGCGTACCCGCTCCCAACAGATGCAATGGTCCGGCCGGGCACACCGATCGGTCCATTGCTGTACAACGCGTACCCGCTCACAACAGATGCAATGGGCCGTGCGGGCACACCGATCGGTCCATTGCTGTACAACGCGTACCCACTCACAACAGATGCAATGGTCCAGCCGGGCACACCGATCGGTCCATTGCTGTGCAACGCGTACCTGTACAGGTCAGTCGCATATGTCACCATGCTTGTCACTGGTGAACGTATGTCAGCCACATATACCTGCCAGAGACCCAGGGGCACACCTACAACACCACACCCAGTCCACACTGTTTCCTAAGGCATGTAAGGCTGCATTACCTTTTCTGTGTATGGGGGTTAACATGTGGTTTCTGTGGTGGCACTTGTGGGCAGCCACACCCAGGCTGTGCATGTGTTCATGGGGACAGGGTCCTTTGTGTGTTGTGCACATGACCACTGTGATGTGCAACAGTTCATTTCGGAGCATGTGGCATGGTCACATTTCCAGGTTGTGTATGTGTGTGACATGTCACATACCCCCAGGGTCCCATGGGGGAAGGCATGTACGTCACAGGGTGACCCATTGCCACAATAGTGATGTCCCTCCACAGTCTGTGTGCATGTTGTGTTTCCGATGTCTCTGATTCCATGTGCACGATGGGAGACAGTCTCCACATCAACGTTGTTTGTGCATGGACTTTGATGTTGTGCGTGTGTGTGTCACTGACGTCCATGTCTGTCCTGCGGAGGCAACAGGGGCCACTACCTGTGGGAGTCATGTTTGTTTTTCTGACGTGTACATGATACGCCATGTCATGCCAGTGTCCATGTGGCAAGACAGGGTCACTGGGAATCTACCTGTCAATGAGCTGTGATGCCTGTGGCGCAACTGTCCAGACATGTCACTGTGGTGTGTGTGTGGAACGTGACAGCAGTAAATGGGTACTGTGACACAGCCTAATGGTTTCCCATAGCACAACCTGGAACCTGTTGTCCACACATGTTGTACTGAGAAGTTAGATGATGGCCATGTAGGTGCGAGTTATGTCCGAACAGAACGGCACACACATCAAGTACTTGTGTCTCTTAATGATGTATCATGTGAAATTGAGGATGGTGAATGGCACATATGTGAGGTGACTGACAATCTTTCTTTCTTCAACCTATGCACTGCAGGGCTCCAGCTGTCCATAGACCATTCCCTGACCTGGCAACGATGGTGGAACGTGACAGCATCCAACGGTACCGCTTCACCAGGCAGCTGATTGAGGATTTGGCAGTGCGCTTGGCACCACATTTGCAACCTGGCCGGCCGTACCCTACGGCGCTGACCCCCAAGGTGAAGGTAATGGCAGCCCTACACTTCTTTGCCACCGGTACCTTTCAACACACTGTGGCGACTGCCAGTTGGATATCACAGACTATGTTCAGCCGTGTGCTACGCGATGTTTTGGAGGCAATGTTGAGATGCCTGAACCAGTACATCTATTTCCCTACACGTCAACAACTCACTGACGTCAAGAGTGACTTCTATGCCCTGGGGAGGATGCCACATGTCATTGGCTCCATTGATGGGACACATGTGGCTTTGGTACCACGACAGGCACATGAGCAGGCATACCGGAACCGGAAACATTACCATTCGATCAATGCTCTGGTGGTATGTCTTGCAGATATGAGCATCACACATGTGTGTGCCCGTTTCCCTGGTTCAGCACACGATGCCTACGTGATGAGGAGTAGTCGCATCCCGAGGATGATGGCACAGATGCAGAACCAGCGTGCCTGGCTTGTCGGTGTGTACTGACTTTGTACCATTGTGTGTGTTCTGCTCTGTAGTATACCGCCCACTTTTCCAAATCAGCTAATGTGCACTTGTCTGTCCGTAGGTGACTCCGGATACCCCAACATGCCGTGGTTGCTGACACCCCTCAGGAACCCTGTGACACCAGCCCAGATGTGCTACAATGAGGCACATGGTCGGACCAGGAGAGTGATTGAGCGGACCTTTGGTCTCCTGAAGAGCCGCTTCCGCTGCCTGGACAAGACAGGAGGGGCACTCCCATATGCCCCAGCAAAGGTGTGCAAGATTGTCATCGTCTGCTGCAGGCTACACAACCTGACAGTGCGGAAGGAGTTGCCTCTCATCCTGGATGACGATGACCAACGTCCGCCACCTGTGGAGGATCCTGGCCTGGACCACGATGCCAGTGATGATGATGATGATGATGGTGATGTCCGCACACAGCTCATCACCAACTTCTTCAGCTGAATGTGAGTATCCAGGGAGATGTAATGTGAATGATGTGAGTTTGCATGATATGTGTGGGTGGTGCTCTGGTGCTGTTTGAGTGTGGCCATGTGCTATTTGACTGGATGCGTGCAGCAATGTGTCCTTACAGGTAGTATGTACTCCCCAACAGTTTTGACATGCTAACTTGGTTTTGTGTAGCTATCTTGTGACATGTATTGGGCATGAGTATTGCAGTTCTGTCCTGTTCTTCAGTGGTTTTAACTGTGTGTCATGTCTGTCTTGGTCAACTTGGATCCCACGACACCATGATTCAGCTTTCAGGGTGGCAGCAGTAGTTTCCCTACAGGTGATGTGCCACACACCCCTGGACTTCATATCTTCTGCACTTGTTGACTGTGTGGCCACTGCCACGTGGGATTACCTTGCATTTGTAGTGGAAACAACATGTTGCAAATGTGTAATAAACCTGTGCTTCACTTTGGGATGTGCGTTGTCTGTGGTCACACATCTGACTGACATTTGCTTACTGCACCTGTGGGCTAGTTGACACAGACTCTGAATAGGTGTGGTGTCTGTGCATTCCACAGTATTTCCTGGCAACATCACTGTAGGCGATGAGTCCGATGGCCCTGGTGTCTCTGTGTTGTGTAGCCCTAGTGGTGTGTCTCCCTCATATGTGTCACGTCACCATGACTCACATGATGGTGTTGTACTTGCTGTAGCAGTTAGCATACACAGTGTAATTTAGCAGATCATCATCACCATAACAGTATCCACATTTGAATAACAACAGAGGCAAGTATGGTGTACTAGTGATTTTATTTACAGAAATGTGTGTGTGTATAGTGCACAGGATGGTGGGTGCTGTACATTGGGATTGGGATCCAAAGTTCCCAGATGAGTTGGAAGTCTTGGTAGCAGAAATGTCCTGAGTAAAGTCCACAGTCATATGATACATTAGTCCAACTTGAACTCCCCATGTCATGTGGGAGAGTTGTGTTGCATTCAACAGGGTGAAAAGTTTGCACACAAAGGAGAATTTCCGGAACAGGTGTTGGCTTCCTGTGGGATGTACGTGGCCATCAACCTCTCAATTTTCCTTCCTCGGACGACCCCTCTTCTTTGGTGGGGGACCCTCACGTGCAGGCTGCTGCAGTGCAGGGGAGTACTGCCAGAGTCCTCCTCCCTCCCTGTGGCAGTGTCAGTTGTTGCAGCACCAGATGTTGTGGGCACACAGGGAGGTGTGGCCATGTTGGTGCTAATCTGGCGGAGGCATGTCAATATGTCCCTATGCACCTCTGTGAGTTCTTGCAATGTGTCCCACTTGGACTCCATGCGAGACATGTGTATCTCCACACGGGACATGTGGGAGTCCAAGTGGGCATGATGGGCAGCCTGCTGCTGTTGTATGTCCTTGAGGATCCCCACTACCTGTCTGACCTCTCCGGTGCTATCCTGGTACGCATCAGCGATGCGTGCCAGTTGTGGGTCATCATGCAGTCCAGACCCCTCTGCAAGCAGCGACCTATGTCTACCACCCCTGGCGACACGTGCAGGACCTGCGGTGGCACGCACAGGTGACCCAAGGCCTCCTTGGGGGTTGTTAGTGGTGTTGTTGTCCATTGCTCCACGGTGGGCCTGGGGCCCTGTGCTGTTATCATCGGTGGTCCTTGGTCTGTCCGTGTCGGCGGGGGTGGTCTGTGTGTTGGCAGTTGTTGGAGGGGCGGGTGCAGGGGGTACAGATGTTGGTCCTGCTGGTGCTGCATGATGACTCACACCGGAGGTGCCAGGTAGGTCTTCGCCATCCGAGGAGGGCAGAGGCTGTTCCACACCAGTGAGCTCAGTGTCCCCCGGAGCCTGGGACAGGGACTCCTCCTCGCCTGCTGCTGTGTCCCCATCATCATCACCTGTATTTGGAAGAGACACACATTGTATGTTATGTTTCTACAGGCATCAATGGTTCACACACCTGACAGTTGTGACTGTACCTCTGGATGCGGGCAGGTACATTGCATTGTCCTAAGTTGTCACAGTAAGAGGTTAATATTGGTGTAGCACATTGTCCTGC
This sequence comes from Calotriton arnoldi, assembly GCA_963921515.1. Classification (NCBI taxonomy): domain Eukaryota; kingdom Metazoa; phylum Chordata; class Amphibia; order Caudata; family Salamandridae; genus Calotriton; species Calotriton arnoldi. Next base: position 1,105,493 of record CAWUFW010000920.1, on the reverse strand, counting down.
ATACCTGGGGCATTTCAATGTGAATGTTGAGGTGTGTGCATGGCCAGCATTGGTTATATTTGGTGGACATCCGGCCATCCTTCTCCACCTAGCCCAGTTATCCCACCATGAAGCATGCCACCCTTGCAGTGGGTTCAGGTTGACTCTCAGGATGTTAGGCAGTGGTGTTCTGCTGTTTGTTGGTGCACAGTTCCCAGCAGGGCCTTGTGCTCCCCACAGCAGTACCCAGTGTCAGCCATCTTGTCAGTCCTTATCCACTCCCTGTGATGTGAGCATGGTTCAGAGTGGTGTTGATGGGCCAATTGTGAGGGTGAGCAATATCTGTGACTACAACTCCCATCATGCTATTGCCTACACCCCCCTTCCCAGCATGCCCGTACTTCCTTCCTTTTGACTCTGCCTCCCTGTGGGGTAGTGTGCCTGTGCTGACAGGAAGGCTGACAGTGTTGTCCTTGCGTTTGTTTGGCTACAAGTCCCAAGAGTGTCTCTGTGCTTCACACAGTATTACCCAGGGTGGTGGTTCTTTGTGGGATCTTCATTTGGTGTGTGAGGCATTGCATTCCCCCAGGTGGGTTATGTGTAGTTTGTGTTGAGGGGGTGTGTGAGGAGAGCTGCTTGTAACTATGGTCAGTGCTGTCAGTCCTCCTTCCCACCAAGCCAGATATCCCACCATGCAACGTGCTTGCATTGTAGGGAGTGCAAGTTGGCTTTCAGGATGTCAGGCAGTAGTATTCTGCTGTTTGTTGGTGCACAGTTCCCAGCAGGGCCTTGTGCTCCCCACAGCAGTACCCAGTGTCAACCATCTTGTCAGTCCTAATCCACTACCTGTGATGTGAGCATGGTTCAGAGTGGTGTTGATGGGCCAATTGTGAGGGTGAGCAATATCTGTGACTACAACTCCCATCATGCTATTGCCTACACACCCCTTCCCAGCATGCCTGTACTTCCTTCCTTTTGACTCTGCTTCCCTGTGGGGTAGTGTGCCTGTGCTGACAGGAAGGCTGACAGTGTTGTCCTTGCGTTTGTTTGGCTACAAGTCCCAAGAGTGTCCCTGTGCTTCACACAGCATTACCCAGGGTGGTGGTTCTTTGTGGGATCTTCATTTGGTGTGTGAGGCATTGCATTCTCCCAGGTGGGTTATGTGGAGTTTGTGTTGAGGGGGTGTGTGAGGAGAGCTGCTTGTAACTATGGTCAGTGCTGTCAGTCCTCCTTCCCACCCAGCCAGATATCCCACCATGCAACGTGCTTGCATTGCAGGGAGTGCAAGTTGGCTTTCAGGATGTCAGGCAGTGGTGTTCTGCTGTTTGTTGGTGCACAGTTCCCAGCTGGGCCTTGTGCTCCCCACAGCAGTACCCAGTGTCAGCCATCTTGTCAGTCCTTATCCACTCCCTGTGATGTGAGCATGGTTCAGAGTGGTGTTGATGGGCCAATTATGTGGGTGAGCATTATCTGTGACTCCAACTCCCATCATGCTATTGCCTACACCCCCCTTCCCAGCATGCCCATACTTCCTTCCTTTTGAGTGGACTTCACTGTGTGTGAGTGTGACAGCAATGGCAAGATGGCTGACAGTGTGGTCCTATTGTTTGTTGGTGCCCAGTTCCCAGCAGGGCCTTGTGCTCCCCACAGCAGTACCCAGTGTCAGCCATATTGTCAGTCCTTTTCCACTCCCTGTGTTGTGAGCATGGTTCAGAGTGGTGTTGATGGTCCAAATGTGAGGCTGCCCATTATCTGTTACTACGAGTCCCATCATGCTCTTGGCTACACTGACTTCACCAGCATACACAGGATTCCTTCCTTTCTGTGAGCTTCCTCTGAGGTGGTGTTCTAGTGGTGGCTAAATATCTGACAGTGTTTGTTGGTTAGATTTGTGCCACTGCCTAGCTCTATTTGGTATTGGGTTTGTACATGTCATGACACAGTTACATATCACTATGACATGGCATGTATTGTGTTTATCTGACTAACATACACTTCTTGGGATGATTATCTTTTGGTTGCTGTTGATTTGCTAGGGGTGCATGGTTTGACTATCCCCTTGACAGTGATGTGTGTGTATTGGCACACAATATTGTGTATATTAGTTGTGTACTCACCAGGCTCTGGGATGTTTGTTAGTCCATATACGCTCACTGGTGGTAGGATGGCCCGCACCTTCTCCTCCCAGGGCCTGAGGTATACTGGTTTGGCAGGAGGGCCACTGCCGGTGTGCTGGCTCAGGAGGTAATCCTTCTTCAGTAGGCCCCTGACCCTCCTGCGCACATCATACCACCTGTTCTGGATGTCTTCCTTTGTGCGCAAACATGGTGATTGTGCGTTCACCCTGTCGACGATCCTCGCCCACATCTTGGTTTTCTGTGCCATGGGGGTCTGTTGGACCAATGTGCCAAACAACTGTGGCTCTACCCTCAGGATCTCGTCTACCATGACTTCCAATTCACTATCTAGGAACTTTGGATTCTTCTTTAGGGGCATGGTGATGGGTGGTGGTGGTGATTGATGTGTGTGTGTGTGTAAGTGAGGGTGTGTGAGTGTAGGTTTTGCTGTGTGTGTGTGAGGGTGCTATTTGTTGAGGTGCTAATGGTGTGGCTTTTGTGTTGGATGAGCTGTGTGTGTGTCTGCTGTCTGATGGTGTTCTGTGCTGGCAGGTCAGTGGAATTTGCAAAGGATCATGGTAGGGATTTGTGGCCTTTATGTAGGTGGAGTTGGGGGTGTGTCCTTGTTCCATTTTTTCACCCCTGTATTTATTGGCTTTGTCATTGCTTGTTTGGCCCTCTTTTTTTGTATTTTTTCATTTGTGATTATTGTGCATGTAGGAGTCGTTCTTCTGACCGAGTAGGACGTTGCAGTTATCTCGTGCGCGCCTCTCCGAGTCATTCCCGCTGTGTTTCAGCTCAGTTTCATATGCGGCGTACGCGTCGGTCGCGGAGTACTGTGTTTGTTCGGCTGGGTTTTGTATGCGTGTCGGTCGTACGGCTTGGTCTCCGTGCGAATCGGTCTGATTTTGCACCCATTGCATCGTACTGCGCGGGTCGGAGTTCGCGGGTACGTTTCGTTCGGGTTGATTTCTGGTGCGTGTCGGTCGGTTCGATTTGCGTGGTTTCCCGGCCGGATAGCTTGTTTCCGTCTGGGTCGGTCGTTCGCCTTGAGTTCCGTACGAGTCGGTCGTGATTCACATGCATTTCATCGTACTTCCCAGGTCGGGCAACGCCGGTACGTGTCGGTCGGTCTATATTCCCATACCGAGTCGGTCGGTATTTTTTCCGGCCCGAATCGGATTCGGCCCCTTAGTAGTAGGTCAAACGAGCCAATCATGGAAACAACAATCCATATGCACAATGTACATAAGGAGCACTTGCACTTTGTCACTGATCAGCAGTGGCAAAGTGCCCAAAGTATCTAGACCGGCAAAAACGATATCCAGCACTCAGCGATTGCACCGGTCAAAGTTCTAGCCTTTTCTCTTAGTCTTCTTTTTGGAACTCTAAGGGGCTCATTAGGACGGCGGTCGGAAAATCTCCCCGACCGCCATGGTAGCGGGAAAAGACCGCCCGCAAGGCCCGCGACATAACAACCGGTCGCATTACGATGTTCCTTGCTCGGAATCCGACCGCGGCGATCGGATCGCGGGCTTTAACATTGCGGCGGTTGCTGATGCACGCAGCACCGCCGCGATGTTGAAAGGAGCATGTCCTGCATTTCCCTGCACTGCGTGGCAGGCACTGCACAGTGCCTGCCACCTGGTACAGGGAAATGTAGGGGGGACCATGGGTACCCCCCCAGTGCACCCCCCCACCCCAACTCATTGGGGGCCCGTAACGGGCCCCCGGAAGACATTCTCTGCCGCCTTTCCATGGCGGTTTCACCGCAGAGGAAAGGCTGGCTACCGCTGGCATAATCGTGCCGGCGGAGCCAGATTGGCACCGCCACCATTATTCCGGTCCTTCTCCATCCGCAAGGCAGGAGTGCAGATGGCAACCTGCGGAAAAGCGGTGATCGGAATTTCCCACCTCCGCGGTCACCACCGCCATCCTAATTTGACCGGCGGTTTCCTGGCTTGCGATCGCGGGCGGATGTCCGCCACCGGTCGGGCGGTCGCCACCGCCGGCCGGACGGCGGTCATCCGCCCGCCATCCTAATGAGCCCCTAAGTCCTTTGGCAAAGCAAGATAACAGGGTTGAGCCTTCAAGTTGGAAACATAGTTAATGAGGTCTCTCTTAAGCCTTCAGTTTTGGTGCCAAAATCTTTCAGTGGGACAGAGCAGAATTCTGTAGTGTTGAGGTTGTTGTGCTGCTTTGGTAGATTTGCTGCCACACCCCAGTACAAAGGTAATCCCTTTTTTGGCTTGTGAAATGAGCAAGCCTGAAAGCTGTAGCTAAATAGATACCTTCACTCCATGGTTGCTGCTGAAACGATTTCTTCGTGGCAAAAAGTACAGAGTGGAAAGAATCTAGATTTTTTGACTACCAATAGAGTGCGTTCATTGGAGATGTCACTGTAATTTAGCCACGACATCCAGAGGTGGGAAAAATTACTAAGGGCCTGATTTAGTGTTTGGTGGATTTGTACTCCATCAGAAACGTGAAGGTATCCTGTCCACCTAATTGTAAGTGCATTTTATCCCATTGCACTTGCAATAAGGCAGACAGTACCCATCCATCAATCTCTAAATCAGGCCCCAAGTCCCAAATTTCCTTAACTGCTGGGAAAATTCTTCCTGATCACTCTGGAAGCCCTCTGAGGTTCTGGGCAGGCTTCGAAGCACTAAGGGGTCGATTCCAATCTCGGCCGGTAGGGCTCCGAATCGGATTCGGCTTTACCGGATCCGATTCGGACGCCCTGTTTCCGACCGAGTCGGACGTGCGTCCGGGCGAGCAAGTACGATGCGAACGTACGCGAAATCGCCGACCGACTCGTTCGCGGGACCCAACCGCTCCGACAGACTCGCACGGACACGACTCGCACCGCGCAATGGAGACGTTCCCCGGCCGGGTAAGTACGATGCGCGCCGCGAGCAGTCCGACCGACTCGCGCCGTCCAGCTCGAAAGAGCAGTCGGAGCCGCACTTTGGGGGTCTGTGTCGGACCCCCCTGTACGCCTAGCCGCGTGAGTCACACACAGGGGGGACCCATGGGTCCCCCCTACCTGTGCGTGTACGGCGCGACCCGCTTCGACGCGTACCCGCTATAGGGGGCGCCCTTGTTTGCCTCACACCCATTGAGTCAATGGGAGCCCGCGTACGCGTTGTACGACCGGCTCCCATTGACTTCAATGGGAGTCCGACCGAATCGAGTCCGATAGCATGCGAACGCATCGTACTCATTCGGTCGGACTGCTAGGGTCCGATTCGGTCGGAAATCTCTCCGGGTCCGGCTCGGTCGGAGAGATTTCCTGCCCGAATCGGAATCGGCCCCTAGGTGTCTCTCTAGCCTGGACCCCTACAAGGTAAAGTCCATAGTGGTCAGCTGGGCCTTCTGTGAGTCAGGTGTCCTTCTGTTTTCCATGTTTCTGTAGTGGGCAACAGGAGGTCAATCACTTGATCCTTATAGAGCAGTTCTAGTCCCTGTGTGTTAGCAGCAGTTAGGAGTCCCTCGGCTCTCCTTTTTCCAGCGAGTCAAGCAGAGTCTTCTTTCTTCAAGACATTCTCTTCCTAGGTCCACAAATGTTCTGATACGTGGTTGTAAAGTGTCAATCTTATCCTGCACATAGCTGGTGTTTGGAGAATTCCCTACAATCCTAGCTACTGTCTTACAGAGGTTTCACCTTGTTTTTTTTAAACTTCCTTTCTGAGTTTACTGCAAACCTACCACAAATACCTCAACCAAGATGGCACTAGCCGTCTTCTAGTTACAGGACCCTTGTCCCTCCTCCAAACCACTCCTCTATGGAGAACAGTATACTCCACTCTGCCAGTGCTAGAACTGCTTTTCCCTCCTGTTGGGGGAAGAGACATAAAGGGGCTGATTCCGATCTCGGCCGGTAGGGCACCGAATCGGATTTGGCTTTACCGGATCCGATTCGGACGCCCTGTTTCCGACCGATTCGAACACCCGTCCGCGCGAGCAAGTACAATGTGAGCGTACGCGAAATCCCCGACCGACTCGTTCCCGGCTCCGAACTGCTCCGACCGACTCGTACGGACTCGACTCGCACCACACAATAGAGACGTTCCCCGACCGGGCAAGTACGATGCGCGCCTCGAACAGTCCGACCGACTCGCGCCGTCCGGCTCGAAAGAGCAGACGGAGCCGGACTTCGGGGGTCCGTGTCGGACCCCCCTGTATGCGTAGCCATGCGAGTCGCACACAGGGGGGACCCATGGGTCCCCCCTACACATGCATGTATGGCGCGAGTCGCACCGACGCGTACCCGCTGTAGGGGGCGCCCTTGTTCGCGACGCACCCATTGAGTCAATGGGAGCCCGTGTACGCGTCGTACGACCGGCTCCCATTGACTTCAATGGGAGTCCGACCGAATCGAGTCCGATAGCATGCGTCCGCATCGTACTCGTTCGGTCGGACTGCTAGAGTCCGGTTCGGTCGGATATCTCTCCGAATCCGACTCGGTCGGAGGGATTTCCGGCCCGAATCGGAATCGGCCCCAAAGTCTTAGGGATGCTCTTGGAATCAGTATTTGCAGTTCCTGACAGTTGTATTTGGGTTCTTACGTCAAGAAAGAGCTGAGAAAGCTGGCCTTGTTCTTGATAACGGTTCTGTCCCTCTCCCAGTTGGCTAATCCCTTCGAGGTGGTAACTTTTAATACCTTTACCTTCTTCCTGCTGCCAGAGGCCAAGCATGTCTTTCACAGGAGAAGTGCCATTAATAGCCAGCCAGGGATGTTGACAAAATCTCTGGAGCAGAGCAGCAAGTCAACCCAGTTCAAAATAAGCTTACTCCCAGGCCGTACAAGTTAATTATTCTAAGGTTACACTTCTTATAAAAGTATCAAAAATCTGCTTTCACCTGTAAGTGACACAATTAAAACTAAAAGGAAAGTAACCTCAAATAATCATTCCAACAGCCAAGAAAAGATAAAGTGATTTGTATTCAAAACCAATTCTGTTCATGGAAAATGGAGCTTTACCTCAACAGTAACAAACAATTTTTTTATAACTGTTCTCTGGGCATACTTTTCCCAATATCTATTGTGCCCCACTTTTTTATCTTACAAATCAAGCATCATGGTCTTACAAGGAATACTTTAGCAACTTAGACTATATACAAAAGTTGTGTTTTTTAGAAGTCTTGCCCTGTGTCACGTTATTGGTTTTAAACTACAGGCCTGCGAGAGCACAATCGTGCTCTCTGGAGTGATACACTGTCAAATTTATGGGTAGTGCAAAGTGTGGGTAGTGGTTTGGGGACAATACATCTCACATATGACATTTAACTTCCATGGCACTGATACAATGTCTGCTAACTTACAATGAATGGCCTTACTGGAGAGTTAAATCAACCAATTGGGGTAAACCACTTTTACAGTAGAATATTATGGCACTGAATGACAGGGGTCATAGTGTATCGAGTAATAATACCAGCAAACATACATTACATAGAAAGGTGAACAAAAATCTAGAGTTACAGTGCAGGGATAGAATATTTCTTACATCTTTGTATCTCAAGTTCTATGGCTACTACTCGTGACTGCTGTTAGAAAGAAATATTATGAAGGAAGCCAAGTAGTTACTGTAGAAAAAGACATTTGCAATGCCTGAATATTAAGCCGCATATAACTGCAAAAGAGGAAGAAATATGCAATAACATTACACTTAATTTTCGTTTCACTATTTATTTGAACTGTAATATTAAACCCTTAACTTCATTGCTGCCAATTGTGATGGAGACATACTGAGTCATTTGACGGCAAGTATTCACATTTTCTGCAAATCAGATTATCACTTTAAATTCAGAACTAAAATCTACCCGCCTTTCCACAGATTACTCCTGGAGATTGAACCATAAGGAAGATTTCCCATTTATGTAAAACTGTAATGCAAATGCTGTAGCTGATGCAACATGCTTATAGTTTTTTAAATATTTTCGATGTGTTGTGTTTAAGGATACCACTGAAAACTACAGCCTTTATAGGGGTAGACAGCTAGAAAGTATATTCTCTGAGGAGTAATATTGTTCTTGCAATGGATGGTTGCCACTAGAAAGCGATATCTGTACATGATTTGTAGTCATCTCTTTATTGAGATTCATCCATTGTTTATTTACTGCAGACTTATGGGATGCATTGATATTCAAGCACTGCCTCAAAATTTGATGGCATATACTCTCCGAATCTTCATTATTACACAGTGGAATGGTAGCCACATCATACGCCACTTTAATTAATCAATGTTATATTACTTATGTTTATTCAGACTTCGTCATCCACAGAGACATTATTGCAATTCAATTTAAAATACATTGGTCCAATCATATACATCTTCATAAAACAAGCAATTCAGATAGAGTACAATCTAAAGCAACTACAGTAAAGAATATTATATATATAGGGGTCGATTCCGATCTCGGCCGGTAGGGCACCTAACAGTATTCGTCCGGAAAAAAACCCAGCCGAATGCGTGTTTCCCGACCGATTCGTACACCCGTCCGGACGAACAAGTATGATGCGTATAACAACACATTTCCAGAGCGAGCCGTACTCACCCAATCCAGCTCCTGTTCCCCGCCCGAGCCGGATCCGTAAACGCCGAATCGAGTCGCACGGAACCAAATACACAGCACCTTCCGGCCGGACTAGTACGATGCGCGCTCCGTACGCGCCGAACCAGTCGCTACGTCCGGCACGTTTCAGCATCCGGGAGAGCCGCACATAAGCTCCGTTTCGTGCCACAAGACGATCCACGGCTACGAGACGAACAAGCCAGCGACGAGTACAAGTCGAAGACACGAGAAACCCGAACGAGACGACCCAACCATGAATCCCATTACGCAGGTCCTACCTATACTCTACATCTATTACCGGGACCGGTACGGACGCGTATGGCGCAGACGGTAAGTCAAACACCAACAATACAAACAAACTACACGTACCCAAAATATGTCACACACACATAGGGATGCACAAATGACATACACTAGCAACAGCACAACCATAGGGGTGGGATGGGCATCACCAATGCCATACACACCCATAGGGGGATGGAAGCCTACCACTACCACCACCCCTACTAAGGGGGGGCTGGATGCCTGCCACTACCACCACCCCTACTCAGGGGGGGATGGATGCCTACCACTACCACCACCCCTACCCAGGGGGCTGGATGCCTACCACTACCACCACCCCTACTCATGGGGGCCTGGATGCCTGTCACTACTACCATCCCCACCCATAGGGGATGGATGCCTACCACTACCACCACCCCTACTCAGGGGGGCTGGATGCCTACCACTACCACCACCCCTACTCAGGGGGGCTGGATGCCTACCACTACCACCACCCCTACTCATGGGGGGCTGGATGCCTGTCACTACTACCAATCCCACCCATAGGGGGATGGATGCCTACCACTACCACCACCCCTACTCAGGGGGGGCTGGATGCCTGCCACTACCACCACCCCTACTCATGGGGGCCTGGATGCCTGTCACTACTACCATCCCCACCCATAGGGGGCTGGATGCCTACCACTACCACCACCCCTACTCACAGGGGCCTGGATGCCTATCACTACTACCATCCCCACCCATAGGGGGATGGATGCCTACCACTACCACCACCCCTACTCAGGGGGGGCTGGATGCCTGCCACTACCACCACCCCTACTGAGGGGGGGATGGATGCCTACCACTACCACCACCCCTACTCAGGGGGGGCTGGATGCCTGCCACTACCACCACCCCTACTCAGGGGGGGCTGGATGCCTGCCACTACCACCACCCCTACTCATGGGGGCCTGGATGCCTGTCACTACTACCATCCCCAACCATAGGGGGCTGGATGCCTACCACTACCACCACCCCTACTCATGGGGGCCTGGATGCCTATCACTACTACCATCCCCACCCATAGGGGGATGGATGCCTACCACCACCCCTACTCAGGGGGCTGGATGCCTGCCACTACCACCACCCCTACTGAGGGGGATGGATGCCTACCACTACCACCACCCCTACTCAGGGGGCTGGATGCCTGCCACTACCACCACCCCTACTCAGGGGGCTGGATGCCTACCACTACCACCACCCCTACTCAGGGGGGACTGGATGCCTGCCACTACCACCACCCCTACTCAGGGGGGGCTGGATGCCTACCACTACCACCACCCCTACTCATGGGGGCCTGGATGCCTGTCACTACTACCATCCCCACCCATAGGGGGATGGATGCCTACAACTACCACCACCCCTACTGAGGGGGGATGGATGCCTACCACTACCACCACCCCTACTCAGGGGGGGCTGGATGCCTGCCACTACCACCACCCCTACTCAGGGGGGCCTGGATGCCTTTCACTACTACCATCCCCACCCATAGGGGGATGGATGCCTACCACTACCACCACCCCTACTCAGGGGGCTGGATGCCTACCACTACCACCACCCCTACTCAGGGGGCCTGGATGCCTTTCACTACTACCATCCCCACCCATAGGGGATGGATGCCTACCACTACCACCACCCCTACTCAGGGGGCTGGATGCCTACCACTACCACCACCCCTACTCAGGGGGGGCTGGATGCCTGCCACTACCACCACCCCTACTCATGGGGGCCTGGATGCCTGCCACTACCACCACCCCTACTCTGGGGGGGCTGGATGCCTGCCACTACCACCACCCCTACTCATAGGACGGGTAATGCATGACACAACCAGCATACTCCCACATAAGGAATGACAGAACATTACATCCCCCCAACACCATGGCAAGTGTGTGTAGTCTGTGTCAAATGCCTACAACACTGAACATGACATTGAACATACAATGTGACCCACTATCACATGTGTCACACATAAATGTGTGTGGCCTCCACAATGCAAGCAGACCATGACCACTGTGGCCATGGGGTCGAACACCCCATCATCACAGTGACCAAAAGGTAAGTGTGGGGTCCATAGCTGATGCACCTCTTGAACAGTGTGGCCATGGGGCCTAAAGCCCCATCACCACAGAGACCAAAAGGTAAGTGTGGGGTCCATAGCTGATGTACCTCTTGAACAGTGTGGCCATGGGGCCTAAAGCCCCATCACCACAGTGACCAAAAGGTAAGTGTGGGGTCCATAGCTGATGCACCTTTGAACAGTGTGGCAATGGGGCCAAAAGCACCATCACCACGGTGATCATAAAGTAAGTGTAGTCATGGTAAAAGCTGCGAAAGCCAAACTGTATGGATGAATCCTGGTCACACAACAACAAACACATCAGTGGCATAGTAGTGCTTGTGTCCCATAGCAACATAGATTGGGCGGGGCAAACAGTGCAGTGTCACAAAAACATCGTTTTGGCCATGTGCATACAAACATCACCCATGGGGGACCACATTGTCAATATTCACAAATAACACAATGACAGAAGTGACCATCATAATGCTGAGCCACATATCTGCACCAATGGACACACAAATGTAGATATCCTGTGGAGACTGTCGATGTCAGGTGAACAAATACCATACCATGGCATCAATGGGACATACAAACCATGATCATTGTGCTGACTGATGACCTAGGAGTCCCAGGGACAGCTGGGGAAAGCCACCAAACAACATACAGACAATGGCACACTACAGAAATGCCAATGCAGTGGTGCAAATGCACAAACACAAACAGGCAGACTCACACTGCATTTCAAACACAACAGGTGATGGGGGTGTGCCAGTGTCCCCAGGCAACCACACAACACATGAGGAGGCCTGAACTCCAATCACACAGATGTGTTTACAGTGCCATACAAAAGTTACTCATGGATCGGATACCCCTATGTGGGCAATCAGGCATCGTCAGCTGAGAGGGAGGCCAAATTACACATGTCACACAAGCTTGTAGGAACAGCAACTAACACAGCAAGAGACAGACCCACCACAGCACTACCCCCAGGGACCCCACATTGTGCTGACACTAGCCTGCATGACAATCCCACTGTGATGACAAAGGTAGATGTCGTTCACACTGTGAACCACAGCCATGTGTCCTGAGCAACAAACTACCATCACACCTACACAAGCTCCAATCAATCAGCACGGCCTGCCAGCCAAGGCCAATTTGGAGGTAGGGGTCTAGCCGTGCAACAACTCACATTTGCACACTCAATACCACACACCCTGATCTCCACCAATGTGCAGCAGTGAAGCTCACATGGACTGGTGACAGTGCACATGCACCCATGACAATCCCAGGGGTGGTGGGGGGAACTAAGGTGCAGATACCCATCACACATGGCCAGTCAATAAGACTCGTCAATGTCTGACACACAGCACAGTACGCCGTACATGGGCATGATGTGAAATCCACCACAATCAATGGGATCCTGGCCATAGTCACACACCTACGAAGAAGCCAAGGTGACACACAAAGAACACACGTACACAACTTCTAACTTTGAAGCTCTGACCCTGAGGAGTGGCAGCAGTCACACACACACCGTGTCACAATCACTGAAAGCTACCACAAACTGAAATTCACATGACTTGTGTAAACAACAAGTGCCAAGGGGAATCCTGAATGTGTCCCATCACCGTTTGCCCACATCCCCAGCCCTGACAACAAAGACAACCTGGGATGACAACCTCATGAACATTAGTTTGCCATGCAACCACATCACAGAGAAACCAGGTCCAAGATGCTGGATGAACACAGACCAACTCTGCAAGCAACACAAACAGGAACATCCCTGGGGACACAGCTTGTGTAGGAAAAGGGAAGGGAACACGCACAGACATGCTTACACAACACACAACACGGGCACACGCAATGTCACAGGATTACACACTGCCATGAGGGCACTCCACTCCTGTGGAAGGTCCGCTGTGCCAAACCTTGTCTGTGCACGACTCAAACATGTCAGCAGGACACTCCGTCAGTGAGTCAACAACTACAACACATAGAAGGCTCTGCTCACATCAGCCTGGGTACGGGAGTGTCACGTCAGTCATCTGCATACACCCAAAACACGTGTCAAGCCAGTTGCACTGTATACACAGATGAGTCCTTCAACATTGATGTGCAAAACTGCATGTCCAGTGGAGATGGGCACACAGTCAGGGAAATCGGAACATTGAACAGTGGTAAGCCCACCAGATGTGCATCAGTGTAAGACAAAGATGTTCCTTTACAAATGCAAAACGTACATCCCTGTGTCAAATGATGAACATTACACCCTCAGACTGCAGCAAAGGATGCCATAGATCCAGAGTAGAACAGGACACATATCCCATGGACCACATGGAGTCCATCACAGCAACACTTCATTTTCCTGATCTGAACACTATAACAACTGCAAATGCAGGATGCTACTCATCTACATCATGTACATCAAAAGAAACACCTCAATTAAACAAAAAGAGGCTTTATTCAGCTAATGTAAAATTAAAAGTTGACGTCCAAAAGAAACTAAGGCCAATGGCCAGTCCAAAATCCATGTCCCAACAGGGTGACAAGTGACAACTGGTCACCCATTGCTTGCCTGCAATGATACGGACAGGGGACATCCCCCTTGGAGAGGCATACAAGGGGCAGGCCAGGCACCGCAGGGACAGGATCAGGGGATGGCAGAGTGAGGCAGTGAAGGGGTGGTGGGTGCAGGAGTGTCTCCGGCAACTGCAGTGGAGGTGTCTGACTCAGGGGGGGCCAGCACCACCGTGCTACACAAGTCAGTTGGTGTGGGTGCTGCAACCACTGCAGTGGGCTGGTCTGATGTAGTGGACTGGGTCCCCACTGCAGTGCCCAAGTCAGACGGGGTGGTTGTGGACTCCACTGCAGTGCATAACTCCAAGGGAGTGGAAGGGTGGGCAGATGAGGTGGGCAGGACAGAGGGGGGACTCGGTCCCCACACCAGTGGCACTAACAGGCAGAGCATCTGGGTTGGGTGTGGAAGAGCAAGTGGTAGGGGGAGGGCCTAAGCAGTCTGGGGATGCGGTATCGGTGTGTGGGGGAACCTGGGGCAGGGTGTGGCGGGGGAACCTGTGGAGTGGTGGCCTGGGGGATGGAGGAGAGAGACTGGGTGGTGGAGCTGCGTGGTGGTGGTGGTGGGGTCTTGCTCTTCCTGGTACGGGGGGACGTCCTAATGGGGTCCTGTGTCTGCCTGCACCTGGGGGAGGGTGTCCGGGGGCGAGGGGCACTCCCCTCTGTGTGGGTGGACTTTCTCTTCCCCCGGTATGCTGGATCAGCAGGATTGGAGGGGAAGAGGCCGAGGTCACACAGGAAGAGCTGCTGTGTAGGTGGGGTAGCAGGTGAGGCAAGGGAAGGGGTCTTGGAGGGAGAGGATTTGGAGGACTGCAGAGTGACTGTGGATGCCTGTGTGTGTGTGTGTTCCCCATCCCCTGTGTCTGTGGTAACAGTCCCCTGAGGATGCTTGTGTGCACCTCTTGCCTTTCTCTTGGGTGTGTCTGTGCTGCTCGTGTCTGTGTGTTTGGGTGATTGTGCAGGTGTGCATGTGCTTTGGACAGGTAGGGTGGCAGGAAGTGTGGATGGGGCAGAGGTGGGAGGGGTGAGGGACTGTTGGAGGAGGGACACTGCTGCCGTCGGGGAGGAGTCCATGGACCTATTGCTCCTCTGTAGGGCAGACATACCCGTCGAGATGCCCTCCATGAACGACACCAGCTGTGTCAACAGAGTGGTGTGTGCATGGAGGACAGTCAGCATTGCTGTCTGCCCTACTTGGAGCTGCCGAAGGAGGTACACAGACTCCTCACTCAGGGCAGCAGGGGACACAGGGGTAGGGGGTGCGGTGCCTGGTATGAAGGAGACACGCTCCCGAGCACGGGAGCCTCCACGGACTTCAGGAATGGGAGCCAATGGGAGGGCGGTGGTGGTGGTCATGGTGGTGGTGGCGGGGCCAGACAGACTAGCTTGACTTTGGTGGCTGCTGACACCCGCCTCCACAAGGGAGTCATCCTCCAAGCTGCTGTGGTCCTCAGCTGAGGTGGATGGTGCTGAGGACTCCTCGGTGTGGCTCCCCTCGCCCTCCGTGCCACTGGGTCCCTCTGACCACTCGTCGGACGCTGACCCAGTCTGGCTCCGCTGCTCCTCCTGGTCCGTGGAGCTGTCCCCTCCTGTGGCCGTGGATGTATCTGCAAACAATTAGGGAAACAGACAAACATCAGTCACCTGCACTGAACGCACACACCACAGTAAGTACAGCACATCACAGAGCCAGCCCAGGCATCCTTAGTTGAACATTGCCTAAAGTCTTCACACAGATTTGTGGAAGCCAATTGTCAGTCTGATGGTCAACCATGGGACTCACAACCCTCCTGCCCTTGCACCCATCTGTCTGGTGCCTGTCTGATGGTAAGACCCCAGTGTGGACACATGCACCACCTACACAGTTGTTGGACATTGCAGGGAACACAGTGAAGTATGTGAACATGCACACAACACATCTCTTGCCACTAAGTCAGTGCAGGTGTCCGGATGAAGGGATGGCCAGAGTCTAAATAGAAATGCATGTGATGCATACCAGCACCACACACCATGATGCACCCATGTCCGGATAGTCAATGCCACAATGGGGTGCATGTTGCACATGTCACTCCCCTGCAGGATCACTCTTAGGAAGTTTAATGCCATGACACAGGCATGCGTGCAAAGTCATACATCACTGTCTCCAGTCACATGGGCAGGGCAGCCAGCCAACAACAGTCTGCACTGTGTCACAATCCTAGGACATGGGGAATGCAAGTTATGTAACTGACAAGTGCACATGTCCATCCCCCCAAAACCACATCATCAGTACTACTACTTGTCCACGTCATACCAATTGGACATATGGGGGACATGAAACACAACTCTCTTAACATGAGCACCTCACAGTGTGCTGTGAATGAGAAACAGCTGCCTGAAAGTCACAGTCACATACACCTGTGTGCACAGTCAAGTGATCAGACACCTAAAAATCACAGAAGTTTCGTCTATCATGGTCACATCTCCGCTGGCATGCTGAGCCCTAACCGATAAACATACCAGTAGTACTGACAACGAGGACACAGCACAATGACACAGAGGCAGACACCTGAGGGAACATTTCACTGATCACAACATGCCAGATGGTACACGGGAGTGGGAGTACAGAGTGTATTGTATGCCTTGGAGTAGGCATGACTGTCCAGCTCCACCTGTAAGAGGAATGAGTCCTGGACAGTAGGCATGTGGCTAAGCACGTGTGACACACTTGATACACATACTCCTGAGGCCCAAACATTGTTCCCACCGGCAGCATGGGTGTGTGCCAAATTCCCCAGGGACATGTGGTGATTCAGATCAGCAAGTGGACCACATATCAAAGTTACACCCCGATTACATGTCAGAACTTAGGCATTGTGTAAGCAATTGACCCACACATGAATCCCACAACATAGTCACGGGAACAAATGCTGTCCCCCACCTTAAGCGAAGCTAAATGCAATGACACAGTCCCCAAGTGACACAATTTCCTGACTGCAAGGGCCACACATATGCGTATCAGAGGAGAAGTGGGCATGTCACAAATGAGGGACATGGGTCCTGGACCACATGACTGATGTACTGTGGAAGTTTAACCAGGCCAGAGGAGGGCACATAGCATGTCAGACAAAGTGCACAGTGCAGTCATGGACTCACCCCTCCTTGCTGCTGTCTGGCCTTCAGCTGCCCATCCAGGTCAGGGAAGACCACCGCCAGGATCCGGAGCATGTGGGGGTCAGGGTCCGGTGTCCGCCCCTCCTGCGAGGAGGCAACAGCTTCATCTGGACCCTTGCGATCCTCCGGGTCCAGCCACGAAGGTCCTGCCACCTCTTCTGGCAGTTGCGGATCCTGCGCCTGTAGACCCCCACGGATCTTACTTCCCGGGCGATGGTCAGCCAGATTTCCTGCTTCTGGTGGGCATCGACCTGTGAGGATGACAAAGTGAAAAAGGCCATTACTACACATGCAACATATCCGTGCATCACACAGTTGGATATACATGTCTCAATCACAGGGGCATATGATGTACATAGGCAGTGCAACAATGGCTATGAACAGTTTGCCAGCAGTCACTACATGGTGTCATTGCATGGGGAGTAAACCTTTTTGGAATGCACTGTTACTGCACTGTACCTGTTCAGTCCATGTAACTACACACTTTGGGGTGTGACAACTACTCAGTGAGCATGCTAGCCAGTGGTGTGCACACTGTAAGTCCTGCTAGTCAGACAACATGCACAATTGGTAAGGCAGTGGACAGCACACTCACCTGCTCCCCTGGTTTCCCATACAGCTTGCTGTACTGTGGAAGGAGGCTGTCCAGCAGGGCCTGGTTCTCCTCAAGGCTGAAGGCTGGGGCTCTATCCACAGTACGTGCCATTGCAGTAGCCAGAGGATGCAGAGACAGCAGCAGTGTTGTTGGCAGATGTCGTCCTGGAGCATGTAGTGCAGGCAAGTGAGCTCTCAGGGGAACAGCCAGCATTATATGTGTGCTGCAGAGGCAGATACTGTCCCATGTGTCCAAAGTGATTGTTCCAAGTCGTTTGCATCTTCTGAATCTGACCAATCCATGGAATAGCAGCACTAATACACGCCCACAGCATCCTTCAAATCTTCAAATTCATGACATCCATGATTTTGCAACATTGTTGTGGCTGGCCAACTGAATTCACTGCATCAGACTCGTTGGAGCCACGAAAACGCGTCCGTTGCCATGCCAGGCCCCAGCCAATGCGTGCGCACCGATCGGTCCATTGCTGTACAACGCGTATTTCGGGGTACAACACGTACCCGCACACATCACATGCAATGGGCCGGCCGGGCACACCGATCGGTCCATTGCTGTACAACGCGTACCCGCACACAACACATGCAATGGGCCGGCCGGGCACACGATCGGTCCATTGCTGTACAACGCGTATTTCGGGTACAACGCGTACCCGCACACATCACATGCAATGGGCCGGCCGGGCACACCGATCGGTCCATTGCTGTACAACGTGTACCCGCACACAACACATGCAATGGGCCGGCCGGGCACACTGATCGGTCCATTGCTGTACAACGCGTATTTCGGGGTACAACGCGTACCCGCACACATCACATGCAATGGGCCGGCCGGGCACACCGATCGGTCCATTGCTGTACAACGCGTACCCGCACACAACACATGCAATGGGCTGGCCGGGCACACCGATCGGTCCATTGCTGTACAACGCGTATTTCAGGGTACAACGTGTACCCGCACACATCACATGCATTGGGCCGTCCGGGCACACCGATCGGTCCATTGCTGTACAACGCGTATCCGCACACAACACATGCAATGGGCCGGCCGGGCACACCGATCGGTCCATTGCTGTACAACGCGTATTTCGGGGTACAACGCATACCCGCACACATCACATGCAATGGGCCGGCCGGGCACACCGATCGGTCCATTGCTGTACAACGTGTACCCGCACACAACACATGCAATGGGCCGGCCGGGCACACCGATCGGTCCATTGCTGTACAACGCGTATTTTGGGGTACAACGCGTACCCGCACACATCACATGCAATGGGCCGGCCGGGCACACCGATCGGTCCATTGCTGTACAATGCGTATTTCGGGGTACAACGCGTACCCGCACACTTCACATGCAATGGGCTGGCCGGGCACACCGATCGGTCCATTGCTGTACAACGCGTACCTGTATAGGTCAGTCGCATATGTCACCATGCTTGTCACTGGTGAACATATGCCAGCCACATATACCTGCCAGAGACACAGGGGCACACCTACAACACCACACCCACTCCACACTGTTTCCTAAGGCATGTAAGGCTGCATTACCTTTTCTGTGTATGGGGGTTGACATGTGGTTTCTGTGGTGGCACTGGTGGGAATCCACACCCAGGCTGTGCATGTGTTCATGGGGACAGGGTCCTTTGTGTGTTGTGCACATGACCACTGTGATGTGCAACAGTTCATTTCAGAGCATGTGGCATGGTCACATTTCCAGGTTGTGTATGTGTGTGACATGTCACATACCCCCAGGGTCCCATGGGGGAAGGCATGTACGTAACAGGATGACCCATTGCCACAATAGTGATGTCCCTCCACAGTCTGTGTGCATGTTGTGTTTCCGATGTCTCTGATTCCATGTGCATGATGGGAGACAGTCTCCACAGCAACGTTGTTTGTGCATGGACTTTGATGTTGTGCGTGTGTGTGTCACTGACGTCCATGTCTGTCCTGCGGAGGCAACAGGGGCCACTACCTGTGTGAGTCATGTTTGTTTTTCTGACATGTACATGATACGCCATGTCATGCCAGTGTCCATGTGGCAAGACAGGGTCACTGGGAATCTACCTGTCAATGTGCTGTGATGCCTGTGGCGCATCTGTCCAGACATGTCACTGTGGTGTGTGTGGAATGTGACAGCAGTAAATGGGTACTTTGATACAGCCTAATGGTTTCCCATAGCATAACCTGGTACCTGTTGTGCACACATGTTGTACTGAGAACTTAGATGATGGCCATGTAGGTGCGAGTTATGTCCGAACAGAACGGCACACACATCAAGTACTTGTGTCTCATAATGATGTATCATGTGAAATTGAGTATGGTGAAAGGCACATCTGTGGGGTGACTGACAATCTTTCTTTCTTCATCCTATGCACTGCAGGGCTCCAGCTGTCCATAGACCATTCCCTGACCTGGCAACGATGGTGGAACGTGACAGCATCCAACAGTACCGCTTCACCAGGCAGCTGATTGAGGATTTGGCAGTGCGCTTGGCACCACATCTGCAACCGGGCCGGCCGTACCCTACGGCGCTGACACCCAAGGTGAAGGTAATGGCAGCCCTACACTTCTTTGCCACCGGTACCTTCCAACACACTGTGGCGACTGATGGTGGGATGTCACAGACTATGTTCAGCCGTGTGCTACGCGATGTTTTGGTGGCTATGTTGAGGAACCTGAACCAGTTCATCTATTTCCCCAAACGTCGACAACTCACTGACGTTAAGAGTGACTTTTATGCTCTGGGGAGGATGCCACATGTAATTGGCTCCATTGATGGGACACATGTGGCTTTGGTACCACCACAGGCACATGAGCAGGCCTACCGTAACCGCAAACACTACCATCGATCAATGCGCTGGTGGTATGTCTTGCAGATATGACCATCACACATGTGTGTGCCCGTTTCCCCGGTTCTGCTCACGATGCCTACGTGATGAGGAGTAGTCGCATCCCGAGGATGATGTCACAGATGCCGAACCAGCGTGCCTGGCTTGTCGGTGTGTACTGACTTTGTACAATTGTGTGTGTTCTGCTATGTTGTATTCCGCCCACTTTTTGAACTCAGCTAATGTGCAATTGTCTGTCTGTAGGTGACTCCGGATACCCCAACATGCCGTGGTTGCTGACACCCCTCAGGAACCCTGTGACACCAGCCCAGATGCGCTACAATGAGGCACATGGTCAGACCAGGAGAGTGATCGAGCGGACCTTTGGTCTCCTGAAGAGCCGCTTCCGCTGCCTGGACAAGACAGGAGGGGCCCTCCCATATGCCCCAGCAAAGGTGTGCAAGATTGTCATCGTTTGCTGCATGCTCCACAACCTGGCAGTGCGGAAGGAGTTGCCTCTCATCCTGGATGACGATGACCAACGTCCGCCACCTGTGGAGGATCCTGGCCTGGACCACGATGCCAGTGATGATGATGATGATGGTGGTGATGTCCGCACACAGCTCATCACCAACTTCTTCAGCTGAATGTGAGTATCCAGGGAGATGCAATGTGAATGATGTGAGTTTGCATGATATGTGTGGGTGGTGCCCTGGTGCTGTTTTAGTGTGGCCATGTGCCACTTGACTGGATGCGTGCAGCGATGTGTCCTTACAGGTAGTCTGTACTCCTCAACAGTGTTGACATGCAAACGTGCTTTTGTGTAGGTATCTTGTGACATGTTTAGGGCATGAGTATTGCAGTTCTGTCCTGTTCTTCAGTGGTTTTGACTGTGTGTCATGTCTGTCCTTCACAGGGTGCTTACAGAGTTGTTTGGTCAACTTGGATCCCCCAACACCATGATTCAGCTTTCAGGGTGGCAGCAGTCGTTTCCCTACAGGTGATGTGCCACACACCCCTGGACTTCATATCTTCTGCACTTGTTGACTGTGTGGCCACTGCCACGTGGGATTAACTTGCATTTGTAGTGGTAACAACATGTTACAAATGTGTAATAAACCAGTGCTTCACTTTGGGATATGCGTTGTCTGTGGTCACACATCTGACTGACATTTGCTTACTGCACCTGTGGGCTAGTTGACACAGACTCTGAATAGGTGTGGTGTCTGTGCATTCCACTGTATTTCCTGCCAACATCACTGTGGGCGATGAGTCCGATGGCCCTGGTGTCTGTGTTGTGTAGCCCTAGTGTTGTGTCTCCCTCATATGTGTCACGTCACCATGACTCACACGACGGTGTTGTACTTGCTGTAGCAGTTAGCATACACAGTGTAATTTAGCAGAACATCATCACCATAACAGTATCCACATTTGAATAACAACAGTGGCAAGTATGGTGTACTAGTGATTTTATTTACAGAAATGTGTGTGTGTATAGTGCACAGGATGGTGGGTGCTGTACATTGTGATTGTGATCCAAAGTTCCCAGATGAGTTGGAAGTCTTGGTAGCAGAAATGTCCTGAGTGAAGTCCACAGTCATATGATACATTAGTCCAACTTGAACTCCCCATGTCATGTGGGAAAGTAGTGTTGCATTCGACAGGGTGAAACGTTTGCACACAAAGGAGAATTTCCGGAACAGGTGTTGGCTTCCTGGGGGATGTACGTGGCCATCAACCTCTCAGTTTTCCTTCCTCGGACGACCCCTCTTCTTTGGGGGGGGACCCTCATGTGCAGGCTGCTGCGGTGCAGGGGACTCTCCGCCAGAGTCCTCCTCCCTCCCTGTGGTGGTGTCAGTTGTTGCAGCACCAGATGTTGTGGGCACACAGGGAGGTGTGGCCATGTTGGTGCTAATCTGGCAGAGGCATGTCAATATGTCCCTATGCACCGCTGTGAGTTCTTGCAATGTATCCCACTTGGACTCCATGCCCGACATGTGTGTCTCCACACGGGCCATGTGTGTCTCCACACGGGCCATGTGGGAGTCCAAGAGGGCATGATGGGCAGCCTGCTGCTGTTGTATGTCCTTGAGGATCCCCACTACCTGTCTGACCTCTCCGGTGCTATCCTGGTACGCATCAGCGATGCGTGCCAGTTGTGGGTCATCATGCAGTCCAGACCCCTCTGCAAGCAGCGACCTATGTCTATCACCCCTCCCACCACCCCTGGCGACACGTGCAGGACCTGCGGTGGCACGCACAGGTGACCCGAGGCCCACTTGGGGGTTGTTAGTGGTGTTGTCATCCGTTGCTCCACGGTGGGCCTGGGACCCTGTGCTGTTGTCAGCGGTGGTCCTTGGTCTGTCCGTGTCGGCGTGGGTGGTCTGTATGTTGGCAGTTGTTGGAGGGGTGGGTGCAGGGGGTGCAGATGTTGGTCCAGCTGGTGCTGCATGATGACTCAGACCGGAGGTGCCAGGTAGGTCTTCGCCATCCGAGGTGGGCAGAGGCTGTTCCACGACAGTGAGCTCTGTGTCCCCCGGAGCCTGGGACAGGGACTCCTCCTCGCCTGCTGCTGTGTCCCCATCATCGTCACCTGTATTTGGAAGAGACACACATTGTATGTAATGTTTCTACAGGCATCAATGGTTCACACACCTGACAGTTGTGACTGTACCTCTGGATGCGGGCATGTACATTGCATTGTCCTAAGTTGTCACAGTAAGAGGTTGATATTGGTGTAGCACATTGTCATGCATACCAGGGGCATTTCACTATGAATGTTGAGGTGTGCACATGGCCAGCATTGGTTGTATTTGGTGGACATCCGGCCATCCTTCTCCACCTGGCCCAGTTATCCCACCATGAAGCATGCCACCCTTGCAGTGGGTTCAGGATGACTCTCAGGATGTCATTCAGTGGTGTTGTGCTGTTTGTTGGTGCACAGTTCCCAGCAGGGCCTTGTGCTCCCCACAGCAGTAGCCAGTGTCAGCCATCTTGTAAGTCCTTGTCCACTCCCTGTGATGTGAGCATGGTTCAGAGTGGTGTTGATGGGCCAATTGTGAGGCTGAGCAGTATCTGTGACTACAACTCCCATCATGCTATTGCCTACACCCCCTTCCCAGCATGCCCGTACTTCCTTCCTTTGGACTGTGCTTCCCTGTGGGGTAGTGTGCCTGTGCTGACAGGAAGGCTGACAGTGTTGTCCTTGCGTTTGTTTGGCTACAAGTCCCAGGTGTGTCCCTGTGCTTCACACAGCATTACCCAGGGTGGTGGTTCTTTGTGGGATCTTCATTTGGTATGTGAGGCATTGCATTCTCCCAGGTGGGTTATGTGGAGTTTGTGTTGAGGGGGTGTGTGAGGTGAGCTGCTTGTAACTATGGTCAGTGCTGTGAGTCCTCCTTCCCACCCAGCCAGATATCCCACCATGCAACGTGCTTGCATTGCAGAGAGTGCAAGTTGGCTTTCAGGATGTCAGGCAGTGGTGTTGTGCTGTTTGTTGGTGCACAGTTCCCAGCAGGGCCTTGTGCTCCACACAGCAGTAGCCAGTGTCAGCCATCTTGTAAGTTCTTTTCCACTCCCTGTGATGTGAGCATGGCTCAGAGTGGTGTTGATGGGCCAATTGTGAGGCTGAGCAATATCTGTGACTCCAACTCCCATCATGCTATTGCCTACACCCCCCTTCCCAGCATGCTCGTACTTCCTTGCTTTTGAGTGGACTTCACTGTGTGTGAGTGTGACAGCAATGGCAAGATGGCTGACAGTGGTGTCCTGCTGTTTGTTGGTGCACAGTTCCCAGCAGGGCATTGTGCACCCCACAGCAGTAGCCAGTGTCAGCCATCTTGTCAGTCCTTATCCACTCCCTGTGATGTGAGCATGGTTCGGAGTGGTGTTGATGGGCCAATTGTGAGGGTGACCAATATCTGTGACTACAACTCCCATCATGCTATTGGCTACACTGACTTCACCAGCATACACAGATTTCCTTCCTTTAAGTGAGCTTCCCTGTGAGGTGGTGTTCTAGTGGTGGCAAAATATCAGGCAGTGTTTGTTGGTTATATTTGTACCACTGCCTTGCTCTATTTGTTGTTAGGTTTGTACATGTCATGACACAGTTACATATCACTATGAGATGGCATGTATTGTGTTAATCTAACTGACATACACATCTTGGGATGATTATCTTTTGGTTGCTGTTGATTTGCTAGGGGTGGATGGTTTGACTGTCCCCTTGAGAGTGATGTGTGTGTATTGGCACACAATATTGTGTATATTAGTTGTGTACTCACCAGGCTCTGGGATGTCTGTTAGTCCATATACGCTCACTGGTGGTAGGATGGCCCGCACCTTCTCCTCCCAGGGCCTGAGGTATACTGGTTTCGCAGGAGGGTATCCTTCTTGAGTAGGTCTCTGACCCTCCTGCGCACATCATACCACCTGTTCTGGATGTCTTTCTTTGTGCGCAAACATGGTGATTGTGCGTTCACCCTGTCAACGATCCTCGCCCACATCTTGGTTTTCTGCGACATGGGGGTCTGTTGGACCAATGTGCCAAACAACTGTGGCTCTACCCTCAGGATCTCGTCTACCATGACTTCCAATTCACTATCTAGGAACTTTGGATTCTTCTTTAGGGGCATGGTGATGGGTGGTGGTGGTGATTGATGTGTGTGTGTGTGTGCAAGTGAGGGTGTGTGAGTGTGGGTTTTGCTGTGTGTGTGTGAGGGTGCTATTTGTTGAGGTGCTAATGGTGTGTGGCTTTTGTGTTGGATGAGCTGTGTGTGTGTCTGTGTTTGCTGTGTGATGGTGTTGTGTGCTGGCAGGTCAGTGGAATTTGCAAAGGATCATGGTAGGGATTTGTGGGCTTTATGTAGGTGGAGTTGGGGGTGTGTCCTTGTTCCATTTTTTTCTCCCCCTCTATTTATTGGCTTTGTCATTGCTTGTTTGGCCCTTTTTTTTTGTATTTTTTCATTAGTGATTATTGTGCATGTAGGAGTTGTTCTTCTGACCGAGTAGGACGTTGTAGTTGTCTCGTGCACGCCTGTCCGAGTCGTTCCTGCTGTGTTTCAGCTCCGTTTCATATGCGGCGTACGCGTCATTCGCGGGGAATTGTGTTTGTTCGGCTGGCTTTTGTATGCGTGTCGGTTGTACGGCTTGGGCTCCGTGCGAGTCGGTCTGATTTTGCACCCATTGTACTGCGCGGGTCGGAGTTCGCGGGTACGTTTCGTTCGGGTTGTTTCCTGGTGCGTGTCGGTCGGTGCGATTTGCGTGATTTCCCGGCCGGATAGCTCGTTTCCGGCCGGGTCGGTCGTTCGCCTTGAGTTCCGTGCGAGTCGGTCGTGATTTCCATGCATTTCATCGTACTTCCCAGGTCGGGCAACGCTGGTACGTGTCGGTCGGACTATAATCCCGTACCGAGTCGGTCGGTATTTTTTCCGGCCCGAATCGGATTCGGCCCCATAGTCTAAATAATCGGTGTTGCATTCAAATTTAATTAATAAACAGATCAACAACAATAGCAACTTTATCAGATACTGCTTTAAAGAGCGTGCACTGTGAATATCAAAAACAGAATATCAATGGCACAGAATATCGAGGACAAAATATTGAAACTGAAATATGGACAGGTATTTGGATATTTTGTCTCTCAATATTCTGTCCACCATATTCTTGTTGGTCCATATTCAGTAGTACAACCACCATAAAGAAGTATCTGGACAGAGACAAATAGATGATGTAATTTGTTTTGTGTTTTTGTGATTCAATTACAACGGTTCAGTGATAGAACATCAATGCTAAAAACATCAATGTTCTAAATATCGAAAAAAAATATCGACAACAAAAATATCGACTCCAATATCTTAACAGGTAAGTACAATAATATTAAATCAAAAATATCGAAATTAAAAATATAGATGTAACAAATATCGATTTAAAAATATAAATAAAATAAAATAATATATGTTAAATATATGAAATTTTAATATAATCTTTAACAAAATTAATTAAATGTAATATATATTTTAACTAAATATAAAAAATAAACTTAATTAAAAAATATAAACAAACAAACATAATAATTTACACATATACATATATTAACTTTAAAATAATGTATTAACTATTATCTTTATTTAATTTTTAAACTCTTAAATTATATAAAAATAAAATATATACATATATCAATAATTTAAAATACAAAATAACCATTCTGTAATTAATTAAAACATTTAACTATTAAAAAAAATTAAAATGTACATTTCGCAATACAATGAATACAACAGTAGGGAGAATGTTGGATAGCGGCATAATTAAATGTACTATTCCAACTCCAGTGAGTGCAACAGTAGGGAAAGTATTGGATAGCAAAGGGGTAAAAATTACTATTCCCACTCCAAACAGTGCAACAGTAGGGAACATTTTGGATAAAGGAGGGGTAAAAATTACAATTCCCACTCCAGTGAGTGCAACAGTAGGGAATGTTTTGGATAGCGGAGGGGTAAAAAATACTATTCCCACTCCAGTGAGTGCAACAGTAGGGAAAGTGCTGGATAGCGGAGGAGTAAAAGTTACTATTCCCACTCCAGTGAGTGCAACAGTAGGGAAAGTGCTGGATAGCGGAGGAGTAAAAATTACTATTCCCACTCCAGTGAGTGCAACAGTAGGGAAAGTTTTGGATAGCGGAGGGGTAAAAATTACTATTCCCACTCCAGCGAGTGCAACAGTAGGGAAAGTATTGGATAGCGGAGAGGTAAAAATTACTATTCCCACTCCAGTGAGTGCAACAGTAGGGAAAGTGTTGGATAGCGGAGGGGTCAAAATTACTATTCCCGCTCCAGTGAGTGCAACAGTAGGGAAAGTGTTGGATAGCATAGAGGAAAAATTACTATTCCCACTCCAGTGAGTGCAACAGTAGGGAAAGTATTGGATAGCGGAGGGGTAAAAATGACTATTCCCACTCCAGTGAGTGCAACAGTAGGGAAAGTGCTGGATAACGGAGGGGTAAAAATTACTATTCCCACGCCAATGAGTGCAACAGTAGGGAAAATGCTGGATAGCAGAGGGGTAAAAATTACTATTCCCACTCCAGTGAGTGCAACAATAGGGAAAGTATTGGATAGCGGAGGGATAAAAATTACTATTCCTACTCCAGTGAGTGCAACAGTAGGGAAAGTGCTGGATAGCAAAGGGGTAAATTACTATTCCCACTCCAATGAGTGTAACAGTAGGGAAAATGCTGGATAGAAGAGGGGTAAAAATTACTATTCCCACTCCAGTGAGTGCAACAGTAGGGAAAGTGTTGGATAGCAGAGAAACAAAAATTACAAATAACATTTAAACCATAGAAAAAAATGTAAATAATCTTAAAAGTAAATAAACAATATTTTAAAAATTTCCGATTGAATATATTAAATATTAACATTAAATATATTAATTACATATAACAAAAGGTATAAATATTAACTAAAATAAATTAATAAATACATTTATAAACAATATTTATTTAAAAGAAACCAAAAAAATATTTAAAACATAAATGTATTTATTTTATTTCCTACCCTAAATCACCACACCAATATAAAAATACTTCAACATTTTAATTTTAATTTATTTCCATAATTAACATAATTAATAATGAATTTAAAAATATTATTAATAAAAAAATAATAAACATTCATTGAATATACATTCTTTAACACTATAATATGCACAACACACACCTAAAATGAATTACACAATTAATATAAATAATTCCTAATTAATTAATTTAAATTAATTAACAACTAATGATTTATTCATCAATTAAAAATAGATTACTTCCCACCCTTCCCACCATTTTCACCTATAAACACCACAACACACACCTAAAATGAATTACACAATTAGCATAATTAATTGACAGTTAATTAATTAAAATTAATTAGCAATTTATTATTAAATAATAAATTAATTTACACATGTAATACTATAACATCTCAATTCAACAAATATTAATAAATAAAAATTATTCAATAAATGTAATAAAATTAAATTACTTCCCATCCTATTCCCCTATAAACCCACAACCTGCTACGTAACTAAAAACGCAAAATTCAAATAAAAAATAAAATAGTAACTACTAAAAATAATAAATACATTTTATATAATTAAATTACTTCCCACCCTGTTCCCCTATAAACCCACTACCCGCTACGGAACTAAAAACGCAAAATTCAAATAAAAAGTAATTAATAACTACTAAAATTTTAACACATATAATAAAAATACAAACAATTCTTATACAAAAAATACATACATCACACACATATAAAATATGTACTAAAATACATAACATTAATACAAAATCGATATTTTTAACATCTATAATCTTGCAAACTATATTAAACACTTCGATATTTTTTAATTCGATATTACTTACTTAAAATCGATATTCTTGACCACGAGAATTTGTCTGTCAATATTCTTGCCCCACGATATTTTTGCCACGATATTTGTGAAATTCGATATTTTTGACTCGATATTTTGTCTCTGCACCTATTACAACCAATGAAAACTAGGTACTTTTTTTAAACCATAGATGGGAAACAGCAGACCCATTCCAAATACAAAAAAAGGAATAGATTTATCTCAGATTTGTGCTTCAGACGAACAATAGATAGTCTATGGTTGTATATTATCCTTCATTGTGGCCAAATTGATTAACGATTATTTTTTACATGTTACATACTGTAAATTAGAAGTAAACATTTAATCATTATTCTTTCCAACATTTGCTTGTAAGTTATAATTTACTGACTTCTATGAGCTATATGTCTTTGAAAGCATACCTCTTAATTTGCACATATTTCTTTCAGCCTCTGTTTTTACTTCCTAGATTATAGGTTGCTGACTGACACAGCCATTTTATAGGTCTGGCTTGACAGCACATATGTCCTACCTTGTGTGACTAACAGAACAAGTGCTTTAAGAAGCACTACTAACTGACGGGCTTGGGATCTACCGACATGTTGAACTTCCTCCCTGCTACATTTTACTGGGTAGAAGCTGTGTGCTTCTACTTGAAAAGAGTGCTCAGATCAAGCTGATTTGGGTGTGCCTGAGTTTTTAATGTGACAAGCCAATGGCCTGAGTGGTTTATTGTGAAATGTTAACTCAGATGCCATAGGTCTGATCTGATCGGATCTGTTAAAGCCTGTAGAAAAGTATTTACTAAAATGGATTCCCACCATTACTATTATAGATAATGATTTTGGGAACCCCCTCCAACAAACCCTGCTTTTTCTGGAATTTGTATTGATTTTTAGGCCTGACTTAACAGTGCAGTTGTTTGCAACAGCTTATGTTATCACCAGAAAAGATATGTAAGATGTAGCACTAAGAGGGGTGTCTGTCACTCCACCAACATGTTGATCTTTATTTATTTATTTTAGAGTTTTATATAGCGCGAACAAGACCCTTTCAGGTGACAGAGCACTTTACAGACAATGTACTAAACATGGTATAGATCATGAAGAACAGTATGTACATGGGCAAATGGTAATAAGAGAGATAGAAACACATAGTCCAGGCCTGAGCACATTCCGAGATGTGGCAGAACAGTGTGCAGATGGTAGAGAGAGACAGAGAAAAGAGAACATCATGGATCTCGAAGAAAGGGTGAAGGTGGGACAAGAGGCAATGAACAAATAGGCAGGGAAAAGTCTCTCAAAAGGAGAGAGAGGTATGTGTGAGAGGACTTTTTTGGATTGTAGAATTTTTACTTCTTTCCTGAGGATGGATGTGGATGGTTGCATCTGATCTCAATAGGGAGAGAGTACCAAATTTTAGGGGCAATTCGGAGAAGGTTTTCTTTTCTGGAATTTTTGTGGCTTAAGTAGTAGGGAGCTTGTGCTTCTGAAGATCCATTTCCTCCCAATAGGGTTAGTCTCTGGGTAAAGTTGGAGAACATTATGGTAATACAAGCAATTTGGAGCTGGATCCTAGCCTCAGAGGGTAGCCATTTCACTGATTGAAGGTCAGGGGTGATATGACTGCTTTTTTTGATCCAGTGATGAGCTTAGCTGCTGCATTCAACGTAGCCTTCAACGGTACAAGTGAGGTTTTCGGGAGGCCCACCAGGGTAGTACTACCGTAGTCTAATTTAGATAGCACAACAGTTTGAACCACGGTTCTGAAGTCTGCCAAGGGAAGGAAAGGTTTTAGTTTCCTAAGAATATGCAACTGGTGGTTAGCTCCTCTGGTGACAGCACTGATGTGTTTTTGCAAGGAGAGGGCTTTGTACAAGGTTATTTCCTGGGGATTTAGCAGAGTCAATGATGTGTGGGGTACAATTTATGGCAGTGAGAGGAGGGAGCCAGTCTATGATATTAGGGGTGATGGTGGGCGGTGAGATCAATAAGAATACTGCTTTGAAGGCTTTGAGTTTGAGGTGGGTACGAGTCAGCCAGTGAAGTCATCCTTACTCATCAACGGTGACACACACCTGCAAATTAAATTTGTAGTTTTTTTTACTTGATTTTTATACACTCAACCAACGGTGATATGCACACCCTGTGTGTCACTTATTACTTCCTGTCCACTTCTTCAAGTCAGTCGCAATCATCAATGGTGACACGCACACTGTGCTTTGTTTGACTTCTTTTGTTTTTAATTTAGAAAGAGTTTTTCATTTTCAAATCTCTTTGGTACACATACACACTGTAATCTTTGTGGTTTTCTTGGTTTCTTTTATTTTTTTTACATTGTGTAACTAGAGTTGGCACTCTCCTACAGTGCAGTCTGTTCCTCCTCCTCCCCCCTTTCTTGAAGTGGCTGGGAACCTACCAATTTCTTGGAACAATTGGTATGATGCTTTTGTAACTTACTTGGGTGCAATTGGAGCGTCTCGTTATAGGGCAGAAAGGAAAAAGTGTCTCCTACATCATTCCCTTGGGTTCGAAGGTAGATCTGTGTTCAAACATTTCCCGCCTTTGGTACGAGCACGGGTCGAGGAAGACATTGATGAATATGTTGAGATAGTAAAGAAATTAGAGTTGCGTTTTGACGTGCAGCCCAGTCTTGTCGTCATTCGACACAAGTTCTTCAAAAGGGAGCAGAGATCTGGAGAAGATGTTGATGCTTTTGTATCTCCTCTCCGCAAGTTGAGTGCTGATTGTCAGTTTGAAGCATTCACAGAGCAATTGGTCAGGGACCAGTACATTTGTAAGTGTTCTGACAAGACTATCCAGGAGAAGCTGTTATCTATGGGTAATCCCTCCCTTGATGAGACTATTTGCACTGCAAAGAGCATCGAGCTCGCCAAGGTTTCATTTAAAGAGTTAGAGGATAAACCTAATGAACAGGTGGGGGCGGTTAGACCCAAGGATGTAAAAAGCATTGGTGCCACACGTTCCGACAATTCTTTTTTCAAGCAAATCAACTTGTGTTTCCATTGTGGTAATCCCTTGCATGTTAAAGGGGGTAGGGGTTGGCCAGCCAAAAATGTTACGTGCAGGTCCTGTGGTAAGCTCGGGCATTTTTCCAAAGTTTGTCAAAGTGGTAAACGAAGTGTATCGACTCCTCAGGTTAACAAACAAGTTAATACTCCTTCTGTTGCTATTGTGTCTGATGTGGAGTATGTTGAGCCTGAAAATTACCGCTGTATCCAGGATGAATTGAAAGCTATGGCTATGGTGGTCGGTGAGGAAGGTGTTGTTGTTGGTAATGCTTCTGAATGCGTTGAACCCTTGAGTGGAGATTAGAATTGGAGATAAAAAGGTGTGTCTGTTGGTGGATTCTGGTGCTAGAATAACTTTGATCACCCAGGAAATGTTTCATGAAGTGGGGGGTTCTCGCCCTTTGGAACCTCCTGACAGGGCTCCTGTTTCTTATGAAGGACGGAAGATGGAGCTGGCAGGTTATTTTGAGGACATACTTGAATTTAAAGATAGGAAGATCCTTGGTAAGGTGTATGTAGCCATCAAAGGGTTGTCCATTCTGGGGTGGTTCCATCAAGGTCTCTTTCAGATGATTCTTTGGCCTGGGACTAAGGAACAGGTCTCTATTGTCTCCTCTAATGATTTTTCGGATAACTTTTTCCGACGTTTTCCCTCTTTTTTTGGTGGGGGATTGGGACAGATCAGAGGTTGTACCCATCAGATTAAGGTTAAGGATGACGCCATTCCTGTTAAGCACAGACTCAGGAGTGTCCCTTTCAGTGTCAGGGATCAGCTCGAACAGGAACGTATTAACTAGCGTGAAAAAGGGATTATCGAGGCAGATGAGTCCTCTCTCTGGCTTTCTCCCTTGGTCGTGGCCAAGAAAAATAATGGAGATCTTAGAGTTTGTGTTGATTCACGTAGTCCCAATAAAAATATTTGGATCGATTCTCATCCTCTCCCTAAGATTTCGGAGATGTTGACTATGATTAATTGGTCCAAATGGTTCAGCAAACTCGATCTTGCGTCAGCTTACCACCAGGTGGTTTTGGAACCGTCATCGAGGCATCTTACTGCTTTTGTGTCGCCCATTGGTACGTTTCAATATTGTCGGATGTCCTTTGGCCTTGCCTCTGCAGCGGCAGTTTTTCAAAGGATCATGTGTCAGATGCTTAAAGGGGTTAAGGGTGTTGCTGTTTTCCAAGACGATGTCTTGATTTATGGTGCATCCAAGGAGCTTCACAAGGAATCTTTGTACCATGTTCTTGATATCATGCAAGAAAAGGGTGTTGTTTTAAAGAAAGAAAAGTGTCTTTTCCAGGTGCAGAAAGTGGAATACTTGGGACATGTTTTGTCAGAACACGGGGTGGAACCGAGGCCTAGCCTAGTCAAGGCCATAGTTGACAGCACAGCACCTACTGATAAGGTTGGTCTCAAGTCGTTCATTGGACTTTGTGAGTTCTACTCCCGGTTTGTTCCTGACTATGCTTCTAAGGCCCAACCTCTCACCAACATGTTGAAGAAGAGTGTGGCTTTTGTATGGGATGATCACTGTCAGGGAGTTTTTGAATGGATCAAGACCCAGTTAATTGGACCAAAAATTCTAAAACCTTTTGATCCCAATGTCAGATGCACCATCACCGTTGATGCCAGTGGTGTTGGTTTGGGTGCTATTCTTACTCAGATCATAGATGGTACGGAGAATACTTTAGGTTATGCTTCAGGAGTATTGTGTGGTTCTGAGTTGAATTTTTCTGTCATTGAGAGAGAGCTGTTGGCCTGTTGGTGGGCCATCAGGAAATTCCATCCCTACATTTGGGGTAATCATTTCGTACTACGCACCGATCACAGCCCCCTTGTTTCGATTCTTTCTGGGGACAAAATCAAAGAACATACTCCTGGAATCGCAAGATTGTCCACTAAGTTGCTTCAGTATGATTTCGAAGTTTATTATTTGCCTGGTAACAAAAGGAAGGGGGGATTTTTTCTCGAGGTTTCCTGTCTCTGATGATGATTCTTGTTCAAGTGAGGATGATGATGTGGACAATTGTTTTATTGCCTCCTTGTTCATGGGCGATATGTGTGCGGTGAGTGAAGAAGAATGGAGGAACGAGTTGTCCAAGTATGTTTTGGTGTGCCTGGTCATAAAGTGTGTTAAGGATGGTTGGCCCAAGGAAGAGAACGCGCCTTTCTCTTTATAGACCTTTGTAAAGGTGTCTGTGGAACTTTCCGTGAAGGATGGTGTTAGACGTGGCATCTTTTGGCGTGTTTCCCCTGACTTTTTGCTTTCTGACCTCCTGGTTTTTGACTCTGTTTTTGCTGGTGTAATGATTCTGCGCACTTTTCTCACTGCTGTCCAGTGGGAAAGTGCAAGTGCTCCTGTATAAAATGTGTTATGGATTGGTGTTTCCATGATTGGCCTATTTGATTTATGTGTCAGTCCCTTGTAAAGTGCACTGAGAGTGCCAGGGCCTTTAGATCAAATGCTGTTGTTGGGCTGCAGCACTGGATTGTGCCACCCACGCAAACAGCCCGTAAAGTGTAACTCTGGCCTGCCATTGCAGAGCCTGTGTGCAGCCTGGGGCTGCCATGTCGACTTGGCAAGTGCACACACTTGCAAGTCCCTAAACCTTCCCTTTTCTACATGTTAGTCACCCCTAAGGTAGGCCCAATGTACCCCTGTGGGCAGGGTGCATTGTATGTGAAAGGTAGGACATGCCCTGGTGTGTGTGGCATGTCCTGATAGTGAACTACAGCCTATTTCGTTTTTCACTATTGCAAGGCTACCTGTTCCCCATAGGCCAGAATGGGCAGTTCTGATTATTACAGCTTATAATCCCAACTGACCCAGGGAACATGGTAGAAATTCGAGTTTAGTATGCCTGGACTCAGAATGATAAAATGCTTCTTTTAGTGAAGTTGGTTTTAACATTCTGGGGCCGATTCCGATTTCGGCCGGAAGGGCACCGAACGATGGTCGGAGCCCTTCCGACCGAATCGGAACGTGCCGGCCGGATTCCTTTCCGACCGAGCCATTCCGATGGGCTCGGTCGGAAAGGAATCCGACTGGGATTTCCGGATGGCTCACGACGGGCTCGGAGAGCCCGTCCGCTGTCCGGAAATCCTTCAGTACTCCCCGGCCGCCTCTTCACGACCGAGGAGTACGATGGCAGTAGTTCACTGCCTTTTCGTGCCGGTCTTTCCGGCACGAAAAGGCAGTCGGTAACTGTCTTTAGGGGCCCCCAGTAGGGCCCCCATGGGTGCGAGGCTGCCGAATGACGGCCTGGGGGCACCTATGGTGCCCCTCTGTTGATCCCTGCACCCGGTGGCAGGCACCTTGGGGTGCCGGCCACATGGTGCAGGGATGAACTGCACCCCTGCTTTCCACAATGCAAGCATGCATTCCGCTCGGAATGCATGCTCCCATTGTGTAGTATACGAGTGCGACCGAACAGGGTTCGGTCGCATCATACTTGCAGGGCCGTAACCGACGACAGCAGGTCGGTCGGTTACGGCTCCTGACCGATGTCGGACGGACCTGAGTCCGTCCGACATCGGAATCGGCCCCTAAGTGTTTGAAAATACCACTTTTAGAAAGTGGGTATTTTCTTGTCTAACCATCCAAGCCTGCCTCTGCTAGGTTGTGTATTCCTTGTCTGGAGTGTGAGTGACAGGGGCTGGGGGATGCCAGGAGTCAGGGTGAGTCAGCACAGGGCTGAATAGCAAGATCTACATGTAGATGGGTGGGAGGGGATGCACCTGGGACCTGAATAGGGCTAGGCCTTCCCTCCACAATGCTGGCTCCACCTCCTGTGGTGCGTCTGATGTCCCTGGCCTGTACTGTGAAAGGAAAGAAGGAGACTTGTCACCAAAGTGCTCCAGGACTGACCAGAACTGGTTTGGTATAGGCAAAGGCCTCTCTGCCTTCAGAGAACAAAGAGAAATTGAGGATAAAAAGGGGGACCCAAACCCCAGAAAATTGGAACTCTTTTGGATCAAGAAGACTGCCAAGAAGAAGAGCTGGAGAAGCTGTGAGGAGGAACTACCACTTTGCTGTGTGCTTTGCTGTGTTGGCCTGCAGTAGCTGCTTCTGTCTTGGGCAGTGAAAGGACTGGAACTGAACTTTCTGCAATCTACTTTGTGAGTGTCTCCAAGGGCTTGAGGTAGAGCTTGCCCCCTGTTCAAGAAGTCTCAGGAACAGCAAAGACTTCAAGTTCTTCTGCCCTCAGCACTGGGGACTGTGGGGCCGATTCCGATTCGGGCCGGAAATCTCTCCGACCGAGCCGGACCCGGAGAGATTTCCGACCGAATCGGACTCTAGCAGTCCGACCGAATGACTACGATGCGCACATATGCTATCGGACTCGATTCGGTCGGACTCCCTATGAAGTCAATGGGAGCCAGTCGTACGACGCGTACACGGGCTCCCATTGACTCAATGGGCATGACGCGAACAAGGGCGCCCCCTACAGCGTGTTCGCGTCGATGCGGGTCGCGCCGTACATGCACGTGTAGGGGGGACCCATGGGTCCCCCCGGTGTGCGACTCGCGTGCCTACACTTCCAGGGGGGTCCGACACGGACCCCCAAAGTGCGGCTCCGACAGCTCCTTGGAGCCGGACTGCGCGAGTCGGTCGGAGCGGTCGCAATGCGCATCGTACTTACCCGGCCGGGGAACGTCTCCATAGCGCGGTGCGAGTCGTCCCCGTGCGAGTCGGTCAGAGCGGTCGGGTCCTGCGAACGAGTCGGTCGGAGATTTCGCGAGCGCACGCATCGTACTCGCTCGCCCAGACGCACGTACAATTCGGTCGGGAAATAGGGCTCCGAATCGGATCCGGTAAAGCCGAATCCGATTCGGAGCCCTACCGGCCGAGATCGGAATCGGCCCCTATGTGTTTTGTGCTGCAACAGAAGAAAGGCAACTCGACGACGTCGACGACGCCGCTGCCGACTCCATGTCCCGACGGCACCGCAGAGGGCACCGCCGCAACGCTGCACCGCGACCCTGGTCTCACCGACGACGCCTGCTGATGCCGCCACCGAGCCGCTGCTCGCACCGCGACCTGTGGGCACCGCACTCCGCACCGCCTCGCTTCACGACGACGCCGTGGCCTTCCCGACGACGCCGCTCCACGCCGGACTCGACGCCGCTGCTTGCACCGTGGTTCGGGGGCACCGCTCGTAAGTTACACGACGCACCGCCCTCATCCTGCACTGCAGCCTTGGCCCACCGACGCCGGTGCCATCGACTCCAGTTCGTCAGCCGACGACAGCGCTGCAGCTACGACGACGACGCTGCTACACCATGATCTGCCAGCACCGTGACGAGCACTGCCTTCATCTCACACCGCGACCCTGGTCTCACCGACGACGCCATCCGACGCCGCCACCGAGCCGCAGCTCGCACCGCGACCTGAGAGCACC
This sequence comes from Calotriton arnoldi, assembly GCA_963921515.1. NCBI lineage: Eukaryota > Metazoa > Chordata > Amphibia > Caudata > Salamandridae > Calotriton > Calotriton arnoldi. The sequence continues at coordinate 1,068,428 of CAWUFW010000920.1, read as the reverse complement.
GCACGCCGCACTGCTGCACTTCGCACCGCAGCACCCGACGCCGGCTGACGCCAGCTCTCCTGACTTCAACAGAGGAGTTCGATCTGCAACGCATGTGACTTCGAGGGCCCCGACGACGCCGCACCGACCTCCGGAACCGACGCCTGCGGACGCCGTGTTTTCGGAAGCTCACCGCGAGGTCATCGACGCCCTGCATTTCTGAAAGGTACTGTTTGCGGGTCTTCCCGACACCATAGCTGACCCGCGACGCCGCGGTCAGCCAGAACTGTTTGGATTTGTTTGTTCACGACGCCGTGATAGCCCTGGACGGAGCTATCGACATCAAGGAACTGTTTTTAAAGACATTTTGAGAAGTAACTATTTCTGAAGTACTGTACAGTGGATTTTTATCGTATTTGGTCTTGTTTTAAAGTATATAAAAATATTGGTTATTTTTCTAAACTGGTGTGGTGTCAGTTTGTAGTGCTTACATTGTATTACTGTTGGTTATGTGCAAATGCTTTACACATTGCCTCTAGAATAAGCCTGCCTGCTCGTGCCAAGCTACCAAGGGGGTGAGCAGGGGTTATTTTAGGAGTGTAACTCCCTTACCCTGACGAGGAAGAAGGGTCCCTACTTGGACAAAGGTGCAAGCCTTTGCCAACTAGAGATCCCATTTCTAACATTGGTTGTCAGCGGTGAGGATAGGACTTGTGTTTGCACTTGACTTACAGTGATTGGTGTGCACTACTACCATATCGCAGACCATTACGTACCACTTACAGGTTCTTTTTCTTTTTGGCGTATTTTTGATCTTGCCAGTTTGAACTTGCTACTTCAACATGCCTGAATCTATAGTATCATCAATTGCATCAGTAGAAATTGCCTTTGAGGAGGATCGATTGGAAGCCTACAATGTTAAGGATTTAAAATCGATTTGCAAGGGCCTAAAAGTCCAGGTCAGAGGCCTCACCAGGAAGGAGGAGCTACAAAATGCGCTGAGGGCCTGGGTAGCAGCCAGACATGCCAGTGGGCAGTCTGGTGATCTCAATGGAGAGGTGGAGGAGCCTGTTCCTAGGGTGGATGTGCTTTTGGGAGGGGGGAAACCCTCCAGGCCAGGCAGCAGTAGTTTGTCCCCAGAGGAGCTGGAGGACAGGCGGGAAGTAAGGAGGTTTGAATTGGAGAAACTCAGAATAGAAAGTGAGAGGGAAGAGAAAAGAATAGCCATGGAGGAAAGGAAAATGATACTAGATCATGAGAGAGTGAACAAGGAGCTGGAGCTACAGAGTAGATCCGGTTCAGATGGTGGCAGCAATTCTTCAGCACACACAGACAGGATTGTACACATCCCCAAGAATGTAGGTAAAGAGTACAAAAGGGTGATGACATACAAAGGTGGTTTCAAGGGTACGAGTCGTCTATTCATATGAATGGGGTCCCTGAAAGGAACTGGGGAGCGGGGTTGTGGCCTCTCTTTCCAGAGGAAGCTAGGGATACTCTGATAGCTTTGGGTAAGGGGCAGGACCTCACCTATGCTGACATGAAAGACGCTCTCCTCACTAGGTATGGGCTCACTCCTGAGAAGTACAGGGATCAGTTCAGGTCCAGTAAAAAGTCTGAGGCCAACACTTGGTTGGAATGTGTGGATATGTTCTGCAGGTCGCTGGATGGTTGGGTGAAGGGCAGTAATGTAACAGATTTTCAGGGGCTCTACAATTTGATTGCATGGGAGCACTTGTCTAGTCTATGTTTTGCAGATCTGCGCCAGCACCTAGTTGATAGTAAGCTAACTGACCCCAGGAAGCTTGCTATGGAGGCAGACCGCTGGGTGAGTACCAGGGTCCACAAGAAAGCGTTTGGGGGAGACTCAGCCAAAGGTGGGCAGGGTCCCCAGCAGAAAGGTGGGGGACAAGGGTAAAGCACAGGAGTTCTCTAAAGGCCCCCAAACTAGTACCCAGGGAAAAGGTTCCCAGCCCCCGGTGATAAGAAGAAAGGGGTCTCTACAGGGAAGCCTGTTGAGACCGGCCCCCGCAAGTGTTATGCATGTGACCAGGTAGGTCACTTTAAGGGGACCCCAAGTGCCCAAAGGGGACACAGCCACCCACCGGTGGACAGTCCAAAGTGTTGGCTAGTGTAGCGCTTGGGGAGGAGGGGTGCCCACAGGAGGGTGGGGATCCCGCAGAAATGACCCTTGTCTCACTAGGGGACAGTGAGATGGTCCCAGGAAACCAGGTGCCCCCTAACACAATCAATCAATCAATCAATCAATCACAGAATTTGTAGAGCGCACTACTTACCCGCGAGGGTCTCAAGGCGCTGGGGAGAGGGAAGGGGGGGGATGCTGCTACTGGTCGAACAGCCAGGTCTTGAGTAGCCTCCTGAAGGTCAGCAGGTCTTGGGTCTTTTGTAGGCTTAGTGGAAGGGGTTCCAGGTCTTGGCGGCGAGGTGTGAGAAGGATCTGCCGCCGGTGGTTGTTCTTCGAATGCGGGGGACGGTGGCGAGGGAGAGGTCGGCGGAGCTGGCGGTTGGGGACGTAGAAGAAGAGCCGTCTGTTGAGGTAGGCTGGGCCAGTTTTGTGGAGTGTCTTGTGTGCGTGGGTGAGGAGTTTGAAGGTGATCCTCCTGTCGACGGGGAGCCAGTGCAGGTTCCTCAAGTGGGGGGTGATGTGGCTGTGGCGTGGTACGTCGAGGATCAGTCGTGCGGAGGCGTTTTGTATGCGTTGCAGTCGCTTGATGAGCTTGGCCGGGGCTCCCGCGTAGAGGGCGTTCCCATAGTCCAGTCTGCTACTGACGAGGGCCTGGGTGACTGTTCTTCTTGTGTCTGTCGGGATCCACCTGTAGATCTTGCGAAGCATGCGGAGGGTGTTGAAGCAGGAGGAGGAGACTGCGTTGACTTGCTTGGTCATGGAGAGCGTTGAGTCGAGGATGACTCCCAGGTTGCGTGCGTGGTCGGTGGGTGTCGGGGCTGCTCCCAGCGTCGTTGGCCACCAGGAGTCGTCCCAGGCTGAGGTGTTGGAGCCGAGGATGAGGACCTCCGTTTTGTCCGTGTTCAGCTTTAGTCGGCTGATCTTCATCCAATCGGCGACGGCCTTCATTCCTTCATGGAGTTTGGCTTTGGCGGCGAGGGGTCCTTGGTGAGGGAGAGGATCAGTTGAGTGTCGTCGGCGTAGGAGATAATGTTGAGGTCGTGTTGTCTGGCGATGCGTGCGAGCGGGCCATGTAGATGTTGAACAGTGTTGGGCTGAGGGACGATCCCTGGGGTACGCCGCAGATGATCTCGGAGGCTTCGGATCGGAAGGGTGGGAGGCGGACTCTCTGGGTTCTGCCGTCGAGGAAGAAGGTGGTCCATTCCAGGGCCTTGTCTCGGATCCCTGCATCGTGGAGGCGTGCGCGTAGAGTGCGGTGGCAGACAGTGTCGAAGGCGGTGGAGAGGTCCAGCAGGATGAGGGCTGCGGTCTCACCATTGTCCAGCAGGATCCTGATGTCGTCGGTGGCGGCGATGAGGGCAGTCTCAGTGCTGTGGTTGCTGCGGAACCCTGATTGGGATGGGTCCAGGATGCTGTTTTCTTCGAGGTATCGGGTTAGCTGTTTGTTGACGATCTTCTCGATGACCTTGGCTGGGAACGGAAGCAGAGAGATGGGCCGGAAGTTCTTGAGGTCTCTCGGGTCCGCCTTGGGTTTTTTGAGTAGGGCGTTGATCTCTGCGTGTTTCCAGCTCTCTGGGAAGGTCGCGGTCTCGAAGGAGAGGTTGATGATGTTGCACAGGTGGGGTGCGATGGAGCTGCTGGCTTTGTTGAAGATGTGGTGCGGGAAAGGGTCTGACGGGCAGCCGGAGTGTATTGTGCTCATGGTCTTGATGGTGTCCTCGATGTTCACACTGGCCCAGGCTGGCAGGGGGTCGTGGTCGATGGTGTGTGGTGGGTCGATCTTAGTTGGGGTTGTCTGGGTGTCGAAGCTGTCGTGGATGTCGGCGATCTTGCGGTGAAAGAAGGTGGCGAGGGAATCGCACAGGGGTTGCGACGGCGGGATGTCGTTGGTGTTGGAGCTGGGATTGGAGAGTTCCTTCATGATGTTGAAAAGCTCCTTGCTGTTGTGTGCGTTGTTGTCGAGGCGGTCTTTGAAGGAGATTCTCTTGGCGGACCTGATGAGGTGGTGGTGGTTACGGATGGCGTCTTTGTGGGCTGTGTGGCTGTCCGGTGTCTTATCGCTGTGCCATTTCTTCTCTAGTTTCCGGCAGGTGCGCTTGGAAGCTAGGAGTTCCGAGGTGAACCAGCTTGCTCTTTTGGTGGTGTCGCTGTAGGTGAGCTTTTTCAGCGGGGCGAGGGTGTTGGCACAGTCGTCCATCCATCGTCTGAGGTTGCAGGCAGCGTCGTCGGTGTTGGATGGGTCGGAGGGAGGGCTGAGAGCGAGGGTTGCCCGGAGTTGGTCTTCGGTGACTTTGCTCCAGCAGCGGCGTGGGATCTGTTGGGTGCGGTGGTGTGTGGTGGGTTTCTGGAAGGTGAAATGGATGCAGCGGTGGTCGGTCCAGAGGAGTTCCGTGGTGTGGCTGAAGGAGACGTGGGAGCTTGAGGAGAAGATGGGGTCAAGCGTGTGGCCGGCGCAGTGGGTCGGTGTTGTGACGAGCTGGCTCAGGCCGAGGTTGGCGAGGCTGTCGATCAGGGTGGTGGAGTTGCTGTCGTTGTTGTTCTCCAGGTGAAAGTTCAGGTCTCCGAGGAGGATGTAGTCGGTAGAGGTCAGGGAGTGCGTGCTGATGAAGTCGGCGATGGAGTCGCTGAACTGGGGTCGGGGCCCAGGGGTCTGTAGACAAGGGTGCCTCTAAGGGTGGTGTTGGGGTCCGTGTGGATCTGGAAGTGCATGTGTTCGGCGGTGCTGAGAGTGTTGTCGGTGCTGGTCGAGACCCTGATGGTGTTCTTGTGGACGATGGCGATTCCTCCTCCTACTGCGTTGATGCGGTCTCTGCGGGTGATCTTATAGCCGTCTGGGATGGCTATGGCGATGTCGGGGCGGAGGAGTCGTTCATCCAGGTCTCTGTCAGGAAGGCGACGTCTGGTGATGATGTGTCGAGCAGGTCCCAGAGCTCGACGGCGTGTTTGCGGGCGGAGCGGGTGTTCAGCAGGATGCACCGGAGGTGGTTGAGGTCCTTCTTGGCGGGCGCCTCGGTGGCTCTGAGGCTGGTGTAGCTGCAGTTCCGGCAGGTGAAGGGACCATAGGTGCGATTCGGGGCGACCTTGACGCAGTTGTGCGTCCGTCCGGGTTGAGAGCGTGGAGTGTGGTGGCATCGTATCGGCGTCGGTCCTCGAGGCTGGAGCGGGGTGCGCGGTCCAGGGGTTCTGGCGTTGGGCGTGGTCCAGTCGCGGACGGGCGCAGACGGGCTTGCCATTTATGGGGAGGTGGGAGGGAGGAGCAGCTGGGAGGCGGGAGGCAGGGGCAGCGAATGGGCAGTCAGGGGGGCGGTGCCGCAGGGGACGCAGCGGCGGGAATGGCGAGAGGCAGCGGAGGCACAGAAGGAAAAACGGAGAAAAAATCAAACAGAAATACGGGCACAGTACAGTGGGGCAGCGAGGGGCACAGAAGGGAAAATGGGGAGAGAAACAAACAGAAATACGGGCACAGTACAGTGGGGCAGCGAGGGGCACAGAAGGGAAAAAGGGGAGAAAATCAAACAGAAATACGGGCACAGTACAATGGGGCAGCGAGGGGCACAGAAGGGAAAAAGGGGAGAAAATCAAACAGAAATACGGGCACAGTACAATGGGGCAGCGAGGGGCACAGAAGGGAAAATGGGGAGAAAATCAAACAGAAATACGGGCACAGTACAATGGGGCAGCTAGGGGCACAGAAGGGAAAATGGGGAGAGAAACAAACAGAAATACGGGCACAGTACAGTGGGGCAGCGTAGGGGCACAGAAGGGAAAAAGGGAGAAAATCAAACAGAAATACGGGCACAGTACAATGGGGCAGCGAGGGGCACAGAAGGGAAAAAGGGGAGAAAATCAAACAGAAATACGGGCACAGTACAATGGGGCAGCGAGGGGCACAGAAGGGAAAATGGGGAGAGAAACAAACAGAAATACGGGCACAGTACAGTGGGGCAGCGAGGGGCACAGAAGGGAAAAAGGGGAGAAAATCAAACAGAAATACGGGCACAGTACAGTGGGGCAGCGAGGGGCACAGAAGGGAAAAAGGGGAGAAAATCAAACAGAAATACGGGCACAGTACAATGGGGCAGCGAGGGGCACAGAAGGGAAAAAGGGGAGAAAATCAAACAGAAATACGGGCACAGTACAATGGGGTAGCGAGGGGCACAGAAGGGAAAATGGGGAGAGAAACAAACAGAAATACGGGCACAGTACAGTGGGGCAGCGAGGGGCACAGAAGGGAAAAAGGGGAGAAAATCAAACAGAAATACGGGCACAGTGCAATGGGGCAGCGAGGGGCACAGAAGGGAAAATGGGGAGAGAAACAAACAGAAATACGGGCACCGTACAGTGGGGCAGCAAGGGGCACAGAAGGGAAAAAGGGGAGAAAATCAAACAGAAATACGGGCACAGTACAGTGGGGCAGCGAGGGGCACAGAAGGGAAAAAGGGAGAAAATCAAACAGAAATACGGGCACAGTACAGTGGGGCAGCGAGGGGCACAGAAGGGAAAAAGGGGAGAAAATCAAACAGAAATACAGGCACAGTACAATGGGGCAGCGAGGGGCACAGAAGGGAAAATGGGGAGAGAAACAAACAGAAATACGGGCACAGTACAGTGGGGCAGCGAGGGGCACAGAAGGGAAAAAGGGGAGAAAATCAAACAGAAATACGGGCACAGTACAATGGGGCAGCGAGGGGCGCAGAAGGGAAAAAGGAGGGAAAACAAACAGGAATACGGGCACAGTACAATGGGGCAGCGAGGGGCACAGAAGGGAAAATGGGGAGACAAAAGCAAAGAAATATAGCACCTGGGTGACCATCAATGGGAACAGGGTAGAGGCTCTCAGAGATACTGGAGCCAGTGTGACCTCAGTCCGGTGTCAGCTGGTCTCTGAGAAGCAGGTAGTCCCAGGGGCATTCCACCAAGTAGTTGCTGTAGACAACTCTGAGCGCCAGTGTATGGTGGCGCAGGTTCCCTTTGAATGGGGGGGTCTCAGGTCCCTTGAGGGTAGTTGTGAGCCCCACCATGCCTGTAGATTGTCTGCTAGGAAACGACCTGGAGCAGTCCTTATGGAAGGATGTTGAGCTCAGGTCTCACTTGGAGATGCTTGGGTTGCCAGAGTGGGCATGCGTGTCTACTCGGTCAATGGCAGCCAGAAAGGGTGATCAAGAGGACTTGGAGCCTGGAACAGTGGCCCAAGTCCCTGCCAAGAGGAAGGGCAGGGGGCGCCTAAAACCGACCCCCGAAGTTCCCACGGACCGGGAGGAGGCGGACCTCGAGGGGTACGCCCCGGTGCCTACAGGGGAGCAGGTAGCCGAACTGGGAGACATCTCTGAGCTGACCCATTGGCAGCAAGAAGGGGGTCCCACCAGGGAGGAGTTCTGCAGGGAGCAGAATGAGTGCCCTACTCTGGAGGGTCTGCGGCGGCAGGCTGCAGACCAGGCAGCTGGTAATCAGTCCGGGTCACATCTGATCTACTGGGAGAATGGTCTCCTATACAGTGAGCCTAAGGTTGCTGAGCCTGGGTCAGCCCGTGTGCTGGTGGTACCCCAGCGCTTCAGGACCTTCCTACTGGGTCTGGCTCATGACATGCCTTTGGCAGGACATTTGGGGCAGGACAAGACCTTTGACAGGCTTGTCACCCACTTCTTTTGGCCCCAAATGCGAAGGCAGTCAGATGCACACTGTAGGTCTTGCCAAACTTGCCAGGCAAGTGGTAAGAGTGGGAGGAAGGTCAAAGCTCCTCTCCAACCTTTTCCTGTTGTTGGAACACCCTTTGAAAGGGTAGGGATGGATATTGTGGGGCCACTGGATCCCAAGACAGCCATGGGCAACAGGTACATCCTGGTCTTGGTGGACCATGCCACCCGGTACCCGGAGGCAATCCCTCTCAGGACAACGACGGCGCCAGTGGTGGGCCGGGCGTTAATGGGGATCTTTTCCCATGTGGGATTCCCCAGAGAGGTGGTTTCTGATAGGGGGACCAATTTCATATCCAAGTATATGACACCCCTGTGGAAGGAGTGTGGTGTAACCTACAAGTTCACCACTCCTTACCACCCACAAGGAAACGGTCTGGTGGAGAGATTCAACCAGACCTTGAAAGGCATGATCAAGGGTCTAACAGAACCCATGAGGCGTAAGTGGGACGTCCTCTTGCCATGCCTACTCTTTGCATACAGGGAGGTGCCTCAGAAGTCTCTTGGGTACAGCCCCTTTGAGCTCCTGTATGGCCACCCTGTCAGAGGACCTCTGAGTTTGGTAAAGGAAGGCTGGGAGGCAGCTCCCAGGAAAACTCCCCAGGATGTGTTTAGCTACATGCTGGCCTTTAGAAACCAAACTGCCCGCTTCAGGAAACTCACTGAGGCGGACCTAGAAGCAAGCCAGGAAGAAATGAAGAGATGGTATGACCAGAATGCCACTATGGTCGAATTTCAACCTGGGCAAAAAGTGTGGGTCATGGCCCCAGTGGAACCTTGTGCCTTGCAGGACAAGTGGACTGGGCCATATGAGGTGGTGGAGCGCAAAAGTGACGTCACCTACCTGGTGGATTTGCAGGCTCCAAGGAACCCTTTGAGGGTCTTTCACGTGAACCGCCTCAAGCCCCACTTCGAGAGGTCCGAAGTGAGTATGCTCTTGGCGACAGATGATGGGGTGGAAGAGGAGAGTGAGCCTCTCCCTGACCTCCTGTCTACCAAGGAGCATGATGGGTCAGTGGAAGGTGTGATCCTCTCCCCTACACTGACTCAGGAGCAGCAGGGGGACTGTCACCAGTTGTTGGGACAGTTCGCCCCACTGTTCTCTCTGACCCCGGTGTTACTCACTGGTGTACCCATGACGTGGACACTGGTGACAGCCCTCCTGTGAAGCACAAGATTTACAGGTTGACTGACCGGGTCAGGGCCAGCATCAAGGAGGAGGTCTCTAAGATGTTGGCGTTAGGGGTGATTGAGCCCTCCAACAGTCCTTGGGCCAGCCCAGTGGTCTTGGTCCCAAAGGCTGCTGCGCACGGTGCCACTCCAGAACTCCGGTTTTGTGTGGACTACCACGGGCTCAATGCCGTCACCAGGACTGACGCGCACCCCATCCCCAGAGCTGATGAGCTCATTGATCGGTTGGGAGCTGCCCGGTTCCTCAGCACGTTTAATTTAACGTCTGGGTACTGGCAGATTGCCTTAACCGATGGGGCCAAGGAGAGATCAGCATTCTCAACCCCAGAAGGTCATTACCAATTCCGGGTGATGCCCTTTGGGTTGAAGAATGCCCCTGCCACCTTTCAGAGGTTGGTCAATCAGGTGTTGGCTGGGCTGGAGGATTTCAGTGCCGCCTACCTGGATGACATTGCTGTGTTCAGTTCCAGCTGGGAAGAACATTTACAGCACCTTGAGAAAGTGTTGAGGGCTCTGCAAGGTGCAGGCCTCACGATCAAGGCCAGTAAGTGCCAGATCGGGCAGGGTTCTGTGGTGTACTTGGGACACCAGGTAGGAAGCAGCCAGGTGGCGCCCCTACAACCCAAGATTGACACCATTCTGGCTTGGGAGCCCCCAAGACCCAGACGGAGGTGAGAGCCTTCTTAGGTCTCACCGGCTACTATAGGAGATTTGTTAAGGGCTATGGCACCATCGTTGCCCCCTTAACAGAGCTGACTTCTAAGAAGCAGCCCAGGAAAGTGATCTGGACTGAGTCCTGCCAGAAAGCTTTTGATGCCCTGAAGGCAGCCATGTGCACGGCGCCCGTGCTCAAGGCACCTGACTTCTCCAAGGAATTCGTCATGCAGACTGACGCTTCAGAGCATGGTGTGGGAGTGGTGCTCTCACAACTGAACGAAGAGGGCCTGGATCAGCCTGTAGTCTTCCTTAGCAGGAGACTACTCCCCAGGGAACAGAGGTGGAGTGCCATAGAAAGGGAAGCTTTTGCTGTGGTCTGGGCACTGAAGAAGCTGAGACCATACCTGTTTGGGACTCACTTCTGGGTTCAGACAGACCACAGGCCCCTCAGATCGTTGATGCAAATGAGGGTGAGAATCCAAAACTGCTGAGGTGGTCCATCTCCCTACAGGGAATGGACTTTACGGTGGAACACCGTCCTGGTACAGAACACGCCAACGCAGATGGTCTGTCCAGGTTCTTCCGCCTTAGTGAAGAGAACTCCAATGGGGTTGGGTAGTTCTCCCTACTTTCAGCTGGAGGGGACATGTGTTAGACTTGGCATCTTTTGGCGTGTTTCCCCTGACTTTTTGCTTTCTGACCTCCTGGTTTTTGACTCTGTTTTTGCTGGTGTAATGATTCTGCGCACTTTCCTCACTGCTGTCCAGTGGGAAAGTGCAAGTGCTCCTGTATAAAATGTGTTATGGATTGGTGTTTCCATGATTGGCCTATTTGATTTATGTGTCAGTCCCTTGTAAAGTGCACTGAGAGTGCCAGGGCCTATAGATCAAATGCTGTTGGTGGGCTGCAGCACTGGATTGTGCCACCCATGCAAACAGCCCGTAAAGTGTAACTCTGACCTGCCATTGCAGAGCCTGTGTGCAGCCTGGGGCTGCCATGTCGACTTGGCAAGTGCACACACTTGCAAGTCCCTAAACCTTCCCTTTTCTACATGTTAGTCACCCCTAAGGTAGGCCCAAGGTACCCCTGTGGGCAGGGTGCATTGTATGTGAAAGGTAGGACATGCCCTGGTGTGTGTGGCATGTCCTGATAGTGAATTACAGCCTATTTCATTTTTCACTATTGCAAGGCTACCTGTTCCCCATAGGCCAGAATGGGCAGTTCTGATTATTACAGCTTATAATCCCAACTGACCCAGGGAACATGGTAGAAATTCGAGTTTAGTATGCCTGGACTCAGAATGATAAAATGCTTCTTTTAGTGAAGTTGGTTTTAACATTCTGTGTTTGAAAATACCACTTTTAGAAAGTGGGTATTTTCTTGTCTAACCATCCAATCCTGCCTCTGCTAGGTTGTGTATTTCTTGTCTGGAGTGTGAGTGACAGGGGCTGGGGGATGCCAGGAGACAGGGTGAGTCAGCACAGGGCTGAATAGCCAGATCTACATGTAGATGGGTGGGAGGGGATGCACCTGGGACCTGAATAGGGCTGGGCCTTCCCTCCACAATGCTGGCTCCACCTCCTGTGGTGCGTCTGATGTCCCTGGCCTGCACTGTGAAAGGAAAGAAGGAGACTTGTCAACAAAGTGCTCCAAGACTGACCAGAACTGGTTTGGACTAGGCAAAGGCCTCTCTGCCTTGAGAGAACAAAGAGAAATTGAGGATAAAAAGGGGGACCCAAACCCCAGAAAATTGGAACTCTTTTGGATCAAGAAGACTGCCAAGAAGAAGAGCTGGAGAAGCTGTGAGGAGGAACTACCACTTTGCTGTGTGCTTTGCTGTGTTGGCCTGCAGTGGCTGCTTCTGTCTTGGGCAGTGAAAGGACTGGAACTGAACTTTCTGCAATCTACTTTGTGAGTGTCTCCAAGGGCTTGAGGTAGAGCTTGCCCCCTGTTCAAGAAGTCTCAGGAACAGCAAAGACTTCAAGTTCTTCTGCCCTCAGCACTGGGGACTGTGGGGTCGATTCCGATTCGGGCCGGAAATCTCTCCGACCGAGCCGGACCCGGAGAGATTTCCGACCGAATCGGACTCTAGCAGTCCGACCGAATGAGTACGATGCGCACGTATGTTATCGGACTCGATTCGGTCGGACTCCCATTGAAGTCAATGGGAGCCAGTCGTACGACGCGTACACGGGCTCCCATTGACTCAATGGGCACGACGCGAACAAGGGCGCCCCTACAGCGTGTTCGCGTTGATGCCGGTCGCGCCGTACATGCACGAGTAGGGGGACCCATGGGTCCCCCTGTGTGCGACTCGCGTGCCTACGCTTCCAGGGGGTCCGACACGGACCCCCAAAGTGCGGCTCCGACAGCTCCTTGGAGCCGGACTGCGCGAGTCGGTCGGAGCGGTCGCGATGCGCATCGTACTTACCCGGCCGGGGAACGTCTCCATAGCGCGGTGCGAGTCGTCCCCGTGCGAGTCGGTCAGAACGGTCGGGTCCTGCGAACGAGTCGGTCGGAGATTTCGCGAGCGCACACATCGTACTCGCTCGCCCGGACGCACGTACGATTCGGTCGGGAAATAGGGCTCCGAATCGGATTCGGTAAAGCCGAATCCGATTCGGAGCCCTACCGGCCGAGATCGGAATCGGCCCCTATGTGTTTTGTGCTGCAACAGAAGAAAAGCAACTCGACGACGTCGACAACGCTGTGTCCGACTCCATGTCCCGACGGCACCGCAGAGGGCCCCGCCGCAACGCCGCACCGCGACCCTGGTCTCACCGACGACGCCTGCTGACGCCACCACCGAGCCACTGCTCGCACCGCGACCTGTGGGCACCGCACTCCGCACCGCCTCGCTTCACGACGACGCCGTGGCCTTCCCGACGACGCCGCTCCACGCCGGACTCGACGCCGCTGCTTGCACCGTGGTTCAGGGGCACCGCTCGTAAGTTACACGACGCACCACCCTCATCCCGCACCGCAGCCTTGGCCCACCGACGCCGGTGCCATTGACTCCAGTTCATCAGCCGACGACAGCGCTGCAGCTACGATGACGCCGCTGCTGCACCGTGACCTGCCAGCACCGTGACGAGCACCGCCTTCATCTCACACCGCGACCCTGGTCTCACCGACAACGCCATCCGACGCCGCCACCGAGCCGCTGCTCGCACCGCGACCTGAGAGCACCGCACACCGCACCGCTGCACTTCACACCGCAGCACCCGACGCCGGCCGACGCCAGCGCTCCTGACTTCAACAGAGGAGATCGATCTGCAACACGTGTGACTTCGAGGGCCCCGACGATGCCGCACCGACCTCCGGAACCGACGCCTGCGGTCGCCGTGTTTTCGGAAGCTCACCGCGAGGTCATCGACGCCCTGCATTTCTGAAAGGTACTGTTTGCGGTTCTTCCCGACACCGTAGCTGACCCGCGACGCCGCGGTCAGCCAGAACTGTTTGGATTTGTTTGTTCACAACGCCGTGATAGCCCTGGACGGAGCTATCGACATCAAGGAACTGTTTTTAAAGACATTTTGAGAAGTAACTATTTCTGAAGTACTGTACAGTGGATTTTTATCGTATTTGGTCTTGTTTTAAAGTATATAAAAATATTGGTTATTTTTCTAAACTGGTGTGGTGTCAGTTTGTAGTACTTACACTGTATTACTGTTGGTTATGTGCAAATGCTTTACACACTGCCTCTAGAATAAGCCTGACTGCTCGTGCCAAGCTACCAAGGGGGTGAGCAGGGGTTATTTTAGGAGTGTAACTCCCTTACCCTGACGAGGAAGAAGGGTCCCTACTTGGACAAAGGTGCAAGCCTTTGCCAACTAGAGATCCCATTTCTAACATTGGTTGTCAGCGGTGAAGATAGGACTTGTGTTTGCACTTGACTTACAGTGATTGGTGTGCACTACTACCATATCGCAGACCATTACGTACCACTTACAGGTTCTTTTTCTTTTTGGCCTATTTTTGATCTTGCCAGTTTGAACTTGCTACTTCAACATGCCTGAATCTATAGTATCATCAATTGCATCAGTAGAAATTGCCTTTGAAGAGGATCGATTGGAAGCCTACAATGTTAAGGATTTAAAATCGATTTGCAATAGCCTAAAAGTCCAGGTCAGAGGCCTCACCAGGAAGGAGGAGCTACAAAAGGCGCTGAGGGCCTGGGTAGCAGCCAGACATGCCAGTGGGCAGTCTGGTGATCTCAATGGAGAGGTGGAGGAGCCTGTTCCTAGGGTGGATGTGCTTTTGGGAGGGGGAACCCTCCAGGCCAGGCAGCAGTAGTTTGTCCCCAGAGGAGCTGGAGGACAGGCGGGAAGTAAGGAGGTTTGAATTGGAGAAACTCAGAATAGAAAGTGAGAGGAAGAGAAAAGAATAGCCATGGAGGAAAGGAAAATGATACTAGATCATGAGAGAGTGATCAAGGAGCTGGAGCTAAAGAGTAGATCCGGTTCAGATGGTGGCAGCAATTCTTCAGCACACACAGACAGGATTGTACACATCCCCAAGAATGTAGGTAAAGAGTACAAAAAGGGTGATGACATACAAAGGTGGTTTCAAGGGTACGAGTCGTCTATTCATATGAATGGGGTCCCTGAAAGGAACTGGGGAGCGGGGTTGTGGCCTCTCTTTCCAGAGGAAGCTAGGGATACTCTGATAGTTTTGGGTAAGGGGCAGGACCTCACCTATGCTGACATGAAAGACGCTCTCCTCACTAGGTATGGGCTCACTCCTGAGAAGTACAGGGATCAGTTCAGGTCCAGTAAAAAGTCTGAGGCCAACACTTGGTTGGAATGTATGGATATGTTCTGCAGGTCGCTGGATGGTTGGGTGAAGGGCAGTAATGTAACAGATTTTCAGGGGCTCTACAATTTGATTGCATGGGAGCACTTGTCTAGTCTATGTTTTGCAGATCTGCACCAGCACCTAGTTGATAGTAAGCTAACTGACCCCAGGAAGCTTGCTATGGAGGCGGACCGCTGGGTGAGTACCAGGGTCCACAAGAAAGCGTTTGGGGGAGACTCAGCCAAAGGTGGGCAGGGTCCCCAGCAGAAAGGTGGGGGGGACAAGGGTAAAGCACAGGAGTTCTCTAAAGGCACCCAAACTAGTACCCAGGGTAAAGGTTCCCAGCCCCCCGGTGATAAGAAGAATAGGGGTCTCTACAAGGAAGCCTGTTGAGACCGGCCCCCGCAAGTGTTATGCATGTGACCAGGTAGGTCACTTTAAGGGGGATTCCAAGTGCCCAAAGGGGACACAGCCACCCACCGGTGGACAGTCCAAAGTGTTGGCTAGTGTAGCGCTTGGGGAGGAGGGGTGCCCACAGGAGTGGGGATCCCGCAGAAATGACCCTTGTCTCACTAGGGGACAGTGAGATGGTCCCAGGAAACCAGGTGCCCCCTAACACAAAGAAATATAGCACCTGGGTGACCATCAATGGGAACAGGGTAGAGGCTCTCAGAGATACTGGAGCCAGTGTGACCTCAGTCCGGTGTCACCTGGTCTCTGAGAAGCAGGTAGTCCCAGGGGCATTCCACCAAGTAGTTGCTGTAGACAACTCTGAGCGCCAGTGTATGGTGGCGCAGGTTCCCTTTGAATGGGGGGGGTCTCAGGTCCCTTGAGGGTGGTTGTGAGCCCCACCATGACTGTAGATTGTCTGCTAGGAAACGACCTGGAGCAGTCCTTATGAAAGGATGTTGAGCTCAGGTCTCACTTGGAGATGCTTGGGTTGCCAGAGTGGGCATGCGTGTCTACTCGGTCAATGGCAGCCAGAAAGGGTGATCAAGAGGACTTGGAGCCTGGAACAGTGGCCCAAGTCCCTGCCAAGAAGGAAGGGCAGGGCGCGGGAAACCGGCCCCCGAAGTTCCCACGGACCGGGAGGAGGCGGACCTCGAGGGGACGCCCGGTGCCTACAGGGGAGCAGGTAGCCGAACTGGGAGACATCTCTGAGCTGACCCATTGGCAGCAAGAAGGGGGTCCCACCAGGGAGGAGTTCTGCAGGGAGCAGAACGAGTGCCCTACTCTGGAGGGTCTGCGGCGGCAGGCTGCAGACCAGGCAGCTGGTAATCAGTCCGGGTCACATCTGATCTACTGGGAGAATAGTCTCCTATACAGTGAGCCTAAGGTTGCTGAGCCTGGGTCAGCCTGTGTGCTGGTGGTACCCCAGCGCTTCAGGACCTTCCTACTGGGTCTGGCTCATGACGTGCCTTTGGCAGGACATTTGGGGCAGGACAAGACCTTTGACAGGCTTGTCACCCACTTCTTTTGGCCCCAAATGCGAAGGCAGTCAGATGCACACTGTAGGTCTTGCCAAACTTGCCAGGCAAGTGGTAAGAGTGGGAGGAAGGTCAAAGCTCCTCTCCAACCTTTTCCTGTTGTTGGAACACCCTTTGAAAGGGTAGGGATGGATATTGTGGGGCCACTGGATCCCAAGACAGCCATGGGCAACCGGTACATCCTGGTCTTGGTGGACCATGCCACCCGGTACCCGGAGGCAATCCCTCTCAGGACAACGACGGCGCCAGTGGTGGGCCGGGCGTTAATGGGGATCTTTTCCCGTGTGGGATTCCCCAGAGAGGTGGTTTTTGATAGGGGGACCAATTTCATATCCAAGTATATGACACCCCTGTGGAAGGAGTGTGGTGTAACCTACAAGTTCACCACTCCTTACCACCCACAAGGAAACGGTCTGGTGGAGAGATTCAACCAGACCTTGAAAGGCATGATCAAGGGTCTAACAGAACCCATGAGGCGTAAGTGGGACGTCCTCTTGCCATGCCTACTCTTTGCATACATGGAGGTGCCTCAGAAGTCTCTTGGGTACAGCCCCTTTGAGCTCCTGTATGGCCACCCTGTCAGAGGACCTCTGAGTTTGGTAAAGGAAGGCTGGGAGGCAGCTCCCAGGAAAACTCCCAGGATGTGTTTAGCTACATGCTGGCCTTTTGAAACCAAACTGCCCGCTTCAGGAAACTCGCTCAGGCGAACCTAGAAGCAAGCCAGGAAGAAATTAAGAGATGGTATGACCAGAATGCCACTCTGGTCGAATTTCAACCTGGGCAAAAAGTGTGGGTCATGGCCCCAGTGGAACCTTGTGCCTTGCAGGACAAGTGGACTGGGCCATATGAGGTGGTGGAGCGCAAAAGTGACGTCACCTACCTGGTGGATTTGCAGGCTCCAAGGAACCCTATGAGGGTCCTTCACGTGAATCGCCTCAAGCCCCACTTCGAGAGGTCCGAAGTGAGTATGCTCTTGGCGACAGATGATGGGGTGGAAGAGGAGAGTGAGCCTCTCCCTGACCTCCTGTCTACCAAGGAGCATGATGGGTCAGTGGAATGTGTGATCCTCTCCCCTACACTGACTTAGGAGCAGCAGGGGGACTGTCACCAGTTGTTGGGACAGTTCGCCCCACTGTTCTCTCTGACCCCCGGTGTTACTCACTGGTGTACCCATGACGTGGACACTGGTGACAGCCCTCCTGTGAAGCACAAGATTTACAGGTTGACTGACCGGGTCAGGGCCAGCATCAAGGAGGAGGTCTCTAAGATGTTGGCGTTAGGGGTGATTGAGCCCTCCAACAGTCCTTGGGCCAGCCCAGTGGTCTTGGTCCCAAAGGCTGCTGCGCACGGTGCACTCCAGAACTCCGGTTTTGTGTGGACTACCACGGGCTCAATGCCGTCACCAGGACTGACGCGCACACCATCCCCAGAGCTGATGAGCTCATTGATCGGTTGGGAGCTGCCCGGTTCCTCAGCACGTTTGATTTAACGTCTGGGTACTGGCAGATTGCCTTAACCGATGGGGCCAAGGAGAGATCAGCATTCTCAACCCCAGAAGGTCATTACCAATTCCGGGTGATGCCCTTTGGGTTGAAGAATGCCCCTGCCACCTTTCAGAGGTTGGTCAATCAGGTGTTGGCTGGGCTGGAGGATTTCAGTGCCGCCTACCTGGATGACATTGCTGTGTTCAGTTCAAGCTGGGAAGAACATTTACAGCACCTTGAGAAAGTGTTGAGGGCTCTGCAAGGTGCAGGCCTCACGATCAAGGCCAGTAAGTGCCAGATCGGGCAGGGTTCTGTGGTGTACTTGGGACACCAGGTAGGAGCGGCCAGGTGGCGCCCCTACAACCCAAGATTGACACCATTCTGGCTTGGGAGCCCCCAAGACCCAGACAGAGGTGAGAGCCTTCTTAGGTCTCACTGGCTACTATAGGAGATTTGTTAAGGGCTATGGCACCATCGTTGCCCCCTTAACAGAGCTGACTTCTAAGAAGCAGCCCAGGAAAGTGATCTGGACTGAGTCCTGCCAGAAAGCTTTTGATGCCCTGAAGGCAGCCATGTGCACGGCGCCCGTGCTCAAGGCACCTGACTTCTCCAAGGAATTCGTCATGCAGACTGACGCTTCAGAGCATGGTGTGGGAGCGGTGCTCTCACAACTGAACGAAGAGGGCCTGGATCAGCCTGTAGTCTTCCTTAGCAGGAGACTACTCCCCAGGGAACAGAGGTGGAGTGCCATAGAAAGGGAAGCTTTTGCTGTGGTCTGGGCACTGAAGAAGCTGAGACCATACCTGTTTGGGACTCACTTCCGGGTTCAGACAGACCACAGGCCCCTCAGATTGTTGATGCAAATGAGGGGTGAGAATCCAAAACTGCTGAGGTGGTCCATCTCCCTACAGGGAATGGACTTTACGGTGGAACACCGTCCTGGTACAGAACACGCCAACGCAGATGGTCTGTCCAGGTTCTTCCGCCTTAGTGAAGAGAACTCCAATGGGGTTGGGTAGTTCTCCCTACTTTCAGCTGGAGGGGACATGTGTTAGACTTGGCATCTTTTGGCGTGTTTCCCCTGACTTTTTGCTTTCTGACCTCCTGGTTTTTGACTCTGTTTTTGCTGGTGTAATGATTCTGCGCACTTTCCTCACTGCTGTCCAGTGGGAAAGTGCAAGTGCTCCTGTATAAAATGTGTTATGGATTGGTGTTTCCATGATTGGCCTATTTGATTTATGTGTCAGTCCCTTGTAAAGTGCACTGAGAGTGCCAGGGCCTATAGATCAAATGCTGTTGGTGGGCTGCAGCACTGGATTGTGCCACCCACGCAAACAGCCTGTAAAGTGTAACTCTGGCCTGCCATTGCAGAGCCTGTGTGCAGCCTGGGGCTGTCATGTCGACTTGGCAAGTGCACACACTTGCATGTCCCTAAACCTTCCCTTTTCTACATGTTAGTCACCCCTAAGGTAGGCCCAATGTACCCCTGTGGTCAGGGTGCATTGTATGTGAAAGGTAGGACATGCCCTGGTGTGTGTGGCATGTCCTGATAGTGAATTACAGCCTATTTCATTTTTCACTATTGCAAGGCTACCTGTTCCCCATAGGCCAGAATGGGCAGTTCTGATTATTACAGCTTATAATCCCAACTGACCCAGGGAACATGGTAGAAATTCGAGTTTAGTATGCCTGGACTCAGAATGATAAAATGCATCTTTTAGTGAAGTTGGTTTTAACATTCTGTGTTTGAAAATACCACTTTTAGAAAGTGGGTATTTTCTTGTCTAACCATCCAAGCCTGCCTCTGCTAGGTTGTGTATTTCTTGTCTGGAGTGTGAGTGACAGGGGCTGGGGGATGCCAGGAGACAGGGTGAGTCAGCACAGGGCTGAATAGCAAGATCTACATGTAGATGGGTGGGAGGGGATGCACCTGGGACCTGAATAGGGCTAGGCCTTCCCTCCACAATGCTGGCTCCACCTCCTGTGGTGCGTCTGATGTCCCTGGCCTGCACTGTGAAAGGAAAGAAGGAGACTTGTCAACAAAGTGCTCCAGGACTGACCAGAACTGGTTTGGACTAGGCAAAGGCCTCTCTGCCTTCAGAGAACAAAGAGAAATTGAGGATAAAAAGGGGGACCCAAACCCCAGAAAATTGGAACTCTTTTGTGTCAAGAAGACTGCCAAGAAGAAGAGCTGGAGAAGCTGTGAGGAGGAACTACCACTTTGCTGTGTGCTTTGCTGTGTTGGCCTGCAGTGGCTGCTTCTGTCTTGGGCAGTGAAAGGACTGGAACTGAACTTTCTGCAATCTACTTTGTGAGTGTCTCCAAGGGCTTGAGGTAGAGCTTGCCCCCTGTTCAAGAAGTCTCAGGAACAGCAAAGACTTCAAGTTCTTCTGCCCTCAGCACTGGGGACTGTGTGTTTTGTGTTGCAACAGAAGAAAAGCAACTCGACGACGTCGACGACGCCACTGCCGACTCCGTGTCCCGACGGCACCGCAGAGGGCACCGCTGCAACGCTGCACCGCGACCCTGGTCTCACCGACGACACCTGCTGACGCCGCCACCGAGCCGCTGCTCGCACCGTGACATGTGGGCACCGCACTCCGCACCGCCTCGCTTCACGACGACGCCGTGGCCTTCCCGACGACGCCGCTCCACGCCGGAATCGACGCCGCTGCTTGCACCGTGGTTCGGGGGCTCCGCTCGTAAGTTACACGACGCACCGCCCTCATCCCGCACCGCAGCCTTGGCCCACCGACGCCGGTGCCATCGACTCCAGTTCGTCAGCCGACGACAGCGCTGCAGCTACGACGACGCCGCTGCTGCACCGTGACCTGCCAGCACCGTGACGAGCACCGCCTTCATCTCACACCGCGACCCTGGTCTCACCGACGACACCATCTGACGCCGCCACCGAGTCACACCTCGCACCGCGACCTCAGAGCACCGCACGCCGCACCGCTGCACTTCGCACCGCAGCACCCGACGCCGGCCGACGCCAGCGCTCCTGACTTCAACAGAGGAGATCGATCTGCAACGCGTGTGACTTCGAGGGCCCCGACGACGCCGCACCGACCTCCGGACCCGACGCCTGCGGACACCGTGTTTTCGGAAGCTCACCGCGAGGTCATCGACGCCCTGCATTTCTGCAAGGTACTGTTTGCGGGTCTTCCCGACACCGTAGCTGACCCGCGACGCCGCGGTCAGCCAGAACTGTTTGGATTTGTTTGTTCACGACGCCGTGATAGCCCTGGACGGAGCTATCGACATCAAGAAACTGTTTTTAAAGACATTTTGAGAAGTAACTATTTCTGAAGTACTGTACAGTGGATTTTTATCGTATTTGGTCTTGTTTTAAAGTATATAAAAATATTGGTTATTTTTCTAAACTGGTGTGGTGTCAGTTTGTAGTGCTTACATTGTATTACTGTTGGTTATGTGCAAATGCTTTACACACTGCCTCTAGAATAAGCCTGACTGCTCGTGCCAAGCTACCAAGGGGGTGAGCAGGGGTTATTTTAGGAGTGTAACTCCCTTACCCTGACTAGGAAGAAGGGTCCCTACTTGGACAAAGGTGCAAGCCCTTGCCAACTAGAGATCCCATTTCTAACAGATGGTATCTTGGTGCGTGGTGATAGGTTAATTCCTCCTGAAAATCTCAGAGGTAGATTGATCGGTGGTGCCCACGAGGGTCATTTGGGAAAAACACTCACCAAGTGTAGGCTACACAAATGTTTTTGGTGGCCTCTTATGGACAAGGACATTGATGCTTTTGTGGGTGAGTGTGTCGTATGTTTGAGTGTTGAAAAAGGATTGAAAGTGAGGACTCCATCTCTCCAACCTATTGAACTTCCAGCTAGGCCATGGGAGAAAATTGGCATTGATCTGGTTGGTCCTTTCAAGCTTCTTCCCCCCTCCTCTCGCTTTGCTGTTGTTGCCATTGATTACTATTCCAAGTGGCCTGAGGTCCGTTTCTTTGGTGAGCCAAAAAACGTCATTGATTTCCTCAAGGACATTTTTCTGCGGGAGGGTTTCCCTTTTACCATTGTATCTGACAATGGGGTACAGTTTGTCAGCAAGGAATTTCAAGACTTTCTAGTACAGTGTGGTATTTCTCATTCCAAGAGTTCCCTTTATCACCCGCAAACCAACGGTCTTGTGGAACGTATGAACAGGGTTTTGAACAACTGTGTACAGTGGGCCATTGCCTGGAAAGTGTATCGTACGGAATGCTTTCGTTCTATGCTTTGGGTCTACCGCACCACTCCCCACTCCTCTACCAAGGCTTCACCTTTTGAATTGTTGCAAGGAAGGAAGTCTTCTTCCTAGATGTGTCCTAGATGGATGTCGAGGTGGGTGCAGATGGATGGTATGGATGGTGTGGATGATTTTGTCAGGAAGAATGTTACAAAAACACAGTCATGCCAAAAATGTTACTTTGATGAAAGGAAAAAATCTCTTCCACATACAATTGTTATTGGTGACTCTGTGCGGGTGAAGATTCCTGATCACAGCAAGAAGGGAGATGCTAAGTTCTCTGATCCTATGGTCGTGGATAAAGTTTGTGGTAATGATGTTAGAGTGAACAACAAACATTGGTGGAACATGCCCAGTGTTGTTAAATTACCAGGACATGCTCCCAACGGTCACTCTTGTACTAGTTTTGCTGAATTGTCTAATGGGAAACATTTGGTTGCTCCTTCCTCGTTGGGTTTGCATAGGAGCAATAGACGATGTTTGGTCCCTTTTAGATTTCGTTAATTTGTTTTTCTTCTCCCTGTTTGTGTTCATCTTTCCCGGTTCTGGTTTTCTTTGTTCTCCTCTTCTTTTCTTTTTTCTTTTTCCTCCTGCCCCTTACTGTTCCCTGTCTGTCATGTTTTCTCGTTTCTTTTTAAAAAGAAAAATATTCTGAGGAGGAGGATAATGTAGTATTCTCTCTCACTGTGCCGTTCTCTGTTGTGGAATGCTCTATCCTCGTGGGCTCTGCCGCGTGGGCATTCCAGAACAGAACCTTTGATTCAGCTTGTTTGAATGTGCTGTCAGTTGTTTAGTCTTGCTTCCCTGTTGGCTGCTGTGCAGTCCCTGTTGTCAATAAAGCTTATCTGCCAGTACCTACAACGTTTCCTGCGACTTACCTACTACAGTGTTATTGAGAATATTGATGTCATCGGGGAGGTGATTTTCATGTAGAGTTGAGTGTTGTCTGCATACATGTGGCAGGAGATGTGGGCGAGTTTGAGGATTTCATTAAGGGGCTCCACATATAGGTTAAACAATGTTGGGGAGAGAGTAGAGCCTTGTGGTATGCCCGGCGACATTGGAGACTGATCGAAAAGAGCACGGCTGATTAGAATGAGCAGAGACCTGTTGTTTAGGAAAGAGGAGAACCATTTTAGCACGGTGCCGGAAAGACCCATCCTGTGTTCTAGAAGGTTTAAAAGGGTATCATAATTAATAGAGTGAAACACCGCTAACAGGTCAAGTAGGATTAGGAGGCAAGATTCATACTGGTCGAGTGAGCGTAGTGTGTCGTCAACAATGGGGCCCAGTGCAGTTTCGGTGCTATGACACGATGGGAAGCTAGATTGACAATGATCAAGGAGTTGGAATTCCTCAAAGTGATTAAGAAGCTGTAAGTGCACACATTTTTCAAATGGGTTGGCCAAAGTTGGGATGTTGGAGATAGGATGGTAATTGTTGGGGTCCGACTGGTCAGAGTTTTTTTTTTTTTTTTTTTTAGAATCGGAGTAACCTGGCCACTTTTGAGGCATTCTGGTAAGGAGTCTCGGGTGAGTGAGGCATTGATTATCATAGTCCATAATGGGAGAAGGAGGTGGGGCATGTGGTGGTGGTAGTTTCAAAGTGTTCTGGATATCGTTGGTGATTAGCAAGGTTTTCTCAGCAAAATAGAAGGGAAAGGTTTCGCAGTTCAGTAGGGTTTTGTTGTCTGTGGAAGTGGGATCACATTTGAGGTTCAACTGAATTTTGAACAGTTTTTTAGGTCGATTAGTTGCTGTGCCTAGTTGATTTTGGAAGAAAGCTGCTTCGGTGTTCCTGATGCGCATATCATAGGTGCTGCATCTTTGTCATAGAAGTTCGAGGCTGGACAAAGAGGCATCTGAGGTGTTGGCACTCCTCGTTAAGGTTACAGTTGAACCAGGGGTTGGAGCCTTTCGACCGGATTCATTTAGTTGTTTGGAGGAATGGTGTCCATGATTTTTGACATGGAATTGATGCAGTAATGATTGAGGTCATGAGCGTTGTACATGGATGAGGGCGGGAGCAGGATTTCAATACTAAAAGCCAATATAGTGAGTGGGTTACCATTGCAGGTGTCTCAGACCCAGTGTTTGGCTTTCACTGGTTGGCCCTTAGAGTAGATTGCCTTTTCTTTTTTTTTAAAACATGTTTTATTGCATTCTCAATATACCTTAGCAGAAAGTATCTGACATACATCAATTGCTCACAAGAGAATAGGACATTACACAGATTGGGACACCTGCAAGGTACATTTGGTAAACAAAACATTCGTAACAAACAAAACTTCATGCTGACTGTCCCCGCCCCCCAATATTGGCAAACATCATTGACAATCTGTACCCAATAAAGATAAAAGCCGGACACAAAATCAGAGGAGAGGGCCATTAACACCCAGTAGATGTAGGTTCTTAAGGGGATTGCGGGGGAAGATCTATACCCTGGTAGGTAGCCCATCTAGACCAAATTTTCCTGTGTTTTTGTGGGCATCCCCGTGCCTGGAAGACTGCCATTTCTGCCCCCATGCAAGTATCAAGCGCCCCTCGCCACTTTCCCATCATCGGCGGGGAAGTTCCTTTCCAAAGCTGGGTGATATCACGCTTGGCAATCGTGAGCACTAGGAAAAGCAAATGTTGCTTATACCGGTTCCCCCCTATATCTTCAGTACTGTGGAGAAGGAACAGACGGGGTCCAGCGGGAGGTCCCACAACAGTACTTCCTTAAGACAGGTCTGAACCCTGCGCCAGAAGCGCTGTATAGCAGGGCAGCCCCACACCGTATGAAAATATGACCCCACATCCCGGTCACAGCGTTAGGCACTGTGAGGAGGTAATAACTCCCATCTTCTAAAGACGAAGGCGTGTATAGTACACCCTATGGACAAATTTAAACTGAATAAGCCGATATCTAGAGGACACCGCAGCGCCCTTAGGGCTGACGATGGCTTCTGCCCAATCGTCGTCAGTCAGTTCAGGGATATCATCCTGCCGTGCCCTCCGAGTCTTGTGAAGGGTCGTGCTGGCATGCGTGGTCAGTGTTTGGTAAACCTGTCGTATTTTGTGAGCGCCCAAATCCCCCATAAGGAGGCGGCCTTCCAGTGGGTGAAATTCCGGGAGATTATCAATATGTCGTATCACAGGGGTGAGCGCATGGCGAAATTGAAGATATTTATAAAATTGGGTTTTGTTAAGTTGAAACTCTTCCTGTAGTTGCTGGAAAGATTTAAGCGTTGTGCCTCGCATAACATCACCTAAAGTGGAGATGCCGATGAGGTCCCACTGGTGGAACCCCCTCAAAGCTGTCACCTGGCGCAGGTAATTACCCTGCCACAATGGCGTAGCCTGGGTTAGGCGCCCCACCAACCCATCCGCCGAACCACATACCTCCACAACCAAATCGTCGTTTGACTGGCATGGGGCAGAGAAGGAAGCTTCTGTGTACTGTAAAGCAATCGTAAGAGAGGAGTCCCTGCCATTGCTGCGTGTTCTAGGGCATACGCCGGGTCAGTAGGCAAGTTGTACCACAGTCATTTATGACCAGGAGATGAGAGGCTGCATAATATGAGTATACGTCAGCGGCTGCGATACCACGACAGTAAGTAGGTTATGTACATGTCTGCAGGGCCACTCTTACTGCACCCCCACCCCAGAGGAAGGTATTAAGTATAGTATTTATTTGTGTGAACCAGGACCACGGAATATAATACGGAACATTTTGAAGTCGATAGAGCACCCTGGGGAGAGAAACCATCTTAAAAATCGCCGACCGCCCATACAGCGAGAGGGGTAGAGAGGACCATATGGAGGTCTCCTTGCGTAGCCGGACAAGGAGGGGATTGATATTTCTTGACCAGGACGTCTTGGGGCAGGGAGAAACATATACCCCCAGATATTGGAAGCCGTCCGTAGCATGTCTAAGCTGAGATGCCCAAGTACCCCTACCCTGCTGCCCACAGACTGGGAATAATACCGATTTAGAAGGGTTGGTATGGAGGCGGGTGGTCTCGCCAAAAACTTGAACAATCTGTAAAATACGCAGGCCCGATATCCATGGCTCAGTCATGAAAAATAGAACATCGTCAGCATATAATGCTATACGATCTGGTTGTGAATTAGGCCAGTCGAAACCCCGGAGCACCGGATCGTGGTGAACACATATCGCCAGGGGTTCCACTGCCAAGGCAAACAAGAGCGGAGACAGGGGGCATCCCTGACATGTGCCACTGCCAATGGGAAAAGGGGAAGAACACTGACCGGCGACACGGACCGAAGCCATAGGCTTAGTATACAACAGGGGTACGTATGCCCGAAACCGCGGGCCAAAATGACTTGCCTCCAGAAGCTGGAATAGATACTCCCAGCTCAGGGAATCAAAGGCCTTGTCTATATCGGCAAGGCGTATGGCCGCAGGACGCCCCAGCTCGGGGGCCAGCGCCATAGCGTTATGGACCCGGCGAATATTATGGCGGGTGGCGCGATGTGGCATAAAGCCAGATTGGTCCAAATGGACCAGCTCCTGGATGCAGGTCCGTAGGCGATCTGCTAATACCTTACCCAAGAGTTTGGGTTCAAAATTGATCAGGGAAATCGGGCAGTATGAGGATAGGTCTTCTGGGGATGACCTGATTTTAAAAAGAGAACTATCTCCGCCTGGCGCCAGTCCCGGGGCAATATCTGCCCGTCGAGGGCCTCATGTATTGTGTCCAACATATGCGGACCTAATGTAGACATATGAGAACGGAGGAATTCCATGGGGAACCCATTGGGACCAGGGGCGCGGCCGGGCCGCATCGCAGATAACGCTGCCGTTAAGTCTTCTACCGTAATGGGGGAGTCCAAATGATCCCGCATTTGATTGGTCAATCTCCGGGGGGTGATATCGCGAAGAAACTCTGCTATGAGGTCCTCTGAAAGCTGTTCCCTCTGTGTGTATAGTGTGGCAAAGTAACGCGCAAATTCAGTGACCACTGCTGCGGGGGATGAATGCAAAACACTGTCGTCACCTCTAATGGTTGGTACCACGGTTGGGGTGTTCCCTTTTTGACAGAGTCGATGTAACATTTTGCTCGATTTGTCCCCCCACTGGTATATTCGATGTTGAGATGCCAACCATATGTCCTTAGCCTCGTCTATAAGGTGTTGATGTAACCATTGGTGCGTGAGAGAGAGGTTACGATAAAGGGTAGGACTAGGGTCTGATGTGTATTGTGTCTCGAGTAAGGTACATTGGTCTTCTAGCTTGGTCCTCTGGGCAGAGCGCTTACGCTTGTCATTGGTCCGGTAACTTATGTCTACCCCTCTGAGAGTAGCCTTACATGCCTCCCAAAGGGCCTCTTTGGTGGGAGCGGAGTCAGTGTTCAGGGTAAAGTAGTCTTGAAGGGCGTCGGCAAGACGTTCTTGATAAAGGGGTCTCAAAGGTGCCAAGGGGACATTCGCCACCGAAAGGGGGGCTTCTGTACATGTAAGTGGAGTGTCGCCTTGACCGGGGATAATCTGACAACCTCCTGCGGAGATGAGAAACATGGGAAAACCTATGGATATAAGTTTGCGGCACAAAAAGGTAATCTAGGCAGGACATGGAGCCATGGACCATAGACATATATGTGTAGCCTGTCTCAGAGGGATGGTACTTTCGCCATATATCTGCCTATCCCAACGTACCAACAAGCAACGACAATTTAGAGGAGAGGGCTGAAGAACCCACACCGGCTCCACGGCTCCTATCGGAAGGTGCCATAGTGTCATTCCAATCCCCTCCCATAATATAAAGGCCCTCCGGAAGCTCACCCCACTGGCGAGTAATGCTGTCAACAAATGTACTTCCCAGAGGCGAGGGTGCATAAATACTTCCCAAATTACGTGGTTCCCCATAGAGTGAACCCGACAAAAGGACATATCGGCCTCCAGGATCTACCCATTGTTTGGTGTGAAGGTACGGAACACGGCGATGAATCAGAATGGCTGTTCCCCTAGAACCCCTGGTGAACCCCGCATGATACTCCTGTTGATAACCAAACCTGGCTAGGCATGGGGCCTTATTACCCAGTAAGTGAGTCTCCTGCAGGAGGAGGATGTTGGCTCCATAGCGTTTGGCCTGTCTTAGGATAGCCCTCGCTTTATTTTATTTAGCAGCCCTCGGACATTCCATGTTACTACGGTTAACTCAGTCACGCGAGAAATTACTGGCTGGGCGGCCATGGGTAAGGTATTGGAGCAAAATAGAGTAGTCTGCCTAGTGGAGAGTGGGGCATGTGTCTGCGTGCGTGACGGAATTGATAACTACAAAACTCTAACCCCTGAAAACACCCTTCCCCCATCCCTCCTCCCCCCGATACCCCTTAGAAATCGGAGCATCTGTCGCGGCAGAGCCCGAGACCCTAAACGTAGATCCCAGAACCCTCCCTCCAATGGATCCCAACAACCCGTAAAACCTTAACAGTGGGGTACTCGTGTCCTGATCAGTTCAACCATGGTGGTGCGCATCCACCTCTACTCGGTACTGGGTAGGCGGAGTAGTTCAGAACTGCGTCAATCAGCTACAGTCTATTAGCAGCCATGTTGGCGAGGGATAATCAAGACACGTGCTCCGGGCTAGGCGTTCGTCGTGTAGAGCCGGATCGGTGTCGTGGCTTGGATTTCGCTCTACGTGGCCTATTCGTTTGTGAGATTCTGGAAGAGGCCGAATCCAGCGGTGGCGGGGAGCGAGGTTTCAAGTGCGCCCGTTCATCCGACCAAGCAAAGACCGCTTCAGGGGAGTCAAAGAAATGTGTCTTAGAGTTATACACCACCCGGAGTCTGGCCGGATATAACAGCTTGTATGAGATATTGAGGTCCCGTATACGTTTCTTCGCTGCCATGAAGGATTGTCGCTGCTGCTGCACCAGACGAGTATAGTCTGGAAAAATCATTATAGGCTTAGAGTCAAAGGTGAGTTCGTCCCTGTGCGACCGTGAATACTGCAGCACAGCATCTCTATCCGCATAATTGAGCAGCCTAGCGATGACCGGCCGCAGAGCCTCCACAAGCGGGGGCCGCCTCGTGAGCGCCCGATCAGCCCTCTCGACCACAAAGCACGTGGAGAGCATTTTGGCAGGCAGCCGGTCCTTGAGCCATGAGGTGAGGAAGCGATTCATGGAATTACCTTTGCATCCTTTCGGGAAACCAACAAAGCGTAAGTTGTTGCGCCGTGCACGGCCTTCTGCATCCTCCACCCGAGTGGCTAGTTCTTGGGATATGGCCATCAATTTATTGACGCGCTGCTGGAGGGTCGTGACGTTATCCTCTACCGTGGACACTAGTGTCTCAGCTTCGGTGATCCGATCCACAGCTTTCTTCAGGTCCTGATGTAAAAAGGAGACTTCTGTGCCACTGCGCCAATCTTAGCCTCCAGCGAGTCTTTCGCATCCGTGATGGCCGCCAGCAAGGCTGCATTGTCCGGCATAGGACCAGGCGGGGAATCACCACTCGCAGATGTGGCATACTGGTCCAGGGTGCTCTGTTTCTGACTCGAGGTGGTAGGTTTGTCTTTCCCCATCGCGAACTCCTGGCGCGGCCACCGGTGAGAGACTCTGGGTAGTATTCAACTGGTCTCAAGAGCACGACCACACCAATTCACCGCACTGGGGGCACCGGAGAAGGCGCGACGGGCCAGTCCTCAACGGAAATCCCCACTGCAAGGTCACAACCCGCAACAGGCCTAGCCCAGCTGCATCCGCAACCCGCAGCGGGAAACCAAGTAGGCCCCTCTAACAGGACCCACCGTGCTGGACCACCAGCCCGCCACTCCCCCCCAGCAGCCCCCGCGCCGCAAGGCAATCTTCCTTGTCCCGCAGAGCTCAGGCACACTGAGGGTCCAACGTTGGCCGGATATCGTGCTGTGCGGCCTCTGCCCCTCACCAGTCAGGTGGCACTGACAGTGCTCCCCATGCCACTGGGCAGTATTCTAATGCCCCGCAGGGGGTCCCACGATAATGTCTCATGGTCCGCTGGTGCCGCAGCAGGGATCCATAGAGAAACCGTATGTGTTCCACTGCTAACTGACTACGGGCAGGCGCGGGCTCCAGGAATTAGACGCCCGCTGCACCTCCTTCCAGCCGCAGGGACACCGCCGGCCACACACCGGCACCCGGGCACCACACCCGTGGGGAAGCCCAAGCACGCAACCAAGGAGGTCCCGCCATGCGGAGCCCCACCCCCGTACATCAGCGCCAGGGACCGAAGCAACCGCCTCCCGCTAGCCGAGCCCCAGCCCAGACCAACCCCGTGGCCCCAGCCACAAGCATGCCAGCCCACGAGACCCTCCCGGAACCAGCGCCCGGCCACAGAGAGAAAGTCCCGCAGTAGCGGGCCCCGGCAGGGCAGGGGCGGACACACCCGCAGCTCCCGCCCCAGCCCCCTTGTGCCGCCCGGCTCCTCACCTTGGGGCAGGCTTCCGTTCAGGTCCCCACAGCCACTCACGGAGGGCCCGTGGCAGCCGGCGACACCAGGCCCGATGTACGCCGCCTCCCGGGCCGCCTCCGCAGCCGTATAAAATCGGCCTCCAGCAACCAAAGTTTCACCTCACTCCGGGCACCTCGTGAGCAGGGACAGTTCCGTGGCCGGCTGGTAGGTATACCGAGTTGGTGGCAGGAGGATTGTGCAGGATTAGAGAGGCGGACGCATGGAGCTCGTTCAAGCTGCGTCCGCCATGATGGCCTCCCAAGCCACGCCCCCGTAGATTGCCTTTTCTGCGATGAGGATGGTTATGCAGTGGTGGTCAGTCCAGTTGCAAGGTAGGATAGATTCAATTTGCATGGTGTTCTCTTTTGCAATGATTAAGTCTAGGGTGACCTCTTTGTTATGGGTTGGGCTGTTGCAGGCTTGGATAAGGTTGAGGTCGTGGAGGACCTTGGATAAGGTTGAGGTCCAGGAGGAAGGAATTGAGACCGTTCACAAGAGAGTTGCTGGAGTTGTTCCAATGAATGTTGAAGTCGGCAAGAGAAATCTGGTTGTTATGCTCTTCATTGTAAGAGGAGATAATCTTTATGATCAGTTCAATGATCATGTGGTTGTCTCCGGGCAGGTGGTAAAATGTGTGAAGAGAGCTTCTTGAGTTGTCATTGGTGATGATGTTGATCCTGAGGTATTTGCAGAAGGGCAGTGACAGAGCATGTAATTGTTTTATAGATAGTGTGGATCTGTATATACAGGCTAGGCCACCCCCAGAACGGCCTGAACAGTATAGTCCTTTGATGTCATGACTGAGGGGGCACCGTTATGTCAAGAATAGAAGCTGAAGATTCATTCAACTAAGTTTCTGTGAGCATGAGGATGTCCAGGTCATGGTTAAGTATAAGATTGGCTATGTGAGCCACATGTTTCACTGCTGAATGGCAGCTAGTAACGCACATTTCAGGGGTGTTTTGGAGGTGATCGTGGACATATGTGAGTTGGGAACTTGTTTGAGGTTCGTTTTATTTATATACCTGGTGCTGGTGGGATGTTCTGACAGGGTAGGTGTATTTTTGTAGCAGGTATAGCGTGGTTGGCCGAGGCATGGTTGTAGGTGTCTAGGAGGGAGAGTATATCATTGTTCGACAGCTGTCTGATTAACCTATTGGGTTGGGAGGAGTGGTTATGGTTAGGTGTGACTTCTAGCAAGGATGTGGGACACATGTGTAAGCAGGGATAGAGGCAGAGAAGCATTTAGAAGTTAGAGTGTTTTTAGTCGGGAGGTGAGTTTTTTGTGAGGACAACTTGTGTTCAAGGTTAGAGATGATATGAACTAGTTTGAGGATGTCAGCTCTAATCATTTGCAGTTCAGATTTTATAGTGTTGAAAGGTGAGTCAGTGAAGTGACTCCTAAGAGGTTCCTGGCTGTGGGGAGCATTGTAGTGTAGAGAACTAGCTGAGTCGGTGCAGTTGGGGGAGCCAGCTTTGTTAGGGTCTACCTTCGAAACTTGGTAATGGTTGGTTGAGAGGAGGTGGTGGATAAATTAGTCCTGTTGATAGGAGTGTAGTTGTAGGGGACTGTAGAAGACTGGGAAGTGATGATGTCAGATTGATGTAGATGTGGGAAAGTGTTAGTGGTGTCGCTGGAGGAGGGGGAGTGTGGGACTGTAGTAGTGCCCATGGGTAAGTGGGTGACCACCCGGGAAAAGAGGTGGGAATAGGGATATGAGTGGGGAGAGAGACAAGGTTATCATAAGGGAAGGAGTTGGAGGGGAGTAGCAAAGGGGCAAGTGGGGGAGTGGCCATGTCTAGTTTCTTCTTGAGGTAGTAGAAGAGATCGCCCAAGAGTTTCAGTTTGCGGTCTGGAGATTGAATGAGTATGGCGCTGTTGTTATAGATGGAGATGGTGGCATCAGCAATGCATAGCATTGAGGGTGCAATAGTAAATTTATGGCTGTGTGGAATGTTCTTGATGATGGTGATGTTGAGTGAGAAGATTGGACTTTCCTCCATTTAGCACGCCCATTGGTAGTGAAGGTGAGGTCAGTAAGTACGGTACCCTTGCTGTATCAGAAATAGGCAGTCAGTGACAATAGTTTCTTTATTAAGGTTAAGGATTTTATGTTTGAGAAGTCTCATGGAGTTTTTGGTTAGGTTGGGAGGGTAGATTACTAAGAACAAGTAATTTCGTGCAGGAAATAGTAGGGCGCTCAGCTTTCTGGTATCAATAGGATCCATGCTGGGTGATGTAGGCAGAAGAGAGCTCGTGTGAGTAGATAGTGGCCTCTTCAAGATTGATGCCCTTTTAGGAGCAGCAGTGAGTGCTATTGCAAAGAAAGGCAGGGAAGATTCTTTCCTGTGGCTATAACCAAGACAATTCAGTATGGTCTTGAAGACCCTTTTCCAAATCTAGAACCGGTAGGTGTCATAAAGGCTATGTCACTTTTTTGTGGCCAATTACATGCATGGATAGAGGGAAAAGTGGAGGAAATAAAAATATATATACATTGCAAGTACAGTGCAGAAATAGGTGAGATAATCCTCACAGCAAGGACAAAAACAAATACTGAGGGACAGAATCACTAAGGAATGGCGGAGTCATGCAGGTCCTGATCAAACAAAGAACCAAATACCAGGGACATAAGTGAGAGCTCATACCTAGGTTCTGAGGTAAGGGGCAACAGATATATCAGAGAAAACAAGAGGTTGACTACCATAATGGACCATAACATGTAGTCTGTATCCTGGCTCAAATATTGTATGGCCATGTAACATTATCTTTATGCATCGCAGAGTAAAAAAATCCGGATATATCTCCAATGGGAAAGCCGATAACTCAAGAGGATACCTACCTCCCAGTGCAAAGTTCAGACATTCAGTGACACCATGTACCAGTTAAACCAGGACCATTGTGTCCACCCTGGCTCTCATGGGTTGGGCCCTTGCATCACTTTCAGTATAACCGCAATAGGCATAACAGTATACTATTAGTTCAATTAACACATCACTAATTCAAAGAGTTTTCTAAAACGTCTTGCACTAAGGGATTTTCACAGATCAGTCATCCCGTTCCTTAAACTAGTAGAGCGACTTCTTGTGGGATCGATGCAATAACAAACAGACAAATGATTGGGCATGGTTGCATGGCAGGGTATTAAAGGCTGTTTGTAGTAGTATCAGGATCCAGGATTGTGGGAGGAGCAACCAGATCTCCACACCCAGTCCAAGCAAAATGGAGGACTCCTTCCTCCACACCGATCAGCCTCAGATCATGGATGAGCAGGGGAGAAGAGAAGTGAAAAAGGCCTCAGTGGCAA
This sequence comes from Calotriton arnoldi, assembly GCA_963921515.1. Classification (NCBI taxonomy): domain Eukaryota; kingdom Metazoa; phylum Chordata; class Amphibia; order Caudata; family Salamandridae; genus Calotriton; species Calotriton arnoldi. The sequence continues at coordinate 1,034,994 of CAWUFW010000920.1, read as the reverse complement.
TACAAGAAAGCGGAGACAACAGCCATACATGGACAATATCTAGATATGGAATCCCCTCATATTTGCACCACACACAGGTACAGAACAAAGAGGTGCACACAATCCAGATCACTTAATCTCCCAAAATGGAGAACCCAAGGGGGGGTTGGACTGGTCGGAGGATTTTTTTTTAGAATCGGAGTAATCTGGCCACTTTTGAGGCATTCTGGTAAGGAGCCTCGGGTGAGTGAGGCATTGATTATCACAGTCCATAATGTGAGAAGTAGGAGGTGGGGCATGTGGTGGTAGTTTCAAAGTGTTCTGGATATCGTTGGTGATTAGGAAGGTTTTATCAGCAAAATTGAAGGGAAAGGTTTCGCAGTTCAGTAGGGTTTTGTTGTCTGAGGAAGTGGGATCGCTTTTGAGGTTCAACTGGTTTTTGATAATTTTGAACAGTTTTTTAGGTCAATTAGTTGCTGTGTCTAGTTGATTTTGGAAGAAAGCTGCTTTGGTGTTCCTGATGCGCCTATCATAGGTGCTGCGTTTTTGTCATAGAAGTTCGAGGCTGGACAAAGAGGCGTCTGAGGTGTTGGCACTCCTCGTTAAGGTTACAGTTGAACCAGGGGTTGGAGCCTTTCGACCGGATTCATTTAGTTATTTGGAGGAATGGTGTTCATGATTTTTGACATGGAATTGATGCAGTGATGATTGAGGTCATGAGCGTTGTACATGGATGAGGGCGGGACCAGGATGTCATTACTAAAAGCCAACGTAGTGAGTGGGTTAATGTTGCAGGTGTCTCAGACCCAGTGTTTGGCTTTCACTGGTTGGCCCTTAGAGTAGATTGCCTTTTCTGAGATGAGGATGGTGATGCAGTGGTGGTCAGTCCAGTTGCAAGGTAGGATAGATTCAATTTGCATGGTGTTCTCTTTTGCAGTGATTAAGTCTAGGGTGACCTCTTTGTTATGAGTTGGGCTGTTGGAGGCTTGGATAAGGTTGAGGTCCTGGAGGACCTTGGATGAGGTTGAGGTCCAGGAGGAAGGAATTGAGACCGTTCACAAGAGAGTCGCTGGAGTTGTTCCAATGAATGTTTTTGAAGTCGGCAAGAAAAATCTGGTTGTTATGTTCTTCATTGTTAGAGGAGATAATCTTTATGATCTGTTCAATGATCATGTGGTTGTCTCTGGGCAGGTGGTAAAACGTGTGAAGAGAGCATCTTGAGTTGTCATTGGTGATGATGTTGATCCTGAGGTATTTGCAGGAGGGCAGTGACAGAGTATGTAATTGTTTCATAGATAGTGTGGATCTGTATATACAGGCTAGGCCACCCCCAGAACGACGGCCTGAATGGTATAGTCTTATGATGTCATGACTGGGGGGGCACCATTATGTCAAGAATAGAAGTTGATGATTCATTCAACTAAGTTTCTGTGAGCATGAGGATGTCCAGGTCATGGTTAAGTATAAGATCGACTATGTTAGCCACATGTTTCACAGCTGAATGGCAGCTGAGTAACGCACATTTCAGGGGTGTTTTGGAGGTGATCGTGGACATATGTGACATGGGAACTTGTTTGAGGTTCATTTTATTTATATACCTGGCGCTGGTGGGATGTCCTGACAGGGTGGGTGTATTTTTGTAGCAGGTATAGCATGGTTGGCCGATGCATGGTTGTAGGTGTCTAGGAGGGAGAGTATATCATTGTTCGACAGCTGTCTGATTAACCTATTGGGTCGGGAGGAGTGGTTATGGTTAGGTGTGACATCTAGCAAGGATGTGGGACCCATGTGTAAGCAGGGATAGAGGCAGAGAAGCATTTAGAAGTTAGAGTGTTTTCAGTCGGGAGGTGAGTTTTTTGTGAGGACAACTTGTGTTCAAGGTTAGAGGTGGGTAGGGTTAGTCCTGGGAACCTTACCCCATTGTTTAGGGCATCCCCTGGGGTCATTCGCACCCACAAACTTGAGCCTGGCATAAATGCGAATTCTCCAGCAACCCACTTCAGAACATTCCTTGACCTGTAGAAGATCGGAAGAGGGCTGAACCTGCTGCCTGAGACCCGCGAAGAGCCCTAAAGGACGGCACCTGTTCACTCTTGTACCAAGATCCAAGGGTCATAAAGCTGACCTCCTATAAAAGCTACAGGGATACAACAAGCTCCAAGAGGCCTTTTCTGCAACTGCCCAGCTGATCAGTGGCACCTAGACCTGGAGTGATCGCTGTCTGCCATCTTATGATCTTTAATCGCCATCCCTGGTGTCCTGGAGGGATTTAGAAGTGTACTCCTGTGGTGGATTGGGACATGAAAGACTAAAGTCAGAAGATAAAATCTTTGACAGAACAAACCTGGTTGGTGCATCTGACCTGTGCTCCATTGCGTTCAGCGTCAAATTGCGCCTAGGTCCCTTGCTACCACAACCATTGACTATCATTGGCACTTTGAGTTCTTGGTGCTATTTTTACTTAAAACTTTAAAAATTCAGTTCTCTGGTTCCATTTATTGAATTTTTGTCATGTTGGTGTATTTCTGTTTATTACATTTTACTCTATTTTCTAATTCATTTTGTGATTTGTATTGTTTAGCATTTTAACTTTATTTCTGTTTTAGTACTATACAAATACTTTATACATTGCCTCTAAGATAACTCCATCTGCTCTGTGCAATAGCTACCAGGGGGTGACCTCAGGTTTAATTAGTGACTTTAGCGGTTTACCCTGACAAGAACTGTGATCATTACATCAAGTAGATACTTACCCCCCTCATTTTTTATGGGTTTTTAGGGATTACAGGCAGGTAGTGGTAAAGGGAGGTAAGGCTTTTTGTAGGATTACGGGGCAAGAAGTGGTAAAGGGTTTTTAGGGTTCAGGGGCCAATAAAGGGAGGTAAGGGGTTTTTATGGTTCAGGACTTGTAGAATTAAATGGTGGTAAGAGGTTTTTAGGGTTCAGGGGTGGGTAGAGATAAAGGGCAGTAGGGTGGTTTTAGGCTTTAGCAGTGGGTGAAGGTAGAGGAAGGTAAGGTGTTTTTAGGGTTTGCTGGGTAGAGGTAAAGGGGAGTAAGGGGGTTTTACAGTTCAGAGGTGGGCAGCGGTAAAAGGAGGTAAGGGGTTTTTAGGGTTCAGGGGAGGAAAGCAGTAAAAGGTGCCAAGGGCATTTTAAGGTTCAGGGTGGGGAGAGGAAAGAGAAGTCAGGGATGTTTAGGGTTCTGGGGCAGGTAAAAGGAAAGAGAGGTAAGGAGTTTTTGGGTTCAGAGGTAGGTAGAGGTAAAAGATTTTTAAGGTTCAACAGCGGTTAGAGGAAAAGAGCGGTAAGGGATTTTTAAGGTTCAGGGGAGGAAAGAGTTAAAGGGTGCTAAGGGGGTTTTAGGGTTCAGGAGTAGGTAGAGGTAAAGGGTGGTAAGGATTGTTTGAGGGATTTAGGGCCAGGTAAGGTTAAAGGGAGGTTAGGGGATGTTAGGGTTTAGTGGGAGGTAGAGATAAAGGAAGGTAAGGGCTTTTTAAGGTTAAGTGTTGGGTAGAGGTAAAGGGAGGTAAGAGATTTTTAACGTTCAGGGGAGGGAAGAGGTAAGGAGTACCAGAAGGTTTTAGGGTTATGGGGTGGGTAGAGGTAAGTATTTTTTAGGATTTAGGGGCAGGTAGAGGTAAAGAGAGGTTAATATTTTTTATGGTTCGGGCCGGTATAGTTAAAGGATGGTAATGAGGTTTTAGGCTTCAGTGGTGGGTAGCGGTAAAGGGTTTTTAGGGTTCAGGTGTGGGTAGAAGTAAAGGTGGGTAAGTGGTTTTAGGGTTCAAGAGTGCTTAGAAGTAAAAGGAGGTAAGGGGTTTTAGGATTCAGGGGAGGAAAGGGGAAAGGGATTTAAATAAAAAGGTGGGATTTGGGGGTGTTAACCCTTCCCCAAAACAAAGGAAAAAAACTGAAAAAAGAACAGCAGAGTTGGCCGGGCTGACATGCTAACTAACAATTTACTTCAGATCCACAGTAGATGTTAGCAGCAAGTGTTTATCTTGTTGTCCCATCTTGTCAGGGATAGTTACTTTGGTAATTGCACTGTGGAAGGTTGATGCCAGTACCCTAAAACAATCGGCCTGTTGTCCTTCGCCCCATTTTTCAATTCTCCATTTTAATAAAGTGAGACTTGCATATAGGGAAGTACTGAGAAGGGGCTGGCAGCCAAATGTTCCTTGGCCAGACAGCCAGCGGGTGGTGCATGAAGATCCCAGTCCTTCTCAATAGCCTTGTCAGGATGCAGAGAGCAAATGCATGTTTCTCCTCCTCTCCCTTTGTTCTCACAAGTGCAGGCTGCAAGCAGCTGGAGCAGGACGCTTTGAAGGTGCCCTGTGGGTGGAGGCAGGTCAGCAGGTCAAGAGCACTGCCTTCATAGGTAGAGCTTTCACTTGCTAATCGCTGTTTAAATGGTGGAGATGAGTGGGAAAATTCTTCTGTCCCCTCGTCCCCTCACTCCAAAATCGGGGGAGGGGATAAATCCCCCACATCTCCCACACTTCCTACATCCATATATATATGACAGGGTGGAGGCGACGAAAGCACCCACAGCTGGAAAGTGAACCCCAGCGTACGGGTGGTGCACACAATAAAGGCAGAATAATTAGGAATACATCTTTGCACAAATTTATGAGCATTTGACCGTTTGAAAAAAGGAAAAAACAAAAGCACTGCTGGGGTGAAGAGGATCTTGTCTGATTGTTCTAGAAAGGGGCTCCATGTCCAGTGCTGATCCTAGAAAAAATTAGCAGGATTTGACTAAAGGTGTCAAAAGGCTATCAGCATGTATGTGAGCAACTCAGCTTGTACAGAATGGGGTGATATAAAATGATGGACTAAAATGCTGTTCCAGAGAACCTGGTAGTGTGCAAGGCATTGCATGGAACAATATATAAGCAGCAAGGGGGACTATTATAACCGAGGTGCTATAAGTGTTTGGATCAGCCGAATGGAGTGCTCAGTGACCCTGGGTGGCTGGAATTGTACCAACTGGCTTGAAAGTAGGGGTCTTCCTTGGTGGCTTCTGGAGGTATCGGGACTCCTGTCCCGATACCAGATGGTTAAACCCAAAGCCCCTAAAGTGCAACCCACCAGAGACACTGCAGACATGCAAACAGTCAATAAAAAAGGACAAGATGGACCCGCTGCAAAGTGTCAAAAGTGTTCAAACTACATTGGTTGGAAATGAAGATTGATTCAGTTGGAATAAAGGTGAACCTCTTGAGATATGATAAGAAATGGAGAGAATCTCTGAGAATGAATCTACGATACGTTCCCTGAGACAATCAGTGCTTGTGCTCCAAACTGAGATGAAAGAGCTTCTTCTACTGTCGAACACCTACTAAAACTGCTCACGTAGATGGGGAAGATAGATGCACTTTAATAGAAGGAGCTCTGAATGGTGCCAGCTTGACACTGCCCTGTAATGCCAATCAGGGCTCCTTTTATGACACATTGACACCAACATTATAAGGCTGTAGGTGTTTATGGGAAGAGATTTTAATATGGGAATGGACATTAACATGGACAGTTCAATTCCACCCTTACCATGGGATCCCAGCAGTTTACTCTCACAGAGGTTGGCAGCATGACCTCAGAGTTTGTATCTGACTAACATCTGGTGAAAATGCATCCCAGCTCACTGGAATATTAATTCCTTTCTCAAGTGCACAGTGTCAATACTTGACCAGATATGTGTTTTCTGTGGGCACTGTCAATGGTAGCAGGTCAGATTTGAATATTTGGGCAGCACAGAGCCGGACCATAACATATCAATTAAATGGGGAAGAGCCCTGCAGGCAGGGCCTAGCTTGCGATTGCAGCCTGAATCATTGCTGGGCGCTCCCTTTAAAACTACAGTGGCGGAACACATTGACTATTATTTTACAGAAAATGAAGGGACAGCTATAGACCCTGAAAATAAACAGGATGTCTTAAAGGTGGTTGTAAGCGGTATATGTTTGAAGACAGTTTCTGGGCTAAAGATGACTATAAGCCCACATTTTCAGAGTTTAACCATGCTGGGGAGAGGACTCCATCTCCCAGACTCCTCGGCCCTCTGCAGCTTTACCGTTGCGCCGGAGGTGCTTAAATTCATGTTGCGGGTCCCACCGCACAGGACGCGCGGGGGCTGCGCCTGGGCCAAGGGCAGGCCTGTCCTGCGCCCGTCAGAGCCCAGAGGAGGCTGCACTGGGCCCATTCTCTTGGCTCGCTGACTTGGGGTCTTGGAACCATTATCACACTTACATCGGGAGCTTGGTACAAGGAGTAGGAGGAGGAAACCTCCCGGAGTTCCCGGGTCCATATAAGGATAACGCCTGGAGGACACTGGACTTGGGCACACCTGTGCAGGTAGGAGAGTTATATCTCCTCTGTTAATGAGTAAGCTGTGGTCCGCGGTGTTTAAAGGCTCAGGTTTTGATGGGGTGAGTGCCCGCTTGCTTGCTATAGAGCGGCCCTTGCATATTTGCCTAACGGAGACAGAGAAGGTGGTCATGGTTTAAGTCCCCTTGTGTGCTTTTTTTTCTTCCTTTTTTGGCGGACGCTCTGCTGTTTAGTGACTTCACTAACTTAAGATACTATCTGTGGATTAGTTGTAGGACATCAGCCATTTTATATTTTATATTGGGGTTGTCACCTGGGGCTTTCCGTATTGCTACAATGGGGAAATGGAGGCTGCCCACCAAGGTCCGGTGAACACTGTGTCCACCATGGAAGCTTTCCTGCAGCGTGCTGTGGGGGTCTTGGATAAGGAAATTGAGTTGGCTACATGTTGACTCTCTCAGTCCCCTGTTCCTATCCCCCTCCCAGTGACCCTGCCCCTTTACGCCAAGATGCTTTCGAACAAGCCCCTAACTTTAGCCATGTGCTCTTGGTTCAGAATGATGACAGGGGCAGCTGTCTGACCTCATCTATCACCTCACATCAGGATGGCGCAAAGTTAACTGACCCCCTGATTAAACCAGTGGTCCTTGGTGTAGGTTCTAGAGTGGGGAAGGGAGCAAGAGCAAAGAGGAAGGGTCCCTTTATTGGGAGTCATGCTAAACATCATAAGAGCACCGGCTCGCACTCTAACCCCCCAAATCCCACAGCTTCACTTAGCCCGGATATGATGAGTCGGCTTGACGCTTTAAAAGCATCCTTGTTATCAGCCCTGGATCTTAAATTAGCCCCTATTTTTCATCGCTTGACAGCTATCGAAAAGGATCTTAAAAAGCTGTCTACTTTTTCTCATGGCAATCCACTAGTGTTTGCCTTTAGGCCCAACATCCCCACCTGGGTGGGTCATAGTGTGCAGGAGCTTGGTACAAAGATTCCATTTAAGGCAGGAGTGGAGGGTGCAACTCAGTGTACATGTTGACAAGCACCTTCAGCACACTCATCTACACTGGTTACAACTTTGAACACAACTTTATTACCACCATTAACCACTTATGGCGGCACCTCTTCACAGCTTAAGCAGGACCCAAACCCAGGAACTGTTGCAAGCAGGTCCACCATGAAGTCCGGAGGAGGGTCAGGAGGCATCCGGCCAGGAACTTAAGCGACCCTTCCCCAAGCTCTTGCACTTTACACCTGCCACCAGAGTCAACTCCTTTAGTAGTGGTTTTAGCAAATGTACCCCAGCTTGCTCTGGGCACTAAGGAAGACTTTGAACAGCTCAAGAATAAGATTGTGCACTGGCTAAATTCTAATATTGCGATTGGGTTGCGGGTAGCCAGTCACATCATCATGTTGCGTAGAACATCATGGGTGGGCAGAATCAAGAAAAATTGGGATAGGGATTGTGTTACCATTAGCCCCTTTGTGGTGAATAGCATCCTCAGTATGATCTCCCAACTTAAACCTAAGGGCCCTATCTCGGCCATCGTGGTTCTTCCTTTGGGTTACTTTTATAGGCCCCAGCTCCATCCGCTTGACCCATATAGTAGGTTTCAAGGGGGGGGGCATCGGTTTTGGGTCAGGGAAGCCAGTATGAGGGAACCTTAGGTATAGCCACATCTAATAGGTTTGGGCCTCTTAGTTCATTAGATTGCTGTGATTGACTGAGTCCAGGCCCCCCTGATCTAATTGCACCATCCATGCAGTGCCCCGGAGGACTTATGGGTCATTCAGAAGTTAAGGGGTGTAACTTTATTTCTTGGAACGTTGCAGGGCTGGCAAGCAAGTTTGATAATCCAGACTGGGTGCATTTCCTAAGAAGGTTTGATGTGATCTGCCTCCAGGAGACATGGGAGACCGTAAACAGTTATTATCTGGAAGGCTACAAAACCTTCTTTGTGCCAGCCACACCCTCCATAGCGGAAAGAGCAAAGGGGGGTTTGGTTAGTTTTGTTTCTTTAGCTGTCCAAGTCAGCTCTGTCATGTTGCCTTTAGACTCCCCTGCCATACAGGTGCTGTTGTTATCTAGGGGGTCAAATAAGTTATGGCTTTTACATTTTTATAATGCAGCAGTTAGTCCTTCAGAAGTATGCAACATTAAACGGCTGGGCGTTTGTCTGAGAAGCATGACTCGGAGTAAGCAGGTTTGGTTGAATGTTCTCGTTGCGGGGGACTTTAATGTCCATATATGTGGGGACCCTAGGTCTGGGGGGGTTAAAGACATGGGGTGTGCATGCCATGCCGGTCTGCATATGGAACACACCTATCAGGGCTCTATACTTCATGACATCTTGAATGAGGTTGATTTGTTGTCTGCTATGAATAAGTTGCCCCGGACAAAAAGGACGTTGTCCCCACCTTTACGGGGAGAGGTTTTGAGTCTTTTATTGATTTTATTTTTGTTTCTACACCTTTCTTTATTTATATTTTGGATTTCATTATAAAGGAGAGCATGTACAGTGATCATAACCGGTGTGTCTTTCGACTGGATGGCCATGGGTAGAAAAACTAGCCAATTATGGAGGAAGGGGGCACTGTCAGCTGTGGATGGGGGAGGGGACTGAAGTGGGTACAGATTATACCAGACCATTTCTATGAGTCCCTGCTTACCCAGTGTTCTAAGGAGCTTGCTGTTTGTTCAGACAGGGCAGCAAAACCTTCAGATATTCTGGAGGCCTTTGGAAGCGTGTCAGGGGCTATAGCCAACCTATTGCAGGCCTCAGGCAGGCACCCCTCTCACACAGGTCCAAGATGGTTTGACTCTGAGTGCTCCTGCGTCTCCAGGAGATTTAAGGAAGCTTTGGGTAGCATACCAAGAGATTCCCTGGCTGTCAAGAGGCATCGCAGACAATATAAGGCTGCCTTGGCAAAGCATAAGTCAGCCCCGAAAGAAGATGCCTGGTCAGACCTGATAGAGGCCAGCACTGTGCGTAATACCTCTAGGTTCTGGAGCATCATTAATAGCCCATTCTTGGCAGTAGACAGAGCCAACACACTAGATGCCAATATTTCTGAGGATGATTGGATAAGTCACTTTGAGGGGATGTTCCAGCAGCCTGAACCCCCCCCCCCCTTGAGGGTAGTCACAGATATCAGTAAGGGTAAATCTGAGATCATATTTACTGCACAGGAGGTACGAACGGGCATAATGGGCCTAACGAAAAATAAGGCTCCAGGCCTTTATTGGATCCCTCCAGATCTCTATATTTCTAACCTGGACATTTGAGTACCTGTACTGCAACTATTAATGCTGCGGTCACAATTGGCCACCCAGACACTTGGGCATTACCTACCATTGTCCCAGTTTTTAAAAAGGGAGATCGAGACACCACTCACTGTTATAGGCCCATCTCCCTCTTGGACTCAGTTGTAAAGGTAGTGGGCCGTATGGTCCTTGATAGGCTTTCCGCTGGGTAGGTGACAATAACATCCTGGCCAAGGTCCAATATGGTTTTCGACCGGGGTGCTCAACATTGGACCAGAGTTTAAATTTGTATATGCTCTTGAACAAGTATACAGTCTGCCGTACCAGCACCATCTACTTAGCTTTCATGGATCTGTCTTCCGCGTTTGATCGCATTAACAGAGCCAAGCTTTGGCAGATAATGCTCTCCATTGGCACCGATAGAGGCATTGTTGTGTTTTTAAGGGATCTCCATAGAGACATCAAAGCTGTAGTACGCTACTCTAAGGACCTCAAAGCATCTCAGGAGTTTTGTATACAGAGAAGTGTCCGTCAAGGGTGTATCCTGGCCCCTTTTCTTTTTAATTTGTATATTAATAATTTGGAGCAGGCCCTCTTGAAATTAAACGTTAATTCCCCTCAGGTGGGCAAGCGAAGTCTGCCAGTCCTTTTGTATGCTGATGATGCTGTCCTCATGGCGAGGACAGTGAGGGGTTTACAATGCTTATTGAACTCCTTTGTACAATTTATGGAAGACCTGGACTTGCTGGTCAATAATAGCAAATCATTTATCATGCAGGTGGGCCAGTGCCCAGCTAAGCCCTGCACTTTTTGGTGGGGGCTACTCCGGTCCCAAAGACCGACGTTTTTTCATAACTAGGGGTGGTGTTTGATGTAGCCCTGAACTGGCACCCCTTGACAAGCCGAAAGAAAGGGGATTTTGCTAGGGCTATTGTGGATGTTCTTAACTTTGCCCCCAGATTAGGAAGTAGACCAATGGGGGCACTTTTGCATATTTATAAAGCTAAATGTATATCAAAGGTCACCTATGGGAGCGAGATTTGGGGTTATATTGAGCATGATATATTGCAAGCTGTTGAAACACCTTTCTGAGACTGATTCTCTGCTTACCCCGGTGTACTCCATCGTTTATAGCCCATGAAGAACTTGGGATGGCTTTCCTTTCAGATGAGTTGGCCTACCGACCATTGTCATTATGGATGAAAACCTGGATGAAGAAGGGAACCGACCTAAGCAAAGAACTTCTGAGGGACTGTCTTTCCCTTGACCATTCCAATTGCATTTGCTGGTTAAAGTACATTAGAGAAAGTCTTTCCAGCATGGGAAGGGCTGATCTATTTGAGAATCCAGAGGGAATATGTAAAAGGGATATGCTTTGGGTAAAGGAGAATTTCTTCAAAATGCACACATGGGCTAGGGAAGAAGAGGAGTTGAGGAAGCCCAGGGTTTGTAGGTATTCTCTGTTGAATATGATGCCATTCACCGAGCCCTTTCTCTTATGGTTCAAAAGTGCACACAACCATTTTTTACTGACCCGTTTTCATTTGGATCTCTTTCATTATCTCCTAGCCCATCCCATGGTGCATATAGAGGACAGTGTCTCTTACTCTGTGGCTGTGACGGAAAGTCTCCACAGGATATGATTCACTTTTTAATGTTTTGAAGATTTTACGAGGTTCCTAGAAAGTTTTGTATTATTCCTATTCTTAAGAAAGATAGCTTTAGGCAGGTTAGGCTGGCTTTTATCTTTTTCCAACTGCTTTCAAGCAATTCGGTATTACACACTCTTAGCTTTTTAAAGGCTGCAATTAGGCTTAGGTCCAGCTGCGATTAACCTTTACGGTTAAATTTGGGTAACTGTGGCAACATGAAATTGTTTTTATTTTGGATTCATCAAAAGTGTTTGCTATTTAACTTTGTATCATGTATTTTTTGTTTCTTATTATTTGATATAGTCTTTTTAATGGTGTTTATTTGACTTTTATGGTTTTCTTGTAAAAACCGAATAAAGTTGATGATGATGATGATGACTATAAGCAGGGACAATTCAGAAACTGAACAGAAACTAGGGACGTTAGAGATAAAATTCATGGTCGGCACGCACTGTATACAGGTCCTTCTTGATGTATGACCACAATACCACTCTATAATGAATAGATTGTAAAAGGATCAAGTGCAAGAAATACAAGCTCAAGCAGCATGACGAGGGCAACAGGAAGTGGCGCTTGCTGGAGTAGCTTCAGAGGTCTGAGCAGGAGAGAAGACCCATTTGTGTGCTGTACTCCTCCCCAGATGATAATATACAGACCCAATCAGAATTCATTCAAACATTTGCATGCCATTACACAGCACTGTGGTGAATAGTTAAAGTTATCTAGGTGCAATACTCACAACACATTTGGGTAGAGAGCAAGCAGTACTACTAATATAACTATCATAGTATAGGAAATTGGTACAATCATCAACCAGATGACCATGGGTAAGACCCTGAACGTGAAGAAGCAAAGACCTTTATCCCATCTTAATACACAGTATAAAATACTGGGTAATATGCGAGTAGACTACTTCCTCTAATGTGTGAGTTGGTCAATCTGGATCAAAGTGGGATTATCCTCAGACGCAACACCCACATCAATTTGAAGCATTTTTTTTATTTCTTTGGCTGTGGATGCCTCCTTAGATATTAGGAATACATTCACTACCTCAATCTTGGATTATCTATTTGACGTATTATGGAAAATGGGTCTGGGCATTAATATCCTTAAATGGATTACACTCTTATTCATGCAACCACTGCTAGGGTCTGCACAGGTCAGATTTAATCTAGGAAGTGGAAATTGGTAGGAGTACTAGACAGGTGTGCCTCTCTGATGCTCTTTGTACTGGTGATTGAGCTACTAGCATGCCTGATGCGTAGTAGGGGGCCGGACTGGAGTGTTCGCAGTGTACACAATGTACACAAGATATAACTCTATACTGACTAAGCCCTATTGTTTATATATAACCCAGTTAGCAGTTTCTCTGATACAATGAACAACCTGGAAACTCAATACATTCTGGGATAGATAAATCATTTCTATTTCCCATGATTATAGGTGGGTGAACCGGCTTGGGGTAGAGGAGTTGGCCTAATGGCTAGGGCGGTCGACCTCAAATCTGGGGAACTGGGTTTGAGTCTCAGCAGTGACGCTGAACATCCTGTGTTTCTGGGCAAATCACTTAATCTCCCAGTGCCTAACAAAAATGAATGTGTCCTCATGTAATGCAACTGGTGCTATGTAAAGCGCTCTGATATCCGATTCGGGTCAAGTTCGCGCTATATAAAACTCTGTAAAAAAAAAAAAAACCTTGTGACTTTGCTTTGCCTTTTATTGGCGACCAGGTAGTTGTCAATGGTACTCCTTCCTCAGGATCTGCTTGATGATTTCTTGTTCCACCTTCAGGCAGCTCCAACGTAGAAGCTGTTATAGTGCTGAGTATTAGAGTGGCCAGGTGAGGGAAGGGTGTTAGGAAGGGATCTGCAAACGTAAAGTTAGTGACAAACAAATGTATATGTTGCATCCTAGCTTCCTCAAGATGTCTTCGCAGGACAATCGGCGTGCAACAGCTCTCCACGCTGCAAGTGTCATGAAGATACTCGGAGAAATGTTACGGCGAGGAGACAGGGAAAAGAGACCGTTGCGAGCTGGCTGGCAGCTCCTGTTGTTACTGATCTTCAATAAATCTTATAAATACCTCTTGGCTGCTGTCACCTCCATTGAAGGACAACAAGTGGAGAGGATCAAGGAACAAGGATGAGAGCACCTTTTTAGAGCCAGCAGCCACTGCGCGGAGTAATGTTCATCTCCGATCTATGCAGCACTGTTGTTCAGCAGGAACTTCTGTATCGCCTGATGTGCACGCAAGTATATGCTATCCGCTGCTTAGTGGTAATTTGAATTATTTGCAACATCCGTTCTGGCACTTTTTAAGTGCTTGAGCCCCTTCACGCGCTGCATGACCTGCTGCTTCTCACGAGCGCCCGCACTGTCAGTGTCAAGCTCTGACGTGCAACGCGTACTCCACCAGAGACCGGAGATTGAGGACCAAGCCCTACTTCCTCAGGTATAACATCTATATAACGCTCCCTGGTGGCCATTTTGAAGCATTAGGCCTTTCCTAATCCTGCTATATAGGAAATGTGATAAACCACATTGGACTTTTATTATTCTTTTATTATCAGAACGCTTGACCATTCTTATAGCATTATTATATTTTATGTGCTCATTCTCTGTGATGTGCACATTACATATGTAGATTCACAGTTTTGGTTTAAGCACTTAAATAGTATAATTTTTTTCCATTTTTTGATTGGACATATTTATTCTATTGGAGTAATGGAAGGACTAAAGGCACCAGTGTTATTTTTAAACATGCCAGGAGAGCCGAATGTCATTTGGGATGACTGGAAGGAAGGGTTCCATGCGTGAGTTGAAGCTGTAGGTGGTGAAGATTTTTCTGCATCAAGGAAATTAGCCATGCTCAAGCATTGTTTGGGGGAAAGAAGGCAGAAGCATTTTAAAGCATTTGCCACCTTTACCTAACATAGGTAAATGCAGCAATTTAATTGTAACTTTGGAAAAAAATGAAGTGGTAGAGCGTTACAAATTTTTTTAAACTAACACAGCTACCAAGGGAGTCTGTTGACATATTTCTAGCGACTCTTAGGTAGTTAGCGTCTACCTGCAATTACAAGGGATTTCTTGATGAAATGTTACGAGACAAATTAGTGCAGAAATTGAAGGATAAAAGGGTTCAAGAAAGTTTGTTGAACACTGAGGGTTTGACTCTGCAAAAAGCTGTGGAAATCACCAAAAGTGCACAGAGTAAGGAATGAAGGAGATGGCGGATGTGAAGAGACTGGAAGATGTTCAAAGTGTTGTTTATAATACATCTAGAGAAAAGAAGCAAGTGATGTATTCCAGGAGGAAAAGCAGTTGGGGAACAGGGAGGATGTTGATATGTGATAAATGTGGTTGGAAAGGGCATATGGCGACTGATCCTACATGTATGGCTGTGAGTCAAGTGTGCAGGAGCTGTAAAATGAAGTGACATTTTGCTAGAGTTTGCAAAGGAAAGAGGTTTCAAACCAATCTTTTGTTTGACAAGAAAACCATTAATATGTTGCATGATGAGAAAGAGGAGCAAGGGTTGCCAGAAGAACTTTTGCTGGAAGTGAGCGAGGTGGGAGATGCGGGGTGAGAGATCAATCATTTTGTGGAATTACCATTGATGGTGTGGAAGTAAGCATGATGGCTGATTCTGGGGCTATTACACATTGGTGGGGGAAGAGTGGGAAGGAAAGTTTCCTGGGAAGGCGTTATTTCCTCTAGACATTAAGCTGGTAGCTTATGGGAACAAACCCATTGATTGGTTGGTTATTGGTTGGGCACGCTGGAGTTTCAAGGTAAAAAGACATCTTCTAAAGTGTAGGTGGCTAAGCATGGGTCAAATTTATTCGGTTGGTCTCAACAGAGAGAGCTTAAAATCAAGTTGTACCCCAATCATCCTGACCATGTGTTGGGAGCTATGATCAGTGTGAGTGTGGTGTGTGGGAAACTTAACTTCCAGCTGTGTTCCAAAAAAATCTAGGTTTGTTAAAGGGATTCACACTCAAAATCATCTTGAAGAAAGGGGGCAAGTCCAGCTGCGCACAAACCCCATTGTTGCCATTGGTATTCAGAGAACCTTTGAGGAAAGAATTGTTGAGGTTGTGTTGTGAGAATGTCATTGAAGAAATTGAAGCTTCTGAGTGGTTGGCTCCTGTAGTTTTAGCAAACAAAGGTCATGGGGATTTGCGTATGTGTTTGGTTCTGCTTGATTTAAACACATGTATTTGGATTGATCATCATCCCCTGCATAACATTGGTGATATGTTGAAGACAGTCAAAGGAGTCAATATTTTCTCTACATCAGCATATCACCAAATCACACTGCATCTGGAGTCAAAGTCCCTTACTTCTTTTGTCACCACTGAAGGGGCTTACCGGTTCAAATCAATGGCGTTTGGTCTGGCATCTGCGGCAGCAGTATTCAAAGGGCCATGCACCATTTATTTAAGGATGTGGGCAAAGTGACTTATTTCCAGGATGGCAGTCTGATTTTTGGAATTGATGTGGATAAGCATGATGGTGTGTTGAAAAGAGTGTTGAAGATTTTGCAGGAACGCGGCCTGACTATCAAGTGCAAAAAGTGCAAGATTGGAATGGATGGTGGGGAGTATTTGGGACATTGATTGAGTGAGCATGGGGTGGCGCCCAAATTGAAGTTGGTAAGGGCCATTGAGGAAGGCACCAGCACCTCTTAACAAAGACAAATTGAGGTCGTTCTTAGGATTAGCAGAGTATTACTCTTGTTTTGTTCCCATGTTTTCTGATAAAACTGTATCTGTGAGGAAGATCATGGCAAAGAATATCGTATTCAATTTGGATGAGGAATCTCAGAAGGAGTTTGACATTATCAAAAAATGTATTGTACAGGCTCCTGCCTTGAATCCTTTTGACACTAGAAATGGATGCATAATATGTACTCATGCGAGTGGTGTAGGGTTGGGTGCGGTATTACTCCAACAAAGAGATGGAAGAGAAGTGACCATAGCCAATGCCTCAAGGCCTTTGAGAGGTGCTGAGTTGTCATATTCAACCATTGAAAGAGAAGATTTGGCATGTTAGTGGGTTGTGTGTCACTTCTGAAAGTTTGTGTGGGATACTGACTTTGTGATCCGCACCAGCCATCGACCCTTAGTGGAGGTGTTTGATAAGAAGGGCACTGGACAGGTTTCCTCCAGAATTACGAAATGGATTCTGAGGTTAATGAAATACACTTTCAGGATGGAGTATGTGCCAGAAAAGAAGAATGAAATTGCAGACCATTTGTCCAGGTTACCGTTAGCAACTCAGGATGAGAGGGTTGAAGAGGAGGAGCAGTGGCAAGTAGCTAGTGTGGATGCGGTCACTGAGGGTCGCATATCACATTTGTAATGGGTAAAGGCAGTTAGAGAGGACACCACGTTACAGGAGGTGAAGGAGTATTTGGTCAAGGGATGGCCAGCTCACACATTCAAGCATTGCATAACACCAGTTTTCTCTCTCTTGTGCCACCTTTATTGTTATATACCTATATGAAAGAAGAAGTAGCCTTCTGAGTTAAAAGCACTCCTAGGGATAGTTGCATAATCACTACAAACACTCTCCTGGTTAAAATTACTGGAGAATAATGGCACTTAATCACAACTGTGGTCTAAATGAGATCATTTTATAATATGCATAAAATCCCATATGTTATTGCCAATGCACGTAAAATAATGTGTGTCGCTTAATCCACTTGACTGCAGGACAAGAAAATGGCACCCGAACAAAACAAAAACTGATTAATGATAATGTCTGCCCGAAACTCAACCTCGGTCTGAGACATTTAATGCGGGCTAAAACAGGCTTACCACGGAACACAGGCCCGGCCTTATAATTACTTGCAGGACTGGTTCTTCTGAATTCTGCAAGGCTGCTGCAGCAGGAATTGCGGGAGGATTCGTTGGGATCTTGCAATGCCACTACGTCGCCAATGGAGACAGCTGGTTCGAGGAAGGAAGCGGCTTCCAGGAAGTTCCTCAATAGTAAGCACATGTGCTTGGGTGGGGATACTTCTTATATGCCAAAACCACATCCAAGGTGGCCGCCACCCCAGGGTTTCTGGGACTTGAAGTCCATGTGCAGAAAATATGCTATAAAGGAGAAAAAGACCATAATGGTTCAATGACAATATTCTCAAATACTGCATAGCCACAAGCGTGGCGTTCATGTCTTCACATGGGTCTTTCCACATCGTAATCCTTGCGTATTACTGCAAGCCAAGGGGTACTTTCCTAGTGGAAGCAGTGGTTGGGGAGGACCCTAGAACACACACCACCATGTTAACAATAGTTTTAAATGTATCAGATTCCAGATTTCCAATAATGAGAATAATCCTATGATGGGCAATATTGAGAAAGTCACAATTACATTTAAGCAAATGGCACTCTTTTAGCGCAGTTTGATACTCTCCCCATTGGGTAGTCTGGAAATTGCCAAGATGTTGATCCTACTTACATTTTAATAGTTCAAATCTCTTTTATTATTTTGCAAGAAGTAACACTATCACTCACCTACAACCAATGGCCAGAGAGGCGTGACCAGGAGGGGCGAGAGAGGGGGAAAATGGGAGAGGCTATGGAGGGAGAGATAACGTAGAGGAAGGGGAGGGGAGGAACTGGTATAGTCCTATCAGGAAGAAAAGGCCACTCCACCTCATCGAGGGTCAAGTTAGACAGGGCTCGGTGACATGAGAAGGGATCCATGTAGCTGCCACTGCCGTTGTGATGTCTGCATGACTCTCTTGGGTTCCATGCATAAGCCAGAGATTTCGGTGGTAGATAGGGCAGGAGAGTTCACGGAATTCATGTGCCAGGAGGCAGTTACCTGACCCCACATTTTGTCAAATTGTGGCAATCTGGTTTACAGGGAGACAGTTAGTTTTTCTATTGCAATGACATTCATTAATTTGCGTATCCAGTCAGTATGAGCAGGAATAGAGTCATTGCCCCATTTGGAGGTAATTGCCTGCTTCACTGCACAAAGAGCCATTGTAATGGCCCGTCCTTCATTTGAGCGAAAGGGATACGTTTTTGTGTTCGGTAGTCCCAATACTATATAGCTGGACAAGTCTGGGATATCTGTGGCAAACATCTCATTGATGTCCCTGAGCACCCCCTCTCAGTAATGTTTGAATTTGAGGCATCACCTCAGTATGTGTGTCAGGGTACCGGTTTGACCACAGTTGCGCGAGCAGGTGTCCATGCTTCCAACTTTCCATCTTTGTACCCTTAATACCAATAGTGCGTACCCTTGAGTAATGCTTCCTGTCCTGAAGAGCTTTGAGAGGAGATGCGTTCTCTGTGTAGGATATCCGACCACTCCTTAGCCATGAATGAGTGTTCTAATTCTATTTCCTATTGTTTTTGGGCTGGAGACTTTATAAGGGTGGTTGCTTTGTTTAGAAAGGTGTAAATGACTGAGAGGAGGCCCTTAGCATCTTGTTTCTTGATCAGTCATTTCTCGAAGGTGGGTCAGGAATCGGCTTGTGTAATGCCTCATGGACTGTATAATCATAGAGGTCAACAACCCTTTTACAATTATAAACCTAACAATAAACCTGCAGTGTCAGCTGAGTGCTCCTACGCCTAAACAAGGAAGTGATTCTTTATATATAACAATAGAACCTATGTGGCCATGTCGCAACCCTGTCAGGCCGTAAGTGTTTATTCTAGTTGCATAGCGTTGTTGCCTACCGGTAAATACCAGAAATAACATTTGCGCAGCGAACTTTGTCTCTTATACTGAATGGTCAAGGTATCGTGATAGTGTGCTACGAAGTGGAAATCTAAGCAATTCAGAGAATGTTATCCTGCACAGTCACGCACACAAATGTATGTCAAAAGTCACTGTGTGAAAAAGAGAAGGCAACTTAAAAAACATGAGCATGTAAAATGGCAGCGTACCTAACTGGTCCTATCCTGACCACGTGACACAGCAGGACTGGCAGTGATGTGAGGGGCTGTGTTAGGGCCACTATAAATTGACCATTGGCGAATACTCCATTGTCACACTATTTAAGACCAGAGAGCTATCTGGGACTTATCCTGAGGCCCTGAAAATTGCAAAGTACTGTTGGAAAATATATTTGAAGGAACTAAGTGCTTGCGTGTTATATGCTTGTGAGCTACCCATATGGTGTCTACCGAGGTTTAGAGACGCGATCTGGGTATATATATTAAAGAGGCCCTTGATTGAGATGGGGTTATATCGATGGGGAATCTATAACTGGCAGTAAGATCCAAACACCTTACTCCATGAGGGAGGATCATGGTCTGGACACCAGACATTCTATGACATTCAATGCTTTGATGTGGGGAAAACATGATCCTGAACCCCTGAGGTCTGAAATACATACTAGACTTCTGACAGGGAGGCATGTAGACACATAGTGACTATGCTGCACTCTGAGATTGCCCCATCATTTTGCCTGGACATCTCTGCACTGAGGACAAGATGGGAGGAGAAACTGAAGGAAGAATTCACTGACAGAAAAAGGGAACAAACTAGAACATACCAAGAAAGTGTATGGAAACCCTAGGTTCAGATTTACCCAGTTCAACTATCTACATCAGACATACATGACTCCAGCAAAATTGGATTGCATGCACCATGGCACCTCGGATAAATATCCTAGGTGTAGTTCTGTGCTGGCTGACTTTTTCTAATGGTATGGCAATGCACAGAGATGTGCTGTTTCTGGCAAGACATAATCACACTTTTGCAGGATGTGACTGAAAAGAGGTTGGGTCCTGGCCCTTCAATCTGTGTGCTGGGATGCATATGCAGGACTAAATGCTCCCAACAAACTTGCAGATTATAGATCTAGCCCTGGTGATCACCAAGAGGAGCATCGCCATGGGGTGGTCTGCTAATTGGGTGTCAAACTTTAGAAATTGGCTTAAACACATTGAAAAGTGGATCATGGGAGAGGAGAAGGCTCTCAAATCACAGTGGCACAGATTTGGCAGAGCTGGCAGAGCTGGGGTTATGACTAATTGGGTCTTGGTAGTCATGGCACCAAAGTCAGATCATCACCCTCCTTGAGGGGAACCCAGAAACATAAGGAATTAACGTTCAGCACAATGGGCTGCTGATGGGTGGGACATTGATGGGTCAATGATATTTCCGGTAGTTAGAGCTGAGTAGAAAGAGGTCTAATAGATATCTGGTGAGTACCTGTGCTGGAGGAGAATTTCTTAGTTTTTTAGCCTGAATGTTAACAGAACATTGCTTGCAAGACTATATCATACTGTGCAGGAAAATATGTATTTATATTCAGTATACTTTATTGGGCTAGCATAGCCATAAAAGATAACAACACAGTAAAAACATACGGTTAAAATGCGAGCAATACAAATAGTGCATCAATAAGATAAGCACAATAAAAACCAATAAGAACTTATAATTCAAATACAAGCAGTGCCACACTACATCAATGGTGCCAAAAAAGCGCAATAAATGCAGGACAGCGCTAACAATTTATCAAAAGCCTTAAGTCTCTCCTAATTCTAAGGGTATAACAACAACTCTGACATGATTATTTAAGCCATAGGCTATAAACATTATTATAAATACATCTATAAATAAAATTTAAACTCATATCTAATATGGAAATAATTAAATAGAAGTGAAATACACATTTCTGTATACATTCAAGAACATCAATGGGGCATCAAGTAATGAAAGAAATCTCGTTCCAACTCCCTGGGCCCCTTTAAGTTATATTAGCAGCTGAGGGGCGCTAGAGGGCGCACTGCGGAATGGCTGCCTTCTAAGACAGCTCCGCCGGTCAGGCTCAATATCGGATAACAAAGCTTATTAAGCGGACACAAAAACGGCCGCAAATGCAAAATCTGAGGATCGGAAGGTGCCGGCACTGCAGCGAGCAGAGCGAGAGAGCGGCAACATGCAGTAAACGCCGATAAATTGAAAAACGACAGCCGGGCGCGAGACGGGACCTCCCATATACAAGATGGCGCCGCCTTGAAGTGCGGGCGGCTCGGGGAAAGAGAGGAGCGACATACGGAAATGAGTCATATTGCAGTGTGTGTACGCCCTGAATACTGTGCAAATATCGGTAAGGACTCGAACTGAGCCGCCAAAGCGCATTGGATGCATTATATGGAGAGAGTGGGACATTGGTTATTATGGATTCCCGTGAGTGAGTTTAAAATGGCGGACAGTGGTGGTGCTGGCGATCTTTACTGAGTGGTGCGCACGCAGTGGGGAGTTCCAACAAACACGACACCCGGGTTGGTGATTAGTCTGCGCCTGGCCTTGCAGTAGAGACATAAAAGGCGTAGCCCATGTAGGCGAGGACCGTCTCCCCAACACATGTGACTGCGTCATGATCCTAGCGCCCACTGCATCGCGCTTGTAGCTGGACGGTGTGCGAAGGTAAACAGCGACGAGTATTAAATGTAGATTGATACGCAGTAAATACCCCCCAGATACGCAGAGAATTCCTATGCAGGCGCCTTACGAGTTGGCGAGTGGGGCGTGTGCTGCTGATGCCCAGTCACGAAGAGGGGAAGAGAGTGAACTGTGCTGCCTGAACACTTAACATCCCAGAGGCCCCTGTTCAGTGCGCCTTGCTGCATGTACGCGATGGGATTGAGGTGAATCACTGATTGCAGCGAGGGACAGGCAGGAGAGGGTCACACTGTCGGAGAGCCTGAATGCCCGACCGTCTCGCCGGGCGATACCGCTCTGGAACTTGAAGGACTGGTACTGAAGTGGCGCGTCACTAACGGCTATGCACCGCTACTGCTGAAGGTGAGACGTGTGTTGCGCTGTGCTGGGACGGTAAACTAGCGGCAGAGGGGCTCAGGAGGCAAGGCGGCCGTTCTCTGCGGAGTGGTGCGTTGCACGACGCTGCGCGAGCACCAAGACAGTTGGTGATACTTTCCCTCCAAAATTGCTAGGCTCAACAACGCAGAAATGGGGAAACCAGACAAGCAACAACCCAAAACATCATTTGACACAAGACGACACACCAAGGGTGCGACGGCTCATTCAGACACCGAACTTGATACCGACAATGCAACTCGGGCTGGCATGGAAGGTGTTCTACAGGCAATCCAACAAAGTCTACAGGACATTAATGGGAAATTAGACACCATCACCCAACGGGTCGACAATATGGCGACTAAGCTGGACAAACACGGAGAGCGTCTGGTCGAGGCCGAAAACCGCATCACGGCGGTGGAGGATGAGTCACATGACATGACACAAAAATGCACAGAGATGGAGAAACTATTGGAAGTCATCAAAAATAAGGCGGAGGATTTAGAAGCGAGATCTCGACGCAACAACATAAGAATAGCGGGAGTTCCGGAGTCCACAAACACAGGGCGGATGGAAACGTACGTGGAGGAAATGCTACGTGGCGTGTTTGGCGCGGAACACCTTTCAGCGGTATTTTTGATAGAACGAGCACATCGATCGCTGGCCCCGAGGCCAAAGCCTGGCGCCACTCCGAGACCTATCATTGCCCGTGTCCTCAATTATAGAGACCGTGATGTCATTTTGAGGCTAGCCCGAGAGAAACAGCAGATCAACTACCAGGGCAATGCATTGGAGTTCTACCCAGACTTCACTCTGTCGGTCCAACTAGCACGAAAAGAGTTCAACCCAGCGAAAAAGAAACTGCGAGAATTAGGAATAGAGTATGCTATGCTCTATCCAGCCCGGCTGAGAGTAACACATGAAGGCCAATCTACGCTTCTACTGTCACCGAAAGCAGCACAGGAGTTTCTTTAAAAAATCAACAGTAAACGTAAAGATCGTAAACGAGCGGAGCAAAACCAAGACTCGGAATAAGTACTCATGGGAAGGACGGAAATCCTCGGCATTCGGACATTATAAGCTGATGAGGCACATGTGAGTATTGGGATAACAGATGGAACTGTTGACACACCAGTGCAGCTGCGTCGTCACGGGCTGTAAATGCCATCCGGAACCTAATGCAGGAGCCTAAGGACAGACATTTGTTTCTGCCAAAGCTGAGTTGCCCCGGGTCCCGGAGGGGATGTGGGGCCCTATGACTAGCCAGTACGCTTGTGTTCACGTAGAAGGGCGCTATCTGCCCCGGCTGGGAGCAGGTATAACTCACATATGTGTGCTGGCCTTGTCAGGAATGAGGGATGCCGAATGCCAGAATATATAGACTACCTGATTGACCCTGTAGCTCTACAGTTACTGGACAGTAATGTAGCTATGGATAGGGAGCAGAGGGAGAATACTGCAGATTAAGCTATTATGTGGATACTAAGCACACAGAGGTAGAAACTATAGCAATGTTGCCGATCTGGACCTGCAGGTAGTACCTCACTGTTAGTTGTATCATGTATCGGGGCGGTGCCGGGCATTGCGCTACAGCCGGTTGTGCCAACCAAATGTAGGCATATGGCTGTCAATATGGTAACCCATAGGTTGTAGGAAATGTTTCTAGTCTGCAACACTAATGTATACCTGACCACATCCACTATGTTGGATGGAGTTGTGTGCACTTGGCGGACCCCCAAGCGGGAGTTCCCCAATCAAAGTTAGGTTATGTTGTTACTACTTTCAGGGGTATGTCTTTGGCATGGTTGGGATGCTGAAGTGGGTGGTGGGAGGAAGGGGGGTTGGGGAAGGTTATATAGGCCAATGTACTTGAGAAACGTCGCTGAAATCCAGAGTAACGTACAGTTGAACAATGCCACTAGTTTCATTTTAGAAAACGGGAGAAGTGCATGCTGCACAAATTGTACTTCAATCCACTGCACACAAGTAACTAGCAATGACCGCTGAGAGATTACAACCTAAGCACTTAAACTTGTTAACTTGGAATGTGAGAGGGCTTAATAACCCGAAAAGATCCGGCAAATATTTGCTTCCTTGGACAGGCTACAAATTGACATCGCGTTCCTGCAGGAAACGCATCTTGCACCCAATTCTAGCACTCGCATCGGACACAGATGGGCGGAGACAATACACAGTTCACCATACTCCTCCTACTCTAGAGGGGTCATCCTATTGATTAAAAAGGATTGCAATTTAATATAGATGCCACCATCACAGATGAGCTAGGGCGCTATGTTATCATTACGGGAACACTAAGGGGCAGAGACTCGCTTTAATTAATACATATGGCCCAAATATAGATGATCCTGAATTTTACCATGCATTATGGCGCAAACTCAACGATTTGCCGAACATCCCCTTAATTTGGGGGGTGATTTTAATATTGCACTACATGACGACCTTGATAGATCGGGGTCATCATTGGAACCTCACAAAAGGGCGAGGGCAAACTAAACGATATTATGACTGATATACGGCTTACTGATATTTGGAGAACACGAAATCCAGAACGTATGGAAGCCACGCATACATCAGCAGCGCACAACAGTTGGTCCCGTATTGACTATTGGTTGGTATCGGACGATATAGCATTATGGACACGAGCTGTGAATCATCTACCCAAAACAATATCCGATCACAATCCAGTGCTCATTTCCATGTCTATGCCACACTATGTGCCGCCCCCTTATAGCTGGAGGTTCAATGCGAAAGCATTGCTAGACTCAATGTATACTGACACCATTAGTCAAGCTATCACAGAGTACTTTGACATCAATAAACCCACAACTGAGGACCCAGGCCTACTATGGGAGGCTTTCAAAGCTACTATCAGGGGAGTCTGCATAAGTACTAATGCTGGCATTCTCAAAGACATACGCAGGCAGCTCGAAGTGCGTGAAGACCGACTGCGCACGCTGGAGAATGAATACGAGCGCACACAGAACACAAAGATACTGGGAGACATCAGGACCACACTGACAGAATACCAAACATATGCTGATGATGAACTCAAATATGTAGCACGGCGACAGATAGCGAGATCCTACGGTGAGGGTGGTAGACCGGGTAGGATACTGGCAGCTAAAATATGTACAGGGCATGCTCCGCAGGTTGTCCGGGTGGTCAGGGATGCAAATGGGGAACTGCAATATACTACACAGGGCATATTGAGGGAATTCATGAATACATATGGTCAGCTCTACGCTTCGCAACCCACAGCTTCACCAGACACAATAAGGGACTACCTCGCAGATGTAGCGATAGCGTGGTTGTCGGATGCACAAAGAGACTACCTGTCCTCACCGATTACAGTGGAAGAAGTAATAGCGGTCATCAAATCACTGCCAAATGGTAAAGCGCCAGGCCCTGACGGGTTCACATGTGAATTTTATAAGTCTTTTGCCGATCAGTTAGCGCCCCACCTGGTAGAGATGTACGGAGAAGCTCATGATAAACAGATGTTACCACCAACATTGAGAGAAGCCATGCTTATAGCACTTTTAAAGCCTAACAAAGATCCGGAATATTGCGACTCATATAGGCCACTGTCCCTAATTAATGTAGACACAAAAATACTGGCCAAGCTCTTGGCCACTCGACTGCAACCACTGATGACCAATTTAATACTGCCGGATCAATCAGGGTTTATTCCCTCAAGGTCAACAGCCCATAATACTAGAACGCTCTTTGCGCTTTCGCATTACTTAAGCCCCACTACTAAAGCTGCCGCAATTCTTCTAGATGCTGCTAAAGCATTCGACTCTATTGAATGGATATACTTGCACACGATCTTACGGAGAATGGGATTCCCCCTATGTTCCTGCAATGGATACAAATACTATATACTGCGCCGATGGCACGTATTAAAGTCAATAAATACATATCTGAGGCCATACCGATAGCTAGAGGGACGCGGCAAGGTTGCCCATTGTCCCCATTATTATTCGCAATAGTGATTGAACCATTGGCATGTAAGATTCGACAGGGACATCATTACTCAGCGCTCCAATTCCCGCAGAGGCCCTTGCATATATCGTTATATGCAGATGACATGACGCTATATGTAAGAGACCCTGAAATGAATCTGAATCCTCTACTGAGGGAATATATTAAATTTGGGCAGCAGTCGGGACTCAAAATAAATTGGTCCAAATCAATAATTATACCATTAACAGACACCACACACCCGCATTCAACTGAATATCCCTTAGAATGGCAGTCAGAACCAGTTAGATATCTGGGTGTCTGGTATCACCGTGACCCAGAAGTTGTAATCCGCGCCAATTATGGCAGGGCGATTAGTGAGCTGGAAGAAAAAATAGGACGATGGATTCAACTACCATTATCGCTGGCTGACCGAATAGCCATTGTAAAGATGGTTGTCTTGCCAAAATTGCTGTACCTATTTAATAACATTCCGATTAAGCCCCCGGCAGAGGTGTTTCGTAGGATAACCACCATGATACTGCGCCTGATATGGGCGGGTAAACAGGCCCGGATAGAACTACGTGCTCTTACACTACCTTACTCAAAAGGTGGATTCAAGGTCCCGGACTTCTTACTTTATTATTTATGTGCACAAGCGCAATATGCACATTTTTGGTATCATAAGATCCCTTACCTCACACATGTCGCTATTGAAGAAGGCGATGCCTTACCAACTCCGTTAAATGCGATTATAACACACCGTAGGCCACCACTTCATAAACAAGACATAAACACAATAGATACAACAAACAATGCATGGCGTGTAATGGGTCAAAAAGCGCATCAGTTACCACTGTACGCCCCTGCACTGAAGTTGCATTACCATCCAGAACTATCAGTTACCCAGGAACAAGTGGGCATGGGCCTGCTGAGACAAGTGGGTATTGATACCATGGGGGATGTATATCACAATGGGGTTTTTAGGTCACTTGATGAGCTATCATACATAAGCAACCAGACATTATTGTTTAGATTTACGTATCACAGATTACAGGAAGCAATAAAGAGGTTGTACCCATCCTACCCTGAGGAACCACCACAGCTGTCCACGCTACAGCTACTGATCACAACACCCGCTGCTAAACACATGGTGTCTAGACTATATGTTAAGCTACAGGAAGACATAGCGGATACTACACACAGGGCATTGGAGAAGAGGAACGATGGGCTAGATATACCATTGACAGAGGAGGAATGGGCTATAACCTGCTCGCTGACTGGCTTGCTCACACCCAATGGGAACTTACGTATATTACATTATAAGTACCTACATCAGACTTATTATACCCCTGCAAGGCTCTGTAGATATGGTTTACGAACAGATTCTAAATGTCAACGCTGCAATACTGAAATAGCAGATTTCATACACCTTGCATGGTCTTGTGCAGAAGTGGCAGAGTTTTGGTTAAGGGTAACACAGATGCTGAGCACTATGGTGGGCATTGAGGTAGAATGCACTGTTCGTACATGTTTGCTGGGTCTAGTTCCTGCTGTACGTGCCACTAAACGCAAGTTCTGTGTAATTGCGCTGCTATTGGCTAAACGCAGAATATCATTATGTTGGGGCAGTAAGAGGACGCCAAAAGTTAGGCAATGGATCCAAGATCTGTCATATTGTAAAGACACATTGCAAACGTATGAGGAGGAGCTACCCATGGGCTCAAAGCCTAGAGATTACTGGAAATGCTTGACTGACTATCTGCAAAAGCGCCAAGTTGACTAACTATGTGTAACAGCTGCACTGTAGAAAATGTATTCACAGGTAATAATGCAAAGTTGCAAAAACTGGATGATGGATGTTGTTGTACAACGGTCTGAATGTTAATTATATGTTGGACATTGTATGTCTTTGAAAATGTTAATAAAAATAAATTAAAAAAAGTTATATTAGCAGCTCTTTTAATGACTCCTGTATTGCAATTAAAAGGAAAATATGTGGCAATGATGACTGATCCAGGTGGGGTGGTGGTTCTAAGTTGCTATTTTGTAAATGCTATAGCTCTAACTTTATGGTCTGTGTACATCTGTATATTTAGGAATTCTTTATATTGCAATTGCCCTGTTTTGTTTAGCTGAAAGTGGGCCCACGATCTCTGGATATCTAGTGTGTATATGGATAAACCAATACAGAGCAATATTATATAAAAAAAGGTGATGATGAAGGCAGTAGCCTTCTCATTTAACATTGTGAACAACTTGACAAAGCCCATAGATTTAACTTTTTTGATTGTGAAAAACACAATGTTTTCCAATAATCTTATATGGGAGCATTGCTGTTTTTTTATGATTAAAGCTTGCTGATGCGCAAATGCTATATGGAACATCACAGATAACAGGAGCAGACTACATTTACATGGTTAGTAGTACCCTGTAATATTTATTTTGGGTGTGTGAATTGCCTTCTGGTTGAACCAAGCTACAAAGGGGTTCTAATTTGTAATCCCACCTGAAAGCTTGTAAATATTTCCCATTTTAAGTATAGTATTCAGTTGTTGGTGTGCATTGAAA
Organism: Calotriton arnoldi; assembly: GCA_963921515.1. Lineage (NCBI taxonomy): Eukaryota > Metazoa > Chordata > Amphibia > Caudata > Salamandridae > Calotriton > Calotriton arnoldi. The sequence continues at coordinate 1,006,419 of CAWUFW010000920.1, read as the reverse complement.
CACTTTGCCTTTTTAAAGGCTAAGCATTTTTCAGACGTTGATTTATTTTCTATTATTTTTTTGTGTTGATCAGCTCTGAGTTTCTAGCCCACAACACCTCCCTCAGTAAGCCTTAGACTGCTCTACCTAAATTCCTTGACAGTCGTGTTTCACAGAATGAACTCTTTGACACATCCACTCCGAAGTGCATTTACATTGAGTACTGCCTGATAACTGTAAGAAAACTGGGATTTACATTAAAATCACTGTAACATCTAAAAAAGGAAGAACTTCACCTTGGGACCTCCTTGTGACCTCCTTGCCGAGCACCATAGGGAGGGGCTATACATTGTTTAACACTTAGGGCCCAATTATGAGTCTGGCAGTCTGAGGAACGCCTGACTTGTGGTGGAGCAGTGGATCCAGCCACCGCCGCACCGGCGGTCCAACTGTCCCATTACGAGTTGGGCGGTCGGACCGCCCTGGGACCACCAACACCGCCAGGGAACCACCATTCCCTGGAGGTGGCGTGGCAGTCAGAGGCCGCAATATGCTTGGTGGGACTGCTGTGGTACCGCCAAGCATATTACGAGTTTCCTCTCCTCCAGGGTTTACATGGCGGTTCCTCCTCCATGTAAACCTTGGAAGAGAGGAAAGAAAGGGGTCCCTACAGGGAACCCTGTGCCTTCTCCCCTTGTGACTTTTGAATCCATGCCATGCAGGAACCTTGTGAGGCGTTCCCATTGCTGTGCCTTTTTCAAAGGCACCGCGGCCTTTAAAAGAGGCACCGCCCTGGGACCGCCACACCGCTCGCCTGCCTGACTACTTAAAAGTCGTAATCTGTCAGGCGGGCAGACGGGCGGGTGGACAGCGGCAACTTTCGGCGGAGCAGTGGCGTGGCGGTTTGCACTGCAGCGCCAACGCTGTGCCAAAAGTCATAATCGGGAATTAAGAGTCCTTCTGATACAGATTACTAGTTCGAGTGGAGTTTGACTGGTCTCATTTTCAGTATGCACATTTCAAATTCTATGTTTAGTCGTGTCTGAATTAAAGAACTTTTTCTCTTTAAAAGTAAAAACACAGAGCATTGATTTATTAAAAATTATTGCACACTTTGTGGTGCTCGTTAATGTTCAGTTTTCCTGTTTAGATGCTTTAATTCGTTCTTTTAACTTTCGTTTTTTAAACCAATCTGTTGCTATTCAATTTTTGATAAATCATTGTGGTAATAATTTTCACTTTTACTTTAACCTTTAGGAATAACTGACACTCTATATAGTCAATAAGGCACCTTTCCTGATTGTCTTGCTCTTGGCTTCAGCCCAACATGCCCTTCCACATGCATCATTTCTCTTCTACTGCACTGTTGGTTGCGCCTACGTTCTAAAGCTCCAGATGAGCCAGATGCTCTTTCTGGGTTCTTACTCCTATTCCCAGTACAACTGCAGTAAAAACTAAGGTGGCCATATGAGGACAGGGAGAGTGATGTGTCTGTGAGAGTGCACGGTGCAGCACATTAAAGCCAGACCTATTGGCATGGCCAATGCTTGTTACAATGCATATTTTGTATTATAATATTTTATATACTGTACACAAAGTTCTGAATCTGCTGCTCTGTTTTTTAAACAAAAGTAAAATCTTCAGTGTATGTTTTCTAGAGTCTGAAGTATTTTCATGGTTTCCAAACACCACCCTTACTTGGCAGGGTTTAATTATTTTATTCTGCATGTGGGTAGTTCTAATAACTCCAGGTGCCAATCTGTATGATTTAACAGCTGGATGACAGAGTGTGTGCATTGTAGCAGTGAGATTGACTGCTCTTGTTGTATTGCTGTGATAATTTCTCCTCTGTAACTCGTAGTTTTGGTCTGATATTTCACACAGAAGGCCTACACACCAGCTGCTGGGCTCATGTCATGGCTGTGTATATGGTCTGTTCTGTTGTGTTTGCATGATTCTTTTACTTGCTTCCCTCTTGTCACGTATGTCCACTTGTTTTTTGTCGCCACCTTCAAGCTGTTTCCTGCTTTACCACTATCACCTCAATTCTTTACATGGGCCACTGCTCCACTGTTATTGAACATGTGCTCGTCAAAAGCCAAGAGTGATGTGAACCTGGCCGCAGTAGATCATCACAGTGTGATTTTGTAGCACTTTATATATTTCCATACAGTAATATATATATGAAGCCATTAGTAGGTTTATGGCGACATTTCTAGCAGACGCCTTTACATGTTATAAGATTTGTTTGGGAAGCATTTCCAATGTGAGTGTGTGCTAAGAGCAGTATTTATCCTACATTGGTTTGAACAGAGTGTTTGTGTATGCATGGAGGTGCGCTGGTTGAAAGGCTTGAGGTACATGTGAGGTCACTCTGCAATATTCAAGGAGCGAAACGTTTGGGGAGGAGTGTAATTGGTGGAAGGTGACTCGGGAACTGGTAACAGGTTCAGGTATTCTTGGAGGAACAACTGCCAGTAGAAGATGCCAAAGACAAATTTGTTTAAAACGGTACCACGTACAATTACCATACTGTTTATGACGAGAGCTTCTGGTATTTATTGCCCTGTTGATCGATCTTGCCTTTCTTGCGAACCTATGAACTAATTGGTCGTATAACAAAATGGCAAATCACAAGGGGTTGTAGAACCTCCTGCCTAATCAATATTCATTAGGCCTGTTGCAATTTGTGACCCCCGGATGATGGCCTGCAAGGCTCAACAGACCACCATCCCTGTGATAGCATTCTAAAACTGATTTTTTGTTTTCCCTAAATGAATTGGAGCTTTAAAAAATGATGTTTTCCATTTATTCCATCCCCCTGAGCCTGCGCCCCGATTACCAAAGGGGAAGTGGGACCAAAAGGGACTCCTTCCCCATTGTAAATCAGTTACCACCTCCTTTGCGGATTCACTAATTGGTAATTGGTATGTGAGAAACCAGGCTTTTGGCAGTGTCCCTCCACTTTGTGTCCTCATTTTGACTACTAAATGCTGGTTTTCTGACTCTGATTGTGTCCTGTGCTCTGCTAACCAGTCCAAGGGCCTGTGCTCTGATTAAAAGTACATGGTAATTAGGTGTAGTTGCTATTTGCACTGACAACCTACCTGTAAGTCCCTAGTATAAGGTAGGGCATGTAGGTTTAGAGGCCCAGCAGATTTAATGCGCTTAAGTGTGCTCAGCTGTGTTGCCTGCTGTCATTTTAAAGGCAGCCCTGCTTTGCAGGCTGCCTTTTAAAATTAAATTATATGCAAATTCAACTTTGGAATTAAAGGTACTTCCAAAGTCTTAAACTACCTTATTTTTACCTCTAAGGCCTCATGTAAGCGCTCTAGGAGTAGGGTACATTGTAACCATTAGGCCTGGGAGGTGAACTGCGCTCAGTTCACGGAGTTTGCTGAGTTTTCTGTAATCCACTCTGCGCAAAGCTCGCAGAGTGAAGAAGAATCTGCTCTCCTTAGTGCAGCAGAGTTTTACCCTGCTTGCACTCACCAATGACAAGTTGGCAAGCGTGAGCTGCCGCTCGGGTAGAAATTCTTCTCGAGCAGCAGGAAGATCAGTGCGAACAGCAGTTTGCGCCGCACTCTGCCACTTGCAGAACACTGCAGAGTTTTTTTGTCACTCCATGAACTCCGCCCAGGCCTAGTAACTGTAAGCAGGGACATTTCAAAATATGTTTTCTATGCCCTGGTGAGGGGAAAACTACCAATTTAGTTTTTCTCCATTGTAGCACATTGGCTCCATAGGCTAACATGGGAATACCTTCATAAAGTATAACTGTTGTTAGGAGTGAGCTAAAAATAAAATTCAAAGACTTGAAATGAGAGTTAGAAAAAATCCAATAACTTGCCAAGGTTATATGTATTATAACTATCACAGAAAAAAAGTTCTAGAACGTTTTTCTTATTAACCAAAATCCAGCCTTCTAGCAATCTCTCCTGATTGGCCAGCCTTTGACAGGATGAGCCAAACTGCTCTGATGAGGTGTGAAGTGGCCTGCATGGATACAAAGGACATCTTGTGGCAGAAGACCTGCAGCTGCAGAGCAAAAGGCAGGATGGGGGTGGAGTAGACAAACACGTCATCAAAGAGGGAATGCCAGGACAGGACACAGGCTCACCCCCACATCCTGCACCCCCAGCCAGACAGGAGCCCCAGTAATTGAATTAGCAGAGAGGCTGGAAGGGGTGTGTTAGAGAAACCTAGCCACACCAGTGGGATAGCTTAGTCAGATTTTAACCTCCAGGAGAGAGTTTCTCTATTTTGGATTCTAAATGAATAGTACATTCTGGGCCAAGCATATGCCACACTTTGGAGGAAGTTGTCATATCTGAGGATGGCACCCTGCACCCCATTGGTCAGGGGTGCCCCTCTGCTTGTCACCCAAGAACACTGGATACATTTGGGAGAGCTGCCCAGCAACTCAGATCCAGGCTTTGAAACTGCAAGAAGAAGATGGTCTGCCCTTTTGGACCCTTGGACTGCATAATGGAGGACAGCACTCATAAGGACTTCACCTGCTGCACATTTTGGTCTTCAGCCCAAAAAGGACTTTGCCTTACTCTGAAATCTGAAGGAGTGGACTCAGAAGAAAAACAGGTCAAAAGAGCTCCACCTGCATCATCTCCACCAAGAAGAACCCAGCTGGACAGCAACTCAGAAATTCTGGAACCTTGGATTGGTGTTGTAGACCCTCTAAGACCCAAAGGAAACATCTGGAGAAGAAGGATTGCCCTGCTGGACCCTTGAACTGCACAAGAGAGGCCTGCACTCTAAAGGACTGCATCTGCTACACTCACAAGAGTCACAATAAAAGGACTTTGCCTGTCTTAAAGGAAAAGGAGTGTACTCCCTGATCAGCAACCGGTAGGGAAGTGCTGAAAAGGCTTTCTGCAACATTAACAACGAGGAAAACTCCAGCTGACAAGCTTCACCTGGATTTTACTTGGATTGACCTGGTGCATTGAGGGAGGTGTGGTCCCAGACGACAAGCTGCAAACAGAGCTTCTGAATCCTTGGCTGGTGCTGTGGACCGCTTTCCTGCATCAAGAACACTTCTGGAAGTAAGTGTAAAAGTGTTACATAGTGAGTGACCTGAACTCTTGACTTTGATCAGTTCCAGCACAACTTTTTTTTTAAGCCTTTGAGCGAGCGCTATTTGCTTCTAAGCACTAGTTTTACTTTTAATCTTTAAAAATTCATATCTCTGGTTCCCTACATTGGATTTTTGTCGTTTTAGTATCATTTTAATATTAAAAATACTTCCTATTTTTTTATAAATTGGTGTTGGATTTTTATTGTGTATTGTGTCGCACTTATTTAATGGATTGGTGTTTTTAGATGCTTTACACACCTTTCTCCTAAGTTAAGCCTGTCTGCTCGCAGCCAAGCTACCAAGGGTTAAGCAAGGGAATAACTTATTGAGACCTTGACTGGGCCAATCAAAATACTTTATTTCGGCCGCCAGGGCCATAAAAATACATATTCCATACACAGAAAGTGTGATGAATAAACAATGTTACAATAAAAGTATACAGTTATAATAAAATATCTCCAATAGATAATATAAAATATTGATATTAAAATGAATAAAACCATAGTAGTGCATCTGAATACAAAAAAACACGATAAAAAGGGAGTGGCACCTGAGTTTTGAAGGGGGTAAAATCTTTCTACTTTCTAGGCAGCATCCACATGGCCCCAAGAAATTTAGCAACAGGTATAGCAAGAAATAGGCTACAATCTGCCCTCAATAGGCGAAGCGCGGCTAGATGGCTGTTTTGGCATAAGCGGCTTCAAGTAGGAGCTAGCCAAGAATTAAGGGGACATTAGTAGGCATGACAGACGAAAAAGACATGCGGCACACTCTCGGACATGGTGGAACATAGAGGGCATAAATCACTGGCCACTTCAGATTCTGCTTGGGAGTGCCTCTGCTTGGATGTATTGGGACGATAAAATGTCCCGATATACATTCAAACAGAGCGGCATGATTACGTATCATCAGATCACATGAAGCCAATTGCCCTCCTTCAATCTTGATCATTAATTTGTTAATATCAGCAGTAACAGCAAGTAAGAAGTCAGGGCCATTTGCCACTTGGTTACATTTTAGGTGGCATTTACCAAGGGTTGATCTGACCTCCCTGGTGGAGAGAAAAGGAGCAGGAACAGAAGGGACCTTATGTTGTGATTGTGGCCTTATTACTAGTGGTAGGCACCCACCTACACTTACTAAAAAAAACACCTCCACTGGTCATGTGATAATGGTTGAAATGCTTGAGGCATACATGATATTGCTTTGCAATATTCAGGGAAAGAAACTGTTGGGAGGAGTTTAATTGGTGGAAGGTGAATTCTGGAACTGGCAGCAGGTGCAGTTGTCCTCAGAGGAACAATTGCCTGAGAAAGATTCCAAAGAAATATTTGTTTGAAAGCCTACCATGCACATTCTTCATACTGTTCATGAGGAGAATCCCAGCCTTCAATATTTATTGACAGGCTGATTGATCATGCCTATCTTGCTTCAGAAGGAGTAGATCAGGGATAAACTCTGAGATTACATGTTTTCTCACGGTGAACTTTGATGTCTATGTTACAGATCTAAGATCAAAAAACGTTTTCTGACTTGCAAAATGGGTTTTGTACATTACAGAAAGAGATTTTGGCATTCCAAACCAATTGATTCTGTGAATCGCAGGGTTTGTGATAGAAAAATCCTTTTAGTCATGTGGTCTTTACTTTTGTTATTTCCAGTGCTTAATTTGAGCTGGTGGTTTTCGGTGCTCGGGACCAGCACTTAATTGTCAACACCGGCACTTATGAGAGCTGCCACATGGTGGTACTTTTTGTGTTATCTAGAGATGAGCAGAGCAACCGTTTTTTATTCATTCAATGAAAACAACTAATACCTGCCGCCTAAGCCAATCTTATAGTTTGGGGGCCTCAAATAGTCTGAATTGTCACACTTACACAGAGGTACTGTCATAGGCAGTGCTGGCACGGGCAGTGGGTGGTGGGTGGTGCAAGCTGCAGTGGCCTCCGGACGAGGGACCTGGCACCTACATTTTTTACAAATTAAGCACTGGGTATTTCTCTGCCTCAGTGCACTTTACCATGAGAGCTATAAAAGTTATGTCATAGTCAACTCCATAGTAAGAGGAATGCACTGATGTAAATTGTTTACGGGACAGACAGCCCAATGTGACTGGATCAAGCAAGAAGGTTTGCTTTGCAATAAGGAAACTTGACTTATGCAAAACTAATATTCCCTGTTTGCTCTATGGAATCCTATTAAACGATGCTCCTATCGTTCATTCACTGAAAAGCCAACGTTTAAAGTGACACAATAGCTTGTTGTTGAAATTAGATAAGAACTAATGTTTACAAAAGGAAAAACAACTGTAATTCACCAGTTATAGTTCAGTGAATTTCTAGGTTCTAAAATCTTATTGCCATACCTAACTGTAACATCAGTTTAATTATAGCTTTTTAAGTGAATTACTGTAGTTTTGTGATCATAATCAAAGTGGAGCATATGTCCACCCCCCTTGGACAACCTGCGTCTAACTCTGCTGCCATTTACAGCCTTTGGCTGTGCACAGCAGAGGGGGTTCACAAGGTCTTGTAGCCAACCCCCTGCAGCCTCCAATGTCCACTGCGCATGGCCAAAGAGGGTCATGCCAGGCCAGCCCCTGAACCCATCCCCACAAATTATTACTAGTTGAAAAGTATGTGGGTAACTTCTAAAGTAATAGGTCCAACCTTCTGTCTACTGGGAACCCTATTACAGCACTTGACTCTCTCAAGTTAGAGAAGCAGAGCAAACAAAGGCCTACTCAGGGAAGGTGGTGTGGGCTCGTAGCCCAGTCACAGGTATGCAACAAACAATATCCAATAAATCATTGTTCAGCCAGTGCTTTTACTTATAGAGAGGTAAAATACCTTATTGTGAGCACACTAATTAATACTACATATTAATTTATAAATATTTAAAATTAGGCAGGTGGAAAAACCTATGGTGACATTCTCCTAATGGTCCATTCCCCCAGGAAGTCCTGAACCCTAAGACCTTGATTCCCCCCACATAGACAAGAAACTATATAGGGGGTGTAGTTATCAAAAGGCAGGCCTCCTGACTTTGTCAAGGTGTCACCACATTCATAAAAGCAGAAACGTATCATAACCGACCAATGTAACAGCATTAAAACTGCTAAGGATGGTACCACCTTACAATGAAATTCATTAGAACAAGTAATAGCTCCGTTTTAATTAGATCTGGGCAAAATTTAATTTACACATGCTTGGCTTGCATAATTTAGTAAATTCTGTCCTATGCTTGTTATATGTAATTCACAACATTATGCCATTGTGCTCTTTTGTGCAATTACATTCCATTTGTTGTACAAATTTACTACCAATGCATCATTTGTTGTAAGAATTTACAATGAGCTACTGTTGTTTGTGGAGCTTTTACACTTTTGCACTTTTTTATTGTGAAATAAAAGATTGGTGCAAGACCACCTTTCACGCTTTTGCTTGTCACTAATTTTAACCTGGTGATAATCAATTAGAAATTTTCATGACCTTGTATAGAGCACACTTATCAATTTAGTGACTGCCAATAAAGCATTACAATTTCAATAAAACATGAGGATGTTTCTTTCTTCTACTTTCTCTACTTTCAACATGCTGCAACTGTTGTCTTAGGATGAACCAACATGGGAACGCAAGCCCTAGGACGGCTTGAAATTGTGTGAAAACTCTCCTGAGGTCACCATTGTAATCTAGGAGAGTTAGGGCAAGCAGAATAAAAGAAGGGATCTGAAACAAAACTCTCTTACCACCAGCGCTTACCTATGGAGGGAGACTTGAGGCCAGCCGCTGCACTCCGGTCTGATCTCCTCCATCTTGGTCCCCAGGGACACCTCTGAAATGAGCGGAGCAGTGCTCTTTTTCTTTACATTGATCTCAGGGAGATGGGGACTTTCAGGAGCTAATAAACTGAGAGTGGACTCCATGTACTCCACCACAGTATCTATGATGTTTTTGCAAATGGGGACCAAGCTTCTTTCTGCTTTTTGTAATACCGGGTGGGCAGTTTTGGATGATTTTGGTGTCCTTTTGTACCTAGCAACCCACTCAAGCCTCCAGAAGGAGTCTCTTCAGGCCTCCTGCTTCCCTTCCCCCTCACATGGCCCTGGTGTCAGAGTGTGCCCACCCTGCTCCCTTATGTTATTGTATTAGGAGACGTAAAGCCAACCCCACAGCACTCACTGCCTTTGCCTTGCGTCCAACCACCACAGAAAGCCATTCCCCCACCATGCACGGCCTTCACCTGTGCACAGCACGGGGTTGGCTGCATCCAACCCCCATGAGAAGCCAGCCCCCACCACAGATGGCCAATGGCCATCTGAGGCGAGGGATTGGCTGAAGGACCTGGATTCTGGCCAGGTCCTGCGGTCAACCCCCACAGGCAGCTCACCCCACTACGCATGGACTTCGGGCGTGCACGCCACAGGGTTGGCTGCAGGGACTAGCCTGTATCCAGGCCATGTGGCCAACCCCTGTGGGCAGTCAACTCCCTTTACGCTCACACGACCTATGACCATGCATGGCATGGGGTTGGTCGGAGGGTCTGGCCTACCCCACATTTTATATATATGTTGTTTTACTCCCACGTATGTCCCATGAGTGAAGCATCCACAGGATTCCTGTGGGAGTCCAGGGGTCCTTGCTGGCTCCCCAAAACCCCCCAAAAATGTTTTTAACTTTTTTTATAAAAAATATCAGGACATGTCAACCATGTCCCTGTGTCCTAAAATGGTTGTTGCAACATTTCTCTTCATGTTGCGACCAGCTAATCAGAGTGCGAGCTCCCAGGGGACTCATTGGAACCTCTCACTCCGGCAGGAGCACAACGGCTGATAGGAAAAAAGCCCCCTCAATCAATCAGATGGATCCATGTTTTAATTTGCAAGGCCGCGAAACTCTCGCAAGACTCTCACAAACCCAGCTGTTCAGATATACAAATATGTTTTAACCTTTATTTCTCAAAAACTACTAAACAAATGTACAACAAATCTCAAAAAGTACGGTTTCTGGACCAAGATGTAGCTTCCTGCCAAATTTGGTGTAATTTCAGTCGTTTTCACAGTAGCTCTTTTCAAAAAAGACTATGAAAAATGCATGGGGAAATTCGATTTTTGGGATCCCCTTTATTTCTTGGCCCCCCACTTCACTGATCACCCCAAAACTTTCCAGGAAAGAGCTGGTGGATAAACATTTTTGTTAAAATTCTCATGAAGATTTGTCAAATGCCGCCAAAGTTATTAGCAAACCAACAAATGTTCTTCCTATGAAAATGCAAACCTGACTATAACTACCTACTGGCGACAGTCAGTGGGTATATATATATATATATATATATATATATATATATATATATATATATATATATATATATTATCTACTGGCGGTCGCCAGTAGATAGTTATAGTTACAACCTATTATCCATAGGAAATCCGCGACATTCTATTTGAAATAACTCTCTTGCCGGTTGACGTATCTTCGCAAAATTTTCAAACTTTGTGGCCCGCTCCGGTCCGCTCCTACCCTGAAAGTCTCGGGGAATTCGTCAAGCGGGGGCCGAGAAAAAAGGGGGTCCCAAAACGCGTTTTCCCCATGCAATTTTCCATAGGAAACTTTAGACACGGCTACAGCCCGAACTGCTGAATGGAATTACACCAAATTTGGCAAAGAGGTAGTTCTTGGTTCAGAAAGAACCCTTTTTGTTAAATGGTGTAAATCCGTTCAGTAGTTGCTGAGAAAATCAAAAGTAAAAAGATAGTGATATCTATGGCCGAGTAGGGTCCGCGTACCCTCCCGATCACGAGCTGCATGTTAATTGGCTGTCAGCTGGCTGTCAACATTCCGATTCAGGAAATGTTGGCAGCCATTTTGTCCCTCGGTAGAACCGAGGGACAGAAACAAGTGCGCAAAGCGCACAAAGGGAGCAGGGTAGAAACACCCTGACCCCCTAGGTTTGCTCAGGGGTCCCACAAGGACCCCTGGGCAAAAAAAAATAATAATTTTTAAAAATCGGCAGGATGCGCTCAGGGTGCGCGAATCCTGCCGAAAAAAAAATCGAGCGCGGTCTCCCGCGCTTCGATGTTAATTGGCCCCCGGGTGCCCCAAGTCCCGGGGGCATGGTGGGGGGGATAATTTAATGTGTTGGGGGCCTCAAGGGCCCCCAAGCCCCGGGGACCGCCACCCCCGGGGCTTTTTTAAAAATGGTGCGGGAGGGCTCTGAGCCCTCCCGCAGCCCCGGGGACCACCACCTCCCTGGGGCTTTTTTTTTAAAAATTGAACAACCTGTGTGGGGGGGCTCCAGCCCCCCCACACGCCCGGGGACCGCCACCTCCCCGGGGCACTAAACATTTAAATATGGGGGTCCGTTACGGACCCACAGAGCCCCGGGGACCACCACCTCCCCGGGGCTGTGAACTGAATGGGAGGGGGCCGTGCGGCCCCCTCCTGGAGCCCTTGATGGCACTGGGGACCACCACCCCCAGGGCCGGCTCCTGCAGTGTCCCGGGGTGCCTACCCCGGGACACTGCTGTTTGCAATGACAGGACGGGAGCCTCGCGGCTCCGTCCTGTCATTGCAAACTTGTTTTGGATATTGGAAGAGAGCAGGGAAACCTGCTCTCTCTTCCAATATCCAAAGCACATTGCTTTTCCACATGGGGAGCTGCATCTTAGCAGCTCCCCATGTGGAAAGGAATGCCGGCTCCCAAGGGACGCGGGGAGCCGGCGGGACTGTGGGGGGATTGGGGACCCCCCCACAGTCCCCAACGAGAGGGCCAGCCCCGGGGGATGGGGTCCCCGGGGCAAGTAGTGGCCCGGGAGGGGGGCCACGCGGCCCCCCTCCCCAAAGTTTTCAAAAATTAAAAAAAAAAAAAAGGGTATGGCCGGCCCCGGGGGATGGGGTCCCCGGGGCCTTAAAATGGCCAGAGGAGGGGGCCACGCAGCCCCCTCAAAATAATAAAAATAAATATAGAGGCCATGCCCCGGGGATGGGGTCCCCGGGGCCAATACAGGCCCAGGGAAGGGGGCCACGCGGCCCCCTTCCCGTTTTTTTTTATTTTGTAATTTTAAAAAAGGGGTAAGGCCCTGGGGGATGGGGTCCCCAGGGCCCAAAAACAGAAAAAAGGAAGGGGGGCCACACAGCCCCCCTTCAGGGGACCCCAACAAATTTTTTTTTTTTTAAACGATCGGGCCCGCAGGCCCCGCCCCCTTCCTTCACCACTCTGCAAACGCGCCCCTGGCGCGTTTGCAGAGAGGGAACAATTCCCCTTGAATACTGGGGGTCCCTGGGGGCCAACTAGCCCACCAGGAACCTCCAGTATGCGCCAGGGGCTGCCTTGCAGAGAGGTGTACAGAGGCCACGCCCTTTTACACCTCTCTGCAACGCAGCTCTGTGGCGCTTTTGGAGGTATATGGTGGGCTAGTTGGACTCCGGGGACCCTCAGGATTCAAGGGGACTTAATCCCCCAACTTAAAACGCGCCACGGGCGCGTTTGCACAGTGGTGAAGGGAGGGGCGGGGCTTCAGGTGACATGTGTGCAAACAGGCCCCGTGGCGCGTTTTAAGATGGGGAATTAAATCCCCTTCAATCCTGAGGGTCCCTGAGGGCCAACTAGCCCAACAGGTACATCCAGAAAGCGCCACAGAGCTGCGTTGCAGAGAGGTGTAAAAGGGGTGTGGCCTCTCTACACGTCTCTGCAACGCAGCCCCTGGCGCATATTGGAGGTTCCTGGTGGGCTAGTTGGCCCCTAGGGACCCTCAGGATTCAAGGGGACTTAATCCCCCAACTTAAAACGCGCCACGGGGCACGTTTGCACAGATGTCACCTCAGGCCCCGCCCCTCCCTTCACCATTGTGCAAATATTCTTCTAAAATCATCCGAAATACGCATTCCGATTTACTCACCGGTTATAAGGAGAGACCTCAGTGCTGCATCTTTCAGCCCAGTACTGGTCCTAAAAAGTAATTTTTACCGTACTTACCAGTAACTTGAATTTCCTTCCATAGGATATCATTGCCTGCTTTTTGCTGAAAAAGTTTCTAAGTGTTGATTTTTGAAACATACAAATATTCCTCTAAAATCAGCCGAAATACGAATTCCGATTTACTCACCTGTTATAAGGAGAGACCTCAGTGCTGTATCTTTCAGCCCAGTACTGGTCCTGAAAAGTAATTTTAACCGTACTTACCAGTAACTTGAATTTCCTTCCATAGGCTAACATTGACTGGTTTCACTTGGAAATTCTTCTAAGTGTGGAGTTTTGGAACTTTAAAATATTCCTCTAAAATCAGCCGAAATACGAATTCCGATTTACTCACCTGTTATCAGGAGAGACCTCAGTGCTGCATCTTTCAGCCCAGTACTGATCCTCAAAAGTAATTTTAACCGTACTTACCAGTAACTTGAATTTCCTTCCATAGGATATCATTGCCTGCTTTTTGCTGAAAAAGTTTCTAAGTGTTGATTTTTGAAACATACAAATATTCCTCTAAAATCAGCCGAAATCCGAATTCTGACTTACTCACCTGTTATCAGGAGAGACCTCAGTGCTGCATCTTTCAGCCCAGTACTGGTCCTGAAAAGTAATTTTAACCATACTTACCGGTAACTTGAATTTCCTTCATAGGCTAACATTGACTGGTTTCACTTGGAAATTCTTCTAAGTGTGGAGTTTTGGAACTTTATAATATTCCTCTAAAATCAACCAAAGTACGAATTCCAATTTACTCACCTGTTATCAGGAGAGAACCCAGTGCTGCATCTTTTAGCCCAGCACTGACCCTGAAAAGTAATTGTAACCGTACTTACCAGTAACTTATATTTTCTTCCATAGGAATCCATTGTCTGCTTTTCAGCAGAAAAGTTTCAAAGTGTCGATTTTCACAAACTACAAATATTCCTAAAAAATCGCCTGTATGACTTAAACGCATTCTTTCAACTGTTTACAGGAGATGCACCAGTGCTGGATCCAGGATCCAACACTGAGTAAGAAAAAGTAACGATAACAGTTTTTACCTTCTAAGTGAATTTCCTTCCATAGGATAACATTGGTGATTCTATGAGAAAAAGTTTCTAAGTGTCAACTTTTAAAGTACAATAATATTCCTTAAAAATCACGACTGTAACCAAAACGCTTTTACTCAACTGTTTACAGGAGATGTGCCAGGACTGAATCTAGGATCCAGTCCTGTGGTTAGAAAAGTAATCCATAAAGTAACTAATTGCATTTAACTAGAAATTCACATTGAGCTGAATGTTGCATTGTGTTTGAAAATGTGTTGCCCATTGCAACAACTGTAACTACTGTACTTAAAAGTCTATTGCCTATGTGCAAAGTATTTAAACTAAAGTAATTCATTCTGAGAAAGTATTTTTTGTAATGTAATGTATAATGTAATTACAATGTAATTTAAAAATAAAATATGTAAAAAAAATTGTTTCTAAAAATGGAGTAAATTAGTATTAAAAAAATTTATATAACAATTAATACATTTAAAAATTGTCATTTACAAAACCTTTGAAATTCACTGAAAAAACCGTAGGTTTCAGACATGTTATAGTTACAAATTAGCATTTAAAAACCTTTGAAATTCACTGAAAAAACCATAGGTTTTAGGGACAGTTATAGTTAGTTGGACATTGCACTCGTACAAAACCCGTGAAATTCCCCCGTTATAGTTAGTCCAGCTAACTATAACTCGCGCCTCGCTAATGCACTGCTGATGACGTCACATATTACATCACTCATGACATGGTCAGTGACATCACTGATGACATCACTGATGACATCTCAAATGACATCACTGATGACATCACTGGTGACATCATCCATGTGATAATTTCATGCATCTTCTCACACCCTAATATAACCTTTGATACACCCACTCTAAATTACAGACTGCCATTCGCAAAACCATAGACACTCCAACACCAATAACTACATACCCACTCACTGATTCTTAGGTCTACGCACACATCAACTCACTCACCCGTACAGTCACTCATACTTACGGTCACTCAGTACAGGACTATCATATGCACTCATACTCCTATATAGACACTCAAACACCGCCACTCATCCATAGAGGTACTCACACACCTAGTCAGTCATGCAAATAATTAAACACACTACCATTTACTCACCTATACAGTTATACACATACCAGCTCACTTACTCATACAAATACTAGCACATTCTTACGCTCTTATACAATCACTGATACAAGCACACACTCATCCATACAGCCACTATCACAATCACTCACTCTCGCTTATAGCTATTTATATACTCCAACACACATATATACTGCCTTTCACATATGTTGTTACTCACACATGTACCACTGGGACATACATTCACTCACTAACATACTCTTACACACACTTACCCACCCATACAGTCTATCACAGATGCACTCTTGAAACCATCCACCCAGTGAATCACCCACTCACACATTTATGCACAGAGTCGCACACACCCCTCCCACACAAACACTCAGGCACCCATACAGATACTCACACAAGCATTCATTAACTCATATAGACACTCATGTAGCTATTCACAAACACATGCAGCCACTTACACAGCAACAGACAGACGGATACAGACATTCACCCAGTTTAGTCACTAACCCATGCATTCAGTAAGATACGTTAAATCACTCACTTATACAGTCAGTCACGCACCTACTAAATCATCCATACAGACACTTACACACCCACTCATTCTTCAATACGTCTTTTCCTATATATATTAAAAATATTTAAACTTTACAGAAACACACAGTCACTGGATGATGTCATCAGTGATGTCATTTGAGATGTCATCAGTGATGTCATCAGTGATGTCACTGACCATGTCATGAGTGATGTAATATGTGACGTCATCAGCAGTGCATTGCGGGGCGCGAGTTATAGTTAGCTGGACTAACTATAACGGGGGAATTTCACGGGTTTTGTACGAGTGCAATGTCCAACTAACTATAACTGTCCCTAAAACCTATGGTTTTTTCAGTGAATATATATATATTCACTGAAAAAACCATAGGTTTTAGGGACAGTTATAGTTACTTGGACATTGCACTCGTACAAAACCCGTGAAATTCCCCCGTTATAGTTAGTCCAGCTAACTATAACTCGCGCCCCGCAATGCACTGCTGATGACGTCACATATTACATCACTCATGACATGGTCAGTGACATCACTGATGACATCACTGATGACATCTCAAATGACATCACTGATGACATCATCCAGTGACTGTGTGTTTCTGTAAAGTTTAAATATTTGTAATATATATAGGAAAAGACGTATTGAAGAATGAGTGGGTGTGTAAGTGTCTGTATGGATGATTTAGTAGGTGCGTGACTGACTCTATAAGTGAGTGATTTAACGTATCTTACTGAATGCATGGGTTAGTGACTAATCTGGGTGAATGTCTGTATCCGTCTGTCTGTTGCTGTGTAAGTGGCTGCATGTGTTTGTGAATAGCTAAATGAGTGTCTATATGAGTTATTGAATGCTTGTCTGAGTATCTGTATGGGTGCCTGAGTGTTTGTGTGGGAGGGGTGTGTGCGACTCTGTGCATAGATGTGTGAGTGGGTGATTCACTGGGTGGATGGTTTCAAGAGTGCATCTGTGATAGACTGTATGGGTGGGTAAGTGTGTGTAAGAGTGTGTTAGTGAGTGAATGTATGTCCCAGTGGTACATGTGTGAGTAACAACATATGTGAAAGGCAGTATATATGTGTGTTGGAGTATATAAATAGCTATAAGCGAGAGTGAGTGATTGTGATAGTGGCTGTATGGATGAGTGTGTGCTTGTATCAGTGATTGTATAAGAGCTTAACAATGTGATACTATTTGTATGAGTAAGTGAGCTGGTGTGTGTATAACTGTATAGGTGAGTAAATGGCAGTGTGTTTAATTATTTGCATGACTGACTAGGTGTCTGAGTATCTCTATGGATGAGTGGCGTTGTTTGAGTGTCTATATAGGAGTAAGAGTGCATATGATAGTCCTGTACTGAGTGACCGTAAGTATGAGTGACTGTACGGGTGAGTGAGTGGATGTGTGTGTGTAGACCTAAGAATCAGTGAGTGGGTATGTAGTTATTGGTGTTGGAGTGTCTATGGTTTTGCGGATGGCAGACTGTAATTTAGAGTGGGTGTATCAAAGATTATATTAGGGTGTGAGGAGGTGCATCAGATTATCACGTGGATGATGTCATCAGTGATGTCATTTGAGATGTCATCAGTGATGTCATCAGTGATGTCACTGACCATGTCATGAGTGATGTAATATGTGACGTCATCAGCAGTGCATTGCGAGGCGCGAGTTATAGTTAGCTGAACTAACTATAACGGGGGAATTTCACGGGTTTTGTACGAGTGCAATGTCCAAGTAACTATAACTGTCCCTAAAACCTATGGTTTTTTCAGTGAATTTCAAAGGTTTTTTAAATGCTAATTTGTAACTATAACGTGTCTAAAACCTATGGTTTTTTCAGTGAATTTCAAAGGTTTTTTAAATGCTAATTTGTAACTATAACGTGTCTGAAACCTATGGTTTTTTCAGTGAATTTCAAAGGTTTTTTAAATGCTAATTTCTAACTATAACGTGCCTGATACCTACGGTTTTTTCAGTGAATTTCAAAGGTTTTGTAAATGACAATTTTTAAATGTATTAATTGTTATATTAATTTTTTTCATACTGATTTACTACATTTTTAGAAACAATTTTTTTTAACATATTTTATTTTTTAAATTACATTGTAATTACATTATACATTACATTACAAAAATACTTTCTCAGAATGAATTACTTTAGTTTAAATACTTTGCACATAGGCAATAGACTTTTAAGTACAGTAGTTACAGTTGTTGCAATGGGCAACACATTTTCAAACACAATGCAACATTCAGCTCAATGTGAATTTCTAGTTAAATGCAATTAGTTACTTTATGGATTACTTTTCTAACCACAGGACTGGATCCTAGATTCAGTCCTGGTACATCTCCTGTAAACAGTTGAGTAAAAGCGTTTTGGTTACAGTCGTGATTTTTAAGGAATATTATTGTATTTTAAAAGTTGACACTTAGAAACTTTTTCTCATAGAATCACCAATGTTATCCTATGGAAGGAAATTCACTTAGCAGGTAAAACTGTTATCGTTACTTTTTCTTACTCAGTGTTGGATCCTGGATCCAGCACTGGTGCATCTCCTGTAAACAGTTGAAAGAATGCGTTTAAGTCATACAGGTGATTTTTAAGGAATATTTGTAGTTTGTAAAAATCAACACTTTGAAACTTTTTGCTGAAAACCAGACAATGGATTCCTATGGAAGAAAATATAAGTTACTGGTAAGTACGGTTACAATTACTTTTCAGGGTCAGTGCTGGGCTAAAAGATGCAGCACTGGGTTCTCTCCTGATAACAGGTGAGTAAATTGGTATTCGTACTTTGGTTGATTTTAGAGGAATATTATAAAGTTCAAAAACTCCACACTTAGAAGAATTTCCAAGTGAAACCAGTCAATGTTAGCCTATGAAGGTAATTCAAGTTACTGGTAAGTACGGTTAAAATTACTTTTCAGGATTAGTACTGGGCTGAAAGATGCAGCACTGAGGTCTCTCCTGATAACAGGTCAGTAAATCGGAATTCGTATTTCGGCTGATTTTAGAGGAATATTTTAAAGTTCCAAAACTCCACACTTAGAAGAATTTCCAAGTGAAACCAGTAAATGTTAGCCTATGGAAGGAAATTCAAGTTACTGGTAAGTACGGTTAAAATTACTTTTCAGGACCAGTACTGGGCTGAAAGATACAGCACTGAGGTCTCTCCTTATAACAGGTGAGTAAATCGGAATTCGTATTTCGGCTGATTTTAGAGGAATATTTGTATGTTTCAAAAATCAACACTTAGAAACTTTTTCAGCAAAAAGCAGGCAATGATATCCTATGGAAGGAAATTCAAGTTACTGGTAAGTACGGTTAAAATTACTTTTGAGGATCAGTACTGGGCTGAAAGATGCAGCACTGAGGTCTCTCCTGATAACAGGTGAGTAAATCGGAATTCGTATTTCGGATGATTTTAGAAGAATATTTCCACAATGTTGAAGGGAGGGGAGGGGCCTGAGGTGACATCTGTGCAAACGCGCCCGTGGCGCGTTTAAGTTGGGGGATTAAGTCCCCTTGAATCCTGAGGGTCCCTAGGGGCCAAGTAGCCCACCAGGAACCTCCAATATGCGCCAGAGGCTGCGTTGCAGAGACGTGTAGAGAGGCCACACCCCTTTTACACCTCTCTGCAACGCAGCTCTGTGGCGCTTTCTGGATGTACCTGTTGGGCTAGTTGGCCTCAGGGACCCTCAGGATTGAAGGGGATTTAATTCCCCATCTTAAAACGCGCCACGGGGCCTGTTTGCACACATGTCTCCTGAAGCCCCGCCCCCTCCCTTCACCACTGTGCAAACGCGCCCCGTGGCGCGTTTTAAGTTGGGATTAAGTCCCCTTGAATCCTGAGGGTCCCCGGAGTCCAACTAGCCCACCATATACCTCCAAAAGCGCCACAGAGCTGCGTTGCAGAGAGGTGTAAAAGGGGTGTGGCCTCTCTACACGTCTCTGCATCGCAGCCCCTGGCGCATATTGGAGGTTCCTGGTGGGCTAGTTGGCCCCCAGGGACCCCAGTATTCAAGGGGAATTCGTTCCCCTCTGCAAACGCGCCAGGGGCGCGTTTGCAGAGTGGTGAAGGAAGGGGCGGGGCCTGCGGGCCCGATCGTTTTTTGTTTTTTTTTGGTTTTTTGTCCCCGGGGGCATGGTGGGGGGATAATTTAATGTGTGGGGGCCTCAAAGGGCCCCCAAGCCCCGGGGACCGCCACCCCCCGGGGCTTTTTTTTAAAAATGGTGCGGGAGGGCTCTGAGCCCTCCCGCAGCCCCGGGGACCACCACCTCCCGGGGCTTTTTTTTTTAAATTGAACAACCTGTGTGGGGGGGCTCCAGCCCCCCCACACGCCCCGGGGACTGCCACCTCCCCGGGGCACTAAACATTTAAATATGGGGGTCCGTTACGGACCCGCAGAGCCCCGGGGACCACCACCTCCTGTGAACTGAATGGGAGGGGGCCGCGCGGCCCCCTCCTGGAGCCCTTGATGGCCCTGGGGACCACCACCCCCCAGGGCCGGCTCCTGCAGTGTCCCGGGGTGCCTACCCCCGGGACACTGCTGTTTGCAATGACAGGACGGGAGCCTCGCGGATCCCGTCCTGTCATTGTAAACTTGCTTTGGATATTGGAAGAGAGAGCAGGGAAACCTGCTCTCTCTTCCAATATCCAAGCACATTGCTTTTCCACATGGGGAGCTGCATCTTAGCAGCTCCCCATGTGGAAAGGAATGCCGGCTCCCAAGGGACGCGGGGAGCCGGCGGGACTGTGGGGGGATTGGGGACCCCCCACAGTCCCCAACGAGAGGGCCAGCCCCGGGGATGGGGTCCCCGGGGCAAGTAGTGGCCCGGGAGGGGGCCACGCGGCCCCCCTCCCCAAAGTTTTCACAAAAAAAAAAAAAAAAAAAAAAGGGTATGGCCGGCCCCGGGGATGGGGTCCCCGGGGCCTTAAAATGGCCAGAGGAGGGGGCCACGCAGCCCCCCTCAAAATAATAAAAATAAATATAGAGGCCATGCCCCGGGGGATGGGGTCCCCGGGGCCAATACAGGCCCAGGGAAGGGGCCATGCGGCCCCCTTCCCGTTTTTTTATTTTGTAATTAAAAAAAGGGGTAAGGCCCTGGGGGATGGGGTCCCCAGGGCCCAAAAACAGAAAAAAGGAAGGGGGCCACACAGCTCCCCTTCAGGGGACAAAATTTTTTTTTTTTTTAAACGATCGGGCCCACAGGCCCCGCCCCTTCCTTCACCACTCTGCAAACGCGCCCCTGGCGCGTTTGCAGAGGGGAACGAGTCCCCTTGAATACTGGGGGTCCCTGGGGGCCAACTAGCCCACCAGGAACCTCCAGTATGCGCCAGGGGGCTGCCTTGCAGAGAGGTGTACAGAGGCCACGCCCCTTTTTACACCTCTCTGCAACGCAGCTCTGTGGCGCTTTTTGGAGGTATATGGTGGGCTAGTTGGACTCCGGGGACCCTCAGGATTCAAGGGGACTTAATCCCCCAACTTAAAACGTGCCACGGGGCGCGTTTGCACAGTGGTGAAAGGAGGGGCGGGGCTTCAGGTGACATGTGTGCAAACAGGCCCCGTGGCGCGTTTTAAGATGGGGAATTAAATCCCCTTCAATCCTGAGGGTCCCTGGGGCCAACTAGCCCAACAGGTACATCCAGAAAGCGCCACAGAGCTGCGTTGCAGAGAGGTGTAAAAGGGTGTGGCCTCTCTACACGTCTCTGCAACGCAGCCCCTGGCGCATATTGGAGGTTCCTGGTGGGCTAGTTGGCCCCTAGGGACCCTCAGGATTCAAGGGGACTTAATCCCCAACTTAAAACGCGCCACGGGGCGCGTTTGCACAGATGTCACCTCAGGCCCCGCCCCTCCCTTCACCATTGTGCAAATATTCTTCTAAAATCATCCGAAATACGAATTCCGATTTACTCACCTGTTATAAGGAGAGACCTCAGTGCTGCATCTTTCAGCCCAGTACTGGTCCTGAAAAGTAATTTTAACCGTACTTACCAGTAACTTGAATTTCCTTCCATAGGATATCATTGCCTGCTTTTTGCTGAAAAAGTTTCTAAGTGTTGATTTTTGAAACATACAAATATTCCTCTAAAATCAGCCGAAATACGAATTCCGATTTACTCACCTGTTATAAGGAGAGACCTCAGTGCTGTATCTTTCAGCCCAGTACTGGTCCTGAAAAGTAATTTTAACCGTACTTACCAGTAACTTGAATTTCCTTCCATAGGCTAACATTGACTGGTTTCACTTGGAAATTCTTCTAAGTGTGGAGTTTTGGAACTTTAAAATATTCCTCTAAAATCAGCCGAAATACGAATTCCGATTTACTCACCTGTTATCAGGAGAGACCTCAGTGCTGCATCTTTCAGCCCAGTACTGATCCTCAAAAGTAATTTTAACCGTACTTACCAGTAACTTGAATTTCCTTCCAAAGGATATCATTGCCTGCTTTTTGCTGAAAAAGTTTCTAAGTGTTGATTTTTGAAACATACAAATATTCCTCTAAAATCAGCCGAAATCCGAATTCTGATTTACTCACCTGTTATCAGGAGAGACCTCAGTGCTGCATCTTTCAGCCCAGTACTGGTCCTGAAAAGTAATTTTAACCGTACTTACCGGTAACTTGAATTTCCTTCATAGGCTAACATTGACTGGTTTCACTTGGAAATTCTTCTAAGTGTGGAGTTTTGGAACTTTATAATATTCCTCTAAAATCAACCAAAGTACGAATTCCAATTTACTCACCTGTTATCAGGAGAGAACCCAGTGCTGCATCTTTTAGCCCAGCACTGACCCTGAAAAGTAATTTTAACCGTACTTACCAGTAACTTATATTTTCTTCCATAGGAATCCATTGTCTGCTTTTCAGCAGAAAAGTTTCAAAGTGTCGATTTTCACAAACTACAAATATTCCTAAAAATCGCCTGTATGACTTAAACGCATTCTTTCAACTGTTTACAGGAGATGCACCAGTGCTGGATCCAGGATCCAACACTGAGTAAGAAAAAGTAACGATAACAGTTTTTACCTTCTAAGTGAATTTCCTTCCATAGGATAACATTGGTGATTCTATGAGAAAAAGTTTCTAAGTGTCAACTTTTAAAGTACAATAATATTCCTTAAAAATCACGACTGTAACCAAAACGCTTTTACTCAACTGTTTACAGGAGATGTGCCAGGACTGAATCTAGGATCCAGTCCTGTGGTTAGAAAAGTAATCCATAAAGTAACTAATTGCATTTAACTAGAAATTCACATTGAGCTGAATGTTGCATTGTGTTTGAAAATGTGTTGCCCATTGCAACAACTGTAACTACTGTACTTAAAAGTCTATTGCCTATGTGCAAAGTATTTAAACTAAAGTAATTCATTCTGAGAAAGTATTTTTTGTAATGTAATGTATAATGTAATTACAATGTAATTTAAAAAATAAAATATGTAAAAAAAATTGTTTCTAAAAATGGAGTAAATTAGTATTAAAAAAATTTATATAACAATTAATACATTTAAAAATTGTCATTTACAAAACCTTTGAAATTCAGTGAAAAAACCGTAGGTTTCAGACATGTTATAGTTACAAATTAGCATTTAAAAAACCTTTGAAATTCACTGAAAAAACCATAGGTTTCAGGGACGTTATAGTTACAAATTAGCATTTAAAAAACCTTTGAAATTCACTGAAAAAACCATAGGTTTTAGGGACAGTTATAGTTAGTTGGACATTGCACTCGTACAAAACCCGTGAAATTCCCCCGTTATAGTTAGTCCAGCTAACTATAACTCGCGCCCCGCAATGCACTGCTGATGACGTCACATATTACATCACTCATGACATGGTCAGTGACATCACTGATGACATCACTGATGACATCTCAAATGACATCACTGATGACATCACTGGTGACATCATCCATGTGATAATTTCATGCATCTTCTCACACCCTAATATAACCTTTGATACACCCACTCTAAATTACAGACTGCCATTCGCAAAACCATAGACACTCCAACACCAATAACTACATACCCACTCACTGATTCTTAGGTCTACGCACACATCAACTCACTCACCCGTACAGTCACTCATACTTACGGTCACTCAGTACAGGACTATCATATGCACTCATACTCCTATATAGACACTCAAACACCGCCACTCATCCATAGAGGTACTCACACACCTAGTCAGTCATGCAAATAATTAAACACACTACCATTTACTCACCTATACAGTTATACACATACCAGCTCACTTACTCATACAAATACTAGCACATTCTTACGCTCTTATACAATCACTGATACAAGCACACACTCATCCATACAGCCACTATCACAATCACTCACTCTCGCTTATAGCTATTTATATACTCCAACACACATATATACTGCCTTTCACATATGTAGTTACTCACACATGTACCACTGGGACATACATTCACTCACTAACACACTCTTACACACACTTACCCACCCATACAGTCTATCACAGATGCACTCTTGAAACCATCCACCCAGTGAATCACCCACTCACACATTTATGCACAGAGTCGCACACACCCCTCCCACACAAACACTCAGGTACCCATACAGATACTCACACAAGCATTCATTAACTCATATAGACACTCATGTAGCTATTCACAAACACATGCAGCCACTTACACAGCAACAGACAGACGGATACAGACATTCACCCAGTTTAGTCACTAACCCATGCATTCAGTAAGATACGTTAAATCACTCACTTATACAGTCAGTCACGCACCTACTAAATCATCCATACAGACACTTACACACCCACTCATTCTTCAATACGTCTTTTCCTATATATATTAAAAATATTTAAACTTTACAGAAACACACAGTCACTGGATGATGTCAACAGTGATGTCATTTGAGATGGCATCAGTGATGTCATCAGTGATGTCACTGACCATGTCATGAGTGATGTAATATGTGACGTCATCAGCAGTGCATTGCAGGGGCGCGAGTTATAGTTAGCTGGACTAACTATAACGGGGGAATTTCACGGGTTTTGTACGAGTGCAATGTCCAACTAACTATAACTGTCCCTAAAACCTATGGTTTTTTCAGTGAATTTCAAAGGTTTTTTAAATGCTAATTTGTAACTATAACGTCCCTGAAACCTATGGTTTTTTCAGTGAATATATATATATATATATATATATATATATATATATATATATATATATATATATTTTTAGATCCTTTGGCATTTTATAAGAAAATGGAATCACCGATTGAAATAATGTATTTATACGGAAATATTGGATGATATCTGGGACCTATCACCTATGTATGGACTACAAAATTTATGAGGATCACAGCATTTATTTTAATATGGACACAACAGAAATTAAGAGAAGAATAATTGAAAAATGGGAAAAAAAAGGAAAAAGAAGTAAAAAAGAAAAAAAGCAAATGAAAAAAACATGAAAGGAAAATGCATGTTATAAAAGAAAGACTGGGTGTGCTCATATATGTGTATATACATATATATATTTTTTTTATTTCTATCATGGTGTCCTATCACGTGGTGTTAGCAAAGTATAGAAAAAAATGGTGTTTCTATCTCTTTGATTGTGTGAACAAGGGCAAGTGGTGCCCGAAACACGTAATCAGGATTAGGAAACAGGAATAAAGCTTTGACTTGCCTGCAGTTTTGGTGGTTCGTGAATCCTTTGTGGCTGAAGTGGTGTGGATTGGCGCTGCGAGCAGACGAAGGATTTGGGTGATTTTAATATATATATATATATATATATATATATATTTCCATTTTCGCCTCCGTGCACACCGCCCTCCAATACTCTGCGCATCTGGAGGGCGAGCAGAAGAACAGCACCACCAAATCCTTCGTAATGAGGTAACTCGTTTTATTTTTCAAAGTTTCAAATAGCCTCCATTACTCACGGGGCCATAACAAGCAAAGTGCAAGAGTGCATACAAACAGAGAAATGACCTACGCGTTTCGGCTTGCGCCTTCTACTGGGTCCCGTATATATATATATATATACTGATAAAAATATATATAAAATGTGTGTGCGTGTGTGTGTGTGCATGTGGGTGTGTGTTAAAAAAATTTAAAATATTTCTTACCAACTAACCTTCAATGTAAAAGTATCACTTTGTGATTACTGCCTTGTGAAGTACAGCGTTCCAATC
The DNA here is from genome assembly GCA_963921515.1 of Calotriton arnoldi. Taxonomy (NCBI): domain Eukaryota; kingdom Metazoa; phylum Chordata; class Amphibia; order Caudata; family Salamandridae; genus Calotriton; species Calotriton arnoldi. The sequence continues at coordinate 980,496 of CAWUFW010000920.1, read as the reverse complement.
GAAAACGTGGTATTGACTGGCATTCCTTTGAAGTTGGCTAAGACAGAGGTAGCTCTCATGTTGAAGTGCAATGAGACAGAGAAATACCAACATAGATATGGACAATTATCCTTCTTTCAGCACTTAGGGCCAGATGTACGACCATTTGCTTTTGCAACTCAGAAATTGCGAAAAATTGCGAGTCGCAATTTGCAAGTGACAAAAGCAAATGTACAACAGTGTCAGAGACAATGTTAGCGATTCCCAATGGGGTTGCAAAATGCCAGGCTCATGAATATTAATGAGCCACTCGCAATTTGCGACCCCATTGGGAATGGCTGGCCCAATAAGGGATGGTGGCCTGCTGGGCTCAGCAGACCTCCATGTCTGGGACTGCTTTTAAATAAAGCAGGTTTTTTTTTTTAAATGCAGCCCGTTTTCCTTAAAGGAAAACGGGATGCATTTGAAAAAAAATAAATGAAACGTTTTCGTTCCATTTTTTAAGGGCAGGCAGTGGTCGCTGGGACCACTGCCAGCCCTTAAAAAATATTTTACCATGCATTCACAAAGGGGAATGCTTTACCACCTACTTGAAGTAGGTGGTAAATTGCGACTGTTTTGCGACCGCAATTGCGGTCACAAAACAGTCATACATAGGGCTCAGACTCGCTATTAGGAAGGGATGCCCTAGAAACGCCCCTTCGTAATAGCGAGTCGCAAATCCTAATTAGCGAGTCGCAAATAAATTGCGACTTGCTAATTAGGGTTTGTACATGGCCCTTAGGTATTTTTGCATGCGCAAACGGGTCGCAAACCCGTTTGCGCATGCAAAAATACATTGTATATCTGGCCCTTATTTTGATGTTTGTGATCATTATTATATGTCCTATGCACATAATGTTTGTGGTCATTCAAATTTATTTGAAACAATATTATAAAAATTAAATAGAACAAATAGCCCAGTTTACCGAAGGCCGTTAAACTTTATTATATGGAGTAAAATTGGCTGCCACTAATCAGGACTTGCAGTAAGAAGTTCTCAATGCAACAGTCTGGGGTGAAAAAATTAGGGTTTCTTCAATCTTAGGGTACACCAAGATTGTCCCAAGGGATCATTATATCAGAAATGTGGACATGCGCTTGGGAATAGGATTGACTTGAAGTGTGAGCCAAAAAAAGGACAATAGAAGGAAAGTTACAGGTGAAAGGAGAAGGCATGGGACAGCTGCACAGATGGCCAGGGACCTTCATTCCTACAGCTTACTGATATAGTTCAAACATTTTTAATAAAAACCAACAATCTCAGATGAGAAAGTGGCACCTTCATCTCTTTATGTGTGAGTGGCAGCCCGAATCCTTATTAGTAATCTTAATTATTCCGACTCTGTTCAATCTCTCTCCTCAGTGTTGATGGTTCTCCTTGTGTTTGCTTTGTTCGCCCTAAGTTGGCAGGGTATGCCCAGACATGGGTCCCTTGCTCACTTTGCCACTGGATTCAAGCTAGCTTGGCTGATGAAGGGTGTTACCCAGAAACCGGTCCCAGGATGCATGTTTCCGGTTCAGGGAAGACCTGGCTTGGCAGTTCGGGCTGGACTGTACCCATGAGGAACAGGGTCAAGACTGATTTGCATATAGCTGGGTCTGAACTGAGGTGGCGAAGGGAGCTAAAGAATGATGATGGATTCAACCCAGATCTGTGACTGGGGGTGAGTGTCTGAAAAGTTTCAGCACTCCGTCCATCATCTCCTTCTGTTTGCTTTGTCACCCTAAGTTGGCAGGGTATGCCCAGACGTGGGTCCCTTGCTCACTTTGCCACTGGATTCAAGCTAGCCTGGCTGATGAAGGCTATTACCCAGAAACCGGTCCCAGGATGCTTGTTTCCGGTTCAGGGAAGACCTGGCTTGGCAGTTCGGGCTGGACTGTTCCCATGAGGCATAGGGTCAAGACTGATTTGCATATAGCTGGGTCTGAACTGAGGTGGCAAAGTGAGCTAAAGAATGATGATGGATTCAACTCAGATCTGTGACTGGGGGTGAGTGTCTGAAACATTTCAGCACTCCGTCCATCATCTCCTTGTGTTTGATTTGTTCGCCCTAAGTTGGCAGGGTATGCCCAGACGTGGGTTCCTTGCTCACTTTGCCACTGGATGCAAGCTAGCCTGGCTGATGAAGAATGTTAACCAGAAACCGGACCCAGGATGCTTGTTTCAGGTTCAGGGAAGACCTGGCTTGGCAGTTCGGGCTGGACTTTTCCCATGAGGCACAGGGTCAAGACTGATTTGCATTTAGCTGGGTCTGAACTGAGGTGGCAAAGTGAGCTAAAGAATGATGATGGATTCAACCCAGATCTGTGACTGGTGGTGAGTGTCTGAAAAGTTTCAGCACTCCGTCCATCATCTCCTTGTGTTTGCTTGGTTCATACTAAGTACATTACGGAAAAGATTGGTTTGCAAGAGGTCCCTGAAAAGAAGATAGTTATGGACAGCTCGGAGGTAAAGGCTGAGGGGCAGATTTACAAGCCCCTTGCGCCACCCTTACGTCACTTTTCCCATGTTAAAAGTGACGCAAAAGTGGCGCAAGCCACTTGTAAATCTGCCCCTGAGTGTTGCCAACTTTTCGTGTCTTTAACTACTAAGGATTTACACCATGTTTTAGTTTTTTGAAGCAGTGGATCAAGTGGCAGCAAGTTCCTGGCGGGTACCTAGTGGCAAGTAATTTTTTCATGTAGGCTGGACCTTTGTCTGAATATGAGCTGCGAACCACTTCTGAAACAGGAACTTTTGTGAAAACCTTGGCCCTGTCCACAGGGAATCGGTGCCATAAAAAGGGTCTGGAATCCAAATATATTTTACTCGCCCGGCGCACTCCTGCTTGCGGTCCCCATAAACCAGGGAAGGGTGGGTAGAATAAATGGCTTGGATGGAGAACTCTAGAACTAGGTGTGATGAAAATATTTCGTAAATTAGCACTGCATCATCTCTAAAACTGTTTATTTTATTTTTATTCATAAAGTTTTATATAGCGCGAACATGATCCGGAAGGATATCAGAGCGCATCACAATTAAGGATGGTCAGGCAGGCATCAAATACAAATCAAAGGAAACAGTTACAAAGGTTACAACAAAGCAGTACAATAGTTAAAGAAACAGAACAAACAGAAAAAAATATATACATATATATAAATATATATATATATATATGTATATATATAAATATAAAGAGCGGGGCTGGGAGGGGAAGAAAAGATTAGGTCAGGGGATATAAAACATCAGTACAAGAGATGAGGGTATAAGTCCAGTATCTTCAAGCAAATGATAAGAGCCAAATTAGGGTAAGAACTTGCACATAAGGAATCGTTTTACTTCCATTTTGAAGGCAACCGTGGAGGTGAGTCTGCGAATTTCAGGAGGGAGAGAGTTCCAGATCCGTGGAGCGGAGCCAGAGAAAGCTCTTTGACAAGTTCTCTTTTTGCGAAATATCTGTGATTTAAGAAGGAAGGTGTTAGCACTTCGTGAGGGTCTACCACCTCCAGATAGTTCTAGCTTTTGGCATAGGTATTTGGGGGTTTTGAAATGGAGAGCTTTGTGAGTCAGGCAGGCAATTTTTAGCTGTATTCTTGCTTCAAAAGGCAATCAATTTAGAGATTTTAGAACTGGGGAAATGTGCGCAGATCTTTTTGTGCCCGTGGTCAGTCTGGCCGCCGCATTCAATACAGCCTTAAGGGGTGCCAAGGTATATTTCGGGAGGCCACATAGTGTAGCACTGCCATAGTCTAGCCTCGGCAAAACCAGCGCTTGAACCACCTGCTTGAAGTCAGCTTGTGGGAGGAAAGGTTTGAGATTCCTGAGTAGTCTCATCTGGTGATTCGCACCCTTACAAAAATTACTAATGTGGTTCTTCAAATTTAAGTGTTTGTCCAGGGTGATTCCGAGCGATTTGGCTGAATCAATAATGACGGGGGGCAGTTGAAGGCAGTGAGATGGTTCAACCAGAGGTCTACCTTAGGGGTATGATTCGTAGGAGAAATGAGCAAGAATTCGGTTTTGGAAGTGTTGAGTAGGAGGTGGTTCTCCGTTAGCCAGTTTTGAGTGTTCATGAGGGTAGTGTTGAGTGATGTGAGATTTTCAGGGGAGGTGATTTTGAGGTAAAGTTGCGTGTCATCTGCATACATGTGGAAGAGAATGTTCATTGAGTTTAGTGCATTTGCAAGTGGTTCCAGGAATAGGTTGAATAGTATGGGGGATAAGGCGCACCCTAGTGGGACACCCATGGATACAGGCGTGGGCTGGGATAGGGAGTGGTTCACCTTTATTCTTTGAGATCTGTGGTGGATGAAGGATGAGAACCATTGCAGCACCAGACAAGAGAAGCCCATCCTGTGTTCCAGAACTGATAATAGGTTGTCGTGATTTACAGTGTCAAATGCAGAGGAAAGGTCAAGGAGGATCAGGAGGCAGGATTCATTGTGGTCGAGCATTTTTAAAATGCATTTTTAACTGTGTTTCCTCATCTAAGTCCTTGCCACTGAGGTATTCCGAAGCAGCCCTACCTTCAAGTCATCAACCAGCAATTCGACAACCAACAGTGGGACTCCACTTACTAGCACACACCAACAAGACCCTGGTGGTCTCCACTCAGGTGTCCCTCTGTCCTTGAACTACCTGGTGAGTGCCATGCACAGTTCTATGTTAGTACAAAGGACAGTGGTCCCTGAGTAAGGAAAACTCATTAAACAATAAATATAGTCTCAATCAGTACTATATTTTGGCGCATGTCCAGCCGGACAGAGGCAAGTTTAATATACACAATAATTTGAATAAAACATAAGAAATGTGAGGAAAATGACAGTGGGATACAAGCCTGTATCCAGAATTTCACAGATCAAAACACACAAACAACATAGAAAAGCTCAGGCAGTTTACACGTGTTTCCGATGGATATTGTACGGATAATGAAACAACAATCAAAAAAGGTCACCTTTACACATGTCATATATTAACAATCACAGTGTATAAGGTTGACAACTGTGTCGACGACGTTTCGATCCTTATCAGTAAGATATTGGATCATCTTCAGGACTAAGGATTAAAGTGCCTGAGAGCATATGCCTGTAAATTACCGTGTTGACGGAACATTAGATATAAAGAGGGAAGAAAAAGAAATAAAAGGAATAATCAGTCAAGGGTATGGTTTGCATTAGTTACCAAAAGAGGGACACAGTATGATAATGAAAAGATCTATTTTACGTGTGGAAAGACCTAAAATACGGGCAAAAACAGTGATGCGAGAGTAGTAAGAGATCGCGGTGAACCATGCAAATTTATGGAGCAAGACTTAGATATCATCAAATTGCCTTTAAGACGACGTGTCTAAGGTTGAAGAATGAATTATCAATACGTGCTATCACCTAATCATACTGGTTGAAAGCGTCTGGCTCTTGTAGAATAGAGCTGGGATGAGGTATTTTCTGATCATGCTTGTGGGGCGCGTCTAGCTAGTGTGGAGTACCTGCAGTGGCGCTTAAGGATTGATAGCTGGCACGTCCAGGCTGAGGGGGAGGGGGGACATTGTGGACCTAAGGAGCAGAAGAGAAGGACATTAAGAGAATAGAATGGGATGGATGGGGAGGAAAGGGTAGACGCATGTGAGCGTCGTAAAAGGGGTAGCTTACCCTGGAGAGTAAGTAATATGAAGACAGTGGGAGGCTACATATTCCACAATGGGAAGACGAGGCAGACGAGTCCTGCACAGCGAGGATTCAGTCGGGATGATTAAGATTGAGTGCCTGGAGGGGAACAATTGGAAAAGTTAAGAGCGTTGGGCCTGGCGGGAAACCAGGGGGGCGAAAGGGGAGAGAGCTTACCTAATTCACAGGGTCGGATTATCTCTGTCCAAATCGGAGAATTGGTACGTGATGGGCCTAAAAAATTATATAAAGGGAATTAATTTAGAATCTACCATCCAGAATCTGGCGTGGAAATAGCGGGGGCCTGGAAAAGACGCTTACCTGGTGTGGCGCTTGTGGAACCTTCAGGCGAATGGCGTGAACGCAGGAGAAGAAGACGCTAACAAGGGGTTATGGCGACCAGTGGTGGGTCACGTGACTACATGGATGGTCATGTGGTGTACAGTGAGGGAGGAGTCGCGCGCGATTCAGCGTAGCGGCCATCTTGGAATAGGCAAGGTGATAGTAAAAATAATAGATATAGTAATAGATACGCATGGAATTACTGACAGGAACGAATAAGGCACGAAAATTGTAATTATATACTGTAAAATAAATTACGAAGTATTCATAAAAAAGAGATATACTGTTAAAGAATACAGGTCTTCGCATATTGGGTATCAGTTCATAATTTAGAAAAAGAGCGATAAACAGACGGTTTGACACAAGGTTTCAGTGAGGCTATTAATGCCAATTGTCATAATGCATTAACAGATATATATACAGATAGGGCTTCGCATATTGGGTATCAGTTCATAATTTAGAATGCACAGTTCTATGGTGATGTCCCACAAATGCATTTCTAAATGCTCGGATGGTTGTCCTATACTTGTCGCTGTTGGGGTGTGCTGAGCCCACGATTCAGCCCAAGACCGACTATAGGACATTCAATGGGGTTTGCCTAGCAGTGATCTGGACAAGTTCTCTACTCAGGATGGAGATAGGAAAAGATAGGAACAGTCTGAGAATCCAGGGCACTTGTACCACCCAGGCCGGGTGGGAGGGGCCAAGAATCTCAGAAAAGTTACTGCAAGCATCTTACTAGGAAGTGGCTTTCAGTTCATCACTAGGGACTGTGACGAGGAAGATTAGAAGAAAGGGGTAATATTTGGTACTGGAGATAAATTAAACAGTCTCACACACGCCACCTTATGAACTTCGACCTCTGTCTTTAAGAGTTTTCTCCTTTGCCCTTTTACTTGTTTTCCTTTTAGAAAACGCATTTTACACGGAAAATGTAGGCAAAAATGCACACGTTTTGTTAGGTGTTATATGATGTTTTATTGTTGTGTTATGTGTTAAGAAATTCATGTTTTCTGATCGCTTAAGAAAGATGATTGTCTCCGCAGAGCTCAGTTGGCATCCGGTGGCCAAGCTGTAGGGATCCGTGACGGCAAAGGTCTGTGTTCTGGAAAGAGTGAATATGCTTTTGAACTGGATTTTATTGCTCTAATGCGGGTTTGATGGAATTATTGTGAAACTGTAAGAAAATGTTATATAGCCAGGGTTACTTCCATTGTATGCATTCTACTTAGCCCTGGTTCACAGCAGTACCTATGCTGCATACGTTTAACTGAATTATTTCGATTTATTGTGCAAATTATCTCAGCAGTTTATTGTTCATTCTTCTATTATTCACTCTCCCTGGTTTTTTAATCCCAAAATGATCACAGTCGCGCCCCTTCAATTCCTAAGCAAATCACATCATTAGGCAGGGAAGGGGCGCCAATTGCCAGCAGGCTCCCTTGCTGAAGAGTGTTCGGACGCACTTCCGGCAGCCACTAGTGGTGTCACCCAGGCTCACCTCTCTCCCTGGCTTGTGCAATGTGCTTCCTCGCTTGTTGGCAGTAATCTGCTAATTGCTCTAGTTTTCCTTGAGTTTTCCTGCGTTGATTGCAGAGCTGCATCAATAGGTCAGTGATTTCATCGGTGATGTCCAGTAAAGCAGCGATTCAGAGAGCATGTGTGGTGTTAACCGCAAGTGCTTGGCTTTGATACATTTAATCCGCTACATTCCTATCATCATTAAGGGCCACATGCATCAAAGTTAGGAATTGCGATTCCTTAATAGCGATTATTAAGGAATCGCTATTAAGGAGTCGCAATTACCTATGCATGTAGATTTCCCCCAAAAAATTGTGATTCCTACATATTCCTTAATAGCGAATCGCAAATTGCGATTCGCTATTAAGGAATGCCTTCCCATTCATTCCTATGGGCCCAGAGGCCCATAGGAATGAATGGGGAGTCATTCGCAATTTGCGAATACCAAATAGGTACTCGCAAATTGCGAATGCAATTTCAAAGGTGATAGGAGGCCAAAAGGCCACCCTGATTCACCCCCCAAAACTGGCATGTGTGCACATGTGGCGCACACACAGAGCATGTGTGTGCGCAACATGGCACTTAAAAAATGCATATGTTTGGAATTTTTCTAAGGATTTGTAAATTACCACCAACTTGAAGTTGGTGGTAATTTGCGATTCCTTAATGCTAAGTCGCAATCTCAGATTGCTTCTTGCATTGCATTTAATGAATCGCAAATTGCGATTCCCTAAATGCATTCGCAAAATAGGTAATCGCAAAATTTGCGATTACCTATTTTGCGATTGGGTTTGGGCTTGATGCAGCCCAAATGGCTAAATACCGGTCGCAAAGGGGCCGATCCTGCGAATTGGCCCGTTTGCAACTGGTATTTAGCTTAATGCATGTGGCCCTAAATCTATTTACCCCCTTACAATAAATTGCCAATGAGAAAACGTAAAGTGCCAATTACTTAATTTTAATTTGTATTACTTTGATTACTCCTCCTCATCACTTTACTGACTTTATGAGGTATGTTCATTAGGTCTGGTGTTAGCCAAGAGCTTTTCAATTAACTAAATTTATGTGTGAAATATGCTTGAATGAAGGGTTTTTCTGTCACCTCTCTTCAACCATTGGTCTGTTCTTGTGTCTTTCACATTTTGCGTTTGCCCACTATTGGCTACAGCATGGGGCAATAGATCAGTCTACTTCAGCCACTGGCTAACTTCACTTTATGTTACTGCATTTAGCCCTTTCATATGGAGTACGTTCACACACAAGGTAGGTCCCTTCAGTGAAAGTCTTTTTGTTTTTACTTTATTATTACTTTAATGTTGCATTTGTTTGTAGAGCCTGATGTGATAGCAGGACTCTCCTCCACTATCTCTCAAGCTCAGAACTGTTCGAAGACCTTGTTCAAGGTGGTCAAGGAACTATCTGGTGCTGAAAGTCAGTCCACCCCTCCTATCCTCAATGAAACACAGTGTGAGGATCTGGCCCAATTCTTTGTTAATAAAGTGGAAAATATATATTCCGCTATGACGGGTGCAAACCAGACTAATATTGCACAGCCAGCCTGCGCCTTTTCGAATGCAGTCACTGACACTAGACTAGAGTATAGTAATGACTCTAAGTCCAGCACTAAAACTGTATCTTGGTCATTACTGGATATCAGTTTGTTCAATCTTATCCTGGCTCACTTAAAATCTGGCTCCCCTTGCGATCTACTCCCTTTTTCCGTACTGAGGCAACTTGAGCCTTCTTTGTTTATGCTGATCATGGACCTCCTCAATGCCTCGTTACGGGAGGGAGTAGTTCCGCCTGAATGGAAGCATGCCATGGTGCTGCCCCTTTTAAAAAAGACCAATGCTGATCCCTCTCAGCCTTCGAATTTCCGTCCCATTTCTCTTCTTCCGGTTTTTTCCAAGATTTTGGAAGAACATGTTAATTTCCAACTCTCTTCTTTTGTTGAGGCTCAGAATTTTTTACATCCTTCACAATCTGGCTTTAGAGCAGGATTTTCCACTGAAACTACTCTGTTAGGAGTTACGGAACTGTTGCGACGCCGTCTGGACATTGGTGACACGGTGGCCCTCATTCTTCTCGATCTGAGTGCGGCATTTGACACGGTGTCTCACACCGTGTTAATGACAGCTATGCAATCCCTGGGTATTGAGGGCCTTGCTCTCCAGTGGATTGCCTCTTTTCTTAATAACCGTACCTTTCAGGTCTTCTCCACCATGGCCTGCTCTAAAACACATCATTCCCCGTATGGAGTGCCCCAGGGCTCTATTTTGAGCCCTCTCCTGTTTAATATCTATGTTCGCCCGCTGGCCGTTAATGCCGAAGAGGCAGGGCTGTCCATTTTTTCGTATGCAGATGATACGCAGCTAATTTTTTCCCTTTCAACAGCTAAGGAATCTGATTCTTCTATTCTCCAGTACTGTCTGAGGAAGATTGCGTCTTGGATGCAGGACAATCTACTCAAGCTAAACGGAAAAAAACCGGAAGTTCTGATCCTAGGAAAAAAACAGGATCTCTGGGGTCCTCAGTATTGGCCCCTGGAGATGGGTGCCTTACCTCAGCCTGTTCATCAAGTACACAATCTTGGGGTGATTATTGACGTACAGTTATCTATGAGACAACAAGTAGTGAAGGTGGCCTCTATTTGTTTCACCATTCTTAAATGGTTGAAGAAGATTCTTTGGATGTTGCCCCTTTCCACTCAGAAAACTGTAGTTCAGGCTCTTATAACATCTAGACTTGACTACAGCAATGTCCTATATCTGGGCTGCAATAAGGAAGTTATACAAAGAATGCAGATTGTGCAAAATGCAGCGGCCAGATTGCTCTGCCAGGCCCCTAGGACCGCTTCTACTTCTGGCTTTCTCCGTAGCCTTCACTGGCTTAAGGTGGAGAATCGCATTAAATTCTAAGCCTTGAGCTATATGTTCAAAATTAAAACTGGTTCAGCCCCTCAGTACCTTCAGTCTTTGGTCCAACCTTATTTACCCTCACATACCCTTCGCTCCACAACTCAGTTTAAATTTACTGTTCCCAGAATCAGATTGATGCGTTTGCGCGGTCGCTCTTTTGCTTATTTGGGACCCTCCCTGTGGAATTCCCTTCCCATTTCTTTACGTAAAGAAACGGTTTTTGTCAATTTTCGCAAACAGCTGAAAACTTGGTTATTTAATTTGTAGTTCTTTTCCTTTTCTTTCCTTTGTCAGGCTGGCGCTGGGAAACCCCTCGGGGTAGCTGTGCGCGCTACAAATTCAATTAACATAACATAACATAACTCTTTCTACCAGAAGAGGGGATAAAAGGGCTCATTCCAGCTTTATCGATTCCTTTCTCCTGCCAATGCTGTTGTAAATTCCTTTTTAAGTCCTTTGTTTATCGGACTGCTGCTTTTTCACACCATATCAGCAGCTCACAAGAACTGTGAATATAAGCTGATGAGAGTGCTCTATCTATGGATCCCTGTCTGTCATTTCTTCTTTCCGTCTTTTTTTCTTTTTTCTTTCTTTTTTTCTTTTCTTCTTTCTTTCTCTCTTTCTTTCTTTCTTTCTTCCTACTTTCTGTCATTCTTCTTTGCTTCTTTCTTTCTTTGTTTCTCTTTCTTTCCTCCTTCATTCCTTATTTCCTTATTATTTACTTAATTCTTTCCTTTTTCCTCATTTCATTCTTTCTGTTTTTCTTTCCTCTTTCTTTCCTCATCTTTCTTCCTTCCATTTTTCTTTCAAACCTTCCTCTGTCTTTCTTTCTTTCTTTCTTTCTTCATTTCTTTCTTTCCTTCTTTCTTTCCTCCATTCTATCTTTCTTCTTTCTTTCTTTCTCGACTTTCTCTTTCATTATTTCTTTCTTTCTTTCTTTCTAGCCTTCTTCTTTCTTCTTGCCCTCCTCTGTCTTTCTTTCTGGCCTTCCTTATTCTTTGTTACCTTCCCCTTTCTTTCTTGCCTTCCACTTTCTTTCTTGCCTTCCACTTTCTTTCATTCTTTCCTTTATTCTCTCTTTCTCAATTTCTTTCCCAAAGGCAAGAGGCAGTCAGCTAGCCAATCCCAGAGAGATTGATTGCTTTTAAGTTTGTATTAGTCAAGACATGTGATATGTACAACATAGTTAGCTATAGGGGTATTCAGCCAGCATTCCTCCATTTGTCTATACTTCTGCCAGTCACTTTTTTCTTCCACCCACTCCATTATGCATCAAGGGGCAGTGTGTCAGCCCACTTTGGCCACTGGCTGACTTCACTATGAGTTATGGCTTGTTGCCTTTCACAAGGAGCACATACACGCGCAAAGTATTTCCCTTCAGTGCCAGGGAGAACTATGGCAATGTGTGCATTTTTGAGACCACAACATTTTTTTTGCTTTTAGCAAACGTTTTTGTTTAGATTGATGAAGGCCCGGCAGCTTCTTAAACAAACAAACAACAAAAAAGTTGGCAAAAACCATGACAAAACAAAAGAAATTGCCAAAAGGCTGTCTGCCAACGTCAGACCTATTGGCTCTGCCAATGCTTGTTTTTATCTAGGCATCACATGCCTTACTAAAAACAAAATCCTCTTTAGTTTCCTCCTCCTCCAACTTCACATTTATTCACCTTACCCTTGAAGAGGGACCATATGGGGATGTAGGAGCCAAAGAAAGTCCATACATCCCTAAGCACCAGTGGGGGAGGTTGTGACATAGGGGAGTGAGCAAGGGACATAAGTACTTCCATTAAGAAGGGTGTTAGACCTGGCACCATTGGCGTGGGTCTCTCTTCCATTTTTTGCCTTTGCCTCCTAGATTTGTGCTGTATGTTGGACTCCGTTTTGCTGGTCTAGATGCTTTGGGCACTTTGCCACTGCTGTTCAGAGCCTAAGTGCAAGTGCTCCCTTTGTAAATTACTGTTATGGATTGGTGTTTCCATGATTGGCTGTTTGATTTACTTGTCAGACCCTAGTATAGTGAACTGTGTGTGCCCAGGGCCTGTAAATCAAATGCTGCTAGTGGGCTGCAGCACCCTGTAAAATGTAACTCTGGCCTGCCATTGCAGAGCCTGTGTACAGTCTGGGACTGCCATGTCGACTTGGCAAGTGCACACACTTGCCAGTCCCTAAACCTTCCCTTCCCTTTTCTACATATTAGTCACCCCTAAGGCAGACTCAAGGTACCCCTGTGGGCAGGGTGCATTGTATGTGAAAGGTAGGACATGCCCTGATGTGTGTGGCATTTCCTGATAGTGAAATACTGCCAATTTCGTTTTCACTATTGCAAGGCTACCTGTTCCCATAGGACATAATGGGGAGTTTGTTTATCACATCTTATAAACATAACTGGCCCTGGGAACAAGGTAAAAAAATAAAGTTTAGTATGCCTGAACTCAGAATGTTAAGATGCATCTTTTAGTGAGGGTGATTTTTACATTCTGTGTTTGAAAATACCACTTTTAGAAAGTAGGTATTTTCTTGCCTAACTGCCCAGTGTGCCTCTGCTGGGTCTGTGTATTGCATGTCTGGCTTCTGGATGACAGGGGCTGGAGAGGGGCAGCAGCTCCAGAAGACTGATGAGTCAGGGCTGGGCTGAATAGGCCTGGTCTGCATTTGGAGTGGTGGGAGAGTAGTACCTGCACCTGAATAGGGCTGTGCCTGCCTGTGGTATGTCTGGAGCCAGGGCTCACACTGACAATGGAAGTTGTTGTGCACTTGCAAAGTGCCCCACAGAACTGGTTTTGGCTGGGTACAGACACTCGCTGCCTTCTGAGAACAAAGGATGTTTGGGTATAAAAAGAGGAGCCCAGACCCCAGACTTTTAGATCACTTCTGTGAATCAAGAGGAACCTTTGCCAAGGAGAAGAGCTGGAGAAGCTGAGGAGAAATACTGCCCCTGTGCTGTTTGCTGTCTGGGGTTGGCCTGCAGTGGCTGCTTGCTGCCAAGGAAAGGAGAAAAGGACTTTGCTGTTTGCTGTGTCCCGTGCTTGAGGAGGATCCCCAAGGGCTTGAAACTGAGCTTGCCTCCTGTTATGAAGTCTCAGGGACACAAAGACTTCACCACCAGCTCCCCTGAACTTCCTTACTGGGAGTTCTGACCTGCCTGCTGTTTTTTTGGACCTCTAGAGACTGTTTTCCGCTGGGAGCTGGAAGAGTCCATGCATCGTCCTGGATTGTCGCATCGCATCGAGGTGCCAAGTTTGTCGCATTGTTGGGGGACGCACTAAGAAACCGATGCATCACCTCCCCACGCAGTAAGAAACCGACGCATCACCTCCTCTCCGGTAAGGAACCAACGCATCACCTCCCCTGCGCAGCAGTAAGGAACCAACACATCACCTCCCCTGGAGCAAGGAAGTGATGCATCACCTTCCCTGAGTGTAAGGAACCGGCGCATCACCTTCCCTGCGGCCCGTTTTGTTAGTTTGCGTAACGCATCCCAGGTACTTTGTGTGAAAAGTGTCGCATCTGCAATTTGCTTTGAACTGAACTATGTCTACCATCTGAAAGTCATATTTTTATTACTGTATTGTGGATTCTTGTTGTTTGGTCTTGTTTTGGTTTAGATAAAGATTACTTATTTTTCTAAACTGGTGTGGTTTCCATTTGTAGTGTTTTCACTGTATTACTGTATGTGTTCACAAATGCTTTACACACTGCCTCTGAGATAAGCCTGTCTGCTCGTGCCAAGCTACCAAGGGGGTGAGCAGGGGTTATTTTAGAAGTGTATCCCCCTACCCTGACTAGAAGCAAGGGTCCCTATTTGGACAAAGGTACCTACCTCTACCAACTAGAGACCCCCATTTCTAACAAAGGGTAATTGAAGTAATGAAGATTAACAATAAGTAATTGGTGCATCATCTCCTCAACCCTCACTCATTCTTACTTTATGAAAATATACCGAAGAAAGAAGCCAATCCCAACAACAGACACCAACCTCAAATCAACTGCAGACACCCACAGAAAGGAGTACAAGTTCACGGAGCAAATGAGGCATTGAAGAAGAGGAGGAGGCAAATGAAACCAGTAAATCAAGAACCACTGACAACCCGGTGGGGGAATACACAGGAAACTATCCAAAATTGGTCAGCAGACCACCGTGGGCTGAAGCCCAGCCCTGTTTATGACCCTGATGTCCCGTCTAATGGGACGTGGCAGATTGAGCCAGCGTAACTGACTGCTTCCAAACACTAGCATCACAGTAATGCAAAGCAAGTTTGGTCCCTGGAATCTATACACAGCAAACATTTTTGTTACGATTATCATGTTCTTCTCTGTGATATTGTTTTTATTAAGGAAATTTACTCACACCCTACAGCAGCACCAAGAGCTTAAAAATGTATATGCAGAAACTCTGAATTTTAGTGACTGAGCAAAAAAATAGCATCTTTGCTATAAGCGTTTTTTTGGCAACTTAAATACCTCTGTCATCTTGATTTGGAGCAAATGCTGCTCTTGCTCAATAACATTAGGACTTGATTTGTTTCACATTTCATATTACTGCACTGTATGTTTTTAAATCACTTTGGGCATGCCCTGGGCATCTCCGTGGCAGTTCACCGTTTTAGACATTGGTTGGTTAGATCATCACAATATGTTACCCTTGGGCTCTAGCACACTGCTAAACAAGTCATTTCTATCTTGGTGTCTCTGTGTCATATATAACATGAAAAAATGCTCATGCTAGGACCCATCGCAAGTCGTCCACAGTTTTCTGCTGTATATTAGTCGGTCCAAAGTGCTCCATATTATCTTATGTGAGAGTGATGATCATCATGGTTTAACATCCATATCATTATCGAAACAAAGGGTCTGAGCGTGTTTACTAACAAAATAGCACCAACCACATTTGCCATATAGTGAATTATCAAAGAAGTGCAAACAGTGTGTGCAAGTACAAAAATGTATTTTGACATGCAAGCGTGATCGGAAAAAAAGAACTGCAAAAGGAAAAATCAACCACAGGCACAACCATTTGCAATGCAATAGGTCTCACATTTGCGAGAGTTTAAGCTATTGGCATTGTAAATGACAATGCCTTTAATTTATGTGTTTTGAAAACCTGCAAGCGGCGTGTTAACACCCACTTTGTACTTCTAGTCCTCGCTTACGAGAAGCAAGGCTGGCAGTAACATTTGTACTTCTAGTCCTTGCTTACGAGAAGCAAGGCTGGCAGTAACTACACCCCTGTTAATGCCAGCCTTGATTCTCATAAGCAACGACTATAAGTACAAAGTGGGTGTTAACACACCGCTTGCAGGTTTTCAAAACACATAAATTAAAGGCATTGTCATTTACAATGCCAATAGCTTAAACTCTCGCAAATGCGAGATCTATTGCGTTGCAAATGCTTGTTCTTCTTAGGACTTCACTCTGGCTATTGCTTCACATGGAAGGTTGAACGAAATGCCATTTTGACCATCTAATTTTAGTAAAGTGGAAAAAGCAGGCCACGTGCACTCTTTGTACATTGTTTGCATTAGATTTTAAATATTTGCAGGGTATGAAAAGAATAGGACAAGTCTTTGCCTGGAAAACAAATGTGTTGAAAACTCAAGTCCTAATGCATTGATGCAGTGAGATAGGAACACAGCTCATTCTGCACTCTGCCTCATAACATCTCATCTTCCCATTGAGAAAGTGATGTTTTACAAGCAGGGACATGTGGATCTTAGCGCTGTGTCTGTGGTTATCGACCACCCTGCCATTGTCAGTAAGACATGTTTCCAGTGTCAGACTGGCCTATAGGGCACTCAGGCAGTGCCCAATGGGCTGGTCTAACAGATCAGTGCATGGGCCTGTATTTTTGCAGATTGTGGGCCTATTTTGTGGCCAGGTGGGCCGCTTTTTTACTGTTGATTTCCCTGATATTTAAACAAACACTGCCTGCAGGAAACACAAATGCATGCAATTTCCCATACTTTGCAAAATACCCATATAACCTGTCCTTAAAAGTTACTGGACTGATTGGCAAATGTGGGCCACTTTTTTTTAGCTATTTGGTTCCCTGATGGGGCCACTTTTATTTTGGTGGCCAGGCATATTTTTTGCCCCAATCGGACCCTGGCTGTTTCCAGTAAGAGTCCAAATATGCTGTGCATTGCCCCATACACACAAACTGCACCAGGCCTAATATAGTTAAATAGTCACATAGTTAAGTGTCTTAGCCCAACGTGCCTACTAGACAAATTTCAGTACACAGTCCTACACACACTTGCAATCAACTGCTACGCCACTACCCCTCAGGCACTCGGAAAACAAAATTGCTTTACAATTCTGAGGTTTGTGTTGCGTTGATGATATGCAATTACGTATGTATGTGCAAATTACATTTTTTGCTTGTGCTAAAATTTGGGAAACCTTGCCTCGCATCTGTTAGGAACGGGCAGTGAGTAACCATAGCTTTCAGCGCACATTTTGGAGAAGCACACAGTAACTGTATTTATGTATTTCTTGTTTTAGTAAAGTGCCTACACTGCCCTGTAGTTGCTTCACAGTGCTGGGTAACAGAGGTCGGTTTATAGATGGCGCGAGTGTGAAGCAAGATGTTGACCTGGCGGTTGTCCCCAGTTCGGACACTACTAGCTGGGCCTGTTATTTGAAAGCATGCCTCTGACCAGCCATGTTTTGAAGTTGCACCTTTGTTGCTTTCAGAATAAGGAGGAGTATAGAAACATTGTATGGCAAAAGTTTGTATCTCAAGAAGAACACCCATACGTTAAAAGTCTGTGATCCTGCTATTTCAAATAGGAGTTTAGATTACAGGTAAAATCATGAGAGCAATATTATAAGAAAATGAACATGTTGTAAGAATTGAGCCACTTTGTTAGAGCCGCCATAATGGATCGTACAACTTTGTTTACGCCATAAGCACGTCATGTATGTTGGGTTACAGTATGATGCGGAATGAAATTGCGTGCTATGCTATGCTGCTCTGTACTATAGGGTGCCAAGTTTTTTTATATGTTATGTTACTATGTTATGCTTTTATATCTTATTGTATTATTGTGCTGCGGTACGGTCTGCCATTGCTGGTTTATAGATTGCTACGGGCAGTTAGAAGTCTGCTTCAGTGCGCTAAGACACCAGGGAGAGAAGTGGTAAATATTTAGGGCCATATTATCAAGATCGGCGATAACATTATCGCCGCTTTAACGGCAGGAAACTGCCGCTAAAGCGGCGATAAGGGGCTTGATAATATGCCCTATAGAATTCCAATAGAAGCCCAGGTTTGATGTCCTTCACACCAGAACCTGGGCTTCTATTGGAATTCTATAGGGCATATTATAAAGCCCCTTACCGCCGCTTTAGCTGCAGTTTCTTGCCGCTAAAGCGGCGATAATGTTATCGCCATTCTTGATAATATGGCCCTTAGTTTATATAGCCATCACCAAGAAGAAGTCTTTTACCTGGGAGAAGGGCAGCGTGCGGCAGTTTTCCTGCTGCATCTCCTCCGTCTTCATTGGCAGAGCCAGCTCCTCCGAGACAGATTTCCTCCTGAGCAGGAAGTTGTTCCAAAACTTCTTGCCGTTCTTCATGTCTGTGGGCTCATTTTTAGGTCTCGCCTAGCGTTGCAGCGCATGTGCTGCTCACTTTGCGAGGCATGCAGTATATACTATAGCGTGGAAGCTCCGTGTAAGCTCCGCCCACTCTCCGCCCATCTTTTGTATTGGCTTAAGTCCTAAATGCAGCTTTCCCATTGGTTTTAGGCTTGTTAGTCCCTCCTCCTGACAGCCATGTCGTCATTTGTGTCCTTCCATGGCTATTGGCCCCTTTACTGTAAACACTATTTTGTTCCCGTGCCTCCCCCCGTCCCCTCCCGCAGTCCATGACTTCTTGGGACACCACCAACCCCCCCCCCACACTCCAGTTCATGCATTTTTGCCCGCCCATACTCCCTTTTAAAATGCAATAGGACTCGCGTAAATGCGCGTTCTATTGCATTGCAAATGCTTGTTTTTAAAGTAGTGCGCATCGATGCCTTACATCGTACGCATGCGCGCCAAAGGTCAGCCAGCAGTTGCCTGGTTGTGGGCGG
Organism: Calotriton arnoldi; assembly: GCA_963921515.1. Classification (NCBI taxonomy): domain Eukaryota; kingdom Metazoa; phylum Chordata; class Amphibia; order Caudata; family Salamandridae; genus Calotriton; species Calotriton arnoldi. Next base: position 961,972 of record CAWUFW010000920.1, on the reverse strand, counting down.
GGATAAATCGGGAAACAGGACAGCAAACAGAAGCCAGGCGTGGCTGCGCCTGGTTATAGGTAGGGCACACTGTCGCAAGAAGGCTTGACCGGCGGGGACTGTGCTTCAAGTAAAGTGTGGTACAGGCCCAGAAACTTCATGGGCACCGTGAAACCACCCCATAACCAGTAGACTCCGAGAAGGAGGGCGGAGAAGCTGGCCCAGGTCGTCTACTACAGAGCGGCAAACCTCGCTCCCACGACCCCTCCGAGGTTTGTGCTGTTTTCTTTTCTGTTTAATGTAAATTAAATTAATTTAATACATTTATATGTCGTGGCTACCTGTGAGACCCGCTGTCGCAGGGCACGCGGAGATTAAGTGGTTTGCTCAAAATCACAGGCTGTTGAGCCTACTCCGAGACTTGTTATTGTAGGGAGTTTAAGAGGTAAGGTCGATGGTTTTATTGATCTTCTCAGAGGACTGTGATGGATGTGTTCCACATGGGCGGGAATGGTTTCGTTTTTTGGTAGTTGTTTAAAACGTTTCTTTTGTGGTGAACACCCCTCGAGGTTTTCTACTAAACAACTAGATTAAGCACCATTTGACTTATAGCTTGTTCTTCGTGCTTGGTTAAGTGGCTTTATTTTTATACTGTTATACTGTGCGCGTTTCATTGAATCTTGCGACTCCCTTTAAGTTCGCATTCAGAGCATATTGTGCTTTGTAATGGCCAACACAAGGGGAAAGAGCATTTCTCTCTAAAACCTGGAGATGGTGATTCGCACGCCTCTCTGGATCCTGTCTTGAGGTACATTAATTCATGCTAAGTGCTATTAAGGGCTCAGTTTTATGCCTATGATGTTCTTGAGTAGTTATCCCTTGCCGACATTACTTTTTTAGACTTTTAATGCAAATAGAATTTGCGTCGAACATCGAAAGTAAACTGACGCAAACAGGCTTATTGTGTAAAATGGATGTATCGAATATTAATCGTGGCAGAGCACTAATTGATGGCGAGCTCTATAATGGTCACTGTGATAGTTCAGCCTTCTGCAAACGCAGAGAAAGTAATAGTGTACACTGATCAATCCATGATATCTTTTCTGTAGGTGCGGGGTCCTTCTGCTGTGGACTTACTTTAACAAGGTATGTATTTCTAGCTTTTAATAGCCGTTTGTTGTAATTTAGGGCATTACATAATTATCACATCGAGTAGCGTCATTATACCTTAGCGTCTAACTGGCAACTTTAAAACCAGTAATTTCCTTGTTCCGAGTACTTTTACTTGGTACAAATAAAAAACAGATTTTCTTTTAAGTGGGTGTGCATGATTGTAACAAGTTGTGTAGTAAATGTGTGCACGGTCTCTGCTGTTTAATCAGTGCTGTAGGTGGACTTGGATTGCAGAGTGTAGCTTTATTTAATGGCTCCCTATTAAGAGTAGGGTATCTCTGTGCTCCTTTTGTTATATTTAGTCTTGCTAGCTTCTTAACCCTTCTCTAGCTTTGCCCATTCAAAATGTGTCATGCTTTCTAGTGGCCATCTCAGGGGGAGAGAATCTCTCACTAAAATTTGGAAGGAAGCTCCAACCTTCACTCCGGATCTTGTTGTGAGGCACATTTCTTTCCTAGTTTAATGCATGGCAAAACCCTCCGATTACATGTTTAAGCTATTTTTGTGTATAGGGAGGGCGCCCTGTGGCTGACCTAATTGGGTTAATATCACAGAAAAAGGCACAGCACCATAAAGTGTAATTGGGCGGTTGTTCAGGTTAGTTGGTTAAAGGCCAGGGAGTGGATTTTTTTCAACCCATTGGCAACTGTGCATATTCTGATTTGCTACACCAAACGGGTTCTTACGTTCTGTATTTCTGTTAAAATGTTACTTGCGGGCATCGCTTAATGCTTACTTAAGAAATGGTCGAACCGGTCCTTGACTTGTTAGATGCCCCACCGCAAATCAAATTAGTGTGGTCAGTTATTTCTAACAGGCCTCGCTCCTCCAGGTCCAGGCGTCATTTTGAAGGTGAGTTTTCCACCGCTGCTCTCAGGGTGCCCGCCGGTGCCACCAGACAGTACTTGCACCATCACTAGGCCCCGAGTAACTCCTCAATCGGACCTTGGCCAGTTTACAGCTGCACAGCAAACACAAACTGCTTGGCAATAACCCCTAAATATTTAGTTGTCGTCAAAATTCATACACCTCATAGAACAAAGGTAGTTACCTGGCAGGTTTCTTTTGGAATATTTGTTTATTGATTTTAATAAGGATTACATTTGCAAACGTATTCATTATTACGGAAATTGTTCAGAGTTGTACAGAATAAAACAGTAACTTGTGCAAAATAGCAAATAAAAGGAATACTCAAACACACACACACATACCCAACCCCCAGCCCATCCCTCCCAATCCTAGACGAACAGGGAGCCTACTATTGCAAGTGCGGACATGATTTGTATTTGGTCGACATCATGTTTTGCTGCCATGATCCCTCTCCTCCATGTTTTTGATCATGCTGTTGGTTCTTTATACAGTAAGAAATTCCAGGCAAATTTGTGTCTGTCAAAGCGCATATTTCCTAAAACATGGAACAGATAATCCCATCCCAATGTGTTGAAGCCTTTTTCCATTTCTATATATGCTACTGATGCACATGGCTTCCCTTCTGGAACACTGCAGTACACGATGTGGAGCAGCCTGTAAATATTGGGGGAGGAACTCATGTCTGATACAAATGCATTTTTGTCTGTATGCACCTTGGTGGGTAGAATTGTTCCCGGTATCATGGCTAGCAGAGCATCCGATATTTTGCTGTCTAAATTCAGCAGTCATAGTGGCTGATATAGTTTCATACGCAACATGTCTCACTCAGGGATTAGGACTTCCTTTGGATCATGAGGTTCTACTACACCCTTGTCTTTTGCAGAATTATAAATTTCTAGCATCCTGGCTGCCAATAACGTTTCCAACGTTGCATAAAATTCAGTGGGTAATGCATCCCTGCCTGATATCTTACCACGTGCCAACTGTTTAATGGCGCCCTTTATTTCTTGGAGAAAAAGGCATCTCCAGAGCATCTGTCATCTCGATGGACACAATCTAAGTGGTACAATCTGTCCAATCAGGGCCATGGGGTGGGAAAAATGTATCTGCTCGCTACGCCCCTTACATTCCTCATCAGGAGCAGACAGAGCCAGTAGAGGGCCAGGAGGCGACACCAAACTGTGAGTAACTGCAGTCAGATGGAACAAGCCACAGGTGTCACAAAATTTCAAGCTACATAAATGTTATGTGTGGCTTACACACCCGTTGCATGTTTCATTAAGTGTGGTACTAATACCAGACACACCATATGCTTGTTTTATTACTAACAAGAGGTTATTGAAGTGCACCATGTGCCCTTCTTAATCAAAAGAACAAAAACATGAATTTACATAAAGCACAGGACGGTTAATCAATCTTAAAACTAAAACTTAATTCACCAATTCCAAAGTCACCTGCTTTACCCGTTACGTTGCTCCACTGCAAAAAAAAAAAAAAGGAAAAAATATTATCATTTACAATGCCAGTAGCTCTATTTTTTTTATTTATTTATTTATTTGAGTTTTATATAGCGCTGGCTAGACCCGGAGGTATCAGAGCGCTTTACACGAGGAGAGTTACATAGGTTACATGTTATACATTGCTACAGAGGGTACATCAATTACAAGTTACATCCAAAGGTACATCAATTACAAGTTACATCCGTTGGTTCATGGCGTGTAGAAGGGTAAGAGGGTGGTGAAAAAGGGCGACAGGGAAGGAGATTAAGCGGAGAGTAGGCACAAGAAAAAAACAAAAGTAGGTAGGGGGAGAGAGATTCAGGGGAGAGAGGTAAGGAAAAGGGGAGGCAAGCCAAGAATGAAAGGAGGGAAGAGGGGGGGGAGGGGGTAGAAGACATAGCGAGGAGACGAGGAAGTAACTGTGTCCGCTGTCCGATAATGGTAACATTCCCAACCTCCGCTGTGTGAAGAATCCCTTAACACTGTGGACTCTCTCAGAGGGGTGTCTGAGACTCCAGGGCATGAATGCTAGGATCCCTCCCCAACAAGGGGAGAAGGAGTGCTTTGGTAAGGGGCACATTCGAGGAGGCCAATTAAGGCCTTTTTCCGCTAAGTGTGCAACCCTTAACACTGTGGACTCTCTCAGAGGGGGATCTGAGACTCCGGGGCAAAAATGCTGGATCCCTCCCCAACAAGGGGAAAGGGAGTGTTTTGGCAAGGGGCCCAAACAAGGAGGCCGTTTAGGGACAGTTGGGCGATAGGGGAGGACTTATACAGTAGACAGGGGGATATGAGAGTAGGTACGCTAGTACAGACGCCTACTGCCCTAGGGCAGCTAACGATGAAGGTAGAAGGGAAAAACCATGAAAAAAAAATAAGTAGTCTGCCGAACTCAACATAGTTTAATCCATGTCAATAACCCTCAAGGTCTAAAATGGGAGGGCTAGCAGAAAGGAGTGAGTTAAGGGTGAAAGAGCGTAGGCAGCATAAGGAGATCGTAAAGACAATGGGAACAAATGATAGCAGAGGGGAAGGGAAGATGTGGCCCGGGGGAAAAGTTCGGCCGCCATTTTAATGTCGGGCCGTACAGGCAGTCTTCAAAGGATGGCCATCGGGGATGCTGGAAAGACCTGGAGGATTCAGCGTGCTAACAAGGGAATTAGTAAGATACAAAGTTACACAGAGTAAACAAAGGATAGATGCTGTGTTGTACAATACGAACCATGGTGTTAAAACATGAGAATAAACGGGGGTGTAGAACATGACATAAAAAGAGTGGGGGGAACAGCGGTATCAGCAGTATTCTTGGACGCTGCGTGGATCAGTGGAGAGGAGAGATAGCGCTGACTAGACCCGAAGGTATCAGAGCGCTGTACAAGAGGTTCCAAAAAGTTATGAAATTAACATCAGTTAAAAACTCATATCAGTTACTAATAAAACGTTTGAAGAAAGTAGGTGCATGATGGGTGATCCGAGAGGGGGAGGATGGTGGGAGAGCATCCCTAGCCTCGCTGGAGTAAGCTCGGAGAGCCAGACCATGTAGTCCGGTGTGGTTGGCAGCCATCATTGGGTCAGGCAAGGGGTTCAGACCTTGGTGTTACATTCAGCCGTTCCCCATCTTTATCTTTCGCTCAACAAGGGGGGGGAATTTGTTGTGCAGAGGAGCTGCTTATGGGCAGAGCCAGTGTCCGCTTGCCTCTCGAGGAGGAGAGTGTTTCCCAGTTATAGCTGCCAGGGGAGAAACGGCCGCCATTTTAGGATCAGGCGGGGCGCCTCCGGTGTCCTCTCGGTTGATCATAAGGCCGATCGTGGTCATTCCTTAAGAGGCCGTAGCAGTTGCTGCTATTCTCATCTAATTTTGCAGCCTCTGCGCTGTAGGAGTTAAAAGGGGGGATCCCTTGGGGTGTTGTTTTTGAAACCCCTGGCGGCGATCTTCAGCAGGCGCCATTTTGGGGTCAGGCGCATCAAACAAAGGCCCTCGAACAGAACCGAATCAGCTGCCCTAAAAGACCAAGGAGGACAGCGTCAGGAGCCCCCAGCCCCACGGGCCCACCACCAGGACCCCTGGTGCTCCCGTCGATGTCAACAATGTCCCCGCTCACCGTCTTTCAACTCTTGGTGAGTGTCTGCAATGGCGGGCGGGATCCTCATGGGATCGGTGTTATCTCCTCCCGGGTTCTCGGCAGGCGGCTAGCGTCTTGGCGACTGCCGCGCGTTCTCGTCCATCTGCCTGTCCCGCGGCCGCCTCACAGTGCGGTGATAGAGTGGTGACACCTCTCGTCAACGCCTCACCTCCGATGGAGCGCAGAGCAATCAGTCTGCCATCTTCGCTCGGCCCGGAACTGTGAACTCTCGATTCTGGGCCAGATATTAAGGTTAGGGCAGCGATGTTATGCCCAAGCGCCTCCAACCATATTCCGGCGCCAGAACCTGCCTTATTGTTCCGGAGTGGAGTGCTGGAAAACTCCTTTCTGAAGCCTGGAGTGCGGGGTCGACACAGATCTACAGCTCCACGCGGCCATCTTCCCTCAGATGGAGAAACAACTTTCAGAAATTGCGAGACCGATTGCATTGCAAATGCTTGTTTCTCTTCTCGGGGGGAGGCGGTGGGAAAGCGTTGCTCAGAGCCTCTAATGGGATGTTTTCGGTGGCTGGCATTCCTCAGTTGCACAGGCTTCTTTCCAGATGAAGCTCTATGGGGGGTAGGCTCAGCCTGGCCTTTTTTCCTCTCTCCTGGTATCTTGCTTCCTGATGGGTGTAAGGGCTCGACTAGGTCTGGCTAAGCAGCCAGATCAGGCTCACCGTGCTGCAGCATGTCTTTGAAGGCATTGGGCTCAACCGCCAACATGTCAATGCCTTGGCCTTCCCTCCCTCACGAGTAGGACTAGGTCCTGGTAGGACAGCAGTTGAGCTTGTCGTCTCCTTTTGTCCTGCAACTCTCTTCCCAGCCTACTCTCTTCTAGCCAGGTCATCACCAAAACCTGAAACAGCAGCAGAAGCATCCTGGTTCTCCTCTCTCTCTTCAAGGCCTCAGGCTATGTCAGGCCTGACTCTTTATACCGGGAGCAGAGGAAAGGGCTTGTCGGCGTCCAGCCTAAATTCAGAATGCAGCACTGATGCATTAACTGAAATTGGTTTCTGTGTTTGGAAAGCTGGCAACATATTTGAATAAACCTGTTTAAAAATAAACTATACGAAACAGAGTTAAATGGCCCTGCTGGATATTTTAAGAATAATGCGCATGACTGTGTTTCGTTTGTGGTTTTGTGGAGTTGCTACAGCATGCGAGCTGGGACTTGCCCTGACATGTAGCTCGCTGTCTCTCATGTTTGGGCATGCAAGTAGCGGGGTGACTCACGCGGGTCGCGTGCCAATAAACTGTTATAAAAGGCATGTGGAGGCAGGGCTGGACCTATTTCTGAACTTTGCTATCATTTCCCTGCAGATGACAACAGTCTTTGGAAAAGAAAGCGCTATTCACGAGCAATATCGGGACACTTTCGCCGAGTGCGACAGCGAAAACAAAACCAGCCTATACGTCCTAATGTTACCATGTTTTTTATTTTAATGTATGTTTTTCTTCTCTGTTGCTCGCAAAAATTAATTCTCCTCAATGCGTCCCTTTTCACCTAACGCTCTGGGCGTAGCTCTCATGCGATGCACGCTTTTACTTCCATTTTTAGTGCAGGGGGAATTCAAGGTCTGTCTTGACAGCGCATTGCAAATCGACCACGGCACTCGCGCTTTAACTTTAAACATCTTAAGCTAAAGCGCGGGTGCCGAGATTGCTTCAAAAGTAAAGGATTGTCTATTTCTTTACTTTAGAAGCAATCTCGGCACCCATGCTTTAGCTTAAAATGTTTAAAGCTAAAGCATGGGTGCCGCCATTACTACAGAGAAGTAAATAAACAGAAAAAAATCATGCGGCCGCTTCAGCATTCGCAATTAATAAAACAAAGGCACGCTCGCCATTATTGCAGCTGAGGCTGCCGCGCTGGGTAAATTAACAAGTATTTGCAATGCAATCGGACTCACATTTAAGCGAGACCTATTGAATTGCAAACGGGAGTGTGGACAGAGGCAAGAAGGCACGGACAACGGGAGTGCGTGCGGGTGGGAGGGGTGGGGGGCATGCAAGAAGGAACGGACAACGGGAGTGCGGGGGAGGGGGAGAAGGCACGGGCAACGGGTGTGCGGGGAGGGGGAGAAGGCACGGGCAACGGGAGTGCGGGCGGGGGGGCGAGAAGGCACAGACAATGGAAGTGCGGGCGGGTGGGGGCGGGGGCGCCGAGAAGGCATAAACAACGGGAGTGCGGGGTAGTGGCGGAGAAGGCACGGGCAATGGGAGTAGAACGGGGGGCGAGAAGTCACAGACAATGGGAGTGCGGGAGAGGGGGGAGAAGGCACGAGCAGAAAAAGAACCTCATTAAAGAACATAGGGGCCAGATGTATCAAAAAAACAATTTGCGATTCCCAAATAGCGATATTTACCAAATCGCTATTTGAGAATCGGAAAACGCCAATGCTGGTAAAAAATCGCAAAAAAATAGCGATTTGGTAAAAATCACAATTGCAGTTACAGATTAGCAAATATCGATTCTGTATTTGTGAATTCGCAAATTAAGAAATCGCAAATTGGCGAATCTGCTATTCTGGTGCAGTTTGATGACATCACAAGCAAGAAGTGTGACTGCCCATGCTGTTTCAGAGTGCCTGAGGCTGTGTGAGAGGCTGAGAGCAGGAGCACACCACTCAGGAGCCCATCAGGAGTGCCAAGACAGGCACAAAGACACATCATGGCCACACTGGAGAAGGCAAAGGAGCCTTCAGGACGCAAAAGAAAACAGAAATTCAGTGAGAAAGAATTGGAGGTCCTCATTGAGGAAATGGTGAAGAGCCATGAACAACTCTTCGGCAAAAAATCACTGCACATACCAGAGTCAGAGGAGAGTAAGATGTGGCTGGCAATACAGGCAAAAGTAAATGCCGTTGGGGTCACACAGCGCTCCATTGAAGACCTACGCAAGCGCTGGTACGACTTGCGCTCAAGGGCAAAAGAGAAGGTGGCAAGCAGGCTTGCGGACGCAAAGAAAACTGGTGGAGGACCATCTACACAGCCAGCGTCCACACCCCTGGAGGACTTAGTGGAGTCCACCCTACAGCCAGAATCCATCAGTGGCATAGCAGACATTGACAGCTCAGCCACAGACAACACCAGACAAGGTAAGATGCATGCTAAATTACCCCTGAGCCATCACTCACTAAACACCCCACCTAGAAATGACCCAATGATCAAGTAAGAGTGCCACTTCAGTCCACAATTTTGTTACCACCCACCAATGCATCATGGGAGATGCAGTCCCAAACATAAGATAGTAAAGCAGTGACACAGAGAAACATATCTGCAGTTTACTCACACCAGTCAATGACCAAGCTAAGCACAGCATCTTGGTATACCAACTCAAGTAAATTTAATTTGAAAATAACTTAAAGGAGGACACACAGTAAATAGTTTTCTTGTATTCACAGGAGAACCTGCATCACAGGGTGAAGACACACAAATTGATGAGGCACCTGACCTACAGCAACAGGCAGGGGAAGAAGAGTCAGATACAACAACACAAACAACACCTGCACCAAGACCACGCAGGTACACTGTGGCTCCACTACAGGAGTTGGAGGGAGGAGTGGAAGACATCCAGGATGATCCACAGTCAAGGCCCGAAAATCAAGCACAGCGTCAAACCCATCAGCCGCCTGTGCAGCGTAGCAACAGCAGTAGCTTCTGACGCAGAGCAAGGTCACAACGTGTCGCTGACGAAGGAGAGGAATCCACTGACTTCTCTGGGCTGGAGGGCACTATGGTGAAGGTGCAGCGGCTGCAATTAAAAAGCATGCGATCAATGCAAAGGCAGCTGGTGTCACTAAATCATAACATGACTGACATCAAGGATGGCATCAGGGAGCTTAACAACACTGTTGCAGAGGGTCATAGGGCTAATGCAGACAGTATTAAGGACATGACTGTAGCAATCAAAGAGCTATGCACCACCATGCAGATGGACCATGGCTCTAGGCGCCGTGAAAAGCAAAGTCTATTTAGCCGTATGGAAGGGTACACAAAGGCAGGCAACCGTCTGTGCAATGCCACCGCTGCCCTGTCCAGACGCACCGTGTCAATGCAGGTGGAAATGGCCCACTGCAGCCAGGATGTTGCCAGGGGATTGGTGCAGGTCACCACTGCTGTTGAGCAGCTAGAGACAGCCAACATAGCTGGCACCGGTATTCTGGGTGCAGGGGATACTGAGGAGGCCTCCAGCTGCAGCAGCATCACTCCACCAGTGACTGAGCCCAGACGGCAGAGTGTAAGGCAAGGAACAGCATTCGAAGCCTCATCAAGGGAGGGCAGTGTGAACATTGACCGTTCTAGTGCTGTGCGTGGGCGCACGAAATAGTTAATGCTGTGGCCGAGGCATGCAAATGGATGAGGACACCTGAAAGACCTGCACTGGCTCCCCGTCAGCAAGAGAATCACGTTCAGACTCCTCACCCACGCACACAAGGCCCTCCACGACCTGGGCCCAAAGTACCTCAACGACCGCGTGACCTTCTACACGCCCACACGCCAGCTACGATCAACCAGCCACGCCCTCGCCACCGTACCACGCATCCGCAGAACCACCGCCGGAGGAAGATCCTTCTCCTACCTGGCAGCCAAGACCTGGAACTCCCTCCCCACTCACCTTCGGCGAACCCAGGACCATCTCTCCTTCAGGAAGCAGCTCAAGACCTGGCTGTTCGAGCAGTAACTTACCCCCTCCCCCAGCGCCTTGAGACCCTCCCGGGTGAGTAGCGCGCTCTATAAATGCCGTGATTGATTGATTGATTGATGGCATACGATTAAAAGGGTTGTAATTTGTACATGGACTGTATATATGCCACGATGAGCAACACAAGGCACACACCAGTGAGGAGTTGGAGGCTGTGTGCACACATATTACCTGATGTTAAGGTCAATAAAACACAGTTGTTCAACAGTCATGATTTGCTTTGTCTCATTACTCACCTAGAAATAGTCGCGTGTGATCTCATCACATCTCTGTCTGCCATCTGCGGCACCTACACCACCTGCTGCTCTGTGAGGTGGCCGTGGTTCATCCTCCTCATCAGAGTCCGAGTCTGTGGTGTCCAATGGGATGCCGTTGGTTGTTGCCAGGTTGTGTAGCATGGCACAGGTGGCAACGATTTTACAAAATATCTCTGGCCTGTACTGTCGTGCACCTCCACTTTTATGTAGGCAGCAGGCCTACTCTTCAGAAGTCCGAATGTCCGCTCCACGACATTGCGTGTCGACTTATGTGCAGCATTGTATCTCCCTTCACTCGGAGTTGCTGGATTGAGATAGGTGTGAGCAGAAAGGAGCTCACTGCATATGCGCTGTCACCTACAGGATGAAAAGCAAAACATTAATCACTGTCAAATTGCAACAGATCCAAGGAGTGTATCAGAGTGAGTTACATGCATTTACCTAGCAGGTATCCTTCTCCAAATTCACCCCCAGTGAGACGTGTGTATATTCCACTGAGCCTAAAGATGTAAGAGTTGTGCGTACTACCAGGAAATTTGGCCACAATGTCCGTGATAATGTGTGAGGCATTACATATGACCTGGACGTTGATTGAATGAAAGGATTTCCTGTTCCTATACACATAATCATTACCTGAGGGGGGACAGATTGCGACATGGGTTCCATCAATGCACTCAATTACATGTGGGAACTGTGCCATCTGGTAGAAATCCATTTTTGTCTTCTGCAATTCCTGTTGCGTAGTGGGAAATCTTATGTAATGGTGCATTCTCTGAACCATTGCATCCAGGAAAGCATTAAAAAAGCGTGACAGTCAACTTTGTGATACCCCTCCAGCTACAGCTATCACCTCCTGGTAGCTCCCTGATGCCAGTAAGTGCAGTGAACACAGGACCTGCACATGTTTTGGAATGGCTTGGGTCCTGCGGGTCTGATGCTCCTGTATGGGATGTAGGTCATCTATCAGGTCTAGTATAGTAGCTGAGACTAGCCTATACTTCTCATGTATTTCTTCTTCTGTCTGCTGAAACAGGGTAATGCGCACTCTGTAAATGCATTCCTGTCTCCTCGTCCTTCTTTGTGCTGCTGCTTGAATCCACACCCTCCTCGCGATGACATACAGGGCTGCCATTGTGGAAGATTCTGAGGCACTCTGGGCCTGTTTAAATAGTGTGCACCTGGTTACCACCTGCCTTGAGTTGGTGGTAATTTGCGATTTCTTAATAGCGAATTTTAGCTCATTCACAATTTGCGAATTTTCATACATTTCTCTGCGATTTCTGAATTGCGAATTCGCAATTTACGAATCGCATTTTTCATATTCGCTAATAAAAAATCACAAATTATGAATTTGCAAAGTTGGGAATCGCTAACTTTGATTTCGCTAACTTTAGATTCGCTAACTTAGAAATCGCAATGTTTGGATTCGGTATTTTTGCGATTTCTAATTTTGCGATTGCGTTAGCTTTCATACATTGCAAACAGCCATTCTGCGATCTCAAACGGCCGAATTCTGCGAATTGCACCGTTTGCGATCGCGGAATGGCTTGATACATCTGGCCCATAGTGCTCACAATCTAAATAACACATACCGTGTAACACTCAAAGTAAAGGGGCCAGTAGCCATGGGAGGATACAAATGACGACATGGCCATCATAAGGAGGGACTAACAAGCCTATAAACCAATTGGAAGGCAGCATTTACGAAGGACAAAGACAAAAGCCAATGAAAAATATGGGCGGGGAGTGGGCGGGGCTTCCCTCACGTACTGAACTACCACAGATCTTCCCTAGGGCAGCGCTTGCGCGCTGACTCTAGGCTAGACCTAAAACATTACTCCACTGAAACCGCTGCAATTCACTGAAGCTGCTGCATGGCTATGTGCAACATAATTGCAAAACTACTGAAAAACAAACCAACGTCCAACGAGGTTGAACATCATCTGAGGTGGAGCTGAACATTTTTTAGTCTTCCGCCTGGGAGTAATCACTTGACATTGTTGTTAAGTCTACAGGCCTATGTACGTCTGACCTACTTCCCAGACAGTCCTATTTCTGATTCAAAAACACTTTCCCTACTAAGGAAAAGAGGTTTTTTCTCTCCTCATAAGTGGGGTTACTTACAGACATGTGAATAAACCTACTCACGTTGGTGGGAAGTAGGCATTCCATTGCAAAAATGCCATTGATTTTCAAACGTGGCAGTTCTGGGTATTCACAAACCTTTTTCCGATAACTTCCCACCCTTGAAATGGACAGAGACTAAGGGCCTGACTTAGAGTTAGGGGGCAAGGAATCTTAACTCAGCATTGGTGGGCATGTAAGGGGTAAAAGGTTTCTTCGCTGGGTAAAATGTTTTCCCTTTAAAGAAAAATAAGAAACAAAAAGAAAAGGCATTTCCACTTGCTTCGATTTTTTTTAACATGTGACAATATGCAAGTTGCAATTTAATCACAGTTGTAGGCATGGTGTGATACATATAGTTTACTGAGGGCTGTGTTTTACAAACCACTGTGAAGTGCTGCCTCTAATACTTGCTCTCAATGATGTTGACAAAACATTGGCAGATGTACTGAGCATATGTAAGACTATTTTAATGCCTTTTCTACTTTTCCAAATGTCATAGCTATCGTACAGAGCACGCTACACAATTTCTTCTGTGAGATATCACATGTTTATAGAAATAGTGACAAACAGCATTTCATGGATGTATAAGTAGTGTTTAATGTAAGACATAGTTGTCAAAATCCCAAGTAAGGTCTGTGATCCTTTCATCTTCAGACTTGGTGACATAGATGCAGGTCTTCAATACTATGAGGAAGAAGAGGCTAGTATGGAAAAGTTAACCAATGAACTTCTCCTGTCAGGCACAAGTTATCTGAAAAAAATGATTAACCAATCTCATTACACACAGGAGACAGGGCCTGTGGCACCCATCACTGAAAACTGACATATTTGAATGAATGGAACTAAACAGATAGTAAAACAAGCCTGATTGTTTCACATGGTCAAAAGTAGAGCATACATTTGATTTCCTGGAGCGTCTTGGCAGAAAACTGCAGTGTATGTAGTGTTGCGCAAGATAGCTGCAACTAGAGATGGATTTAGAGGACCAGGATGATATCAACCTCAACCTCCACTCTTACAATGATGACAGAGAAACTAATTGTGAAGGCTGAATCGCGAAGTGAAGAGTTTCTGCCAAACTGTTTTGAGGTGATTGGCTGTAGACAAACACCCTTGGCTATAAAATGTAGAGTAACTCAAGCAAAGTCAAGAATGTACTCCCATAGACTAAGGTTTATATTTAGAGTGGATGTTTGACATTTGTTTGCATATCACAAACAATTACAGAGTACTCCTGGGGTTGGACTTGGCCCTTTTTGCAGGGTTATCCCCAAACTTATTGCTTCTTCCTACTATTTTTTCCTGACCTGTTGTTGTTGGTTTTAGGATTCTGGGCACTTTAGCATTGCTAATCAGTGCTAAAGTGCATATGCTCTCTGTGTAAATTGTGAACATGATTGGTTATCCATGATTGGCATATTTGACTTACTGGTCAGTCCCTAGTAAAGTGCACTAAGTGTGCCAGGGCTGGTAAATCAAATGATTGTGCTGCCCACATGAGTAGCTCTGAAAAGGTAACTCAGACCTGCCACTGCAGTGTCTGTGCGCAGTTGTTGACTGCCATGTCGACTTGGCAAGTGCACCCACTTGCCAGGCCCTAACCTTCCCTTTTCTTACATGTAAGGCACCCCTATGGTAGGCCCAAGGTACCCCCCTGGGCAGGGTGCGGTGTATGTGAAAGGGAAGACATGTACTGGCGTGTGTGACATGTCCTGATTGTAAAATACTGCCAATTTCGTTTTTCTCTATTGAAAGGCTATCTTGCCCCATAGGATAGAATGGGAGTTTATTTATAACATCTTATAAATATATCTTCCCATTGGAACAAGATAGAGAAAGAAAGTTTAGGCTCTCTGAACTCAGAATTTAATAACACATCTTTTTAGTAAAGATGGTTTTTAAATTGTGTGTTTGAAAATGCCACTTTTAGAAAGTAGGCATTTTCTTGTTTAACCATTCTGTGTGCGTCTGCCTGTTTGTGTATTGACTGTCTGGTTTTGGAGTAACAGGGGCTGTGGAGGTGCATGTTCTCAGACAGCCACCGGGGGGGTTGATGTGTGTCCTGCCTTTCCTGAATGAGTCAGGGCTGGGCTGAATAGACCTGGGCTGCATTCAGAGTAGGGGGAGGAGTTCTCACTAGCACCTGAATAGGCCCGGTCTGAATGTAGAGTGGTGGGAGGAGATTTCCCTTGCACCTGAATAGGGCCTGTCTGCCTTACACAATGCTGTCTCCACCTCCTGCCGGGCAGCTGCACAAGAGAGGACAGAACTGGTTTGGACTGGGCTCAGAGACCCTTGCACAAAGACATTTTGGGGTATAAGTATTAGATCTAAAACCCCTGAACTTTAGACTACTTCTGTAATCAAGAGGAACCTTTGCCAAGGAGAAGACCTGGAGAAACTGAGGAGAAGAACTGCCCTTGTTGTGTGTCTGGGGTTGGCCTGCAATTGCTGTTTCTGCCAAGGAAAGGAGAAGGACTTTGCTGTGTGATGTTCCCCCTGCTTGAGGAAAGTCTCCAAGGGCTTGAGTAGAGCTTGCCTCCTGTTTTGAAGTCTCAAGAACACAAATACTCCACCCCCAGCTCCCCTGAACTTCCTTGCTGGGAGTTCTGACCTGCCAAGAGGTGCCTGTGACTGTTGTGGGCCTCTGGAGGTTGTTTCTGCTATTGGGAGCTGGAAAAGCAACTCAACAATGAGGAAATCGATGCATCGCTCTTCTTGCAACAGTTTTTCCAACGCAACGCCGTGGTGCAAGAAGATTCTCCCCGCATCGCCACGCCGCTGCCGAAACCAACCCAGCGATTGTCGCCGTGGCAAGAATCGACGCATCGAGGGATCGCGACTGAAAAGGTTGACGCAGCGCCACTCCCCGACGCATCCCGGATTGCCATGCATCGTCCCTGCGCTGCAAGTTTTCTCCGACGCATCACCCGCGGATCGGAGTCGTCTCAGAATCGACGCATCACTTCCCCCTACAGACCGGACCCGACGCATCGCTCCCGTGTGTACAGCGGAACTGTCGCATCCACGAAGGTCTCAGGAACGACGCATCTCTTTGTTTTTCGACGCTTCTCATCGCTGCGGCTGTTTGGCTTGGTGAATTTTGTCGCAACAACAGGTACTTTGCAAGAAATCACGCACCTATAGTTTTCTATGAACTCAGTTGCTAAAACCTTTTGAAAGTCATTTTTCTTAATACTTGTATGTTGGATTTTTGTCATTTTTGGTCTTGTTAGGTTTAGATAAGGATACTTTATTTTTCTAAACCGGTTTGGTGTCCATTTGTGGTGTTATCACTGTGTTACTGTGAGTGTTCGTACAAATACTTTACACATTGCCTTTGGGATAAGCCTGTCTGCTTGTGCCAAGCTGCCAAGGGGGTGAGCAGGGGTTATCTAGAGTGTGTATTCCCCTTACCCTGACTAGAAGCAAGGGTCCCTATTGGGACAAAGGTACCTACCTCTGCCCACTAGAGACCCCCATTTCTAACACCTGGCAAACTTCAATGGTCACAGTTTCTCTAGAGCAGAGATCTCCAACCTTATCTGTAATAAAAGCTACTTATGTTCAATGAACTAATAATATTAGAGTTTTAATAGTGACCACATAAGACAAGATTGCTTAGTGACCATATGCAATATTACCAGATGTAATAACCTCTGTGCATTAGTTAGAGTTTCTAGCAGCAATGTAAACAAATGTTTTGTCAATTTGAAATACCTCTACATGGATAATACATAACAGCCATGGTTGCAATGCCACTGGCATCAAGTTAATAATATTAGTAATAATTTTACCCAACACTGCATGTATTGCTGAAATATGAGCGTTAAATGTAGTTTGAAAGTCAACCTTTTTTCTCCAAACATCAGCTTGAGTTTTGAAAAGACACGTTTTTGTCTCAAATACTCATTCTTCAATGTTGGTATACAAATATTGATTCAACCAAGCAGAAACATCTAATTTAGCAGGCTGAGCTTCACACAGGAGAGCTACTTACAGGTAGCTGGAGAGCTGCCAGTAGCTCACAAGCTACTCATTGGAGAAGTCTGCCCTAGACTAACACTAGAATTTGTAGAAAAAATGGCATTCATTACACAAATCAGAAATATGTTAACATTGGAGACTGAAAGATCAGCAAGATATGAAAACGGTACTGAAGGATACTATTATTCAACACATTTCTATACATCAAGTCTCATTTTGATGAACTTCATTCTGGAACATTGACAGTATGGTCACATCTCGTGGATTTAGTGCAAGGCAGCTATGCAGATCATGGCTATCCCATCATGTCAAAGTCAATAGGAGTGAAGCTTGTGCTGAAAAATAATATATATGTCTCAATTTCTAGATGCTCAATGCAAATAATTCACAATATTGTCCTGTGTATAAGACTCCTCACAGCTTCTTAAAAAAGTTGTTGTGTCCCTTTGTTTTTGGTTCTTGAGCACCTAGAAATATGTCATGTAGGTAAAAAGTAAAGTTGGAAATTGGAATGGCAGGTTATTTTTATTGAGCTCCTACACATCCAAAACTAATTAATTCAAAGAAGCCAGTAGGTTTCAATGAGGCTAACATTGGATGACCTTTTGTAGCCTGGCCAGAGCAGCAACGCATTGGAAAGGTTTCATAAAACTACTGTTACATTACAGGCTTAGTAAATAGAGAAGAATTAAAAAACGAAAAAACAAATGTTGAGACTATTGGGTAACATTTTGCGGGCAAGTACCCCATAAAAAACAAATGTAAGAGCTGCTGGACTACAAAGCAGTGGAAAGCAAAGAAAAGTAGAGAAATACTCAAAAAAAGTCTAAGGGACATATTTGTCAAGCTTGTCAGTGCAAAGAGTTGATATGATATTTCCTTTCTAACGCAAATCTTCATTTGCACTGGAAAGTAGCCTTAAACTAATGCAAATGGGGCTTTGCACTACTTGCGTCGAGGGGGCATCCCATACATGGTACATGAGCATCTCTGAGCTACCACCAATGGATTTTGAAGCAAAGCCCTATCTACCAGCAATGGTTTGTTCTACAAAATAACAATTCCTGGATGCAGGCAATAAGTTTGTGAAATCTTTTAATTTCCCCCACCTCCTTGCAAATTACATGCACTGTACAGCACACATATAATGTGTAAACTTTTTAAGTTAGTCTAAGCATAGTATTTCAAACTGGAAAGGGTACCCTTCCAATAAAATACCTATGCTAGACATCACCACACACACATTTGTGTGTGTGGTGCTAGGAAGTATTTTTGAGCACCAGTGCAGAAGATGACAGCAGTACTGCATTTAATTTTGTAGATAAGCACTGTGTTTTCTAATTTGTGTAACTCCAATTGCTCTGCTGCACTGGGTTGCGTAGCTTTTTTATGAATTGTCCTATGAAGGTCCAAATGGTACGGAGGCACCTCATGTGGCTAACCTCTGAGCTTGCATTGACAAAGTGAAGCTAATGAGTGAATCAGGTCAAGATTCCTACCCCTGCACTTGGAATAATTTTTGGATCAAGAAAAGACGAGTAGAATTAATCTTGATCCTGCATCCTAGTAGGTCAATGAACTCAAGTGCTGCCAACCAAAGAACACTTCGAGCTAGTTCTGCTTTACTGGTGGAGGAAGATTTCCACATTCTGATTTGCAGACTGATTTAGAGTTTTGCTGGTGCTTTTCCCATGCATCAGCGTGGCAGACATATGAGCTTAGCCACCATGATAAAGACATTTTCTTATCATGAATGGTAATGTGATGGTAATGCTAAGTGCCACCAGGCCACTTGCTTTTTTTTAACTCACTAATGCTAACATCTCCTCCATGACTACCAGTCTGCTTCAAATCATGCTGTAGCATGGGTGCTGCTATCTTTCACATAATAGACAATGACCTCCAGGCACAGGTGAAGATGAACCCTGCCTCCTGATATTGCTGGACTACTCAGTTGCAGTCAATGCATTTGACCATCTGAACCTCATACACACCCTGGAGTCTTGAATGGTATTCACCAGCAATGTTGTTCATTGATTCTCCTCCTACCTTTCCAACCAAGACCATTATGTTCACACGGGCACCATCAGGGCCCAAAAGATCCCCATTACCTGTGGATAGCCCCAATGTTCTTACTGACTGACTGTCCCATGTCATCTTCATCTTCTACTTGGAGCTGCTTGGTGCTCTACTTACAGAGAACAGCATAAATATTCACCAATCATACACAGCTCCACTTGAAAGCCTCCTTTACTTCGGACATCCAGTGCCACAAACACTGCCTGAATGTCATCCAGACCTGACTGTCCAGTGACTAGCTGAAGCTCAACCAAACCAACACAGAATTTCGGTTATTTACCATGACCAAAAAACAAGAAACAAGACAAATCTAGCTTAATTACATGAACTTTGACTGCTTCGAGCTCCAAATTTCACTCAATGCCAGGTTGCTTGGATTCATCATGGAAACCAACCTCGCCCTCAGGAAACACATTGTCATAAAAAACAAAGACAGTCTGGTCCAGCTCTCGCTTCTAAAGACCCGCAATCAGGACACTGTCAAACTGCAGACTAAGAAATGTAACAAAGAAAAAACAAAAGCAGCAGGCCTTTGACACCTATAATCCTAGGATCTGAAACAGCATCCTCTATCCATCTGGGCCGTCCCATTGATGCTTCAATTTAGGAAAGAGTTGAAGATGCACCTCTTTAAAAAAAATATCATAATGTATTAACAGTCCAAAAAACATCTACTTCTAATATCACCCATTGAGTTTATGCTTGCCGTTACACTGTATAGTTGTTTGTTGGCATTTAGCTAGGTTTGCGCTACAGAAATATCACATGCATACATATATATGTCCACATGACAGCCATTTTGGAACGGTCTCTAAGATGGACGCCGGGTGCGCATATGAGTACATATTCATAGTGACCCATGTAGAGATGTTCATGCTGCATCATATACACATGCCTGTTTCCTGAAACACCAGAAACTTTAAAACAATCATTGGCAATCCAGTAGTTCGCCTTTTAGGACAAATCTCTTTTGGCTTTGCCAAGGTTGTTGCTCTGCTCAGCGATTACCTATTTTATTTAGCCCTAGCCTATAGGGTGCTAATGAATATACAAAATTGCAGTGGTAGAAAACTGCCCACCACCTGTACAGTTTATGTAATCGGGCACATTTTGGCTAGTCTGGTACAAAGAACTGGCCCAAATTTGGTGCTAAGTGCCAGCACAGAGCCATGACACGAAATCAGGCTATTCAGAATGCAAACTCAATTGCATTGTCTAAATGCATTCTATCCATAAGCATGTAATGCTGTTGTTTTCAATATGGTGTAGTTTTTAAAAAAAAATTTTACTTTAAGCATGTGATATACACTTTGCCTTTCGGCAGATAATTCACAGTGCTAGCAAGACTAGTAGGGTATTTCTTTTTCATTTACATTTTGCGCTACAAACATTGGACTGTTCAGCTCTGAGCCGCGCTTTCATGGAATGGTCCATTAGTCGGTTTTCTCAACGTGACGAGCTGTCCCCAGGCCACACAGCTGCCATTTAGCATTCTCATACGCATTAGGCAAATTAAAATGAGCCAGATGACGACTTCGCTTTTGTTCTGCTTGAGAAGGCCACAGAAGCAAGGAGGCTCTTGTATAAAGGCTTTCATGATGAAACTTTCCATACTGAATCCAAAGGCAAAACCAGGTGTACGGTAAGTAGGGCACAGAGAAGTAGAGATTCAAAGGGCACCACAGCCAGAAAATGTGTAACTGTGCCAGGAATTGGTGTTACAAACTGTTTAAAAGAGCTGTGCAACACAGGGCATAATTAATTGGTACTTACTACTTAGTATTCTAAGGGGCATATGCATCAAACTCCTCATTAGCGCTGGGACGCCCCTTTGCCGGGGCAGCTGCGAATTTATAAAACAGTATAACATAACATAACATAACATTTGGGATTACCAAATGGCGATTTTTAAGGAATCGCTATTTGGTAATCGCAAATACCTATGCATGTAGGAATCGCAATAAAATTTGCGATTCCTTAACATTAGCTAATACCGATTCGGAAATTGCGAATCACTATTAGCTAATGTGACTCCATTCATTCCTATGGGCCTATAGGCCCTTAGGAATGAATGGAAATTCATTCGCAAATTGCGATTACCAAATTGGTAAACGCAAATTGCGAATGCAAATCCAAGGGTGCCCGGGGGCCTATAGCCCCCCTGAAGCACCCCCCCCCCAAAAAAAGGTAAGTGTGCACATGTGAAGCACACACATGCCCAAAGGGCATGTGTGTGCTACATGGCACTTTGAAAAATGCATTTTTGTGCATTTTTCAAAGCATGCACAAATTACCATCAACTTGAAGTTGATGGTAATTAGAGTTCCCTAAATGCACAGTTCGCATTTAGGAAAGGCCACATGCATCTGCAAATAGGGATTCGCAAATTGCAATTCCCTAAATGCATTCGCAATTTAGGTAATCGCAAAAAATTGCGATTACCTAAATTGAGAATTACAAAAGGTACATGCATCTGAAAAGGCCTTTTTCCATTCGCAAACAGGCTGATTCTGCCCGTTTGCGAACGGAAAAAGGCTTGATGCGTGTGCCCCTAAAACCTTTATTAAGAGTGACCAAGAGGGGTTTCCACTATTTACTACATGATACCCTGAGGTTTGAAATATATTGGGTGCTAAAATGGGCTGAAATATGAGATTTTGGTGATTTCTGCTCCAAAATCTGCATGGCCTTGTCTTTTACCCCCATATAAATTCGCAGGTTTGTCCTCTACAGGTAAGACATATTATAAGGCGTATTACCAGACTGCACATTACTAATATGAAAACAAGCTCCGAACCTTTCTTCGAGTTAATATTTTACCACAAACATATTTACACTCTTCCTTAATGAAATAAAATCTTGCCTTATTAGTTGACAGGTCTTTGTCTCAATGGTTTCCACATTGTTATTCTCAACGTTAGGGTTTCTTAAAGTATGTTGCTGATATATCAGGTAATCTCACTGAATTTTCAGCTCATATTTGCAACAAGTTACATTATCTCTGACATAGTACACATGTATGTGTGTGTGTATGTAAGTAGTTTTCAAATTGCTTGAACCTAACCGAAGAGTAGCAGAGCAGAGTACAAGGCAAGGACAAAGATATTGTCAAGAAATGATTGGAGAGTTGCCTGGGTTCTGAAAACATAAGTAGACTGTTTCTGCGCTGTGAAGTAGTATTCTTTACGGAGGTGGGTCTTCTGTTCTTTCCTAAGCTGGAGCAGGCTTGGAGCAGTCCTTATTGATAAGGAGATGCCTTTCCAGATAATCGATGCATAGGCCGAAAATGCCTGCTACCTCGTTTTTTCATGTTTGCACTTCTTTGTCTCCATTCTAATGGTATCTGGCTGGGAGAGGGTCATGTGGTCATGTTTCTTCAGCTTCTTGTTGAGACTTGCTTGGCTGTAGGATGCCCTCAAGGATGGCCAGTATGCAGTCTAGGAGACTCTGAAACAGGGCATTGTCGCCATCCAGATGTCATTGTACAAAGGCTTGAACAACAGTTGCATATTTGTTTTCTGGCAGCAACAGTTTAATTTTCTTTAGTAGTCAGAACTGGCATCAGGCCATCTTAGTTATATTGGCAATGTGTTACTTGAGAGTGAATTTGGTGCCTAAGGTGAATCTGAAGGAGCTAGTGTTGGGTGAGTGTTGGGGTTCAAATCCATTCAGTGTCCTGTTTTTGAGTCAGGTTTGGACTAGATCTTACTTGTTCTTCTTGCAGATTAACAGGAATACCCTTTGGCTGTGGTTCAGCTTTAGTCGGGTTCTGTACAGCTAGATCTGGATCAGGTGCAGGCAGTTTTTGAGGTATTTGATGTCTGGAGTGTAGGTTACTTTCAGGTAGAGCTGTTTATCATCAGCTATTGATGAATGTGTATGATGTTATTGTTGAAAGAAGTCCCAGGGAGCGGCATACAAAGCTTGAAGAAGTAATTGGAAGCTTCTAGAACCTGGAGGGGCCTATGTGACTGAGCTTATGTCAGTTTGATATTAGGAGGAGAGCCAGTGAAGGAAGTTGCTAGTGAATATTATTCAAGACTACACAGTATGGATGTAAGTGGAATGGTCAACTGAGTCCAATGCCCCTGAGAGGGCCAACAATATTAAGAGGCAGAAGTCAATTCTATCTGTGGATACAAGGGTGTGGTCTATGACTTGTAAGATAGCATGCTCAGAAGTTGGATTGGTAGTTGTTCAGGAGATGGTTGCCTTTGATCTTGGAGTTGTGCAAAGACTGCTTTTCAATGATGTATCCGATGATGGGTATGTGAGTGCTGGGTCAGTAGTTGGTAAGGTCATTAGGATCTACTTTGGATTCCTTCAAGAGTGGGGAATCTAAGCATATACTGGTCAAGTACTTTGGCAGTATACTTAGGGGTATATTCACAAGAACGTGTGATAACTACCGCAAGAGTAGCGTAACGCAACTTCCAATAACGCAGCCTATCACAGGAAAATAACCCTGTGTCAACGTGGGATTCACAACAAGGCGGTACCATGCGATAGTCGCCAGATAACGCGTCAAATGCCAGCGTGTAAATCAACACCACGCCCAAAAAATGCGAAACGCGAACGCGAGAAATCATGCGATGAGACCAATCGCGGTACAAAAAGCTGCGAAAAGCAGCCTCAGGCCTGCAACTCCCACGCGTCTGGTGGGCAATTGCACCATAAAAATCACAGGCACAACACACCAGAAACAAGCCAAAGCATGTAGCAACATACATGCACCCTGACCAAGCGCAGAGGGCAACGCGAACCCCACAACCCCCACAGACCACCAGCAAGGAACAACTGGCTCGGGGAAGGCCAAGGAGAAAATGGAGAGGAAGACGGGGTCCAGACCGCAGGAAAACAAGACCAAGGCCACGGAGGCGACAGAACACTACCAGCAAATGACCCACAAGCAGACCCCCTGCAATGCAGTCGCAGAGCCCAGGAGGCCAATACAGGAGGCCAAGAGGCTCCGCCAGGATGAGACAACCGAAACCAGGCACAAACCCGCTGCCAACAGGAAGGCAGCAATGGCGACAGGAGGTGGCAGTCCAGCAAAACAGGAGGAGCAGGAGGAAAGCCAGGCCACAGTCATCAGTGTGGAGAGGGTGCAAGGAGCAGGGAGTACGGACACAGCTCGACAGAACCTGACACAACAACAACAGGGTCAGGATCCAACAGAGACTGTGGGGACGGGGGGTGATGGACACAATGCCACACATGCACAATGAGGTGTAGCACACTGCACATCCACAAGTACCCAGGGACATGTCCCCCATCCCCGTAGCACACTGCATCACACACATATAGCACTCACAGCACATACCATGACAATGTGGCACAAAGTGCAACACCCACACTGCAGAACAGGGGACACAACTGGGTCCACCCAGGTGCAGAAACAGAACAATCACATTGGACAGAGCAGGGAACTGTGAGATGCACATCTACCCCTACAACCCCACATCAGCCATGTAGGCCAAATGTACACTGCCCCAACTCAAATAGACACCACCGCCCAAACAGTCACAATGTACATTGTCACACAGTCTGCATGTCGACAAGAACAAGGCGCCAACACAATGCCAACATGCACCTCCCCTTCACAATGCAGAGGGACAAACAACAACCCTAGTAGGTCTCGACACACAACTCATCAGTGATGCCCGAGACGAACACCACACCCCCGACCCCGATGCCCTACAACAGCACATGGACATCCCACACAACCCACCACCAGGACCAGGGCCGACAAGCTACTCAGAGGAGAACCCAGACTCTGCAACAGACCACACAGCATGAAGCACCCGCAATCACGGCTGCCTCACAACACGTCACCCACCCACACATGGCACCCCAATGCCAGGTGGCCGAACGCCAAAAGGAGGTGGCCCAACAGGTGAGGGTGTTGCCTAACCCATGGAATGCGAAGTAGAACACATACGTGGGTGTCCAATACCCTTCAGGGACCACCTACACCCCACAAAGTAGACCCACACCTCCACAGAGACACATGCACATATCATGTTGAACTGGCTACGGGCACGTGCGCCCGGCCCCTTTATTGGCAGGGCCACATGTACAGTGACGCCTGTGCTGGATGTGTGTGGGGTGAGTATAAGCCAGACCTCATGGAGTGCTTGGTGCTGGCAACAACATGAACAGTGGACACCAGTGCAATGGAAACAGAAAACACCAGCATAACAGAGTCAATTGCAGAGCAACATGGAGGGATCCGGAGTAAGGACAGAGGTCACCCAATATTCAGTCTGGACGTTCCGTGAGTTGCAGTGCACTGAGGTAGGGTCACTAGAGAAGAGCGCGCTCATGCGAAGGAATTGCTAGGATTGTGTCCCTTAGGGTTAGTCCTGATACAGATGCAGTGGGGTGTGGTACACCTGCATCAACTTCCTCATCAACGTCCCAGGTCTCCCACACTGCATGAGGTGACATTGCTGCGCAACCTCACAACAGCGCAAAACTCAATCAGTAACGGACAATGGCTTGCGGTGCACTGAGTCACTGGCACCTGGAGTGCTGAGCAGGGCAGCAGGCCGATGATGGCATCCACGACAGGTCTGGGAAACTCCGTAGGTCTGTCAGGACCACCCATTCAACTCTGGCAGATGGCGGTTAGAGGTGGTCCTTGCCGTGGTGGCATGTGCCTCCTGCGGTGATGCGACGTCTGGGCCGGTCAAGACACAATGCCATGTGTGGGTATTTGTGGCCCGCAGCTGGGCCCGGAGGAGGCGGACAGTGCAGGGCCACAGACACATGGCATTGATGACCCCAAGACCATCGCTACTGAGGCCATTCAATGTCTCAGAGGAAGGGGTCCCAGGCGTGACCAGCACAGAGTTAGTGGCCCCGGATGCACTGCGGCTGGCACAGGCACCCAGCCACGGGACGGTGACTTGCGGTGCAGTCAGATGGGCCATGCGACCTGAGCGGGTCCCCATCAATGTCCGAGGTGTATGTTGCAGAGTGTTGCGGGGGACAGTGGAAGGTGTCCTCCAGGGCATGATGCAGAAGGTCTGATGTTATCCGGAAGCAGCAAATTGAGGAGTAGAAAGCGCAACCCTCGTTGTCACCAACAATTCGGGATCAGCTACATGAGGATGTAAACTAGCCCCTATTCCATTGACACAAACACCACAAATGTACAACCAGTGAGTGTCCATGAATGTCGGGGAACACACTTAGTGGCACAGGTGCTCAAAGGGGATGCAGTCTGCGATGATGCCGGTACACAGATGTGAACTCCAACATTGCCAAATCAAGTCTCTGTGACCTACTGGACCGCAGTGTAGGCCGGAGGCAGCGGTCAGCATGGGCCCACAGCCACCTGTCGTTGGCTCGCGGGGCACAGAGTTAGTGACACAGTGGCAGTTGTCGGTAGTGTTCAATCATCTCCGTGACGATGATCCTGTTCCCTCCAGACTGCAACAAGTCATCCTCTTACGCCCCTCCGTGCGTGCGAAGACATGTATTCAGCCTTTTGAATTACCGATGGTCAGTTACAATTCTGTGATCCCACTCGAGCGCAGCGTAGGCCGAGGGCAGTGGTCCGCGTAGGCCCACAGACACGTGTGGTTGTGATGCCATGCACAGACTTGTTGCCACCACATCGAAGGGTGTATGGTGAATAGTTCTCTGCCTTAACTAATGTTCACTGCCGTGGTGTAATCAAGACTCAGCTCCAAATGACCTACCTGACCGTGGTGTAGGCCTGAGGCAGCGGTCACCACGGCCCATTCACCTCGTGTCGCCGGCATAGGTTGGATGGCCCCACCGGCCTGCGTAGTTCAGGTTCAGTGGCACCACGTGTAGCAGGCTGGCATTAAACAGGGTTAGTGGCACCACGTGTAGCAGGCTGGCATTGAACAGGGTTAGTGGCACCACGTGTCGCAAGATGCCCATATGGAACTATGCCTCACTGAACTGGGGGGGTCTGGTGCTGTGGCCGCTGGCGAGGATATGGGGTCACTGCCATTCATGACTCAAGACACAGTTCCACATGTGGGACCTACTGGTCCGAAGAGTAGTCCGGGGGCGGCAGTGGAGTACGTCAAAGGAAAGGGAATAAAGCGGGCCTGTGTCGTGGAGGCCTGGTGGTCTGAGCTGACTGCCAAGTTTGCGGGCCTCGGGCTTGGAGCTTGCGCCGGCACGTGGTGGGCCCTCCTTGACACACGCCGGTGTCGGAAGGTGATCAGTGTGGCCTGGCTGCCATTTTAGCACCCAATATATTTCAAACCTCAGGGTATCATGTAGTAAATATTGGAAACCCCTCTTGGTCACTCTTAATAAAGGTTTTAGGGGCACACGCATCAAGCCTTTAACCCTGTGTCAACGTGGGAATCACAACAAGGCGGTACCATGCGATAGTCGCCAGATAACGCGTCAAATGCCAGCGTGTAAATCAACACCAGGCGGGCCTGACGTGTTCATGGTCCAGCGTGCCGGGGACCAGCAGGCGCACTGCATCGCAGGCAACTCGGCTCACGAGGACGGCGTCGGCCTCGGGGTGGGAGGCGCCGCCCTGGCAGAGACGTTGGTCTTTCCGGAAGAGGACCACACCCAGGCCTACATGCTTTTTCTTCACACCCCTACGCTGGCGTGGCATACGCCGGGCCATCCCACTCCGATGACGCTTAGGGGGGGGCGTAACAGGCAACATTTCCGCGATGTCCCCCACTGGCTGTGGTGACATGGTGGCGTTCACTGTCCACTACACTCCATACGCAAGCGGTGTATGTCGCCATGGATATGGGTGTGTTCTGCATACTGCGAGGTGTCCAGCACATCTCCGGCACTGTTGGCATTGTGTACTTTCCCAATCATAGTTCTACTGCATCCTTCACACATGCCTGGTTGCCACCTCTCCCCACATTCGGATATTGTGTGGCTGAGGTGCCATGCCGTTGCTGGCTCATGCTCAGGGCTTGCCCATGTGGACATTGTAAGTTGTTCTGTCGTGTCTGGTGGGTGGGTATATTGTTGTGCCTGTTGTATGTGATTTTGTGACGTGTGCATTGCCAGAGTTGTGAGTTGCATGGTTGTGGTGTTGAGGTGTGTGGGGTGTTCATTTCGGACTTGCCAAGGGGTGTGCATTTCCCTTGTTGCCATCCTGGGGACGCTGGTTGATGATGGACTGTCGGAGGATGAAGGTATCATGCACACTGGCTGTGTATTTGGAGGCGACATTGTTGGGTGTTCCACGGTGTTCTGTTGTTGCCTGCACATTGGTGTGAGACGTGTGCTTCCGGTTGCGGTGATTGTGTGCTGTGTCACCAGGGGGCACAGGTAGTACATGTGTGCTGTGTGTTGCCCCCAACACGTGCGTGCATCCTGCTATGGCGTATGGCCCTTGCTTGGTCTCCAGCGGATCCTGCGCCTTGTGTTGGACATATGGGGACTGGGGTACCAGGGTGATGGTGATGTCCAGGGCAGGTGTGGGGGACTTGTATGTGGCTGGCTGTGAGACTCCTCCGACTCTGGCGGGTGTTGGATGGGGGGTCCCAGGGGCCAACAGGTGCAGCCACGCCATCAGCTTTGTGTGGGGTGGGATGTTGGTTGTCCGCTGTGTTGTTGCCGTGGGCCTCTTAGGCGATGATGGTCAGGATGCGTAGGTTGGTTGTCCCTTTCAGCCTGTAGTGGAAGGTGACATTGTCAGGTGTTGGGTCTGTGCGGCTGGTACGATTCCTGGGGTTCCGCTGTCTTTGTCTGTGCTGCGTCTGTGTTGGTCCGGGGGGTGTTCCGGGTGTGGGATGGGGTCCTGGGGGGGGGGTGGGTAGCGGTGGGTGTTGTGGCCCTCTTGGGTGTCCGGGCCGCATGATGGGTGGCTCCATGGCATCTGTTGCCCTTCGGATGTGGCCCTGGGCTGTGCTCCCTTTTATGGTGCTGGCTGCCGTCCGAGTTTACACCAGGTCAGAGCTGGTGTAGATTTCCTGGTGCTAACGCGCCTTATCGCCTGTTTTGTGTTTTTATCGCGGATGTGGCTGGTCGTTGTGAATGTTGAGGTGTGCTGTTGTCTCTGCTTTTGTCACGGGAACGCCTACTCTGCATCTCATTAGCGATATTTGCGAGGGACCTCTGTGGCAATGTTTTTGCGGCTGCTATCGCGGGTAAACTGGTGCTGTGGACTGTTAACATGGGCTTGTGAATGGGGGGTAAATTTATCACGACTTTGGCTGCGATAAAGTGCCGTTAATTCGGCGATAGCTCCTTGTGAATATGCCCCTTAGTGTCTAAAGATTCAGGGACAAAGCACTACCTTAGTGACTCCAAAATGGGAAACGTGGTGGCTTTCAGTAAGGCTACACTAATGCACTGGAAATACACTACGAACAACCTCCCTGCACATGGTACTAGAAAACATTTGCTCTCCCAAGTGATAGTTCTTATGCCATATGTGAGCGAATCTTTGCACTCTATCTTCATCCATAAACAAGAAGGCATCATTGGTATATCACAGCACATGGGAGGACTAGAGATGTGGTGGAGCGGACATTTGGGATAATTAAATGGTGCCCATACATATAAGGTGGGTCCTTAATAGAAGACTTGTCATATGCTTTGGAAGCTCCGCCTTGGTACACAACATAGCAAAGAGTGTGACATAGGAGTAGAAGGGGGGGAGAAAGCAATCCTTTGGTTGCATTTGTATAGAATGGTCATTGAACCGTTGAAGTCTGTGCCAGGAGACATGAAGTCATCCACAATATTTTTTGTGATAAGTAGTCCACTGTGTGCTGAAACAGACTTTTATAATTTTCGACAACTTTACTCACCCTATTTCCAACTGATGCACAGACAGAAAATGATAAAAGAACAATGATGGTTTGAATTCTGAACAATGTCATTCACCCCCAGTACAGAGATCTGGGCTTAAATCCATCGTTTCTTTGCTCACCATGCCATTCCAGTTTAGACTCAGCCATATGCAAATCAGTCTTGACCCTGCTCCCCCTGGGAACAGCCCAGCTTAACTGCCAGAACAGGTCCTCCCTGGACCAGAAACAAGCATTCTTGGACCAGTGGAGGATTTAAGCCCAGATCTCTGTACTGGGGGTGAATGTTTAACATTGTTCAGCATTTCGTCCATCAATTGTTCTTTTTCATGGCAGGGGATTGGCTTTAAATTTGGTAAGAAAATATTACTTTATGTTAAAAAAAAACTTAGAAATTTACTGAAAAAAAACAAAGGTTAAAGTAACATTATAGCTAGGTGAAATGTTCAGTAACAACTGCTGTAGAAATGTCAAAAGGCTTTGTCCAGTTCTAGCTCGGCATGGATGGCACTCCGCTAATCCTATGCTTAAAACATTTGCTAGAAATTTATTTGTGGTGAGCAGATTCAGAGTGTCACTGGTGTTGTAGGGTGCTCTATACAGGAGATGCTCCACACCTTAACTTGGGAACTAGCCAGAGTTCTCTGCTCCTTTTTTGCATAATTTATGCAGCACTCTAAGCCTGAAAGCTAAACCTCTCTGAAGAGCTATAATCATAGCCAAACACGTGTCAATGGTTTATTTTATTCATTCCAGGTTGACTTGGATGGTATTTTACCAATCCAAAGCTGTAATAATGTACCTGGAGTGGTAAAAAGCTTTTGTCATTTTACAGTTCGGCATGAATGGCACTGTGCTAATCTTATGCTTAATGATTTTGCTGTAGAAATGACAAAAGACTTTGGGCCTCACTTAGATCTTGGCGGATGGGTTACTCCATCACAACGGTGATGCATATCCTGTCAGCCAAAATGTAAATCTCATAGGATATAATGGGATTTATACTTTGGCGGACAGGATCTCTGTCACCGGTGTGACAGAGTAACCTGTCTGCCAAGATCTAAATCAGTCAAGAAAAACAATGGAACCCTACTCACTTGGAACCAGGGTACTGAAATGATTATCAAAAACAATGGCTCCTGTGGACTAATGGCAAGAAAATCTCAATAAAATAACGCACTATGGCAATGTAATGGGTTATTGTGATGTCAAAAAGAGAAGGAGTCGAACACACCTTAGATTAGTATTTCATTCATAATTCTTGTTTATATAGTTCTTTGAAGCAAAATTACATTCATGACATTTAACAATCAATTGATTGTAGTGAGTGGTGTCCCAGTGAAAAAAAGGAACCTAAACAAATAAACATAAATAATTTGTGAAATATTCGTGACATATATACAAGGTTTCCTATATTTCATGAAAGCGACCATTGAAAGATATATATTATATAAACCACGCTTTTATACCATGATAAGTGCTGGCTTGTAATGATTCGCTTTGAAAAAACTGTCGACGGTGTTTCGACCCTGTGTGCAATGTAGGGTCTCTTCAGGACCTAAGATAGTAGGGACACCTGAAGGAAGGGTTTGGGCAGCCTCGTGTGGAATTTGTGGCAGCGTGAGTAAAGTGAAAAGGAAGGATACTCACATGGGACCCGGCCGGGCACCCATGTGAGGGTAGCTGTCGGCTGGCAAAATTTGGTTAGCACAATAGGAGGATTCCGCAGGTATGGAATAGAAGGGCACGGTGAGTGTGCAGATCAAGCACGAGCCGATAGGGTTTTTAAGTAGAAGTAGCAGGCTTCTTCCATGTGTTATGGCTCTTGATAATTATTTAAGATGGCTATGCGCCTCTTTGTGTCGCCAGTTGATAAGTAATGGGGGGTTCAAGAATCAGTATGTTCGTGCCTGCATCAAGGATATCTGTGGAGCAGAACAGCATCTGTCTGTCTGCCTTGGTTCAATGACCCGTGGTTTATATAATATATATCTTTCAATGGTCGCTTTCATGAAATATAGGAAACCTTGTATAATCAATTGATTGTTAAATGTCATGAATGTAATTTTGCTTCAAAGAACTATATAAACAAGAATTATGAATGAAATACTAATCTAAGGTGTGTTCGACTCCTTCTCTTTTTGACATCACAATAACCCATTACATTGCCATAGTGCGTTATTTTATTGAGATTTTCTTGCCATTAGTCCACAGGAGCCATTGTTTTTGAAGATCTAAATCAGGCCATTTCTCCCTTTCTAGCTTGGCGTGGCTAGCACTGTGCTAATCTTATGCTTAAAGACTTTGCTGTAGAAATGGCAAAGGATTTTGTCCCTTTCTAGCTTGGAATGAATGACACTGTGCTAATTCTATGCTTAGAAACTCTGCTAGAAAAACAGACATTTGAGGTGAGCAGATTCAGAGTGTTGCTGGTGTTGTAGGGTGCTCTATACAGGAGCTGATCTCCTCCTACACTTGGAAACTACCCATAGTTATGTGCTTCCTTTTTGCATAATTTATGCAGCACTCTAAGCCTGAAAGGGTATTCTTTTGACCTATACTGGGTGCTCCCTTGTGTCTGAACAAAGCTAAACCTATCGGAAGAGCTATAATGATAGCGAAACACATCTCAGGGATTGCTTTTATACATTCCAGGCTGGCTTGGATGGTATGTTACCAATCCAAAGCTGCAATACAGTGCCTGGAGTGGTAAAAGGCTCTTGTCATGTTACAGCTCGGCGTGGATGGCATTGTGCTAATCTTATGCTTAATAACTTTGCTGTAGAAATGGCAAAAGATATTGTCCCTTTCTAGTTCGGTGTGGATGGCACTCAGCTAGTTCTAGGCTTAAAACATTTCTAGAAAAACAGACATTTGAGGTGAACAGATTCGGAGTGTCGCTGGTGTTATAGGGTGCTCTATACAGGATCTGCTCTCCACATAAACCTGGGAACCACCCAGAGTTCTCTGCTTCTATTTTGCATAATTTGTTTGGCACTCTAAGCCTGAAAGGGTATTGTTTTGACCTATACCGGGTGCTCCCTTGTATTTCAACAAAGATAAACCTCTCTGAAGAGCTATAATGATAGCGAAACATGTGTCAGGGGTTGCTTTGATCCATTTCTGGTTGACTTGGATGGTATTTTACCAATCCACAGCTCTAATACTGTACCTGGAGTGGTAAAAGGCTTTTGTCATTTTACAGCTCAGCATATATGTCACTGTGCTAATCTTATGCTTAAAGACTTTGCTGTAGAAATGGAAAAAGACTAGCTCGGCGTGGATGGCACTTTGCTAATCCTATGCTTAAATCTTTGCCAGAAAAACTGACATTTGAGGTGAGCAGATTCAGAGTGTCGCTGGTGTTGTAGAGTGCTTTATACAAAAGCTGCTCTCCACCTAAACTTGGGAACAACCCAGAGTTCTCTGCTTCTTTTTTTGCATTATATAAATATCTATCTATATATATGTAAACAAAGGTTAAGTTAAAGATAAGTTATAGTTAGGAAAACATATGTATTCTTTCTATACCAACCCAACTTAAACTACACAAAGATCAGAAATTCTAAAGTTTAATGTTTATAACTTAAATTTATTATTTATGCACCACCTTCAAATTACTGTAACTTGGTTTGTATAGAGTGAATAAACACAGTTATACTAATTTGAAGGTGGTGCATAAATTATAAATTTAAGTTATAACTATAACTTTAGAATGTCTAATCTTTATGATTTTTAAGTTGAGTTTGCATAAGAGAATAAATAACGTTTTCACCTATCCTTAACCTTTGTTTTTTTCAGTGAATATATATATATACACACACACACACACACACACGCATGCAAGCATGCACGCATGCACACCACACACAAACACACTCACACATATATATATTACCTACTGGCGGTCGCCAGTGCATAGTTATACTTAGGACCTAATTTCCATAGGAAAAGCGTTTTTTATTTTACCAATAACTTGCGCTCCGTTTGACCAATCTTCATGAAAGTTTCAAAACTAGTACAACAGTTGGTTAAGTTGCTGTGTGAAAGGTTTGGGGGTGATTCATTCCGTAGGGGCCGAGAAAAAAGAGGGGTCCCAAAACATGTTTTCCGCAGGCAATTTCCCAAAGGGATTTTGAACATGACTACAGCCCGAACCGCTAGACGGAATGACATCAAATTGGGAGACAGCTAGCTCTTGGTCCAGAAAGAGACCTTTTTGTTATTTGGTGGAAATCCGTACAGTAGTTTTCTAGATATTAAATAAAAAACAAATTTGTATATCTTGGGAAGCAGACCCCCAGCTAATCCAATCGATTTTGTGCAGAGATCCCGCGCTTCGTTTTCCTTAAGCCCCCGGGTGGGCCAGGTCCCGGGGGCAATATGCAATTATGTAGCGGGCCCTGTTAATTATATGCCCACCCCCGGGAAATTGCTGTTTGCTATGGCAGGACGAGAGCACGGCTCCCGCCCTGCGAAAGCAAACACTGCTTTGCTTCGTTGAAGCGAGAGCAGGAAACCTGCTCTCGCTTCAACGAAGCAAAGCAGAATTGCTTTTGGGCAAGGGGAGCTGCATGTTAGCAGCTCCCTTTGTCCAAAAGCAATGCCGGCTCCCGCAGGAGGCGGGTAGCCGGCAGGGACCGTGGGGGCATTGGGGCTCCCCCCATGATCCCCAACTTGCGGGCCGGCCCCAGGGATGGGGTCCCCGGGGCCAGAAGTGGCCCAGGAGGGGGGCCACTCGGCCCCCCTCCCCTTTATATTTTTAATTTATTTATTTTTTTAAAAAGGAAGGCCGGCCCTGGGGGATGGGGTCCCTGGGGCCAGAAGTGGCCCAGGAGAGGGGGGCCACGCGGCTGCCCTCCCGTAAAAAAAATGAGGCCAGGCCTTGGGGGATGGGGTCCCCGGGTGCAGAAGTAGCCCAGGGGAGGGGGGCCACGCGGCCCTAATCCCAGCAAAAATAAAAATACGAGGCCTGGCCCCGGGAGATGGGGTCCCTGGTGCCAATAGTGGCCTAGGGAAGGGGGGCCGCGCGGCCCCCTTCCTGTTTTTTTTTTTTTTTTTTTTTAAATATAAAATAATGCTCAGGCCCTGGGGGATAGGGTCCCCAGGGCCCAACAAATGTTAAGAGAAGGGGGGCCACACAGCCCCCCTTCTAACAAACGAAAAAAGAAACAGAAGCCGGCCTCTCGCCGGAGGCCCCGCCCGCTCTTTGCACCACTCTGCAAATGCGCCTCCTGGCGCGTATTGAGTTGGGGGAGGAAGTCCCTTAGAATCTTATGGGTCCTTAGGGGCCAACTAGCCCACCGGGTACCTCCAGTAAGCCCCACACAGTGGGATTGCTGAGAGGGGGTCCGAGGCCACACCCCTTTTTACACCACTCTGCAAACGTGCCTCTTGGCGCATTGCTGGTGGGCGATGAGGTGCTCTTGTGTCCTGAGGACCTCAGGACTAAAGTGGACTTCATCCCCCAAGCAGCAGTGCGCCAGGAGTCGCGTTTGCAGAGTGGTGTAAAAAGGGGGCGTGGCCTCGGACCACTCTCAGCAATCCAGCTGTGTGGGGCTTACTGGAGGTACCTGGTGGGCTAGTTGGCCCCCAGGGACCCTCATGAGGAAAGGGGACTTCATCCCCCAACCAAGAGCGCGCCAGGAGGCACGTTTGCAGAGTGGTGGAGAAAGGGGGCGTGGCCTGTGTCCACCTCTCAGCAATTCCACTCTGTGGGGCTTACTGGAGGTAAGAGGTAGGCTAATTGGCCCCTAAGGACCCCCAGCAGCAAAGGGGACTTCAATCCCCATTCAAGAGGGTGCCAGGGAGCGTGTTTGAAGAGTGGTGGAAAAAGGGGGCATGGCCTGTTATGAGAACTTAGCAATCCTGCTGCAGGGACTTACTGGAGGTAATAGGAGGGTTAGTTGGCCCCCAAGGATGTCCTTGGGGGCCAACTACCTCTCTTGTTACCTCCAGTAAGTCCCACACAGTAGGATTGCTAAGACGTCTTCGGAGGCCATGCCCCCTTTCTCCACCACTCTGCAAGCGCGCCTCTTGGCAGACTACGGGATGAGGGATGAAGTCCACTTTACTCCTGAGGGACTTTGGGGGGCAAGAGGCCCTCCTGGTACCTCCTGTAAGTCCCATGCAGCGGAATTCCTGAGCGCTGGTCTGAGGCCCAGCACCCTTTCTCTACCACTCTGCAAACGTGACTACTAGTTAAAGAAGCATCTTTCTGCACCTCTGACTTAGAGGTAGTTTTAATCCACCTGCCCTAATATGTACTAGGGCGTGACAGGGAGGTCATGCCAATCACAGGGGTACCCCAACACATAGTGTACCCTAGTGTATGTAGGTGTTTTCACTGTATTCTAAGTGTATTTTAGCATAGCACTGGCTCTAGGCCTGGTTAGTCAGAGTCAGTTACCACCAGTACCTGTCAGCAAAAAGTTGGGGGCACAGGATGACTTTGCAACAAGGCCTCTTTCTGCACCTGTGTTGGTTCTTTCTACATATCTCTTGCTTCTTTCTGCACTTTTCTTCATCTTTCTGGACCTCTGTTGCCTCTTTCTGCATTTCTCTTGCTTCTTTCTGCGCCTTTCTTCCTCTTTCTGCACATGTCCTACCTCTGTAGGCATAGTTAGAAATTAGCACTAAAAAACCTTTGAAATTCACTGAAAAGAAATTTGGTTTCAAGGACGTTATAGTTAGAAATTAGCATTTAAAAACCTTTGAAATTCACTGAAAAAACCACAGGTTTCAGGGACGTTATAGTTAGTTGGACATTTCACTCGTACAAAACCAGAGAAATTCGGCTGTTATAGTTAGTTGAGCTAACTATAACTCGCGCCCCCGCAATGCACTGCTGATGACGTCACATATTACATCATTCATGACATGGTCAGTGACATCACTGATGACATTACTGATGACATCATCCATGTGATAATCTGATGCACCTCCTCACACCCTAATATACCCTTTGATACACCCACTCTAAAATACAGACTACCATTTTCGAAACCATAGACACACCAATACCAGTTACTATATACCCACTCACTGATTCCTAGGTCCACACACACATCCACTCATTCACCCATACAGTCATTCATACATGAAGTCACTCATCAGTACAGCATTATCATATGCACTCATACACCTATACAGACACTCACACACCGCCACTCATCCATAGAGTTACTCACACACCTAGTCAGTCATGCAAAGAATCAATCACACTCCCATTTACTCAACTATACAGTTATAGACACACCACCTCACTTATTTACACAGATACTAGCACATACTTACTCTTTTCTACAATCACTGACACAAGCACACACTCCTCCATACAGCCACTCTCACAATCACTCACTCTCACATATAGTCATTTATATACTCCAACACTCACATATACTGCCTTTCACATATGTCGTTACTCACACATGTACCACTGAGACATCCATTCACTCACCAACACACCCATACACACACTCACCCACCCGTACAGCCCTTCACAGATGCACTCTTGAACCCATACACCCAGTGAATTACCCACTCACACATCTAGGCACCCACCCACACAGACTCTCAGGCACCCATACAGATACTCAGACAACCAATCAATAACCCATATAGACACTCATGTAGCTACTCACCAACCCATGCAGCCGCTTACACACTACTGACAGACTGATACAGACATTCACACAGTTTAGTCACTAACCCATGCATTCAGTAAGACGCGTTTAATCACTCACTTATACAGTCAGTCACGCATCCTACCAAATCATCCATTCAGACACTTATACACCCACTCATTCTTCAATACACCTTGGCATATATATATATATATATAAAACATATTTAAACTTTACAGAAACACGCAGTCACTGGAAGATGTCATCAGTGATGTCATCAGTGATGTCATTTAGATGTCATCAGTGATGTCACTGACCATGTCATGAATGATGTAATATGTGACGTCATCAGCAGTGCATTGCGGGGGCGCGAGTTATAGTTAGCTTAACTTACTATAACGGCCGAATTTCTCTGGTTTTGTACGAGTGAAATGTCCAACTAACTATAACGTCCCTGAAACCTGTGGTTTTTTCAGTGAATTTCAAAGGTTTTGAAATGCTAATTTCTAACTATAACGTCCCTGAAACCTATGGTTCTTTCAGTGAATATATATATATATGTTAGAACTGGGGGTCTCTAGTTGGCTGAGGTAGGTACCTTAGTCCAAATAGGGACCCTTGCTTCTAGTCAGGTGAAAAGAAGACGCATTCAGGTGAGCTTACGATCTTCTTTATTATGTCCGACTCCCCAGACTCCCAGCAGCAACTGCCGTTCCCTCCCCGTTCCATGTTCCACGCAGGGAACCCCCGACAAGCATCTCGTGCAGCAGCACGAGCTCCCAAGCTCCCAACACACCCCCCATCCTCCATATGCAAACAAAAGACATAAAACACTGAAGCGAAGCACCAATGAAACAACAAAAAATAGAATAGCATAACAACATGTTGTTCAGAAAACTGGAGAATTCAATACCTGACGAAATCTCTGAATTTCGTTGGAGCGACCTTCACCCTAGCGGAAGACGCCCGGGGAACCACATCTTTGGTAGAAACTAAAACCTTGGCACCTCTCACCTCGTGAGGTAAAACTATAGAAGGAGTGTGAACACCAAACCTTTCTTTTACATACTCAGCTTTTGACCGGGGAATAACCGAAATTGCACATTTATTCCATATTTTCCCATTCTCCAAAACAACCACATGATCTCGAACCTCCTTTACTCTGAACGGTGAAGAAAAGTGTGATAATCCCTTGCGAACCAGAACAGGTTTCTTTATCCTTACCCAATCACCTGGACTTACTGGGGATACCCTGACCACATCATGTGCGTACTTGGCTTGAGCAGCAGCTCTCACATCCACAACCTCACCCAACTTTTGCACATCTACCACCTTCCTTGCCATCCAATCTTTGTTCAACTTGGAACCAGCCACTCTACCTCTCAACAAGGTGAAAGGAGACATTCCAGTACTAGCATGAGGAGTCACTCTCATTGCCCACAACATATTAGAAATCACCGTCTTCCAATGCAACCCATTGACAAAAGCTAACTGAAGTTGGTCTTTAATGACACGGTTCCAACGCTCCACAAGACCATTACTACGGGGATGATAAAGGGAGGTAACAATATGATTGATGCCATGCGCTTTCAAAAATTCCTGCATCTCCAGAGACACCAACTGGGTTCCGTTATCTGTCACTAACTCCTCCGGAAACCCTTCCCGAAAAAAACATCCTTAAAAAAATCGATAATCGTAGCAGAATTGACACTATCAACAAATTTTACCTCCGGCCATTTGGACATATAGTCAATTAACACCAAAGCATATTTGGGCGAGCTACCCATACCACCAAAAGGACCAGATACATCAAATGCTAACTTTGACCAAGGTGAATTCTTCACACTCACAGGAACAATGGAAGAGGGATACGTTACTTGAGTTTTATCGCTCAAAACGCATGCACCACACTCCCTAACACAATGCTCAATGTCCCTATCAACACCTGGCCACCAAAAATCCTCTCTAACTCTCCGCTTCATCGCACGAATGCCTATATGACCTTCATGAGCTAGGTCCAACACGCTCTTTCGCATAGACATGGGTACAACTAACAATCCTCCTCTGCGCAAAATCCCTTCAACAATAGATAACTCATCACTAACTCTTTTGAAAGGAATCAATTCCGTAGTCAAATTCATATTGTCGGGCCATCCGTGCGCAACAAAATCCATAGCTCTGCTGATCCCAGCATCTTCAGACAAGGCTAACTTCCAATTAGCCTCAGACAATGCCACACCCGCGTCCTCTACAGCACTGACAGCACACACCATTTCCCACTCTTCACCTCCAACATCGGAGACACTATTAGAGAGTGGTAGTCTGGATAGACAATCCGCTACATGATTCCTTACACCAGCCACATATTCTAGACGGTAATTGAATTCGTTTAATCTGTATTGCCACTTTGCTATGCGTGGAGTGGCTCTACCACCGCCCTTATTAGTGAAAAGATCTATCAGAGGTTTATGGTCAGTTCTCAGTAAAAATTCATTACCCCATAAAAAGTTGCGGAAATACTGTACACCCCACCACAGAGCCAAGGCCTCCTTTTCAATAGTAGAATAAGTACTTTCCGCCCCACGCAGTGTTCGAGAGGCAAAGGCAATGATCTCTTCCCTCTTGTCAGCTCTCTTCTGCATCAACACAGCTCCGAGACCAACATTACTGGCATTGGTGGTAACAATGCAACGGTCATTGATGTTGAATAGCTTGAGAGGACGTGCATGCACTATTGCCTCTTTTAACATTTTAAAATCAACAGCACATTGGTCTGACCACACATACCTCGCATTCTTCTTCAAATGTTCGCGCAAATGTACAGTCTTTTCTGAAAAATTAGCCACAAACTTAGCATAATATTCAATCAGCCCAAGAAATGAGCGAAGCTGATCTTTGTTCTGAGGTTCAGGTGCAAATTGGATGGCATCAAGAAGCTTGACTTTGGGTTCCACCCCATTCGCAGAAATGTGGTGACCCAAATAATCTACTCCTTCCTGAATAAATTTACATTTGTCCTTCCTTAATGTTAAACCACTAGACCTAATGGTGTCTAATACCAGCTTGAGCCTATCATTATGTTCAACCTCCGTTTTGCCATGGATCAGGATGTCATCCTGGAAAAACACGACTCCCACAGTGTTCTTGAATAGGTTCCCCATAAGACGCTGGAACACTGCAGAAGCCGACGCCAACCCAAATGGCATCCGTACATAACGAAACGCCCCTTCCGGTGTCACAAAAGATGTGAAATGTCTTGACTCTCTACATAATTCTACTTGATGATAAGCAGAGGAGATGTCAAGTGAGGAAAAATATCTTGCACCATCTAACGTTGACAACATTTCATTAATGTTGGGCAGGGGTTGACGGTCAACCCATATGCATGCATTTAGATCGCGCAAGTCCACACACATCCTAAGGGACTTGTCTGCCTTCCGCGCTAAAACGATGGGAGACAACCACTCGGAGCCCTCAATCGGTTCAATCACCCCCACCGTACACAAGCGCTCAAGTTCTTGTCTCAGCTCACCCCTCATGCTCAACGGTACTTTACGCACCTTGTGTGCAACTGCAACGGCACCCTCTTTAAGGACAATGCGATGCTGAAAACCTTTGAGTTTTCCTAACCTACCATCAAAAATCTCTGGATACCTTTGAATCCAATACCCTTTTGATGAGACATCTGCAGAGACAGTATGCACAGGGGTAGTGGCAGGGAAACTTGAGTAAAACTGCTTGGCCTCATGTTTTGATAGAACCATATCGGGATGGTTGGGATCCAAAATGATCCCAAGCTCACCTTGTTCCTCCCATCCTAACAAATTGGCACCTTCTTTGACTACAAATACTGTCCCCGAGTAGAGTCTCCTTTGAACTCCAGGTTGCTTTCAAACTTACCCAACACTTCCACCCTTTTACCACCATACGCGAAGATTCTTATATCAGATTGACCTAATACAATGTCACATAATCCCTCAAGCTCCCTGGCATTAATGAGGGTAAATGGGGAACCAGAATCTGCTAGAAACTTCATGTCTTTACCCATCAGACTTATAACACATACAGGGGACTTTCTCCTTTGAGCTTCAGCTATAGAAGCAATTTCTACCACACCATCCTGTTGAATAAAAGGTGAAGATGAAGACAACATTAATAATTCGTAACTTTCCTCATCCTCCCCAACCTCAACATAGGTCTCTCCAATAGCCCTGACAGTTTTTGACGGTCCTTTCGGTGCAACTGCTCTGCACATACGTGCCAGATGTCCTTTCTTGCCACACTTGAAACAAGTCTGACTTGCAGCAAAACAAAATTTGAAATTGCCCAAATGAGACCTGCTGCCACACCG
The DNA here is from genome assembly GCA_963921515.1 of Calotriton arnoldi. Lineage (NCBI taxonomy): Eukaryota > Metazoa > Chordata > Amphibia > Caudata > Salamandridae > Calotriton > Calotriton arnoldi. The sequence continues at coordinate 920,408 of CAWUFW010000920.1, read as the reverse complement.
GTAGCAAGAGAGGTCAGATGTATCGGACTTGAATTTAGATGAATTCAATGTGGGTGGAGCTATACTTGGTGCACTAGCATTAATTCTCTTAGTTGGTTTACTTGTAGTTTTAGTAGTGACCAACTTGATCTCATTGAGCATTACAGATCCACTCATTTCTTTCATACATAACTGGGAATGCTCAATACTTTTAGCAATGGTAAGAGCAGTTTCCAGGTCAGGATCGTCTGTAGATAAAAGTTTTTCCTGAATTTTCTTGTTGCAAGTGCGCTCAATAAGCTGATCACGGATAATTTCGTCCCTGAACTCCCTATAATTGCACGTGACAGCTAGAGTTCTCAGAGCAGCTACAAAATCGTCAATGGATTCACCGGAAATTTGGGCGCGCTGCAGAAACTTATGACGCTCAAGGACAATATTTCTTTTAGGATTAAATCTCTTATCTAAAGTTTTGATGAGTGAGGCATAGTCATCTACCACTAAAGAGTCCCCTTCATCACCACTACTAATGCATGTTCTAACAAGTTCCAGGGGTAGGGTTTTTAAAATAGTCCTGCCTTCTGAACCCAAGTTATAAATAAGTAGGGCCTTTTTTTTCTTTAACGTAAAAGTATCCCCATCAATTGCCTCTAGATATGCGTCAAATGTCTACTTCCACTGTTGCCAAGATACCGGGGGAGTACCAGGTGATTGTAGGAAGGGAGGTGGCGGGGTAACACGATCCATTTGATGGCCACACGTGGGTGAGTTGCTGCCACAAGTGTTCGAATTAGTCGGATGCCTTGCACCAAAGTAAAGAGTTAATACGGTGCTTTGCACAGTACTCCTTAAAAATTGTAGAAACTACTGTGTTGCTTAAACTGACTGTGGCACACTCTGTTGAAACTGGTAATAGAATTGATGTGGAATTGAACTGACACAGACAGAACCAGACGATCTGCCAGATGGACTGCTCACGAGGTTTTCCACACAGTTGCAGACACGCTCACAGGCAGAATCGAAACCACAGATTCTCCCTGCGTGTGTCACGATGATTCTACATGAGGCGAGGTGATCACTCACCGCAATTCAAGCTGTCACCCGCTCATGACAGTCAGTTTCCATCTGTAGACGCCGGTTGTCAAGACAACGCGCCAGGGACGCGCCTCAACAACACTGTAAACGTCACTGCGCAGAAGAGCTCGCGCACGTGGAGTGACGCGCGCGCCGACTAGCGCGCCGATCGTCAGTGCAGAAATGCTCTCGCAGCCTTGCGCTCAGGAAAATCGCCGAAATAAAGTTACCGTTCCCTTGAGTGCGACGGATCAACGTCCGGATCACCACAGAATGCCACGAAGAACGGCGGGTGCTGACTCCTCAAGGGCAAATTCCGTCGTCAACCGCTGGGTGGCTCACATCCCACACGGAAGGAGTCCATCGCCGTCCACATTCACGAAATAACGAGGGGAGGACTGGGGGTCGGACACTCGTCGCCAATGAAAAGAAGACGCATTCAGGTGAGCTTACGATCTTCTTTATTATCTCCGACTCCCCAGACTCCCAGCAGCAACTGCCGTTCCCTCCCCGTTCCATGTTCCACGCAGGGAACCCCCGACAAGCATCTCGTGCAGCAGCACGAGCTCCCAAGATCCCAACATCAGGGTAAGGGGGGGACACGCTTAGATAATCCCTGCTCACCCCCTGGTAGCTTGGCACGAGTAGCCAGGCTTATCTCCAAGGCAATGTGTAAAGTATTTGCAACCACACTCCCAGTAACACAGTGATAACACCACAAATGGACACCACACTGGTTTCATAAAAATAGCGGTATCTTTATAAAAGGAATACGATGAGATCAAACGATAGAAATCCAACATATGCGTATTCGTAATATTTCGCTTTGCCGGTTATTAGGCCAGCAATCACGTGTAGGTTCTTGCGGTATTAAATGAGCAATTCACGATCTCTAATGCAATGCTATGCAGTTCGTAATGCAGTTCGTAATGTAGTAATAAGACAGTCCTTAATGCAAGAATAATGCGGTTTGTAATGCAAGAATCAGGCAGTTCGTAATGATAGAACAATGCGGTTAGCCAATCTGCGCGGTCAACTCGGGCACCAGTAGGCCCCAGCAACAGAGACAACGGTCGTAAGCTTAAAGGGGCGGCCCCGGTACTGCTGAGCAGGTATGGGCCGCTCGGGGACTCAGCGCGTCTAATGCGGTGCAGCGGGAGAGAGCTTGGAGCACTCCTGTACTCCTCCTGCATGCCTCCCAAGGCCACACACGCTTGTGGCTCCCGACCGGAGTCCAAGCCTTACCTGGGGGGGTGCGCTGCCTCGCTCTCTCTCTCCGCTCGTCGGACGTCCTGCTGGGCGATCCCGATCACGTTGCAGCTCTGTTGCGAGGCAACGCTGTAGCCGGACGGGTTACGGCGCTGCCTTCTCCTTCATTGACGATCTTGGGCAGATTCCTTTCGACGAACAATGATCACGATCCCTTTCACCTTGTAGCTTCCTTAGCTTCAAGAAATCCTTTAGCAAGTTGCGGCTCGGGCCGGCGGCGGCGATCTTTACTCACAGCCCCAGTTACGATGACGGCTCGGGCCACAAACAGCAATGCAGCAGCGTGGACGATATTTCACGCTGCGGGAGCAATGCGGTCACGGGGCCTCATAAACAGCACCACGGACCACACGGCAGTCTCAGGCATGCAAAAAGCACACACACACAGCTTCGCTGAGACACACTTGGAAACTTGTATGTTCCTGAGTTTCCACAACAGGGGACCAGCTCTCCTCGGGCCCTTGGAGACAAGTTACTTCAGGACACAGCACACAGCAAAGTCCTCTCAAGCAGGGGGACACAGCACACAGCAAAGTCCCTTGTCCTCTTCTCAGTCAAATCAGCAAACTGCAGGCCAGCGTCAGAACACACAGCAAGGGCAGTCCTTCTCTTCAGTCTCTTCAGCTGTTCTTCTTTGGCAGAGGTTCCTCTTGATCACGAAGTAGTTTCAATCCTTTTTCAGTATGGATTTCAGTCTTGAGTTCAGGGGTTTCAGCTCTTAAATTTATGCCCCTAAATGCCTTTGAAGTCTTTGTGTTCAGGGGGCTCTGACCCCGGTCCAAACCAGACCTGGGTGTCTTCCTGCCAGTGCACACCCTCTTCCTTTGATAGTCAGGGTCTGGGGCCCAGACGCTCAGCAGGCGGTGGAGCCATCCTCTGGGGGCAGCAACGCAGCCCTCTTCACATGTAGGGGGCTACTCCCCCCCCACATCAAACGCAGGCCAGCCTGTTGCTGTCTCACCTACTCCTCCCTGGGGTCAGGACACTTCCCAGACCCTGTCACATCCAAACCCAGACAGGCAATACACAGCCAGGCAGAGGCACACAGGATGGTTTAAGACAAGAAACCAGCCACTTCTAAAAGCGTGGTTTCTAAACACACAATTCAAAAACCATCTTCACAAAAAGATGTGTTATTAAATTCTGAGTTCAGGCACATTAAACTCCATCTCTCTATCTTATGCCTATGGGAAGATATGCTGGAAACATGGGACTCAGCATTCCCCATTCTGTCCTATGGGCAAGATGGCCTTGCAACAGTGAAAAACGTATTTGGCACTATTTCACTGTCAGGACATGGTACACACCTCAGTTCATGTCCTACCTTTCACATACACTGCACCCTGCCCTGGGGGGTACCTTGGGGCTACTATAGGGGTGTCTGATGTGCATAAAAAGGTAAGGTAAGGCCTGGCAAGTGGGTGCACTTGCCAGAACAACAAGGCAGTTAACAAACTGCGCGCAGGCACTGCAGTGGCAGGCCTGAGATCTCTTCTTAGGGCTACTTGTGTGGGTGGCACAATTAGTGCTGCAGGCCCACTAGTAGCATTTGCATTACCAGCCCTGGCACACATAGTGCACTTTACTAGGGACTTTACTAGTAAGGCAAACATACCAATTATGGACAACCAATTACCATAACACTTTATACAGGGAGCACTTGCACTTTGACACTGATCAGCAGTGGCAAAGTGCCCATAGCATCTAAGTTGGCAACATAATGTCAGAAAAAGGTCTAGGAGGAAGGCAAAAAGTTTAAGGAACTTTAGCCAAAAAGGGCCAAGTCCAACAATATATATATATATATATATATATATATATATATATATATATATATATATCGAGCGGCAAGAAAAGAAGCAGTGTCCTCTTGCGCTGCACGTGGTGCCATTCGCGCTGATTTTAAAACATGGGGCAAACACCCGCCGCTAATATATATATATAGTTATTTTACTTTAAGGTATGAGTTAAAGGTACTGGAGATAACTATAACTGGTCAATTTCAGTTTTCTTTAGTTTACGATGTTACGTTGTCACTGAAATTTTGGCCTAGCTATGGCACAGTTTTAACCTTTGTTTTTTTTTCCAGTGAATATGTGTGTGTCTGTGTGTGTGTGTGTATGTGTGTGTGTGTGTGTGTGTGTGTTTGTGCGTCATTTTAATAGCTTTTTTGGTGGGGAAACACACTAAAGCCTACCCTTAAAAAAACACCTACATCCTAAAAATACCCTTAATATCCTATACCTCTACCCACCCCTAAAATATTCTTACTACCCTATACCCTTATCCACCCCTAAACCCTAATATATATATATATATATATTATATCTATATATAAATATATAGATATATATATATATATATTTATATATGTAGATATATATGTATTATCTACTGGCGGTCGCCAGTAGATAGTTATAGTTACAACCTATTATCCATAGGAAATCCGCGACATTCTATTTGAAATAACTCTCTTGCCGGTTGACGTATCTTCGCGAAATTTTCAAACTTTGTGGCCCGCTCCGGTCCGCTCCTACCCTGAAAGTCTCGGGGATTCGTCAAGCGGGGGCCGAGAAAAAGGGGGTCCCAAAACGTGTTTTCCCCATGCATTTTCCCATAGGAAACTTTAGACACGGCTACAGCTCGAACTGCTGAACGGAATTACACCAAATTTGGCAAAGAGGTAGTTCTTGGTTCAGAAAGAACCCTTTTGTTAAATGGTGTAAATCCGTTCAGTAGTTGCTGAGAAAATGAAAAGTAAAAAGTTAGTGATATCTATGGCCGAGTAGGGTCCGCGTACCCTCCCGATCACGAGCTGCATGTTAATTGGTTGTCAGCTGGCTGTCAACATTCCGATTCAGGAAATGTTGGCAGTTATTTTGTCCCTCGGTAGAACCGAGGGACAGAAACAAGTGCGCAAAGCGCACAAAGGGGCAGGGTAGAAACACCCTGACCCCCTAGGTTTGCTCAGGGGTCCCACAAGGACCCCCTGGGCAAAAAAATATATATTTTTTTAAAATCGGCAGGATGCGCTCAGGGTGCGCGAATCCTGCCGAAAAAAATCGAAGCGCGGTCTCCCGCGCTTCGATAGCTAATTGGCCCCCGGGTGGCCCAAGTCCCGGGGGCATGGTGGGGGATAATTTAATGTGTGGGGGCCTCAAAGGGCCCCCCAAGCTCCGGGGACCGCCACCCCCGGGGCTTTTTGTGGGTCGGTGCGGGAGGGCTCTGAGCCTCCCGCAGCCCCGGGGACCACCACCTCCCGGGCTTTTTTAAATACATTATTAAATCCTGTGTGGGGGCTCCAGCCCCCACACGCCCCGGGACCACCACCTCCCCGGGCACTAAACATTTTAATATGGGGGTCCGTTACGGACCTCCAGAGCCCCGGGGACCACCACCTCCCCGGGGCTGTGTACTGAATGGGAGGGGGCCGCGCGGCCCCCCTCCTGGAGCCCTTGATGGCCCTGGGGACCACCACCCCCAGGGCCGGCTCCTGCAGTGTCCCGGGGTGCCTACCCCCGGGACACTGTAGTTTGCTATGGCAGGACGGAGCCTCGCGGCTCCCGTCCTGCCATAGCAACTGCTTTGGATATTGGAAGAGAGAGCAGGGAAACCTGCTCTCTCTTCCAATATCCAAAGCGATTGCTTTTCCACATGGGGAGCAGCATGTCAGCTGCTCCCCATGTGGAACAGCAATGCCGGCTCCCAAGGGACGTGGGGAGCCGGCGGGACTGTGGGGGGATTGGGGACCCCCACAGTCCCCAACGGAGAGGGCCAGCCCCGGGGGATGGGGTCCCCGGGGCAGTAGGGCTCGGGAGGGGGCCACGCGCCCCCTCCCCAAAAAAGAGAAAAAAATTTAAAAAAAAAAATGGAAAGGCCGGCCTCGGGAGATGGGGTCCCGGGGCCTTAAAATGGCCAGAGGAGGGGGCCACGCTGCCCCCTCAAAAAATAAATATAGAGGCCATGCCCCGGGGATGGGGTCCCCGGGCCAATACAGGCCCAGGGAAGGGGGCCACGCGGCCCCCTTCCCGTTTTTTTTTTTTTTAAGGTAATTTAAAAGGGGTAAGGCCCTGGGGGATGGGGTCCCCAGGGCCCAAAAAAAGAAAAAGGAAGGGGGCTACACAGCCTCCCTTCAGGGGAGAAAAAAAAAAAAAACGATCGGGCCCGCAGGCCCCGCCCCTTCCTTCACCACTCTGCAAACGCACCCCTGGCGCGTTTGCAGAGGGGGAACGAATCCCCTTGAATACTGGGGGTCCCTGGAGCCAACTAGCCCACCAGGTACCTCCAGTATGCGCCAGGGGGCTGACTTGCAGAGAGGTGTACAGAGGCCACGCCCTTTTTACACCTCTCTGCAACGCAGCTCTGTGGCGCTTTTGGAGGTATATGGTGGGCTAGTTGGACTCCGGGGACCCTCAGGATTCAAGGGGACTTAATCCCCCAACTTAAAATGCGCCACGGGCGCGTTTGCACAGTGGTGAAGGGAGGGGGCGGGGCTTCAGGTGACATGTGTGCAAACAGGCCCCGTGGCGCGTTTTAAGATGGGGAATTAAATCCCTTCAATCCTGAGGGTCTCTGGGGCCAACTAGCCCAACAGGTACATCCAGAATGCGCCACAGAGCTGCGTTGCAGAGAGGTGTAAAAGGGGTGTGGCCTCTCTACACGTCTCTGCAACGCAGCCCCTGGCGCATATTGGAGGTTCCTGGTGGTCTAGTTGGCCCCTAGGGACCCTCAGGATTCAAGGGGACTTAATCCCCAACTTAAAACGCGCCACGGGGCGCGTTTGCAAAGATGTCACCTCAGGCCCCGCCCTCCCTTCACCATTGTGCAAATATTCCTCTAAAATCAGCCGAAATAGGAATTCCGATTTACTCACCTGTTATAAGGAGAGACCTGAGTGCTGTATCTTTCAGCCCAGTACTGGTCCTGAAAAGTAATTTTAACCATACTTACCAGTAACTTGAATTTCCTTCCATAGGCTAACATTGACTGGTTTCACTTGGAAATTCTTCTAAGTGTGGAGTTTTGGAACTTTAAAATATTCCTCTAAAATCAGCCGAAATACGAATTCCGATTTACTCACCTGTTATCAGGAGAGACCTCAGTGCTGCATCTTTCAGCCCAGTACTGGTCCTGAAAAGTAATTTTAACCGTACTTACCGGTAACTTGAATTTCCTTCATAGGCTAACATTGACTGGTTTCACTTGGAAATTCTTCTAAGTGTGGAGTTTTGGAACTTTAAAATATTCCTCTAAAATCAGCCGAAATACGAATTCCGATTTACTCACCTGTTATCAGGAGAGACCTCAGTGCTGCATCTTTCAGCCCAGTACTGATCCTGAAAAGTAATTTTAACCGTACTTACCGGTAACTTGAATTTCCTTCATAGGCTAACATTGACTGGTTTCACTTGGAAATTCTTCTAAGTGTGGAGTTTTGGAACTTTAAAATATTCCTCTAAAATCAGCCGAAATACGAATTCCGATTTACTCACCTGTTATCAGGAGAGACCTCAGTGCTGCATCTTTCAGCCCAGTACTGGTCCTGAAAAGTAATTTTAACCGTACTTACCAGTAACTTGAATTTCCTTCCATAGGCTAACATTGACTGGTTTCACTTGGAAATTCTTCTAAGTGTGGAGTTTTGGAACTTTAAAATATTCCTCTAAAATCAGCCGAAATACGAATTCCGATTTACTCACCTGTTATCAGGAGAGACCTCAGTGCTGCATGTTTCAGCCCAGTACTGATCCTCAAAAGTAATTTTAACCGTACTTACCGGTAACTTGAATTTCCTTCATAGGCTAACATTGACTGGTTTTCAGCAAAAAGTTTCAAAGTGTTGATTTTCACAAACTACAAATATTCCTTAAAAATCGACAGTATGACTTAAACGCATTCTTTCAACTGTTTACAGGAGATGCACCAGTGCTGGATCCAGGATCCAACACTGAGTAAGAAAAAGTAACGATAACAGTTTTTACCTGCTAAGTGAATTTCCTTCCATAGGATAACATTGGTGATTCTATGAGAAAAAGTTTCAGTGTCAACTTTTAAAATACAATAATATTCCTTAAAAATCACGACTGTAACCAAAACGCTTTTACTCAACTGTTTACAGGAGATGTCCCAGGACTGAATCTAGGATCCAGTCCTGTGGTTAGAAAAGTAATCCATAAAGTAACTAATTGCATTTAACTAGAAATTCACATTGAGCTGAATGTTGCATTGTGTTTGAAAATGTGTTGCCCATTGCAACAACTGTAACTACTGTACTTAAAAGTCTATTGCCTATCTGCAAAGTATTTAAACTAAAGTAATTCATTAAGAGAAAGTATTTTTGTAATGTAATGTATAATGTAATTACAATGTAATTTAAATAATAAAATATGTAAAAAAAAAAATCTAAAAATGTAGTAAATCAGTATTTTAAAAATTTATATAACAATTAATACATTTAAAAATTGTCATTTACAAAACCTTTGAAATTCACTGAAAAAACCGTAGGTTTCAGACATGTTATAGTTACAAATTAGCATTTAAAAAACCTTTGAAATTCACTGAAAAAACCATAGGTTTCAGGGACGTTATAGTTACAAATTAGCATTTAAAAACCTTTGAAATTCACTGAAAAAACCATAGGTTTTAGGGACAGTTATAGTTAGTTGGACATTGCACTCGTACAAAACCCGTGAAATTCCCCGTTATAGTTAGTCCAGCTAACTATAACTCGCGCCTCGCAATGCACTGCTGATGACGTCACATATTACATCACTCATGACATGGTCAGTGACATCACTGATGACATCACTGATGACATCTCAAATGACATCACTGATGACATCACTGATGACATCATCCATGTGATAATTTCATGCATCTTCTCACACCCTAATATAACCTTTGATACACCCACTCTAAAGTACAGACTGCCATTCGCAAAACCATAGACACTCCAACACCAATAACTACATACCCACTCACTGATTCTTAGGTCTACGCACACATCCACTCACTCACCCGAACAGTCACTCATATTTACGGTCACTCAGTACAGGACTATCATATGCACTCATACTCCTATATAGACACTCAAACACCGCCACTCATCCATAGAGGTACTCACACACCTAGTCAGTCATGCAAATAATTAAACACACTACCATTTACTCACCTATACAGTTATACACACACCAGCTCACTTACTCATACAAATACTAGCACATTCTTACGCTCTTATACAATCACTGATACAAGCACACACTCATCCATACAGCCACTATCACAATCAGTCACTCTTGCTTATAGCTATTTATATACTCCAACACACATATATACTGCCTTTCACATATGTAGTTACTCACACATGTACCACTGGGACATACATTCACTCACTAACACACTCTTACACACACTTACCCACCCATACAGTCTATCACAGATGCACTCTTGAAACCATCCACCCAGTGAATCACCCACTCACACATCTATGCACAGAGTCGCACACACCCTCCCACACAAACACTCAGGCACCCATACAGATACTCACACAAGCATTCAATAACTCATATAGACACTCATGTAGCTATTCTCAAACACATGCAGCCACTTACACAGCAACAGACAGACGGATACAGACATTCACCCAGTTTAGTCACTAACCCATGCATTCAGTAAGATACGTTAAATCACTCACTTATACAGTCAGTCACGCACCTACTAAATCATCCATACAGACACTTACACACCCACTCATTCTTCAATACGTCTTTTCCTATATATATTAAAAATATTTAAACTTTACAGAAACACACAGTCACTGGATGATGTCATCAGTGATGTCATCAGTGATGTCATTTGAGATGTCATCAGTGATGTCATCAGTGATGTCACTGGCCATGTCATGAGTGATGTAATATGTGACGTCATCAGCAGTGCATTGCGAGGCGCGAGTTATAGTTAGCTGGACTAACTATAACGGGGGAATTTCACGGGTTTTGTACGAGTGCAATGTCCAACTAACTATAACTGTCCCTAAAACCTATGGTTTTTTCAGTGAATATATATATATATATATACATATATATATACATACACACACACATATGCACACACACACTTACCTTAAATATACTTACCTTATAACCGTGCGTTGTAAAGCCATATGCATGGTAAAGCATTCATTGTAAAGGCATTGTGTGGTAAAAGGCAATGCATTGTAAAAGCATCATGGTAAAGGCATTATGTGGTAAAGACTGTGTTATAAACGCTGTCTCACCGTGTTGGCAATATTTTAGTGTGCGATCGTACTGCCTCCTCCCTTTACTCATTGATTTCAGTGTTTGGGCTTTACACTGTTGAACTGATGTCTTCCAACCAATTTTTTTCAGAGTGGTATTTACATTGCATGGACCACACCACCTGCGTAGTGGAGAGTTTCACATGAAATAACATACTATTTAGACCCAGCTAACATCCAAAAAAGTTCCTGTCTACAGGTGTAGAATATATTATATTCAAAACAATGAACAGAACTGAACAAGCAGCGTTTGAAACAGCAAAATAGAGATGGTTGATTAATTATCCGGTTTCAGATGGAGTCTGAATAGGTGACTTTTTAGAGCTTTTCAGAAGGCTGGAATATTTAAATTAAGTCTGAGTTCGTCAAGGAGCTGTTATCAGGAGGCTGCACAAGAGAAGGCTTGATTGAGAGATTTTTCAGTCATGAGTATTTTAAGAAGAAATGTAGATTTGCCGTTGGCGATTCTCTGTACTCCTGTCACGTGAATTATACTTCTTATGTAGGAGGCTAGACCACAGTGAGGCACCATATGTGTCAGGATGGACATTTATACGTTGATTCTGGCCTGGTGTAATGTCCTCTGATTTTTTGCTCCCTTGACAACGCATGCAGTTGCATGTAAAATGGTTCTAGGAGGCCCCGGTGAAGATTTTGGGAGATCAGCTAAGATAGCATTGCCACCATCAAGGTGAGGAGGTGAGGATTTGAAAGAGGCGGTTTTGCCAACTTAGATATGTAGTGTTACATAGTTAATTTCTGATCAAAGATAAGTCAAAGTGATTTTGCAAATATGTGAGAGATATTTATAGACAAGAGAGTATATGGATATAAGATTGTTTCAAAGAGGAGGTTTTCATGAATATAGGAGTACACACACTGTTTTAGTTGGGTTTAGTGCAGGAGGAAACATGTTCATCCACTCCGTTAGTCTTATGAGAAAGCATTTGAGAGTCACTATGTCCAATGTTTGGTTGGGGATTTTCAGGTAAAGTTAGGTATCTTGAGCATGTAGATGAATGTGTATGCCCTTTTCATTTATCAAAACAATCAGTGGCTCCATGTGTAGATTGAATAAGTAGTGGAAAATGTAGAAATGTGTGTCAAATCTCATTCTAGTGGTAAATTACTTAATCCAAGTCATCATCCTAAACAATTTTTGTGACAAGGGCTCTAAATATACCCAAATGAAAGTGTTGTTTACAATGCATGTAACTCACTTTAGTGCCTGTAATTTGACACAATAGGACACACCTAAACCCTGCACTCCTGAGAGGAGGCATATGCACTGCTACCTTTAAATAACGCACGTGAAACAGCACACCCAAAAGACGAGGCGATAAAATAAGACCCAGCACTTTCCTAAGGCAAGGCAAGAAAACAAATTCAGGTGCATTTAAAGTGACACACACATGTTTATTAATTCAATATTTTGGAAAGGAAGGCAAAATATATTGGTTAATGCAGACTCCCAAATATCAAGTAACTCAAGCACGAAACCAGAATAACAGGTAGTATATATACATGTAGCAAAGAGCAAAGAAACTTAGAAATTATATACACAAAGTAAGTAACACCTCACCGATCGTTCACTCGACATCCTTGCCAACTCAAGCTGGGGAGACCGTTGACAGCTGGGCTTGGACTCTCGGCCAGGACTCGGGTTCCGTTCGTCTTGCGACAGTACGTCTACTCCGCAAGTGAGCTCCAATCCACCTGTCAACATTATCCGGCTTTAATACGTTTTACTCACCGTGAGGCGAATGTTCTAGAAACCTCACCCGCTTTCTTCTGTTGCGAAAAACTGAGCTGGCCGTGCTGGTCTGTGTCAAGGTCAAGACAGAAGCTGACAGGCCCCTGTATTTTGACTCCGAGACAGAGCTGTACATTCCACACATTCCCTGAAAGGTACCAAGCACGCATCCCACACAACATGTTCCAGTTCACTCTGATCGGTGAGGAGCGGAAACAAGTGAAGAGCGAAAACATCCCCTCCCCACTTTGCAGCTACGTGCGAGCACAAAAAATGGAGTCTGTTACACAAGAAGGAGTCAGTGCAGAAAATGGAGTCAATTATGCCAAATGGAGCCAATGGTCAATATATCATTCTTAATATCACTACACTCACTAAGCCACTGGCAGCATGCATGTGCCTAATGAAAGTGTTAGGTCCTGGGGATTTACAAACAACCTTCACCGCGGGGCGGTCAGTAGATTGCGTGAATATAGACAGTTTGACCTTTATGTAGCAGAATGTACTGCTTTGATGCAATTGCATCCCCCGTTTAGAACCTTTTAAGAACATGCCAGGCACCTATTTGCCAGGCACCTATTTGTACTGCAATGATACTTTACATAGGAGAATCATTGATGTCTGTAGCATTCTTTGTTAAGCGTATTTATGACATTCACAACGCACTCACCTTGAGTCCTCTGCATACTTACATAGCAGATGAGTTTATGCCAGCTCATCCATGTACTGTGTTTAGAATAATCATGCCCTGTACTGGGGCCTCTGAGTGCTTAAGGCTAACATGCTGTGAGGAGCTTCTGGTTGTCTGACTGGCAACACAGATGTTGTTGGTGATCTTCTTGGTATGATTTTTGGGGCCAAACCTTTGCTTAATTAATTCTTCTGCTTGAAAATGCATGACCTCAAGGCACTCTCCTTGCTCTGTATTCTGGCACATATGACTTTTTTGTGCTCTCTGGGACTTTCAAATACAAAGTGTTTCCATGGGGAGACTCTTTGAAAAATTTAATTATATGAGAATAAATCATTGTTCTTCAACATTGATTTCATTATATCTATTAATATTGCCTTTCACTAAAGGCAGGTGTTCAAACATAAGCTAATCACATATCAGTAATGCATGTATATTGAAATATTTGTTATTTCATGTATCAAATATCAATGTAATCCAATGTTGAATATTTAAATGTTTTATATACTATAATCGTTAAAAGTCCTTGTAATCTTTCAGAAGGGACAACATAGTGAAATAACTGCTGCTGTACGCAATGTTTTAAACGTTTTAATTGATTTCAACAGTTCATATCTAGTGCTATTCTGAGTTTAAATTGTTTTGATACTTTTAAATGTAAGCTTCCAAAAATATCTGTTGACACATTTTAGCACTTTCTCCAATTTTGTCACAGGCCTCCTCAGGACAAAAGTTTTAAGAATCTGTGGTTAGAGTAATCAAGGGCAACCCTTTAAGGGAATGATCACTTAGTTCATTCAGAGTGAGCTTTGTGGAGGTAAATGTGGCTAGATTTGCTGCCAGCATTTTTCTTGTAAAAAAAACCCAACACAATCATTTCCATAATTCTGGTGTGGGTAAAGAGATAAGCTGGACTGAAACCCTCAAACTAGAAACCTTAGAAAGGATGTATACTTTGGAAAGCTTAAAAAAAAAGCACACTCTTGCAGAAGCACCTTTCATGAGAAACTCACCTTGAACCTATTTAAAAAAAAGTTGCCTGTGTCTGTCTCATCATTGGGTACGATGGTGCTCATATATGAATGATGCTAGCTCTGAAAAATGAGGATGTAGCTGGCTGAGAGTTTGTTTTTCAAAGCACTATTGCCAAACAGTTTATAAGTTTCTTTTGTCACTTCCTCATCCAAAATCTTCAATTCCTTGGTGAAATTATTCTGGCTCTTCCTACTCCCTTCTGTGGTATGTCTGGGCTTTCCTCTGGACATTTGTACAAGGATGGCACTGAACTGCATTTTGTGGTCTCCCCTCTGTTTTTGTGTGAGGCCTACATTGTACTGTGATGTTCTTCCTGTGAGATCTTCCTTTGCAGGCAGCTTCTGTACACATCACAGTCAGAGGGGATCAGGCTAAATCTTGGTGGTGTGCTGGACACATCTTGCTGTGTGTGGACAATGCAGACTCTCAGTATACAGTGAGCCCAGAATTTCAGGTAAGTCACAGTAGCACCAGCACCAGTCAGTCGGAGGTGCACTTGGGGGTTGTAAGGGGGGCACAGATCTCATGGTCAGAGAAAATGTGTTTCTTAGGAGTTGCTTGAGGCCAATTTATATATCCCCTTCCCAAACAAGCAAGTGCCCACCCCTGGTCTCAGCAGTGACACTCCTCCTCTTGATCTTTGCCTCTCTCTGCATTTGATGTCTTAATTGGAAGTGTGACTATATTTGACTGTCGAGTTCATTTTACACTTTGGCAATTTTTGGTGCCAAGTCATAAATGGGAACTCTCCTCATGGTGGATTTCAATACACTCAGCATAGGTGTCAATATAGTCCCTCCTGGGTAGACTTCTCTTGGCCTCTGAACCTTCTTGCAGCTTATCAATGTGGGTTGCTCTCCAGGATCTCCCTCCAAGCCTCATCCCAGGTACCTCTAAAACATTCCTGATGCATAATGGAACCCACTGTGTATGAAAGCTAAATACACTGTTTGCTCTCCACATGCATTCTTCACGTACAAGCAACACACACACATGTAACATATACTTAACTATAGAGAATGCTCACACAACATCCATGCACGTCTGCACAGTCGCCTCAACCCAGAGACGTTACTGCACATAATCATCTTTGATTTCAGTTAAGCTGGGAAAATGTAGTGACGATGGTGGTGTGGCTACAGACCAGACAGATGCCTTTGAGGGCTCAGGGCACAAACCAGTTGCAGGACCCTGATCCACAAAATCAGATTTCAATACCAACTTCATAGCTTGAATAAACTTTGTGACCCTGGGAAACTGCAAATTACTTTTCTTGACTGTGGCTCCATTTCCATCATCATCACAGTTCAAAGCACCTTGAAATAATGCAGTCCAGGATGTATTCTGTACAAAAACCTCTCTTGTTTAATTGACCATGATGTTGTTCCAACTATAACAACAATAAGCTAAAGGCATTATATAGAAGGCACAAGACAACACACTTACGTTTTGTGTCTCTAATAAAATGGTAATCGATTGGAAGGAGAAAGACGGAGATACCAATCAAGTTGCTGAATTGCACAAAGATTGATCCTTGGCAATTACTTTTCTTCACTGTCGGCCCTTTTCCATGATCATCACGTTTGAATGCACCTTGAAATAATTCTGTTTAGGATACTCATTGAACAAAAACCTCTCTTGTATAAGATTGAATTTGTAGAGGTTTGCAGGATACCATTGGCATAGAATGATTAAGAACATAATATGAAAATCAGTTGAAATATTTGAGGAAAGAATCAGTAAGATGTGTATGCGTGTGAAGTGTAAAATAAGCATGAGTATTTAGCAGAAGAATGTGAGGTTGATTAAGGTGGAAAAGGAGGTAGAAAAATGGGTGGCCGCAGAGGTTGCCTCTCTCAGAGTGGAGGAACATAGAGGTGAAAGACAGAAACCAGTGGCAGACCTATGGATGGAGAATTGTGAAAGCTTTATCGAACCAGATCAATAAAAAGGACAGGAGCACTAAGACAAAGAAAGACATGGATGGATTAACTCCCATGACAAAAAGATACCATAATTATATAGAGTCAATATATACTGACAGTAATACACTAACATATCTACAATGTAGATAAAAAAGAAAACATAGAGACTTAGGATAACTGGGCCAATAGTATGCACTATTAATTTTAACTCTTCTTGCTTCTGCTATAAAATTAAATGTCATACGCCTTGTCTGAAGACAGTAATACTGTAATACTCCCAGCTGAAAAGGGAGGGAACACAGTCATTAAGTCTAGGGACATGTGTGTTGGGGAAGCCCTTAGACAACTGTCAGTAAAAGAGTGCTATACCAACATTTTTCTTTTTTTTTTTTACAATTCTTTTTATTGAAATCAAGGCATGACATTTGAGAAAGGCACATTACACATACAGTGGCAACGGGTTATGGTACAGGGGTGTCACATGACAGAATAATAACAAAACAACAGCACGAAAATTGCAATTAGAGCGTGTTAAAATCTCGTATAACAGATTCTTCCCTCATCCTCGGGGGCTCACAAATACCTCTCCTGTGGATGTTCCACTTGTCCCATACTCGAGTCCACTTGGCGGGGCACCCGCTAGCTTCATATATGGTTTTTTCTGTGACCATGCACAAATCCATATCCCTACTCCAGTCTCCTACATTTGGCGGGGTCTGGGCCTTCCACAATCTTGTGATGTTGCGCTTTGCCACCAGCTATACCAACATTGATAAAGATAGTTACAGAAAGATAGTCCAAACATACTGGGAAATTCTAGAAAAATTGATAGACCAGGGCATCATTGAGTTTGAGAATTTCCATATTTGAAATGTGAATTCCCACAGATACCTGCGTCATAGTTAAGAACAAATCCAATCCACCTGGGGCGGTGGGGAGGGGGGTATAGATTCATCCTTTGGTAGTTTGCTAGAGAACACCTTGAAGTATTTTGACCATTTTCTATGAACATTTGTTATTACACTTCCATCATATCTACAAGACACCGAGGACTTTCTTAGACAAATTGATGGTATTGTATCGGATCATGACTATGTGCTCATGACTCTTGACATTACTTCATTATACACCAGCATTAGACACAATAATGTTATTGATGCTTGTATACTTTTCTTGAGAGCAAGATCTATTTGTTAGTACAGCCACACCAACGTGTTGATTGAAATTATTAGGTTTTGTCTAGAAAATAATATCTTTCTGTTTAATGGCCTAATCTACAGACAGGTGTGCAGAACGACCATGGGCAACTGTTTTGCCCCCGGCAATTCTAATTTGACTACGGACTGGTGAAAGGAACCGGAGTCCGCGACACCAGACTAGTTGAGGACATGAACCACATGGCCCTTTGGCTTAGGTACATTGATAACCTTTTTATTTAATATCAAGGCTTGGAAATGTCAACTCATAGATTTGCTAAGAAATTGAATAATAATGATTTGAACCTCAGATTCATGTAAAATACGAGTTGTGAGAGAATTGTGTTTCTTGTATTGCCAGTAAAAGTCATTGCTGGTAGACTGAAGACAAGTCTATACTACAAACCTAGTGTGGGTAACAGCCTACTACCTACCAAAGTAGTTATTCTGAGCCCATCAAATTGAGCATCCCCTATGGAGAGAGGCTTAGCGCAAAAAGAAATTGCAGCTCCACAGAAGCTTTTTGCAAAGAACAGGAGAACATGGCACAGGGAGGGGGTATTCTAAGTGAAGAATACACAAAGCTGTATCACAGGTTCAGGAGACAATAAGGGAAGACACACTATATGGCTGAGAAAGTAAATCTGATACCAGTGAGATACACTTTCAATAAGAGGTCCGTTAGGTTCAGAACAATTTTGAATAAAAGCTGGAAAATCTTGAAAATGTGATAATTTGATTGGAAACACTAATAAGAAGAGGTCCTGGATCACTTAACATAATAGTAGGTGAATTTTGCAACATAATGGTACATGCCAATATCATAAAAAGAGATGGAAAAACCATCCATCTTGACTTAAAGGGTTTATTTCTCTACAGTAGATGAAAAAAAATATACTCTATACCTTTTGGTAAAGGACAGAGAAATATTGTAAAATTCAGTATATGCACCAGATATGTGATTTACAAACACACATGCCCATATAATAAACTTTATGTGGGCAGTATACAGCTATATATTTTAATATACCAAGATAGGACACCATAATATGCAGCATGTCTAGAGTTGTACTTGCCTGTTTCTAATTCGATATAATACTTATGTCTTTGCTGCCTGCCAAGGTATTTGCCTGCCATGTCCACCTATACTCAAGTGTCATTCAGTCAATATACCTCACAATAGACCTTTTTGGGAATTAACCCCCTTTTTTAATCTGTTTCTTCTGTAGACTACCACAGCTGAATTGTTTGCTACTCATGCACCCAATCTTGACAGAAGTGTTTGTTACTTTTATGCCATCTTAGGTGGGACCGTGCGAAGCTGCTACTGACCCTGTGACAAGCAAATTTTCTTTTGGGCTGCTTTCTGAGACTGCAGACATTGCCAATTCTTGGAATTTTCATTATCAAAGGTTAACCATTTTGAGTCTTGATGAAGGTGGTTGGATTGTTACTCGCCGAAATGTGCATCAACATTTTTATTACCCATAGTGGCTTGGTTTATGAAAACTATAGTTGAGACTAAATGTCTTCTGTCTCCATTGAAAGACCAAGATTTCACCAATAGGACCTTGTTTTTACTTGCTGGACTAATTTAGTGACTGTCACTTTAGTTTTTCTTTTTAGGTGTTTTTTTTTCTTTACTTTTTTGGTGTTGGTGCCTAAAAAGATTTGTCTATTGTGCATATGATTTTTTGATTATGAATTAAGATGATGCTTTAATTATATCTTCTGAGTTGGCTAGACTAGATTCATATATTTTTTAGCTTTCATCTTTACTGTTTTGGTACCTATGAAGTGCTGAAATCATTAGAAGCCTTGGGGGCTCCTGTTGATTATTCTTAGGTATAGAGTTTCTGTATTTTGATTCATGTTAGATTGTTACTTAGTTTGCTCCCTGCCCTATTAGGTCTATGTTTTGTTATACACTGTGCAACACACCAACACTACAAAGCTGATCGTCTCAACCTTCTAAGATGCATGGGGTCGAAACGTGGCAGATCGTCTGCGTGCCAGCACTCAAAAGTAAAGGCATATAAACAACTCTGGAGTGGCTCGTTTTGTACAAGATGGAAGACATGGAATACCTGTGAGAATTATTTGATGGGCGATGTCATCAGTGATGTCATCAGGAATGTCATTAACCATGTAATGAGTGATGTAACATGTGAGATCATAAGCAGTGCATTGCGGGCGCGAGTTATAATTGGCTCTAACTATAACTGCTTAAATTCACTGGTTTTGTACGAGTGAAACCTGAGCCTAACTATAACGTCCCTGTAACCTTAGGTTTTTTCAGTGAATTTCTAAGTTTTTTTTTATTCCATTTCCTAACTATAAGGTCTCTGTAACCTTTGATTTATGCAGTGAATTTCTAAGGTTTTTCAAATTCTATTTCCTAACTATAACATCCCTGTAACCTTTGGTTTTTTAAGTGAATTCCTATGTTTTTTTAACTAGAAGTCGCGCTTGCAGAGTGCTGGAGAAAGGATGTGGGGCCTCTGACCAGCTCTCAGGAATTCTGCTGTGTTGGACTTACTGGAGGTAACAGGACTGCTCCTAGGCCCCCAAGAACCCTCAGCATCCAAAATGACTACATCCTCCAACCAGCAGTGAGCTTGGAGGCACGTTTGAACAGTGGTGGAGAAAGGGGGCATGGCCTCCGAAGACCTCAGCTATCGTGGTCTGTGAGACTTACAGGAGGTAGCAAGAGGGCTTGTTGGCCCCTAAGGACCCTCTGGAGCCACGAGGACTTCATCCTGCAACTAGCTGTGCAACAGGAGGTGCGTTTGCAGAGTTATGGAGAAAGGGGGCATGGCCTCAGAAGTCTTCTCAACAATTGTGCTCTATTGGGACTTATTGAAGCTAACAGGAGGGCTTGTTGGCCCCCAAGGACCCTCTGGAGCAAAGGGTACTACATTCCCAAGCAGAAGTGCGCCACAAGGTGAGTTTGCCGAGTGGTGGTAAAAGAGGGCGAGCCTCTGGCCATTTGCCGTCCCTTTTTAAAAACTTTTTTTATATCAGGGGAGAAGGGCAAAAAAGCCCCCCTCCCTGGGCCAATTTCGGCCCCCGGGACCCCATCCCCCTGGCCCCTGCCTATTTTTTTTTAAATTTCAATTTTATTATATTTTTTTATTAATGGGAGGGGGGCTGCCCCCCTCCTGGGCTGATTACAGCCCTGGGGATCCCATTCCCTGGGACACTGCCCTTTTCTTTTTTCTTTTTATAAAAAACAAGGGGAGATGGCCTGGCCTCTAGTGTGAGTGCCCTGGTCCCACCCAGGGCACCCACTTGTCACTGTTGGAGACCATGTGGGGAGCCTCAAAGCCCCCGCGATCCCTGCCAGCTCCTTGCATCCTTTGGAACCTGGCATTGCTTTTGGACAGAGGGAGTTGCTGAACTTGTAGCTCCCTCTGTCCAAAAGCAATCCCGCTCCGCTTTCAGCAAGCGACAGCATTTTTATGCTCTCGCTTGCTAGAAGCAGAGCAGAGTTTGCTGTGGCTTGGCAGGACAAACATCTAGTACCTTATACATATGTTGCCCTCCCTATTACCACTTTACTCAAGTGGCAATAGTTGGGGTAAAAGAACCAAACCTAATACCTACCTGCATCGGAAGGCGTAACGCACAGCACGGGGAAAGTGTATCTAAAACAACGAGTCTGTAAAGCCAATGATTACCTAATCAGCTAATGCCCTGTGATAACTATGTACCGTGGTACTGCTGCGAAATATCCCTACATTTCACAAAAATACCACAATAACAAATATTACTAAATTTAAATACATTAAAACGTATTACATTGTTACATTACTTACCTGCTCTTCACAAAATTAGCATGTGAACACCATAAAATGTAATCCTGCCAAATTTAAGCCCCATACAATTCCCAATTTTAACAGAATGCAAACTTTAAAAGTGTATGTTAAATATATTTGATTTAAGCATGTTTAGGGACCACTATTTTTTCTTTACACTCCCTTCAGCCAACCCCACTAAACCTGTACTCCTTCTTGAATTAAACTAGTGGAAGAAGTCTACAAAAATATGCAGACTTTCTTCATATGGGTGCAAAGTTATTGTGGTATAACATTTTTAAAAATCCATGGGTCGATAATATATACAATTTTCAAAACGAAATGGTTAGCCTATTACTGCTTCATGAAAGTGGTAATAGGTTGTTAACAATAATGAAACCTAATAATTAACTATATGTAACACCTTAACACAAATGTCAGCCAAATGCTGACCGTAGAATAATGTAAATTTGTCATAAAAATGACATGGTTGATTTCTACCTTCTGGTAAACACAGTCATCAACCAATCACATCACCAGTTCTAAGCCGCATATACTGTGGTATACTTTGAACTTTACACGGTATGCAATAGCACAATATATAACTACATTTTATACAAGGTATAAGTTTGCAATTACTTAGACGATTTATATATACAAGCAGAAAATTAGCATTTAGATGATCAAATTCATATTTTTCAGATATAACATTCACATGTTTTCCTATAATTTATGGTACCTTTCATTTTAATTGTACACTCCACTTTAATGGACTATTCTAGTCCACTGTATGATACTCCACAATACTCCACCCAACTCCACTGCAATCCATTCCAGTATACACCACTATACTCTATGCTATCATACTGTTTGCCACTGTATTCTATTACACTTTTGTGTATACCTGTTTATTGATCGACGCTACACTGTACTGCTCGCAACTGTATGCTATTCCACTGTAAGCAACTCCACTTTATGCTGTTCCACTATATGCTATTCCACTAGGCCCCACTTTATGGTACACTACTGGAGTGTACGCTAATCCAGTGTAGGCTACTCCACTCTCCAGCACTCAATTCTGCTAAAATGCAGTATGCGCCATTGTAGTGTACCACAGTGAACGTTATGCTATTTCACTTTACAAATCTCCTTTCTGTTGTGCTTCACTAAATGATATTTCAGTGTACATCTCTAGATTCTATTCTTCCATAATTAACCCTATTGAATTGTACAACACTCTATTGTATGCTACTCCACTATGTGCCACTCCAATGTACATCTCAAGACTTACGTTATTACAGTAAACACTACTTCATTGTATGCTACTCCTCTGTATGGCACTACACTTTAGGCTACTCCAGTACATGCCATTTCACTGTACCCTATTACACTCTACACCACTGTAGTGTATGCTATTCTGCTCTGCACCACTGCACTGTATGGCACTCTAATATATGCCACTCCACTTACACAATTGTACTTTACAACACTACACTGTGTGACACTCAACTTTACGTAATCCCACTGTACACCACTCAACTGTATACCCCTCCCCTGTATGGCACTCAACCACTTCAGTGTATGCTATTCCAGTTTACACCACTGCACTGTACCACACTCCATTGTACGCTATTTTAGTATACAATATTCCAAAACATACCCCTAAACTATACAACACTCCACTCTATAGCACTCCACTGTACACCACTACTGTCTACGCAAATACACTCTATGTTATTTACAGGACGTAACTCCGCTTTAACACGCTTCACTCTATGCTATCCCACTGAATACCACTGTACTCTATGACACTACACTCTTTGCCACTGCAATATTATGCAATGCTACTGTATCCAAATTCAGTGTACGCCACTCCGCTGTATGCGACTCCCCTCTATGCCACTTTGCTCTATACATTCAAGTGTACACCACTCCAGTATACCTAATTCCACTTTACTCCACTCCAGTATACCAAAATATTCTGTACCACGGTACACTTTACAACAGTATCCTCCACTGTATTCTACCACACTCAACTTAATAACAGTCCACTACACAGCACTAAACTGAAACAATATTACACATTTGTTACTAACATTAGAAGAAACATTAAAATTCACACACAAAAAAATAGCTAAAGGTAAGTTATAGTTATGGAAGACTTTCTTTATGTTTGGTATACAAACCCAGCTTAAACTAGACAAACATTACAAATTTAACAGTTATAGTTATAACTTTAATTTCTCATTTGAGCACCACTTACAAAGTGGGTAATAAGGAGGGCAAAGGTATAGGTCATACTTATAACTCACATTTACACTTACACACCATCCCAAAATTCTAATAACTAGCGCACCTCCATACACAGTCTTCTCACCTCACTCGCCACACTACATTACAGGTGAGTGAGCGTGTCTTAGGCTTGTACATAAATAGAAAGTTCACGCTCAAAAGTGTGTCAAATGCCTGACCGCTAATGAGGATGAGGATAGCGTACCTTCACAACAGAGCTACAAAAAACAACCAAGATGTGGACGCTGCTGAGTGTAGCAGTAACATTAGAAATGCCTACAAAATAGTCAAGTAAGTTGGTTGAGATAGGTGAACCAAACAAAGTCGGACGCCATATTGGGAAAATATCCCACCGTATTGGTAATGGAAGCTACGTGCATAATCACAAATGGCATGTGTACACGTTCAAACCAGACATGCAGTTTTAAAGAATAAAATCTTTAGAAACATTGAACCTCTGAGTTAAATTAAGGCATACGATCACAAGGTTGCTGGTGTGATCGTACCAGTAATGCCTAAGTGGTGGAAATATCGCCATCAGTATTAGCTATCTGCAAAAAATGTCCAATGTTCTGCCTATAGAGCACTGAACCAATCCTAATTTAAAAATTAAATGGAAATAAAGTTCCTTAAAGTGAGTCCATGGATTCAAACTAATATATGTGGTAATGGCATCAACAAATTGCAAAAGAAACAAATTATTAATGTTACCCACATCATATGTATATGTATAAAAAATATTTTTTAGTAAAATAGATTGTTCAACATTAACACTTATGAAGAACAAGACATAACACGGAATACAATGTATCGAATGAGCAAAGTGTCTTCATAATTGAACGTACATATATACAGAAACAAAAGTGAATTGTTAACATGAAATGAACTCTTCAGCCTGAATCAAATAAAGTGTAGGCCAGGTCACTGAGTATTCTAACATAGTTATGCAATGAAAAATAAGTACACATCATTTCCTTGGCTATGTTGGGAGCAAAAATGGCTCTCATAGAAACTCTTTTCATCTGCTCATAGAATTGTCCTTCAAAAATGAAGAAATTATGGCTCAGAGATAATTACGCACTGTCCATAATGAAGGTGGTGGGAAGAGTTCTTAATTCAGTAGATCCTTCAAAAGTTGTAAAACTTTGGTCTTGGGAATATTTGAATATAAACTTTCTATGCCCATTGTGACTAGAACGTTGTGATGTGGGTCAAAAGGTAAACCCTCTATGATGTTAATGACTGCAGTAATGTCACAGATGAAGGATGGATTATTTGTGACAAAAGATATGATGAAGAAGTCTACATACTGTGCTAACGGGTTAAGTATGGAGTTGCTGCCAGAGACAAAGGTACAGCCTGGTGGATGAGTAGGATTGTTGTGGATTTTGGGTAACATATATGTAGCAGGTACTATAGGGTCTGATTTATTGAGAAAGGAACCTTCTTTGGTGCTTAGCCAGCCTTTATCCAGTCCAACTTTGCATAGGGCTAGGTTTGATTTTGAAATAATTTGGAAGTTTCTTATAGTGGATAGTGTTATTGAGTCATTTGAAAACGTCAGTGTTATACGTGGTCTTATCCATAAGGACTATACCCCTGCCCTTGTCCACAGTCTTTATAGCAACATTATGAAGTGATTGTAGATTTTGAAGGGCTTGATTTTATCTCTGAATTATACGTCTAATAATGTGTCTTTAAATAAAAGTTCAATTTTAGTAAGAACCACATTTTCAAAGGATATGACTTCCTTGGAAACCATCTGATTGTTTGGATAGAAAGTCGATGGATTATTAAGTCTAGTGGTATCAAAAATAGGGATTGATTCATTTGTAGCAAAGAATTATTTCAAATGGACTGATCAAAAGAAACAACATGGTTTGCATGTGTCAAAATGAACATTCTTATGGGTAGGGACAAATGATGAAATGGCACTAAGGACAGAGGTTTCCATATTGGTTAAAAAATATGATGAGAGATTGAAAATTTGAATAAATAGATCTGAGTACCATTCGTAATATTGATTGCGTGTTTGCCTGTGTCCCGGGGTGTATTGATTCCTGTATTGTCATCTCCTGCCACCTCTCTGTCTTTGGGGGGGACCTCGCCCTCTGTGGTCCTGGCCTAAAAAAACTTGTCTTGATGTAGACAGTTAGCTGTTTTATCTGGAGCTTAAGGGTTGGGTGCTGTTTGTTCATATTCAGAGTCAGAGCCTGTGTTGGAGAATGTCACTTTTTTGGGAGGAGGTGGAAAGGAATCAGTAGCTTACTACAAATCTTTCCTCAAATAGGGATACTTTCTTCTTTCTTTGCTGTCTCTTTTGATGTCTTTTTGCTCTTTGTCTGTCTTTTTATTGACGGTAAGTTGTTCAAATTCTTTAATGGTTTGTTCAACTTTTTCAAGTAACGATTTAGCCTTGACTATAGATTGGTCATTAGTAATTTTCTTTTCAAGATCTTTGATTTAAACCACATATGAAATAATGTTCAATTAAAATGAATTCTTTAAAATAGTTATAAATATAACTAAAGATAAATCAGTGTTAATGATTATACATGTTTATATATATTTACTGAAAAAACTAAAGGTTACAGGGATGTTATAGTTAGGCTCAGATTTTACTCAAACAAAACCAGTGAAGTTCAGCGGTTATAGTTACCTGAGCTAACTATAACTCACGCCCCCGTAATGCACTGCTTATGGCCTGTTAAGTCCGCACTCACCTGAAAACCAGGCTGTTCCTTTTGAGAGATGAGATGCTGAACCCCGATACCCCCAAAAGTCTGCTCCTGCTTAGCGGTAATGGAAACACACCAAGCATGAGTAGGTTCCTAGGGGAAGGCGGAATGGAGGGAGGAATGAGAGAAAAAGAAAAATCACTGCTTTCTTCTGGTTGATGTAATTTTGGTGTACTGGCACGTTCAACCTTAGGCGATGTCTAATACTGGACACTATGGTACGTTCAATCTTAGGCGATGTCTAATACTGGACACTATGGTACGTTCAATCTTAGGCGATGTCTAATACTGGACATTAATGCCTTGCTTTCTTGATTCCACCACACAATAAATACATAAACAAAATGATTATACAAAGATTCTTTGTTTTGACCTTAATCAACTTTTATAACAATGTGCATACTATTTGCTTCTTAATTAGTACCTTTTCTTATTTTTGTGCATGCTTCATATTAAGAGTTAGCTTCACTCTACGAACAAGGACTGAGGAAATGTGTTATACATTCGACTTTCGACTGTATTTGGGGAAAAGATACAAAATGTTAACCTTCATCAATACACACTACGTTTTACCCACTGTTCTCTTTCTTTTCTAATTGGCAACTTACTGAATATAATTGTTCCTTCTGTAACTTGAACTATGTTCCAAAGAATGATAGTTGTCAACTCTCGCAGAGTAAAATATCCAAAGTCAAGGGTTAAGTGATCTTTAAGTTCTACAGAGCTCGAAATGAGGATATCTGAAGGTTCTAGGAATAGTACGAGCAAAATTTGCAAAACGCGATAGGAAACATGAAAGTACTTGTTTAATTGTAGAATCCACCTCCACAAGACGCGAAGGCAGGAAATACCTTAAACTTGTCTTTTCTTTTCTTTCAGGGTTTTCTGACGGTGTCCAGAATCAAAGGGGAACTCCAGAAGCGACGTAGAATGCTGAAGCGTCGCCAGGACAACACGAGCATCAGGGAAGTGAAGGGGCGTGACCGGAGATCGAAGGAGAGGAATCCAGGAAGCGGCGTTCTCTGCAGCTGATTTCCAGGTAAGCGGGAACGGAGCAACGAGGCCAAGCATTTCCCTTGTTCAAAAGCTCCTATTTATAGTTTGAAGGTGGGTGGGGCAACACGTGGGGCTGTGCTTAATCGAACTGTCAAACGGCAGCACATGGCTAATTGTCAAACTGTCAACCAGCAACACATGTCTAATTATCCGAACGCTGCACGTGTAAAAGACTGCTGCTACTTATGCTTAGTCATTTTGTTTTTCACGTGATTTTGCTTAATTTGTCAAAATACAAGTATGTACAGAATCCTTCATGCAGCACATGTAAAAATATTATATATTTTTATAATCTTAATCTGAAGCACATTTTGTACTATTATGTTTTGTAACAGAAACTTGCAGCATATATTGTGAAATCATATTTTATAGAGACATTCCTCTTTGTATTCATAATACTGGCCAAGCTCAGTGCACAATTTGCGCACTGGCCATGCTCAGTGTACTACTCCTAACACAATCCTTAACAGTCGCCCCTCTCAAAGGCCGCCCTACGGGGCGATGTTTCCTTGGATATCTAAGGTGGAATTGTCGTATTAATTTAGGTGCATGGACAAAGGAAGCTGGCTCCCATGAATTTTCACTGGCAGCATAACCTTTCCAGGCAATCAAATAATACAAACGTCCCTGTATTCTTTTTGAATCGAGAATACGCTGCACTTCATATTCTAAATGACCATCAACTGGAATAGGTGGTGGTGGGGGTTCTTTTCTCGTTTCAGGGTTATAAGCTTTCAATAATGATACATGAAAGGTAGGATGTACAGGATATTCAGGAGGTAACTCTAATTGTACTGTGACAGGATTGGCAAGCCTTTGAATTGGAAAGGGACCTATATAACGAGGTTGTAGTTTTATTGGACCTATTATGTTTACATTTTTTGTAGATAGCCAAACTTTATCACCTACATTATAAATCGGTGTGGGTTCTCTTTTTTTATCTGCTTGTTTCTTCATCTTTCCTTTGTACTTATTTAAATGGATTTTTATAGTTCTTGAATTTCCAATAATTGTTGTAACCGATCTGTGACTGCTGGAATAAGAGAAGTATCAATAGAAACAGGTAAGGCCTTAGGATGATAACCTGTTAAAAAATAAAAGGGGGTACAATGTACTGCTGAATGATTACTATTATTATAAATGAACTCAGCTAAGGGTAAAGCCTTATCCTATTCACTTGTTATAGTGGACAAGAGACAACGTAAAGTTTGAATAAGAGTTTGATTTGCTCTCTCCGTTTGTCCGTCTGATTCAGGATGGAAAGCGGTAGATAAGGCTACTTCCATATGTAATTGTTTACATAGTTCTTTCCAAAATTTTGATGTGAATTGACCTCCACGGTCGGATACAATTTTAGGTGGCAAACCGTGTAAGCGCACAATATGGTTCATGAAGATATTACTAAATTCAAGTGCTGTGGGTAATTTTCTTAATGGTATGAAATGTGCCATTTTAGATAAATAATTCACAACTACTAAAATAGTAGTAAAACCATTAGCGGATGGCAAGTTACTGATAAAATCTAGGCTAATGGTATGCCAAGGACTCGGGGGTGTTGACAATGGTTGTAATAATCCTGCTGGGGCATTATGTGAGATTTTATTTCTAGCACAAGTGGGGCATGTTTCCACATACTTTTTAACATCTTTATTCATTGAGGACCACCAAAATTGTTTTTTACTATTTTCCAAGGTTTTCTGATGTCCAGGATGTCCTGCTTTTGCTGAATCATGATTCCATATCATTATCTGTTTTTGTAATTCTGGAGTAGGTATGAATATACATGTTTCGTGAAATAGCAAACCATCTTGAAAGGTGTTTCTTGAATTTAACAACCATTCTTGTATGTATGTTTTTGATGTTCTTGTTTTACTATAGATAAAAATTCTTGTTGTACTGTAAGTGCTATGATTTTATTAGGAGGTCTTATTGGAGGGATTGAAGCTTCCTGTTTTGATTCTGCTGTATGCCCATATCGTGAAAGCACATCAGACTGGATCTGTTTTGAACCTGGCCGATAAGTAATCACGAAATCAAAACCACTAAAAAAATGTAACCACCTTATTTGTCGGGGTGTCAAAGCTTTTACTGAACTGAAGAATTGCAAATTTTTGTGATCAGTAAAGATGGTTACAGAGTGTTTTGTTCCCATTAAATGGTGACGCCATTCGGTAAAGACTAATTTAATTGCTAACAATTCCCTCTGCAACAGTGTAATTCTGCTCTGCAGGGAGCAACTTTTTTGAATAAAATGCTACGGGATGCAATTGTCCATTATTTGGATCTCTTTGAGCGAGAACCCCTCCTACTGCGACTTTAGAAGCATCTGCTTCAACAAAAAAGGAAGATCTGGATCAGGATGTCTCAATAGGGGTGCAGAAGTGAATTTTAGTTTTAATGTTTGAAAAGCTTGTACAGCTTCTTTTATCCAGAGACTAGGTTGGCCTTTTTGTAACAATTTTGTGATAGGTGAGACGATTTCAGAAAATTGGTGTATGAAACGCCTATAAAAGTTTGCAAAACCCAAAACTTTTTGCACATCCTTGACTGAGGTAGGTTCTGGCCAATCCAATATGGCAGTCACCTTTTTTGGGTCCATCATTATTCCAGATGGGGACAGACAGTATCCTAAGAAGTCTACTGTATCCGTGTTGAAAGTGCATTTTTCTAATTTAGCAAATAGATGGTTATCCTGTAATCTTTGTAATACTGCCCTCACCTGCTGCACATGTTCTTCCTTATTTTTTGAATAAATAAGGGTATCATCTATATAGACGACTACGCAGATGTCAAGGAACTCACTTAATACTTCATTTATGAAGTATTGAAAAGCCGCAGGGGCGTTACACAGGCCAAAGGGCATGACGGTGTACTCGAATAAACCAAACTTGGTTCTAAATGCAGTTTTCCACTCGTCACCCTCTTTGACCCGTATAAGATGATATGCCCCACGGAGATCCAATTTTGTGTAGATGGTAGAATGTCGTAACTGATCCAAAAGAACTGGAATCAAGAGCAATGGATATTTATTTTTTATTGTTTCTTTATTGAGTCCGCGGTAGTCTATACATGCCCTTAAGCCACCATCCCGTTTTGGGATAAAAAAAAGTGGCGATGAAACAGGGGACGTTGAATGACGAATAAAACCTATATCTAATAATTTGTCTAAGTACTGACGTAAATATTGTGTTTCAGCTTCAGTGAGTGCATACACCCAACCATTAGGCAGGGTAGCACCTGGAAATAAATCTATGCGGCAATCATACGATCTATGTGGGGGTAGTTTAGTTGCCTTTACTGGATCAAACACATCCTTGAAGTCTTGATATTTAATGGGTATTTTGTCAGAAGGTGTTGTGGTATTTGTACAATGCAGTAACGTCATAGAGTCTGTCTGCGCTTCCTGATAACAATGTGTACGGCAATGAAGGGAATCCAGTGTTACAGTTCTCAAGTCCCAATCTATTTTAGGATTATGGGTCATTAACCAAGGAACACCTAGGATGATTCCAAATGTGGGTGTATCAATTAGGTCAAAGCTTATCTGTTCTGTATGACCGTTCTGACAAACCATAGTAATAGGACATGTTTGGCTGGTAATCAAACCTGAAGACAATTCAGATCCGTCCACTGCACAGACTGGTTCTGGCTGAGCTTTAATGACTGTGGAAATGCTCAATTTGTGTGCTAACTGGATGTCTAAAAAATTTCCAGTGGCTCCAGAATCTAATAATACTGAAACTACATGTCTCACTTGTGTTGTTGGGATAAGCGTAACTTGAATAGTGAAGTGTCTTGGTACATGTGCTAGTGTATTTGCTAAGTGCTGGGAGATCTGTAAATCCACACTTCTCGTCAAGGCGATCTCCTTTCCTGACGAGAATTTTTGTTTTCCTGATCTACACTAGTCATGATCACAGCGTTTACTTTTTTCGGACCTTTAGGTTTTATTGAACAGTCTCGAGCAAAGTGTCCAGACCTGCCACAATATAAACATAAATTTAATTTACGTCTGCGTTCATTCTCTTCAGCAGATAACGGGCCTTTAACACCCCCTATTTGCATAGGTTCAGGTTCTGGTGTTTTATTTTCTGATTCTTTTCTTTCTGCTTTGATAGCAATAATTCTAGTATCAAACCTTGACTTTTCTCCCTTGCGTTCTCCAAGGTGATGATCTAACTTGACTACAAGATCTACAAAATCGGAATAATCATCTGGCAAGTCTACGATATGAGCAAGCGCATCTTTTAAATCATCACGCAAACCTCTATAGAATAAAGAAGTGCGCTTTTCCTCGGGCCATTGTGTTTCTGTCAATAATTGATTGAAAGTTGTTACATAACTTAGTAAATCTTTATTTCCTTGTTTGAGACTTAAAAGCTCATTATCGCCTGCTTGTAGATATGTATGTTTAGCAAATAGCTTAGTCATGGTTGTTTTAAAAACTGGCCAATTATATAAAATGGGGTCATTTTTGTCTATTAATGGAATGGACCAATTAGCTGCAACTCCCCCCAAATAAGAGAGAACGAAAGCTACTCTAGATGCATCTGTAGGAAATGATTGAGGTTTACAAATGAAATGGAGCTGACACTGACTAATAGAAATATTAAACTTAGCACTGTCTCCAAAAAATCTTTCTGGAGCTGCCAAAGGCACTACACTAGGGACTGCGAACGTAACATGAACTGGTGTTAAAGGGGGATCTGAAAACATCTGCGCAGATGGATTTTTTACCTTGGTACCAGTTTCAAAAGGGGTTTTAAAAGCTTTAGGCAAAGGATTATCCCAAAGATTTTCTCTGGGCTTGTAACTTAGTAATTCGCTACGCAGTTCTGCATTTTCTTCTTTTAATTTCTGCATTTCTAAATGTAAATTTTGTAACATGTTCCCTATATCCTGTTCTTTACTAGTATCGCTAATCAAAGCTTGAGCCATATCGTGAACATCGATATGATCCTGATCTGGGTCCATATCTCTCAAAAAGAACTTTAATTTTTGTGGAGGCTTGGCCTTTTGTTAAGTCACCACTCACCTGAAAACCAGGCTGTTCCTTTTGAGAGATGAGACGCTGAACCCCGATACCCCCAAAAGTCTGCTCCTGCTTAGCGGTAATGGAAACACACCAAGCATGAGCAGGGTCCTAGGGGAACGGGGGAATGGAGGGAGAAATGAGAGAAAAAGAAAAATCACTGCTTTCTTCAGGTTGATGTAATTCTGGTGTACTGGCACGTTCAACCTTAGGCGATGTCTAATACTGGACACTATGGTACGTTCAATCTTGGGCGATGTCTAATACTGGACATTAATGCCTTGATTATACAAAGATTCTTTGCTTTGGCCTTAATCAACTTTCATAACAATGTGCATACTATTTGCTTCTTAATTAGTACCTTTTCTTATTTTTCTGCATGCTTCATATTGAGAGTTATCTTCACTCTACGAACAAGGACTGAGGAAATGTGTTATACATTCGACTTTCCACTGTATTTGGGGAAAAGATACAAAATGTTAACCTTCATCAATACACACTACGTTTTACCCACTGTTCTCTTTCTTTTCTAATTGGCAACTTACTGAATATAATTGTTCCTTCTGTAACTTGAACTAAGTTTCCAAAGAATGATAGTTGTCAACTCTCGCAGAGTAAAATATCCAAAGTCAAGGGTTAAGTGGTCTTTAAGTTCTACAGGATATCTGAAGGTTCTTGGAATAGTACGAGCAAAATTTGCAAAATGCAATAGGAAACATGAAAGTACCTGTTTAATTGTAGAATCCACCTCCACAAGACGCGAAAGCAGGAAATACCTTAATCTTGTCTTTTCTTTTCTTTCAGGGTTTTCTGACGGTGTCCAGAATCAAAGGGGAACTCCGGAAGCGATGTAGAATGCTGAAGCGTCGCCAGGACAACACGAGCATCAGGGAAGTGAAGGGGCGTGACCGGAGATCGAAGGAGAGGAATCCAGGAAGCGGCGTTCTCGGCGGCTGATTTCCAGGTAAGCGGGAACGGAGCAACGAGGCCAAGCATTTCCCTCATTCAAAAGCTCTTATTTATAGTTTGAAGGTGGGTGGGGCAACACGTGGGGCTGCGCTTAATCGAACTGTCAACCGGCAGCACATGGATAATTGTCAAACTGTCAACCGGCAACACATGTCTAATTATCCGAACGCTGCACGTGTTAAAGACTGCTGCTACTTATGCTTGGTCCTTCTGTTTTTCACGTGATTTTGCTTAGTTTGTCAAAATATAAGTATGTACAGAATCCTTCATGCAGCACATGTAAAAATATTATATATTTTTATAATCTTAATCTGAAGCACATTTTGTACTATTATGTTTTGTATCAGAAACTTGCAGCATATATTGTGAAATCATATTTTATAGAGACACTCCTCTTTGTATTCATAATACTGGCCATGCTCAGGGCACAATTTGCGCACTGGCCATGCTCAGTGTACTACTCCTAACACAATCCTTAACATGGCCTCACACATTATATCAAGGTCCCTCAGGAGCAAAGTGGACTTTATCCCCAAACAGTAGAGCACCAGGATGCATTTTTGCAGAGTGGTAGAGCAAGAGAGCATGGCCTCCAAAGACCTCTTAGCAATCCCAATGTGTGGGGCTTACTTGAGGTAACAGGAGGGGTAGTTGGCCCCCAAGGATGTCCTTAGGGACCAAGTACCCCTCCTGTTACCTCCAGTAAGTCCCACACAGCAGGATTGCTGAGAGGTTGCCAGAGGCCACGCCCCCTTTCTCCAGCACTCTGCAAACGTGCCTCCTGGTGCACTACTAGTAGAAGGCTGAAGTCCCCTTGGCTATTGAGGGTCCTTGGGGCCAACTACTCCTCCTGTTACTTCCAGTGAGTCCCGCACATTGGGTTTGCTGAGAGGTTTTTGGTGGCCATGCCCCCTTTCTCCACCACTCTGCAAACGTGCCTACTGGTGCACTACTAGTTGGGGGAAGAAGTCCCCTTGGCTCTTGAGGGTTCTTGGGTGGCAAATACCCCTCATGTTACCTACAGTAAGAGCCACACAGCTTGATTGCTGAGAGAACGTCAGAGGCCATGCCCCCTTTCTCCACCACTCTGCAAACGTACCTCCTGGCGCACTACTGGTTGGGAGCAATAGTCCACTTTAGTCCTGAGGCTCTCAGGCGTAAAATAGAATTCATCACCCAACCAATAGTGTGTCAGGAGGTGCATTTGCAGAGTGGTGGAGAAAGGGGGCTTGGCCTCCAAAGACCTCTCAGAAATCTCCCCCTGTGTGTGACTTACTGGAGGCAACAGGAGGACTTTTTGGCCCTCAAGTACCCTCTGGAGCCAAGGGGACTTCATCCCCCAACCAGCAGCATCCCAGGAGGTGGGTTTGCAGAGTGGTGGAGGAAGGAGGTGGGGCTTCCAGGGAGATGCTGGGCTTTTAAAAAAAAAAAAAGGGGGTTTTTTAGGGAAGGGTGGCTGCGTAGCCCCCCTTCTCTGGGCCGATTTCATCCCAGGGACCCCGTCCCCCGGGGAAAGGCATTTTTAGAATGGGGAGGACAGCCACGTGTCCCACCTTCACAGGCTGATTTCCACCCCGTTGACCCCTTCCCCCGGGGCCTGTACTTTTCTTTTATTTTTCAAAGCAGAGCAGAGTTTGCTATGGCTTGGCAAGAGCGGTAATGCTCCTGCCAAGCCATAGCAAACTGCAGTGTCCCGGGGTGGGCACCCTGGGACATTGCAGAAGCTGGCCCTGGGGGAAGGCAGTCCCCAGTGCCATCTATGGCTCCATGAGTGAGGCCGCGCGGCCCCCCTTCAATGTTAATTTTGCCCCGGAGAGGTCTGTGAACTGGACTTTGAACGCTGGAGTTCTATTTTTGAAATTATACTTTAGAAGATACATTTTTGTGTTATTTTTTATAGAAGTAGTATGGTGATTAAAAAGTAATGATGCTGTTCAATTTTAAAATTAGTTTTCTTGATAATGACAATAACACTTTCATTTGGCCTTCTGCCATGCTTGCTGTCACCAGTTGGGAATGTTTCATCAACTGGAAACAAGAATAATGATTTAACCACTACTTATGATCCTATAGTAGACACACAACTAGCATTAAGGAATAGGATATTTGGAAATTTTGAAGCGAATACTTATTCAAATCTGCTATTAGATTATACAGATATTATTCATCATGTAATAGTTTTGTCATTATTTATTATGATCAAGAGTTTCTAGTGTCTTTTCTTATGGCCTTCAGTGTTTCTTTGGGAGAACTACATACAACTGAAAACCTGAAATCTGTTTCTAATCATTTGGGACTGATTATACAATCTAATCCAAGATCTAAAAAGACTACCAAAACATTTGTGTGCAGATTGATTGATGTAGAGTGCAACTTTATTGAAGAGCGCAATGAGCGAATGGTGGCAATTGCCAGAAATTTGGATGAAAGGAGAGTGATTCAGTAACAACAAGAGTCAGAAGAAAAATGCAGGTTTTCAAACCTACACCTAGCTTAAGAATAGAGTGATATGTGTGGTGTGAGCATAATGTCAGAGCAATGAGCCAGTAGAAATGTTTGAAAAGAGTGAATGTAATGAAAGTTATGTGGTTGATGATAAGCCTCTGATCGGAGAAGAAACTATTAGAAAAGGCATTTATTATGTCTGTGGTAAGAATACTCCCATATAATTGGGTGAGAAGCTGCTATCTTGCTTTAGTCTTTGCTCGAGTGTATGCTGCGAATGAAATGAATGAGAAAGATGATTCCAGTTTAATGAGAACAAAATGTGGTTTTGAGCAGGTTCTGATGGATGTGTTTGATGTTGTGATTCCACCTATTGGGGTGGCTTTGAATGAAGTGAAAATTAGGAAGCTGTCTATTCGAGTGGATCAGTTTGATTCTAACACTGCAGAAACATTAACACAAATTGACGAAGAGCGTATGGGAAGGCATGCACTGGTGTTGTGAAATCACCTTGCGTTAGATCTTTTGCTTGAAAAAGAGGGCGGAGTCTGTTTTATGCTGAAGGTTAAACAGTGTTGTACCGTTATACTGGACAATAGTAAGCTCATTAATGATTACAGTTGTAATATTACTAACATTTCTTATGAGGCAAAAATTCTTGAAGATCATAGGTTGTGAGAATCAGTTGGAAACTTGTGTAGTGAGAATGGGAAAAGATTTGCAAAGGTGGGTGAGTGGCTTGCACAATCAGAAGAAAGTGTGTTTAGAAAGATCCTTACACCACTAACAATTGTTTAATTGTTCATATCAGCCTCATTCTGTTGCTTACATTTCTGGAAGCAATTTCTTTTAAGTGTCTAAATTATGAAAGAGAAAAAAAGGTGTCAGTCACATCTGCAATAAAGAAAAAGCAAGATGAAATTGAGTTGGATAACATTGAAGATTGTGCCTATGGTGGTATCAAGATTTTGAAAGAATCAAGTCAAAAGAAGCAGAATATGTTAGACACTGTATTGTGGATTGCAATGATGATTCATTAGCAGAGAAGGGAGGTTGTAAGAAAGATTTGCTAATAAATAATGTTTGCTTAGTAACATGAACAACTTGAATTAAAAACGACAACACTGCCAATGCCAAATGATGGTTTTCTGGCATTGGCCAAACCAAGCCTGGACTCTATCATGAATTTGAAAGTAGCCATGTTTTCATCTCTCATTCTGATACTGCACGCAGCAAAATGTACACTAATTCTTTGTGATGAAACACTGTTGTGGGTGAGCCAATTAACACTTAACTGAACCATTAGTAATTACTCCAGTCTTTTGTTTATCTCAGGATAATTTTTCACCCGCTAAACAGGGTACATTTGTACAAAG
This sequence comes from Calotriton arnoldi, assembly GCA_963921515.1. Lineage (NCBI taxonomy): Eukaryota > Metazoa > Chordata > Amphibia > Caudata > Salamandridae > Calotriton > Calotriton arnoldi. The sequence continues at coordinate 883,485 of CAWUFW010000920.1, read as the reverse complement.
TTTCACTGTCCTTTGCTTCCAGGACACATGGCCAGCAGGAAGTGTATCTTTAAATAGATATGTGACCAGAACCACCTAGAGTAGGGAGTGCAAAGGGAGTCTGTGTACTTTCATTTCCATGCTGCTTCCTGGTAAAGTGGTTTTTACTCATCTTAGTTGTCCAGATAATAGGAATATTGTTAGTGAGGGGACTTTTAGTTGTCATCAATTACTATAAACATATACTTAATAAAGAAAGTAGCTGTGCGTTAGAAGGCCTTGAGTGAGGTTTGGAGGACATGTGTTATAAGGTTGACACAGAGACATACATTCTTTTCATAAAGACAGTAGTGGTGTGTTAGAAGGCGGTGAGTGAGATTTTGAGGACACAGAGACATGCATTCTTTGGGGTGGGGACTTTAATGTCCATCTTTGCCCATTACCACCCAAGGAAGTCTGTAGTTATTTTGATTTAGCAAAGGAGGGTCAATCCCATTTTAGCCAAGATGATTATGAAAAATCAATAAATAATTGCTTCATGAAGAACAATTTTGTTTTACTAAATAGGTATGTGACTCCCCATCTCCCTTTAAATATACTTTTACAAGTGGGAGGGGGGGCTATAAAATATTGTATTCTGATTACAGATAACTTTAGGCCATACATCGCTGATTTCATAACTCATGAATTGTTGTGTGTAATCATAACCTTCTTAGTATTAACATCCAACTTGGAACCAGTGAAGTAGATATTATTCAAATAGATCTACTGGACGTTATAGAGGTGGTGAGGACCCATTGTTTCTTGTATATGAATTTACCTTAAATAAAACCAAATAAAAGAAGCATTTGGCAAAACAGGAACAAGTTGGTTTAATTAAAAACTGCAGCTGGGAGAAACTGGACGGAATGCGTCTGCTCAAAATCTCTTGATATACAAAGTTTTGGCCGTTAATTTACACAGTTCATGAGGTACAGTAAAATGTTCTCTACATTCCAAAAGAGTATCTTAGTCATAAATCAATCACGTGCACATCTGATAAGGACACAGATGGCTCTCGACCTTGGGGGCCCTGGCCACCATCCCACAGATCCGCAAGACCATGGCTGGAGGAAGATCCTTCTCCTACCTCGCTGCAAAGACCTTGAACTCCCTTCTTCTGCACCTCAGGCAATCCCCATCGCTGCCGCAATTCAGGCAGGACCTCAAGACCTGTTTCTTCAATTGAACCACAAATCCACCCCCCTCAGCGCCTTGAGACCCTCACGGATGAGTAGTTGTGATTTATAGGATTACTGATCGATTGATTGATGGTTACTATTTATTTAGATTTGAAAGAATGGGAGTGTGTATGTGTCCAGATGTCCAGTGTGAAAAGTGCATGATCGCTATATGTGGTGTGCATGTTGTGTCCTGATTGGTTGAGTGTACCTATCTACATGTGGTATCTAGCTTTGTGGTATTTCTGGGGAACGTAAGCCTTTGGCCAAATGGGTTTTATTGGGGCCAATTATCTCGGACTTGTTTGTGGTGCAACTGTCTATCTGTGGACCTGATCAGGGTTTTCCCTGGGTGCGTGTTTGCCTGTACTTTATGGGGGATCCCACCTGTGACTAGTTACTCGATAAGCGTGGGGATGGGATGCAGGACCTGCCTGACCACGTATCTCTGACTCAGGGTTAATGGGGTGATCACCTTGGGTGAATCCGACAGCAATGATATGAGTTCATTGGAACGCCAACAAATATTATGACAGCCACTGGTATTTAACCAACAGGGTGCATACAGTTGTCATTTTGCTCATTGACAATGTTCTTACTGGTGTTGTGAAAGGTATGTTTGCTTTGGTATGAACGCACATTGACATTGTTCTTATTAGCAACAATAATATTATCGTACAAGAATGGATCATGACATACATTGGTATCATTATTGCGGACGTTGGCGCTGCTGTGCGGGCACGAGTTAAGGTATACATTGACATTGCATTGATGGGCATTTTGAAGGCAATGTGGGCACAGGCTGTGGCATACGTTCACATTGCATTTACTGATATTGTCGGGCCTGGACATATCATGACATTCATTGACATCGTATTCACCCATCCCAACACCATGACCCTGTGTTAAAATGGAATAAGATAAGCCCGGAGGGATTCTTAAGTAATCTGATAAAGGCTTGCAAGGAACGTTTAGGCATCTGACTAGAGGAGGACGATGATTGTGCAATCAAGAAGACCCTCGTCAAGATATCCAAAGGTATAAAAAAGGGGCTAACATTTACAGCAGTGAAGGACAGAGTCAAATAGAGGGACTGGTTTTATAATAAAGACACCACAGCACATTGGAATTCAAAGCTGGCCCTTAGCACTAACAACAGGAATAATGTACTGGTCAAAGAATGCAGGTTCAAATATAAGCTACAGCTGTCTGCTAGGAAGGAAGCTATTAAGGAGAATGCCTGAGCAGCACTTGTATAGGCCACTGGGAGAGGGACAACACTGCATTCTGGCAGGTGATTTCTCAACCATATTTCAAGGAGTTGTCCTGCCACAGGTCTGGATTGACCATTTCAGTAATAAATATGTAATGTCAGACCAGGTATTTCGAGTAGGTAATGAAGATCTAAACAGGAGTAGTTTTAAGGAGTCCAGAAATTATGTTAGGCCTCTGGTATCTACGTTAGAAGAAGTTAGCCAGGCTATTACTTTGAATATTATTTTAAACCATTTTATTGAGATTATCAACAATATAAGCTGTAGTAGGAAAGCACCTGGCCCAGATGGGATCCCAGTTGACTGCTTTAAGGAAAACCTGGATTTATAGGCCCCCCAATTGATGAACCTATTGCTCTATATGCAAAATAGGGAAATTGGATACCTAGTCCTGCTCTCTTATTGTCCCAAATGTTATTGCCCAATATCCTTGTTGTACTCCCTGATACACAATCCTGAGAGGATTCTATTATTCAGGCTAGAATCAAGGGCAGAGGAACATAAGATTATATCATAAATTCAATATGGGTTCCACAGGGGCTTAGGCACTGTGGAACAGTGCGTAAACCACAGGTAAATAATCAATAAGTACATGGTAGCTAAAACGGGGGTACTTTAAACTTAGCAATTATTGACTTATCATGAAGCTTTAACTGCATTAATCACAGTAAACTATGAAGCTTGATGGGTGAGCTAGGCATTGACCTTGCGATTGCAAATCTATGGAGAGCGATTTACACAGGTACGACAGCAATGGTGAGGTATGGGGAAAATGGGGAGTGTGCTTAGGTTTTTATTGTTAATCGGGGGGGGTCAGGCAAGGTTGCATAATTTCCTCCTTTCTGTTTATGCGATACATATACAACTTGTAAAGGGTGCTGATGAGTGGATGCAAATACCTGCCCCAGATTGGTCATCGTCCTGTTCCAGCCTGCCTATAGGCGGACGATGCGGTCCTAATGGCACGCACACCCAACACGCCTAAACAAGTTTTGAATACCTTTGCTGGGTTTATGGCACAGTTGGGCTTGAATGTTAATCTTAACACTTCATTTATTGTGTATTGTGGTTCCACAAAGAGTAAATACCTCCCTGTGACCCTTAATGATGCACAATTACGTTTGGTGGGAACATTTGTTTACCTTGGGGTCAATTTGATTCTAAGGGTAAATGGGAGCAGTATATTAAGAAAAGGAAACTTCGATATGAAAAAGTAATTGCTGCAGTGTTCAGGTTCTCCAGGAAACTGGGGGAGGAGAAACTATTAAATATACAAGGACAAGTGTATCAGTATGATTACTTATGGTTGGGAGTCTGGGGTTATGCAACAGCTTCAAATTTACAGGTTTCAGATAAGCAGTTCCTGAGGAGTTGGTGTTAGACTTGGCATCTTTTGGCGTGTTTCCCCTGACTTTTTGCTTTCTGACCTCCCGGTTTTTACTCTGTTTTTGCTGGTGTAATGATTCTGCGCACTTTCCTCACTGCGGTCCAGTGGGAAAGTGCAAGTGCTCCTGTATAAAATGTGTTATGGATTGGTGTTTCCATGATTGGCCTAGTTGGTTTATCTGTCAGTCCCTTCTAAAGTGCACTGCGAGTGCCAGGGCCTATAGACCAAATGCTGTTGGTGGGCTGCAGCACTGGATTGTGCCACCCACGCAAACAGCCCGTAAAATATAACTCGGGCCTGCCAACGCAGAGCCTGTGCGCAGCCTGGGGCTGCCATGTCGACTTGGCAAGTGCACACACTTGCCAGTCCCTAAACCTTCTCTTTTCTACATGTTAGTCACCCCTAAGGTAGGCCCAAGGTACCCCTGTGGGCAGGGTGCGTTGTACGCGAAAGGTAGGACATGCCCTGGTGTGTGCGTCATGTCCTGATAGTGAATTACAGCCTAGTTCGTTTTTCACTATTGCAAGGCTACCTGTTCCCCTAGGCCAGAACGGGCAGTTTTGATTATTACAGTTTATAATCCTAACTGACCCCGGGAACATGGTAGAAATTCGAGTTTAGTATGCCTGGACTCAGAATGATAAAATGCATCTTTTAGTGAAGTTGGTTTTAACATTCTGTGTTTGAAAATACCACTTTTAGAAAGTGGGTATTTTCTTGTCTAACCATCCAAGCCTGCCTCTGCGAGGTTGTGTATTCCTTGTCTGGAATGTGAGTGACAGGGGCTGGGGGATGCCAGGAGACAGGGTGAGTCAGCACAGGGCTGAATAGCAAGATCTACATGTAGATGGGTGGGAGGGGTCGCACCTGGGCCCTGAATAGGACAGTGCCTTCCCTCCACAATGCTGGCTCCACCTCCTGTGGTGCGTCTGATGTCCCTGGCCTACTCACTGAAAGAAGGGACGGAGACTTGTCAACAAAGTGCTCCAGAACTGGTTTGGACTAGGCAAAGGCCTCTCTGCCTTTAGAGAACAAAGGAATTTGGGATATAAATATTGGGGCCCTGACCCCATGAATTTAGATCTCGCTGGAATCAAGGAACCTGCCAAGACGAAGAGCTGGAAGAGCTGCCAGGAGGAGTACTGCCCCTTTGCTGTGTTGTTGCTTTGTTGGGTTGGCCTGCAGTTGCTGCTTCTGTCTAGGGCAGTGAAAGGACTGGAATGAACTTTCTACAAACTTGTGCTGAGTATCTCCAAGGGCCTGGAACCGAGCTGGCCTCCTGTTAAGAAGTCTCAGGGACTGCAAAGACTTCACAAGCCTCTGGGTACCGCTTCTGGAATGCTGTTTCAGTCGCCACAGAGGAAGGGAACTGCAACCGACTCCGTCAACCGAATACATCCCTGGCCGGTGACCTGTTTGCACCGCAGACCGCATCGCCCCGCTTCGCATCGCAACCCTGGTCTCACCGTGGGCGACGTCCGACGCCGCCAACATCGAGCCGCTGCTTGCACCGTGACCTGTGGGCACCGCAGTTCGCATCGCTTCACTGAACCAACCGGACCCGACCGACGAGGTCGCTGCAACTGGCTCAAGAGTCATGACCGCACCGCATTTGGGGCACCGCCGCACGTCTGCGACGCACCGCTCCGACTCGCACCGCTGTCCGACGCCAGCTCCCGCACTCCGGCTAGGTCGCCTGCATCGCAACCTGTCAGCACCGCATCGAGCATCGTCTCACCCTGCATCGCACGCCTTGGACTCACCGACTCCGTCTGCACGACGCTCATCGAGCCGCTGCCTGCACCGCATCGAGGGACACCGCACCTTGCATCGCTCCGTCTTGCACCGCAACCGCAACGAACGCCGACCGGCTTGTACACTCCGTACCAGCCACAACGAGAAAGGTACTGTAACCGAGTCTGTTCATGACTCTGCTGGCCCGTATCGACGCGGTCGGCTGGAACTGTTAGACTCTGTGGTTCTCAGCATCACGGTAGGCTCGGACGGAGCTACCGACTCGTACAAACTTTGTTTTTGAACTATTCTTGCAAAGAAGAAGTTACTGTATCAAGCATTCATTTTTAAAGTATAGTATTGTGGATTTTTGTCGTAATTGGTCTTGTCTTGAGTATATAAAATATTGGTTATTTTTCTAAACTGGTGTGGTGTCCGTTTGTAGTGCTTACACTGTATTACTGTTGGTTATGTGCAAATGCTTTACACACTGCCTCTGAATTAAGCCTGACTGCTCGTGCCAAGCTACCACGAGGGTGAGCAGGGGTTACTTCACGAGTGTAACACCCTTACCCTGACTAGGAAGAAGGGTCCCTACTTGGACAAAGGTGCAAGCCCTTGCCAACTAGAGATCCCATTTCTAACAGTTGGGCTTGAGTTTTATGGAAGATCTCGTACAGCAGCACCCAATTCTGTTGTGACGCAAGATATGGACACAGCCTGAGGCTTCTTTTAATAGGTAAATTGTCCTAGCCTATCAGTCTTTGGACTTAGCTCTGGGGATCCTATGGGTCAGACTCATCCTGAACATCCCACATCACAGCCGCCTCTTCGGCTGCCAGAGAGACCTTCACTGGCTACATGTCAACAAAAGAATCACCTTCAAGCTCCTCACGCACACAAACCAAGCACTCCACAATGCCAGACCCGCATACTTCAACCATCGGCTCTCCTTCTACGCTCCCACCAGACATCTCCACTCCTCCCAACTGGCCCTGGCCACCATCCCACAGATCCGCAAGACCATGGCTGGAGGAAGATCCTTCTCCTACCTCGCTGAAAAGCCCTTGAACTCCCTTCTTCTGCACCTCAGGCAATCCCCATTGCTGCCGCAATTCAGGCAGGACCTCAAGACCCGTTTCTTCAATTGAACCACAAATCCACCCCCTCAGCGCCTTGAGACCCTCACGGATGAGTAGTTGTGATTTATAGGATTACTGATCGATTGATTGATTGATGGTTAATATTTATTTAGATTTGAAAGAATGGGAGGATCAGAATCGTATGACCACCCAGAGAAGTTAAATGAGATTAGCAAAGGTAATTTAGGTTAAAATACATGTGCCTACATAGTCTTGAGGAAGAGCGGTTCAAGAGAGAATGCCAAAACCAGAGCATTGTTTCTCACTCAGGAATTACCTATAAGGATGGGCTACAGTTATATCTGGTGTGGGTAACAAAACCTTACCCAGGTTCCTGTTTCCATGCTTCAGATTAATTCTGATACATTATCACACTACATTTCCTTGACTTTATTCTCCTATGTAGGTTTTATGCCCTACCGAGAAGGAGGCATATCAAGCCATTGTTATTAAAGTACAAATTCAAGCTCTCTAGACCAGCCCGGGCATTTTTGCAGCATTTGCAGACAATAGATATCTGTGTGTCTGTTTTAGTGTTTACTGCACAAGCTCTGAATATTAGAAAGGGGATAGGGAATTTTATAATTTGAAAATTATTAACAATGGCAGGAGTTTTAATATATTTGGTTTCATTTTATCTGTATGGTTAGGTAAGATATATTTCAACAGCCACGGCCCGGGCAGGTAAGAGCGGTGGGGCAGGGTGGGGGGTATTTCGACAGACGACGAGGAGGGAAAATTAATTATTTATTTGATTTTCCCCCGTTGTCGTCTGTCGAATCCCCCCTTCAACCCGGCCCCACCGCTCTTACCTGCACAGGGCGCAGCTGTATTTCAATACCTAACAGTTAATTGATGGCACCACTGTGCATATGTATTATGAAATTTGCGTGATTCATTTAGTTTTATGGTTTCTATGTACAGGAACCAAATAAAACTTTTTCTAAATCTGAATCTGAAGAGCAACTCTAAAAAATAGAAATATTTAAAAAAATAAAAACACACAATATTAAATAGCAACAAAAAGCTACTATAAAAGCAGGTTAACTTACATTCCATAAAATACTTAACTTCCAACTGGCTATTTAACTATTTCCACTCCATCATTGAAACAGTAGTGTAAGACGACATCCTTGGCGTGGTTTTTCCTCTAACCTTTTACCTTCAGACCTCCTGTTTTGCTAGCTTTGTTTTTGCTGTTCTTAGGACTCCGCACACTTTACCACTACTAACCAGTGCTAAAATACTTGTGCTCTCTCCTTAAAACATAGTAAGATTAGCTTATACCCAATTGGCATATTTAATTTCCTTGTAAGCCCCTTGAAATGTGGCATTATCTGTGTCCAGGGCATGTAAATTTAAAGCAATTAGTGGGCCAACAGAAGTAGCACTTTCAACATGCCTCAGGTCTGCCATTGCAGTCTGTTTGTGCAGTTTTAACCTGCCATTTCAACCTGGCAAAATAAACCTTTTGCCAGTCCCAAGCCTTCCTTTTTAATACATATAAATCACCCCTAGATTGGGCCCAGGACTGCCCAGAGGTCAGGGTTCAATATATTTTAAAAGCACGACATGTACTTTAAAGTTTTACATGCCCTGGTAGTGAAAAAATGTTAAGTTCGTTTTTCACTACTGCAAGGCCTACCTCTCCCATAGGATAGCATTGGGGTTACCTTATTACATTTCCAAATGGGAACAAGTATCGAGTTCTTGTTTGATGTCTTTGGAATTGTTATGAAAAATCCTACCTTATGGTGAAGTGGGATTTTAAATTACAATTTTAATAATGCCTTAGCCATTTTTCTGTCTGCAGCCTGTCTCTGGGTCACATATCTGGGTTTAGTTGACAGTTGGGCTTTGTGTATTCCTTCTAGACAGCCACACACAACTGGGAGCTTAGATGTGCCTGGAAGGGCCCTCACTGGCAGGATGGGAAGTAGGAGATGGGCCCAGCCCCACTTTCACTTGAGTCCTGCCTCCACACAAAGGGCTGCATACCCCCTGCATTTAGTCTGGAGCCAGGGGCAGCAAGGCAGGGCACCTGTGCACTTTAATGGCCTGCCTCTAGAAGTTTCTATCCACTTTAAAGGCACAACTGGGTATAAATACAGGACCTCAGACACCTACTCTGCAGTACACTACTGGGCCTGTGGATACTCTGCCAGGAAGAAAGACTCCATGCTGCTGAAATGACTGCCACTCTGCTGGTCTACTGCTATGAAGGACTGCCGTCCTGCTATGCTGACCTGTTGCCTGCTGCCCTCTTATCTGGGTGAGAAGGACTGAACCTACGTCTCTTGAACCCAGAGTGGCTCCAAGGCTAGTTGGCTGGCCTCCTGATCTGAAGTCTCAGGGACATTACAGTCTTCCAACAACCTTGCACCTGCACCTGGACTCTGCCATCTAGGTGTTTACTCTGCCAAGTGATGCCACCGTTGTTCTGAACCCCTGGAATTGGGGCAAAGATGCTCTAGCTGACTTTGTAGATCCAGCAGAACCAATGCAACTTCTCTGCTACATGGCGCAAACCCGATCTGAACCAACGCATAACCACTGCTGTGTGGATTGGACCCATCACAAAGACCTGCATTGAATTGCAGCAAATCGGAACTGCAGCTTCGCAATATCCTTGGTGCAGGCACCCGCAGCCCTGGTCAACAACAGCCTCAACGACGATGACAGACTCCACATCGCAGCTTTTAGGAACCAACGCGTCGCCTTGACTGCTCGATGCCGGACTTCGCATCGCAAGCCCTCATCGAAGGGATCCTCGACAGTGACGCAGGTCCTCGCACAGTAGCCTCACAGTATCTCGGAACTGACACATCACTTCGAGTACCAACGCATACTTACAATGTTCTGCAAACCAGGATTTAAAGTACTTTGTTCAGCAAGCCACATTGTGTCCCTTATACTGGCCTGCACTCCATCACATTCGGCCTGAACTTGTGACTTTGTCCTGGTCCGGTGCGACAAGATACCCACAGTAGGGCGTTTCTGCTTTTTGATGCTATTTTAATCAAAATCTTTAAAATTGCATATCTCCAGTTCTATTGATTGGAATTTTGTCATTTTGGTCTTGTTTTATTTATTAAAGGAGGTTTCATTATACTAATTTGGTGTGGGACCCTTTTGTGTGGTGTTTTCACTTTATTGCTGCTTTACACATTACCTCTGAATTAAGCCTGACTTCTCTGTGCCAAGCTAACAGAGGGCTGAGCACAGGTTAATGTAGTGTTGGCTTGTGCCTCACCCTGACAAGGATTGTGGTTGCTGCTTGAGCAGGGCCCACAGCCCAGTCAACCAACAACCCAGTTTCTTACAAGTAGGGTAAGTGTTGGACTTCGGGGGTGTTAGATTTACTATTCTCTCTCCATTCAAAGCAACATTAGGGGAAACTGTTGGAGTTCAGAGAGGTTACATTTATTCCCCCTCCAGTCTAAGCAACACTAGGAAAAGTGTTGGACTCTGGAGGGGTTTGATTTACTATTCCCACTCCAATCTAAGCAACAGTAGGGAAAGTGTTGGACTCTGTAAAGGGTTTAGATTTACTATTCCCACTTTAGTCTGCACAGCAGTAAAGAAAGTGTTGGACTCCAAAGGGTTAGATTTACTATTCCCACTCCAGTATAAGCAATAGTACTGAAAATGTTGGACTTTGGTGGGACAGTAAACAGCATTCCATATCCCAATCATTTTCTACAAAACATGTAAATACTTAAAATCTGATTTAAAATGTATATTACAAATAAAATATAAATATTATAAAGTTCTGAAAAGAATAAGGAAATACATAATAAAAATAAAATAAAAAACTTAAAAATATTTAAGTGAAATTTACTTTCCTACCACAAATACCAGAAAACACCAAAAGCCATTAGTTACATAATAAATATTACAAAAGTTAATGTAAAATATTCCTTAAAAAAGTTTAATACAATAAATAAGAAAAACATTTTACAAATACTGTTATTAAAAACACTTAACACTAAATTAATTTAAAAAACGAATAATGTACATAATATGCTCAACATTAAAAAAGATACATACAAGTTTATCAATTAATCGATTAAATATGATTAAAAATGTATTTGAAAACATTTTATAATTTCAATAACTTCCCAACCTATTAGCCGACTAAACCAACAAGATGCTTCTGAAATGTAAATTAAATTAAACCAAAAATACAAACCTTAAAATATAAGGTAAAAGTAGACATTAATTATATATTAAACACTTTACATAATTAAACATCAATAATATAATTAATTAATAATTACAATAATTTAGCATTAATATCACATTATTTGTAATATAATAAACTTCCTACCCCATTCCATTAATAAATCAATCTAGTTCTGAAATAAAAATTACTAACAAAAATATAAACATTAGAATATCCTGTAAAATTAAAAAGAAATCATTAATGCAAGAATTAGAATATAAAACAATTCACATAATCAATAATCAACTACATAATTAATTTAACAATTAAAATGAACTGGCAATAACATAACATTATTTTTAAATTAATTAACTTCTGACTCTATATCCCTACAAAAACCAACAATCCACTACTAAAATAGAACTAACTAATCAAAATGTTAAAATTTAAATATACGATACAAATAGCAAAGGTAATTACATACAATAACAATTAAACAATTAAACAACTTAAATATTAATCAATAAATATTTGATTTCCAATACAACATTCATTACAAAAACATTACATTAATTATAATTTAATTTACTTCCCACAAAATTCCACTACAAATCTAACAACCAGCTACTACAATATACATTTTGTAACTTAAAAAAAAACATAAAAAGTTTAAGCTACAGACTACACTTTAGAAAACGAATAACAGTTATACTAACAAAGCTGACACCTATTATTAATATTGCATCTAATATACAATAAATTAAACAAAAAACTGTATTTTTTATAACTATATTTAAGTAAACAAAATTAAATAGAACAATATTACACACCAAACAAAACCATTATCTTTACTATGATATGCTGTGACATGATATTTTTTAATTTACAATATTTTTGACATTATATTTATGTATGAATATATTGAAAACTCAATATTTTGTCCATACACCGGATATAGTCAGCAGAATTTCTATGTTACCGAGCTGCATGAAGGTTCCCGTAGTACCTGGCATCTATTTTAGACATACTTTCAAGATTTGAGAATTTAAAAAAAATTTAAAGTAATGTTTCGTTTCACCGAGAATTTGCCTCTGTGTCTCTGTAGCAAAGTAACTGTCAACTGACAGTACATTTTTTCAATATTTCCAGTTTACACCATGTAATGGTGTGTTGGTGCTGAAATATTAAACATGTTAATAGTAACCCAAATCAATTGTACCAGTTTTATCGACCTTTGAACAGTGAAAGACTGAATGGACTGTGTATGGATTCAAAGAAGTTTAACTTGCTGAGCTATCCAGTGCTTACTGTTTAAACAATTAAATGCCAGGGGCTCATCAGAAGGCCACTGCATCCTATACCTCCCATTGCCCCTGCTAGCACTACCAATGACAGTACCAAACCAGCTACTAACCATTACACGCCTACAAGTGTGACAATTCAGACAGTTCCAGGCCCCCAAAGCTATAAGATTAGCATGGGCGGCAGATATTAGTCATTTTTAACATTTATTGAATTAGTAAACAACTGTTGCTTTGCTCTCTCTAAAACAGACAAACAGCACCACTATGTGGCAGACTGTCATAAGTGCCAGTGCTGCCAATTAAGTGCTGGTGCTGTCAATTAAGTGCTGATGCCGAGCACCGGAAAACACTGGCTCAAATTAAGCACTGGAGCTTTCTAGCTCGCTAGTTTCATTTTACATTTTGCTGGGTCATACTTAAAACATCAAGTTCACCCACATGAATTTTCCTTGTGCTTCTTGAAACTTCTTGGTCCGCATTAATGTTTTGTTTGGTCCTCATTGTGGTGAGCCATGTCTCTCTTGTGTTTAAATGTAATAGCAGAATGTATTTAAGAGTTTTTATTTCTGAGTAAATCCCATTGAAAATGTTTCTTCAGACAAAAGTGATATTTCATTTATTTAAAACCAATGCCTATAATTCAGTATGGTGTGATTTTGATATGTAAACTACTCCTTACATAGTTTACACCTACATCTGTGCAGAGGTAAAGACTGTTTTAGGTATTACTCTCATGCATTTACCCGCTACTCTTAAATACAGTACCTATGTTGCGATGTATGTGATTACATTTGAATGATATAAAAGTACATTTTAGACTTAAATTTATGTTCCTAAATCTGCTTGGGTGCAATGTATGTAATGTCTACAGAACACGGATGCAGAATTACGCAATTATATTGCACTTTCGTACAGGAGTGTCTTAGCTCACAGGTAAGCATGTATATTCTCCATGGCACCTTTTTCTCTTACACTCACTGGGGCAGATTTACAAGCCCCTTGCGCCACTTTTGCGTCACTTTTCCTATGTTAAAAATGACGCAAAAGTGGCGCAAGGGGCTTGTAAATCTGCCCCACTCTGCACCACTTATACCTAAACCATCCCAGTATATGTCCAGATAAGAATCGGTGTTAAACCTTTGATGTCCTAACTCCGCCAAAGCATCCGAGTTGAGCATGGTCACAGAAAACATATATGTATATGTTACATGTTCATGAGGAATATCCCATGTTATTTGATTCTCCCCCTGAATGATTCATTGGATCTCCTTTAGCAAACTGGACAGTCACTCCCATCAAACTGAGTTAAATATCTGCAAGCTATAAAGCTATATGCAAAGTGTTGCTATATGATCCCAATCCTTTTGTCAGGCAGCACCACTAGCGCCCTAAGCAGGAATCCCGGCCATTTATGACTTCGGAACTACTGGATAAATGTATTATGGCATGATTCATCTAGTCTTTTAATTTGTATTAGCAAAGGCCCCGAGTTCGTGCTGTCCTTTGTTAGGAGCCTGATCGCATTATTGAATGTTAATGTATCGGCACATGAATAATGACACATAGCTCTTCGCTGCGTTTAATGGGATTTCCGAGTAGGGTCTCATTTAGCCATTCCCACAGGCGGTAGGATTTACTGTATGCTGAAATTCGATGGCATAAAACAATTATTAATGGGATGCTGCAAATGTTCTTCTTGCCCCGAACCATGTCTGTCAATAGCTGGAGTCTCACAAAGGGCCTTCCTTATTGTGTCCCCAGAAACTCATCCTCGGCATCTTTAGCATCGCTCTGCTGTTGCCCGTGGAGGAATTCAATGAATTATTGTCATTTAATCGTGCTCACAAAGGAAAAAGGAAAAAACTCCTACCACCTATTGTTAAGTAACTTTTCTTTTGCCATGTCTTCACCATCGCTTGAAATTTATTATATCTGTATTTGGATGAAGTACACCCAACGTTATGCAATCAGGATACTGCTGGTCACCAAGGAGTTCCATGTCCACACAGATGTAATATGCTGCAGACTTAAGCGCTTCAGGGCATATTTATGAAATAGTGGCACAGTGCAGGAATTCACCTTGCTGCACTGTACTGCGTCACTCGGAAAGGGCAAAAATGCGTCATACTTAAGGAATACGCTCAGCACCAAAGCAGGCACCCTTGAAAGGGTGCCAGCATTGCATGCAGGATTGTTTTTGTACAGGCAGGGATACCGTCCTGCACAAAATCAATCCTGAGAGGCATATTCCTCTATCTATGTGTGCTGCAGAATTCAGCACCAAATAGAAAGAGGAAGTAACCAGGAGAAAATAATATATTTCTGCTCATTACACCTCTCCTGGGTAAGTGTATCTTTTTGGTGCATTCCCAGGTTTACAAGGTCTTGTAAATCTGGGAATGTGTCAAAAAACATGGGAGTTGTGTGGGAACCTTCTGGGCACCTTCCTGTATAAAAACAATGCTGGGAGGCATTTTCCTCTTTCTATGTGTGCTGCAGAATGCAACAGACATAGAAGGAGTAAGATTCAAGGATGAATAGAGACATTTCTCCTTGTTACGCCTCACCTGGGAAAGTTTAAGATTTGACAAAACCCCAGGTTTATAAGTTCTTGTAAATCTGCGGATGTGTCGAAATTCATGGGAGTTGTGTGGGAACAACCACGCAATGCCCATAGAATGCCTTCACAGGAAAGAGTAACGCAATGCAGCTATTTGCGCTGTGTTGCGTTACTCCATATTTTTAAAGCCACTTAGAGCCACGCAAAGTGGCTTTCCTGGGCTTCCAAAATCTGACTTAGAGGTTTACATCATGCATGTACCACATTGCGTGGTGCAAATGTGATGCAACCCTTTCATAAATTAGCCCCTTAGGGGCTCATTTATGAGAAAGTGATACAGAACAGCAAGTCACCTTGCTGCGCTGCGCTGCATGACATGGAAAGGACAGGAATGCACCGTATTTAAGGCAATACAGTGCATTACTGTCCTTTCCCCTACACACTGACGACCTTGTGGCAGCCTAATGTCAATCCAGGCACCTTTTCACAACAGTGCAAGGGTGCTTGTGTTGCATGCAGGATTGTTTTTGTGCATGAAGGGCACCTTCCTGCACAAAAATAATCCTGGGATGCATATTCCTCTTTCTATGTGTGCTGCAGAATGCAGCACACATAGAAAGAGGAACACACGAGGAGAAATAGAGATATTTCTCCTCAGTATGCCTCCCCTGGAAAAGTATAATGCATCAAACACCATGGGAGTTGCATGGGAACACCCATGCAACGCCCATTGAATGCTTTCTCAGGGCAGAGTAACACAATGCAGCGATTTGCACTGTGTAGCATTACTCCAGATTTTTGGAGCCTCTTGAAGTCATGCAAAGTGGCTTTGCGAGGCTTCAAAAATCTGACTTAGAGGTTGGCATCATGCATGTACCACTTTGCGTAGTGCAAACACGACACAGCCCTCTTATAAATATGCCCCTTCATTTTTTAAATTTGTCAGGCAGCCCACCAATTTACCAGGTGCATCCTGCCACAATCAATGATAGAATCTATCATAGTAACGCTACCCAAAGCTCGATAGGATCCCCTAGAACTAACATCTTACCAATCTCTCTCTGCTTAATTTGGATTGCAAGATATTGGGGAAGGAACTAGAAAATAAAATCTCCCGGTCGTTGTCGGTATTAGACAACTCAGACCAAACGAGTTTAATATCAGAAAGGAACTCACCAATGTCAGGTGGCTTTTCCATATTGTAAGCTAATGCCCCCAACCCCTGCCTGCGGACATGAAAAAGAACCATCATACATTACAGTCAGAATATCTTTTCACTGTGCTGGAAGAAATGGGTGTCGGAGACTCAGTTCTGAGATGGGTTAGGCTGCATAGGCATTACATGAACCCGGCTGACTGAGTGAAGATAGGGAAGGTCATCTCTGAGTCGTGGCTCATATATCAAGACATGAGCCAAGGCTGCCATCTATACCTACTCCTATTCACCCTGACTTTGAAATCTTGGCTGTGCAGTTCAGGTGTATGAATGACCAATGGGAAATTAGGATAGGAGCTCACAAACACACATGATATCTCTCTAGGTAAGCGGCGTCATCCTATACCTCAGAAATGTAAAATGCAGCGAGATACATCCACTTGTCAGATGTCTGGCAGTCCAAACCGCAGTGCTATCTAGGCTTGACTACTGAGATGCACTCTACCTTGGACACCCCAAGAACACTTTATCCCACCTCCAAAGGCTAAAAATGCTGCATTCACCTGATTAACAATCTTCCCAGCAGAGTTCACATCACACTATGACTTCTCTGTATTGGCTGCTAGTTTCAAAATATATCATGTTCAAAAGTCTTTGATTGGTGCATGGCATAATTTATGGCTCTGGTTCATTGAGCTTTCAGGCCAAAATACTGTTGTAAGGCTTCCAGAACACTTCCCTCTTCAGTCACACAAATTGTACCTAGAATTCACACATATTGTACCTAGAACTTAGCGGTCGAGCCTTCTCCTACTTAGTCCCCAAACTTGGAATTTTCTACCTCTTTCAACACGCTGATCATCTAGCCTTTCACAAATCCATTAAAACTTGCCTTTTCATCCAATATTTCCTAAGATCAACTTCTTTCTTACCACCTATACAGACTAAATCCTATTTGTCAGGACACCCTTTTGGGTAACCATTTGATATCTCAAAATCGCTTTAATGTAACATACCAGGTACCAGGAAGTCAATAATTTTCTGGAATAGACTTCTACTTTCAGTGATATTCAGCGATATTGGGTCATATATGGGGTGCCTAGGCATAGATCCTCACTACACATACTGTAGTGAACAGCACTACAGGGATAGTGTGGCAACCCAGCCTTTGAATTATACTGTCTGGCAGACTAACTCCAATGGTTGGCTTGATTGGTGTCATGCACCGCAGCTAATAGATGTGGCAAGATACTGCAGGTGCAGGGCTTTAACCCACATAAATACTAAAGTAGCCTTTGCACCATATCTGCCATGGTGGACTCTACCTATCTCTCAAGCTTTGTCTGCGGTTGGGGTCAATGTGGACTCATGACTCAGACTGGGGTCATAAAACATGGCAACTTTGTAGTTGGTGAGAAAATGTATACTGTCTAGAGTCTTAGACAAAAACACTCCATTACAAAGGGGTAATTTCAACATTCAATGCACAATTAGCTTATTTAGACTAATCTGCTTACACTGGGCAGGAATATGATCAGTGACATAACTGTATACAGCATTAGTAGTCATGACAAAAGCGACACTAAAAGCCCTCAGATGGATACGCATAGACAATTTGGGGTCAGTCCTATTTTTAGTGCTGCCATGTGGAGGTTGTTTTGCATAAAATGGCTCCTGAGAGCCAACGGTTTGCACCAGAGTCGGAAGGCCAGACCATTGCAGAAACATACTGTTTGTTGGACAGTTAAGAAGAAAGTGTAAAATAAGATATTATTACAATTGCTGGCTGTAATGTTACTTTAACCTTTGTTTTGAATTTCCATGTTTTTAAAAATTTAAAGTAAGATTTCCATTTTTATGCATGGCATGGGGTTGGATACAGGACCTGGCGCCCAACCCCTCACAGGTATGCATGGCCTTAGGCCGTGCAAGGTGTGGGGCTGAGCAGCCAGGCTCCGTGCCCACCCCCCCGCGGGCACGCACGTACGTCTGACTATGTCCTCTAACAATATAAATGATGTAATTTTAAGTAAGGCAGACCTTCTGTCTTTGTCAAAGGGTAAGAACACCAAAATATAAAAAGCAGCTGGCCTATTGGCTTTATCGAGGTGTCAACACATCAGTATATGTAAAGCAGACTTATTGACTTTGTCAATAATTAACAAATAACTATAATCAAATATATATGTAATAAATTTACACATGACAATAACAATAAATACATAATAGTAATTTCCACAAAATAATTTAAATAAAACATTGTTTAGCAAAAAACATGTCTTTGAGTCTTTTTCTTACAATTTTTCGGGCCACAAAGTGCAGCCATAGAACCAACCACAAGGAGTTCCTGCATTCCAGATGCAGAGCAAAGACCTTTAGTTCAGAGTGCTTTAAAATAACTTGGTAAGTACTCCTGGGGCCCTGGATTCAATGACCCAGGAGAAACACTGTGTGTTGGAAAAGGAGGCAGCATCTGTGAGGCCTGCACAAATAACATGACTACATTTGTCCTTCACTGGGAACCAAACACCCAATTGTAGCGCCTGACTCTCAGAGGGTAGCGTTGCAGAGCAGTCTGAGGCTTACTCAAGGGAGGTGGTGTGGGCTAGTAAATCACCATTTGCAGGTGCGCAGAAATAACACTCAATAATTGATTGTCCAGCCTGTACTTTGCTTTATAAAAGTAAGAGTACATTTATTAAACACACACACTACTCAATACTATGCCCCAATTTACAAATATACCTAAGCTGTTGGAATTACTTTGTGACATTAGCGTAACATCTCCACCCTCCCAAAAGGGGTGGGGTCTAGTACCACCACTCCCATGTATGCACATCATCTTGCCCCCTAATGCAGTGTGTTGAGCATAACCTGGAGCGAGGGCCCTGCGCACTGGCACCATCCCAGTGGCGACTCACCCCATTACCTCAACACGCATTAAAAATAGGTTCACCTGCCCTAGTGACACATAACCCTGACTGATCATCTTATATTGACCAAACAGTATGCACCCCTACATATTCAGGGCTAACAGTCTGGGTTGTTCCTCACTTAAGCGCAGCAGCAAAAATACATGTTTAAGCACACTTTAGAATGACAGTACTCAGCACGTTTGTGGATCATTAGAATGCATTGCAATTACAGCCCCTAAAGGCATCACAGATTAAATCACAGGATTACGCATATACAGCCAGACACCCTAGCAGGAATGTCTGGCAACATAACCCACTTTGCTTATGACATCACCTTACACAGGTAGTTCACATTACATATGTGACCTTCAGTCCCTCTAAAAAAGAATAACCGTTCGTAAATGCAGTTCTGGTGCAATTACACCTCTTCATCTCCAGGAGATGTCCTTCTCCAGACATCCCCAACACAGCCCTTCACTCTGTGAGGCCCTTCTCCATCCACTCTCAGCTGTAGAACAAAAGTTCCAGCCTAAAAGGTGTTTAATGCTGGCTGAGCCCTTGAGTGGTTATCCTTTTCAAGTCCCCAGGACACCTAGGGTGGGACTTTTCTTCGTGCTGGGGGGGGAGACTGCGCTTCTCCAGCAGCTCCCCCAGCACCTTTGCGCCTGTGTGGTGGTGACCCCGTTCTCCTGGGGCCACCACAAGCCAAGAAAACGCTGTTTTGCCCTGGCAGGCCGGTCCTGGCCTGCAAGGCATTATGGGAATCGCCGCAAATTATAGTAGCGGCTCCCCCGCTGCTTCGGAAGGAGCCAGATCGCGCTGCGGCTTCACCGCATTTCCAGCGTTTGGTGGGGGGCCCGGTCCCACCTGGACCCCCAGGTGAGTAAAACTTCTCGGGGAGCCCACCCCCGGCCGCTTATGCCATTTCTCGGGGGCCCGGTCCCACCCGGGCCCCTCTTTTTATTTCCGGGGTCCCGGTCCCACCCGGGACCCCCGCATGCTCCCTCGATGGAGGGCAGCTCGGGGAGCCCACCCCCAGCTGCCCACGCCGGCTCCCCGCCCGGCCAGCACACTCGTGTGCTGCCGCGGGAGCCGGCAAGGCATTTCTGGTCCGCCCGCTTCAGCGGTTGGAAGCGCAGATCTTCGCCGGCTCCTCCGGCCCCCTCACCTTCCAGCTCTCGGGCCCGGGGATCAGATCCCGGGCCCCCGAACGTCTTCAGGGGGGCGCGACGGCGCTCCCCCTGCAGCTCTCGGCGGCGGGGGCCGGGGTGGGCTCCTGGCACCCCACTTGGGTGTATCTTCAAGGGGAGCGCGAGGGCGCTCCCCGACTTTGCTTCGGGGCCCGGAGATGGGCTCCCATGCCCCCTTGGGCACCTTTTCGCGACGGCGCTCCCCGCCCCCCTCCTCGGCACACGGGGCCCAGAGTTGGGATCCCGGGCCCCTCCCCCTCCACACCTTCACGGGGAGCGCGCCGGCGCTCCCCGGCTTCTTGTTCGGCGGGGGCCAGGGTGGGCTCCTGGCACCCCGCGGCCAGCTCTTCACCGTGAGCACGACGGTGCTCCCCAACTTGGTTTCATGTTGGGGGCAGCCCCCGGGACCTGATCAACCCCGGGGGCACATGCAAGACCGGCGGCGGAGCCCCACGTGCTTCGTCATCGGTCTTCTTGTAGGTCAAAGGTCGCTCACCTTCTGGGGGGCATATCTCGGCCCCCTGGAGTCCGATTCTCTTCATTTTCGTCTCCTCTCGCTCCTCTTGACCAGCCCCCGCCACTGGGAACACTCTCCTTTGCCCTCCGGGTCTCCAAGAGGGTGCATTCTGCAGGCAGCTGTCTTCACTGGCTCCCTGCGCCAGACTTTCGCCTGGCTCTCCTCCTGGGCCTCTCTTCTCCCTGCGCAGAGGCCACTGCTTCTGCGCACCGGTCCTGGGCTCTTCATCTGGCACTGTTAGGGCCCTGGGGGGCAGTCAGGGGGATCCTCCTTCCAACTGCCCATTGCCAGGCTCCAGCACCTTCCGCCTCAGCAGACCACACCCCAGAGAGAGCTTCTCTTCCTGTGCAAGCACTTTTTAAAAGTTGAGTAGGGGGCTGGCAGGAAGTCTCTGTTGGTCCTATCAAACAGCGACACATCACTTCCCTGCCCCTGCTCCCTCCTTCTTGTCCAGCCTCTGGGCTGGTTCAAAATGGCGTCGTCCAGGGTCTCTGGCCACATGGTCTCTGAAACACGAGCCCTTCCTCCTTGGTGCAGCCTGGTGCCTGGCACCAGTGATAGCTGCTGATGGATGAGCATGTAGCCCCACTCATCTTCTTCTTCGTGGAGAGGAGGCCTTAGCTTGTGGAAAAAAGGTTATCAATCCATCCAGCTGAGGTCAGCCCTCAGCCTGGCCCTGGTTATGACTGACTCAGAGAAATGTGACATTTCTGGATGATCCAAAAGCAGTACAAATATGACTTTGGACTCTGCCGAATACTTCTTCTCACACCCGTTACAGTGGACTTTAGTGTGTGTCTGGAATCTGTAGGCCTTAGGAAAGTGACACTAGCCCATGGGCTCCACTTCCCCATAGGGGAATAATGAAGTGAAAAACACAGTCAAACACACTGACTTTCCCTGGCATGTTTCTTCCCAGTGTATAAAGCCTATTCCATGTCACCACCCAATTCTGCATAAGTCCTGCCACACCATTCACTTTGTAGCTGCTCCTGGACTGCGCATGCCAGGAATCTCCCCCTGTGCAGCCCCTACACGTGTGCACACGCATGTACACAGGTGTCTGCATGTAACCAGCCTGGTGCCCCGTACTCCAGCTGCTGCGCAGCGGCCTAGTCAAGCCAGGGGCACCAGTAAAATCCACATGCAGTCTCTTTCATTACGAGTTCACTGTGGATGAGTCCCAATTTATGAGGCTCTCCCACAGTAAAAGCTCAACACATAGGTGCTCAAAAAGCGAAAAATCAGGGCGGCCCATAGTGTCAGAACCACCTTCTAACACACGCCGCGCTACAGGGAAGAAGTAGCCACTCTACATGGGTATTCTTCCCGTAGTCAGCGATAACTAGTTATAAGGGGTTCTGACCAGACCCCCCTTACTAACCAGTTATCCGCTCAGACCACCTACTCCTCCCATCCATGAAATCTCCACCCATGACAGGGATCCCAGACTACCCTAAGAACCCTCCGGGCTCTAGGTTAGATACCTCTAGGTCGCTCATAGTCTACATGGACTTAGCCTAACTAGGCCCACCTTTGCCCTTGGGCATGCAACACTCTGCCTACCACTTCTCTGGACAAGGGTACAGTGCCTCAGCACCGATGCGGTCTTCTGGGATAGGTCTACATCCCATCCCCTGGGTCACTAGCTGGTCTCCCTTCTGGAGTTTGTTCCAACCAGTACCCTCTCTCCGTTTGGTCCTTGCACCCCAAAGATGCAACCTCTCTGGACCCTCACCCTCCGCCTGCCGCTGAGGTCATTCTGCTGCCACCACCCTTTCGGGATGACTGGCTTCCCTAAAGAAAGCACAGCCACTTGTGCTTTCCCCACACAGAAAAGCACCCTTTGGCCACTGGCCTGGCTCCCTGATAGGACCTCAGACCGGCCTCACCACCACACTGGCAGTGCCAGGGAGGAACACTGAGGGTGCCTCGTCAGACATCCTACAGCTCATTCCCCCCGTCAGTAGCTCCACACGGAAACTACCTCGGGAACCTAGACCCCTTCTTTGTTCTCCGCTGCGAGAACAGGACCTATGCACCCTTCCCTCCGAGAGGCGCGCTCTCCTCCCGGAGTACCATTAGAGAGCCTGTGGGCCCCGAGTAAGCTAGACCCAGGCCCACCTCTCATGGCTCTCCCCGGTCTCCCGGCAGCGCCTTGGGAGACCGTCCAGGGACCTACATGGTCTCTGGATGGCCTGCACCACCCCTTATGGAGAGCAGGGTCCCTTCACTTAAGATAGGCCCCCCCTGCCTTCAGGGTAGTACTACCACACCAAGCCAGGGACCCTAAAGATCCCGGCTAGGCCTGCACCACCCCTTGCGAAACACAGGGTCCCGTCACTTAGGATAGGCCCCACCTGTGTTCAGGGTGGTACTACCTTGCAGAAGTCCACCTCCTGCATCGAGCTGGGGAACACCCTCATGCTTCCGGTCCTGGGATACAAGTCCCCTAGGACCTACCTGACTGGTCACCTGGCCAGACATTGCCCCAGCCACCACCTCAGGTTCACCACACAAGCTCCAGGGTGACATCCTAGCTCGAGCACTACCCCACCTTTGGGGCCATCCATCACCATGGGCCACCCCGGGGTAACCACTCACCGGACCCTGAAACCTCAGGGTCCACCCCTAACCCCTCACCTGGAAACCAGGGAGTACAACACCCCCACTCAGATCTCCACGGGGTCAGTTACCTCGCCCACCTAGTGTACCTAGGGGCTACCACTACACACCATCACTCGAGAACTACCCTCCTTTGGGGCCACCCACTACCAGGGTTCACCCCTGGGTCGCTCACCTCCCCACCAGTTAACCTGGGGGCCTGCCGGACACCCAACTCTACCACACCCTCCTCCCACCGTAGGAAAGTTCCTGGGGGTCCCCCACTATGGGAACCCCTGGGGCGTTACTACCCGGGTAAAGAAACCTCCTCCCCACCCTTCCAGTGGCTTTGGCCTGCGCCAATGGCAAGTAAACTTTCAGCGGGGAAGGATACCTGGGGCCCCTTCTGTGGAAACCCTCCCTGCCCTTAAAAAGCGCGGAATCTCCCAGGACCCCCTCTCCTGTCCCCCACAAAGGTCAATCCACCCCTACACCCCCACCTGTGATGTAGGTATCAGTTGCTGTCCCTATCTCTTGAGGAGACACCCTCCTCATGCAGGTGTAGTGCGTGTAGTGTTAGGGTTCAAAGGTGTAAAATATGGCTTAGAACATTTGTATGCAATCATTTCCTGGAAAGCACGATCCCGCTAGCACATGATAATCAACATAGCGCGGTCATATCAATACAGTTCACATTTAAACCATAATCTCTTCACATGACACATATGTGCGCAGGGCTTTCCTTTCCCATACTTTTAGTTCACCTAACCAAAACTTTGAACCCTTCTCAGAGCCTTGCGCTCTTCCATTTGCTCATTACTGCATAGGTGATGTGTGGCAAAACTGGACTTATCAAATGCTATAAATGTGCACCAGCATGGGATACTATGTTTCCTGCCGCTAGTAACCAATGTTGGAAAACGAGGCAGCATCTGTGAGGCCTGCACAAATAACATGACTACATTTGTCCTTCACTGGGAACCAAACACCCAATTGTAGCGCCTGACTCTCAGAGGGTAGCGTTGCAGAGCAGTCTGAGGCTTACTCAAGGGAGGTGGTGTGGGCTAATAATCGCCATTTGCAGGTGCGCAGAAATAACACTCAATAATTGATTGTCCAGCCTGTACTTTGCTTTATAAAAGTAAGAGTACATTTATTAAACACACACACTACTCAATACTATGCCCCAATTTACAAATATACCTAAGCTGTTGGAATTTCTTTGTGACATTGCGTAACATCTCCACCCCTCCCAAAAGGGGGGGTGGGGTCTAGTACCACCACTCCCATGTATGCACATCATCTTGCCCCCTAATGCAGTGTGTTGAGCATAACCTGGAACGAGGGCCCTGCGCACTGGCACCATCCCAGTGGCGACCCACCCCATTACCTCATCACACATTAAAAATAGGTTCACCTGCCCTAGTGACACATAACCCTGATTGATCATCTTATATTGACCATACAGTTTGCACCCCTACATATTCAGGGCTAACAGTCTGGGTTGTTCCTCACTTAAGCGCAGCAGCAAAAATACATGTTTAAGCACACTTTAGAATGACAATACTCAGCACATTTGTGGATCATTAGAATGCATTGCAATTACAGCCCCTAAAAGCATCACAGATTAAATCACAGGATTACGCATATACAGCCAGACACCCTAGCAGGAATGTCTGGCAACATAACCCACTTTGCTTATGACATCACCTTACACAGGTACTTCACATTACATATGTGACCTTCAGTCCCTCTAAAAAGGATTAACCGTTCGTAAACGTAGTTCTGGTGCAATTACACCTCTTCACCTCCAGGAGATACCCTTCTCCAGACATCCCCAACTCAGCCTTTCACTCAGTGAGGCACTTCTCCACCCACCCTCAGCTGTAGAACAAAAGTTCCAGCCTAGAAGGTGTTTAATGCTGGCTGAGCCCTTGAGGGGTTATCCTTTTCAAGTCCCCAGGACACCTAGGGTGGGACTTTTCTTTGTGCGGGGGGGAGACTGCGCTTCTCCAGCAGCTCCCCCAGCACCTTTGCGCCTGTGTGGTGGTGACCCCGTTCTCCTGGGGCCACCACAAGCCAAGAAAACGCTGTTTTGCCCTGGCAGGCCGGTCCTGGCCTGCAAGGCATTATGGGAATCGCCGCATATTATAGTAGCGGCTCCCCCGCTGCTTCGGAGGGAGCCGCGATCGCGCTGCGGCTTCGCCGCATTTCCAGCGTTTGGTGGGGGGCCCGGTCCCACCCGGACCCCCAGGTGTGTAAAACGGCTCGGGGAGCCCACCCCCGGCCGCTTATGCCATTTCTTGGGGGCCCCTCCCACCCGGGCCCCTCCTTCCATTTCCAGGGTCCCGGTCCCACCCGGGACCCCCGCATGCTCCCTCGATGGAGGGCTGCTCAGGGAGCCCACCCCCGACTGCCCCCGCCGGCTCCCCGCCTGGCCAGCACACTCGCGTGCTGCCGCGGGAGCCGGCAAGGCATTTCTGGTCCGCCCGCTTCAGCGGGTGGACGCGCAGACCTTCGCCGGCTCCTCCGGCCCCCTCACCTTCCAGCTCTCGGGGCCCGGGGATCGGATCCCGGGCCCCCGAACGTCTTCAGGGGGGTGCGACGGCGCTCCCCCTGCATCTCTCGGCGGCGGTGGCCAGGGTGGGCTCCTGGCACCCCACTTGGGTGTATCTTCACGGGGAGCGCGCCGGCGCTCCCCGGCTTCTTGTTCGGCGGGGGCCAGGGTGGGCTCCTGGCACCCCGCGGCCAGCTCTTCACGGGGAGCACGATGGTGCTCCCCGACTTGGCTTCGTGTTGGGGGCAGCCCCCGGGACCTGATCCACCCCGGGGGCACATGCAAGACCGGTGGCGGAGCCTCACGTGCTTCGTCGTCGGTCTTCTTGTAGGTCAAAGGTCGCTCACCTTCTGGGGGGCATATCTCGGCCCCCTGGAGTCCGATTCTCTTCATTTTCATCTCCTCTCGCTCCTCTTGAGCAGCCCCCGCCACTGGGAACACTCTCCTTCGCCCTCCGGCTCTCCTCCTGGGCCTCTCTCCTCCCTGCGCAGAGGCCACTGCTTCTGCGCACCGGTCCTGGGCTCTTCTTCTGGCGCTGTTAGGGCCCTGGGGGGCAGTCAGGGGGTTCCTCCTTCCAACTGCCCATTGCCAGGCTCCAGCACCTTCTGCCTCAGCAGACCACACCCCAGAGAGAGCTTCTTCCTGTGCAAGCACTTTTTAAAAGTTGAGTAGGGGGCTGGCAGGAAGTCTCTGTTGGTCCTATCAAACAGCGACACATCACTTCCCTGCCCCTGCTCCCTCCTTCTTGTCCAGCCTCTGGGCTGGTTCAAAATGGCATCGTCCAGGGTCTCTGGCCACATGGTCTCTGAAACACGAGCCCTTCCCTCCTTGGTGCAGCCTGGTGCCTGGCACCAGTGATAGCTGCTGATGGATGAGCCTGTAGCCCCACCCATCTTCTTCTTCGTGGAGAGGAGGCCTTAGCTTGTGGAAAAAAGGTTATCAATCCATCCAGCTGAGGTCAGCCCTCAGCCTGGCCCTGGTTATGACTGACTCAGAGAAATGTGACATTTCTGGATGACCCAAAAGCAGTACAAATATGACTTTGGACTCTGCCGAATACTTCTTCTCACACCCGTTACAGTGGACTTTAGTGCGTGTCTGGAATCTGTAGGCCTTAGGAAAGTGACACTAGCCCATGGGCTCCACTTCCCCATAGGGGAATAATGAAGTGAAAAACACAGTCAGTCAAACACACTGACTTTCCCTGGCATGTTTCTTCCCAGTGTATAAAGCCTATTCCATGTCACCACCCAATTCTGCATAAGTCCTGCCACACCATTCACTTTGTAGCTGCTCCTGGACTGCGCACGCCAGGAATCTCCCCTGCGCAGCCCCTACACGTGTGCACACGCATGTACACAGGTGTCTGCATGTAACCAGCCCGGTGCCCCGTACTCAAGCTGCTGAGCAGCGGCCTAGTCAAGCCAGGGGGACACCAGTAAAATCCACATGCAGTCTCTTTCATTATGAGTTCACTGTGGATGAGTCCCAATTCATGAGGCTCTCCCACAGTAAAAGCTCAACACATAGGTGCTCAAAAAGCGAAAAATCCGGGCGGCCCATAGTGTCAGAACCACCTTCTAACACTGTGTTTTTCTAATGTTGCTGCAGGCTGCTGTGTTCCCTGCAGCCCTCCTGAACACCAAAAAAATGCTTTACATGCAATGCCTTTTCTAATGGCACCACCAGCATTAACAAATGCTACTGAAAAAAGCCTTCGCAGGGCAATATGGGGCACAAAGGACCTCCTGCCACTCATTTATTATTCCTTTGTTTGTTTGTTTTTTATTTTTCTTATTTTTGTGAGTCCCATCCCATCTGGACACCTGTACTTTTTTTTTTAAAGCTGGGGGCTGCGGGCGAGGGGAGCCCCAATGCCCCTACGGTGCCTGCTGGTTCCAAAGCCAGCACCCGTAGATGCAGCTGGCAGGAGCCAGCTGTTCCTTTGCTCCCACCAGGGTGAAAGCAGTTTATTTCTGTGCTCCCGCCGGCGTGGGAGCAAAGTTGTGTTTCCTGTCCAAGAGAGTGCAGTAGGGAATTACATTTCTATTCCCTGCCTGTGTTCTCTACATAGTAGGGTCCCAGGGTATAGGGTCAGCAAAAACACTGCTGCTATTGGCCTTGGAGAATGGGGTCCCAAGGAAATAGGATAGCTCAGGTAGGGGGGGCTCATGGCCCCCTCTTCATTTAAAAAAAATTCCTTCGGCCCCGGCGGTTGAGGTCCTGGAGCATAAAAAAGCCTTGAGGAGAAGGGGTGCATACCCCCTCCCCAAAAAAGGAAGTCAGTACTGGGTGATGGGTTCCCTGGTCATGTGCCCTCTCCACATTAATATTCAAGTGATCCCAGGAAGAAAAACATGGCCCAGGAAGGGAGCCACACACACACCCTCGCCTTATTACCTGGGACCCTCATAACAGAGCTAGGGTGGGCAGCGTTTCACTAACCTTTTTTTCAGGATGGGGGACTGAGGTCCTGAGTTCTTAACCGCTTTGCCGCGATCGGAATTCCGCCCAGGTGCTGGACATTCCGATCGCGGGTGTGGTCGTGACGAGCTCAGCTCGTCATGCGCACAGCGCGACCGCGCAGCATGACGAGCTGAGCTCGTCATGAGCATCGAAGGGGTTAAATGGCTTCCGCCACATCTTTGTTGAAGTGGTGGCAGGCAATTAAAAACTTATCATTAGATCTGTCAGATAAGGGGATCCTCCTCTACATAAAATATACAAATATTTTTAACCTTATTTTCTCTAAAACTACTAAATGGACTTTCACCAAATCGCAAAAAGCATACTTTTGGACCAAGAACTAGCTTTCTGTCAAATTTGTTGTAATTCCGTTTAGCTGTTTTGCCTCTGTCTAATTTCCCAATGGAAAATTGTGTGGGGAAAAGGGGTTTTGAGATTCCCCCCTTTTTCTCAAACAATACTTGACGGATCACCCCAAAACTTTCTAGGGAGAAAGTTTTGTGAAGTTTTGTCAAATGGCGCCATAGTTGTAAGCAAACAAAAAAACAAAAAAAATAATTTCTTGTGGAAACATGGTCCTAACTATAACTACCCAGTGGCAACGGCCACTGGGTGATAGATATCTATGTATAAAAACACATATACATATTCCAATATTCCACAGTAGCGGTTGCCACTAGTTTTTTTTTAGGACCAAGTTTCCATAGGATTTTTTTTCCAAGCTTTTGAGCTGTTTGATGAGTCTTCACATTTGAAATGGCATCATTATTGACATCACTGTATAAGGCAAGTGCGCAAGTTATGGTTACTTCAGGTAACTATAATTGGTGAAGTGCAAAGTTTTTTTGAGTTTTTGTTATTAGTATTCAGTATTTGTTAGCAGACATTTTCACCTTACTATACCATCACTTGAACCTATGTTTTTTTTCAGTGAATATATATATTGTTGGGACGGAAAATTATCTCACATTGTAATGGATGTGTACCCATGCCCTGAGTACCCCAGCTGTGGTGACAGCTGGATTCTTGGTAACAATATTTTGACATGGGTGAACACATATCATGCCTGTGCACCACATGTCTACGGATTTCGGTCTTGCTAAGAAGGGTAGGGGCATCCAAAGCACTACCCTCAATTGGTGTGAGGCTACCCAAATATTATCCTCAAGTGGTGAAAGGCTACTGCCTTGACCTGCAATTAGGTAGCATGAACGCAGTGGTGGAAGCTTACCATTTATTACTTGTTTGGGTGCTTTAAGTACACAACATATAAAGGTAGAGAACCACAAATTTCAAAGGGAACTGTGAAATGGGGAAACTATTTTATGGGTCAGGGACTCTGCTCTCTGCCCCAGCAGCTCCTCTGTTGTGCCGCTGCCCCTACGCCTCTCTGCAAAGGTTGGTGTTCAAGGCCCTCCTCATCGCTGGTGGTCCAGTGGGAGAGCCTTGCTCTTCTGCTGGTCCGCTGTTGTCTGTATTGTGTTTGTGCCTGTTTTTCTGTCTTTTTTTATTGTGCCTTGTATTTCTGTCTGTTTTCTGTCCAACACCTAAGCATGACATCTTTAAATGCAGAACTGAATTATTTGAACTAATGAGAAAGATTAAGATCCAAAAGTTCTTTGCAAATCAAGAGGTTCAAACACCATCAATATTCTCTACTAATTTACATTGACCATCTCGCTTTTGTCCTCCTAGTTCAACAGTAGGCCCTGAGATTGCTGTGTTTGAGCAACATATCTTTCGGGACATTGAGGCTTAGGAAGAGCTGCATGAAACATCTCACCCTTGCAATATGAATAGGACCGACTGGTTGGCGGTTAAATCATTGCAGGAAAATAAATTGATAACAATAAAACAGGCCGATAAGGGCGGTGTGGTCGTAGTCCTTAACACACAGGACTACGAAAAAGAAGTCTTGAAGCTTCTTGAGGTCCGCACTAACTACCAACCATTGACACGTGATCCCACACCTCAACTCCAAGAGACTATCGGGGCCCTGGTGGCGGACTCTAGGGAGAAAAAGTGGATAACTCACAAGGAGGTAGACTTCCTTGTGAATGTAAGACCCAGAATGCCGGTGTTTTACATCTTGCCGAAGATCCACAAAGCCCAACTTCCTCCACCGGGCCGCCCGATTGTCTCAGGGATACAATCAGTACTGGAGCCTTTGTCCCAGTTTGCTGATTTTTTTCCTTAGGGAATCTGTTATTACTCAACGATCATTCATGCAGGATACCACGGATGTGTTAAATATCCTGAAGACAGTAGAATACAATCCGTCTCCACAGCTGTTGGTTACAATAGACATTGAGTCGTTGTACACCAGTATACCCCAAGATGCCACGCTGGTGGCAGCAGCGCGTGCTCTTGGGGCACTGGAATGGTTCTATGATGTACCCCAAACATTTGTACTATAGTGCATTGAACTTGCTCTTACAAGGAATTTCTTTGCGTATAAGGATCAGATTTATCTCCAAGTGTCAGGGACATCAATGGGGGCCACATTCGCGCCGAGTCTGGCCTGCATTTATGTGGACCAGTTCGAGGAGAATGTGGTACATCATCCCTCTAACCCCTTCCAGGAGAATATTTCTCTCTGGAAGAGGTTCATAGACGATGTCCTCTGTATATGGACTGGATCAGAGGACAGACTCTCAGAATTTCTCTTGTGGCTGAATGCACAAGATGATTGTCTTCGGTTCACATGGAGTGTGAGCAAAGACACCGCTGTATATCTGGATGTAGATATTACAGCAGAGAGTAACGATTTGATGACGGTTGTACATCAGAAACCCACTGAGCGGAATTCGCTATTACACTATCAATCATTTCACCCTCGAGCCCTCTGTGACAATTTGCCTGTAGGGCAGTTTTTGAGGTATCGTATAAATTGCTCCTCAACGGGATCGTTTTTGGAGCAATCTGAAGATTTAGTAGGGAAACTTAAGAACAGAGGATACCCCAACAACGTGATTAAAAGGGCACGTAAACGTGCCCTTAATACACTTCTGGAAAGGCACTTCTGGAAAGGGTTAACAAACAGAAGGATCAGTGTGTAC
Organism: Calotriton arnoldi; assembly: GCA_963921515.1. Lineage (NCBI taxonomy): Eukaryota > Metazoa > Chordata > Amphibia > Caudata > Salamandridae > Calotriton > Calotriton arnoldi. The sequence goes on along the minus strand of CAWUFW010000920.1, from coordinate 852,256 downwards.
CGGTAGTAACAACTTTTGATCCCCTTTCGACCCAAATCCGACAAGTTATACGGAAACACTGGTCATTGTTGGATACTGGGGGCAAAAAAATGCCACCCCCCAGATTTGCCTTTAGGAGGGCTCCCAATTTGAAGGACAAGTTGGTCCATACCCGGCCGGAACAACAGAAGAAGGAATCGAATTTACCCACAGGGCACTACAGGTGTGGTGGTTGCTCGGTATGTGGACTCACAGAACCGACAAAGAGTGTCAAACTTGTGAGCAGGAAAACATGGTACCTTAACAAGTTTAGTAATTGCAACACCACACACGTGATCTATAGGATCACGTGTGGGTGTGGGTTGCATTACATAGGCCTCACAACCCGGAAGGTTAAGGTACGGATACAAGAGCATTTAAGCACCTTAAAAGCAGGAAAACTTACCACACGCCTCGTCCAACACTTTCGTGATTCTAAACATGATCTCAGGGATCTGAGATGGACAGTGTTGGAGAGGGTAGTAGGAGAGAAATACAACATTGACGACATCCTGGCTAGGAAGGAGGCGAAATGGATTTTCACTGAGAAAGTGGATCGCCAGGGTCTAAATGATTCCATTGAGTGGAATAAGATAGTTTAATGTTTGATCCTATGCTGGGGAGTCATACGCAGTGATATATGCAGGGAAGTCAGGATGTATTGGTATGCCATCAGGTGATTTATTCTGAAAATAAGGTTCGCCTTTGGGGACAAATAGATCCGTCTTCTAAAAGCAGTAACTGATGTTGGGTGTTAAGAATAGAATGGGTTAATGCCTTGATTGTGTGCAAGGGAGGCAAATATGTGTATATTTGTAGCAAAAACTCATACCTTGTGATATACCAATAGGTAACCAATTCAGAAATTGATGCCACATTCTATGCATTATAATATTTTTCATCCAGGAAGTATAATTAAGTTGGGTGTTGTCTGGTTGGATTATAGGCTGTTATCAAATAACTATTGATGTAGCAGTACCTAGGTGAGAGGTTTCTTTAAAGTGTAGGAGCCCAGAATAATAAAATAAAAAAACCAGTTCAAAATGGCCGCTGATCTGGTGATGTGTTTTTTGAATGTACATTTGCCTATGGCGAATTTTGGGTAATTCTTTTCCTCTTTCAAATTACACATATTACAATTAAATAATTATTGTTTAATTGTATTTTATATCCGAAATACACTTTGCACATTGATCGCGGCATTTGAAACGCTGAAATTGGCATTTTTATATGGGCGCGTTTCCCGTTTTAAGATGGCCGCCGCACTAACATCAATCTTTGCACTTCCTCTCCGCGTCACGTGGTCCCTGGCGCCATTAAAACAACACCGGGGACGGATGTTCGGGCAGGACGAGATAAAGTGCAGCGAGTGCACGAATGCGGTAAGGGGGTTCCGATAGATGGGCCTTTGTGAACGGGCCGGTTCCCAGTGTTGGAACATGCGGGTGGCTTGCTGAAAGGGTGAAAGTGCGGCAACGTGGCCTCTATGGTTAAATAGTTGGCTACAGTACCACTCGAATTTTGTTATATTTAAATGCTAGTATAGTGATAGTGGTGGAGTAGTGGTACCTCTGTTTTATGAGAGGAAGTTAAATGAGAATACCGGCCGCTATATTAATATACCATGATGCTACTTGAGAAAGCAATTGTTTTTATCATTTGAGGGTCTCACCATGATTAATAGTGGTTAGTGTACATAAGGATGAGTGCAATATGTTCACAATGCGGTTGTGTGAAGTCATGTGGGATATTACGAATAATACATTGTATGTGTGATTGCAGGAGGGGACTGACAATTGCAGTCTTCAAAGTGGAACGCGACCATTTGGCGCAGGTTCCTGTACTGAAGGTGGTTGTAGGTACGCTGGACACAAGCAACCACTCGGTAATTATATGCCTGGATGTAAGGGGTTATAATTTCGACTAGATGTAGGATTGTTTATGATTGGCACGTTCTTCTTCTTTTTAATCTTGTCAATAACCACAGATTTGGTGTGAAAAGGACTGAGGTGACGATTGGTGCCCCAACAGCCCTGACGAAGTTGCCTTGATGGTTTGGCGACGAAACATGTTGGCCTTTGGCAAATGAAAGTGTCCAGATACATGCCTGCTTTTTAAACAGGGGACGCTCACAACATTGAATAAAGGTGGTGTTGTATGTGAGTGATACCTCATTTTTAATTTGTTGAGAACTTTGTTCTCTTTGCACGGTTGGGGACGACTGAACACTGAGGGGCATATTTACAAGCCCCTTGCGCCACTTTTGCGCCGCCGTTGCGTCACGCATGTGGCGCAGTGGCGACGCAAACCATGCGCCGCGTTGCGCTATATTTACAACGTGACGCATCTAGGGAGATGCGTCACGTAGTAAACCCCTGCGCCACATGAAACCTGCGTCAGGTTTCATGTGGGCGTACCGCGCAGGGGGCATTCCGGCTTAGGAACGCCTCGGAAAAGTGACGTAGTGAAATCTACAAGATTTCACGCAGTCACTTTTCGAGCGCTGTGCGTCAGATCCTTACGCCTGCTTCAAGCAGGCGTAAGGATTGACGCACCATGTTAGGGATAGGGAAGGCTGGAACAGTGCTGGAGTTGCGTCGCGCTTGCGACACAACTTCAGCACTGCGCCAACCTTCCGCCGGCAGATGCGTCACGCATCTGCTTATCCTTGCGCCACTTTTACAATGCGGCGCTTCGGACATGGCGCAAGGGTAAACTTGCGTGACGCATTTTCCCTGGCGCATCCCTGCTGATATGCAGGGATGCGCCAGGGAACGTAAATATGCCCCTGAGTGAATTACGAAGCCTCAGTGTTGTTGGTCACACGCTTTCTATGTTGCTTTGACCTTCCACCTCTGTGGAATTCTAACACACACCTCTTTTCCTTTCTCCTTTTTTTGTTAAGGTTAAGAAAGCAACCAATGATGATAACGTGGGCACACTGGCGAGTACCATCCAGTAGCCCTGTGGGTTTGCGCACGTGAGGTGCTTTCTAACCGTTCTCACATTTTTTACTTTTTTTCATTTGATGAATTTGGTACACACATTGATGTGAGGATTCTTTACCACTGTGGTATTCATTTGTGATGTGGTTATTGACAATCTCTTTTTAAATTGGAGCAGCAAGGACTAATCAGTTCACGGATTGTTGAATGGAACTGTACTGGGAAGGTGTTCTCGAAAGGATATAGTAACCCCCAGGAGTCTCTAAAACTTGTGACTGACTGTTCTTGGAGGTCAGACCTAGTTGTGTTTATAATTGATGGAGTGGGGGGCGGTCTGATTTCCTTATCCCCCTTTTACTCCTATTGTTGATGTGTCTTTGTGTTTGTGCCTGTTTTTCTGTCTTTTTTGTTATTGTGCCTTGTATTTATTATTTATTGTGTATTTATTGTTATTGTGCCTTGTATTTGTTATCTGCTGTCTTTCTGTTTATTGTTGCGTCCTCCCTGCCTGTTTCCTTTCCCACTGCTGCTGCCCCTGCAGCCCCTCCCCCTGCCGGTTCCCGCTACCGCCTCACAGCTGCGCTTCCCTCCCCTTCCCTATTTAATGGCGGCCGCTGTGTGGCCGCGGCCTTTGTGTGGCTGCGCCACTGGCACGCCTAAGGCGTGCCAAACGCCAACCCGTCTGCGCCCGTCCACGACCCACCGCGACCAGCACCAGGGACCCTGGCTCTCCGACCACCCACTGATACGACTCAGCTGACCTCCATGCACTCAACCCCGGAAGAAACAACAACTGCCAGCTGGCAATGCCGAACACCACCCAAGGCCAGTTCTCCTGCCGACACTGCCGACAATCCTTCACCATCCTCCGCACCCCCACGGCCGCCGCACCCACACCAAACGCCAGCACCCCCGAAGCCCTGAGATGCATCCTCCTCAACATGCGCTCCCTGCACAGACATGCTAAAGTGATCTGGGACCTCCTCGACACCCTCTCGCCAGATGTCGCCTTCTTCCCTGAAACCTAGACCAACACCACCGCCACCCCTGACATAGCCACCGCCATCCCCAACGGATACAAGATCCAGAGGAATGACCGCCCCAACTGCCCACGAGGAGGACTCGCCATAGCACACAAGAGCTCCCTCCGACTCTCCACCTCCAGCAAGAGCGATTCCCCTTTCAGCACCCAACACCTCCATTTCCAGATCCAGACCAGCCCCAAAATTACCCTACGTGGCACCCTCACCTACAGAACCCCCCAGACCTCGAACTTCATTCACCACCACCATCGCCGATCTCATCGCGCCCCACGCCATCACCTCCATGGACTACATACTCATCAGGGACATCAACTTCCCCCTTAACAACCTCAGCGACCCCAACTCCGCCACCCTCCTGGACAACCTTGCCAACCTCAGACTGAAATAGCTCATCATCACCCCCACCCACAAGGCAGGACACACCCTCGACCCCATCTGCGCAGGAGGGAACAACATCCACTTCAGCCACACCACCCAACCCCCCTGGACGGACCACCACTGCGTACATTTCTCTTTCGACAAAACCAGCACTCACAAACCTACACCACACCCACAATGAAGGAACTGGAGCAAGGTCACAGAGGAGCACATCAACTCCACCCTCAACCACGATCCCCCTCCCGCGTCGACCGACGCCAACTCTGCAGCCAAAAAACTGCACCAGTGGATCACCAACTGCGCAGACAAGCTCGCTCCCCTCAGCAACCCCGACAGACAGCACCCCATGAAGGCTACCTGGTTCTCCACCGACCTCCGAGAACCCAGATGCACCTGCAGACATCTCGAGAAGCAATGGAGGAACAGCAAAACCACCGAAAACCAGACCACCTACATGAACATCATGACAGAATGCCATCCTCGACCCTTCCCAATCCGGATTCTGCAGCAACCACAGCACCGAGACTGCCCTCCTTGCCGCCACAGACGACATCCGCATGCTCCTCGACCAAGGCCACACCTCGGCCCTCATCCTTCTAGACCTCTTCGCAGCCTTCGACAACGTCTCCCACCGCACTCTCACCGCCAGACTCCACGACGCCGGCAGACAGGGAACCACCCTCGATTGGCTCCTCTTCTTCTTCACTGGCAGAACCTAATGAATCAGACTCGTGCCATTCCTCTCTGAACCCACAGAGATGAACTGCGGAGTACCTCAAGAATCATTGCTCAGTCCCACGCTCTTCAACATCTACATGGCCCCTCTCGCCGCCATCGTCAGACAGAATGGACACAGCATAGTATCCTGTGCCGACGACACCCAGCTCATCCTCTCCCTCACGAAGGAACCCGACGCCAACAGACTCACCTTCCAGGAAGGGATGAAAGACGTTGCATCCTAGATGAGAAGCAGCTGTCTGAAGCTGAACTTAGAGAAGACAGAAGTTCTCATTCTCGGACACACCCCCTCAGCTTGAGACAACACCTGGTGGCCCACCACCCTCGGCAACCCCGCCACCCCCACGGACCACGCCCGGAACCTCGGCATCATACTAGACTCCTCCCTCACCATGAACCGCCAGATCAATGCCGGCGCCTCCACTTGCTTCAACCTCCTCCACATCCTTCGCAAGACCTTCAAATAGATCGCCCCCGAATCCAGAAAGACCGTCACCCAAGCACTCATAACTAGCAGACTGGATTACGGAAACGCCCTCTATGCCGGAATCAACAAGTCCCTGCTACGCAAACCCCAGACCATCCAGAACACCGCGGCCAGACTCGTCCTCGGAATCCCACGGCATGAACACATCACCCAACACCTGCAAGACCTCCACTGGCTCCCCATCGAGAAGAGAGTAACTTTCACACTACTCACTGATGCCTACAAATCCCTCCACAACACCGGACCCAAATACCTCAACGACAGAGTCTCCTTCCACGTACCCAAGAGAAACCATCGCTCTGCTGACCTCACCCTCACTGAAACCCCATGCATCTGCAGAACAAGAGCGGGTGGAAGAGCCTTCTCCTGCATCGCGGCAAAGACCTGGAACGAGCTCCCGATCAACATCAAACGCTCCCCCACTCTGCACACCTTCAGAAAGAGCCTCAAGACCTGGCTCTTCAGCTGACTCGGAGCTGCACACCCCCAGCACGTTGAGACCCTCAATGGTGAGTAGCGCGCTTCACAATTCCCTGATTGATTGATTGGTTAACTGTGAAATATGGATTTCTGCATCATTGTGACAGCCTCCAAACTAATCTGTAGAGTTTTGCCATTGTAAGGACCACTAATAATATGTGGCTAAGTTATCTGAATTACGTACAAGGTTTTTGAATTTAGCAACAATACTCTGGCAGAATTATGTTCATCCATTTGAGGAATAGGTCATTTTTTTCTGAAATCTACAAAATCATGCAAATTATATGGCAAATTTGTTAAATCCATAATTATGTGGTAAATGCTACAGTAAAATTGCATAAAATCTTCTGGCCCTCACCATTGTTCTAGCAGCAATTTATTCTTGAAAGGTAAACCTAAACATTCTAATTTCAATTGCTGCCCATTGTTAACTGTACTTTGAAGAAACTAAGTACTCCAAATTAACATGTAATATAAAAAATACATAACTGGTAACTTGAAAAATTGCACTATATTGCCATTTCAGAGTTCTGTGACATTTACGAAACATTCGGCCTTGGGCCTTGTGGTTTATAATGTCATCGGAAGCCCTCAATGGGAATACTGGCTGGGAATAGGGAATATTGTATTGTATTGTACTTGTATTTAATATAGCGCACAACTCACCCGGGGGCATCTCGGCGCTGTGCGGACACAAGGATCGAAGAGAAAGAGAGGGGATTAGAATAGGTGGGATTTGAGAAGTTTCCTAAATTTGCAGTAATTCGGACATGTGCGAACATGGAGTGGAAGCTTGTTCCAGTAGTATGGAGCAAGATAGGAAAAAGCCTTTCCTCCACTATGCGTCAGACGAATGTGAGAAACACATAATAAGGCTTTACCACAAGATCTTAGGCAGCGTTCTGGGGTGTATGTTTTGATTTTTTGTTGCAGGTATAACAGGCCTTTCCCTTTTAGGGCATTAGAGGTAAGGCAGCAGGTCTTAAAACAGGATCTTTTCTTCACTGGCAGCCAGTGTAGTTCCCTCAGCAATGGAGCCGAGGACGTGCCTGAAGGGAAGTTAAGAACAAGTCTGGCTGCAGTATTTTGGACTACCTGGAGTTTAGCAACTAAGGTCTCATTAACATCTGCAAGGAGGGCGTTGCCGTAGTCCAAGAGTCTTGTACTAGAGTCTTGCGAGCGGAGGTTGGGAGATAGGGGAATATTCTATGTAGAAGGCGCATGTTATGATAGCATACTCCGGAGGTGGCCAAGATGTGCTCTTTCATTGCAAGTGCTTGATCTATTTTTATGCCAAGATTTTTTATGGCTTGTTTAGGCACAGAAGTGGAGCCCAGTTGGTCAGGCCACCACTCATCTGTCCAAATAGAGGCAGCTTTCCCAAACAGCATTATCTCCGTCTTATCAGCATTTAATTGGATATAATTTCTGTTCATCCAATCAGAGATGGTTAGCATGCCAAGAGTGAAACGTTTTTTGGCAGCTATCAGGTCATGGTCGAATGTAAACATCAGCTGGGTGTCATCCGCATATGTAATTATTTCAAAGCCGAAACACCCGGCAATCCTGGCAAGGGGAGCCATGTAGACATTGAACAGAGTAGGACTCGAGCAGGAACCCTGCAGCACACCCTTGTCCAGGATTGTCTTGCGAGAAGAATATTGGTCCAGGATGGCAGTTTGATGTCATTTTAGTGCAAGGTCTTGCATGCCGATTTCCTGCAGCCTTTCCCACAGCCTCATATGAGAGACAGTATCGAAGGCTGCTGAGAGATCTAACAACACAAGCATTTCTGGGTTACCTGCGTCCAACCCCCGGCGCAAGGAATCAGTCACGTCCAAAAGCGCTGTTTCCGTGCTATGGCCAATTCGAAAGCCAGATTGGGAGGACTCTAGAATGTGGTTGGTTTCTAGGTAGGTAAATAACGGTTTGTTGATTAGGTTTTCAAGCAATTTACCCAGAAGAGGTAACAAAGATATAGGCTGGTAATTGGCCAAAGATTTTTGGTCCAGGGAAGGTTTTTTTAGGATAGGAAGCACACATGCCATCTTCCACTCCGTCGGAATGGAGCCTGATTTCACCGAACAGTTAAAGATCTCTAAGATCATTGGGGCCAGGTGGTTGGCCAGCAGAGCCATTATTTTGGGAGGACAGATGTCCAGGGGGGAGCCAGACTTAGCTGTCGTCAGAGAGCTACAAATTTCTTCCAAGGAGAAGGGCGCGAAGCTGTCTAACATGTAGGGGGGCTCATTTAACTGGTCCCCATTGGGAGTAATGGCCCCTACTCCAGGCAAGGAATGGAGGTAGAATTTTGTGAAATGTCGGAGATTTTCTCCTGAAGAAAATTGGCCTGTGAATCACAGAGTGTCTGAGATTCAGAGGAGGGCTGGACACAGGCCCGGGGGTAATAAAGTTGTGAACAATATTAAAAAGAACTTTGGGGGAGTTACCAGCCTGTTCAATTTGATTGATGATAGAATCACACCTTGCAAGTTTGATATTATGATGGTAGCAAGATAGGGCTTGCTTATAAAGATCCTTATCTTGAGGCATTTTGCTTCTACGGCAGCGCCTCTCTAGGTTCTTACACCTTGATTTTTCTAGTTTTAGCTCAGAGGAGAACCAGGGGGCTGAAGGTCAGTGTTTGGAGGGGCAGCAGTTTAAGTAGGGGACTGTGGCGTCCAGGGCTTTGATAAGGGCGGAGTTGAAGGACTCCAGTAGGTTGGTGACCTGTGGAGTGTTTTGCGGCCGGCTGAGGAGAAAAGCTTCCCTAAAAGCCTCAGGAGTAAGTCGATGCCATGGTCTGTGGGCATGTAGAGCTGGTCTCCTGTTACTCTTAGAGATAGATGGGTGGGAGGACTGAATATAAAAGGTGATTGAGAAATGATCAGTCCAAGTGAGGGGGTTGGCACCTTACATTCTAGAAATTCAGTGTTAGAAAACAACAGATCCAGTGAGTGGCCCGCTATGTGCGTGGGGCCTATGATTCGTTGGGAGGGTCCTAGTGTTTCCAGGTTTCCATATTGCCCAATACTACTGAATTCTCTGTCTCTCCCTCATTCTTTCAATATATTTGTGCGCGTGTGTGTGCTTGTTATTTCTCTGTTACTGAAAACACCAGTGCCATCTACCTAATGTGGGCAGGCTCCCACTTCATTTTGTGAGACTGTCACCACAACAAATCTGCCAGCCCTCAGTATCTTTGCGATAACAATCTTCTTTATTACTTCAACATGAGTTATCATGTCAAAGTAGTAAAGAATATTGTTTTCACACAAAGGTGGAGTGCTGCTGGATCCTTTGTGGTGAGGGAGAGTCTCACCATGTACAGATATATGTTCAAAGATGTTACCTTCTGACTTAGGCCCTAATTTAGAGTTCTTGTAATATGGCAGAGAGGATATCTGTCACATTTCTGATGGAGTAACCTGTCGGCCAAACTCTAAATTAGGCCCTTAGTCCTTTAAGTAGCAATCCACCAAAGGACCATACTTCTAAAGCCCAACAGGACTTCAGGGGAGGCACTTAGATACTCACAGTGTGGCTCACATGCCACTGATCAGCTTGGCAGATGCAGGAAAGGACTCTTTTAGCTTGTTGCATCCCTGTAGCTCCAACAAGAGGCTTTATGACCTGTGGAGTCCACTTCATTGTCCTGGGTACAAGGGAGAGAATAGGTCCAGTCCTCCAGGACTCTTTTCAGGTTGCAGATAACAGGTTCAGTCCTGTTACGCTCTTCCTCAGGTCCAGAAATGTTCTAAAGTGGGTTCCTGGAAATGCCACGTTTATGCCTGGCACAAGCAAGAGGGTGGGAATGACCCCTTGAGATGCGCTGACCAAGGGGGTAAAGGTTTCCGGGGATAACCATACTCACTTTGGGCATTTTCAAGATGGCCAAGGCCTTTAGCCACACTAAACTTGCCCTCTGAGGGCTGGGAATGTGTGTGTATGTGGAGTGGCCTATGGCAATCTTAACGTCCTCCCATGTCTAACTAATTCAGTTTGATGCAGCCACTGTGCCCAAAATAAACCAAAACAGAAAGACGGCTGGTAGAATAAAAGTAGGGTTTTCCATCAACCACACAGTGGAATTGTTTTGGCATCCTGTTTCCCTTCCTTTCAAGTGTGTCACCAGTTTTATATTTAAACGCTAGAGACAGACATCTGGTAGGGCAAAGCAGGATTCATCAGCAACCAGACAGTGAATACACAAGAATTGCCTTATCATCCTGTTCTCTGCCTTTCAAGTGTGCCCCAGTGTTATATGTAAACCCAACAGACCTGTCAAGCTGGAATTGGCACTGTAATGTCAAAAAGGATCCTAGTAGCTCCCACAGTGCATATTCGGTTGATTTCAGAGGAGTCATTCTGTCCATTCAGGCAGCCTATTGCTTTCCCCTGGGAACTATTTCACACTTTTTTCACAGATATTGAAATGCTAACTTCTGGCTGGGTGAAGTTTGAGAAGAGCTGCAAATTAGCCTCCAGGAATGTCAGGGAAAAGGTAACATACTAAAAGTTAAATGTCCGTAATATTTATTAAAAGTCCAACTTCACTATTGAATTGGATTTTTAATAACTATTACACATAGTTGCTTAATTATTTTTCTATGTAGTCCCATTCCCAAGATAAAGTATTAGGATTTTAATTTGTACTCTGGTTTTCTACATAGGATAGCCCTGCCACTGTGAAAAATGACTTTTGGGTGCTAATCGTTGTAAGGACATGTTATCATTAAATTTCGACATTTCCTACTTTTAAATAGCAAGCATCCTGCCTTGTAGACTATGAGGCCTACATAGGGGTGACTTATTAATTCAAAAGGAACGTTTTGACCTGGCAAAAAAGGTTCATTTCTAAAGGTCGAATTATGTTTTTTACACTGCTGCAGTCTGGCTACCCTGGTAGACCTGAAGCCATGTTTGCACTTCCACTGTAGCCGATGGCACAATAGTTGCTCCAGTTCGCTAATGACACTTAATTTGCAGTCTCTGGGTACACCTTGGTCCTTTAAATTCTGGATTTAAAGATAAGTGATATATACCAATTAGGAATATGGCAATTCAACCATGTTTAAGGTGGAAACACAGGCACTTTCTGACTCGTTAGTGTGGTTATGTACAAAAAGTAGAAGTTCTAGCAAAAGGCAAGAAATAATTGGACAAAGCAGCTTTTTTTTCCTGTCGTCCAATTAGGTCTGTGAACTGTAAGCTGAGGTCATGAACATTAATACATTAAACAAAAGAAAATTCTCTTACAGCTACCATTAAAAGATGAGGGGCATGGTTCCTGCATCCTGAAAAAACTTTGAAAGGCCACATAATGGGCCCCTAGTGCTAGGTGGAAGAACACTCATAAAGCCCCTCCAAAATGGTTTGTAAATGAAAAACATGATTTGTGCCATAAGGCCTGTAAACACTCCACAGAGTCTGCAAACCGAATAGTCTATGGAGGGAATGCAAACTATGACATTTGGAGATCTATATTTGTTCCTTTTCCATTGTCCGCAATCTTAGCACCGAGACTACACACTATGAAACTTGTGGATCCACTTTCGGAACTCTTTCAGTGGTAGCAGTTGCTGTACCGAGACCGCGAGCTAAAGATGCTTTACAATTTGCAGTCTTGTAAAAAAATGCAGAAGACTGTCAACACATTTGAGCACCATTTCAAATTTAAAAACTAGATTATGTTCTTATAAAATCATATATAATTAGGTGTGGGTTGGTCTCAAAATTGGAATTGTGGACCCAGCAAGCTGAGAAACAATGCAGGCTTGCTCTTTAATATGCGGACTACCAGTCAAGTCTGCTGCCTATCTGTGAAGTTCAAAAGCATTCTGAACTTTGCATCGGCTGAAAATTCAGGTAACATTCATCCAGACCTAAAAGTGACTTTTCCTTGGCAACAAGAGGTGCATCCACCATTTTGTGAATAGGGGGAGACCTGAACACATGCAACTGCAACCCACAGCTACATCTGGGAAGCTGGCATGGCTCACAAATGAGTTTCCTGGACCAGCCTCTGATACTCCAGAGGAACAAGAACTAAATTGCATTGAGGGGACTGTGGAAGTAGAGAAGTCCTGCAAGGACTCAGTTGTGTGGGAGTTCTTCACAAATCTATGAGGGGGGAAGACTCTCAAACAAAGTGTGCCACATGCAAGCTATGTGACCAAAAGCTTAGGAAGAGGCAAAGTTTACTCTAGACCTTTGGAACCACAGCAATGCGATGACACATCAAGTTGAAACAAGAGAAGTATGTCAGGTTCCTGAAGGAGCAGAAGAAAGAAAAAAGAAACACCAGGATGCCAGGAATAAGAGAGAGATCACAAAAGAGGTGTTGCAGGAAGCCTAAGAAAACAAAAACATGTGTGCATCTTTGCACACTTCAGCGTGAAGTGCAAAAGTGACATTTTGTGTGGCAGAATTACCCTGGATAAGGAATAAAATGATGTGGGAACATTACACGAAATGCCTTTAGCATGGAAAAAACTTAAAAGGTCTATGTACCCGATTACCACCAAAATTGTAAATACAAAATCAGTTAAAACACAAAAACCAGCAAAAGCACAAAATCCAATAAGACCCCAAACCTAAAAAATAATAGGGCCTTTTGAGGATAAAAAACAAAGGCAATCCACAGCAGGGATAGTGGCCAACCCTCACTTTACACAGCCAAAGGCCATCAAAAGTGGGGTTTGGCCACCTGTTGTGAGTTGTGTACAGGGCCTGGTCAATTGTTCAGCCCTGTGGCCAACACCCACTGTGCATGGCTAAAGGACATACCCAGCACTGCGGGGTATATTTTCATAGAAGTTGAATTTAGTATATAAATAAAGTGAAGGTATAAATAGGATTAATTATAACACCTTAGAGTATCTTCAGAAAAACCTCTGCAACTCTTTTCTAAAAACCACTGTTAAAGTACAAATTAAAAATCCCCCAAAAGGACAAGAATGTGTCAGCAAGAGTTAGCTCCATAACATATAACCCACCAAGCAGACATTCAAACCATAACTCACACGCCAAATGTGAGGATGGATGGATAGATAGATAGATAGATAGATAGATAGATAGATAGATAGATAGATAGATAGATAGATAGATAGATAGATAGATAGATAGATAGATAGATAGATAGATATTATACACCCAGCATTTTATGTGGCCAGAATTATCGTCCAATGCACTACACCCTTGATTATGTGGAATGGACGTCTATAACGCTCATATATTTACCTCATAATCGTTAATCTATGAGCATTGGTAGATGATTGCCCACTAGTTTGCTGACAGTTTAGGGCAGATTTATCAACACTTTGCACCACTGCAAATTCATAAAAAGTGAAACAATGTGTCGCAAAGTGTTGATACACTATTTACTTTTCATTGCAAAACTGTTTTTATAATGGAAAGTAGACCCAAAAAAATAGAAATAGGACTTTGAGTAGGCCTGGGTGAAATTTTAATTATGCAAAATAATCAGAGAAATTTCAGATTGCTCTTGTGATGGGAAATTGGAGAAAATTACGTGATTATGCCCAATTTCCTAATTTGCAGTAATTTGGTGGCAGAAATGCCTACCCAAGAGCACAGCAACAGAGCGCAAGTGATTGCTGGCTTCTGTTCTAGTGAATTTAGAACTATTTTCTTAGCGCAAAATGCATCCTCCAGCCCATTTTGGCCGTGAGGGTGCATTTTTGCATTAAGAAAGTAGTGCTAAATAAAGGGTTATACTCCTTGCATAATTCTGCATAGTTTTGTTGTAATTATGTGTAATTATACTACAGCAAATTGCACAAGTTACACCCACCCCCTAGCTTTGAACTGTTTTGCATTGCGTTTCATCAAAGGGGCATCACATGGGTGGTACATGGGTATTCCCACACTACCACCCATAACTTTTGAAGCAAAGCTCTATCTACTAAAACCTATATAGGTGTTTGTGCCAAAAAATGAATGTCTCCATGTGGCAGGAAAATATTTCCTAATTTTTCACTCATTTCGTGTGCACGCCGCACCCATCAAATGTGTAAAAAGTTCAAAATGTTCCTAGGCATAGCATTTTGTTCTGAAAGAGGACTCTTCCAGTACAAAACCTATGCGAGACATCATGCAAACACATTTGCAGTTTGGTGCAAAGGTGTGTGATGGTGTTAGGCAGCCTGTTTATGTGCCAGCGCTGGGGAAGAGAGCAGCAACGCCAATACTTAGTAGATATGCCATGCGATGCTCCCTCTCCACCTAATGCAACACAGCACAGCAACTGGTTGCTCTGGACCAGGACAAGGATAAGATTTAAGACCTACTGCGATGGAATGCAGGTCGGATACAAGGACAAACTAAGTCCCAGTCAAAAAGTTACCTTCTCACTTAGACACTTTTGTGGAGGGAGACAGTCTTTATCGGAGCCAGGCAGCCAAATGGATCGGAGGAAGGGCTCAATCATGATAGTGAGCCACAGTGCATGGTCTTGAAGTTGCTCAGAAGCTGTTCATTTTTGAGTCTGATGAAGCCATCGATTGGTTGCTGCTTGGCGTTGACTCCAGGGAAGCTTTGTATCGGGTACTGCTCAATGTTGAATCTGGTGAGGCCGTTGATGAAGGTTGTTGGTGTTGAGTCTGGTGAATCTTTCAGTTGGGCACGGCGGAGTACACTCTGACCAGAGCTAAGGGTGCAGGACCTTGGTGACAGTACTTGTGGGTCGGGTTTCACTCTCAGAGAGGCCAACAGAGGGAACCAGTTCAGGTCCAGTTATGACTGGTCAGTTGGAAGTTTTTGGTAGCCATGTGCCTCAAACAGGAGGTCAGCCAACGGACCTTTGGACTCACTGCTGGGGTACTGGGTTCAAGGCAACCAGGTCCATTCTTCTTTAGGTTTTTCAAACAGCAGGGCGGTCCTTCTTCTGATTCCTCTCAGGTCCAGGAGTGTTCTGAGGAGGGTACTGGGGATGCTGGATTTAAGTCTAGTACCAGCCTCTGGGTGGGGGCAACCACTAGCCACACCCTATACAATGAGAGAAGACTCCCTAGAGGTGACCCTACTTATGTTTACAGCACTTCAGTGGCGGCTGGTGCCATTTGAAAGTGGAGAAGCGTAAAATGTGTGGTGGAGCACACCGTGGCGAGCGAACCCGAACGACCTAAGGAGGGTTCGGGGGGTTCTCCCCCCAAGAAAATTTTGACAAATGAGTGGGCAAATGGTGCATTTTCGAGAACATTTGAGAACACATGCACTTTACTCTTCACAGTCAAAAACGAGGTGAGGGTTGGCCTAAACTAATTGAGTAGCTTATCCAGTCTAGGTTTTAGCTTTGCACTGTGAGTCTTGTAGTCCTGGTCGTGTAATGAGATATATAGGGCTACATGTCCCAGAATGCACTGCAAACTCCTTGCCTGGATGAGCTAATCATACAAGGATCTAAGAAAGATGGGTGCTCTGATCCAGTGATTCTTTACAAGAGGGTTTCCCATTTCCATGCAAGAGTAGCTCAGCCAGTTCAAGTTTTGTTTTTTAATTTGTTTACTAGGATATGTAGTCATTTTGAAGGAGTTACAAAATCAGGACCAGGAGTCCCAGAATACAAAGAAAAAACTGGACTGTATGAGCTGCTCACACATGGACCTGGGAAATTTGAAACCTCGGAGTGAATGTTTTTCACAACAAGAGTGAAAGCTCGAAAACAGCACATCAACAAGCAAAGGGGCATCTTGGAATCCTGACAGCAGGTGGTGATACAGTCAGACCTGAAGGGAAATTTTCATTTTTTCATTGCATGGTCTATTTTACACATGCAACCCATCACATTGCTTCTTTCATCTAGATTTTAGTTTTTGAACATATGCACAACTGCCTCCATGCCTTAATACTGATTCACATAATTCTGGTTTTCCAGTACAGGAGTTTGCAGCTGCTGGGCACCAGTATTCATTTTTGAGGGCGGTGCTTTGTTTTTCATCATCAGACTGACCCTGAGTAGGACAGAGAAAGACAGAAAAGAGAGAAAGAAGGAAGAACAGAAAGTCAGGAAAACAGTGACAAAGTATGACAGGCAAGGAAAAGACTCTACATGATATTTATAATGCAGCAGAAAGTGTAGGGTGGTTGAAGACAGAGGCACGAGTCTGGATCCAGAAATCCTAGTATTCAGGGACACGGACCACTAAGAAAAACTTTGGGCCCCTGCACTTATTTTTTTCAGTAATTAAGTATTTCAATCATAATGAAAAATGCAAAGTTACACCGCACTTAGGAGCGAGCAGTCGCGGCCGCCGTGGGAAGGGTCAGTGATTTGTTCCTGGACAGAGGGACAGACTCCTTTACAATTGTACATAATTGTGGCATACACCAACACAGGAGTAAATTGAATTATGGTTGCGAGGTCACCTTTTGCGAATGCCTGGCTGCTAAAATCCTGCCATTTTGTTTGTAAACCTGGTTTGCAAGTGGAACTGGATTTGTGAATCAAGCCCTAAGTTAGTTGGGAGATGGTTTTGTAGCATTGAGTTGCAGTGTTCTGTGAAAATTAAATGGTAGGCATTCCATTGGTTCAAAAAAAGAGATGAGACACCTTTTTTAAAATATAGATAGTTGGCCTCATGTGGTGCGCAGTGAGAGGACTTGGGCATGCACTTAAAGATACTGAAGAGCCAAGCATGCAGCAGAGAGATCTCTGCGCCAAGTGGCGACAGCTAGCACCCAGAACTGTCGGTGCTACTATTACACCGAGGGACCCTTATACTCATTGCACCCCATCCCTGCAGCCGATCTCTCTCTTATGCCTATGCCGCCTCGTGAATGGACCTCACCATGCTTCCCCTCACCATGCTACAGAGTGTGCCTCCTGCTGGTGCTCCCTAATCTCTCTTCCTGTGTTACCCTAGTGAGTGTCCCCTTCTCTTTGTCTATATCCAGCTCTCTTTTCTCTCCCTGTCTGTTGTTGACCCCTTGCCCGGTCCGCCATTCTATCTGCACCACGCTAACTTTTGTTCTATCTTGTTACAACTGAGGGCCTGACATGCCCCCTACCTGTGCATCCTTTCCCCAGGCTGGGTCTTGCGATCTTGCACTTTCTTCCCTTGGACTCTCCCAAAGTATACGTGAAGAGTACTCCCCTATGCGCTCTCCTTCCATTTTGCACTCCTGTGTCCTTTCCCTTGTGACAACACCTCAGTACCTTTCCTTTGTCCCACATCCATCTTGGATCACGACCCGTTTGCTCAAATTCAGCAGCCTAGTGGCGCTACTTAGTGATGGTGTCATGTTACGTCAGAAGGCCTGAAAAAAATGCCTTTTCACTGTATAGGGCTACTCAAGGAGACATTTTTTTTCACTGGTGCACTAAAAATTAGTGCACTGTTCCTCAGGAAGGCAACCCAGTGCAATCAAAGGAGACAGAGAAAAACTATTTGCCTCAATTTTCTCTATGCTGACTTTGTTTGTCTGAGACTGCAATGGCTGCTGTTCTGATTGTAGTCGTTAAGCAGAGCAGGTCAGTGTAGCTTTGTATCTCCTATTAAAGGCCCTGTGTGGTGGGGAATTGTAATCTCTCGTTGTGACACTGCAGTGGCTTTGTCAATATGCTCCCCAGTCCCCCTTGATACCCATACGACCAGCTTTTCATGATCTTCATCACCGACAGCACTATTAGGGTTTCACAGTACAAACGACAAAACTATTCCTTTGTAATTTTCTTGTTTATGATCTTTTCACAGTCTTGCTGAGTCCCGGCGCTCCCGTGCTTTGCCTGTTTGCGCAGGAGCACTACAGCCCAGTGCACGCGATCATAAGACGCTCTCAGCCATGGAGGTGACCTGGAGTCATCTGGCAGGCGCAGACAAATTATCCTCCTGCTCGTGCCTTCCCTCGTGCTCATGAATGTTGTTAATGGTTCAAGTTTCGTGCTCTGGAGGCTTCTTGCTCTGTTGTATTTAAGAAAAGAAGTGGGCAAACGACGAGACTGCTGCTCTATATTTTTTAAATTTATTTAAACATCTAAAATGCGAGTTCTGCCCCAGCCAGCTTCGGAGCCCTGTACAGGTTTAATGAGCCCATGGAGTTAGAAATAGAGTGTGAGCTAATATGCCAAAGGGCTGCAGATAATATATACATTGAACCGAAAGAGGCAAAACATACACAGTGCCAGTGGTCATTTATACAATAGACCGTGAGCTTGGGCATGGGGTTACATAGTGTTCTTTTTAGATGATTTTAGATATTAGCTTGGGCCGGCCGGCATGAGTCAGACTCGCGGGTGGGGTGGGAGGGAATAAAAATAAAAACTTACCTTACCGGGTGAGGTCCCGCGCCGCCTCTGATCCTGGCCGGGTCCTGGTTTTCCTGCGACGAGGTGTAGCTCTGCCACAGCACAGAACACGTCACGTGCACTGCAGCACTCCCTGACCTCGGGATCGAAAGCTGCTGGACTCAGGACTCCACCCCCTCAGGCCTCATCAGTCAATACAAGCCACACGACCATTGGAGGAGGCGAGGCCGGTTTTCCATGGTAGCCATCCACTTCTGCCTGGTCCCTCTGAGTCTGCCCCGCCCTTTTCCATTAAATGAATGGAACTCTTCAGACCCCGCCCTGGGCCAGAGCAGTATACGCCCAAAAGCAAGCCTATGCATTGCCGCTAAAACTCGCCACGCCTTCCACAGTGATGTCACAGGCCTGGTTTCTGCCTTTAGGCGAGAATCATCATGCTCGCTCGGCACATGTGTAGTCGGGTACTCCTACCAAACCCAAAAAAATCTAAATCCTTCATAAAGAGCACGTTGCCCTGCCATCACGTGGGGAGAGGGAGAAAACCAACGAGCAGCTCTAGTCAAAAGTAAGCAACCATTCGCTTTTTGACTAAGCTGCTCGTAGGTTTTTCGGCCCCCCCACCCGTGATGGCAGGGCAACGCCCCTTTCGCCCTTTAACACCAGCCGCCCCTGCAGCACTTCCTGTGTGTTATACAGTAAACTGTCACCAGCGGCGTCACTAGGGTTGGTGTCACCCAGTGCGGTAACTTACCCCATGACACCATCACATCGGGTGACACCTTTCCCAAATGAGACTATTTAGTAAATAGTCTCATTTGGGAAAGGTGTCACCCCATGTGATGGTGTCACCCGGTGCGGTCCGCACCCACCTAGTGACGCCACTGACTGTCACAGGTACCCTTCTCTGTCTAAACACAAGATGGCAGGTCCTTTCTTCCCTTAGTCCGAGCTCCCTGGGCACACCCAAAGGTGTGGCTAGGACAATGGGAAAACCCTCCCTTGTCATCACTCCAAACTAGCTCTGGGGTAGCTCCCCCTCCCACTGGGTTTGGAGCCAAGCTGACTTGAGGGACAAAGGAAGGGGCAGGCCTAGTGCCAGGTTCATCTGCTTGTGACCGGTTTGTTCTCTCTGAAATATAATTAGTCTTTGGGCACAGACCACAGGCAATCATGTGAAGGGAAGACAAACACCTTCCCACCCAAAAGCCCTTTGTCCTCTTTCTGGGAGCAATCCACAGGGAAGCCATCAACGTTCAGGTGACAGTTGAATACTGACAGAAAGACCTCCAAATGTATAGGCTTTGAGAGGTAAACTTTCTAAAAGTACCTTTTCCAACATAGTTAGTCAAAATTCGATTTCAACATTAAATTGGCTTTGAATAACTATTCAAAATGAGTCCTTGAATTATATCTTAAGCTGCTTCCAAGCTGTAAGTATATCTATAAGCAGGGCCACTGGAATTATGCGGCAGGTGGAGCACCAAATTATGTGTTGGGGTTGAGTAAATTATGTGGCTAGAAAAGGCAAATTATGCAGCATAATGTGGCACATTTTTTGACAGTATTATTTCATTATTTTGGATTTTTATACAAGGTAATACTGTCTGGGCATAGATTTCATCTCATTAGGATCAGTTTACCAATCAAATACAAAAATAAGCAACTGAAAGAAAGCCAGTTAACCTTTGGAAACTGCCTTTACTGCGTGCAGTAACTTTTAATCCATTGGAGCTAAAAACAATTTTTTTTTTAAATCTGCAGATTATTCTGCAGATGATAGATTATGTGGCAAATGCAGCAAATCCATAACTATGTGAAAAAACGGCTGCAATATCACATAATTCCAGTGGCCCTGATTATAAGGTGTTATAATGTAATCCAGTATTTTTCTATGGCGCAGCTAACCTTGCCACAGGGAAAAGTGGTTTTCGAGCCTTTTCATTGTTGGGACATGTGTAACATTCCTTTCTACATGTCCTACTTTTAAATACCATGCATACTGCCTTAGTGGGCAAAAAGACCTACCTTAGGGGTGACTTATAAATATTTAAATGGAAAGTTTAGGCCTGTCAAAACTGTGATTTTGACAGGTTGAATCAGCAGTTTAAAAACTGCTCAGCCCAGACTGCAGTGGCAGGCCTGGAGACCTGCTTTACAGCGCTGCTGTAATGGGTGGCACATTGACTACTGCGAGCCACTAGTAGCATTTAATTTAGAAGCCAGGCCATGGGTACATGTTGTAACACTTTAGTTTAGGGATCTAATTGAAGTGTTCCTTTACAAACAGGCAGGCTATCTTCAGGATCCTTAATTGAAAACCAGACAAGTGTATATTGATTCAAATCTTGAAGTTAGTACTAAACAGAAATATCTAAGTTTCAGACTTTTGTATGTTCCACTAAAAGAGTTTGAAGGCTCCTGGAAGAATCAGAAAACACTCCAAAAAGCCTGTAGACTTTGTAATTAATGGCATAAAACTTTAGAACACATTTTATATTCCATCTGAAACTACAGGCCAGCAGAAGCAAGTAGTCTTGTCAAAGATCTATCTCATCATACAGTAAGAGAAGCAACCAGGATCTGTTTTACTTTACAACTAACTATTAGTATTGAAAAATTAATGACATTTTTTGATCCCGCATAAGGCAGACTTGAGACATCTGTCCAGAAACACAACTAATGGACACGAAAGAAAACTAGTCCCCTGTATCTTGCATATGACTGCCCAGGGGCATGAAAAATTAGATCCTTAACTGTCCTCACCCTCGGGCTACGCTAGAGGTCTCGCCTATTACACTGTTAATAAATGTTAACAAACTGAATCATCGCTGATTTTTTGCACACAGCCTCCCTCGACAAATCTTGCAACATTCTAAACTGTCGAGAGGAAGAAATTTCTACCTGTTTTTAACATTTGTACGTCTGTATTGATGTTTTTATTGTAACGATTTTAGAAACATGTATATAATAAAGTATTTCATTCGTTTATTCATAGCACTTTACTACTGGTTAGCAGTAGTAACGTGTGCAGGGTCCTAAAGCCAAGGAAAAAACAAAAAAACTTCAGGCAAAAAATCTGGGGGATTTAATAGAAAATATTGACATTTCCATCAACTCTCCCTTCTTTTCTGTATTTTTCTGTATGTTTTTGGGACTATAGGTTGATATTCACCCAAGAGGAATGCAAGTTGCCAAGATGAAAAATACTATATGTGCAAATTTGAACTTCTTAAGAGGTACAACATTAGTTAAAGACAACATAAGATTCATTGAGCGATTTAATTACATTTAATACCGATTCAGAATTTTTTTATAAAGAAATTCCCTCGTTCGTCGTGGCATCTGCAGTTTATAAATGAATTTATACTCGGAATTCTTAGGAATTCTTACGTTTTCGCCATAAAATAGGAGTGCAACCAGTTCTCAAAATCTCTTTACATGTGTTTCATGCTAGTAGTTGTCATTCGTCAAAAGAAAGCAGTCCTTCTTTGGGGGCACGTAACCTGTTGTTCTCACATTTCTAGGGTAACTTACCCCACCACTCGGTTGCATTCCAGTGGCTCCTAGTCAACAAATCCTCCCTCTAGGAGGAGCTTGAAACACTTTTCAGTGCCTGTGAGTGCCCTGCTCACATGTAAGCATCCGTCCTAATAGTGCAGTGTTGTATATGCAGTGCACAAAACTATTTGTACTCACAGTTCTTATGTTTTCACCATCAAATAGAGATGTAACCAGAGATGACACATCTTTCCAAGTGTTTCAAGCTAGCTGGCTTTCTTCATAAGAGAGCAGTCCTTTCTTGGGGTGCTTATCATGCTTTCAAGTTTCTACGTTAAAGCAACCCACCAAGCTCAAATGCATCCCAGAGGCTTGCCAACCAACAACAGTGAGCTCTAGGATGCGTTCTAATGATTCTCCATGGGTGGGACATACTATTGGCACGTTAGCACCAGCACTCCTCGTGAACTGTGGTATATACAGTTCACAAAAGTTTCCATCAAATATAAGCCAACCATGCTGGACATTCCTTTACACAAGTTCCGTGCTAGTAGGCATTCATTAGAAGACAGCATTCTCTTTTTGAGAGTGCATAACCTACTGCTATCAAATCTCTATAATAAAATATTCCATGAATACTGGAATTGGGGTGTCTTGTCTTCTAAGCAGATTTGGAATATGGCAACTTCACCCATTTCTTGCCACCTGCTAATTCCCTCTATTGATGACAGGAATAACAATTGTTGCAAATGAAAACACATTTTTCAAGGTTCTAATTCCAATATGATTTGGGGGGATTGTTGGATAATACACCTTAAATCAAAACCTACAAAACTCCCACATTTGCGAAGTCACAAAAACATGCAGTAACATTTGTTAAAAGGTTTCTGTTGCTTTCAAAAACGGCATTCTTGCTTTTCTACCCCATTCAGAATCCGTGCTGCTGGGGCACTGTGCCCTAAAACATATTTGGTACCGCTTACAAAACCATTTATGACCATGAACCTACGCTTATGACCAAAAATGCATCCGTTTATGCTTTTTAGGAATCCACAAAAGGATACGTTGTAGGTGTACATAGTTTTATTACTGTCATCTGCTTTATAGGCATAGTTCTAAGAATGTTTGGGAATTCCCAAACGTGGTGCATTTACATTCATACATAGAAATACAAATACGAGGGTAGACATATTATTTGTCAGTCAACCCCATGGCTTTCCTCTGGGTAAACTATGGCCTGCCTCCTTCTGTTATTGACAGTGACTAAATCAGGCGGCAGAGGGGAGAGACAACATTCAAAAGCTCAGAGCTGGAAGATGAGCTCATTTAGTCATGGCACCTGTGCTTGTTCCAGGTATGCTCAAATTGGTATGTACACTACTGCTGTTTCTTCTCCTGCCCCTTTCTAGCTCCTGAGTTATCTAATTTATGATGTGATGCTGACACATTATCAACAGATTGAACTCCAAGAATAAATGTTGGTAAGGAGGTGTTCTTGTAGATCTGGAGCACTATTTGCATTTTGTCCATTTCACTACCCTGTACATGCTCTGTGGACATGCCAGTGATGGAAAAGGGATAGATAAGGTTATCAAGAGGTGATGTCATCTAGTTTGGCCTTTATATTATGGCCTTATATTTTTTCTTTCTTTAAGATGCTAATGGTGATTCTCAAGGTGCCATCAGTATTGGTTCCGGAGACAATTCATCTTCCAAGCAGAGCTCCTCGCTGGAAATACTGCTAGGGCTTGAATGTTGAAAATATTTTACACTCTTCTTGCTGATGCTTCATGGCAGATTGGGCTTTATTTAGATCCTGTAAGGGAAAATTGAGATTTTCCTAGCCTTGGTGTCAGAAAGGCTAGATTTTATTAAAGACAGGGAGGCAAGTATTATGCAGTCTTTTCTTGCCTTTATTTTTCAGCAGCCAAGCAAGAACTACGTTTCACAGAAAACTAAGACAAAAGAAAACTACAGAATGACATCATAATGCACACACCAATGAGATGTCGAGTGAACCAATAATTATGTTGACTGCGAACAACAAGTCCTCTTCTCTTGAGGTGAGAAGTTAAACAGGTAAATCAGAAAAAAGAAAACTGAGAACAAGATATATAACAGAACAATAATGTCCAAAAAAAAAGTTAAAAAAGATCCGAGAAAAATGTCCATAACACGGCAACCGAGATCCAAGGAGAGAGACCAAGTCCTGTGAATGATGTGAAGGCCCATCTAGATTAAGTGGAGGTGCAGATGGGAGGAGCCGGCCCTGCAAAATAAAAAGGGAAGGGTTAAAGATTGAGGTGGGATAATACTCGCCTCCGTTTCTTTAATAAAATGTAGCCTTTCTGACTCCAAGGCTAGGAAAATCTCAATTTTATTACAAGACACGGAGTCTCCTATTATGCAAGTTCAAAGCATTGCAATCACAGAATCAGAAACATGAGCAATCGGTTTACAGTAAAATGTTCTAAACGTATTCACCTTTGACCAAATCTGCAGATCTGAGAGTATCATGCAAAGAAGCTCCAGCCCAGAAAGCCAGAGAAGCCATGGCTCCTCTGGCTGAACGGGCACCAAAAGAAGAAATGTCAATCCAAGCGAGAGCCATAATCCATTTGACCCATCGAGCCAAAGGAGGGGGAAGAAACATGCTTATGGGGTTTCTGAAAAGAGATTAGTAACTGAGGGGAAGATGAGGACCTCAAATCTGCAGTTCGAGTCACATAAGTCTTCAAACAATTACCAACATACAATTTAGGCTGAGAAGGAAAAAAGGGATATTGGATAGAGGATAAATTAGTTTTAGTGCGTCTATGAACTTGAAAAGAGACACCAAGAGACGAAAGGTGAAAAGGCACATCCAGAGCTTTCACATCAGAAACACACTTCAAAGAGATAAGACATAGAAGCATAGTAAGTTGTAGCAGAGAGTTGTTTGAGCAAGAGAGAGACATTGTCTGGCCAAGCAATAAACAAATTAAGCACCAGGTTGACATCCCACATAGAATTGTATTTAGGAACAGGAGGTTAACATGCCGTACTCCCTTTAACAGACAACAGATTAAAGGATGTTCTCCAACAGGTCTCCCATCCACCTGATGATGTTCAGCAGAAATAGTGGATCTGTATGTATTAATAGTTCGGTAAGCTTTACCTTGAGAGGCTAAGCTAGCTAAGAAATTAACCACTAAGGTGATATCGGCCGAAACGGGATCTGAATTCCTGTCCAAATACCAGCTACACCAGGCGAGTCAGGCGGATCTGCAAACCCTAGAGGTACCAGGTGCCCATGACTGTTGTATGAATTGGATAGCTTCCTTCGAAATTCCTGGGGTTCTCCAGGATGACCCGAAATCCTCCAGGCGATCAGTACTAGGGAGCCATCTAAGATCATGTTGTGCTGATGACCTAATGGGTTGATCAGAAGATCCAGGAAAGGAGGAATTAAAACTGGAAAATCTGAGGACATCTCCAACAGAGAGGGATACCAAAGTTGGGCCTGCCAAAACGGAGTAATCATGACTAGAGAGGATATTTGCCTGCGAGCCTGCACCAGAACTCGATCTATGAGAAGAAAAGAAGGAAAAGCGTATAGAAGAGTCTGAGGCCAGGATTGGAGAAAGGCATCTGTGGCAAGAGCTTGAGGATCCGGTATCCAACTGAAAAAAAGAAGAGAGCTGGGAATTGAGGCGGGAAGTGAAAAGATCTATTGACATTCTTCCGAAGATGGAAGAAAGTTGATTGAACAACACTGAAGGGTGCAAACTCCAATCGCTGGAATCTTGTAGATGTAATGTAATGTAATGTAAGGTATATTTGTACCGCACAGCTGTCACCCCAAGGGTATCCTGGTGCTGAGACTGACCAGAGGATGTATGGGTGCAAAACAGACAGGACAAATAGCCTGGCCTGCATTGAGTAGTAGCTCAAATTAATCCTCCTTTGGGAAGAGCCATGTCTTCAGGTTTTTCCTGATTAGTAGCAGTTCCTGAGTTTGTCTTATGTCTACCGGGAGGTCATTCCAGAGTTTTGCCGCCGCAACGCTAAAGGCTCTCCCGCCAGTTCTAGCTTTTTTGCATCTCGCGATGATCACCAAATTGGTGTTTGCTGACCGGAGATTCCTTTTTGGGGCATACCATTTGAATTTTTCTTGCAGAGGTTTCGGGCCTAGCCCATGGATTGCCTTGAACACTATGCATAATGATTTAAATTTGATCCTCTGGCCGATTGGCAACCAGTGGAGGTCCTTCAGAGCCCTCGATGTAGATGACCTACGATGCCTATTGAGAGCTAGTTTGGCAGCTATAGTTTGGATCCTCTGGAGCTTCAAAATCAGTGAGTTTGGAGCCCCCAAATAGAGAGAGTTACAATAATCCAATCTACTCAGTATCACTGCTCTCACCACCTCTGACCTGGTGTTGGTAGGAAGGAATGGAAGAATTGTGCGTAATGCTCTAATCAGAGAGAGACAAGTGCCCACTAGCTTATTAACTTGAGTCTCCAGCTGAAGGTCCTCATCCAGCATAACTCCCAGGTTGCGCACTGTTTTGACTGGCGACTTTCCAGGAAGGTAAACCGCTCGCACAGAAAGGTTGTGTTGACGACAATAATCCCTAAGATAATTCTTATCCTCTGCACACGCACATATCTAGTACAAAATTAACATGCGTTCGTTATACAACAGTAAAGAGAGTAGTAAGTTATAATGTTTTCTTTGTCTTTAATTCGAAACGCCCAGCCAACAAGTGTTTCGTCGATAGGGGAAGACCCCACGACTTCTTCAGGGCTGTCAGGCTCTCTATCCTCTTATCACCCTTATCCTCTCTGCCGGTTCTACTTCCGACCCGGCTGTTCTAATGTCGAAAGTTGCCTCGCTTTTAGTGAATCGGTTTTCTATATAAACAGTATCCTGTAGCAATGATTAGCGTTTCACCCAACTGTGATAAAGTTTGGTATGAGACGCTGTACGTGCTCCTTCTATTTCATCCTGAAAGCGAGTACGCTGTTCAAAATCGGTGGAGTCCGCGCTGTGTTCGGAATCGTGAACCGGAAGCCACGATACTGAACACATCGCGGGCTCCACCGATTAAATTAAAGACAAAGAAAATATTATAATGAACTACATACTCTCTTTACTGTTGTATAACGAACGCATGTTAATTTTTTACTAGCTATGTGCAGAGGATAAGAATTACTTTGTTAAAGACCTCTGGGTTGGAATATTAGAGGGACTAGGGTGTTTCCCTCACCTCTAGCACAGCTGGAATCGCTATTTTCCTACGGACGCAAATTTATAGGTGCCAAATATATCCTATAACTAATGAAAATCTAATAGAACAATAATCCCTAAGATGTCTGGCCAGAGCTGCAAGAATCTTTGACCTTGTATCTCCGAGGCGATTGATATACCTTACCGCAGTCAGATTGTGCATGTGAAGAAGAATAGTGCAACTTACTCTGTTTTTGGTAAAGGACTGGATGGCAAAAGAACCTACAAGCATCTCTAAACTGTTGATATGCAAGAAGGACTCCTTCAGAGACCATACGCCTCCAGTTGAGAACTTGCCACATCTTGCGCCCCAACCTGTCCGACTTGCATTGGATTCTAATCCTAGATGTGGGGCGGCAGAGAAAATAGTTCTCCGTTCCAGGTGTCTAGATGTTGAAGCCACTAAAGATGTTTCTCTGTGGACTCTCGGTCGAGGGAAATGGGGTCTGTGTAGGCAAGACCTCTACGAAGATGTCGAATTTTTAAGCATTGAAGGGCCCGATAATAAAGTGGGCCCAGAAAGATGTCTTGAATTGACGAGGCCAAAAGACCTACCACCGGGCTAACGACCAGAGGGAAAAAACCAGGAGAGAGAGAGAGAGAGAGAGAGAGAGTGACGAATCTCCTTCTTTATATGAGAAACCTTGTGAGATGGAAGTTGAAGGATAAAGTGGGAGGTGTCGATGAAAAAACAGAGAAACTCCAGTTGTTGCGAAGGCAACAGGACAGATTTCTGAGGATTTACAAGAAAACCTAATCGACAGAGGAGATACTGACACAGATGAAGATGATATAACAGAAGACTTCTGTCTTGGGCCATGATGAGAATATCGTCAAGATAGATTTATTTATTTGAAAAGTTTTATAAAGCACGAACATGACCCTTACGGGTATCAAAGCGCTGCAGAAAGTGGCGAAAGCAAGAGTAAAACAACACAATGGAACAAATTAGGTAGTTAAATAACCACATGGTCAAACAAAGGGGGAAACAATCAAGGTCAAGGGGCAGGGGAGTCAGCCATGTCTGGAGGGACCAGTACAGTTCCAGAAGGTCAATAGAACGAGATAACAAGTGAACAGAAAAGCATAATATAATTCGAACAAGCGGCATAAAAGAGGTATCAAAACCGGAGAGAGTGGAGGCTTGAGAAGTTAACAAGGTTAATGCTGTTGATGTTCACTCAAGATTAGCCCTTTGACATGTTTCTTGAAAGATGCAGTGATGGGTTGGATCTGATCTCGGGAGGAAGAGCGTTCCAAATTCTTAGAGCAAGACCAGTGAAAGCACGATTGTAAGTTCTTTTCTTTTTGAATTTGGGAGGTTTCAAAAGTAGGGTGGTCGAACTTCTTAAGTTCCGACTAAAGCCAGATAGTTCAAGCTTTTTAGCCAAGTAAACCAGGGTGTTGTAATGAATAGCTTTATGCATCAGGCAAGCCATTTTGAAACGTATCCTTGCTTCGATAGACAGCCAATTTAGTTGAATTAGGTCTGGTGTGATGTGGTCATGCTTTCTGGAGCCTGTGATGAGCCTGGCCGATGCGTTTAGAGTGGCTCTGAGCGAAGCCAAACTAGCTTTAGGTAGCCCAGCAAGGGTCACCAAACCATATTCCAGTCGAGAGATAACCAGGGATTGTACTGCAGGCTGGATGTCCTCGGGCGGAAGGAAAGGCTTGATTTTTTTAAGGGTGTTGAGCTGAAGATTGGCTCCCCTGATAGTTGCACTGATGTGATCTTTCATATTAAGGCATTTGTCCAAGGTAATACCTAGCGATTTAGCAGAGTCAACAACATGAGGGGTGCAGTTAAGAGCAGTGAGTTGTTTAAGCCAGTCCAGGGTAGGTGCAGAGTGGTTGCAGGGGGCAATCAGAAGGAATTCTGTTTTAAGAGTATTTAACAGAAGATGGTTTTGGGTTAGCCATTGTTGAGTTTGTAAGAGTGCATCATTTAAAGTTGTTATGTCCTCTGGAGAGGAGATATTCAAGTACAGTTGCGTGTCATCAGTATACATTTGGTTATGAATGTTAGAGCGGTACAGAATATCGGAAAGTAATTCCATAAAAAGGTTGAAATGAGTGGGGAAAAGTGCGGAGCCTTAAGGAACTCCAATAGTGACTGGGGTACTGGTTGCAAGGGAATGGTTAACTTTGATTCTTTGTGTGCGGTTCTGTAAGAAAGAGGCAAACCAATTTAAGACAGGGCACAAAAAGACCCATTCTATGTTGAAGAAGAGCAATCAAGTTTTCATGTTTGATGGTGTCAAATGCTGAGGACAAGTAAAGAAGGATCAGAAGACAAGGGGCATTTTGATCAAGGGATCTCAGGGCATCATCAACGATGTGAGTTAGCGCTGTTTCAGTACTGTGCCCTGCTCTGAATCCCGACTGGTAGAGGTCAAGTAGTTGAAATTTCTCTACGTGGTTGCAGAGCTGCATGTGGACGCATTTCTCGAGCAATTTAGCTAGAGTCATGATGCTGGTAATAGGCCGGAAGCCGCTAGGATCAGCTAAATCAGTGTTAGGCTTCTTAGGGATGGGAGTGACATGACCAATTCGGAGGCAATCAGGGATCCTCCCCTGTAAGAGAGATTCACGAATGATCCGGGACCACAGAAGGAGAATAGCAGAATTGAGATCTTTAAAAAACTTAGCTGGTAGTGGATCGCAGAAATGATTGGAGGGTTTTAAGGACGCCATAGAGTGGAGCAGCTCCGTGTCATCTGGAAGAAGAAAAGAATTCCAAGAGGTGTTGTGTTTGGGAGCATAATCTATATGGTAGGATGGTGCAGTCTCTACCGATGTTTCCGTAGGTTCATCCGATGATGCAGTGTAGCTCTGAGGCCGCAACTTTGGAGTGGCAGGTTGCGGCTCCAGTTCAATTTTTCTTGCCTTTTCAGAGAAGTGTGCTGAGAAGTCCTCCCCACTAGGAAGAGAGGTCATGGGTGTCGAGATACGGTTGAAAGAGTGGTTAGATAATAAGACAGATACCTTGAGCTATTAGAAAAGCCACCATCGGACATAGGATCTTGGTGAAACACCAAGGAGCTGAAGATGTGCCGAAGGAACGCACTTTGTAATGATAAAAATAATTTTCCCATTGAAATTGGAGATACTTCCTGGGAGAAAGATGAAAAGGGACCGTGAGATAAGTGTCCTGAAGTTCGAGTCAGACCAATCAATCGTTCTGAATAGGAATATCTCTGAGATGTAAGATGGTTTCCATTTTGAAATGTCGGCACACTACAAAGTTGTTGAAATCCTTTAGATTTAAGACCAACCAAAACTTTTTGTTCTTTTCATTGCTGAGAAATCCCGAAGGATCAAAGGAACTTTGTTGAATAGCCTGTTTGGAAAGAAGGGACAGAATCTCGCTGCAAATGATATTGTTCTACTCTTGGGAAAAATGAAGTGGAAGAGGAAGGTAATGTGGAAGAGGAAGGTAATGTTGAACCGGGGTTTGATAAAACTCTATTAGATACCCCTTAACTGACTGGATGAGTCAGGGATCTGTTGAAAGAGAAATCCAAGAATCTAGAAACAAAGCCAATGTGCCTCTTATGGAGAGAGGGCCAGAATTGGAAACACTTACCGGAGTAATGTTCTCCTTTGTTCCTGTAGCTTCTGGACCGGAAACCTCTGGAACATCGAGGATAGAACTGAGGTTTATATCCTGTGTAGGAGTCGGATTGACCCTGCTGGTTGAAGGAGCCTCTGTTGGAGGAGCGGTCGTCAAATCGACTCCAACCTTTGACGGCCCTGGTAAAAACCCGAGGAGAAAAAAAGCTTTTTAAGAGAAGTTTGGGCTTTGTCAATAACGGCGGAAGTGGAAACATATTTACCCAACTCTTTAATGAAAGAGTCGCCAAACAGAAGACCTTTAGCAGAAGGACCTTCCTCTTTGGAAGCCAATAAAACCAATTTGGGATACATTTTTTACAGAAGACTTTTTCATATTTCCAAAGAGATATTGGCATTAGCATTTCCTAAGATACAAATAGCCTGTTGGGCCCAATTGGAAAGGGTATCAGGATCAACAATAGTACCCTCCATCTTGGCTTCTTTGGCCAGATCGAAAATTCTGGTGAGAGGACCCACCAAATCCAACAACCTATCCTGGCAATTAGACCAAGCACTATCCACTCCCTTCTTTGGATCTTTGCCAAATTTGGTAAAAAAACATAATCATGTTAGGGTCAATTATAGGTGTATTAGTTACATTATTAGGGAGGTAAGGATGGGGACATTCGGATTTGAGTGAATTTCTTGTGAATTTATCAAGGGAATAACGCAAATAAAAAGAAACATTCTGCCACATGCTCGGCAGGGAACCACACGGTAGAGTTAGGGTGATGAATAAGTGAAGGATTGAACATAGGTTCACCGAGTTGGTCCACCAAATCTTTAGACTCTGGGTGAAACGCACCACTGTCAAGAGGAGAAACTCTATGCCTTTTTTTTCAGAGGCCCATAAGCAAAAGGATCATTAGATCCTTCCAAATTGTCTGAGTCATCAAGAAAACCAATATCATCATCATCATCAGTATCCCTCAAATGGGAAATAATGAAAGGGGAGGAGGGGGGACCCGATTTTTCCACCTCTCAGGTGGGAGGACCAACTACTATAGAAATACCCTTAGAGGAACCAGAGTGGGCAGGGCGTTTTCTGTTTTTACAGAAGACACTTCATGAGAAGAAGCAAACATCTACACTTCCAAACTCTTAAAAAACGTCTAGCATTGAAACAGAAATGGCTTGTTGTACAGAGTCTTTAATAAAAGACTTAAAATTGTCCTTGAACAGTTGGGAATCCTCCTCTTCAGACATGCTGAAGTAAAATATACACAGCTTCTAAAGGGAAAAAAATGAAAAAAGAACCAACCAGCAGAAAAATGGTTAATAGTTGCCAAGGGAAAAGGGGAGGAAACACACAGAAAAATAGGCAGGGAAAGACAAAATGGCACAGCAGGAGGGCGGAGTTAAGCAACGTTTCAGTGACATGAAGAGAAACTGGTCGCTGACTTTACGGTGAGCGGAAGAAAGGAAGGGCCGCTGAAGAGAAACGGGCTGAGCGCACGCCGAAGAGACCAGACAGCTGCCAGGCAAATATTCCGAATGGTAAGACTGTTACGGGAAAATAGAAAAAACGGCCGAACGACTGTGCGCGACACCCACGCAGCAGTGGAGAGGGACTAATGACACATAACGAAAATAATACCTGAAACATAGAAACATAACGTGAGTCAAATATAATTAAATAAGCGAAACAGGATAAAGATACTAATTTTGACTGCGAGCAGCAAGAAAAGAGGATGTGTTGTTTGCAGTCAACAAAATTATTGCTTCACTCCACATCTCATTGCTGTGTGCTTTATGATGTCATTCTGGTAGTTTTCTTTTGTCTTCGTTTTCTGGGAAACGTAGTTCTTGCTTGGCTGCTGAAAAATAAAAGCAAGAAAAGATTGCATAATATGAGCCTCTGTGTCTTGAAATAAAATTGGCAGAATGATTTGGTTTCCCAAGCTAGTCTTCCCCTGTTCTCTTCAAGGATGGACATTGCTCTGGACAAAGCGCATGGCTAGAACAGAGATTCCAAATTGCGATGGGAAGGGAAACTCTGCCTAATATGTACTAATTGGGAGCAAAGAGAATCCTTTCACACTCTCCAAATGTCTATTCTGACCCTTGGTCAGGTGAAAGTGGGAAGGAAGATGTCTGGGAAGTAACACTGGCTCACTAGGAACCAAGGGCTTAGAAAATCTCTTTAAACTACCACGTTTGCTCATTCACATAGACACTTAAAAGAATGCAGCTCTTGTCATTTTTCCTATCGAGGAACATCCGGCATTTGTGCAGGAAGACGTACAAAACAGTTATGCCGAAGCACAAGAAGAAGATAGTGACCAGTCATCCAAAAGAACCAGTTCAACACAGTAGAAGTCCAAGTAGATCTCACTATGTAGACTGATAAAACATAAGCAGGGCTGTCTGCGGCCCCATGGATAACCATTAACTATTAAACCAAAATGAGTGTGCATCTCGTTTTTATGGGTGGAAAAATGCAATGAAAAATTCAAATACCTTTCAAGAAGTGCAATAGGATTTCATTAAAGTATATTACCTGTTTCATTAGGGAATTTGCAATGTTAATGTTCAAATACTTTTTATTCCTGGCTATAATTCTAGTTATTACTGTTCTATAGTCTACAAAGTATGAGATCTTTAACTTCACTAATATAACATAACATCTATAGTTGTAAAGAACAATTTTACCACAAAGAGTCTCTTAGTGATTTATAATAGATGTTTATTGGTTCTCTTATTTATCATCCTTAGGAGGATGAAAGGATGCGAAGACCTGCAGGGATTCCAATTTGTGAGTAGATCACATTCCCATTAGTGAATGCATTAATCATCTAAGCCATCAGGCCCACGTCAATAAATTATCCCCACACCTAACAAAATGCATTAGACAATATGTCTTGAACATCACTCATTCAGGACAACTTTGAAAAGTATCTGCAGGCAGGAAAGGAAGATACCTTCCCATCAGAGGAATAGAAAATGCCTGAATCCCGAGCATGCATCTCTGCCCAAATAAGCACTGTCTGAACACTGCCTAAACAGAGCAAAATTGCAAATGATAAAGCATGCCATTTTCTTATCAGAGGCAAAGAGGGATATTATTTATAGAGCTGAGAGAGCCAGCACTCTGTCAAAACAGGATGTTCAGTCTAATGACCTGTGCCGATTTATTTTAAATGCAGATAAATGGACTCCTCGTTGCACATTACTTAGCCCATTGCAATTACACCCTTTATGCGAGGGAAGACAATGACACAGACCCATTGTTATTTATAGATGTGAGAACAATATATCTCTTGAGTATTAATCAAGTCTCCTGAACTCTGCTCCATAACAATATTCAAAG
This sequence comes from Calotriton arnoldi, assembly GCA_963921515.1. Classification (NCBI taxonomy): domain Eukaryota; kingdom Metazoa; phylum Chordata; class Amphibia; order Caudata; family Salamandridae; genus Calotriton; species Calotriton arnoldi. The sequence continues at coordinate 818,204 of CAWUFW010000920.1, read as the reverse complement.
GCTGAGCTGAATATGCGTGGCGTGCGTTAGGATCCACAGATAGAAATGGGAATATTGTGGCGGATCAAATAAAGGCATTTATACACTTCCAAAATAAATAGCTTTTCTAATTTACTTACTTTTCCATAAAGACATCTTTTGTAAGTTCAGCAGTTCTCATCGATTAATTGTGCAAAACAAGCAGGGTAATATTACCCACGTAATATACCAGTAAAAGTGAAAACAAATCACTGTTAGCGGAGCTTCAAACACAACCTCAACCTCCCAACCTGTCCCCTCGATCAGGTCCGGCTTCTGCTGTGCATGCTGGTATATGTAGTCTAGAATATATAATGTCACAAGTAAAACTATAGGTATCGTAAAGAAATTGAAAAAGAAGCTTTGGCCGTGCCAAATGTTTTGGCTGTACAGTTAAAGTTCACTAGCAGACAGAGTATGGGCAGAAGATACACACATTTTTGTAACACAGAACTGGTGCAGCACATCTGAGGCAGAAAGTGCACGCTTTCTTCGGACATGGAGACCATCTAAAGCGACTGTGACACGAACAGAAAACTTACATGACAGTCATTATCCATTAGCTATAGCACAGCCAGCAGGTGAATAAACATGAATAAACATCCAACACACACACGCACGCACACATACACACACACGTGTTATAGAATCCACCAATACCGTTGCATTGGGTCTCATCAGAAAGTTGTGCAATGGACACAACTGTAAAAGGTCATTTCAACTGCCAGCGTAAAACTTTCTGAAAATGCGTAATTACGCCTGCCAGAACGTCACAATTTTAACTCATGCTGTAAGGGCACGTGGCACTTTATTATTTTAAAATTTGCTGTTATTTGTTACCTTTGTCATACTTATTCTCCTTGATATAAGTTTTTCACTTTATGAAATGTTTTATCTGCTATATCTATGCTACTTTTATGGATGGAAATTTCGTGGCATAAATTGTTTGAAACTTGAAACTCCCCTTCTGGAAGTGGAAGGAGAACGCATGGGGGGCTGCAGGGGGAGAGCTTTGTCAACGGAGAAACATGTTTTCCCCTCAAATCATCAGACTCCCTTCCCCATTGCTTATGACTATGCAGTGTAGATTCACAGTGGGAGAAGGATCACATGGCATTCCTAGTCGTTATGTTATGCTGTTAATAAAAAAATGTAAGCACGCAAATACCTAGAGGTGTCAAGGCGCTAGCTCATAACAGCAGGATAGGGTCGATAGCTGCAGACATACTGGGAATGTTTATGAATCCCTAAAGTAGTAAATATGCATCTCTTTACTTCTATGAGTTGAAGAGCTACTATTCTGCTTGTGAATAGCTCCCGACGTCGGTATTGTATGTTCAGGTAAGAGTGTCTATCTCTTAAGGACAGTCCACCGAAACACAAAAAAGCAGAGCACAATTGAAGCTGTGATTGCTGTTGAATATCGATGCCTCAGACATTAGTCTTGGGAATCGGAGTGCAACTGGGGCCCTATTAAAGATAGGGCGCCCTTTTCCTGTTTGCGCCATGGCGCACCTGCTAACAGGAAAAGTGTGCCCTATTATGTAGAATGTGCTGCCCTTAGGACAACTGCGAACTCCCAGGGCAGCCCATTCAAGAGAAATATGGAATAGCTGTTCAAAAGCTGCTCCGTGTTTCTCTGTGCAGGTGGCAACTCACCTGCACTTTTAAGGGAGATTAGAGATCCCCTTGCAGGCAGGCGCAGTGAGTCACTGCACCTTCCTGCAAGGGGATGTCTGGGGATACCATGGGACCCCCTTTCATCCCTCCAGAGGGCTGTCTTTAGGAGACACTTTCATTGTGCCTCCTAAAGGCATGTTTGACTCTGCACCTACGTTCATAATGCGGGTCAAGGGTCAAAGGCAAAGAGATTCACTCATTTTCATGGGGCCTTGCTCCCATGCAAATGAGGGAACACTATTGAGATAGTGCTGGTAAGTAAATCAAATATTCCAATCATGGAATCACTAATCCATACAACAATTTACCATAGGGAGCACTTGCACTTTGGCACTGAATGGCAGTGGCAAAGTGCCCAAAGCATCTAGACCAGCAAAAACATAGCAAAACACAGGAGGCAACAGCAAAAAAATGGAAGGGAGACCCACGCCAATGGTGCCAGGTCTAACAGCCCCCTTCATGGATCACTTCATAATATGACACCTACACAGTGTCCCCTTGACGCTAGTGATCACGGACGGCGACAGGGGCAAACTTGTCTCCAAGCTGTATCATGCTTGTGTGGCCCTTCTGCTGCTGTGCAATCGGAAACTTAGGGACACTTGGGAAGCTGACTTGGGGCGCCCTCTAACCAAAAAAATTTGGTCTGCCGGCTGCGCCCAAGCACACCTTGTATCACCCAACCACCGTCAAAAGCTCATACATTACAAATTCCTACATAGAGCCTACGCCACGCCTAGCATCCTGGCAAGACTAGACCCCACTCAACCCTCTAGCTGCCCCAAATGCCACACGGATAGGGCTGACTTTGCCCACATGACGTGGCTTTGTAGTCATTGAGTCCTTTTGGTGTGATGTTTTTACCTAACTAGCTCAGATAATTGACAAGGAACTTGCACCAGACCCACTACTGGCCTATCTGTGCTATGTGCAGGATATCCCTAAGGGTGTCTGACGCTTCACCGTGATTGCACTACTGCTGGCTAAGCATGAACCTACTCTCCGCTGGGGGAGCAGACACTCGCCCATGACCAAAGCATGGCTGAACAGCCTAATGTACTGCGATGCTACCAGTGAACTGTATGCCACATCAGCACCTGACCTTCAGGCAGAAGGACATGTGGCAATCCCTTCAGGATTACCTGCAGGAGTTGGATTCCATGGAACAGAACTCCTGACTTCAGGTGTTGTCTCTGTGTGTCTTGGTAAGGCCTTGTGGTCGCATAACTGTACACCTCAGCATTGGCCTGCTCTCCAAAGTCATTGTGTTCCTTGCTGCCTGTAAGTTTTTTCCATATACTCAGACTTGCTGTTAGTACTACTCCACCTGCTGTTACCGGTGTCCTCCTCGAAAGGCTGCTCTATTGTACACATCATGATGCTCCCCATGTTTGGGGTACTGTTGGTGTTGAATGTGTTACGGTAAAATGATAAATAAAGTCTTAAATAAAAAACAAATAATAAAAATTTCACAATGTACTTGAAAAACTGAAATTTGCAGTTACTACGCATGCCATAATCCATTGCCATGCCCACCTAGTATAACGTAGATTACCTGTATGTGCAAGTTGCACAACTTTAATGAGTCATGAAAATTCCATGGGCCATATCAATAACAGGTGTGCTAGCTCAGTGCAGAGCTGAGCACCCATTTTTTTCCCGTTTGAAGATCTATAGTTGTAGCTTATAACTTGGAATTTCTCCTAAATACTATATGAAATGCAGGCAGTACTAGTCGGAAACAGTGAGCACGGCCTTCTGCTGTCTAAAATTCATGCACTAACTCAGAGAAATTCCGACTTATGTATAAACTTTAGACACCTCAAATGAAAAAAACAAGTCCCCAGTTCAGAACTGAACCTGCGCACCTTTTCATTACACGGGCCCAATGAGTTCAGTAGAGAATTAAAACATTCAAATATCCTGCCAAAAGAGTGCACCAGGCTCGATCAGAGATGTGGCTTCAAGGATCTGAGAAGGACTGGACACACGATTATGCGACAATAGATTACCTGTTACTTACACGTCAGTACATGCATCGCCAGGGCATTAAAGTTAGTGGTCACCATTTTCAGAAAGTTTGGGCTACTACAAGCAATCAGCATTCATGAGAACAAGGATAGGAACTGCTTTGAAAGCATACCGCGTTTTATGCGTGTCATGGACTCTGACAATACGTAAAAAATGATTTACTAAAGTATACTTTAGGCAAACAATATGAATGCGTTCTTATTTTTCCTTGCCATATGGAGAAACTGAAACTATATTAGGGCTAAACTCGGACAATTAAGAGAGATCATTTATTTCATAGCAGAATCAAGGACAAGATGTGTGAAGTGTTTTTTCCAGTCACAAATGGCTTGATTCACAGAATTGCAGTATCGGGCCGTTTGCGACCGCAAACAAAAGTATTTTGGGCCCCATGCATCAAACTAAAAACCGGTCGCAACCAGTATTTTTGCATTTGGGATGCATCATCCCAAATACAAAAATCGGAAATTGCGATTGCATATAAGGAATTGCAAATTGTGATTCCTTAAATGCAATGCTAGAAGCAATTTAAAATAGCGAATTCGCTATTGGGGGTTGCAATTTACCGAAAAATAAAACAGGTCGGTAAATTGCAAAAACTTTGAAAAATGCACTAAAGTGCATTTTTCAAAGTTACATGTCACACACACACATGCACATTTCAATTTCAGGGGTGCAACAGGGTGTCCTTAGACACCCTTGCACCCTTGAAATTGCATGCGCTATTTGCGAGTACCTAATGGGTACTCGCAAATTGCGCATGCAATTCCCATTCATTCCTACGGGCCTGTGGGCCCATAGGAATGAATGGGAAGCCATTCCTTAATTGCGACTCCCAATTTGCGAGTCGCAATTAAGGAATCTTTAGGAATTGCTATTTTTGAGGCAAGATGGCGGCTGCGTGAGCGTTGTGGAAAGCCGCTCTCCCTGCCACGTTGATGTTAGTTTGCGATGAAGCGAGAAAATGCCATTAATCTAATGTGCTAGAACGCTATTTAACTACTCACAGTTATTTTGATGGATTTGCGGATTTAAATTATCGTAGGACGTAGAGCTGATGAGGTTGCAGCTAATCGGTGCACTGACGGCTCGCGCTTTGAAGACGTTTTTCTCGGCGGTGACCGGTGTCAGAAGGGAAGCGCTTCGGAGGCTCAGGGAGGCTCACCGATACTTTGTTGCTACGGGAAGGCTGCCAGAGATCGGAGCGGTGGAGACTGGGTGTAACATTGTAGCCGCGGAGACCAATCTGTCGGGCTCTGATTACTGCATCATGCCGGCGAAAGCGAAGCCCGCGTTGAAAGACATCGGCGCTCCTGCTGGAGCCAAAGGGGCATCCGTGACTCGGCGTACGACCACAGAGGAGAAAGGCCTGATTCCTAACCCAAACAAAAGTGACCTGCAATGGGTAGAACCATGCAAAGACGGGGCAAATAATGCGAGGGATGTTGGGGCACAGCGGTCGAGTGAAACGGGCACCAGACCAAAACAACAAACTGTGCCCGGGATGTTTGCCGGCCGGGGACCTGCAAATACCCGGGAAAAAAAAAACAGCAAAGGTAAAGGCTGCCTTCTTGTAAAAACAAGCTCAGATAGTTTTAGTAAGGTCCTAAGGGGAGGGCTGCCCAATAACAGCAATCACAACATAGGAGAGATTGCATTAGAGGCTCAAGAGGCTATAGAGCTGGACAAATCTGTTTTCAGATCTGCCAAGTCACCCATGGAAACGCCTGGAAAAATGTTATCGGACTCAGAGGAGGGGACGCCAAGAACCGAGGGCATTGCACTACAAGAAGGTATGGACAAGGCTGTCACCACGCAAGTTTCAGGTGAACTCCCCCCTGCACAGGCCTTAAAGTGGAATCATGTGGCTAGCGCTCAGGGAGATGGTAAAATCCCAGCGACTCCAGACCTTGATAAATTTTACTCGTTGACAGACGAATCTGAGCTGTCTAACAGCGAGAAGGATGGAACAGGAGATGAGCTGACTGGGGTGGACAGTGGCAGCTCACCCACGAAATTTGACACACTAAAGCGCGCACCTGTTCGCACTAAGAAGAGGAGCTCAAGAGGGTTAGACAAAGACAAGGGCTTCACCTCGGATTTTAGTCAATCAAGTCAACTCAAATGGGATTATTCCGCCACCCATTTTGAAAGGGAATTTGAGGTTGGGGTTAGGGACCAAGCGATAGCCCCTGAACTTCTAGTAGAGATTAAAGACAGTGCAGAATCTCAAATACCACCCCCATCTATGGAGCTAATATATTCAACTCTAAAGCAAATGCAAACCGAGGCACGTTATGAGCATAAGAGGGCTCATCTGGCTACCAAAAAACTCCAAGGAGCAGTGCGGAAAGTCAATAAAGCCTGCTCGGAAATATCAGAACGCACCACGGCTTTAGAAGAAAGAATTGTGCAACTTGAGGCCAGCACAGAGATATCTGGGCAACAAACATCGGTTAATGAAGGTAGGATGACCGACGTACTTTGGAAGTTGGAGGACTTCGAAAATAGACAACGCCAAAACAACCTCTGACTACTCGGAATTGCAGAAAATGCGGAAGGGGACGATATTCGTGGCTTCATGTTGAGAGTACTTAAGGAGGCCTTTCCCGAACTGGCTCACTGGAATTGGGAGCTTGAAGTGCAGAGGGTGCATCGATTCCCCCTGATGCTGAAAAAGAGGCCTGGGCAAGCTGAGAAACCAAGGGCCATTCTTATATTCTTTGGCAACTTTCTCCTCCGACAAGCTATTTTCGAGAAAGCTAGGCCCAATGCACAGAGGGTGGGGGAAGGGCATTCCTTCTTTGTCCGACCTGATTTTTGCCATGCAACGGTGGAGAGGAGATGGAGACTCCGCCTGCTTATTACACCATTTCAAAAATTAGGCTGTGAAGTCTTTTTACAGAACCCTGCGAGACTTAAAGTCACTTGTAACGGTACAACGAGAGTATTCTCGTCGGAGATTCAGGCCCAGGAGTTCTTGAAAGAACTTTCTAAGAAATAAGCTATGGTAGTAGGATAGCAAATGTAATTGAATATTCATCTGTTATGTTTTCCTTTTTATGTTTTGTCTTTTTCTCTTTATGTATGGGCTTTCTTTTTGGCAGGGAGTGGCTAGGGGCACAACACATGCAGGAGGCATCACAAGGGTCCTTGGACCTTTTTGCCTTTTGAAGGGGATGGGGAGGGGGAGGGTGGGAGGGGGGGATGATAGAAACGAAAGGGAGTTAGGGTGGAAACTTCGCACGGTGATGAGCACCTGGTACCTTAGCTGGGTATCTCTTGTACTGTATGTAGGAGAGTAGGATCTGCTTCACATGGGTACCCCCACTTTATGCTGATGCTTCACTGTTTTTCGACATTAGTCTGGCTGGGGCCCTGCTAATCAGAACCCCAGCCTAGCTGCTTCCTCTCTAAAATGGTTTCCATGTGCCTTAGGCACATCACTGATTGGGATCTGGAGTGCCCTTATAAGTCCCTAGTATATGGTATACTAGGTACCAAGGGCATAGGTACCTCAGAGGCCTGCCAGGGGCTGCAGCATGTATTATGCCACCCCTGGAAGGCCATCCAAACTGACACCACAGGTCTGCTACTGCAGCCTGGGTAAGGTGGTGCATGCACCCCTTACTGTGATATAGGTTACCTATATCACGAAATACATACACACATATAAACCTATAAGTCACTCCTAAGGCAGGCCTTATCAATCCTAAAGGCAGAGTGCGTGGTTCCTATGTGAGAGGGTGCCCCTGCATGAGCAGGGCCCCTCTGCAGCGTTCGGAGACCATCTCTGATGCTGTTTGTAGTGCAGCCTGACCATATACTCTTAAGCGCATTATATCCTCGCGGTAAAATGCTAACTTTGGAATGGCTGCACCTAAACATGTCGTGTTTGGTGTCAAACATCTTGGAATACTACCCCCCGCCAATCCTGGCGGCGGGGGTAGCATTCCACCCTTCTAGAGGGAAAGACATGTTAACTCTGACTAGTCCGGTAACTTCTTTCCAGAGCCCTGGCATCACAAAATGGATGCTGCTGCCACAGACACGAGTCTGGCCTCCTGCTGCTGGACGAAACTCCGGCAGGGGAGGCCTGGACAATAGGTTTCCTGTCCCAGGGAGGTGTGACCACCTCCCCAGACAGGATAATGTGTATTGGGGCTGGGCGGGAGCACTTTCGGGTGCTTTGAAGTCCTGCACTGGGGGCACATTTGGTGTCCCTGTGCATACCCCAGTTCAAACCGGATCAGGGGCTTGCAGCCCCTGCTTTGGCGCAAACTGGACAAAGGGAAAGGGGTGTAGCCACCCCTCTGCCCTGACCCACCCATAGGTGGGGCCACAGAGTAGTCCAACCCCTATTTTTAGAATAAAGGTAGGAACCCAGTCCTTAGGACTTTAGATTATACCTGGACGAAACTCTGAAACTGAATCCTGGACCTTCGACGCTCTACGACAAGATTAGAGGACTGAAGAATCTCCCTTGGGGTCAAGGAGTGACTCCCCTGCTTGGCAGGCACCAAAGAAGCATCTGTCCGGTTCGCATTTCTGAAGCTCCCGTCGGACGCCGAAGTCATCGCATCACCAGAGGTGGATTCTCAGACTTCCCGAGGCTACTCTGAGTCCCCAGCAAAGCTGAGGCCCGTGGCTATCGTGGGTGACTTGAGACCGTGACCCCTGGACACCGAGCACACTTGCAAGTGCATCCTCTTCTGGGTCTCCCAAGAAGTCGTGCTTTGGGCTCCGAGTAGCCCTAGCCTCCAGCACCACCTGCACCGAAGATCACTGGCCCCCACTCCACGAGTGTCCTGTAAGCCAGCTCCACGTGCGGCGTCACGAGGCTCCTTCGCGGTCGCTAGCCCGTTGGCTAGTAGCCCTTAACGAAGGCCAATCCTTTTCTTACTTGGCATCCTGGTTGCTCCAGGCCTGCCCTCACTTACCCTTGCTGGGTGAGTTCCACAGACCTTGCTGGTCTGCACCATCGACGATCTACATCTTAATCGAGACTTGCCGTTGCCAAGGCTTGTTGGGTCCAATCCGGTCGCCGACACCTCAGCACTCGACAGACATCGTGTACCAGCCCGAATCCTGCTCCTGGTCGCCGACAACACCTCCCGGACCTCGTGGCTGAAGAGTCAAGACGACCGTCAACGCACCTGAAGCACTCGACATCGGTGGGCATCTGTCCATCGCCTTCCTGGTCACTGGCTAGTGACCCAGACTCTGTCCCCTCTGCTTTCAGGTTCACCAGAACTCCGATCCACTCTTGGATCCACCCGGACACTTTTCTCTTGGCCGCCAGCAGCACTTTGCAGCAGATCGCCATTCGAATCGACGACGAAACCCGACCCCGAAAGGCACCTATGCACCCGGCTTCCCTGGGTGAGGTAACACGAGTACTCCGGTGCTCCCGTGGGTAGAGACTCTTCAAAGTCCTAGATCTCAAAGGGTTTTGTCCTAGTCCTCTTTTAAGTGTCCCTTTCCTCTATTTTCCCGATCCCGACTTTCTCCATAGAAGTTAACGGCGTATCGCGGTTGTGTATTTACACTGCACGCGTCTCCCGTGGGTCCCCTGTGTCACTACCTTGGGTGGTTCCTTGTGGTCCAAGCACTTCTAGAGGCTCTAGGCCTAGTGTCTAGTTCAGTCGTGGTTCGCATACCACTTTATTGGTATATGGTTTGGTACGCCCCTAGGGCCCAAACGTGTATTTGTGCTATTACTGTGATTTAATATCTTATAACTTATGTACTTCGAACTCTAGCCTCATAAAGAGACTAGAGGGGTGTGTTTAGCAATAAATACATATATTTTGAATATATACCTGGTGTGGTGCTCTTTCATTTGGTCACTCAAGAGATTATAGACTGGTAAAACAAGCTGCTTTACATTCCTTCAAGACTTAGCCTGAAGGCTGCTCTCCATAGCTACCACTAGGATAGCTTTCAATAAGGTTGTCTTTAACCTATCTCCAATAAGGGGTTGTTTGGACTGGTGCAAGGTGCCCACTATAATTAGTGGACAGCATATGCCAGGCCAACTTCTCACATTGGTGTGCAGCGTGTGGGATTCCAGCTTGCTATTGTTTTACCAGATAATCTCAATTGAATTGATCAACTGAAAACCACTAAAGGTACCTAAGGTACATATAATTTAAGCTTAGAATAACAGTAAGTTCTACTGAACTTAGAGTTGTGTGTTAAGGGATAGCACAACCCTTTCTACAACTCAAGAGAGTTTAGTAGGCCACACTAGAGTAGGTAGTGCATACACCACACCACACTAGTAATGTCTTTAAGGGCAGGATCTAAAGAATCCTTGCAGGAAGCCATTGAGCTTCCACCCTCCAAGTATGATACACTCCCATTCTTGGAATTGAGAGCTTTATGTAACTTGAGAAAAATAAGGACAGGCCAAAGCCCCACCACCCAACACCTCAAGGAGTTGTTGGTGGCTTATGACCTTAGTAAGCCTGTAGGGACTGAAGGGGTAGGAGCTGAGGGTGGGGCAGGAGAAGAGGAGGATGCTAGGGGTACCAATACCCCCAGCCCCCCTCTGAAACTGGCCAGGAGGGTGACAATGACCCTGACCTGGAAAACCAAATCCCTCCTGTGGATGATGATGAGGATGATCAAGATGATGCCCTCTTTGTCCCCCAGGAAGGATTAAGAGTGTGCCCAGGAAGTCTAGATCTCCTTCTCAGGAGTCTAACCACTCTGGCACCTCTATAGGGAGCTCTGTCTCATCTCACAGGAGGGAATCCTCTCATGAGAGGAGAACCAGACTGGTACAGTATGAGGAAACTCAGCTGGAGATCAGAAAAAAGCAATTGGCTTTAGATAGGGAATCCCTAGATCTCCTTAGAGAGAGAAGAAAGTTGGGACTAGAGTCCCATGGTGGCAGCCATGTCCCTAGAGACAGGGAAAGGTCCTATGACCATAGGAACCTGAGCAAGATTGTCCCTCCCTACCAGAGTGGGGATGATATCCACAAATGGATAACTGCTTTAGAGAGGGCCTGTAAAGTACAGAAGGTCCCTCAGGAGCAGTGGGCAGCAATCTTGTGGCTCTCCTTTGCTGACAAAGGTAGAGATAAGCTCCTCACTGTTAGAGAGGAGGATGCTGATAATTACAAGGTCTTGAAGAGTGCTCTTATTGATGGGTTTGGCCTAACCACTGAACAGTACAGGTTGAAGTTCAGAGACACCCAAAAAGCACAGACTCAAGACTGGGTAGACTATGTGGATTGTTCTGCCAAGGCTCTGGAAGGCTGGTTGATGGGCAGTAAGGTGTGTGACTTCTCAGGATTGTACAATCTGATAATGAGGGAGCAGATTCTTAATAACTGTCAAAATCAGCTGTTGCATCAATACCTGGTAGACTCTGATCTGACCTCTCCCCAAGAATTGGGAAAGAAGGCAGACAAATGGGTCAGAACCAGGGTGAAGCAGAAGGTACAGAACCAAGGTGGGGAAACCAAGAAGCAAGATGCTAAGAACTCTGACAAGGGTGGGGAGAAGGGTAAAGATCAAAAGTCTTCATCAGGCCCCCAAAAATCTTCTTCTGGTGGGGATTCCCAGTCTACCAAAGGTAAAGGCCAAAGAAAACCATGGTGCAAGGTCTGTAAGCAAAAGACCCACTGGACCAGTGATTGCACCAAGTCCAAAGACTCCAGTCCAGCACCCACCAATGCCCCTAAGGCACCTGTTCCCCCTAGTACAGTTGGTGGAAGTGCTCCAGCAAAGGGTTTAGTAGGGTTCACCCTGGGAACTGAGTTGGGCTCTGACTTAGTCAGGGAACTGACTCAGGCTGTGTTAGTCTGTGATGGAGGCATGGATGTGACCTCCACTGTGAGTCCCAGTAATCTGGGCAAGTACAGACAACAGCCTTTAATCAATGGACGTGAGGCTTTGGCATTTAGGGACACAGGGGCAAGTGTCACAATGGTGACACAAGACCTTGTGCTACCTGGGCAAGTTATGCTTGGTGAAATGTACCAAGTGACCAATGCTAGCAATGTCAGAACAGACCATACTCTGGCAGTTGTTAACTTCTCCTGGGGAGGGGTAACTGGCCTTAAGAAGGTTGTGGTAAGTGCAAACCTACCAGTCGAATGCTTGCTTGGCAATGACTTAGAGACTTCTGCTTGGGCAGAAGTGGAGCTCAGGACCCATGCAGAAATGCTGGGGATCCCTGCAGATGTGTTTGCTGTGACCAGGTCACAAGCCAAAATGTCTAGCACTGAACAGGCCTTGGATTCTGGAAGAATGGACCAAGTGCCTTCCAAGAGGAGGAGTAGTAGGGTTAAGGCAGTGCCTTCCCCCTTGGCTCAGGAGGAAGATCAGTCCCTTGAGGGGGATGATCTCAGCCCTGAAGAAGGAACTGTCCCAGAGGAACTTGAACCTGACCAGGTTGAGTTCTTGGGGACAGGGGGACCTTCTAGGGCAGATCTGAGCCAGGAGCAGCAGAGCTGCCCCTCCCTTGAACCCCTCAGACAGCAAGCTGCTGCTGAGGCTGCTGGGAAAGCTAGTGGTCCCCATACAGTGTATTGGGATGATGGACTCCTGTACTCAGAGAGTAGAGACCCCAAGCCTGGTGCTACCAGGAGGTTGGTAATACCTTTGAAGTTCAGGGGCTTCCTATTGACCCTAGCCCATGATATTCCCTTAGCAGGTCACCTGGGCCAGAACAAGACTTGGGACAGAATTGTCCCTCACTTTCACTGGCCCCACATGTCTGAAGACAGTAAGGAGTTTTGTCGCTCCTGTGTAACCTGCCAAGCCAGTGGCAAAGCAGGTGGCACTACAAAGGCCCCCTGATACCACTACCTGTGGTGGGGGTGCCCTTTGAAAGGGTAGGGATTGACATTGTTGGTCCCATGGATCCCCAAACAGCCTCTGGGCACAGGTTTATCCTGGTGGTAGTGGATCATGCCACCAGGTACCCAGAAGCTATTCCCCTCAGGACCACTACAGCACCTGTGGTGGCAAGGGCCCTCCTGGGAATCTTCTCAAGAGTGGGCTTTCCTAAGGAGGTAGTATCAGACAGGGGTGCTAACTTCATGTCTGGGTACTTGAAAGCAATGTGGAAGGAGTGTGGAGTGACTTATAAGTTCACCACACCCTATCACCCACAATGCAATGGTTTAGTTGAGAGATTCAACAAAACCTTGAAGGGCATGATTAAAGGGCTCCCAGAAAAGCTTAGGCGTAGATGGGACATACTCTTGCCCTGCCTTTTATTCGCATATAGGGAGGTGCCTCAGAAGGGGGTTGGTTACAGCCCTTTTGAACTTCTGTTTGGCCACCCTGTGAGGGGTCCACTGTGCTTGGTGAAGGAAGGATGGGAGTTACCTCTCAAGCCCCCAAAGCAAGATATAGTGGACTATGTACTTGGTCTCCGCTCCAGGATGGCTGAGTACATGAAAACGGCAACCAAAAACCTTGAGGCTAGCCAGGAACTTCAAAAGGCCTGGCATGACCAAAGGCTGTTCTGACTGTTTACCAGCCAGGACAGAAGGTGTGGGTGTTGGAGCCAGTGGCCCCAGCAGCTCTCCAAGATAAATGGAGTGGACCCCACACTATTGTTGAGCAGAAGGGTGAGGTCACTTATTTAGTGGACCTAGGAACACCCAGGAGTCCCCACAGGGTTCTCCATGTCAACAGGTTAAAACCATATGTGGACAGGGCAGACATGGGCTTGCTCATGGCTACTGATGAAGGGCAGGAGGAAGAGAGTGACCCACTCCCTGACCTGCTCTCACAGAACCCTGACGATGGGTCAGTTGATGGTGTAGCCTTGGCAGGCAGCCTCACTACCCAGCAACAAACTGATTGCAGGCAAGTCCTCAATCAGTTTCGACATATGTTTTCACTGACACCCAGTCAGACCACCTGGTGCACTCATGAAGTGGACACTGGGGACAGTCTGCCTATTAAAAACAAGATTTATAGGCAACCTGACCATGTCAGGGACTGTATCAGGACTGAAGTCCAGAAAATGTTGGAATTGGGAGTAATTGAACCCTCAGATAGCCCTTGGGCTAGTCCAGTAGTCCTAGTACCGAAACCTCACACCAGTGGTGGAAAAAGAGAGATGAGGTTTTGTGTAGACTACAGGGGTCTCAATGCAGTCACTAGGACTGATGCCCATCCAATACCCAGGGCAGATGAGCTCATAGATACTTTGGCCTCTGCCAAATATCTCAGCACATTTGACCTAACAGCTGGCTACTGGCAGATCAGACTAGCTGATACTGCAAAGCCCAAAACAGCATTCTCAACCCCTAGTGGGCATTATCAATTTGTGGTAATGCCCTTTGGTCTGAAGAATGCACCTGCCACTTTCCAGAGGTTGGTGAATACAGTTCTCACAGGACTGGAAGCCTATAGTGCAGCTTATCTAGATGATATTGCTGTCTTTAGCTCCACCTGGGAGGATCACCTGGTCCACCTCAGGAATGTTTTACAGGCCCTGCAAAAGGCAGGCCTGACTATCAAGGCCACTAAGTGCCAGATAGGGCAGAGTCAGGTTGTGTACCTGGGCCACCTTGTGGGTGGAGGCCAGGTTCAACCTTTGCAGAGCAAGATCCAGACCATCATGGACTGGACTGCTCCCACTACCCAGACTCAGGTGAGAGCCTTCTTAGGCCTGACTGGGTACTATAGGAGATTTGTCAAGGGGTATGGATCAATAGTGACACCCTTGAATGACTTAACTTCTAAGAAAATGCCCAAAAAGGTTCAGTGGACAGTTAGCTGTCAAAAGGCATTTGATGACCTCAAGCAGGCCATGTGCACTGCTCCAATTCTGCAGAGTCCTGATTACTCCAAGAAGTTCATTGTTCAAACTGATGCATCTGAATTGGGGGTAGGGGCTGTACTGTCACAATTGAATGAAGAAGGTCAGGATCAGCCAGTAGCTTTTATTAGCAGAAGGCTGACCCCTAGAGAGAAACGTTGGTCAGCCATAGAGAGGGAGGCCTTTGCTGTGGTCTGGGCTCTGAAGAAGTTGAGGCCATACTTGTTTGGTACACACTTCCTGGTTCAGACAGACCATAAGCCCCTCTTATGGCTAAAACAAATGAAGGGTGAAAACCCCAAACTGCTTAGGTGGTCCATTTCCCTACAGGGGATGGACTTTACAGTGGAACATAGGCCTGGGAGTAACCATGCGAATGCAGATGGACTCTCTAGGTATTTCCACTTAGAACATGAAGACTTAACTGGGCAAGGTTAGTTTAATGTCCCTACGTTTGGGGGGGTTGTGTAGGAGAGTAGGATCTGCTTCACATGGGTACCCCCACTTTTTGCTGATGCTTCACTGTTTTTCGACATTAGTCTGGCTGGGGCCCTGCTAATCAGAACCCCAGCCTAGCTGCTTCCTCTCTAAAATGGTTTCCATGTGCCTTAGGCACATCACTGATTGGGATCTGGAGTGCCCTTATAAGTCCCTAGTATATGGTATACTATGTACCAAGGGCATAGGTACCTCAGAGGCCTGCCAGGGGCTGCAGCATGTATTATGCCACCCCTGGAAGGCCATCCAAACTGACACCACAGGTCTGCTACTGCAGCCTGGGTAAGGTGGTGCATGCACCCCTTACTGTGATATAGGTTACCTATATCACGAAATACATACACACATATAAACCTATAAGTCACTCCTAAGGCAGGCCTTATCAATCCTAAAGGCAGAGTGCATGGTTCCTATGTGAGAGGGTGCCCCTGCATGAGCAGGGCCCCTCTGCAGCGTTCGGAGACCATCTCTGATGCTGTTTGTAGTGCAGCCTGACCATATACTCTTAAGCGCATTATATCCTCGCGGTAAAATGCTAACTTTGGAATGGCTGCACCTAAACATGTCGTGTTTGGTGTCAAACATCTTGGAATACTACCCCCCGCCAATCCTGGCGGCGGGGGTAGCATTCCACCCTTCTAGAGGGAAAGACATGTTAACTCTGACTAGTCCGGTAACTTCTTTCCAGAGCCCTGGCATCACAAAATGGATGCTGCTGCCACAGACACGAGTCTGGCCTCCTGCTGCTGGACGAAACTCCGGCAGGGGAGGCCTGGACAATAGGTTTCCTGTCCCAGGGAGGTGTGACCACCTCCCCAGACAGGATAATGTGTATTGGGGCTGGGCGGGAGCACTTTCGGGTGCTTTGAAGTCCTGCACTGGGGGCACATTTGGTGTCCCTGTGCATACCCCAGTTCAAACCGGATCAGGGGCTTGCAGCCCCTGCTTTGGCGCGAACTGGACAAAGGGAAAGGGGTGTAGCCACCCCTCTGCCCTGACCCACCCATAGGTGGGGCCACAGAGTAGTCCAACCCCTATTTTTAGAATAAAGGTAGGAACCCAGTCCTTAGGACTTTAGATTATACCTGGACGAAACTCTGAAACTGAATCCTGGACCTTCGACGCTCTACGACAAGATTAGAGGACTGAAGAATCTCCCTTGGGGTCAAGGAGTGACTCCCCTGCTTGGCAGGCACCAAAGAAGCATCTGTCCGGTTCGCATTTCTGAAGCTCCCGTCGGACGCCGAAGTCATCGCATCACCAGAGGTGGATTCTCAGACTTCCCCGAGGCTACCCTGAGTCCCCAGCAAAGCTGAGGCCCGTGGCTATCGTGGGTGACTTGAGACCGTGACCCCTGGACACCGAGCACATTTGCAAGTGCATCCTCTTCTGGGTCTCCCAAGAAGTCGTGCTTTGGGCTCCGAGTAGCCCTAGCCTCCAGCACCACCTGCACCGAAGATCACTGGCCCCCACTCCACGAGTGTCCTGTAAGCCAGCTCCACGTGCGGCGTCACGAGGCTCCTTCGCGGTCGCTAGCCCGTTGGCTAGTAGCCCTTAACGAAGGCCAATCCTTTTCTTACTTGGCATCCTGGTTGCTCCAGGCCTGCCCTCACTTACCCTTGCTGGGTGAGTTCCACAGACCTTGCTGGTCTGCACCATCGACGATCTACATCTTAATCGAGACTTGCCGTTGCCAAGGCTTGTTGGGTCCAATCCGGTCGCCGACACCTCAGCACTCGACAGACATCGTGTACCAGCCCGAATCCTGCTCCTGGTCACCGACAACGCCTCCCGGACCTCGTGGCTGAAGAGTCAAGACGACCGTCAACGCACCTGAAGCACTCGACATCGGTGGGCATCTGTCCATCGCCTTCCTGGTCACTGGCTAGTGACCCAGACTCTGTCCCCTCTGCTTTCAGGTTCACCAGAACTCCGATCCACTCTTGGATCCACCCGGACACTTTTCTCTTGGCCGCCAGCAGCACTTTGCAGCAGATCGCCATTCGAATCGACGACGAAACCCGACCCCGAAAGGCACCTATGCACCCGGCTTCCCTGGGTGAGGTAACACGAGTACTCCGGTGCTCCCGTGGGTAGAGACTCTTCAAAGTCCTAGATCTCAAAGGGTTTTGTCCTAGTCCTCTTTTAAGTGTCCCTTTCCTCTATTTTCCCGATCCCGACTTTCTCCATAGAAGTTAACGGCGTATCGCGGTTGTGTATTTACACTGCACGCGTCTCCCGTGGGTCCCCTGTGTCACTACCTTGGGTGGTTCCTTGTGGTCCAAGCACTTCTAGAGGCTCTAGGCCTAGTGTCTAGTTCAGTCGTGGTTCGCATACCACTTTATTGGTATATGGTTTGGTACGCCCCTAGGGCCCAAACGTGTATTTGTGCTATTACTGTGATTTAATATCTTATAACTTATGTACTTCGAACTCTAGCCTCATAAAGAGACTAGAGGGGTGTGTTTAGCAATAAATACATATATTTTGAATATATACCTGGTGTGGTGCTCTTTCATTTGGTCACTCAAGAGATTATAGACTGGTAAAACAAGCTGCTTTACATTCCTTCAAGACTTAGCCTGAAGGCTGCTCTCCATAGCTACCACTAGGATAGCTTTCAATAAGGTTGTCTTTAACCTATCTCCAATAAGGGGTTGTTTGGACTGGTGCAAGGTGCCCACTATAATTAGTGGACAGCATATGCCAGGCCAACTTCTCACATTGGTGTGCAGCGTGTGGGATTCCAGCTTGCTATTGTTTTACCAGATAATCTCAATTGAATTGATCAACTGAAAACCACTAAAGGTACCTAAGGTACATATAATTTAAGCTTAGAATAACAGTAAGTTCTACTGAACTTAGAGTTGTGTGTTAAGGGATAGCACAACCCTTTCTACAACTCAAGAGAGTTTAGTAGGCCACACTAGAGTAGGTAGTGCATACACCACACCACACTAGTAATGTCTTTAAGGGCAGGATCTAAAGAATCCTTGCAGGAAGCCATTGAGCTTCCACCCTCCAAGTATGATACACTCCCATTCTTGGAATTGAGAGCTTTATGTAACTTGAGAAAAATAAGGACAGGCCAAAGCCCCACCACCCAACACCTCAAGGAGTTGTTGGTGGCTTATGACCTTAGTAAGCCTGTAGGGACTGAAGGGGTAGGAGCTGAGGGTGGGGCAGGAGAAGAGGAGGATGCTAGGGGTACCAATACCCCCAGCCCCCCTCTGAAACTGGCCAGGAGGGTGACAATGACCCTGACCTGGAAAACCAAATCCCTCCTGTGGATGATGATGAGGATGATCAAGATGATGCCCTCTTTGTCCCCCCAGGAAGGATTAAGAGTGTGCCCAGGAAGTCTAGATCTCCTTCTCAGGAGTCTAACCACTCTGGCACCTCTATAGGGAGCTCTGTCTCATCTCACAGGAGGGAATCCTCTCATGAGAGGAGAACCAGACTGGTACAGTATGAGGAAACTCAGCTGGAGATCAGAAAAAAGCAATTGGCTTTAGATAGGGAATCCCTAGATCTCCTTAGAGAGAGAAGAAAGTTGGGACTAGAGTCCCATGGTGGCAGCCATGTCCCTAGAGACAGGGAAAGGTCCTATGACCATAGGAACCTGAGCAAGATTGTCCCTCCCTACCAGAGTGGGAATGATATCCACAAATGGATAACTGCTTTAGAGAGGGCCTGTAAAGTACAGAAGGTCCCTCAGGAGCAGTGGGCAGCAATCTTGTGGCTCTCCTTTGCTGACAAAGGTAGAGATAAGCTCCTCACTGTTAGAGAGGAGGATGCTGACAATTACAAGGTCTTGAAGAGTGCTCTTATTGATGGGTTTGGCCTAACCACTGAACAGTACAGGTTGAAGTTCAGAGACACCCAAAAAGCACAGACTCAAGACTGGGTAGACTATGTGGATTGTTCTGCCAAGGCTCTGGAAGGCTGGTTGATGGGCAGTAAGGTGTGTGACTTCTCAGGATTGTATAATCTGATAATGAGGGAGCAGATTCTTAATAACTGTCAAAATCAGCTGTTGCATCAATACCTGGTAGACTCTGATCTGACCTCTCCCCAAGAATTGGGAAAGAAGGCAGACAAATGGGTCAGAACCAGGGTGAAGCAGAAGGTACAGAACCAAGGTGGGGAAACCAAGAAGCAAGATGCTAAGAACTCTGACAAGGGTGGGGAGAAGGGTAAAGATCAAAAGTCTTCATCAGGCCCCCAAAAATCTTCTTCTGGTGGGGATTCCCAGTCTACCAAAGGTAAAGGCCAAAGAAAACCATGGTGCAAGGTCTGTAAGCAAAAGACCCACTGGACCAGTGATTGCACCAAGTCCAAAGACTCCAGTCCAGCACCCACCAATGCCCCTAAGGCACCTGTTCCCCCTAGTACAGTTGGTGGAAGTGCTCCAGCAAAGGGTTTAGTAGGGTTCACCCTGGGAACTGAGTTGGGCTCTGACTTAGTCAGGGAACTGACTCAGGCTGTGTTAGTCTGTGATGGAGGCATGGATGTGACCTCCACTGTGAGTCCCAGTAATCTGGGCAAGTACAGACAACAGCCTTTAATCAATGGACGTGAGGCTTTGGCATTTAGGGACACAGGGGCAAGTGTCACAATGGTGACACAAGACCTTGTGCTACCTGGGCAAGTTATGCTTGGTGAAATGTACCAAGTGACCAATGCTAGCAATGTCAGAACAGACCATACTCTGGCAGTTGTTAACTTCTCCTGGGGAGGGGTAACTGGCCTTAAGAAGGTTGTGGTAAGTGCAAACCTACCAGTCGAATGCTTGCTTGGCAATGACTTAGAGACTTCTGCTTGGGCAGAAGTGGAGCTCAGGACCCATGCAGAAATGCTGGGGATCCCTGCAGATGTGTTTGCTGTGACCAGGTCACAAGCCAAAATGTCTAGCACTGAACAGGCCTTGGATTCTGGAAGAATGGACCAAGTGCCTTCCAAGAGGAGGAGTAGTAGGGTTAAGGCAGTGCCTTCCCCTTGGCTCAGGAGGAAGATCAGTCCCTTGAGGGGGATGATCTCAGCCCTGAAGAAGGAACTGTCCCAGAGGAACTTGAACCTGACCAGGTTGAGTTCTTGGGGACAGGGGGACCTTCTAGGGCAGATCTGAGCCAGGAGCAGCAGAGCTGCCCCTCCCTTGAACCCCTCAGACAGCAAGCTGCTGCTGAGGCTGCTGGGAAAGCTAGTGGTCCCCATACAGTGTATTGGGATGATGGACTCCTGTACTCAGAGAGTAGAGACCCCAAGCCTGGTGCTACCAGGAGGTTGGTAATACCTTTGAAGTTCAGGGGCTTCCTATTGACCCTAGCCCATGATATTCCCTTAGCAGGTCACCTGGGCCAGAACAAGACTTGGGACAGAATTGTCCCTCACTTTCACTGGCCCCACATGTCTGAAGACAGTAAGGAGTTTTGTCGCTCCTGTGTAACCTGCCAAGCCAGTGGCAAAGCAGGTGGCACTACAAAGGCCCCCCTGATACCACTACCTGTGGTGGGGGTGCCCTTTGAAAGGGTAGGGATTGACATTGTTGGTCCCATGGATCCCCAAACAGCCTCTGGGCACAGGTTTATCCTGGTGGTAGTGGATCATGCCACCAGGTACCCAGAAGCTATTCCCCTCAGGACCACTACAGCACCTGTGGTGGCAAGGGCCCTCCTGGGAATCTTCTCAAGAGTGGGCTTTCCTAAGGAGGTAGTATCAGACAGGGGTGCTAACTTCATGTCTGGGTACTTGAAAGCAATGTGGAAGGAGTGTGGAGTGACTTATAAGTTCACCACACCCTATCACCCACAATGCAATGGTTTAGTTGAGAGATTCAACAAAACCTTGAAGGGCATGTTTAAAGGGCTCCCAGAAAAGCTTAGGCGTAGATGGGACATACTCTTGCCCTGCCTTTTATTCGCATATAGGGAGGTGCCTCAGAAGGGGGTTGGTTACAGCCCTTTTGAACTTCTGTTTGGCCACCCTGTGAGGGGTCCACTGTGCTTGGTGAAGGAAGGATGGGAGTTACCTCTCAAGCCCCCAAAGCAAGATATAGTGGACTATGTACTTGGTCTCCGCTCCAGGATGGCTGAGTACATGAAAAAGGCAACCAAAAACCTTGAGGCTAGCCAGGAACTTCAAAAGGCCTGGCATGACCAAAAGGCTGTTCTGACTGTTTACCAGCCAGGACAGAAGGTGTGGGTGTTGGAACCAGTGGCCCCAGCAGCTCTCCAGTATAAATGGAGTGGACCCCACACTCTTGTTGAGCAGAAGGGTGAGGTCACTTATTTAGTGGACCTAGGAACACCCAGGAGTCCCCACAGGGTTCTCCATGTCAACAGGTTAAAACCATATGTGGACAGGGCAGACATGGGCTTGCTCATGGCTACTGATGAAGGGCAGGAGGAAGAGAGTGACCCACTCCCTGACCTGCTCTCACAGAACCCTGACGATGGGTCAGTTGATGGTGTAGCCTTGGCAGGCAGCCTCACTACCCAGCAACAAACTGATTGCAGGCAAGTCCTCAATCAGTTTCGACATATGTTTTCACTGACACCCAGTCAGACCACCTGGTGCACTCATGAAGTGGACACTGGGGACAGTCTGCCTATTAAAAACAAGATTTATAGGCAACCTGACCATGTCAGGGACTGTATCAGGACTGAAGTCCAGAAAATGTTGGAATTGGGAGTAATTGAACCCTCAGATAGCCCTTGGGCTAGTCCAGTAGTCCTAGTACCGAAACCTCACACCAGTGGTGGAAAAAGAGAGATGAGGTTTTGTGTAGACTACAGGGGTCTCAATGCAGTCACTAGGACTGATGCCCATCCAATACCCAGGGCAGATGAGCTCATAGATACTTTGGCCTCTGCCAAATATCTCAGCACATTTGACCTAACAGCTGGCTACTGGCAGATCAGACTAGCTGATACTGCAAAGCCCAAAACAGCATTCTCAACCCCTAGTGGGCATTATCAATTTGTGGTAATGCCCTTTGGTCTGAAGAATGCACCTGCCACTTTCCAGAGGTTGGTGAATACAGTTCTCACAGGACTGGAGGCCTATAGTGCAGCTTATCTAGATGAAATTGCTGTCTTTAGCTCCACCTGGGAGGATCACCTGGTCCACCTCAGGAATGTTTTACAGGCCCTGCAAAAGGCAGGCCTGACTATCAAGGCCACTAAGTGCCAGATAGGGCAGAGTCAGGTTGTGTACCTGGGCCACCTTGTGGGTGGAGGCCAGGTTCAACCTTTGCAGAGCAAGATCCAGACCATCATGGACTGGACTGCTCCCACTACCCAGACTCGGGTGAGAGCCTTCTTAGGCCTGACTGGGTACTATAGGAGATTTGTCAAGGGGTATGGATCAATAGTGACACCCTTGAATGACTTAACTTCTAAGAAAATGCCCAAAAAGGTTCAGGGGACAGTTAGCTGTCAAAAGGCATTTGATGACCTCAAGCAGGCCATGTGCACTGCTCCAATTCTGCAGAGTCCTGATTACTCCAAGAAGTTCATTGTTCAAACTGATGCATCTGAATTGGGGGTAGGGGCTGTACTGTCACAATTGAATGAAGAAGGTCAGGATCAGCCAGTAGCTTTTATTAGCAGAAGGCTGACCCCTAGAGAGAAACGTTGGTCAGCCATAGAGAGGGAGGCCTTTGCTGTGGTCTGGGCTCTGAAGAAGTTGAGGCCATACTTGTTTGGTACACACTTCCTGGTTCAGACAGACCATAAGCCCCTCTTATGGCTAAAACAAATGAAGGGTGAAAACCCCAAACTGCTTAGGTGGTCCATTTCCCTACAGGGGATGGACTTTACAGTGGAACATAGGCCTGGGAGTAACCATGCGAATGCAGATGGACTCTCTAGGTATTTCCACTTAGAACATGAAGACTTAACTGGGCAAGGTTAGTTTAATGTCCCTACGTTTGGGGGGGTTGTGTAGGAGAGTAGGATCTGCTTCACATGGGTACCCCCACTTTTTGCTGATGCTTCACTGTTTTTCGACATTAGTCTGGCTGGGGCCCTGCTAATCAGAACCCCAGCCTAGCTGCTTCCTCTCTAAAATGGTTTCCATGTGCCTTAGGCACATCACTGATTGGGATCTGGAGTGCCCTTATAAGTCCCTAGTATATGGTATACTATGTACCAAGGGCATAGGTACCTCAGAGGCCTGCCAGGGGCTGCAGCATGTATTATGCCACCCCTGGAAGGCCATCCAAACTGACACCACAGGTCTGCTACTGCAGCCTGGGTAAGGTGGTGCATGCACTCCTTACTGTGATATAGGTTACCTATATCACGAAATACATACACACATATAAACCTATAAGTCACTCCTAAGGCAGGCCTTATCAATCCTAAAGGCAGAGTGTGTGGTTCCTATGTGAGAGGGTGCCCCTGCATGAGCAGGGCCACTCTGCAGCGTTCGGAGACCATCTCTGATGCTGTTTGTAGTGCAGCCTGACCATATACTCTTAAGCGCATTATATCCTCGCGGTAAAATGCTAACTTTGGAATGGCTGCACCTAAACATGTCGTGTTTGGTGTCAAACATCTTGGAATACTACCCCCCCGCCAATACTGGCGGCGGGGGTAGCATTCCACCCTTCTAGAGGGAAAGACATGTTAACTCTGACTAGTCCGGTAACTTCTTTCCAGAGCCCTGGCATCACAAAATGGATGCTGCTGCCACAGACACAAGTCTGGCCTCCTGCTGCTGGACGAAACTCCGGCAGGGGAGGCCTGGACAATAGGTTTCTTGTCCCAGGGAGGTGTGACCACCTCCCCAGACAGGATAATGTGTATTGGGGCTGGGCGGGAGCACTTTCGGGTGCTTTGAAGTCCTGCACTGGGGGCACATTTGGTGTCCCTGTGCATACCCCAGTTCAAACCGGATCAGGGGCTTGCAGCCCCTGCTTTGGCGCGAACTGGACAAAGGGAAAGGGGTGTAGCCACCCCTCTGCCCTGACCCACCCATAGGTGGGTCCACAGAGTAGTCCAACCCCTATTTTTAGAATAAAGGTAGGAACCCAGTCCTTAGGACTTTAGATTATACCTGGACGAAACTCTGAAACTGAATCCTGGACACTCGACGCTCTACGACAAGATTAGAGGACTGAAGAATCTCCCTTGGGGTCAAGGAGTGACTCCCCTGCTTGGCAGGCACCAAAGAAGCATCTGTCCGTTTCGCATTTCTGAAGCTCCCGTCGGACGCCGAAGTCATCGCATCACCAGAGGTGGATTCTCAGACTTCCCCGAGGCTACCCTGAGTCCCCAGCAAAGCTGAGGCCCGTGGCTATCGTGGGTGACTTGAGACCGTGACCCCTGGACACCGAGCACACTTGCAAGTGCATCCTCTTCTGGGTCTCCCAAGAAGTCGTGCTTTGGGCTCCGAGTAGCCCTAGCCTCCAGCACTACCTGCACCGAAGATCACTGGCCCCCACTCCACGAGTGTCCTGTAAGCCAGCTCCACGTGCGGCGTCACGAGGCTCCTTCACGGTCGCTAGCCCGTTGGCTAGTAGCCCTTAACGAAGGCCAATCCTTTTCTTACTTGGCATCCTGGTTGCTCCAGGCCTGCCCTCACTTACCCTTGCTGGGTGAGTTCCACAGACCTTGCTGGTCTGCACCATCGACGATCTACATCTTAATCGAGACTTGCTGTTGCCAAGGCTTGTTGGGTCCAATCCGGTCGCCGACACCTCAGCACTCAACAGACATCGTGTACCAGCCCGAATCCTGCTCCCGGACCTCGTGGCTGAAGAGTCAAGACGACCGTCAACGCACCTGAAGCACTTGACATCGGTGGGCATCTGTCCATCGCCTTCCTGGTCACTGACTAGTGACCCAGACTCTGTCCCCTCTGCTTTCAGGTTCACCAGAACTCCGATCCACTCTTGGATCCACCCGGACACTTTTCTCTTGGCCGCCAGCAGCACTTTGCAGCAGATCGCCATTCGAATCGACGACGAAACCCGACCCCGAAAGGCACCTATGCACCCGGCTTCCCTGGGTGAGGTAACACGAGTACTCCGGTGCTCCCGTGGGTAGAGACTCCTCAAAGTCCTAGATCTCAAAGGGTTTTGTCCTAGTCCTCTTTTAAGTGTCCCTTTCCTCTATTTTCCCGATCCCGACTTTCTCCATAGAAGTTAACGGCGTATCGCGGTTGTGTATTTACACTGCACGCGTCTCCCGTGGGTCCCCTGTGTCACTACCTTGGGTGGGTCCTTGTGGTCCAAGCACTTCTAGAGGCTCTAGGCCTAGTGTCTAGTTCAGTCGTGGTTCGCATACCACTTTATTGGTATATGGTTTGGTACGCCCCTAGGGCCCAAACGTGTATTTGTGCTATTACTGTGATTTAATATCTTATAACTTATGTACTTCGAACTCTAGCCTCATAAAGAGACTAGAGGGGTGTGTTTAGCAATAAATACATATATTTTGAATATATACCTGGTGTGGTGCTCTTTCATTTGGTCACTCAAGAGATTATAGACTGGTAAAACAAGCTGCTTTACATTCCTTCAAGACTTAGCCTGAAGGCTGCTCTCCATAGCTACCACTAGGATAGCTTTCAATAAGGTTGTCTTTAACCTATCTCCAATAAGGGGTTGTTTGGACCGGTGCAAGGTGCCCACTATAATTAGTGGACAGCATATGCCAGGCCAACTTCTCACACTGTACTGTCATATGCTTTGGAATTGTAGTTTATCTTGTAATGAGGAAACTTAGAATTGCATCTATTAATATATGTGGGCTGAACGATCCCCAAAAAGAAGGAGAAGTAGCCATGATGTTCAATACTTGAAGGCAGATATTTTATGTCTTCAAGAGACACATATTGAAGGTTGCAGGAAAGGAGTTTTAGAGATGGCTGGCTATCAACTTATTGCCTGCACGACACAAGAAACTCGGACAAGAGGGGTGGCAATACTGGCTCAAAAAGGATTGGGTAGCTTTCCGCGATCATCCGTAGATAGAATGGGAAGATGGGTAATTCTGCAAGTCAGCCTTGAAAATAAAATGTTTACTCTTTGCTCTGTATATGGATCAGTGTTGGATGATCCGGTAATTTTCGATTGGCTGAAGGTTGAACTTGTAGGGTGGCCTCTTCCTCTGATATTATGCGGGGATTTGAATATTAACCTGAGCTGTCAGGTTTCCAACCACAGAGGAACGACGTACCAAGGTCGTAAACCCAAAGTTTTTAAATCACTCTCTCAACTTAAGTCACTGCACGGGTTAGTAGATGTATGGGCGGCAAAAAAGGAATCGGATCCAGGCTTTACATATTTTTCTGCACCACACCAAGTGCATGCGAGATTGGATTATTTCCTTGTGTCGCATGAGCTTTTACAAGACTGCTCAATAAGTAAGTACCCCAAAGTTATGTCAGATCATAACCCTTTGGTGATCGAAATAGATATCGGGCGCCGATCCGCTCAGACACACTGGACATTTAACAGGGCTCTGTTAAGTGAAGAAGGGTATATACAGCAATTGGAGGAATGGATCCCTAGGTTTATGGACGAGAATCTTGGGAGCACTAATATAGATATAGTATGTGATACATTAAAGGCAGGGATCAGAGGAGAAACATCTAGATATGGCTGGGAGGCGCAAAGGAAAGAGAAAGCTGTGCTACAGACCTTGTATGAGGATCTGGGTAAGGCAGAAGCAGAACTGATAGAGGTATTGTCTGCAGGGGCAGAATCAGAGGCAGCCCAACTTAAGATTACTCTCGCAAGATCAGCCATTACGGAAATCTCCCTCAAAAAATCGGCTGGTAAGTTTATGGCTTGGAGGAGCAGGGTTTATGAGAATAGCGAGAGGGTGGGTCACTTACTAGCTTTACGTACGAGGGAAAAAACTGTACAAATACGGATCAGGGAAATTAGAGACCCTATTGTAGGTATGGTAAGTGAGCCCAATGCTATTCTCACTTCATTCCAAAAAGTTTATCAAAAATTATATATTGACGATGTCCGGGCTTGGGACAAAGAAATAGAAGACTACCTAAGGGGGCAAGTTTTGGATCAACTTTCTCTGGAAGAGAGAGCTAGCTTAGACAAGCCAATCACAATTGAGGAAGTAACTGAAGCTATAGACTCCCTTCCACCAGGCAAAGCCGCGGGAATCTATTTAATCCCGGGGAATTTTACAAAAAGTTTAAGACTCAGATCTCTGCATTTATGTGGGAGGTATTTTGTAGAGCACAATTAGATATAGTAGCCCCCGACTCATGGAAATATGCCAATATTATAGTTTTCCCCAAAAAAGGTAAATCTGCTAAGGAACTGGGCTTGTACCGACCAATTACGCTGGTTAACAGTGATGTGAAAATTTATTCTAAAATTTTGGCAAAAAGGCTAGCCGAAGTCATCAAGAAGTTAGTTTCCCCCTTTCAGCATGGGTTTGTCCCGGGCAGGGGCACGATTGAACATATTCGACGTATAATTACGCTTTTTGACTATACAAAGGTTACAGGAGACCCTATGGCGGCAATACTACTCGATGCTGAGAAAGCATTCGACAGGGTCTCCTGGCCCTTTTTATGGGCAATTATGGAAAGGAGAGGTCTGGGCAAAGGTTTTATTGGAGCCATCAGGTGTATGTATCAGGAACCTGTGGCTAGAATAGCCATGATGGGTGCTACATCCGATGTAATTAAAGTTACCCGTGGTACACGGCAAGGGTGCCCCTGCTCCCCGCTATTATTCGCGTTGTATATAGATCCTTTAATTAGAAAAATTGCAGAGAATAATAAGTTACAGGCCGTTCAGTCTATTGGCGGAGATACCAAGATTCTAGCTTATGCTGATGATCTTGCGATAATAACAGCTAATCCATTGGAGGCTATTAAGGAGGTAGAAAGGGAGGCCAAAGATTTTGGTAAAATTTCAGGGTATCTTCTCAATGAGAATAAGACGATGATTGTGAAAAATTCCAGAGCAGGCCTGAATGATACACGGGTTGTGGGAAAGGCCAGATATCTAGGGGTTGAGATCTCTGCTAATACTGACGAAATTGTACAGATTAACCTGGAGCCACTGCTACATAAGACTAAATTAGATTTTAATAGAATGAATTGCTTACACCTTACTCTTTTAGGAAGGTGTAACGTTATTAAGATGTTATTTTTACCTAAAATTTTATACTTTTTCAGGGTTATCCCAGTCGAAATAAATAAGGCTTGGTTTTCTGCTTTTAATCAGGTAATATCAAAATTCCTGTGGGCCGGAAAACGCCCCCGCAGAGCACTAAAATATATGACCTTACCCAGAGATCGGGGGGTGGTCTGTCCCAAATCTTCAGATTTACTATTGGGCGTCAGCTCTACAACAGATGGCCGAACTACTGGGAAAAGAGATGGTGGCAACAGAGGAAACATCTTACACTTCAATATATAGGTTAGTATTAGGGGCGGAGGCCCATGGCTGCCTCACGCGACATATCGATTTTGCTTATTTTAAAAGAGTGAAATTCAAAATTATGCTGGGAGTATTTAAGGTTTGAACGGCAGTTAGGAAGAAACTTAAAATAAGTAGGATTCATAGATATACCCCTCTGGCTGATAACGATCTTCTGCCGGAAATTTTCCGAGATGGTTATATGAGAACATGGATGGATAGGGGCATAAGGCATATTGGTGATCTTATGGTGGACAATACAATGCACTCGTTTGATTTTATTAAGAGGAAATTTGGGATTGGAAATAACCATTTCTTTAAATTTTTACAAGTGAGGGATTATTTATCTAAGAAGGCAATCCAGGGTCATAAAGTTCCCTTACTGAATCTGGTATTAGGGGTTCCATCACCAATATCCAAATTCTGTAAACTTCTTAGTAATTTGATGGAGGATGATCTCATAAAACATACCAATCGCTGGCAGGACGTGGTACAAGCAGGGGTAGGGGAATGTGAGGATTCTTTAGTATTGAGCCAGACTGCATTTTTTTCGGCAAGTTTACAAGTTCAATGCTTTAAAACTTGGTTGAATTTGTACATCACTCCAGCACGGATAGCTAAATGGGGTGGTTCCACAGGTATACACTGTTCCCGTTGCGGTCTCTGCGCCGCCGACAGTGTGCATATGTTCGCAACTTGCCCCCGACTATCAACTCTGGTCAGTGAGGTGGGTAATTATATTAAGCTCATGTTGGGGTTTGAGGTGGATCTCACGCCTCAAGTAATTGTGCTGGGAGTAAGCAATCAAGCATTGACTAATCCAAATCGGATCTTGTTATTTGCAGCTATGGCGGTGTTTAGGCTATGCTTGGCTACTGTCTGGCCAGACAAAGAACCTCCTTCTGTACATTGCTGGCTGGGGAAACTGCGATATACATAAGAAGGGGTTTAAGAGCCAAAAAAAGGGGGCTCGACATCTGGTTACCAATTACCAATTGGATTAACGAAGCTACGGCGTGATATGATCTAATTTAATTTATTTAAGCTAATTTTACAGCTGAGGTACTAAAGAAAACTGCTATCTAACTCCAAGGACTAGCGTACAGTAAGGCTCAATCCAAATCTGCATCCTTTGGTTTTGCGGGGAGGGTGGGGGGGGGTAGCACTGAAGGAGGGGAGGGTGAAAAGAGAAATAATTGACATTCCTTACATACGTACCGAAAGGTCGAAAGTATATTGCTTAAATGTATTTATTATACGTTCTTGTATGTTCGGTTGTCTAAATAAAAATTTAAATAAAAAAAAAAAAGGAATCGCTATTTTTATAGCGATTCCTACATGCATAGGCTTTTGCTATTCCTTAATAATCGCAATTAAGGAATCGCAAAAGCCTTCCTTGATGCATGTGCCAGTTTGAGGTCAGATGTTTGCACGTTCTAATTGCGATTTTCTAATTACGATATTTTGTGAATTGCAATTAGGTAATCAAAAAACAGAATCTATGATTGAGTTGTGGCCATATTTTGTGACTCGCAATTCAGTGGCTCCTTTATTTTGTAATCGCAAATACAGAGAAGCACTTCCTGTTTCTGGGTGATGACCTGCAAACCCGAAAGTGCTTCTCATTTCAATCCTGGAAAGCAGACAGAGAGGAGGTGGTGCACAGCTTCCAGCACAATTTGTGAATTTGAGCAGCAAGCCACAGCTTACTACACCACCAATGGCAAGACAAGAGCCTGGGAAGGAGGCAGGGGACAAAAAAAGAAAATTCATGTTCTCTGAGAAAGAAGTTGAAATTTTAACAGAAGAGTGCTGCAACAATCATGACATCCTCTTTAGGAGATCTTCAATGACCTGGAGGCGCAGAAAAAAAATGGCAAGTAATGCAGCAAAAAAGGAATGCTGTTGGAGTAACTCAGTGCTCCATTGATTAAATTAGAAAGAGGCTATACGACCTCAGGTCATGCAAAAATGAGAAGGTTGTGACTTGGCTGAGTGAGGCTCAAGCAACAGGAGGTGGCCCCTGTACTGTCCCTTCACCCACTGCACTGAAGCCAATGGTGGAGACTACCTTGGAGCCAGAGGCAGTTGTGGGTTTGGCAAGGACTGATACATCTGCTCCTGCAACATCCCAAATGTATTTTTTTTTTTAAATAACACTTTTGTTACCTTAAAACTGTCTTCTATGTGTATTGATTATTTATCATAATACAGAGTTTTTAGTAAGGAATCTTTACACAACTATCATAGAGCATTATGGGAAATGTAGTCAATAATTCACTCACTATTGCCAGTTTTAGAAATGTATTTACCAAACGATAGAAAAGAGTAAGAAGTGCTTTTCACTCATACAGAAATTAATGTTAAGTTCATTCTTTAAACAGATCAACCTAAGACAATGATGGCTCAAAAGTGGAGGGGCAGGATGACTCACACAAGGTGATGGAAGATCCCAATGAAATAGACAGTCAGCCAACCACCCCTCATACCACTGTAGCAGTGCATCATTCTTCCAACAGCCATCATCATTGGTGTCCACCAGGTTCATAGTCCAATCAATCAGCCAGTTGTGAGACCACAACACCTATGTGCCATAGTGGGTGCTCGCACTCGCCTCTGGGAGATGTCTCATGCCAACCAAGCATTGCTGGCAGAAAATACAGTGGTTTGGTGGGCCTGAGGGTTCCATGCTGCATGTTCAGCATCTGCAAAATAAGGAGCTAAAATAGTTACCAAAACACTGCCACACATGCAGCAGTTAATTTCATTTGGCTCAGCAATGTGGTCAATCAATTGGCGAAAAACCAAGAAAAAATGGTCACAAAAATGGACAGCCTCACCAATGCTCTTGAGAAATTATCGCTACAACTGGCAGAGGATAACGACAATCAAAGTTGTAGAGAGAGATGCACTGCAGCATGGATGGATGGGCTAACCTGTTCGATTGGGGATTACTTCAACCTTGTCAAGAAGGATAGTCAATCTCCAAGTGAAATGATGTGGACATTGCTTACCATCTAAATACTAAAATAAACAATTTGATAAAACAATTTAAAAAAACCTGACAATTAAAGTTGCTTTACTTTGAAGCATCAAACAAGCGTTCCCTGAAACAAGAAAATATCTTGGAGTTTTCTTTCCTTTTGCATTTGATAAGCGTGAACATATGTTTTATTATATTTAGCATCATTACCAAACAAATAGCCATCATCAACCGCCCTTCTTTCCAGCCATCTGTATATTCCACTGTGCCTAAGCATGAGGGAGTCATGGGTGCTTCCTGGGTATTGTGACACACTATCAGTTATTATATTGTTTGCAACTCACACTAGTTGAATGTTGAGAGAATCTGTATTTTTTCTATTTCTAAGCAAATATTCTAGATGAGATGGAGAACAAAAAGGAACATGTGTTCCATCTATACACCCTATGAGATGGGGAGATTTAGCAACCCTGTAAAAGTTTTATTTAGTGGATTGAATTTCCTATGCATTTCTGAGTAAGCCTCAAAGGCGCCACAACACTCCAGCAGCGCGGGACGCTTCGTTTGGGCCACAGGAGGCCCCTGCACTCACCGCTAATTCCACCGCTGGTGCCGACACTCACCCTGTACAACTGCCGCCATTTGCTGGGGTGGGACACGGTCCCCCAGCTTGACGCACCTCTCTGCAGGGGGCGGGGCCACGCAACCGACGCCTCAAAGGCACCGCAACACTCGATGCTTCGTTTGGGCCACAGGAGGCCCCTGCACTCACCGCTAATTCCACCGCTGGTGCTGCCACTCTCCCTGTACTACTGCCACCATTTGCTGGGATGGGATATGGTCCCCCAGCTCGACGCACCTCTCGGCAGGGAGCATGGCCACGCATCCAACGCCTCAAACGCGCTGCAACACTCCCGCAGCGTGGGACGCTTCATTTGGGCCACAGGAGGACCCTGCACTCACTGCTAATTCCACCGCTGGTGCTGCCACTCTCCCTGTACTACTGCCGCCATTTGCTGGGGTGGGACACGGTCCTCCAGCTTGACGCACCTCTCGGCAGGGGGCAGGGCCACGCATCCGATGCCTCAAAGGCGCCGCAACACTCCCGCAGCGCGGGACGCTTCGTTTGGGCCACAGGAGGCCCCTGCACTCACCGCTAATTCCACCGCTGGTGCTGCCACTCTCCCTGTACTACTGCTGCCATTTGCTGGGGTGGGACACGGCCCCCCAGCTTTACGCACCTCTCGGAAGAGGGTGGGCAACGCATCCGATGCCTCAAAGGTGCCGCAATGCTCCCGCAGCGCAGGACGCGCCCGGGCAAAGCTCGGGCCAGGGGCGGGCCCGTCTGCGCCAGGCAGAGGCAGGGCAGGGCCACCCCCTTGGCTTCATGTCTCTAACTGCGAAGCTCGTAGTCTTGCTTCACTGGTAAGACCAATTTTGTCATCTATTGAACTTTGTCCCCTGCTTCCTGGATTGGAACTGGAACTGGTCATCAGATAAAACATTTTTCCACTCTAAAAGGATTATCTGTTGACTTCTCATGTAAATTCATCTTGTGGACCAGAACTTAATGGTGGCGAGGTTTTGCCTTGGAAACGGCTTTGACTTTACCCCTTGTCTGTGATCACTTGATAACTCTGCTGTCTCCATCTTTTGCTTACAGCAAGAGAGGGGGGCTAGAGGCTGCTTTTTTTTTTTCCTTCTTTTAAAGGCCATCACTAGCTAGCTGGGTTAGAGTGTTACTGCTACTCCCCACAAACAATACTAGCATGGGCAAACGGTAAGCCACGGATGGCACGGAGAAGGGAAAAAAAACAAAAATAAGAAGAGGTGCAACAGAGAATTGTACTCTAGAGGATATTGACGCCCTATTAGAGGAAATAGAATCGCTACTAAGTAAGAAACACAAGCCAGTTAGTTCACATAAATCCAGAATCATGGCATTCTACGGGAAATGAGAGGAAAACTCTCAGAATAAAACGATCCCAAGAGTAGGTGAAACGCTTGTAACCATTGTGATTCCACCAAATGAACTAAAAGTACTAGCAACCCCTTCAATAGAATCACCAATTCGGACCGAAATAGAAACCGGTATAGGAAGATCACACCTAGCCAACCCCTCACAACATAATATTCCAGAAGATTTACTCTGCTCCGATAAGGATATGGAGGTCATACCAACATTTGTGTGCACCAATAGATACTCATCACTAGCCACAACACCAACATTAGGTAGAGGGATTGTACTCTCACCACCTCAGAACCCGATCTCAATAACGCCTCCAAACCACAAAGATCAGCAGGTGAAAAAATTGCCCTCTTGTTGCCCCATTAATAATTCTGAAAATCTGGCTCAAACGGTTCAAATTATCGTGTCTGCCCAGTTCATATCCGATCTAGTGCAGAAACTAGACATCCTGACAGAGGAAGTTGCTTCCTTAAAAACACAAATTATTAATCTCACATCTAGTGGTACGCTTGTGACCCAGGCAAATTTAGAAGAGGGGCGGGGCCCCAGCAGGAAACACCGTGACAAAGCTGTCAGCACCCCTAAAACCATGATGCGAATTTATAGCCACACAATAAAATCTGTAAGTGGCATGAACACCGGTCCCAATGAACCAAGTTATGAAAACAGAAAAGGCCACGGGGGAGGATCCCTGGTATTATGGGACCAAGGCTGGAGAGGGGGGGGGTGGGAGGAATGATAAGGGTGATACTGATTGGATGTATTCCTATAAAAATGCACCACAGCACGTTTACAACATGGAGGAGCAAACCAACTATCCCACAGGGCCCATAACTTCTAGAAGGGAGCAGGACCTACAAAGTGAGATGACAAAATATCGTCCATGTAGCAGAAATCAAGATCCCAGGTTGGCCCAAAATAGTGGTGTACTCAATGATAAAACTAGTCAGGCAGACCGGACACTATACATGACTAACATCCCCAAATTGACCCTCTCATCCTATAGGGAAGATGAGGAGTCACTTAAAAACAAGGTAATCCATTGGATTAGATCCAAGCGCGAGTGCCTATCAGTAATTCGCTCCGACATTATAAAAACAGAACGTCTTTTGAGCAAGCAGGAACCCTATGATACTATTCTCCTTGTATTTAAGTCCAAAAGTATAGTCTATGGCCTGTTAGCTCTGGACTTGAGAGCACCTCTAAATCCCAACTCATCAGTAAGATTTAGGATAAATAGCACCAGAACTAAGACAGCAAACCAGGAAACGTTCACTAGTATTGACCATCCACCAAAAACCAACAGTTGCCGAAATGATTTAGAGGCAGTTGACTGACTAGGAATACAGGGAACTGGAACCATGCATTGTACCAGATCTACCTGTGCCCTAAGTCCGCCCCAAGGAATAGCCAATAGAACATTTTCTCCTGACCATCCTCATAAAGTATACCAGGGAAGTGTCGCAGAAATAGTGCAGCCTACAGATGCAGTAGTGCCCCACTCCAGCACACAGAATGGAAGTGAGGAATCCACACTAGGTTCAAAACATCTGGTCTCATGGAACATAGAGGGGGTTAGGCACAAGCTAGCAGATTTAGAATGGCAAGAATATATGAACCGATTCGATTTCTGCCTATTACAAGAAACATGGGCTCTGGACCCGCCCCATAAGTTGGGCTATAGGACCCTCAGTATTAACGCTGTCCCTTCCTTAAGAGGCAGACCATCAGGAGTATTAGCCATAAGGGCCAAAATCTCCCTAACGATAGACATCAGCCAACTTGAATTGCCATCTCCAGACATCCTAATGGCAAAAATAAAATTACAAAACAAAGGAGAAATTCTCCTGATACATGTCTACAGGAGACCCAGAGCAGCTAGCACTGAATCCCCAGTACTGGAGATATTGGATAATATTTTAAATAATATTGATTCCGGAATACCGGTAATTATAGGTGGGGACCTAAATTGCAAATTTGAGCCTGTGGTAGGCCTGGAAACTGTTCTAGGAGAGGAGGACATGGCAAGAGGCATCCCGACAGTGGAAGCCGGAACTTATGTTCCTTGTTCAACGGCGGCAATGCAACTGGTTCGATTGGTCTCTGGACAAGGATTAAGGGCCTGCAATTGCAGGCTGCCATCAGACAGCCCGAGTGCATATACGTTTAGAAGAGGCACAACTTTGAGCAAGATTGACTATATAATAGTGAGCACCAATATATGGGGTAACCTAATTGACTGACAAGTAGACAAAAGAGACGACAGTGACCACTTTCCCCTTTGCCTGACGATAGAGGGAGCTCTTTTAGAAACATGGGCATTGAGTGAGAATAGCATAAAGAAGCACTCTCCCTTAAGCACACTGATCAGTAACAATCGCAGGGAAATAAAATGGCCCTCTATTGTTGGGAACCCCCAAACCTTGGCAAAAATCTATAACACCTTTGCAGATGTTTTAACACCCTACATAAATACCTCCCCGCATGATATTCCAATTCTGCAAATACATTATAATATGGCCTAGAAGTTAGAAAATCTGTTGAGTAAAAATTTCTGCAAGATAAAAACATCCTGCTTCCGCCAACCATTCCTCTCACAATCATTGGTTTACCAAGGAGTGCCGTGTGGCAAAACATCAATTGACACTGGCGGCACGGTCAAGTGATATAACCAAGCTAAGAGGCACTAGAATGCAGTATAGGAAACTTTTAGCTAAGGCAAAAAAGGATTGGGAGGAAAATAATTGGAATGATTTACTTACGGCCGCAAAAAATAAGGACTACATGGGATTTTGGAAACTGATAGCCCAGGGTAGCAAAATGGGAAACACTAGCTTGGATCTTTATCTGGACCCAGGTACATGGCACAATCACTTTACAACCCTATATTCGGAACCTGGTGAACTATTGACAACTGATGAATTCCCCAATGGAATAAGTATCGGGGTAGCTGACGGGAATGAACAAAATAGTGTCCCCTACTTCACCCTTGACGAGACAGTGACAGCAATAAAAGCGGTCAAGCCAGGGAAAGCTCCAGGCCCGGATAAGATCCCAGGTGACTTGTTGAGGCACGACATTAAGGTCTGGGCACCCTACGTAAATCTACTTTGTAATGCTGTTGCTGCAGGCCTACCAATACCTAAAACATGGAAAAGGGCTGAAATAATCCCAATTTTTCAGAAGGGGAATCGTCAGGACCTGGCTAATTATATGCCAATTAGTTTAATCGATATTTTACAAAAGATATATGCCAAGCAGTTACTAACCAAGCTAAACACCTGGCTAGTAGAAAATGATATTATGTCCCAATATCAAGCCGGGTTTAGAACAAGAATAAGTACAATAGACCAGGTGTTCAGATTACTATGCATAATATGGAAATATGTCAAACTTAAGGGAGGCCACATGTATATAGCCTTCAAGAATTTGAAGCCTGCTTTTGATCTCATTCCCAGGTGGCTTACTGTGGAACTCTCTAAAAATCCAGGGAGTCCCCGATGACCTTCTTTGTCAAATAGTACGACTCCATATAGACAACTATGCAAAAGTTAGATGGGGACCCAGTGGCGAACTCACAGAATCCATTTCAATAAAAAGAGGAGTAAGACAGGGATGTGTACTGGCACCCACCCTTTTCTCATTATATGTCAACGATGTCGTGCAATATCTCCAGGGATGTAAGCATGACTCACTCAAGTTAGGAGGGGTGCCAGTACCCGCCTTACTCTTCGCAGATGACACAATACTAGTACCGGAAACACCCAATGGTCTGCAAAACCTTTTGGACCGTTTTGGTGCTTTCTGCTTGGGAAAAGGCCTAGAAATTAACACAAACAAAACTAAATACATGGCCCTAAACCCGCATAAATCATTTGAAAAAAATATTATAGTCAGAAAGCAAAAATTGGAATATGTCCCGAGTTTCAACTATCTGGCTATTACCCTCAATACCAAACTGTCATGGAAGCCACATATGCTTAAGTGTAAGTCAACTTTGGCTCAGAACTCGATGGCAATCTCAAAGAAACATCAAAAAAGTACATCCAAAGCAGTATCGCCGGCCCTAGAAGTCTATAAGTGTAGGGCGCAAACAGCAACTCTCTACCGTGCAGAACTCTGGGGCATTAATAATCAAAACACACTCACTGTAGAAGAGAATACATTTATGAGAACGCTTTTACAGCTCCCGGCACACACACCTATGATCCCCATTATCCAAGACTTAAAACTCAGGCGAATCGAGCCCCAGGCCATATTAAGACCTCTGTTACTTTGGGTTCGGCTGTGGACCATACAAGAGCTTAATCATTACAAAGCTGGGCTAATTGAGATAATGCTTCTCGATCGCAATGTAACACTCCCATGGTTTAGACATGTGCGTAACTGGTTCTATAAATTAAGTCTAAATAGTTACTGGGATCACCCCCAATCACTGACATCCTACTCAAAAGAATTCTGAAAAATTCATACTGGGAGTACATTCAGGACAGTACAAACCATAATTCAAATGTGGGAAGGCTAACCATGCAGTTCTTAACTATAACCTTTACCTTAACTTATAACCTTTGTTTGAGGGTTACATGGATGAAATACAACCCCAATTAGCAAAGTCTCTATATATGAAGTTTCGATTTGATGTATTACAGACCAGATTTAACACATCTAAGTGGACGTGGAACAATCCTAATAACACAGAGGCCATTTGTACCTTATGCACACTAAATGCTGTAGAAAAAGATCTGCATATACTATTCTTTTGCCCAGCATATATAACCCCGCGAAAAAAATGGATTAAGCCAATCTGCATTAACATGGGACTTAGACTGCATTTGGGAACATTGCGTATCTTAAAAACAGATACATCACAGAAAATCGTTTTTAGCCTTAGCAGATATTTATTCGCTATAAATTTAATACGTAAAAGAAATGGATTACAATTTTAAATTAATAACAACTATTTTAATTACTGATTTTAGCACCCCATATTTGACACAAAATCTATTGTTTACATGAATGTCCATTTCATGCTTGGCATTGACAGTGTGGCAGTTGCATTAGCACTTTATTAACATATGATTGATTATGCACCTTACTACCTTCAAATAGATTAGGTAGATGGCTAATGGTAGATGCACCAGCACTTTACCAAACATATGACTGATTATGCACGTTACAGCCCTTAATTAGATCAGGTATATGGCTGACGCTTCAGCACTGTATTATTTATGATATCTATATGACTGATTATGCACTTTACTAACTAATATAGAATAGGCGCATGGCCATCTGTACCAAGAAGAAATGACTAGTAGAAAGAGGAGGAAATGACCAAAGCATCCGCACTTTATAAATTTCATGCTGCTGTTTTTAATCAAATTTGCACTGTTTTATTTATTGATTGCATTTTTATTGTTATTGTCGATACTTTTATTTTCAGACAGACCTTAATGAAATTTGTAACAGATGCTAGATAACAACTTTCTTATACTATGCGTGGGCCTCGGCCATTTCTATTGTACCTCATACCGGTCATACCTTTGCCTGACATGTGCAAAATATTGCAATTTGTATCTTTTATGATTTTTTTAAAATCAAATAAAGATTGAGAGAGAGTAAGTGAATGTAGCGGTTGATATAGATCAGCATCGCATCTAGAATCTGCGTAAAAAATCCAAAAGCGCACTTTGGAAAAAGCCATCAGAAACAGCAATCACACCCTGGTAACTGCCAGAGGTCAGAAGGTGTAAAGAGCACAACACCTGAACATGGGTGGAGATTGAATTGCTGTTCAGAGTACTGCTTTCTAGATATGGCTTTAAAAGTGCAATAATCTCAAATATTACAGCACTACTTAGCCTGTATTTGTCATAAATCTCATCCTCAGTTTGTTGGAAAATGGTCAGCCTGACTCTGAAAATCCTCTCCTGTCTTCGCCTCCTCCTCTGCAGAGCAGCCAGTATTTGCATCCTCATCGCAGTTATATACAAACCAGCCATTGTGGAATCCCCTGATGTATTCTGGGCCAGTTTTTATATTTTTCACACAGTTACCACCTGAAATGAGTTGATGGTAAATTGCATGTGCAAACGGGCCTTTTTGCAACTAGTCACAAATTGCGAAAGCCTTGAAAATAAGGTTTGCGAGTCACAATTATAGATTATATAAATGTGATTCTCAAAATTGGGTCTCAAAAGATAGCGATTACCAAATTGGTCGCTTCACAAAAAAATTGCGAATGGCTTTCGTACATCTCAAAAACGCACTTTTTCTGTTGCAAAGCCCTTTGTGACCAAATTTGCAATTCACAAACTCTTCGTACATCTGGCCCTTGGTATGTACAAGCACCTTACTGAATTGTAATTTGGGTTTGCAACCAAACTCTAATTCAGTATTTGGAAAGGGCGTGTTTAGGCCGTCTCTTCCAAAACACCACACAAAATTGATATGTATTACTGTTTTGCAACCAAAATCTGGTCGCAAAACATTAATACTTTACTGACTACTGAAAGGCAGTGGTAAGGCATTCACAAACTGTAAGGTGTCCCAAGGGACCCCTTCCCCTTTGTGAATTGTTGAAAAAAATATCTTTTAAGTGTAGGCAGAGGTCCTGTGGACCACTACCTACTCTTACAAAATGTTAGTAATATTTTTAAGTATTTTTTTAAATGTATACCATTTTCCTTAAAGAAAAACGGCTGCATTTAAAAAAAACTGCTTTATTTAAAAGAAATCACAGACATGATGGTCTGCTGACCTCAGCAGGCCACCATCCCCATTCCTATTGGGTCACAATTTGCGTGAGTTAGGTAAAACCAGGACTCAGTATTGTGCAAACCAACCTATTAGTACATAGGTTGGTTCTCAAAATAGTATATTGGTCACAAAAATACTGGTCACAAACTGCAACCAGTATTTTGCAAAAACAGCTACTTACACCTGGCCTCAAGACTGATAGCCAGCAGTCACATAATGCTAGTTCTTATCCAGTCCAAGGTCTGTCATAAACCCACAGAATATACAGTCAATGGAACAACATATGCACATTTGGCCTTTTCGCCCATTGTCTCTCGGGACAGCAGCTCCAGTGGCCTGCTTGTGTAAACATGCGTGGAACTGTGTCATTTTGTAGGTGCATGCATGCGCTATACACACATATTTATTGCTGCTCACAGACCGCATAGCTTGAAGCAGTGGAATCGGCAAATCTGCCTCTACTGTAGCCACATCCAATCCACAGAGGGTCCGATTAAAATGCACAATTCTGGCTCACATTGTACAGAAAAAAACTGCTTAATCCACAACTCTCATCAATAGCTCCTGCTGCCAGATGGACCTGGGAGTGTAATGCCCTTCTTAGTGCTATTCTGTGTAGGGCTGTCCCGCTCATTATAATTAGACGACATGCTATCAACAGACAGATAAGTCTGTGATTGGTTGAGGCTCTCTACCTTCTTCTCAGCTTTATGAACGTGCATTATCAAAGTCAATAGGTCTGGCATTGGCTGCCAGCCTTTTGGCAATTCTTGCTTTGTTTTGTCATGGTTTTTAGAAAGAAAGAAAGAAAGAGAGAAAGAGAGAAAGAGAGAAAGAAAGAAAGAGAGAAAGAAAGAAAGAAAGAAAGAAAGAAAGAGAGAAAGAGAGAAAGAAAGAAAGAAAGAAAGAAAGAAAGAAAGAAAGAAAGAAAGAAAGAAAGAGGAAGATAAGAATGAAAAAAAGAAGGCAAGAATGAAAGAAAGAGGAAAGCAAGAATGAAAGAAAGAGGAAGACAAGAAAGTAAGAAAAAGGGAAGAAGGAAAGAGAAAGACGAGAGAAAGAAAGAAACAAACAAACAAGAAACAAACAAAGAAACAACAAAAGAAACAAAGAAAGACAGGCCCACAAGAGAAAACGGGATGACAGTAAGAATGGAATAAAGACAGAAGG
Organism: Calotriton arnoldi; assembly: GCA_963921515.1. NCBI lineage: Eukaryota > Metazoa > Chordata > Amphibia > Caudata > Salamandridae > Calotriton > Calotriton arnoldi. Next base: position 776,891 of record CAWUFW010000920.1, on the reverse strand, counting down.
CGAGGAAGAAAGAAAGAAAGAAGGCAAAAAAGAAAGAGGAAGGCAAGAAAGAATGAAGGGAAAGAAGAAAGAGGAAGGCAAGAAAGAAAGATAGAGGAAGGCAAGAATAAAAAAAAGGGAAGACAGGAAAGGAAAGGAAGAAAAAGGGAAGAAAGAGGAAGACAGAAAGAAACAAACAAACAAGCAAACAAAGAAACAAAGAAAGAAAAAGAAACAACAAAAGAAACAAAGAAAGACAAAATGGAAGAAGGTAAGGAGGGAATAACGAAGGAAGGAAAAAAAGAAAGAGAGAGGAAGCTGAGAAAGAAAGAAAAATGGAGGAAAGAAAAGAGGAAAGAAGGATGAAAGACAAAACACAGAAGCCAAAGAAGGAAGAGGAAGAATAGGACGAAAGAGGAAGACAAGAAAGGAAGAAAGTGAAAGAAATGAGGAAAAATAGAAACAAAGAAACGAAAGAAGACAAGAAAGAAAGAAAGAAAGAAAGAAAGAAAGAAAGAAAAAGAGGAAGACAAAAAGAAAGAAAGAAAGAAAGAAACAAGGAATGAAGAAAGAAAGAAAGAAGTAAGAAAAAGAAAGCAGGACAGAGGGAAAACGAAGGAATGGGAGACAGTTAGGGTTGCAAAGATAGAGCCCTTGCCTGTCGTGGGTTCTTGGGCCTCCCACACGAGTGAGGCACCATTTTTATCGGGAGACCTGGGGGAACGCTGGGTGGTAGGAAATTTGTGTCAGCACGGTGATGCCACAACTTTCCCACACAAAAATGAGTGAAAAAAGTGATTTTTTCAGCTAAATTTGAGGTTTGCAGGGGATTCTGGGTAGGAAAACGTTGGGGGATCCATGCAAGCTATACCTCCCTGGAATCCCCCGGGTGTCTAGTTTTCAGAAATGTGTGGGTTTGGTAGGTTTCCCTAGGTGGCCGCCGAGCACGGGGCCAAAACCCCAGGTGACCCCCCTTGCAAAATCAGGTCGTTTTGTGATAGGCAATTTTGATGTCGCCTCAATACGTTTTGGGCCCTTGCCTGTTGCGGGTACTTGGGCCTCCCACACGAGTGAGGCACCATTTTTATCGGGAGACCTGGGGGAACGCTGGGTGGTAGGAAATTTGTGTCAGCTCGGTATTGCCACAACTTTCCCACACAAAAATGTGTGGAAAAAGTGATTTTTTTCTGCTAAATTTGAGGTTTGCAGGGGATTCTGGATAAGAAAACGTTGGGGGATCCACGCAAGCCATAGCTCCCTGGAATCCCCCGGGTGTCTAGTTTTCATAAATGTGTGGGTTTGGTAGGTTTCACTAGGTGGCCGGCGAGCACGGGGCCAAATACCCAGGTGACCCCCCTTGCAAAACCAGGTCGTTTTGTGATAGGCAATTTTGATGTCGCCTCAATACGTTTTGGGCCCTTGCCTGTCGCGGGTACTTGGGCCTCCTACATGAGTGATGCACCATTTTTATCGGGAGACCCGGGGGAAAGCTGGGTGGTAGGAAATTTGTGTCAGCCCGGTGATGCCACAACTTTTCCACACAAAAATGTGTGGAAAAAGTGATTTTTTTCAGTTAAATTTGAGGTATGCAGGGGATTCTGGGTAACAAAATGTTGGGGGATCAACGCAAACCATACCTCCCTAGCATCCCCCGGGTGTCTAGTTTTCAAAAATGTATAGGTTTGCTAGGTTTCCCCATGTGCCGGCAGAGCTAGGGTTCAAAAACTACAGCTAGGCACTTTGCAAAAAAAGGGTAATTTTTCGCTGTGAAAATGTGGTGTGTCCACCTTGCGTTTTGGGCCGTTTTTTGTCACGGGCACTAGGCCTACCCACACAAGTGAGGCACCATTTTTCTCGGAAGACTTTGGGGTACGCGGGGTGGGTGGAATTTTGTGGATCCACGCAGATTCCAGAACTTTCTACCACAGAAATGTGAGGAAAATGTGTTTTTTTGGACAATTTTTCAAGTTTGCAAGGGATTTTGGGTAACAGAACCTGGTGAGAGCCAGTCAAGTCACCCCATCCTGGATTCCCCTGGGTGTCTAGTTTTCAAAAATGTATAGGTTTGCTAGGTTTCCCTAGGTGCCGGCAGAGCTAGGGTTCAAAAACTACAGCTAGGCACTTTGCAAAAAAAGGGTCATTTTTCACTCTGAAAATGTGGTGTGTCCACCTTGCGTTTTGGGCCGTTTCCTGTCGCGGGCACTAGGCCTACCCACACAAGTGAGGTACCCTTTTTCTCGGAAGACTTTGGGGAACGCGGGTTGGGTGGAATTTTGTGAATCCACTCAGATTCTAGAACTTTCCACCACAGAAATGTGAGGAAAATGTGTTTTGTTTGACAATTTTTTAGGTTTGCAAGGGATTCTGGGTAACAGAACCTGGTGAGAGCCAGTCAAGTCACCCCATCCTGGATTCCCCTGGGTGTCTAGTTTTCAAAAATGTATAGGTTTGCTAGGTTTCCCTAGGTGCCAGCAGAGCTAGGGTTCAAAAACTACAGCTATGCACTTTGCAAAAAAAGGGTCATTTTTCACTCTGAAAATGTGGTGTGTCCACCTTGCGTTTTGGTCCGTTTCCTGTCGCGGGCACTAGGACTACCCACACAAGTGAGGTACCATTTTTCTCGGAAGACTTTGGGGAATGCGGGGTGGGTGGAATTTTGTGAATCCACTCAGATTCCAGAACTTTCCACCACAGAAATATGAGGAAAATGTGTTTTGTTTGACAATTTTTTAGGTTTGCAAGGGATTCTGGGTAACAGAACCTGGTGAGAACCAGTCAAGTCACCCCATCCTGGATTCCCCTGGGTGTCTGGTTTTCAAAAATGTATAGGTTTTCTAGGTCTCCCTAGGTGCCGGCAGAGCTAGGGTTAAAAAACTACAGCTAGGCACTTTGCAAAAAAAGGGTCATTTTTCACTCTGAAAATGTGGTGTGTCCACCTTGCGTTTTGGGCCGTTTCCTGTTGCGGGCACTAGGCCTACCCACACAAGTGAGGTGCCATTTTTCTCGGGAGACTTAGGGTAACACAGAATTGTAGAGCAACTGTTATTACCTATTGACTTTCGTTGCATTTCTGCCTTCCAAATGAAAGACAATGTGTAAAAAAGAAGTCATTTTGAAAAATGACCTACAATTCTCATGCTAGTATGGGTACTCCCAATTTCGGAAATGTGCAAATATCTACTGTTTCTAAACTCTATATTTTGTTCCCATTTCAGAAATACATAGGTGTCTTTCATACCAATTTGTCCATGTATACATTTTCCCAAAATAATTGCTATATACCCGGTAGATAATAAAAAAACCATTGCAAGACGCTGCTCAGTTATTGGCTCTGGGTTCGTCGGGTTCTTGGTGAACCTGCAAGTCCTATATATCCCCACAACCAGAAAGGTCCAGCAAATGTAACGGTATATTGCTGTCATACAGCTGTCATAATTAGAAGAAGTTACAGGTGAAAACGTTGACACAAATGGCTGTTTTTTTCAACTAATTTTCAATTTTTCCTATATCTAACTGTTAGTTTCTATGAAGAAACCTTGAAGGATCTACACAAATGACCCCTTGCTGAATTCAAACTTTTGTCTACTTTTCTAAAATGTATAGATCTCCAGGATCCATTATTGCTTTCATACCTATTTCTACCATTAACTGGAAGGAGGTTGAAAGCACAAAAAATAGCAAAAATAGGCTATGTCCCAGAAAAATGCCAAAACTGTGTGAAAAATGTTGGTATTCTGACAAAAGTCTGCTTGTCCCTGAAAGCTGGGAAGATGGTGATTTCAGCACCACAACCCCTTTTTTGATACCATTTGCAGTGAAAAAACCAAACGCTTTCATCTGGAGCCCTTTTTTCCCATTTTTCCCCCCAAAAACTAAATTTAGCTGTATTTTGGCTAATTTCTGGGTTTCCTCCAGGGGAATCCACAAACCCTGGATACCTTTAGAATCCCCATGATGTTGGGAAAACAGGACGCAGATTTGGCGTGGATACCTTATGTGGTCAAAAGGTTACAGGGGCTTAAGCGCGAACTACCCCAAATAGCCAAAAAAAGGCTTAGCACAGGGGGGGAAAAGGCCTAGCAGCGAAGGGGTTAACGTCACTTCAACTGGAATTTATAAGAGCATTGGCACAAGACAGGAACTGATAAAGCTGGAATGTGCCCTAAGCTCTCATTTGGTAGAAAGAGTCAAGACAAAAGTAATAACTAAGTAGAAGCAAAAGCATTGGAACAAAAGGGAACTAGCTTGTGTGTGGATGTGTTCCTTGTGAAAGAGGTAAATGCAGTCACTCAAAGTGAAGTGAACCAGTGCCTGCTGTAGGCTGACCCTTTTCCCTATGCTTTAGTGGGCGTAGCAAAATATGAATGACACAAGAACAGGCCAATGGTTAAAGAGAGGTTGCTGAAAGCCCCTTTATGTAAGTTTATTATACATATAGTTTTAGTAAAATCATAAGGTCTTTGCTAACGCCAGACCTAAAAAGCAGAGGCCATGGCCAACGTTTGCCATCCTGTTGCTGGAATCGGTATTCTTTGGGGTGATATGTGCAATGGCCCCTTCCTCCTGCAACCATATGAGGTGCACTCCATGCAGTGACCACAGGGAGCATGGTTTCGTTAGTCACTCCCCATGGAGGCAGCAGAGCTGCACCCCCTCCTCCACCACAACTCCAATGGCTGCATAGTCAGCTGTGCTCAGACACCAGTGTCTGTACAAGCCTTTCCTCTGACTTTGCTCCTCATGCTCAGAACAGCAGCCATAAGCCAGTAGTGCTGAAACAATTTTCGTAGTGGGAGTGCTGGCATCAGTGTTACATAACTAATGTCATCGGGAATGTGAAAAATCCAACTTTCAGACAAATAGCAGGTGCAGCCTATGAGCCAAACCAATTCAGCAGGAGAGTTGTAGAGGTCTAATATGTAGCTGGTGGTACATTTTAGAACATACTGTCACAAGTATATTACTACAGCATGGTGTAGTAGTACAGCATATGTTCTATTAAAACGGCCACTAAATTTGCAAAAGCATGCTGTTTCACTGATGAAACTATATAGCACACAAACAGTAAATTGTGGAAATTGGGTTTCCACAAATAGTTACTTGGGACTTCACCAAGTAGCGTGTCTTGATTTATTTTGATCATATTAAAATCTTTGTTTCCATCACACTTCAAAATGACAGTAAATTTGCCTTTTTTGTGCTATCTTAACTGCTGTCGTATTTTGAAGTATTTGTACAGTTCATTTACTGACATTTAAATTTTGCTGTGCGATTGAAAAAAATAACATTTTACAGCCTTTCGCTTAATGCTCCGGTACCGCAGCAAAATTGTCACAAAATTCACTTTACAAAATCTTCTCATTTTACAATCAGAAAAAGAAAAGTAACCACCAATCTGCTTGTTTAAAGTATAAGCAGAAATTTGTCACACGACATAGATTAACATTTGACTCCTTGTCTCTGAATGCATAGCAAATATGACCATCTAAAAACAAGATTGAAAGGCTTCTTTATTGCTCATTCACCTTCTGAACTCCAGCTTGGTTCTTTTGGGAGTTCCCAAAACCCTACCTCCAGCACCTATGTCGGAAGCAGGGTACTTATCCTACAGTTTGCATGTTGTATGTCATTAAAATCATTAACTAATTCACAAAGAGAGGGGGACAGGGAGCTAAAAGAAGGTCCAGTACCCGTGCTCCCAAGAACATATATCAAATATACTAAGGGGTAACTGTTGCTATAGAGGTATGCCGGCCTACTAGGCTACGGAAGGTGTTGATAGAGGAAAAAATGGAAAATAACTCATCTCAAATAGATAAGTCTAAGGTTGTATAGAATGGCTGGGGAGAAATTCCTCAAATTTGAAGAGTTGCCCTCACACACCCGATAAGGTGTCATGCTTCATCATAGGGCGTTTTTGTTCCTTGTTGGGTTGGCGCTGCAGTCCCCCACGGGCCCCGCAAAAGTGCTCTTTAGCTGAGATCTTTTTAGAGGAACGCCGTAGTGGTGAGTGCAGGTGTGTGGGGTCAATGTAAGGGTGAGTTTAAAATATTGTGACGGTACCCCAAATAATATTTATTCTTGGGTCCGTCCGGTATGGTTAAAAGCTAAAAGGAACTGTCAGACCTTCCACCGATGAGGAGGGTTAGTTCAGTTTACAAAAAGTGAGAAGTGTTAAAGGTCAAGGGGTCGACATGTTTCATGCCCTAGTGGTCCATACTGGATCTTTGGCCTTTCTTCAGGACCAACAGGAAAATGTCAAATGTGTATAGAAAAACAGGGGTCAAAGGAAGATATACACACTGTTACATAAAACTTAGTCAGGTTTGTGGTCATGTTGTCAAGGAACAGTTGTTCAAAACCACTTCAAAGTATTTATCCAACCCCAGTCAGTGTGGGGGGGGGCCTCTACAGGGGGAAGCAGGCATCTCTAAAGGCTACATTGTCCCTTGGAGGTGTGTAGCATTCGTACGTCTGCTGGCCACCGGTCTGATATTTTGTAATTAATAAATGTTTTGACTCAAAATAAAAATGCCATCCACCATTTTGTGATCAATGTGACATTAACCTCTGAGGTGACCATATACACACACGAGTGAACAGTAGATAACACTTGACAGACTTCATTCTCACACTGCCACCTACCACTGTACTTAAATAGTACTGCCATATAAATGAAAGCTTTGTTGCATTAATTGTTAGAAATTGTTTATATCAACAATAATTGTTTTTATATTTCTAGTGCTTTATGGAAATTTTCTGAAGAATTGTTGCTTTCCACCAAGACATCAAAAATTACCTTGATGATCTAATCAAAAATCCTATTACTGGTGAAGTAAGTCAAATGAAATATATAAAAAACTTATATTAATCATAAGGAATGTTTGTAAAGAAATAATTTAGTTTAAGAAAAGAATAAACAACGTCAGTAGCATTTTTTTTTTAAACCTGCAATGGTGCTAAAATTCAAGTAGATCCTGTTAACAAAAACTGGGACAAATTTTCTATTATAAAGTCCATTGGGGAAAACCTGGAGAAGGTGCTGGGCACTGAAAAGAGAGCAGATTTACGATTCCCAACTCCACCCGGTGCCAACTAAGGGTAGGTGCTGGATAATGAAAAGGGGGATAGATTTTCTATTCCCAAATTCTCCTTGTGCCAACTCTGGCAAGGTGCTAGGCACTGGAAGGGGTGCAGATTTATTATTTCTGACTACACCCTGTTCCAACACAGGGAAGGTGCTGGACACTGGAATAGGGGCAGATTTACTATTCCCAACTCCACCCTTGCAAACTCTGGGAAGGTGCTGTACAACACTGAAGAGGGGGCAGATTTACTGTTAGACCAGTCAGTCTTAGGGTGGTCTTCTACCAAACGTCTTCCTCCATTTTGCTGATCTTATTTTTTCTGGCCTTTGCCACACTTTATCACTGCTAAGGAGTGCTAACATGCATGTGCTCACTCCTTAAAACATGGGAACATTGGCTAATCACCAATTGGCATATTTAAGTTACTTGTAAGTCCCTAGTAAAGTAGCACTGCATGTGCCCAGGGTCTGTAAATTAAATGCTACTGGTGGGCTTTCAGTACTGATTGTGCCACCAACTTAAGTAGGCATTTAAACAAGTCTCAGACCTGCCATTGCAGCCTGATTGTGTGCAGTTTTTAACTGCCATTTCAACCTGGCAAAATAACTCTTTTGCCAGGTCCAAACCCTCCTTTTTAATACAATACGTCACCCCTATGGTAGGACCTGGACAGCCCAGAGAGTAGGGTGCAGTGTATTTAAAAAGTAGGAGATGTAATTTTAAGTTTTACATGTCCTGGTAGTGAAAAACTCTTAAATTCGTTTTTCACTACCTCAAGGCCTATCTCTCCCATAGACTAACATTGGTGTTACCTTATTACATTTAATAAGCTGTAATTTCAAAATGGGAATAGGTAACCAGTTCATGTTTGGTGTCTTTGGAACTGTAATGAAAAATCCTAACTTATGGTGAAGTCAGATTTGAAATTACAATTTTGAAAGTGCCACTTTTAGAAAGTTTCCTGCCTTAGCCATTTGATGCTGGTCGCTTTTTCTCTGGGTCACATGACTGGGTGTAGTTGAGAGTTGGGCTTTTTGTATACCTAAGCTGGCCCGCTCCCTTGTGACTCTGTCCCAGACTGTCGGGTCTAAATATCCACAGGCGGCGCCTTACACCTTTTGGCAATATTGTTTACCAAAATCTTTAAAATTTAATATTTCTGGTTCTACTGATTTGATTTGTCATTTTGCTCTTGTTTTATTTATTAAAAACTACTCTATTTTTCTAAATCTGTTGTAGGTTTCTTTTGTTGTGTGTTTTTACTGTGTTGCTGTAACAAGTGTTGCACAATTACTTCACACATTGCCTCTGAGTTAAGCCTGACTGCTTAGTGCCAAGCTACCCGAGGGTTGAGCACAGCTTAATTTAGGGATTGCTTGTGACTTCATCCTGAGAAGAATTGTGGTAACTGCTTGAGAAGGGTTTCACCTCCCACGCCAGTAGCCTATTTTCTTCCATTCGGTATTCACAATTCCACTTTGTGCCAACTCGTCAAAGGTGCTGGACACTGAAAACATGGTAGATTTACTATTTCCAACTCCACGTGGCCCTCATCAGGGAAAATGCTAAAAAGTGGTATATATAATCATATTAAACATTTTAGTAACAAAACCAATACAATTTTCATTATTTTAAAATACTAGATTGTTAGAAATGGGGGTCTCTAGTTGGCAGAGGTAGGTACCTTTGTCCAAATAGAGACCCTTGCTCCTAGTCAGGGTAAGGGGAATACACTTCTAAAATAGCCCCTGCTCACCCTCTTGGTAGCTTGCCACGAGCAGACAGGCCTATCTCAGAGGCAGTGTGTAAAGCATTTGTGAACACATACAGTAACACAGTGAAAACACTATAAATGGACTCCACACCAGTTTAGAAAAATAAGTAATCTTTATCTAAACCAAAACAAGACCAAATGACAAAAATCCACAATACAGTATTAAAAATAAGGCTTTCAAATGGTAGAAATAGTTCAGTTCAATGCAAGTTGTAAATGCGACACTTTTCTGAAAAAGTACCTTAGATGCGTCACGCAAAACAAACAAAATGGCTGCAGGGAAGGTGATGCGTCGGTTCCTTACACGCAGGGAAGGTGATGCGTTGGTTCTTTGCTTCGGGGGAGGTGATGCATCAGTTCCTTACTGCAACGCAGGGGAGGAGATGCATCGGTTCCTTACCGGAGAGGAGGTGATGCGTCATTTTCTTACTGCGTGGGGAGTTGATGCATCTGTTTCTTACTGCGTCCCCCAACGATGCGACAGTCTTGGCGCCTCGATGCGATGCGTCGATCCGGTATGATGGGTGGCTTCGTGCAGCCGCACAGCAGGCTTGCATCGGGATCGGTGCGGTGATCTCGGACTTCGGAGATCGTTGCACCCGATGCGTCTTGCGGCGATTCCTCGAGCCGCGGCAGGTGCTGCAATGGTTTCTTCGGCGATGCATCGGAAACAGGTGCGGATGCGTCACGCTTCTTCGATGTTGCATCGATTTTACAGCTCCCAGCGACAACCAGTCTCTAGAGGTCCTAAACAGCAGCAGGCACCTCTTTGCAGGTTGGAATTCCCAGCAAGGGAATTCAGGGGAGCTGGTGGTGAAGTCTTTGTGTCCCTAAGACTTCAGAACAGGAGGCAAGCTCAGTTTCAATCCCTTGGAGATCTTTTTTTCAAGCAGGTGACAAAGCAAACAGCAAAGTCCTTTTTCTCCTTTCCTTGGCAGCAAGCAGCCACTACAGGCCAACCCAAGACAGCAAACAGCACAGGGGCAGTATTCCTCCTCAGCTTCTCCGGCTCTTCTCCTTGGCAAAGGTTCCTCTTGATTCCCAGAAGTGATCTAAAAGTCTGGGGTCTGGGCCCCTCTTTTTATACACAAAAATCCTTTGTTCTCTGAAGGCAGAGAGTGTCTGTACCCAGCCAAAAGCAGTTCTGTCTTCACTGGTGCAGCTTCCTGGCAAGAGGTGGAGACAGCATTGTTGAAGGCAGACCAGGCCCTTGCAGGTGAAGGGAAATCTCCTCCCCCTACTCTAAATGCAGCCCAGGTCTATTCAGCCCAGCCCTGACTCATCAGACTTCTGGAGCCACTGCCCCTTTCCAGCCCCTGTCATCCAAAAGCCAGACATGCAATACACAAACCTAGCAGAGGCACACTGGATGGTTAGGCAAGAAAATACCTACTTTCTAAAAGTGGTATTTTCAAACACAGAATGCAAAAATCACCCTCAATAAAAGATGCACTTTAACATTCTGAGTTCAGGCACACTAAACTTTATTTTTCCATCTTGTTCCCAGGGTCAGTTCTGTTTATAAGATGTTATAAACAAACCCCCTATTCTGTCTTATGGGAACAGATAGCCTTGCAATAGTGAAAAACGAAATTGGCAGTATTTCACTATCAGGACATGCCAAACAGATCAGGGCATGTCCTACCTTTCACATACAATGCACCCTGCCCACACGGGTACCTTGGGCCTACCTTAGGGGTGACTGATATGCAGAAAAGGGAAGGTTTAGGGACTGACAAGTGTGTGCACTTGCCAAGTCGACATGGCAGTCCCAGACTGCACACGGGCTCTGCAATGGCAGGCCAGAGTTACATTTTACAGGCTGCTTCTGCGGGTGGCACAACCAGTGCTGAAAGCCCACCAGCAGCATTTAATTTACAGGCCCTGGGCACACACAGTGCACTATACTAGGGTCTGACAAGTAAATCAAATAGCCAATCATGGAAACACTAATTCATGACAACAATTTACAATAGGGAGCACTTGCGCTTTGGCACTAAACAACAGTGGCAAAGTGCCCAAAGCATCTAGACCAGCAAAACGGGGTCCAACATACAGCAAAAACACAGGAGGCAAAGGCAAAAAATGCAGGGAAGACCCACGCCAATGGTGCCAGGTCTAACATAGGACTACATCAATCCAGGAATAAAAATATTGAGAAAACCAGAATTGAAAAGAAATTGCCTTCCACAGCAAATTGCAAATCACTAAACCATCAGATAAACTACTTCTCAGCTAGTTGCAATAAGAATGATGTTCATTTGTTGTCAAATCTATACAGGGAAGAATTTACCAATACTCACTTTCTACACACAGAATAAAAATCCAAACATAAAATTTATATTTTTGCTAACTGTGATTCAAAAGTATAAAATATTATTTCATTTCACATGATTAAGTATCATATTTGAAACATATGTTATGTAAAACTGTTTAATATTGAACTTTAAATTATTTCAGAACAGCAACCTCCTAAAAGTTGAGGAAAACTAATTTTCTAAGATGAGTTATTTTGAAGAATCTCATCTAATGCCAAAACCTCAATCCGATAGGTAAACATAAACACATTTAATGCAAAAGAACGCTATTAAAAATCTTTCTTCTACAAACAGGAAATAACTACCTGTAAAATATTTTCCCCTACAGAATCCTACCAACTAATAATTATTCTTTCATTAAGACAAAAAAACAAATAATGTTTTCTTTTCCCAGTATAAAGCATAGCATGGTAAATATTTACTATTTTTATTTTTTTTCCTCCTACAGAAATCAAGCAACTAACAGTTGTTCTTTCAATTTGACATAGTTAAAAAGAAATGTAAAAAAATTATTTTTCTAGGATAAGGGAGAGCATATTAAACATTTCCATAATATATGTCCAACATATTGTTTTTTTCTGTCTTTCAGAACAACAACATAGAAAATGCAAGGCAAGCACAGTACATCCAATCTAAGAGGGGCAATAAACTTTTTAAATATGGTGGCTACCTTTATTGTAAGGAGATACTTAATGAGCCCAAGAGTCATTGGAAGTGGGCGGACAAAGGCAGAGCTGTTACAAAATACCAAGCATAACCATTCTGCCTCTGCAATGAAGTTGGTAGTGAGAGGAAATGGCCAGCATATTAGAGCACTTGGTGCCAACTCCAATAAGCCCTTTGGCTCAATATTGAGGAAGGCAGCCCAGAACATCCATGTGCATGTTGCTAATAGTATTCTCACAATTCCAAATTTAGGAAGAGTAGTGCAACATCAAAAAGAGGTGAGTAATCCTCAACTAACTACTCATACCTACTGTGATATTGACATTCTCCCAGAGCTAACTGAGTCTTCAAACTATGAACCTAAACTTCTCTATGACAACCCTCACAGGTGTATACCAATCCTTGCTACCCTTCATAACACAGTTACCCTAAAGAATAGTGAAATGTGGATGATGGATGGCCACTTTAAATTCACACCCAATCCATGCAGCCATATTTACACTCAGTAGCGCTCGGTGGTGGGAGTGGTGCCGGGGCGCTGACGTGGGGTGGGGGAGGGGCAGGGTGGGGGGGTAGTAAACTACGGATTACGGCCTATTACAGGTAAGTACACATATAAATAAATAAAACGAATTTCGTTTCTCGCGCTCCATCGCCAAATGCGATGCAGCGCGCGCAACGAAATTCGTTTTATTTATTTATATGTGTACTTACCTGTAATAGTCCGTAATCCGTAGTTTACTACCCCCACCCTCCCCCCCGCATCAGCGCCCCGGCGGCACTCCGACCACCGACCGCTACTGTTTACACTATACATGCTAACATTTATCATATTACAGTCCCACTTGTTTATGGTTTAGTTTCTGACAAGCAATCCTCAACTTATACTCAATTTTGATCAGTTGTCAAATCTAAAACTATTAACTAGAGTCGTAGGAAAATGTTAATTGACTTTGAATTACAGATGATAAAGAATATTGTTAAATATTATCCAAATATTCAAATTCAAATTATTTTTTTCAATTTTTCCTAGGCATATTGGAAACAAATCAAAAAACATCTGTAGCTGAGGGTTACATGTCAAACAATAAACTACAGTTTGAACTTAGGAAACTAACAACAATGTGTTTTGCACCTCCTGGTTGTGTGTATGACTTCTACACATCAATTATATGATCTGATTATTTTACACAAAATGAAGAAAAATTGGCACCCCTCCTAAATTATTTTGAAGATTTGTGAATTGGTCATCTAAGCAGGTTGGGTCAAAGGATAAAACCACATTTTCTAATTGAATGATGGAATGGTTACTCAACCTGCTGAGAGGGAGATGAAAAGGCAAACAATGCCTTCGAGTTTTAGCATAATCAGTTTAACAGCTCTTTTGGGAGCCATCACCCCAACATATATAATTTCCTGGAAATTTTGATAAATGAACAAGTTTTCAAGAAAAAAATCAAACACAATCTTTAACAGTTGTTGGGATGTTCAGATTAGCTGGTTAATATTGCATACATCCTACACATTAATTTGTCTAAACATTACAATGTTTTACTCTCCTGTTTTTAGAAACATTTTAAATAATTTGGCATATTTTAAATGTTATTGAAAAGTCTATATTTTTTAAATGTCTTACCTGAAGAATTCTTCTTTCTTCAACTCTTGGCGATTCCTTTACGAACCACTCATCAAGAGTCTCAGGTATTCAATAGTCCAGTTATTGTAACTACTGACCAAACCCTGAAAAAGACAAGAATAAAAAAAATACAAAACAAAATTTACAAATTCTGCTTAGTTGCACTAACGTGATCTCCAATCAACGTTCAAAAATCTCGAAAAGTTTTTTTTTTTTTAATTGACATCCATGAGGCAACAAAAAGCAATGACAGTTTCTCTCTTCTTAGCTGTTGTCTTCTTCGTTATAAATGAAATACCAATTAAAAATAACACAACAAAAGAAAGTTGCTATTTTTTCTGTCTGGGTTTTACATAAGCATTTTACTTTTACCTATACTTCTTTTTAAACCTACAATTAAAAAAATAATGACCGGCCTGATGTGTGCATATTAACACAACAAGTAAGGGGATGCCAAACTGCTTAAAAGTAACATTACCCACATGTAAACATCATTTAACATCAAACTACCTCCCTACCTCTCTCCTTACAATAAAGTACTTAACTTATATGTTCTTTTTTTTTTTTAAATAAGTTAAGTTGTACCTAAAAGCAGCTCAACGTGCTTCTGATCTTCACCACGAAACTCCACCTACTGTTGAAAGAGATGCACAACCATGAACGTCAACCTGAATAACAAAATCTAAAAAGGACAATTTTTCCCATTGAAATTAATGGGAAAGCATGAAATATTTAAAAAAAAATGTTTTTACAGTAGTAAGTTACATTTCTTCTTCCTTATTTTATATATATTTAGATATAGTTTATGAATAAAGAAAATGTTAGCTTGTTTTGCATTAATACATTTTAAAAAATTATTTAACTTGCCTAAATATTGTCTTGCTTTTATCATTCTTTAAAAAACATTTTTAAATATTATACTTAATAATACACTAAATCTTAAATATTTTTTAATATTTTGTACACATTTTATCTTTTTTTAAATGTAACATTTTGTTTGTAAAAATTTTATTTTTAAATTAATCATCAATACTTTATTTGGCACATAATATCCATAAAAGATGCATACATCAATAAAACATACACAAGCTACATAAGAGTAACAAGTACAAAATACGACCCCCATATTTATCCTAGGACGCCGCCCAATCATAGCACTTTCCATAACCAATGTCATGATGATGATTTTTTTATAAACAACAACAATTAAGACTCAGATATGTTTAATAAATACCTGAGTATTAACACGCTTCCATACCCAGTACGCATATGCACTTGCATTCTCCCCTAAAAAACATTTCTATACATTTTTTTGTTTCCATTTTACAAATTCTTAAATTTAAAGAAACACAATACGTCCTGAGAGGACAGAAATCCCCCTAGACAATGTGACACTCCGGTGAACCCAACTCTTCACGCTAAAGGAACCACCAGCAATGAGAGATCTGTACTTCAGTGTACAGCATCGACAGCCTGTGGCGACCACCAACGCAAAGCTCCAACAATGACTTTCTGTGATGCCCTATGGGATCTTCACACTACAGTGACGTCTGTCCATGATACCCAGCCTGCTCTTCGCGCTACAGTGAATAGACCATCCGCAACACTCTCCCTGCTCCCTGTGGCGTACTCTACCAGAAATGGGACTCTTTACGCTGACTTTTAATGGTAACTTTTTAGTGGGACTAACCTGGTTCCTGTATCTGACTCACACTCCATCGCGGTCGGCCTAAACTTATGACTTTCACCGACTCTCGCCCAACCAGATAACCACGAGTGGGGCTTTGTGCTTTTAAGTGCTATTGGCGCTATACTTATCTAAATTCTTTAAAAATGCATATGTATGGTTCTACTGATTGGAATTTTGTTGTTTTGGTGACAAATCATTTATTAATTTACTCTTTTTTGCCAGTGGCCATATAGCTATCTCATTGAAATCATAGAGTGTCATGTTAAAGGTTTGATTTTGAATCATTTCTTTTATATCAACATCAGACACATTTCTTTCCATTTCCAATTTTGAAAAACATGTAGCATTAACTTTTGGAATTGAAGGTGTATTCTGATATGCATGGGAAGTAAAACTCAGCCTTGCTGTCAGCAGGACAGTTTTATTAAAAAATATGAACTCTTTGGGATATAGATGTGCAGTAGGCAACGTATCAGACCTTCTAATCTGCCAGAGCCTTTTGCCCCAGACATTCTTTTCTTGGATAGTACTTTGTCAATATGTCCATAGCTGTTTTTCAGAAATGGAACTCTGGAGAATAGATCCCTTCATGTCGGATGAATAGAATGTTCTTGAATTTTTGGGTTCCTGTAAATACTATTATGATAGTGGGTCAGATCTATTGTCATCATTATTAAAGTAGATAAAAAAACATTTGTAGTGCTTTAAATCTATCAAATGTTTGCACTCCACAGTGCCCCGACTGTCTAAAATTATATATTTGATAACAATGTGAACCAGATGATGAATGAATGATGTGATGACCATACTGATTTTTCGTAATTTTCAGCAACTAGGTAAGGATCTTCATTGTCTAATGAAGCATAAAAAGTAAGATCATCCATTAATTGTTTAACTGTGTTGATATCCCAGAAACTTGCAAAAGGGTATATGTCTCAATGCCATCCAATTAAACACACAGAATAAATGATATTTGAGTGATTTCCATAGGGCCCAAAATTTGATATGGTACTCTTTCCATGAGAACATTATCAGGCAATGGGTATGCAGCAATGTTAACAGCATGATAATCCCTTTACCTCTGTAAGAGGGAATAATCTATGTGTAGCTCCTGTATCACAGGAGATGGTGTAACATTTTACTGAATAAAATGACCATGCATCATGATTCAGATAATAATCAATATTTTAAGCCGAAAAAATGCTGAGATTAAAGCAAAGATCTAAATGTGCATCCACAGGAGTCAAATATACATGTCAGAGCCAAGCAACTGGTAATGATACATCTATAGCACTGACTGATTTCAGACAATTGCATTTCCGGAAGATTTGGAAGGAAAACCACTTTCTTTCCTCTGGATTGGGCACTTCATCTCCTGACAATGCAATTCTTGCAAAGTGTATCACCTATAGCTCACAATGATTAATTTATTGGACATTGTCATTTCCACGAGAGAAGGAATGAAAATAACTCGTATTTTTTTAGGATTACCTAGTTCATCTCTACACTATGCAATTCTTACAAAGTTTCAGGATTTGTAGCTCATGTTGATTCATTTATTGTTGGTGGTTTTGGAGTGGTAATTGTAGCAAACATACTTAATGCTGCAGCAGATTCAGTTGTACAAGATGTTACCTGCATCACATCTGGATCAGCATTTGAAACTTGTTGCGACGCTTCAAACTCAGCAGATTATAAAGTTGCTTCATTGGGGCTAATGATTTCGACTTGGCTAATCTCTTCTCGGAGTACTGCCACAAGAGGGGAAAGGATGTGTTGGTCTGGTCTGGAGACGCTTTGCTATCCCATGGGCCACTGAACAGAATCACCCACATGCATTTTTACCTGCTCAATCACACCCGGCAGTGGTGGAAGAATTACAGTGTGAGTGCCTTCTACCCCAAGAAATGGCAGAGGTGGTCTGTAGGTGATCCCAAAGCTTGCTTCTCAGAATTCTGTTTCTGGAATAGTTCTCCCACGTTTGGGACCCATCTGTCAACAGTAGCTTTATCTTCAGTGGTGCTGTCAGAAAAACTGTTCTTGTTTTCAAGTTTTTGTCTCACTTCTTTGATATTCTGTAATAAATTAACATGCGATATTTGATCAGATTAATTCATCTTTGATACCGCATTTCCAAGGACCTCGAAAGTTGTGCACATACACAGGCACCCCAAAGAGCATTTTGTATGGTGTACTGCAACCTATTACTTTTCAGGGCAAGTTATTGAGTGACTGTTGAGTTCTGTATAGGTTCTGGCACCACAACAATCCTGAACAGAACCCAACACCCTAGCATGCAAAGTTTGTTAAAGAATGCTGTTGACTCTCTTGACAATTCCATTCAATTCCAGACTGAAAGGATGAGAATACTCATGCTTACAGAGAAGACCTAGCATCACTGAAGGACTGGCAGTCTTTTGTGGTCACATCAACAGAAACGTAGAGCAGGAATCAACCACAACCAATGTATAAGCATACTGTTTGACTATTCCCAATGGGCCAATGTGGTTTAGGTACACAACACTGAACTAATCTACTATGCTTAGCAATAGCTCTAAACTATGGCCATTTAGCTTCAGAGGCACTCTGCACCCGGCCGCCTCTTTGCTGCTGACATTGCTACTCGAGTGCCCATTAGACTGACTCTTGCCCACGGGCCCGTAAAACTCAGTTCTGCCTGCTCAGGACTAAATGTGGCCCGTAAGTAGTACCGTAAACCTGTATAAGTTTGCAAAATGCATTGTCTAATTTTTCTTCCCTCACGAAATGCACCAGCCTTGTATCTAGAGATACCTGGTTGTGTAAGAAAAGAAATTACAAAATAATTCTACTGTAACTAATTTACTGCATTCAAACTGTATTTAAACTGCATATGCTCGCAAAGTATTCCTATACTTACCTGTACCAGGCCTGGCTTGGTTCTAGAAAATAAATATATCTAAATAGTATTTATATACAAACCAATTGGTCAGAGTTCAGTCCTTGAGTGTGTGAAATCATTTCTTGCCTGAGTTGTACCATAAATGCTTAGCACAAAACTCTGATAAGGCCTTACTGCTTGCCCACACTACCACAAATAGAGAGTAAGGTACTGTCTACTTTTGGGGATCCACTGGACACTCTGCACACTATACCTTACTTTGGTATAGTATATACAGAGCCAGCTTCCTACAGGGGGTGATCGCTAACACCCCTCCGGAGGTTATCACAGTGGTCTTAACCCACCAGCATAAACATAACATTCCTCCTTAATCAATGAAAACAAAAATAGGCAGAAATAGGAGAAACAAAAAGAAAAAGAGACAGAATGTAGAGAGAGCAGACGTCCACATTTACATATTCAATGCAGCAGAAAATCCTTCAAACGAGATGACCTTGCTGGGTTGGGTCGTAGATGGTACCACTCTGTCCCTTGACGACTGGTACCTCCGACTGGCTCCCTCGGGTCACCAGACAGTGGTGAAGTATCCCAACCAGATGACTCCGGTGACGGCATTTCCAGCTTCTCTCTGCCTCGTAGGGTGAGGGCACTGACCTTGTAGGTTCTGAAAACGCAGGCTGAACAACAGGCAACAATTCGTCCTCCGACGGCAATTCAACACCACACGAAGCATCTGAGTCTATCCCGGGACTGTTCACAGGAGCCTGATACACTTTGAAAAAGGAGACATTCTTGGCAATGGTTGCTCCAGCTCTCTGCGCAGTGATCTTGTTCCTCTTATGGACTGTACTTTCCATGGATCGAGCTCGAAAAGGTAACATGAATTTCCATCACCAGGTCATCTACTTTGATGGAACTTACTTTGGCTCTGCGAGTACGGGACATGTGTTAATTATTTAGATGACGTTTCTGCAATGCGTCCGCGACCTGGTCTTGCCTTACCGACACAACTTCTAGGTTCGGAATGACATCACCGGCTTGCGATTCATGCATTACGACATGGGACTCTCATATAGAGTGGGGAGTCAAACGATACTCCCTCTGAAAACCATACACAGTCCACATTCTGTACATTGGCCAACGTGATTCTACTGATCTTGTTTAGAGTGCGCATGAAACGCTCTGCCTCACAATTTGCTTGAGGCCACTGGGGTGTAATTCTCAGGTGGCGGACCCTGCTGGATTGTAAATTTTCTGTGAATTCTTGGCTCAAGAATGGAGGGCCATTGTCAGTGCAAAGTTCCTTAAGTAGTCCATGAGTGGCCATAATCTTCTCCAAACGAGGAATAGTCTGACTGGCTGTAATGGATTCTAGGACCTCAACTTCCGGTTACTTTGAAAAATCATCGATGACCACCAGCATATGTTGCCCATCTGGGAGACTACCAAAATCCACACTGGCCTTCTGCAAGGGAAATGGTTGAATGAGTTCAGTGACAATGGGTGCAGGTGGATCAGCTGGACCTGCAGCTTGGCATTGAGAGCATTGGCGAATGGCCTGTTCTACAAGGGTATCCAGGTTGGGGAACCATACCTTGCATCTTAGATGAAACTCCATCTTGGCGACCCGTTGATGGACCAAATGGGCCAGGTCAACCACTCCCTGTTGCAGAATCCCTGGAATGACTATGCTTGGCCCTCTGATAAGACAGCTTCTCGGCTCGCTAGTGTTAATCTCGCATCGTCCGTACGATATGTGGTTTTATCGAGTAGAGTGTTCCACCTTCCAGATCATACTGCGGAGATGCTCAGCTGGAGACACTCATCTGTATAGTAGCTTCAATAATCTCCTCAAAAGACATTGTGAGTGGTCTTGAGCGTTCAACAACAAGACAAATGTACTCTTCCACCTCTTCCGCATCAAGTTCCTCACTTTTGGTAGCAGAACGGGCATGTCTGGATAGATAATCTGTCAGGTTATAAGTCCCTGGGCGGAAAACTACAGTCAAGTGACATTCTTGCAATTGGAGAATCCATTTCTCGATTTGAGGTGGGGGCTGGGATGATGATCCCATATGCAATGGGATGAGGGGTTTGTGATCAGTGTGCACAACAAAAGGTTGGCCGTAAAGATACAGATGAAAATGACGGCATCCCCAATGTACGGCAATGGCCTCCTTTGCAATATGGGCATACCGCTGCTCTGTCACAGTCAATGGTTGACTGGTGTATGTCACTGGGGCCCACTCACCATTGCTTTGCTTTTGAGACAACACCGCTCCGAGGCTGATGGGGCTAGCATCAATGGACAGTACGGAATCTTACGCCGGGTCAAAATAGACTAAAGTGGTTTCAGCTTCGTGGCCTGAAAAGCGTTTTCTTGTTCAGACCTCCAGTTCCAGATGGTATTGGACTTGACTAACTCTCCCAGTGGAGCAGTGAGGTCTGTAAGATTATGGATGAACCAGACACAATGCATGACCATGCCCAGGAAACTTCTTACCCTGTCACATTTATAAGTGCTGGGGCAGCCTGGATCTCTTGGACCTTGACAGGATCCGGTGACACCCTGTTTTGGGAAAAATGGTATCCAAAAATTACAATCTCCTTTTGGAGAAAATTACACTTCTCCCTATGGAGTGTGGGTCCATTTTCTTTCAGGCATTGAAATACGGCCCTCAGATGATCAAAATGTTCCTCTAACTTGGGGGCGTAGACTAGAATGTCATCACTGACATTGAGGACTCCCTCTAGGCTGGCAAGCATACTTTTGATGGTGCCCTTAAAAACTTCCACAGCACTAGAGTCTCCAAAACTGAGATGCTTATATCTCCTGCATGGGTAGAGAAAGTGGTGATTGCTCAGAATGTAGGATCCAACATCAACTGGTGATATCCAGCTCGTAAGTTGATTTTCAAAAACCACTTCGAACCAGTCACTTCTGCTACTATATCATCCACCGTGGGCGTCAGATGCCGTTCCTGTTTAATGGCCAGGTTAGGCAGGCGCATGTCCACAAATATTCGGACTTCTCCCAGCTGCTTGGGCTTGTGTGCCACCACAATTGGTGACACCCAAGGAGTCGGGCCATCAACCTTCTAGATGATATCCGCCTGCTCTAGTTTGATCAGTTCCTCTTCCACCTTAGGCCGGAGGTGGAACGCCACTCGTCGATGTTTCAAAGCTACTGGCTGGATCGAGCCATCGATGTGTAATCGTATCAAAAGGTCTTTCAAACAACCTGTGCCCTCAAATAGTGATGCAAATTGAGCCAGCAAATCATCCACATATTCTCGATGTACACTGAGAGCGAATGCGACAAGTTGAAGGCAGTCTGCTGTTCGGCAACTCAGCAACATCCCAGTGCCCCCTTTTGTGACATACACTTTGGTTCGCGTTGAGCGAGATTCGTGGGTAATCTCAGCCGTGAACACTCCTACTAAAGGGAGTGGAGTGGTGGACCCGTAGGCAAAAACTTTGGTAGTGGTGGATCTCAGGACGGGTGGTGCTGGCAAGGTGAGCATCATTGACTGTGCCATGATATTGATAGAAGTTCCAGTGTCAATCACTGCCTGCACTTGGTGGCCTCCCAGGAGTATGTTACACTTTGGGATGTGTTTGCATGGATATCGGGTTGCATGGCATGTATCACGTGAACTGGCCCCTCAACATCATCATCGTCCATATCCCCTTCCTCTGTTGGGCTGTCTGGGGTAAGTAGTGTATTGACTGATTTGGGCTTTTGACCCCTCAAGGGTACTGAAGAATGACATACCTTTGCAAAATGATTCACTTTGTTGCATGCTCAGCACCGTTTCCCTTGTGCCGGGCAAAGTCCTTTATGTGGATAAGGTCCCCAGCATCCATAGCATGTCTTAGGCCCAGATGTTGGTTTAGTTCTTGCTTTCCTCTTGTTTGGAGTTTTGGTAACCACAGCATTGACTGGTTCTGTCTTCATCGGGTGCTGTAGTTCTACCCATGGTCAGCATATCAGCCATGGTCATTCCCAGAACTTGGAGAATGTTTTCTTGCAATTTTGTTGAAAAACAACCTTGAATGAACTGAGCCCATATTTTGTCGTCTACATCCGGTAGTGTGCAGGTGCTAGCTAAGTATCTCAGACGAGCATAGAAGGTGTTGATGGATTCCTCCGGTAACTGCCTGGCCTGACTCAGCAGAAACCGTTCATAGTCAGGGTTTGCTAATGGTTCAAAATGGGCTGTTAGTGCTCGCTTCAGTGTGTTATACATGTGTGGTGTTCCATGCCTCTGCTATTGATTTTCCCAACTTGTGTACGGCTGGCACTCCTAAATGTAACAGCATGGGACGTCGCCTGTCATTATCTAGATCAATTGCCGCAAAATAGGTCTCCAAACACTCTACCCAGTCCTTCCATTTTGCAGCCTGGGCCGAGGGAGGGCCATCAATCAGGAATGGTTCCACTGGAGGTATGGCAGACATGGAGATTACACTGCGGAGCAATTGTGGTACTCAGTGAATGACGGTGTCCTGTTCATAAGAGAACTCCTCCTTTGTTTATTATTGTTAAAGAAAGTCTTGGCCCCGCTACTTCCTCTGATTGGGTGTTGCAATGGGATAGCAAGTAGCAAAATAGGCTTCACTCCACTAGTCAAATGCACTTGGGAATGTGTAATGTACCCAAACACTGAGATGAAGTACTCACTAACTTGTGGCTGTTTGAATCCACATTGTCTTCCTTTTATTATTTTTCTTTCATTTTTCAGTCTGTATCCTTGCAGTGGGCAGCTTGTAGGGTGTGCCAGTGGGAGAAGATGCTCCAGACAGTGAGAGGAGCTGGAGGACGACACCCCTCCTCCTTCCGGGTGGCTATGGCTCCTCTATGGCCTCACACGCTGTGCAGGCAAAGCGGGCCATGCCTACTGGAAGCAGGGCGTCGGCTGCTAGGCTCCGGCCTGGGATCCGACATGGTAGAGGACACCAGGATGGGCTGGATTAGCACCGGGTGGTGCGCATGTGACATGCCTAGCAGGCGGAAGCGCTGGAGACCAACAACAGAGAAAATACCTCCGCTCCTCGGCGCAGCAGTGCACCGACAGCCTACGCGTCACCTGAGAACTCAGCCCACATGCTGGGCAGAAGAAAGTCATCACGGCAGGGTGCTCGTGGCAAACAGAGCCCCAGCCGACAGGAGAAACGACGGATGAGTTACTTTGTGGGTCCACACCTGTTCGTTGCCAGTTGTTGTGTGTGAAGGCTAGCACTGTGGCCTGGAATTCAGTAGTTACACCAAATGAGTTGTGTAATGAGCACTCTGCATACATTGGTTTCGTATCAACCATCAGGTCACATCCTCCAGGTCCATTTTTTTTATACCCTTTGTCCCTGTGACTATTGGGAACCAAAAGGGAGGGATGATCCCAAACACCCCTCCACAGGTTATCGCAGTGGGCTTAACCCACCAGCATAAACATAACAGCCCCTTGG
This sequence comes from Calotriton arnoldi, assembly GCA_963921515.1. NCBI lineage: Eukaryota > Metazoa > Chordata > Amphibia > Caudata > Salamandridae > Calotriton > Calotriton arnoldi. Next base: position 753,393 of record CAWUFW010000920.1, on the reverse strand, counting down.
TGGGCAGGCCACCAGGTCAGAGGTTTACAGATCTGAGGCCCAATGGAGCTTTCTCGACTCTAAATAGAGCGGGGGAGCCATGAGTTTGCCGTGGAGGGAGTAGCGCCTATTTACGGTGGGCTCCCGCTCACACTAGCTCTAAAGGAATCCTCTTGTTGTGTCTGTGTGTGAGTATTAAATTTAAAAGAGAGACAAATCCTCTAATTAGAATAGCATTATATAATATTTGCGTTGGTAGAGTACATGTTCACCTCAAAGGACTCATTTGCCGCTATTACTGGACAACACATTTATCATTACCTAAAGCAGCAGTGAATCACCATTGTGTGCATAATGCGGTATAATTTGAAAACTGCACATTATCATAGCAATACTAAGCAATCTTACTATCTATACTTCTATGAATTCCAATAGTAAGTAATGTAACAGGAAATCAGGTCTAGATCTCACTAAACTGGCAGTATATACCCAAGGCAGGGCAATATGTGCACGACCCACAGCTTGAATGAATAGTTTTGGCTTTTTTTTAGTTCTAATTATGTGCCAGTTGGCTGCTGATTTCCTTGTTTCATCAGAGTCTCCAGCACCTGCTACTCCCTGCCCTGAGCTCCATTCCACAGCGCCTCCCCATTCACACTTCCGGCCATGTGCCGCCGGTCTGTCTCTCCCGCTTAGCTCGTGGCCATGTCACCCACAGCAAGATGGCGGGGGGGATCCAATCTATTTTCTGCTATTACCCTTCTCCCACACCGCTGTACAGTGCTCTTCTCCTACCACTATGCTGTTGATTAATCTTTTCGCTGTCCCATCTGGAGAACTCCAAGTCAGCTGGGGACTTTCATTAGCCAGGGTAATTTCTTATTCATCTTGTGCTCTGATGGCTGTCTCGAGATCAGCAGCTGCAAAAAATACAATTTCAGCTCCCCGGAGAAACAGAAGTCCAAAAGGCATCTTATGGGCACAGTCAAATGCGTAAATAATTCCCTGCTTTTTCTTTTCTATGTTCATGTTATGCAAAAGAAAATTCATTTCACAAAAAAAAAAAAGTTAGCTACTGAAGAAAAGTTGGAGATGTTTTCGAGTGCACAGGTCAACTGTGCACTAATGACCATTGAAGGAGCCACTGACTAGAAAGAGACTAAAGTGCATTGGAGAGCAAGTCATTTCTCTCATTAGGACCACGGAGGTAAATTCAGGATCCTCAAATGATGGGATCCAGGCTAATGAGTAATTTGCCTACTCGTACTGGCTAGCTCCTATATACGTGCATTCTGTTTCATACACAAATCAAACATGTTATTAGATGAGTTTTATTTTGCTTGCATAGGAACTCTCAAAACTACACAAAATTAGGGGATTAAATCTGCGTTTCATAGTTTGTAATATTTAACATGTGAGAATCAAATGAAGAAGGGAAACGAAAAGTTGTTATGCTTTCCTTTTGTTATTTATCATCCACAGTGCTTAATTTGTAAAACATTAAGTGCCAGGACCCTCATCAGGAGGCCATTGCAGCCTACAGCACCCATTGCCCCTGCCAGCGCTGCCAATGACAGCAGCAAAACAGTTACTAACCATCACACTCTACAAGTGTGACAATTCGGACTATTCCAGGCCCCCAAAGCTATAAAATTAGCCTGGGCAGCAGGTAATAGTCATTTTTAATGTATTTTGAATTAGTAAACAACTGTTGTTATGTTATATGTTATGTTATAAGAATTTTATAAAGCGCTCGTACACCAATTGGTTTCATGGCGCTGTCTAGGAAGATGGATTTGGCCTGCTGTCCGGCTAAGTAGCTGTCTGAAAGGGTAAGCCGATAGTTCATTTGTAGGCCTGGATGAACAACCATGTTTTAAGTGACTTTCTAAAACTCAGTAGGTCGATGCTGGATCTGATTTCCAGGGGGATAGAGTTCCACAATTTAGGGACCAAGGTGGCAAACCTGCAGCCACCTAGGTGCTTAAGTTTAAACGTTGGAACGTTCAGAAGTTGTAGCTGAGCGTAGGTTGCGAGAAGGGATGTAGCAGGAGATCAGGCTGTCCATGAAATTTGGGCTTTGACAAGACAAGGATTTTAACAGCAAGCAGCCCGTTTTGAAGGCGCAACGTTGGAGAATAGGTAGCCAGTGTAGCTTCTTTAGAAGGGGGGGAAGCGTGTTGCCACCTGGGTTGCCTATATATCACTCTGGCCGCTTGATTCTGGATCATCTGTAGCTTTTTAGAGAGATGGAGTGGGATACCAAGGTAGATAGCGTTAGAGAAATCAAGGCGTGATAATACCAAGGCTATCACCACCTGAATTAAGGCTTCATGGGTAAGAAGTCTACTTATTTTCCTGATCTTGCGCAGCTGGAGGAAACAGGCGGAGACCACAGAGCCGACCTGAGTTTTTAGCGTGAGATCACTATTTATGATGACTCCCAAGCTTTTAACAGAGTTGGCCGGAATCGGTGGGGGGCCTAGTTCGTTAGGCCAATAGTGTGGGCCCCATGCTTTTATGCCGCCACTGGTCAGGACTACTTCGGTTTTACCCGGGTTCAGTTTTAAATGGTTGTAGTAAAACCAGTGGCAGATAAGTTGCAGAGTAGACTGAAAGTTAGAGATAGACTGAGGGGAATTATCAATGGTGAAAAGTAGCTGCACATCGTCAGCATAATTAAATGTGACAGTATTCCTTTCTCTTAGGGATCGTAGCAGCGGGAGCAGGTAGAGATTGAAAAGGTGTGGCGAAAGCGAAGATCCCTGTGGGACACCACACGTGATTTCCAGTTTAGGGGCCGTAAACTGACCAGTACGGATTGCCTGGGAGCGGTCTTTCAAATAGGAGTTGACCCAACTAAGGGCTGGAGCTCGAAGGCCTGCTTCCTCGACACGGTCCAACATGATACTGTGGTCAACCGTGTCGAAGGCGGCCGAGAGGTCCAGTAGAACCAGAGCCTGGGGGATGGTTCTAGCTGCCTTTTCCCGGAGGGAGTCAAGTATCGATAGTATGACCATCTCCGTAGAGTGTGCTGGCCTAAATCCGGCTTGGTGGGGATCAAGAAAGTTGGAGTTTTCTAGGAAGGCCGATAGACATTTAGCCACATGTGCCTCCAGCACCTTAGCTAGGTACGGGAGCATGGAAATAGGGCGGTAGTTAGATGGTGTCTGTGGGTCAGCGCCAGTTTTTTTAAAAAGGGGGACCACAATTGCCTCCTTGAAAGCTTTAGGGACCTTGCCCTTGGATAACGAGTTATTCAAAAGGTCCATAACAGGCTTAGGGTTTGCTGACAGTACCGTTTTTAGCACGTGAGGGGGACAATGGTCCTTTGGGGATCCAGATCTGATTTTGGAGAGCAGATCACAGAATGTCTCAGTGTCCAGGGGTGGAAATGAGTCCAGCAGGTGAAGGTTTCGAGGAGGGTGAGATGCAGCAGCTGTGTTCGGATGAGTGGGAATACTGGCTGTGATAGAGGCAATTTTATCCATGAAAAAGCTATTCAGAGAGTTGCAGAGGGCCTGAGTGGGTAGAGGCCTACTGAGGACTCTATCGGGGTTAGATAGTTCGTCTACAATGGTGAATATTTCCTTAGCTTTATTATTGGAGTTCAAGATTCTGAAGGAGAAATGTGTTGCTTTTGCCTTTAGTATTGCTGTTTTGTAATCTCTTAGCGCTAGCTGGTAAGCAGTTTTATCGTTTTGGGAGTAATTCCGCCTCCATTTTCTTTCTAATTGACGGAGAGAAAGTTTTGCATTTTTAGATCCTGACTAAACCATCTCTGTGCCTCCAGACGGCGAGATTGTCTGATTTGTTTGAGAGGGGCATGTTTATCACTAACCGCTAGGAACCAAGCAGAAACATGTTCCTCATGGAGATTGATGTCAGACATTTATTTATTTATTTATTTATTTATTTAAGGAGTTTTATATAGCGCTAGCTGGACCCGAGGGTATCAGAGCGCTTCACAGCAAGTAGCTTATGTGCAAATAGGCAATACAGAGAATATAGAAGAACATAGGGGTTAGTGCCGGATAAGGATCAAACAAGGGAGTGATCGAACAGAAGGAGCATGAAGGGTGCAGGTCAAGCTAGCATTGCATGCACATATAAACCACAAATGTTACATGACTATATAAGCAACAAATCCAATAGATATATCAGTGAGAAAGCTTCTATAACGTCAGAGCATAATACAGTTCTGTCACATTACACAGGAAAATATATGCCGAGTGTCCTGGAAAGTGACTTGGTTATGGAAATAATAATCCACATTCCATAAGTCGATTATCCAAAAAGGTTTTCTTGATCAAGCAATGCGAGTATCCAAAAAGTTTTCTTGATCAGAGTCAGTGTCACCGGTCACATAGTTGAAGTTAGGTGGAATGCCGGCTAAGGTACTTCCTTGGCTTCTAGCGGTTTGCTCGAAAGCGGTCAAGGAGGAGGGCTTTGAGCAGGTTTTTGAATTTTGGAAACGAGGGGATCGTTCTGATGTGGGGGGGGATGGAATTCCAGATTTTGGGGGCGTTTCCAGCAAACGATTTGGTTGCAGTTTTTTGTTTGCGAGTTTTCAGCGGGATGAGTAGCAGAGTGTTGGAGCTCCTGAGGTTCCTGGACTGGCCGGCCCTTTTGAAATTTGGCGGCTAGGTATTCCGGTTTGCCTGTGTGCAGGGCTTTGTGCGTGAGGCAGGCTGTTCTGAAGCTGGCTCGCAGCTCAATTGGGAGTCATTTAAGTTCTCTGAGTGCAGGGGAGATGTGTTCGAATTTCTTAGTCCCGGTGACCATTCTGGCTGCTGCATTAAAGGTTGTTTTCAGGGGGCGAGGTGGGATTTTGCTGTACCGGTCAGGGCTGCAATCCCATAATCGATTCTGGAGAGCACCAGTGCTTGGGTGGCTTGTTGCAGGTCCTTGGGCGGGAGGAAGGGTTTTATTTTGTACAGTAATTTCAAGTTGAGAAAGGAACTTCTAGCGGATCTTGTAATGTGTTTTTTCATGTCCAGTTTCGGGTCTAGGGTGATGCCTAGAGATTTTACCGAATCCGCCAGGATGAGGGCTGAGTTGGTTAGAGTAGTCAGGAAATCGCTGGAGTCAATGTTGTTCCATTTACTCGCCAGTCTATCTCTGTTTGCGGGAGGTTGTTGTTGTGCTCACTCTAAATCAGACAAACAGCCCACCATGTGGCAGACTGTCATAAGTGCTGTTGCTGCCAATTAAGTTGGCAGGGTATGCCCAGACGTGGGTCCCTTGCTCACTTTGCCACCGGATTCAAGCTAGCCTGGCTGATGAGGGATGTTACCCCAAAACCGGTCCCAGGATGCTTGTTTCCGGTTCAGGGAAGCCCTGGCTTGGCAGTTCGAGCTAGACTGCTCCCATGAGGCACAGGGTCAAGACTGATTTGCATATAGCTGTGTCTGAACTGAGGTGGCGAAGTGAGCTAAAGAACGATGATGGATTCAACCCAGATCTGTGACTGGGGGTGAGTGTCTGAAAAGTTTCAGCGCTCCGTCCATCATCTCCTTGTGTTTGCTGCCAATTAAGTGCCACTGCCGAGCACAGGAAACCACTGGCTCAAATGAAGCACTGATCCTCCCTATTTACATTATAGGGATGACTTATCCTAGCTAGTTCCTGAAGTGTGAGCCAGTAGACTGTTTTATTAGAATTTCCATTCTTAATATCCTCATGTAAAACTTGGCTATAATAATAAAACACTTTATTTGCATGTAAGCGTGCAATCCATTTCTGTGTCCCACTTCATATGACAGCAACAGGATGTGAGCAAGATGGTTCGGTGAGTTAAACCTTAAACCCCCAACATCTACTGGGAGGGAAATGGGGTGCATTATATGGAGTGGTTGTCCGAACTCACCATGTACTACACTTTCCAACCCCTTTAGGTCCAGTAGGTTTCGTCTGTCAATCCCTCAGCTCAACCATGGGTTGTTGGGCACTGAGCAGCAAGGCTTACGTAGAGAATCAAGTGTGAAGCATTTAAACAACATCCAAACAATTGAAGAAGAAATCGACACAACACTCAAGATACCCAACACCAATTTATAAAAACAGGCTGTATTTTTATGAGAATTTCGGCCTACAACAAAAAGGATCCATCAGAGGGTTCCAGAGATGTGGAATTTACAAGAAATAATAAATCAAAGCATTTCACTCAACCACAAACAAGTATTGGGAAATTCAACAAATATGACACGTAGGAACTTTCCCAAGGGAAACTTTGACAAGTGTCTATGCCATAGGGTAGAGTTACTTGGGGTGACCAACTGCAGCAAGTTGCAAGTCTGGGGGACCAGCAAGGCCCTTAGAAAGTTACCTCAACAGAAGAAGCACTGTTCAAGCAGTTGCTGAAGATGCTCAAGGATGCTGTGGCTGTGACTTGGTTAACAGAGGACTTCCTGCAGGTACTCATCGGTCCACGAAAGTGGTGTGGGAGTCCTGGTTGTAGGGCCGGCGTCCCACGAGGTCCTCTCCAATTTGGCCAAAGTCCAGTCTCCACGGGACTACCAATCGCCGGGTGTCACAGTCACAAGCCAATCCTTCCTGGGCAATAGCTCGTCTTCTGGGGATCCCAGCAGCTCTCTGACAGCACTCCCGGGCTCAGCGATCTCAGGTGCAACTCTGTTCATCGAGTCTTAGTCCCAGGTGCTGAACAGCAGTAGGTAGAGGCTTGAAGACTTTATGCTACCAATTTGCCCCAGAAGTCTTCTTCAGCTGTTGTGCCCTGGTGCTGCAAACAGAAAGCTAGTTGGATGGCCCTGAAGTCTTAGGTTTTGCTGGGCTCTGGAGATAACTCTACTTAAGTAGGACATGCCAGACACAGTCCCACTCTTCGCTATCCACCAGGTGCAGTCCTCGAAGGTGCAGCTTCTCGTTGCTGGTTCCTCAGTGCAGCAGGGTAATCCTTCTTCTGTCCTCCTTCCAGGTCAGTTGAGATCTGAGTTTGGGGTGCCACGGCTGTCCTCTTTATGCTCTGAAAACACCCCCAGGGCAGAATGAGGTTGGTAGTCAATGGTCTACCAAGTTCCTTCCCACCAGGTGACCACTTCCTGTGGAGTGTGGCATCTGGCTATCCAAGGGTGCACCATTCTGCCCACTCTCAAGATGGTGAGACTCCTCTTCCATTATATAGACCTCATTAGCCCACCGCTGGGGTGTGGCTACCTCAGGGCTACACACCCCTGGAGAAAATGGTTTAGCAACTGGTTTCCCCTCTCTACTCCCCATACCAGCCTGTCCGCCTGAACAATGGGGCAGCCCTCCACCCTAGTCTTACACATTTGCCCATCAAACACAGCTTTCCCTTTGAAGCGTGCCTTTTGGGGTTAACACCCATGTGGTTTCCTCTAGGAAGGAGGTAACACCTTTCTAGCCTGCAGCCCCTCATTTTTCCACTTCCTGAGAGTCATTGGCACATCCCCCCAGGAGAGCAGACAGCTCTCTAGTGGAACAGGCTCCAGATGTGCCCGAAAGGCACAGAAGTTTTAAAGGAAACAAATGTAGCTTTGTAAAAGCTGCACACTGCAACAAGTCATGTTAATTTCGATTTGAGAATCAAGGAGAGCTTAATGTAACAAGTTGTTTGATACCCTGGAGTGCCCACTTTGGTTGTACTGTTCAGGAGTTAACATTGCTGAGGGGTCAGCGTGTAATCCAGCACTCGTCAGTGGGGCGACCAAGCCTTTCCACAATAAAAATTACAGTTTCACATTTTTACTGTCAGAATATGTAAACTGCATGTCCTGGCGGTGTAATCTGTTGCACCCTGCCAGAGGGATGACTTACACAGATTCACAGGGAAAGTGGAGGCTTTGCCACTTCTTTCAATGGCAAAGTTGGCCTTGCAGTGCAGTGGTGGAATGAGAGACTCGTTTAACCTGGGGGACCTCTAGAGTGGCAAAACTAGTGCTGCAATCCTTGAGGTACCCCTCAAACTTACATGCCCTGAGTCTCTGGGTACCATATACTAGGGACTTACAGGTAAGTTAGCCATTTCCAAATAAGTGCAGCCAATTCAACATACATTTTAGGGTCAAGGCACTGGTACTGAGGTCTGGTTAGCAGGCCTCAGTGCACTCTCAGAGTTGAAAAAACAGCAGCATCAGTCCAAAACCTAGGAAGTGACCACACAACAAGAGGCATTTCCTTACATCTACTGCGACTTAATGGGTTACACGTTTGAACCCAAGGCAAACCCATCTTTGCAGCTGTATGAGATTAGTAAATGAGGTACCATATGCAGCACTAGCTCAAAACAACTTATATTGCTTAAAAGACACTGGGATGGGTAAAACACAGGTAAGAAGTGTAGTTACCACCTCTGGTGATCATGCCCTTCATCATCAAAGGTTACATTTTAAAGCCTCATTTATAAACCACATTGTAAATTATATCATGACATTCCATGACAACACCAGACCTTTACCATGACAACAATATTCAAAAAGCACCACATCACCCCTCTGTATACTATTACTGGCACAACACAAAATTAGATGCCCCACCCACCCCAGTAGAATGTGCTGAAGGGCTCTCAAGACTGTTGCATTTGACAGCTATTAATAAGCCTTGGGCAACCTGAAGGGCGCGGGACCTCCTGTGCTGGAAGGGCTCCAGGGGCCTGTGATATGCCATACAATTTACCACATAAACACATAGGGTCCGATTCACAAAGTCAATTACACTTTTCCGTATGTTTACTCTTGTTTTGGTATTAAAAAAACTATGAGTTAATGTAGTGAGGCCTTCTTGGGCCCACTTTGGTGCTCCATTTTAATTCTGTATTTTGCAAGTTTTAGCAGACTTCATTTTAGTTATATAATTTTTACTTATTTTATTTACACAATATTATTCTGAGAAGACGCTGTGCAGGCTGCTCGTTTTTAGAAAACCTTTCCTGCTACATAATCTGTACTGTCTGTTCAAGACTAGGAACACAGAATAAGATATCTTAGTGTTTGCGTTGCCAACTCGGAGACATCTTCTAACATGTCGACACATCATTGCATCAGAACTGTACCTCTAACCCAGTGGCTTTATTATATAAACAGTGCACTGTCCCTTTACGGGGCGGACAGGCACTCCAGCCACGACGGTCCTTGAACGAATGCTGTGTTCGACATTAAGCTCTGCTTACACTGATTCTATATCCTGCAGAAAAGGATTGGTGATCCTACTCCAGACCAGGTCTGGTTACTTTGCTTTGTTTATCTGCCTAAACATCTCAGCTCATTCTCTCTATGCAAGATTAGATTTGTTTCAATAAATATATTGAAAATTGTATTAATATCTTTCTTATGTTTACCAAGGGCATGCATGAGTAGAAAACGAAAGGGGTAAGATCTGTTCCCACGATTCCTTTGGGGATCAGATTGTCATGTTTGAGGTTGCTAAAATTACCTGCCACCCCAGGAAGGTTAGGAGTTTGGGTGTGGCATTGTGAGCTAGCTAGGAGTTGGGCCAACAGTGTAGATGGTGTAGATGGACTCAGTCCCTACATCGTGAAGTTCTTATACATAGTCCTACCTTTTATTAGTGGGAACCATATCACATAGCACTACCAACGTTCTTAGGTCAGGCACTTATTTAATGGGTCTCCTGAGTTGTTCTTATGTGTGCCCAAGGTACCCAAGCCACCTTTAAATGGAGACATCCGTGGTGTTAGGGATGAATCCTCATCAGCATAACAGGAAGCTCCTATTTCTCTCTGTAGGTTGTTCAAGCTTGAACCTTTAAAAGGATACCCCACTATAGTTATTCCTTCTGTGAATTCTATTCACCACAATGGTGAATGTAATTAATATTCCTGCTAATTGCAAACCTGCTGTTACAGGACATCTAACATTACATGATCTACTTAATGGGGGTGGAGATGTAACCTTCATCATTGAGGCTCAAGATGCTTATAAAACTGAAGTATTTTACTCATGGGTCACTTTTCCATTAATAGGCACTAATACAAAACATTTGACAATTGTGATAAAGCTACCTTACCAGGCCAATACAGAGCTTATAACTACTTAGAAATAACATTAACATATCAGGAACATCAAAAGTGGTTATAAGGCTCTCCTACCACATAACCTACACAACAATGAGTTAGGTCACCTCAGCAATGACGGGACTGCGTGGCTGGTTGTGGGGGCCTAGACACCATATCCAAATTTAGGACCGCTAAATGCTGGTGAACTACGCACTCTCTATACTGGCCTTGTTATACTATACAGACGCTTAACACAGTTCGTTATGTGCGCAATAACAACTGCCCCAGTGAGAGCTGTTCAAGCTGTACAGCCACAGTTAGCTGTGCCTGCGATTAGTCCTGCAACTATCAATGCTAATATGGGCAAGATTCCTACCAGACAGGAGGAAATTCCATTCTAGATTTCACAAAAAAACAAATCAGCTTGAAGCAATGTTTCCCCATTTGGGACCCCAGGATAAACATAGAATTCTCACAATGTGCTCGCCACTTGAGATAGCTCCCCCAATTGATGACTGTGCTGCTTGGGGTACAGTTTTTGCTGCAATCCACACCATAACTCATGTTACATCATCACTTGCTGTTTTGCCTGAAGCGCTAAAACAGATTCAAAATGAATATGGGGTGGCCCCTGCCCTGGATTTGGGGATTAAATTAATAGGTAATTTTGCTAATGTATCCTCATTTATATTAAGTAATATTAAAGGGGAAGCAGCAGCACTGGATATACACCAGCACCTCGTGCAAGTTGCAGCAGTAGACCAGGACGAGAGTTGCAAAAAATTGTTGCGGAAATGTATACGTCTATAGGTCGAGATAATTTGGAAGCCAGTCCAAATGAGCCACAGCTTAAAGGTAGATCTGAAAAGGACAATACCCAGCAAACACCAGAGTCTTCAAAAAAATGCTGGGACAAACAAAAAAATAAAGAAAAAACAAAATCATAGGGTGGATCTCCACAAACAGAGACCTCTGATTAACATTACAATTTACGTAACCATGATACAATAAAACAGCCTGATAGGTATCAGCACACTGATACACGTCCTTCTTGTTCCTTTCATGACTCATTGGATAAATGACCTGAGAGAGGGGGGCAATCAGAGCGCAGACAAGAAGAGGATGAGAAACCAAAAATGGACTCTCAACACTCGTCTGACGTCAGCATAAAAAAGTAAGAGAGACTTCCACAACAAAAACCCAATTCAAAAAGAAGAAGGTTGTGGGAATTTTAGCTAAATATGGCATACATTTTGATAGCTCTCCTTCAGAACAAGATGTGGGCAGTGACTTTGCTAGACAGTATGGCAGAGGTCACAATAGTTTGCCAGAATCTTTAAGAGTTTTGGGATGCGAAAGTGACGGATGACTTCATAGAAGTCGAAACCCCAGACCAACGCGTCAGCCCTCCAGACAGACTTTGCAAATTAAACATACAGATTGAAGGTGGCATAATGCGGCCATTTGGAGTAATATTATGGGAAAATGTAACACTTCCCTATGATATTCTCTTAGCGGAGGTCGATTGGCCATTGGAGTTTGTGAGAACAGCCCCACAAGGAGAGGATGAAATCTTACCATCTTTTTCAGTGCTTGTCCCCGAAGAGGTTACGCTAGCGTATGCCACAGAATGGGCTCTTGCACAGGCCCCGGAATTATACTGCATAGGCTGGTATGAGGAGTCGCTTTATCACATTATACCCATAAGGTCCAGCCCGCAAGTGCAACCACAGTACTGCATTAAACATGAAGCGAAAGCTCCAGTGAGAGACATTCTCTCACAGCTAGAGTGCCAGGGAGTTGGTGAACCCTTATGAATAATCCCATATTTTCGGTATCTAAATCTGATCATTCCTATCACATTGTCTTAGACTGCAGACATTTAAACAGTCATGTGCGCACATGTGCAATTCAAAATTCACACAGTACGGCTTTAGTGAACAACATTGTCCATAAAGAATACAAAACAAACTTGTATATTTCCAACTGGTATTTCTGGCAAAACATAGCGCCTGAAAGCAGAGTACTGACATTCTCCACACTCAGCTCACAACTCTGTTTTTGCCAACTCCCTCAGAGCTGTAAGAAAAATCCTGGACTGTTTGGTTCCCTAGTAACGTCAATTCTACCCGATATTGACCTAGAAGCATTGTCTTATGTTGATGAAATAAACCTAACCGATGATGACTAAAACACACACAGTGTCCTATTTTTAGGATACGAGTTATCAAATGAGGGCAAGAGCCTGGTACCACATTTCCTAGAGAAATATGCTCTTTTACAACCACCAAACGCCATTAAAAAATTGGAATCCTTGTTAGGATTCTTCAATTTTGGCAGAACATACATACCAGATTATGCACAAGGCATAAAACATTTATACAATTTAATTTGTTCAGATTTTTCCAGTACACATTGGACATCAGAACATACACAAACACTCAGATCACTACAGACTGACATGCTTGAACCAAGACACTTACACACACGTGTCAACAAAACAAACTGGGCCATCTGTATAATTGTGGGTACCATCGGCTTTACATACGTCACATTCAATGAAGGTGACACAGTGTCAATTGCATACAAATCGCTTTTATATTCTAATGCTGAAATGAATTTTGCATGCACTGAAAAAATATGAACTGCAGTGCAGATGACTGGAAAGTCCATTTGCTCAAGGGAAACACTTAATTGTTGTTACTCCCGTCCCAGCCTTAGAAGCTGTTACAAAGGCTAGCGTTCCAAATGCAAAAGCCTTACATTCTAGATGGATACAATGTGCCACTTCCCTGACAGCTACTGACGTAGACCATGGGCCTGATTTAGATCCTGGCAGATCGGTTAATCTGTCACGACGCTGACAGATATCCTGTCCACAGAAATATAAATCCCATAGGATATATTGAGATTTATATCCTGGCAGATGGGATATCCGTCACTGCTGTGACGCAGTAAGCCATCCGCCAGGATCTAAATGAGGCCCTATGTCTTTGACCCTGCTTTGCAAACTCAACAATTTCTCCAATATGAACATGAACACGTCATGCCCAGTAATGGATTGCCTCTTGACCAGTACAAACACATAATATATACTGATGGTTAAGCCCAGTCTTCTATAGGCACCAAACACCAAAACTCAGTGTCATAAAGGATGGAAAATGCCAACCTCAAAAAACTTTTATGCAGTCCCTTGGGGATTGTACTGTGCAACTGGGTGAATTGAAAGTGTTGATTCTGGCACTGGAGACTATGGATCCTGAATTCCCTATACTCATAGTGTGCAATTCATATTATTGTGTACAGTCTTTTAATGAAAATGTACATTACTGGTGCCTAACTGGATTCAGGGACTCTAAGGAAAATACTATAAAGCATAAGCTGCTTTAGGGAAGTTGGTACAACTTAAAGACAGTTTGCCACTGTCCAGTGTGATACACACATTGAGGGGTATATTCACAAGAACGTGTGATAACTACCGCAAGAGTAGCGTAACGCAACTTCCAATATCGCAGCCCATCGCGGGAAAATAACCCCGTGTCAACGTGGAATTCACAACAAGGCGGTACCATGCGATAGTCTGCCGAAACCGCGGACAAAGTCCGCGATACAACCACCACGATGGAGATAAAAACACAAACCACAACACCAAAAAACACGCGATGGGCCAAAGCGCGATGAGTAAACCAGCGACAAGCAGCGCCAGGCCTGCAACACACACCTGGCAGCCGTCAAAAACCTCCATAAAAGTAGAAAAAAACACCCACACACAAACTGACCAACACACAAGCACCATGGAGGCAGCCGGAGCAGGCGCAGAGGACGAGCGCAACCCCACAAGCACCCCGGACGACCAGCCTGGGACCTCGGGGACAGGGAAGGGCAAGGACAAGAAGACCAGGAAGACCAAGTTCAGTCCGCAGGCGAACAGGATCATAGTCACGGAGGTGATGGAACACCATCAACAACTCTTCGTCACCTCCAACGTGTCATTGGGCACCAAAACTGGAATATGGCGGGCCATCGTCGACAAGGTGAATGCCGTCGGAGAGCACAAGCAGACAGTGGACGAGGTCAAGAGGTGATGGAATGACATCAAGCGGAAGACCAAGGAGAAACTCTCCGCCAACCTGAAGGCAGCAACGCAGACCGGAGGTGGGGGCCCAGCGCCACAGCTGGAGCTGGATGACATGGAGGAGCTGGTGTCGACAGTCATCAGTGTGGAGACTGTGGCCGGAGTCGGGGGACCGGACACTGCTCGACAGGACACAACACAACCGCAACAGGGTGAGTGACCACCAGGTACTGGGGGAACGGGGGGAGATGGCCACAATGGCACACATGCACAAGCAAGCAGGGCACAGTGCACATTCACAATCACTCTGGGTCCTCGCCCAGACCCACAGACTGTCACAATGTACAATGCCATGCTGTCTGAATGTCAACCTGTACCATGCGGCTACATACATGTGGACACATTGTAATACACCATCTCCCCTTCACATCGCAGGGGCATCGTCAACACCTCCTGCAGAGCAGTCACAGCCACTCTTCACTGATGACGAGGAGGAGGACAACACCAGCATCGAAACCCAAACCATCCAAGACCTCATTGACCTCATCCGCAACTCACCTCCAGGATCAGGGCAGCCCAGCTACATCCATGAGACCCCACCCACCACCCAAACCACCCAGCAGGAGGCACCCACAGCCCCGGCACACTCCCAAGTCCCCCAGGAACAACAAATGGCCTTCCAACGCCGTGTGCTGGGGGGCCAGAGGGAGACAGCTGAGCAGGTGCGGGTGGGGTTCGAGCTCATGGCTACCAAACTGGACGCCATCCTTGGGTGTCTATGTCCACCCCATGGACTCCAGCGAGCCCTGACTGACATCTCTGGAGTCATGACGCGGAGGGAAGAATACCTGTCCGCTCAGAGTGGCCCCAGCGATGCCAGCCGTGAGCTGGCACACATGCGGAGGCTCATGGAGGACATAGTGTGGATGGAGGCGGAAAGGATGGCAGCCTCCGCTGCACATCAGCGAAATGTAGCTGGGATCTACCATGCCCTGCATGTCCTCATCATGACATTGCTGCCACAAGGCCTGGCGATGATGAATGCTGCTGCCCCCACACCATCCACATCTCCGCCCTCTGGTGTGTCAGTGCCTCCCAGTGCGGCAGGCGTATGCACTCCGGCACCTGATGTGTCACTGCCACACAGTGCGGCCGACAATCCTCCTCCGGCCCCTGATGTGTCAGTGGCACACAGTGCCGCAGCCGGCACTGCAACACCCACAGGTGGGGCAGGGCACACACCCGGGGACGAGGACGTGGATGGGACTGTGTTCAGGAGGGCCAGGCACTAGCATCCATTTCCACCACCTTGCCTGTTTCTGCTTGGTGCCGCACATGGCCTCAAGACCTACCACTGACCCCCGATACACTCCGAGGCACTCACCTTGGACAGCGACATGGACTGCCACATCCTGTTTGACGACCAATGACACGGCGGACAGACTGCGGACTGTACCCTTCCTCTTCCGCAGTACAGCTCATCCCGGGATGGACACTGGCTGGCCCTCCACGGGCCCATATTGTGTGGTGTGCTCGGCATTGCCCTGTACCGCTCCAGCTGCATGACTGCACTGGATGTGCAAATAAACATCCAGTGACGCACTGCTGTGTAATGTCTTACGTCATTCCTGTATGGATGTGTGGATGAATGTGGGGACAGTGCCTTCCCTTGTGTCAATGATGTTCATCCTGTGGGATGCCAGTAAGAGGGTGCGACATTGCATTTTGTGTAGCGGGTTCCGTGTACACTACAGCAGGGACACACGCATCAGTCACTTCCTTGTCCGGACATGGACTGGACCACACCCAGAGCCCATGAGTCATTGTTGCAAGCCCTGCGCTGGTCAGGCGTATGGCAGGCCAGACCACTCCGCTAACGCCCCGAGGGGGGCCCTCATTGCTACCCGTCGCAGCCGTACTTGCTGGTGGTGTGCAGGTCACTGGTCTAGTTGTCAGAATGTCACAGCCACTCCCTGAGGGCAGGTTTCCACACACACCACACCCATCCGGCACAGGCCATGTGACTGCACCAACATAAGGGGCCGACGACGTCACATTCCCCTCTTCCGGTGGTGACTGGATGACGGCCGCTCCACGGTTCTCACACATGTAGGGCCCATGAGTTGTTGCGCACAGGGTTAGTGGCATCCGAGGCCTTGAGTGAGGCACGGGCCTACCACCACGTGCGCAGACTGGGGTTGCACAGGGTTAGTGGCACCCGGGGCCTTGCGGACGGCACAGGCATTCCCGCCACGGGACGGTGACTTGGGGTGCACTGTGTCAGTGGCACCTTGAGCTGCTGAGCGGGTGTGCAGCCTGCGATGATGCCCCGTCCCGGCAGTCCGGACAGCTCAGGTTTTGTGTGCCCTGCTGGACTGCAGTGTAGGCCAGAGCCAGCGGGCAGCGCGGGCCTACCGCCACGTGGCGACGCTTCCGGGATCCCAGTGTTGGTGGCACCCATTTTTCTGAGCGGGTGTGCAGCCTGCGATGGTGCCTGGTGCACTGGTATGTCCTCTGCCTTAGAGTAATCAAGACCCAGCACCAAACATGAAACCTGGTGGCCTGCGGAGTGGGGCTGCATGATGTGGAGGGTGCCATGTCCGTGGGCCCCGGGCTTGTGGCTTGCAGCGGCACATGGTGGGACATCCTGTCTACGCGCAGGTGGGGGAAGGTGAGCATTGGGGCCTGGGTGTGCATGGGCGGGCATGCTCTGATGGGCGGCGGGTGAGGTTGGGGTGCCTCTGCCTGGGTGTGCATGGGCGGGCAGGCGATGTTGTCTTGTGCAAGTGTGTGTACTGTGCCAGTCATGTATCTGGGCTCTGTTTCAGCCGACGGCTCTGAATGAGATGTGTGGCCTGGTGAACTGCACTACATACCGGCACGTGGTTGGAGACACACCGGTGGCAGCAGGTGAGCAGTGTGGCCTGGGTGCGCAGGGGCAGCACTCTCTCTCTCTCTCTCCCTCTCTTCCTCTCTCTCTCTCTCCCTCTCTTCCTCTCTCTCTCTATCCCTCTCTTCCTCTCTCTCTCTCTCCCTCTCTTCCTCTCTCTCTCTCTCCCTCTCTCTCTCCCTTTCTTCCTCTCTCTCTCCCTCCCACTCTTCCTCTCTCTCTCCTTCGCTCTCTCTCTGTCCTCTGATGTGCGCAGGACACACCTTCTCATCATGTTTTTTGTCTTACAGGCTGTGACCTACGTATTGTCCGGAGGGGAGCGGCCATGTGTCTTCATTTCATTTAGTTGTTCATTTTAATAAAGTTTCATTTGTTGCTTCGAAAGTGAATGTGTGCTGGTCATTTCTGTGATGACACATCGATGTCACCAGTTGTGATTGTGCGTCATCAAGCGGAATAATTTGTACATGTTTAGGTGTGGCTGATGTGGCATGTCTTTGGTCAGGGGGGGTGCCAGGGAGGGGTGGTCCTAGGGGTGGTGGCTGTGGGTGTTGTGGCCCTCTTGGGTGTCCGGGCCGCATGATGGGTGGCTCCATGGCATCTGTTGCCCTTCCGATGTAGCCCTGGGCTGTGCTCCCTTTTGGTTTGCAGGCTGCCGTCCGAGTTTACACCAGGTCAGAGCAGGTGTAGATTTCCTGGTGCTAACGCGCCTTATCGCCTGTTTTGTGTTTTTATCGCGGATGTGGCTGGTCGTTGTGAATTTTGAGGTGTGCTGTTGTCTCGACTTTTGTCACGGGAACGCCCACTCTGCATCTCATTAGCGATATTTGTGGGGGTCCTCTGTGGCGATGTTTTTTGAGGCTGCTATCGCGGGTAAACTGGTGCTGTGGGCTGTTAACACCGGCTTGTGAATAGGGAGGTAAATTTATCACGACTTTGGCTGAGATAAAGTGCCGTTAATTCGGCGATGGCTCCTTGTGAATATGCCCCTGAGTCTTTAGTGTTTTGGAATGCACGTTATCAGGAAGTTGTTGGCAGATAACGCTGCCAAACCTGCAGTTAAGACTGCAACTGTAGCTGCGATTACTTGTTCTCATATGAGGGTAAATTAAGATATCATGGCTGTTGTCAACGCTTCGCGCAACGGCACTCCTTTCCCTAAAATTTATCCAGCAAAATATTCCCATCACTTAGGTGCCTAAAATGTTCCTTTTGCTACCATCCCTGGGGTGAGTGATTGTGTGATTCCCAACCAAGACTGCACGCTAGAATTAATCATAGCTGTCCATGAGGGTGTAGCATCTGCTGGTGAGGTGGGCACAATTTCTTTACTACTGAAGCGCTATTGGGGGCATGGTCTGTACAAGCAGACAAAGCAGTATGTCCTTGGCTGTGACATTTGGCAACAAAATTAAAGCTCCACCATTGCACACCCACCGCAGACACCCCTCTTATTTTCAAACAAACCACTCCAATGTGTGTAACTCGATCATTGTGGTCCTTTAAATTCGTATGGTGCATTTAAATTCCTTCTACTTGCTGCAGATTCTTGTTCCAGATTCCTATGGGTGTGACCACAACGATCGGCTGACACTCACACTGTATTAAAGATTTGCAAGTCTTCATCTGGGCATATACAATAGCTGCATTCCACTTGGACCAGGCCCCTGCTTTTGCCTCCAAGGCTTATAAGGATACTATGGGAACCTGGGTGTAGCTGTGCATAATTCCTAGCCATATCATCCTGAGGGAAATTTCATTGTGGAGAGGAAAAACCGTGACTTTAAACAATCCTTAACGGCTAGAGTATTAGGTTCAGGTTGAAGTTTGATCCATCAGTAGTATGGCGTCCTGGGAGCACTAAATAATCTGTCTGTCTGATCTTTGGGTGGCTGGACCCCAAACAAGGTCCTGTTTGGCATCCAGATGTACTTTTCAGATCTTGACAGTCCTGGAGCAGTGGAGGCGGACACACCTTTTGACATAAATGTAAGTTTCACTTTCTCACAGAAATTACAGGATTTCCGGGACAAGCAGTCTAATGACCTTCACACAAAGTGCGACGAGACCTGCCTTTTGTTAACATTTCTGCTTTTCCAGTGCTTGATGGATTTGTTTGGGATAAGGTCCCATATGATATTTTTGGTTCTACAGAGACAGTGCAGATTCCTTACATTTTTATGGTCATGATGGGTAACTTGATTACCCCTGGATATGTTTCTGATTGGGATGAGAGAGCAATTACCTCAATTCTCTTGGAGCTTAAATATTATACTGTGTTTGAAAGTGAGCATTTGCATGTTAACTTTGCTAATTATGGTTAAATGTTTTGTTATCATCACTATGCATGTCATTATTTACACAGAGCTGGTGTTCCATGTTTAAAATGTTACACAATAGAAACATTGCTCGACTCCCCCAGTGGGTAGCTCCAAAACATATATTGACCAATTTGCATATTTTTCTCAGCATAATACTTTAGATCCAGTGTCCTTTATTGTGAACTTACCTCTTCACAGGCAAAGAAAAATAGGCTGACCCAAACAAAATTGATTTATTCAGATTTATTAATTTCCCAGCTGGCCCAAAAAGGCTATGACTATTGGAAAGACACCATTGATTTAAAATCAGTCTGGGGAACAAAACACTGGCAAGTGCAGGGCACAAACACTTTATTTTGAGCCTGTCTGATTCCAAAACAAATTATTTTCTTAAATAAGACAGTGCAGCAGACCACTTGCTTGGGTCTAGCCAAAATGAAGGCAATGAATTTACCCAGCATTCCCTCAATAACCCGCTTTGATCACTGGCAATCAATTATACTGAGAAACAGCTCAATAGTATGGTGCAAAATGGTACATACAATTCAAAATGTTTAGGTCCTGACGGCTGGCTATTATGGTCAGTGGACACAAATGGTTGTCATGCACATTTTCTAAACTCTACACAGGGTTTTAAAGCTAGCAGATCGGACCCTCGTTACATTCAGTCCCAACATTCAGGGGTTGTAACTACCTATTCTGTAGGAAAGTTATGCCAGCAATGGTTGCAATATTCCACTTTGTCTGTGGTAAAAGAATATCTTTCTCTCCTTTTGGATGACATGGATTTGCAAGATTTCTTGTAGGGTCTCCACGTTCTAACAGATTTATTTATGCTACCTATAATGAAATATGGAAATTGTCACAAGTGGAAGCTGCTGTGCCTTTAAGGCAAATTGATCAATCTAATTTAGAAAAAGCAATTGCTGTGGCATGAATATGTTGTCAACTTGTATTTACAATCTGAGTGGCATTGTATCATCTGGAATTGACATTATACAAAATGACATGTCTTCTTTATACCATGGGCAGAGTCAGCTTTGGTTGTTTATTCAGTTGAACTGGACACTACAAGTCTTAAAATCTTGCCGCGTGCCCTGGACTACCTGAACTCAACAAACTTGTTCTCGCCTTTAAATTTAACACCTAGGCAACAATTAATGGCTAAGAAAGATGCTATGTATACAATGTTAAACATCGAGAAATTAGAACAGTTGCCTTCCACAGTAGCTGAGACACTGTCAGCACTGTCAGCAAATGTTGAAATTGATAGTGAGATTTATCGATGTATTAACAAATGGTTAATACATCGGTAAATCTCACTATCAATTTCAACATTTCATTTCACATCTTGCTTGAAACATTTTCCAATTGGTAGATATGAGCCTTTTGAGGAGAGTTTCGTCCGTGAGTTGTGGTCATTGCCCTTCGATTATAAGTATGTTAGTGGGGGAGGTGTTCCT
This sequence comes from Calotriton arnoldi, assembly GCA_963921515.1. Lineage (NCBI taxonomy): Eukaryota > Metazoa > Chordata > Amphibia > Caudata > Salamandridae > Calotriton > Calotriton arnoldi. The sequence continues at coordinate 732,671 of CAWUFW010000920.1, read as the reverse complement.
TGGTGGAAACAAATGTGAACCTTTGCTCAGCCACTCACTCATTTGTAAAGAGGTGACACAGCATGGAGCATGTAATACTTTGTTGGCCAATCTGGCCTGTTACTTGAAGGGATTACCTGCTTCTTCGATTCGTACAGCCATTCGATTACTTTGAATGTAAGTTATTTGATGTTGAATGATCAGAGTTCCTGTGGAATCAGAGCAAGTATACCATATGTGGTTTCGGTCTCTCAGATAGTCACATGTTGCAATTCAGCGCTATTCCTTCCAATGCACATGGTTACAGGAGTTAGCTTGTAGCCTTCCATTCCTACTTTGAAGGTTAACTCTGACAAACTGAGCAGACTAAAAGCTTTATTGTTTCAGAAGGATTTAATTTCTTCCTTTTGATTTTGTTGCCCTAAGTGGGAAGGGTATGCCCAGACATGAGTCCCGTGCTCACTGCGCCATTGCATTCAAGCTAGCCTGGCTGATGAGAGGTGATGCCACGAAACCGGTTCCAGGATGCTTGTTACAAGTCCAGGGAGGACCTGGCTTGGCAATTCAGGCTGGACTGTTCCCATGAGGAACAGGGTCAAGACTGATTTGCATATGGCTGAGTCCAAACTGGGGTGGCGCGGTGAGCAAAAGAACGATGGATTAAACCCAGATCTTTGTGACTGGGGATGAATGTTTGTATTGTTGAGCATTCCGTCCATCATTTGTTCCTTTTGCTTTTGTTGTCCTATGTGGGAAGGGTATGCCCAAACATGGGTCCTGTGCTCACTGCAACACTGAATTCAACCTAAACTGGCTGATGAGGGGTGATGCCCCTAAACCAGTCCCAGGATGCTTATTTCTAGTCCAGGAAGGACCTGACTTGGCAGTTCGGGCTGGACTGTTCCCATGAGGAACAGGGTCAAGACTGATTTGCATATTGGCTAAGTCCAACCTGGGGTGGCGTGGTGAGCAAAAGAAGGATGGATTAAACCCAGATCTTTGTGACTGGGGTGAATGTTTGCATTGTTCAGAATTGCATCCATCATTTGTTCCTTTTGCTTTAGGAGGATGTGGCACTTACATCTGCCCATGACACCTTTGAACTACAAGTTGCAAGGTCTTCCGCCGAAATTCAATCACTGCTATGCACAAACCTGCGCCACACTCTGGTAAACTTGTAAAACACATATTTAATGTTTCCAACACCGCAGGTGTGGTGCATTTCTTTAAAGCGGTTGGGTCTGGCTTTCTTAGCACATTTCAGACCAATTTTGGAGTGATACTGTCCTTCATACATTCTATGTTTTCTAGTGTTTTTGGAGGCATACCACTTGTGTTATTCCTGATTTGTGGTATTTCGGTCATATTTTTTCTGTTTCGCAATGGTATGTTTTTAGTTGCCTTCTGTTTGTGTGGCTTGTGAAAGTGACCATTTCTATTGTAGAGTTTGCCTTTTTAGTATAGTTTATGTAGAAGCTGAGTCTTTTCCTGGCCAAGGAGAGGGTGCAGTGAGGCCTTCTTGGGCCCACTTTGGTTCTCCATTTTAGTTTTATATTTTACATCTTTAGGAGGCTTCATTTTAGTTTAGTAATATTTTTAAATATTTTAATTACATGATATTATTCTGAGAAGACACTGTACAGGATGCTTGTTTTAGAAAGCCTTTCCTGCTACATAATCTGTACACTCCATTCAAGGCTAGAAACACAGAACAAGATATCCTAGTGCTTGCGCTGCCAGCTCGGAGACAGCTTCTAACATCTAGACACATCACTGCATCAGAACTGTTCCTCTAACACAATGGTTTTATTATATAAACTGTGCACTGTACTTTTATGGGGCAGAGGGGCACTTCAGCTTCGACGGTCCTGGAACGAATGCTGTGTTTGACATGCAGCTCTGCTAACGCTGATCTTCCATCCTGCAGAGAAGGATTGCCAATCCTACTGCAGACCAAGTCATTCATGTATGGGGGGTCAGGCTAACCAAAGAGATCGGGCAAAGGGTACACCCACTATGCTCTCAGAGTAGGGGCAGAGAGAGGTAGAAATATATAGAGAAATCAGACTGCCATGGTTGGACTGTTTATTCTCTTCACCATGTTCATAATGCTGGTTACTAAGTTTTATTTTTACTGCCTAATAACTGCAGCTCATTCTCTCTAAGCAAGATTACGATTGTTTCAATAAATGTATTGAAAACTTTATTTGTATCTTTCTTATGTTTGCCAAGGGCATGCATGAGTAGAGAACGAAAGGGGTAAGATCTGTTTCCACGATTCCCTTGGGGATCAGAGTGTAATGTTTGAGGTTGCCAAAATAACCTGCCACCCCAGGAAGTCTGGGGGTTTGGGTGAGGCACTGTGAGTTAGGTAGGAGTTGGACCAACAGTCGTTGATGGTGCAGATGGACTCAGTCCCTACACCCTGAAGGTCTGTTGTCCTAATACACAGCCCTACCTTTTTTAGTGTGAACCGTATCACATTAATAGTAAGTTAACGCATGCGAAGACTCTGCAGTCAGGGTGGAAAATTCCACACATAAAAAGATAGGCCTGTCCTATTATTTTATGTGTAGAGTTCTCCACCCCGACTGTAGAGTCTCCTCAGTCCTAAACTTACTATTAATTCAGTTTGTAAATATCAAAAAAAGAGTAAACTTACACAAAAGTGTATGTTTACCTTTGTGAATCAACCCCCAGAGTCCCAGATTTATGACACCTTTGTGCAAGGCAAACGCAAGGACAATGTATAGGCTTCAGTAATATTTATAAAGTCACGCAAGAGGCAAATTGAGCTGCCTTGAGTGGCTTTGTAATACATTTTTTACGCAACGCAGCTGCTGCATTATGTTACATTTCAAGCTGGAAGGCATTTCCTGGGTGAAGCATGGGTGTTCTCATGCATCCCGATGGAATTTTGTACAATCCCAGACTTACTAAAGCGAGTAAACCTTGGAATGTGTCAAAATGCTGCACCTTCCACAGTGAGGCCTAACAAGGAGAAATATCTTTATTTCTCCTTAGTATTTAATCTTTCCATGTTTGCTTCATTCTGAAAAACTCCTGGAAAGAGGAAAATGCCTTAAGGGTTGATTTTGTTCAGGAAGGTGTGTCTTCCTGCACAAAAACAATCCTGTCAGCAACGCAGACACCCTTGCTCCTTGGAGCATGGGGTCTCTGCATTACCGCTAGGCTGCACAGAGTGTGCCAGTGCAAGGAGAGAACAGAAATGCTCCATACCTTTGTAAATATTGATCCTTTCTGCTCTCTTCCTTTCATGCAACACAGTGCAACAACTTTGCTTGATGCCCTGCATTGCGAGAAAGATTAGTAAAATATGCTTAAACTTGGGTAACTTCTCATGATACTTGTTGTGTGTTATGTTTCTTGTTTACAAGTAAAAACCAGTTTTATGTATATGTGCCAAATACGTTTTTTCATACCTTTTCTCTCATTTGGTTACTCAATATTAATAGATATTTTTCCCATGTGATTAATATTGATTAATTGTCAGTAATTACTCTGTCAGTAAGATATGTAGTGAATCCCTTGTATGCTTTTTTGATGTTTTGTTTATACTCACCCAAGCTTCCAAGGGGTTCTAGGGTTGTCCTTATTTGTTGTTGCTTTGTGGGTATTCGGGCAGTCCATGTGTCTCTCCATGGACTTCATTTCTCTAGGGAGAAAACACAAGAAGTGCACAGACCACAGGAAATATCCTAAATCTGCAAGGTTTTTCAGATCTGAGTGTTTTGAGCAGCCCGATTTCGGCCTGAAGGCAATTTTAAAAAGTGTAAGGATTTCACTGGCTCCAGCTGTTGATGCAACCTGGAGATGTTTTGCGGGAGGCACTACAGTGCTGGTCGGGCAAGAGAGTGGTTACTCATTTCGGTAACTGCCCATGCCTATTCCTCTTGACAGCAAACATCTTCAAAGGAAATTAGTTGTACGTCTGAGGAGTCCTGAAGGGAGCATTCATGTTAATGATCAATCTCCTGAATGCTTACTTTCTTATTCCTTAGCTGCATGTAATCAAAAGTACAGGGTCTTGCCATTTGCACTTTGCTCTGTTTCAAGGGTGTATACCAAGATGGTGGCTCCCAATGTTGCTCTTACTCATCTTCAGAGTTGGAATGTGTTCCTTTATGTGGATGACTTGCTTCTAAATTCTCCTTCTCCAAAAGATACATTGAAAGGAACAGAGCTCTTTGCTCTTGGGTGACGCTGTGAGGATTTCTCTTTTATCTGCAAATATGTCAGGCAGAGATATCTCAAAACAAAACTTTAATTGGAGCCAATTTCTTCACAGACCTAGATATGAATGATCTGACTTCATTCAGAGCAAAAAGATTAAGGACCACACTAACATCTTTACTGTCTCTCAGTCAAGCTCCAGCCAGACTGTTCTTGAGAGTCCAGGTGAGACAAGTCGCTATGTCTCATGCATATTTACAGTTTCTTGGGTACATCTGCATCTTCATACTCTACATCATTAGAATGTGGAGCATCCGAACTATGACCTGTTGATTCCTGTGTCAAGTTCTCTACTACCTCAGCTACACTGGTGGTTGATCCCAAAATCCTTTATGAGAGGTTTTCAACTTCATGCAGATTTCCAATTGATGCTAACAAAGGATGTCAGCTCCTTAGATGGGGTGCCACCTTGGAGACACTGTCAGCTCAAGGATGATGGCTCATTGACAGGCCTCAGGCCCTCTTCAAACAGAAGTTCTGTCTACAGTGTGTCGATATTTGCTACTTCCAACATCAAATACATGTTCTAGTACAAATAGACAATGCAGTGACTGTGCTTATGTAAACAGAGGATCTCAAACAAGTTCCCTCTGTCTACTAGACCTACAGTTAGAGGCTTGGGTGGAATCTTCTTTCCTTAAAGGCTTCCTACATCGGGTGTCAGACTTCAAGGTCATGGATCAGTCTTGCTATTCAGCCACTCTTCCTTTGAGTTGTGGGGTTCCGCAAGGCTCTTCTCTGAGCCCCACTTTGTTTAACATTTACATGCTCTCTCTCGCCAGGAATGTTCAGTCTTTTGCTTTGTCATTGGTATCATACGCTGATGACACCCAGCTGGTCATTTCAATTGCCCCCGATATTAGTTCCAGTAATCTTTCTTTGACTCCCTGCCTCCAAGCAGTAGCCAGGTGGCTGGATGCAAATTAAAGCTTAATGAGGACATAACGGAAGTGATGCTGCTTGGTAATAACTTTGCTCGCAACCTTCCGAGCACTCTATCTGACGTCTTGAGCAAGTTTCTAGCCCCAAAAAACACAATAAAGAGTCATGGGATGTGGTTAGACAGCAGTATCACTATGGACCATCAAACAAAAAAGCTTGCCGCCACGTGTTATGGCATCTTGAGACTGCTGAGAAAGGTTCTCTCCTTTCTCCTGTTCACAGCTAGGAGAGTGATCATCCAGACTTTTGTGCTGTCCAGCCTTGATTATGGAAACGCCCTGTGTCTCGACTCACTCCACTATCTCATTAGAATGTTGTAGACTGTGCAGAACCCTGCTGCCCCACTTTTAATGAAAATGACCAAACACAAGTCTTGGACGGCTCTTAGGGATCTCCACTGGTTGCCAGTGGAACGCCGAGTGCAATCTAAGACACTCTGCATTTTGAATAGGGCTTTTAACAGCAAAGGGCCCTCTCTGTAAAGACCGTTAGCCTCGCCATACGTGCCAGGGAGCACCCTTAGATCCTCTTCAGCTTATACCTGGAGGGTTCCTAGGATCAAAAGATCCTGATGGGGCAGGCGTTCCACCTAATTTTGGCTCCTAAACTTTGGAACACCCTGCCTTTGGAGTTGCGCTCAATAGAGCCTGAACTCCCATTTCGTAAGGCACTGAAGACGTGGTTTTTCCGTGACTGATTCCCTTCCAGTCCTATCATCTTATGGGGTCTGTTGCAGCACTGAAGGCCTCCAGGAAGCCATGTGCTATACAAAAACACTAAACTAGACTAGTCTTATGTTACTTTTTTTTTAAACTTTTGTGGCTTTGCAATAGTGCAAAGGTTTGTTAAATCTGGCCCCTAGTGTTGGAATCCATTTTCCCTATTTTTATTTCTGTTTAAATAGTGCCTCGTATTGTGAATTGCATCAAAGCACTAAAAACAAAACCACTAATACCAATTAGGTTCTAATTTTATACACATATATTTTTTTACATTGAAAGTCAAAATCCCTCTCATGTATATTCTGTCCATCTTTTGATATTTGGTGACATTTTGCATTCTCTGCCTCTTGCTGTACAGAGTGGCACAGGACTACGTAGATTATGTTGAAAGTGCTAACAGGGGCTATATGCCCTGCTGTTCTTTGCCTAGACACTTGAAGTAGCCTTGATTGTTACCTTTGAGGGGATTGAATCGGTAGGGACATCGAGTACTTCTGGGGGCCTGGTCAGTAACACAAAAACAAACAAAGCCTCAATAAATGGCTTTTGAAAGGTCCACAAGGCACTTTGGATGAGGTTGACCTTGAGGCCTCCTAGCTCCAGCCCAGAGCAGCCCACAGCATCAGGAGAACTGTCATTCCATGCTGCAGTAGCCCGGACTGTGCAGATGACACGGGGGGAGCTTATGCCCTTTTAGCCCAATGGGCATTGCGCGCCTGGCGCTAATCCTTTCCACGTGCTATGCAAAGTGTTGCCAATGCCTGCAACTTATTTCTATTATCATGAACAGCCATGTTAAAGAGTAAGGGCCTTATTCAGAGTTTGGAGGTCAGAATGTCAAAACATTGGAGATAGCTATCATGCACTCCTAATACCGTGGATGGGCCTAAATGCCTGTAGTTTTTGACTGTTAGATGGTACAGGCAATGGGTCTTTACTGATGCATTGTTTCTACACATTTGTAGGACCTGCTAGTAGGTATTTTGTTACATGTAAATGCACATATTGCCGAAACAGACAAAACATTTGCCTGGCACCCATAGAAAACTACCAACCTTGTTCTCTTCTGGAAATAGAGATCCAGGGCTGTATGACTTGTATTGACCCCTTCATGTTTTCCGACTGCTTTCAGTTTCACAATTGATGGTATTAAATCACATGGTGCACTGTCATATAAAAGCCTCAGGCTGAAGGGAATGTACCGGAGGGATTTAAAGCCCTGGGTGTGAGGATGTGACCTTTACCCCTTTTGCACTGGAAAGGTAGTGAAGGAGACAAAAAGGTCGCAGCACCCAAAGTTTATGGTTCAAAAAAGATATAATGGGGACAGTCCTCTTATAAGTTCCCAGTGAATTGTGAGAGACACTTTATTATTTAACAGCTTTAACTAAGGCACACAGCGTAAAATTGTATATGACATGTATATTAGAAGCATCTGATAACAATGTGGTGTGTTCCCTCACACCACGATCATAAGTACCACTTTCCTTCTTCAAATATACTTTGAACTAACTGCAGGTGAGTCATTTCATTCAATAAATTATCTCTGATTGGGTTGCTCAATAAGCCATGTTTGATTTTAACAGTGTGCATTAACCTGGATTTTGAAGTCCCATAATGGTTAGTAAAACTTTTTCTGAACTTTTATCTTTTTTATTAATTGAAGATATTTGTAGAGCCCTGTCTTTGCCTCATGGGCAGCAGAGCACTTTACAAGTGAATAGATTCACTAATTACATTGATCAAAATAGGCAGTATTGTAGCATTATGAAAGGAGGAATATGCAAAGTACACAGAACAACAAAGCCGTCTTTAAGATGGACACTAAGCCCTGACTTTGAGTGGGTCAGACCCCTGTTTATGTAGGGGCCAGATTTCTGAGTTGTGCAGAGTTTATCTCACATGGTAGTTACTGGGTGTAATAAAGTTTGCACCCTTAGTTAAATAGCGCAGGTCAAATCTACCAGAATTTAACAGGGAAAAGGAGTACAATATTTACTGTGGAATGGTGATTTGGGTGAGATGAGCATCAAAATACACCTGTTTCTCCCCACAAATTGTGCCCTTGCCACAAACATATACTAGAAACTCATAATAGGTGCAATTTATTGCACCCGAAACATTCTGAACCACGGGAAGTCAGATTTTATCATTTGCGAATAACATCAACTAGCCTTCTGGATCACTTCTACTCTGGGCCTAAATAACTGGGCGCAGTGTTGTTTTCGAAAGTGAACAGGTAGAGTATCTATGAAGTACATGACTCCATTACAGGAGATTGAGCTAGAGAGCAAGAGATGAATGTGAGACATTTGATCATTGACTAAAGGAGAGAACAATGGTTGAACGCCAACACAGTTGAATGATGTTGGGCCAGGTGTACAAAGCATCAGGTTGCAAATAGTGGGTGAATATTGTGCTCTGTGTTTTGGGACCGGCCTTTCATTTTCAATATGACTTATGTATTAATAGGTTGCTTCACAAAATGTCCAGTTACAGAAGGTCACAGAATGACCTGCCTAATTAATTGGATACAAACCTAGGGATTTATTTTCTTCTTTTGCAGTTTCCATCTAGTGTGAACTTGCCTAGGGCATGAGAGCACTTTAAATGAGCACCAGATTACATTACACATTTTTATTAGGCACAGAAAGATTACGTGATTTGCCCATAATCACAGGATGTTGAGTAAAACCGGGTGGGTAACTCTGCTCCCCCAGCAGAGTTTCCGGAGTTTTGCCTACTCCGCGTTCCGCTGCGAACGCGGAGTTTAGGCAAAACTCCGACTCCATGGCGGAGCGGAGTTAGCCGGCCCCTCCACTCTCCCAAAGTAATTATAATGTTTAAAAAAAGGCACTTACCTGCCGTAGCTGCCTCCTCCTCGCCATGGCCGCTCTCCTTCCTCGTCCTCGCCGTCTTTCTTCTTAGATTACCCCTACGTTGTACGTCTCACCGGTGCGCACACGCAAGACGTATAACGTAGGGTTATCAAAGAAGGACGGTGAGGACGAGGAAGGAGAGTGGCCATGGCGAGGAGAAGGCAGCCATTGCAGGTGAGTGCCTTTTTTTTAACATTATAATTACTTTGGGAGGGGGGAGGGAGCGGAGTTGTTTCCCAACTCAGTGGAACTCTGTGGAGAGGCACTACGCCTGCTCCGCCCGGGCTTAATATTGAGGCGAGGCTGAGACTCAAACTAGTTTTCCCAATTCCAAGCAGTTTTGGCATTCGGCAACATCCCCTCCAAGAACGGTGGTCTGCATCGAACAGTAGACCACCATTCATTGGTTTGCATTCCCAAACAGGGAGTATTTTAAAGCAGCCAATGTTCTTTAAAGGAACACGTGGTGCCTTAAAAATAGAAATGTTTCTCATTCATGAAGACATCAAGGGAAGCATGCAGTGGTCCTTTGGAATTCTTTCCAATTTCTCCGGGGCTTCGCAAAATGAAACTCAGAAGGGAAGCTGCTCCACAGGAAAAAATTTCCCATTACGAATCAGTTACCGTGTCCTTTGCAGAGTAAGTAATTTTCCAATCAATTGTGACTGCAACGGTAGTCACAAACCATTGATGCATATCATTGTGTAAAGTAAATAGGAGGGGACACCCCTTTCACTTTCCCATCCTAATTGTGAGTGAGAATGGGTCACAAAATGTGTTTTGTGATTGGCACAGGCTTTTCTAAATTGCAAACGGGGTTGGTACATGAACACATTACATTTTCCAGTCACTATCTCTGGGAATTCACAAATTGCAGTGACCCAACTGTCAAATCCTATTGAACCTCTGGCCCATAGTTAATGTGAGGATTTTAAGGTTTTTTAGTCATTCTTCTAGACAGTTTGCAATTGGTGTCTCCTCCATAGTGCATTGTGGTTTTGATATCTAAAGCATTATTTATGGCCAGCAGTGGATCCATTCATTCTTCCAAATGTAGATCCTGAAAATTCCAATATTGGAATCAATTTTTGTATAGCGAATGTGGCACAAAATCGACACAAACTGTCAAATATTAAATTGTTTATGCATGCATGTTATACATATCACAAACCACGCCGAGAGGCAGGAGAGTGCTCCACGGGGTCAAAGGCAGAGATGCAGTCATTGAACCATTGTTGAGCGATTGGACAGTAGCTGGTTTCTGAGGGGGAAGTGGACTGTTACTGCACCATGATGCAGAGTTTCATGGTTGTTATCCAGATATTAGGCATGCAGGCCGGGTAATTTTGTAACATGAACTGAATTCTTCCTTACTTTCTTTTTAGCACCACTTTCGAGTTTATTGAAGGAGAGATAACCTTCCAAGGTTCATTAAATTTCGACCCATGTTTCCTGAGGCAAAATGATGTCCAAGAGGCCCTTGAAATACCTCAATTTGTCATCTCACACTTTATGCCAAGCCCTGCTACAATCCAACCAGAACACACAAGATGATGGACGGAATGCTGCACATTGGCAAACATTCACCCCCAGTCACAGATCTGGGTTTAATCCATCGTTATTTTGCTTCACCACGCCACCCCAGTTCAGACATAGCCATATGCAAATCAGTCTTGACCCTGTGCCTCATGGGAACAGTCCAGACCGAACTGCCAAACCATGTCTTCCCTGGACCGGAATCAAGCATCCTAGGACCGGTTTCAGGCTATCAGCCTTCATCAGCCAGGATAGCTTGACTCCAGTGGCGTAGTGAGCACGGGACCCACGTCTGGGCATACCCTTCCCACATAGGGCGAAATGCAAAACACACAAGATGATGGACGGAATGCTGCACATTGGCAAACATTCACCCCCAGTCACAGATCTGGGTTTAATCCATCGTTATTTTGCTTCACCACGCCACCCCAGTTCAGACATAGCCATATGCAAATCCGTCTTGACCCTGTGCCTCATGGGAACAGTCCAGACCGAACTGCCAAGCCATGTCTTCCCTGGACCGGAATCAAGCATCCTAGGACCGGTTCCAGGCTATCAGCCTTCATCAGCCAGGATAGCTTGACTCCAGTGGCGTAGTGAGCACGGGACCCACGTCTGGGCATACCCTTCTCACATAGGGCGAAATGCAAAACACACAAGATGATGGATGGAATGCTGCACATTGGCAAACATTCACCCCCAGTCACAGATCTGGGTTTAATCCATCGTTATTTTGCTTCACCACGCCACCCCAGTTCAGACATAGCCATATGCAAATCAGTCTTGACCCTGTGCCTCATGGGAACAGTCCAGACCGAACTGCCAAGCCATGTCTTCCCTGGACCGGAATCAAGCATCCTAGGACCGGTTTCAGGCTATCAGCCTTCATCAGCCAGGATAGCTTGACTCCAGTGGCGTAGTGAGCACGGGACCCACGTCTGGGCATACCCTTCCCACATAGGGCTGAAATGCAAAACACACAAGATGATGGACGGAATGCTGCACATTGGCAAACATTCACCCCCAGTCACAGATCTGGGTTTAATCCATCGTTATTTTGCTTCACCACGCCACCCCAGTTCAGACATAGCCATATGCAAATCAGTCTTGACCCTGTGCCTCATGGGAACAGTCCAGACCGAACTGCCAAGCCATGTCTTCCCTGGACCGGAATCAAGCATCCTAGGACCGGTTTCAGGCTATCAGCCTTCATCAGCCAGGATAGCTTGACTCCAGTGGCGTAGTGAGCACGGGACCCACGTCTGGGCATACCCTTCCCACATAGGGCGAAATGCAAAACACACAAGATGATGGACGGAATGCTGCACATTGGCAAACATTCACCCCCAGTCACAGATCTGGGTTTAATCCATCGTTATTTTGCTTCACCACGCCACCCCAGTTCAGACATAGCCATATGCAAATCAGTCTTGACCCTGTGCCTCATGGGAACAGTCCAGACCGAACTGCCAAGCCATGTCTTCCCTGGACCGGAATCAAGCATCCTAGGACCGGTTTCAGGCTATCAGCCTTCATCAGCCAGGATAGCTTGACTCCAGTGGCGTAGTGAGCACGGGACCCACGTCTGGGCATACCCTTCCCACATAGGGCAAAATGCAAAACACACAAGATGATGGACGGAATGCTGCACATTGGCAAACATTCACCCCCAGTCACAGATCTGGGTTTAATCCATCGTTATTTTGCTTCACCACGCCACCCCAGTTCAGACATAGCCATATGCAAATCAGTCTTGACCCTGTGCCTCATGGGAACAGTCCAGACCGAACTGCCAAGCCATGTCTTCCCTGGACCGGAATCAAGCATCCTAGGACCGGTTTCAGGCTATCAGCCTTCATCAGCCAGGATAGCTTGACTCCAGTGGCGTAGTGAGCACGGGACCCACGTCTGGGCATACCCTTCCCACATAGGGCGAAATGCAAAACACACAAGATGATGGACGGAATGCTGCACATTGGCAAACATTCACCCCCAGTCACAGATCTGGGTTTAATCCATCGTTATTTTGCTTCACCATGCCACCCCAGTTCAGACATAGCCATATGCAAATCAGTCTTGACCCTGTGCCTCATGGGAACAGTCCAGACCGAACTGCCAAGCCATGTCTTCCCTGGACCGGAATCAAGCATCCTAGGACCGGTTTCAGGCTATCAGCCTTCATCAGCCAGGATAGCTTGACTCCAGTGGCGTAGTGAGCACGGGACCCACTTCTGGGCATACCCTTCCCACATAGGGCGAAATGCAAAACACACAAGATGATGGACGGAATGCTGCACATTGGCAAACATTCACCCCCAGTCACAGATCTGGGTTTAATCCATCGTTATTTTGCTTCACCACGCCACCCCAGTTCAGACATAGCCATATGCAAATCAGTCTTGACCCTGTGCCTCATGGGAACAGTCCAGACCGAACTGCCAAGCCATGTCTTCCCTGGACCGGAATCAAGCATCCTAGGACCGGTTTCAGGCTACAGCCTTCATCAGCCAGGATAGCTTGACTCCAGTGGCGTAGTGAGCACGGGACCCACGTCTGGGCATACCCTTCCCACATAGGGTGAAATGCAAAACACACAAGATGATGGACGGAATGCTGCACATTGGCAAACATTCACCCCCAGTCACAGATCTGGGTTTAATCCATCGTTATTTTGCTTCACCACGCCACCCCAGTTCAGACATAGCCATATGCAAATCAGTCTTGACCCTGTGCCTCATGGGAACAGTCCAGACCGAACTGCCAAGCCATGTCTTCCCTGGACCGGAATCAAGCATCCTAGGACCGGTTTCAGGCTATCAGCCTTCATCAGCCAGGATAGCTTGACTCCAGTGGCGTAGTGAGCACGGGACCCACGTCTGGGCATACCCTTCCCACATAGGGCGAAATATAAAACACACAAGATGATGGATGGAATGCTGCACATTGGCAAACATTCACCCCCAGTCACAGATCTGGGTTTAATCCATCGTTATTTTGCTTCACCACGCCACCCCAGTTCAGACATAGCCATATGCAAATCATTCTTGACCCTGTGCCTCATGGGAACAGTCCATGCCACTGGAATCAAGCTATCCTGGCTGAAGAGGGGTGAAACCCCGAAACCGGTCCTAGGATGCTTGTTTCCAGTCCAGGGAGGACCTGGCTTGGCAGTTCGGGCTGGACTGTTCCCATGAGGCACAGGGTCAAGACTGATTTGCATATGGCTGGGTTCAAACTGGAATGGCATGGTGAGCAAAAAAACGATGGATTTAGGCCCAGATCTCTGTACTGGGGTGAATGTATGACATTGTTCTGCATTCTGTCCATCAACTATTGTTTTTGCATTTGTCACCCGAGTGGGACAGGTATGCCCAGACGTGGGTCCCGTGCTCTCCATGCCACTGGAATCAAGCTATCCTGGCTGAAGAGGGGTGATACCCCGAAACCGGTCCTAGGATGCTTGTTTCCAGTCCAGGGAGGACCTGGCTTGGCAGTTCGAGCTGGACTGTTCCCATGAGGCACAGGGTCAAGACTGATTTGCATATGGCTGGGTTCAAACTGGAATGGCATGGTGAGCAAAAACGATGGATTTAGGCCCAGATCTCTGTACTGGGGTGAATGTATGACATTGTTCTGCATTCTGTCTATCAACTGTTGTTTTTGCATTTGTCACCCCAGTGGGACGGGTATGCCCAGACGTGGGTCCCGTGCTCTCCATGCCACTGGAATCAAGCTATCCTGGCTGAAGAGGGTGAAACCCCAAAACCGGTCCTAGGATGCTTGTTTCCAGTCCAGGGAGGACCTGGCTTGGCAGTTCGGGCTGGACTGTTCCCATGAGGCACAGGGTCAAGACTGATTTGCATATGGCTGGGTTCAAACTGGAATGGCATGGTGAGCAAAAACGATGGATTTAGGCCCAGATCTCTGTACTGGGGTGAATGTATGACATTGTTCTGCATTCTGTCCATCAACTGTTGTTTTTGCATTTGTCACCCCGAGTGGGACGGGTATGCCCAGACGTGGGTCCCGTGCTCTCCATGCCACTGGAATCAAGCTATCCTCCTGAAGAGGGGTGAAACCCCGAAACCGGTCCTAGGATGCTTGTTTCCAGTCCAGGGAGGACCTGGCTTGGCAGTTCGGGCTGGACTGTTCCCATGAGCCACAGGGTCAAGACTGATTTGCATATGGCTGGGTTCAAACTGGAATGGCATGGTGAGCAAAAAAACGATGGATTTAGGCCCAGATCTCTGTACTGGGGTGAATGTATGACATTGTTCTGCATTCTGTCCATCAACTGTTGTTTTTGCAACAATCCAACCAGAGCAGATACAGGAGAACTGTTCCCAGACACATTACTAAATGTCTGCTCATGGTTTGCGTTGTATGTGTGGTACACAGGGACTCTAGCTTTAACTGATGTCTTTTCTGGGATTTGTGCTGAGGCTGGCGTTGCCAAAAGCTAATCTTCTTATCCTTACCAACAAAGGGGCATATTATCAAGGCCCCGCGATAAAATTATCGCCGCTTTAGCGTCCGTTTTCGGGCGTAAAGCGGAGACAATTTTATCGCATTATCAGCAAGGACACGCTATCGCGTGAATCCTTGCCTTAGCGCCCTTTCCCTCAACGCCCAGCTTTGCATCTCTAATGATATGCAAAGTGGGCATTCCGCACTAAAATAACGTGAGAAATGTCGCTAAGTGACATTTCTCCTATCAACAAACTTCCCGCTAACATGCATGGCGATAAGAAAAGTAGCGATAACCGCGCTTATCGCTACTTTTCTAACGCCTGCTCTCAATCTGACTTAGCCATTGTATCCAATGGAAGGTGGATACTATGGCTGAGTCCACCCTGCCCTATCAGCAAGCTATCGCCTGTCGCTGTGCGATTATCGCTGGTTTTCCAGCGATAATCGCACATTTTGTAGCTATCGCTGGTATTTTTATCGCTTTTGAGATAAGCGTCGCTGATAGCGCGCTATCTCAGCGATAACATCCAGCGATAGCCGGCGATAATTATCCTAGCGCTAAGTGCGCTTAACGATAATTATCGCCGGTTGTTGCTGATATGCCCCAAAGTAATTCAAAGATCCGACCTAGTGTAGTTTGATCACCTTCCATACATCTTGATCCAGTGTGTTGTTTATGCATCCAAAACATTTTTGGTATTCAATGTGTCTTTGCATCCCTGAATATGAGGATACCAGAGTTTGCAAGCTACTCCTTGCTGGTTTATGTATATAGTTTATGTACTTATGCGTTTTTATATAGCGAGGACATTACCCAGAGGTGTCAGAGTGCTTTACAATAGAGCGAAGAACATTAGATGAGAAATTCAGAGTAACAGTCAGGGTCACGCCATTCAATGTGAGGGCATGTAGTGTGTGCTGTGAGGGAATGCATCTGCTTTGTCTCGGCTATGGAGATACAGCTCTCACCGTGAGGGCATTGATAGGAATGTTGTAAATAATAGTGCTAGTAAGAGGATACATCACAGGAAGTGGAGGAGGATGGCGCGCGGGGATCCTGCTGTTATTGTCTCACCTGTGTTCTCCTCTGAAGAACACTAAAGCAGTATTTCTCTGAAGCAATCCCTCCTACACATCAAACGGGCAGGGACACAAAGTGAAGCTGCGAGAGAGAGAGTGGAGCAAAAAGGGAAAGGAAGATCAGAGAGAGAAAGGCTTGGAGGAAAAGAAGCGGCAGCACATTAAGGGATGAAAGAAAGAGGGATGAATGGGTGGCTTGAGGCAGGCCCCTGCAGCCCTGCGGCGCAGTGGGGGCCCCACCCTCCATGCAGCGTGAAATCCTTCAAGGGGGGGGGGGACTCATTTAGCCCGAGATCAATTAATATATATGCGATATGGAAGACTCGGGGCACTCCTCTCTGCCTGGGACCCTATCGTTTTGCGTTATGCCACTGATGCAGAATGCAGAGCAGGGAGAGAGTACATCTAGGAGGAGGAGCTCGAAAGATGGCGAGTGTGTGGGTCCATGCAGTGACCAGGGCCGGGGGAGACATTAGGGCATGGTGGGAGTGGAGAACAGGAGCAAGTGTGAGAGAGAAAGAGTGCAGAGCCAGCACATAGAGCAGGACTGGGGGAGAGACTGGGCCTGGGGTTTGGGTTAGGTAAGGAAGGGGTTTGGGGTCTGGAAAGAATGTCAAGTCATCAGAAAATCCAAGGCATTCACCTGAACACAGGGGAAACAAGAAGGGCCACCTTTTCAACTGTCACGTTTTGCTGTGTTTTTCGGATGCTGCTGTATACTTGTAAGCACACTATGTACAGGGTCCCGGCAGAGGCAGAGAAAGCCACCAGTTTCTCGGTGGCTGAAGTTGCAGAGTGAGCGTTCCTCATCCCTGAGTGCCCCTTCCAGGAATCCGTGGTCCATTTAGGTTGAAAGTGGTGCAACGCCCTGGTTCCCGCCCAGGTGTATTGTGTCAGTAGTTTATAGCACGATCCGCAATAACACAGGCATACCACCTTAAAATGGAAACCAAAACTGCGCATCAGCAGATACACAGTGGTAGACATAACTTATGTACAAATACCGCGCTTCGACAAAAACGTATACAGCACTCCCGAAAATGAAACGCCATCTGACGTTGAGGCTTCCTCATCCATCACAATACCTCCCAAGGATTTCTACATTCAAATGAAATTCCTAAAACAAGTTTGTTTGCATAATTGACCATGCCAGTCAGTCAGTCAAAAATACTTTTATTGATTCGTTAAAAATCATAAAAGGATGGCAAACCATCATAAAACACTATACTTTAAATGAGCATTATTATTATTATTATTTTATTTTTTTTAAACATAAAAGAGAGAAAAAAAAAAGCCTTAGGGTCATGAGCACAATTAAAAAACTAACAAGCATTACAATACATTTAAAAATATCAGCCAGCAGATTATTTATTAGCTGCTAGGCACTAATCAATTTTTTCCAGTTCCTTTGCTGCTATTTTCCAGAATTTTATAGCGCTACAAGACAGGGGAATCGAAAACCCTCCAAGACACCTAATGACTGCGGCTCTACATGTTCTTATCTGTTCATTCCTTAAAATCTCCCGAAGAATGGATTTACGGGTTTTCAGTAAAAAAGGCAAGTACATAATAGGTGTAATAGTGACTCCTCCCCTTGACCACAAAGGCGACATTCCTTAGATGGCCATATGTGTTTCCATGTTGGGGTCAAATCCTTTGAGGGGAATGATCCCATTCGTAGCAACATCAGGTAGTGCTTTTTATGGTGGGAGAAATGTTCAATCAGATACTGTTGCGGCTTCAGCCTCTGGTAGGCCTGTATCACCGCCCAAGCATGATGTTTTTTTGCAAAGATCATTTTATCAGTTATTAAAGAGATCCGCTTGATTGCAGTATTCACCACGCTTTGGAATCCAACATACGTTACTGGTGTTTACCAGGCCTCCTCTAGCTGTAATGCCGACAAAGATTCCTTCAGGATTATCGTGGTTGAATTAGCTAGTCTACCTTGATTTTCAATCTCGACCCAACAACGGTGGGCTAGAGTGTTATCTTCTGCCTCCCTCATCCTCCAATAATACTTTACCAAGGCACCTTGTCTGGCCATGATCTGATTTTTTTAATCCAAATTCTAAACGAATTTGTTCCTGTGAAGTATGTAGCGGGATTAAAAACAGTCTTTTGAAAAATATAGATTGTGCTGTATTTAATATTATTGCATCTTTAGTATTCAGAAGTTCTGAGCCATACGAGATGGAAGGTAAAAATTTTGCGGCGATCACTTTTAGCAGATGACCGGTAGAACAACCTATGAGTTTTTTCCTCAGGATTTTGAAGGCAAATAACAATTGTTTAGCTTTCGTGCGTCCTTGTTCCACGTGTTGCTTAAAATTGAGCTTGCAGTCTAACTGGAAGCCTAGATATTTATAGGAAGCAACCCGGGCCAACAATTGGTCGCCCAATTTCCAGGAAAAGGTGTGCCTTTTTGATAATTTATTATGTTTTGAAAAACACATTACTTTTGTCTTTTGGTGATTGATCGTGAGTTGGTTCAGAGTAGTATAGGCTCCTAATCCCGTGATCAATTTCTGCAGGCCCACCGGAGTTTGTGCTAGCAACACAATGTCATCTGCATATTGGAGGCACGGTGTCGGTATTTTACCCAATCTTGGAGGGTCAGCTGGAATTGACTGGAGGCACTTGTCGAGATCAGAGGTGTAAATGTTAAACAGACAAGGCGCTAAAACGCATCCTTGTTTTAGCCCGTTTGGTGTTGGGATCTTACCGGTTACGCTGGAGCCATCTCCTTTCTTGATTTGGACCCACGTGTGAGAATACAAATTAATAATAGCGTCCAGAAGTCTGGGCGGGGCCCCCCAGGCTTGCATTTTTGCCCATAGAGTGGCTCTTGGAACCTTATCGAAAGCCGCTTTGAGGTCTACAAAGCAGGCGTACAAAGGCCTTGATTTTGCAAAAGCTTGGTTGGCTAGAAGGGTGACCGCAGAGATGTTCGTAAGGGTACCCATCCCAGCCCGAAAACCAGTTTGCGTATGTGGTATTAGGTTTATTCGACTGACCCAAGCCTCTAACTCTACCAGGAGGTTAGATGCATAGATTTTTGCCTCCACATCTATCAACGCGATCAACCTGTAGTTGGAGGGATCCGAGCGAGAACCCGACTTATAGATTGGATTAAGAATGCTTCCTCTCCAGGACTCAGGGATCAGCGTATCGGCTATAGCTTTGGAAAAGAGAGGTGTCAAAACTTGAGACCAAAATGGGGGTCATGCCGAAACAGAGCATTTGGTAATCCATTAGGACCTGGGGCTCCCTCAGATTTTAAATTTTTATAATTTTTAGGACTTGAATGTCTGACAACGGCACAAATTCTTCGAGGGATTCATTATACGTAACTTCGATGACTTTACCTCGACCTCCAGCCTCCTTCCCTGTTAATAATCCGTTATTTGGGGCCAATAAGGGTGGAGTTTCGTTAAATAAAAGTTCGATATGAGCTCTCCATGTGGCCTCCAATATATCCGAATTATGATGTCGGTTCCGGCCACTAGTTAGTTGGTTAATTTGTTCCCAAAAGAGCCTGGAGTCCCTTAATTTACAAGCGTAAAGAAGTTTCGCCCAAATATGTTCTTGATACTCTTTTTTAGTAAATTTTATATCCTTTTTCAACTTTTTTCTTGTATTTGAAATTAAGAGCAGAAGTTCCTGGTGGCCTTCTGGTCCCTGTGATCGTAGTTGTCTGAGGTACTTATTTAGTTGTTGTTTTTGTTTCCTCAGGCTATTGGTGAACCAGACTGCCCCTTTTGGGCTTCCTGCTTTGTGGGCGTGGACATGCTTAGAAAATGTCTTATTAATTTCATAAATAAAGGACTCCCAAGTTTTTATGGTCAGAGTTTCAGAGTTAGATCTTTCCAAAAGACTGGTGTATGTACTTGTGATGTCCTCGATATTGTCCTTATTCCAGCGAAGGCGTTTTAGATTATAACATTGTGTTAACGATGATAATGCCTTCGCTTTATCTGAAGTTGCAAAGGATTTTAATAGGGTAAAGGATTGCGGTTGATGATCACTTTCCGCCCTGTCTTTTATTTGGAAGTTTGTGATATACGGGAGGAGGTCGTTATCAGTAAACGTGTAATCAATGGTAGATCGTGTTTTATGAGTAACCCTGGTGTCTGCTGCGGGCTGATCGGTCGGGCCTTGACCATTGAGTGCACACATCGAAAGATCTTTCAGGCGGGCTGCACATTTCTTGCCAGATGTGGCCTGTCGATTAAGGGCAGGGGTGGCCTCTGTTTTGCCCTTACTCCTGGCATATTGTAGATTCATGTTGAAATCACCCGACAGGATAATTTTAGCATCTGGATGGGCGAGTTTTAATGTTGATAATGAGGTAATTAATTGTTCAGTTCTTAACCTCTTTTGTTTGGATGCGGGGTGAATATAGATGTTAAGTATAAGCAGGGTATAAGACACCGAAACGTCTATTTTGACGCACAACAGCCAAGAACAATCTAAATCTATGATGGAAGCGTGCCATGGGATTTCTGTTGAAATAAAGATAGAAAGGCCCCCTTTTGCTCTTCCATACTTTTTGGCTCTCTTAGCCGGGTTCAAAAATTCTTTGAAACCAGTTATTGAGGATGGAGATATCTGCCAGGTTTCTTGAAAAAGAAGAATGTTATATTGTGTGATAAAGTCCATGAAATCGGGGTCTTCTAATTTTAAGTGCAGGCCATGCACATTCCAGGAACAGATGTTACAACCTTGATGTACATGTGGGGCTATTGGTAAGGTTGTTCATGCCCTTCCCAAGAATGTGCCTTCAGAATGATCAAAAGTGATGGTAATTTTCCTGGCCGGGTACTCTTTATCCCTTATTTGGCTATGTTGATCCGGGCCTTTTGCCCCTTTTAAAAGACTCGCAATATAAAGAGGTGGTTGTAGTGGACTAGGATAACGAGGGGGGATTATCCTTTTTAACTCAATTCCCCATTTAGCAAACGAGTCCTTCTGCTGCCAAATCTGCTCAGTGAGCCTATTATTGATAAATGTAGCTGTTGTAAAGTCTTGACCAATGAGACTCGGGTTTTGGTTAAACTCAATACTTTCAATGTCATTGGTATTTATTTGGCTTAGAGGTGGAAGGGCTTTGAATAATTTTAGCAAAACACTTCTATTAAGAATGTCATGCGTTCCCCGTGAAACATATTGCGGATTAAAGACCAATTTGTTATTAGCTGGAGAATCGTGCTGCAATTCAATGTCTGAGGTCCTTTCCAATTCTTTTTTCACCACCGTGGGCTCTCGGGAGATCTGGGGTAAATCTCGAGTTTCTGGAGTATTTTTTTGTGGGTGAATTTCACCTCCCCTGTTTATTTCCGGCACTCGACTTACGTCTGTGCCAATTTCCTCAGCCGAGATAGACACACCCTGGGTTGTTTTCCTTATTGCCAACTTGGAACTCCTCGCTGTTAATTGTGTAGCCTGAGTTTTTAAGATATGTTTTTCCGTCCCGGCTACAGATTTGAATAAGCTATATATTTTTTCTGGCGGAGGTGGCTCCCTTATATTATGGTTTGAAATATTGGGCGTAACAGACAGATTAAGGAGCGAGATCGGTTGCTCCTTGAGGATTACTACTTCCGTACTGTTGTGGGTTATGTTATTTTCTTGATGAATTCCATTTTGGACTAATGTTGCCAGGGATGAGTCTTGTACCTGGCTTGTTTGTTTATGCTTTCTGGATTTTCTTAATCGTTTTCGCTCCCGCTTTGATAAAAGATTAGATACTTTTAAATGTCTTTCTAAAGACTGGTTGCATTGGTCTTGAAATGAGAGGTCCTGGTCCTGGTCCCCTAAATTTTCTAGAACACTTGATGGATTGAGTGTAAATGATGTTAATTTGGAAGTTAACTCTATTTCGCTGCTTTTTTTCCCCGCTAAGGGATTAGGGCATTCCGAATCTGTTTCCTTTGAGACTGCATGTTCTTTCTCTACTGTTGTTGCTTTTTCTTCCTCTATTACTGTTTCAGGCGTGGTTAAAACTCCCCTTGTAGTACCCAATAGTTCGGTAAGATTGGTTGGAACAGACGCTAATTTATCGATTATTCGGGTACAATGACAATGGCACGTTTGAAAAGCTGTTTCCCGATCTCGCTCCACCTTCAGGATCATCTCGTTAAAGCTATGCAGCTTTTGTTCGACCCCCTGAACATGGATTGCAAGAATATTTAAAAGGTCTACTTGAGTGTCCAATTTATCTGCATGGAGAATCATTGCTCTACCAATTGTGTCCATTGTACCTAGCAGATGGGGCCAGACTGGAGACGTTGATGAAAGTGAGCTGGCACGGTGGTCCCGGTGGTGCGATTGCCCTGGGGATGGCTCGCTCAAGCAGCCTGAAAACCTGTTGAGTGGTGCCTTGTTTTGAATAGGTGGTGTCTGGGGAACTAATCCTGAGTGATTTAGTTGACATATCGACACATCATTTGGTTTATCTTGGCAAAAGGGCTCTGCTTTTTCCGACATGTGGAAGGATGAATCAGGATGGACTTGAATGTCGGGATTTGTGTTAACTACCCCCTGACTGTTGGGGGAGTAGGCCCCCAGCGATGGATCAGGCACACCCAAGGGACTCGAAGTTGTTTTGTACTGATGTACTGGATTACTTTCAATGTGATGGTCATGTACACTGTGGCCGTTATGACCACTGTGTCCAGGTCGAGATTGTTGTTGAGACTGGTAAGGCAAATCCGGATGAGACGAATGGTGGAGTAATACCTCAGTTACCTGGGAATTTTTCCTTTGATGTGTCTCCGAAGGGCAGAAAATTTTAGAAGTTAGTAATTGGTGGCATTGAATTTCCTGATTTTTATCGTCCGTAATACCCAATCCCATGTGCCGGAGGTCTTTATTTTCTTTCCATTCTGCCTCACTTATACTTGTACTTCTGTCCCCTGGTGAGGACATATTGGCATCATTGGCTTGATCATTGTTGATTAAATTAATATGGTTAATAGCTTTCATAACATGACGACTCGGGTTTCCCTCCGTTGTTTTAATAGTTGTTTAATGCTTTGTTATCTAACATTGAACGGTGCGTATTATTTCAACCGTTGGTGTCCACCCAAGGCTATCTGGGCGAGCAAGGCTCATCGACCTAGGGACCTGCATGTTTTCAAGTGTTTATCAGCGGTTTTCAAGCTGTGGAGAAATCTTGGCCTCTTTAAAGTAATCCCTGATTGGTTTCAACTGTTCTTCAAAAGACTGACTAACTTCTGGTTTTAATTTTCCCATCTCACTGCGCGTTCAGCTGTGCGCAGCTGCTTGGAATAAATGGCAAAGACTGCAGCAAGGACAGAAGAAAGATATGCGCATATATTTGGGAAAACTTCATATATAGAAAAATGATTGGAATATAAAAAATTGATTTTCATCTTAAATAGATTAAAAACCTCAGACCTTTCAATGAATTGTGTCTTTAGGGAATAAAATAGTATTGTTTTCGAACAATCTCTGCTTCTTACAATGATGACTGTAATGTTGTCCTGTTGGGCAGCCCCACAATGTGCACTGAGTGAGGGGTGGCCCCAGTTAAACCCCCTGAGACGTAAGGCAATGGACTGGCCCGGCGTGCGCCCGGCCAGCGCGTGTAAGAGTTAATAAATAGCCCGGAGACCCCGGGCGTGGTTAAGTTACGTACTGGGCACCAATACACACGAGTCGTCAGGCGCTTTGTGTTTCTGCCACCAGGCCTAGAGCCACAACACTACACTGGCGACGAGGTGGTCTTCCCACCCTACTGTGCCGCCTCACACCCGCTGTGCCTGCCGCCTGCAACGTCACCCCAGGAGCGCTCCAGCCGCGTCTCTTGTGACCTCCGCACAGCGCACCCTGCCACGCACCTGCAGCCCTCGCTGTGAGTCCCTGCATCGGCTCCCAGCGCCGCTCACGGCCGAGGCCCTCGCCCTTCACAGCTGCCGCTCCGCGAGCTGCACCCGTGAGCTGCACAGCTGCACGTGCATGTGCGAGATCTGCCCGGGCCCACCAGCGCTGAGCCCTCCACTCGCGGATCTCCAGCGGCCCCGGCATCCGGTAAGGAAAGTGACGCCTGCTCCCGGCCGTCTTCCTCCCAGCGCCCTCATTACCACGCACCTCCAGCCAGTGCCCTGTCAGGGTGCTGACCCACTTTTAAAGCCTGCTCTGCCGCCTCCACCACGACCCGCGTGAAGCTGCAATACTGCGCATTCTCCTGCTGCCCACACAAGGGGTGCTGGGCCCTACTCGCCTGTGACTGCATGCCCCATCACGGCCGCTCCGGCAGAGTCAAGGATTCACCGCCTGCCCCACCCAACAGGGCCCCGCTCGGTGCCACTCCTAAACACGTGCCCTGCCTGCTGGCTTCCCACAGTGAGTGATCCACCACCCAGGCCACGCCCGCTGCCTCGCCTACATGACGTCTGTGCCACATTTGGAGCCCTTCACGGTCACGGGCCCCCCACCCTCCCAGGCAGCACGCTGGAAGGCATGGGACGAGCGCCTAGAAACGTATTTCGATGCTGCGGACATTCCTGCTCCAAGGAGGATACCCATGCTCCTCCCTCTCGGAGGTGCAGACATCCATAAAATATCTAAAACTGTGCGTGAGGCTGGGCCCCCAAGAAACTACGCTACAATGCGCGACGCCATCACGGCCTATTTCGAGCCTTTTGCCAAGCCCAACTACGAGCGTTTCCTGCTCCGCCAGGTGCGCCAGCTGCCGGAGGAGTCAGTGGATGTCTTCTATGTGAGGCTGAAAGAGCAGGCGAGCACCTGCACCCTCCCGGACGAGGATGACGAAGTCCGGGACCAGTTTATCCAAGGCTGCGTGTCCCCCAAACTGTGCGAACGCGTCCTACAGGAGCACAACATGTCGATGAGAGACATCTTAATGCTAGGCCGCTCCAAAGAATTGTCCAAAGCCAGGGCGGCGCACATGGACCCCAAGCCAGCCGTAACGGTCAAAGAAGAGCCGGTCTGTGCCATTCGCACCTACACTCGAGAAACGCAACCGAAGAGCACCAGGCCGAAGACTCCAGCCTCCCAACAGAGCTCACGAAGTCACCCATGTGGGTGGTGTGGGGGTCCATACCCCCACGAAGGGGCCTGCCCCGCGCACGGCAAGACCTGCAGCGCGTGCGGAAAAGTGAACCATTTCTCCAAGGTATGCCGGTCGACGCAGAGGAGGAGGCAGAATGGCCCGCCACGGCGAGTTCGCGCAATTGAACCACCCCCCGATGGCCCCCCCCGACAGTGACATGGACGACGACGAAGCGGAAGCTGCTACCGTCCACGTAGTCAGAATGCTGCATGCTCTCTCAGCCACCCAACACGCCGCGCCCATGTGTAAAGTCAATGTGCAGGATCATGCTGTGGCTGTATTCATTGACACAGGGGCCACCATCAACCTCATTGCCGCCAGCGTCTACAGGAGCCTGCCCAACCCTCCAGCGCTACGCAATACGAAGGTGCAAGTTTATGCATTCGGCACCCACTCCCCACTCAAACTGTGTGGCGTATTTCAAGCCAATCTCTCTCATGATGCCACGCGCCAGCAGGCCAAAGTCTATGTGTCGCAAGAAGGGTCAGGATTTCTGCTCAGCTGCTGCACCGCGCAGGATCTCAACCTGATCCAATTTGCGTTCACTGTGCACGCCCACGACCTGGACCACCTGCTGCAAGGTTTCGAAGCTCTGTTCGAGGGAATTGGATGCCTAAAGGGCCCGGCTGTCCAGCTGCACATCGATAAGTCCGTATCCCCGATAGCCCTCCGCCACAGGAGGATCGCCTTCCACCTCTGCCCTAAAATAGAAGCAGAACTACGCCTTCTGGAGAGGGCAGGGATCATTAAACGGGTGAGAGGCCCCACTCCATGGGTGTCCCCCATCGTAGTCGCGAAGAAACCGAAGCAGCCGGAAGTGGTCCGCATCTGTGTGGATATGAGAGTCCCGATCCTCGCCATCAAACGTGAACGCCACCTGACTCCAACAGTAGACAACATCATCGGGGAGTTAGCCGGCTCCAAATGGTTCTCGAAGGTGGACCTTCGCTCAGGGTACCACCAGATTCCGCTCCACCCAGACTCTCGCCCCATCACAACTTTCTCCCCCATGCAGGACTTTGACGTTACACTCGCCTCAACTTCGGAATCTCAAGCACAGCCGAGGTATTTCAGAACATCGTCAAGAATGTCCTCCAGGGGCTGGAAGGAGTGCTCAACGTGAGCGACGACATTCTGGTGCATGCTCCCACACTGGAAGAACATCTCCTGCGCCTCCAAGCTGTGTTCTCCCGCCTCCAAGACAGCGGGCTTACCCTACACCGCGAAAAATGCGAGTTCTTGAGGAGAGACATTAGTTTCTTTGGCTATCGGTTCTCTGACAAAGGCATTGGCCCAGACCCGGACAAAGTAAAGGACATACAAAATGCCCCCGCTCCAACGTCAGTGTCCGGTGTCCGCAGTTTCCTGGGCATGGTCACTTACTGCGGGCGCTTCATCAAGAACCTCTCTGACCTGACAGGGCCCCTCCGTAACCTCACCAAAGCCACCAGCCACTGGGTGTGGGAAGCAGAACAAGAAGAATCCTTTCGCCACATGAAAGCAGCCCTCTCAGCTGACACTACGCTAGTGTACTTCGACCCCAGACACGAGTCCCAGCTGGTAGTGGATGCCAGCCCCACGGGGTTGGGTGCGTTCTTAGCCCAGCAGCAGATCTGTGGAGAATGGGCCCCAGTCGCCTACGCCAGTCGGACACTTACGCCCACGGAACAACGTTATTCTCAAATCGAGAAAGAAGCCATCGCGATCCTGTGGGGGTGCCGCCATTTCCACATCTACCTGTACGGGCATCCGTTCACAGTCATAACCGACCACAAGCCTCTCATCCCGCTGTTTCAAGGGTCGTCATCGCGCCCTCCCCCGCGGATTGAAAAATGGGTACTGCAGCTGCAAGAATTCCAATTCACCGTCGAGTACAAACCAGGAACACGGAACCCAGCGTACTTCCTATCCAGGCATGCCCGGCCTGTCACCGAGCCAGAAGCTGCTGAAGTGGCAGCGACAGAGGACTACGTGCGGATGATCATTGAACGGTCCAGACCGCTCCCGATCTCATTGGATGAAGTGATACAGGCCACAAGAGATGATGACTGCCTCCAGATCGCCATCCAGGCAATCACCTCGGGAGACTGGAAGCTGTTACAGAACCCGACACAATTCCGCACAGCGAAAACCCAAGCCACCTTGAAGGCCCTGCATCAAGTACGCCAAGAGTTGTCCGTGTCCGCAGATGTCTGTCTCCTGAGAGGCCTCAGTCTTTCCGGAAAGCCTGACCCAGCAAGCGGCCCTCCTCGCACACGGAGCACACCAGGGAATTGTCAAGTCAAAGAACCGCCTCAGGAGCAAAGTCTGGTTCCCCGGCCTAGATCAGCAGATCGAATCAATCGTCCAGCGCTGGCCAGTTTGCCTCGCAACCAGCCTACCCAGCAGACCCGCGCCAGCGATCACAGAGGCAGCCCCCAGCGCCCCGTGGGAAAGAGCAAGCGTGGATTTCGGCAGCCTACCAGGAGGAAAGTACATGCTAGTAGTCGTGGATGACTTCTCGCGATACCCTGAAGTTGAAATCGTCTCCTCCACGTCGGCAGGAGAAGTCATTCCCAAGCTGGAGAAAATCATGGCCACCCATGGCCTAGTTGGAGAACTCCATACTGACAACGGTCTGCCATTCACCAGTGTAGAGCTACTCGAGTACCTAGCCTCCCACCGGATCAAGCACCGCCGGATAACCCCAAGGTGGCCCCAAGTGAACGGGGAAGTAGAACGCCTGATGCGGACTCTGAACAAGATGATCCAAATAGCTTTGGCCGACGGCCACATCCTGGAACAAGCGCTCTACCAGTTTCTCCGAGAATAGCGTCTCACCCCTCACTGCACTACCGGCATTTCCCCGAGCCGACTGTGTTTCGGTCGGGCGGTGACAGACACCATCCCACATCACCCGTCGTGGGCCGAGACCCAGAACCCCCCAAATCAATCACTGGCAAGGCGGACGAAGACCAACCACGAGACATCCCAGAGGAGACATGCGAAGGAGAGCCCGATCACAGTCGGTGACCGTGTGCTCGTGCGGGACCGCCACCCCGGAGGAAAGTTCAGTCTGCCCTTTGAACTAGACCCATGGACTGTAACCGACGTCAAAGGTACAATGGTGACAGCCTCGAGGGGACACGAAAGCGTAACCTGCAATGTGTCATTCTTCAAGAGAGTCCCAGATGACGATGCCGAAGAGTTTCTGCCACCTGACGAGCCAAGGACGGCTGACCCGGAAAGCCCTCATGACTCCCAAGAAGAAACCAGCCGACCCACAGCCTCCGCCACGGAAGATGACCAGGGCGCTCCAGCTCTGGAGAAGGCTTGAGACAGGGAACTCGGTGGTGACCAGGCATCCAGAGGCAGTGACAGCCTTCCTGAGCCTTTGCCCACCCCCTCTGCGAGAGGCAGTCAGAGTCGATACTGCGTGCGGCCCTGTCCGAAGCCATCCCAGAAGTATCGAGACTTCGTAGCCTGCTGTCGACTTCCGAGCAGAGGGAGTGGTTGTGTCTGCAGACCAAGTAAGACTGTTCCATAAGTATCCTTTTGTCATGAACTGATGTTTGCAATTTTTCTGTTGTCCCCGTTTCCCTCATTATTCTGTATTTGGTTCACTGTTCTCCTGGTAAAGGAGGAATGTAATGTTGTCCTGTTGGGCAGTCCCACAATGTGCACTGAGTGAGGGGTGACCCCAGTTAAACCCCCTGAGACGTAAGGCAATGGGCTGGCCCGGCGTGCGCCCAGCCAGCGCGTGTAAGAGTTAATAAATAGCCCGGAGACCCCGGGCGTGGTTAAGTTACGTACTGTATTTAAATCAAGGGTGGGGGGAGGTAGAAGGAGCTATGATCCATTCAGCTTCCTTATGGTCAGTCAAAATCAATGGGGAATGGATCACTTGTACCTGCAACCAGGGTTCGCGTGTTCTATCCGTCAGTGCATTAAAAAACCCTTATTCACGTAGACAGGTCGTTTTGGCGGTTTATCTTGATTCTCCGCCTGTATCAGATAAGTGACAGCATCATCATTGGGTCTCTTTTTTGTATGCTTCCTCCACCTGGAGGGAACCACTGGGTATTACAGTAGTGATCAGTAATGGGTGATGAGTGAAAGTGCTCTAGTGAAGTGAATTGGTTAAAAAGTGATCCTCATATTACCTAAACTGTAGCTTTATTCACTTCGGTGTATGGGGAGAGTTTAAAAACGGTGCTGTGCAGAAGGGACATAATTATGAGTCCACTGCACTGAGTAGTCCAGTTAGATGGTCGACATGTTTCAGCCCCTTTGGGTGCCCCTAAGGGGTCGGGGGGCTTTCTTCAGGACCTAAAAATCAATATAGGGAATGGGTGATATCCTATTCCTACAACATCTAATTTCAGAGTATTGTTTATCTGAATGTAAGGTCAATAGTACCTGGAGTGAGGAGAAGGAGACATAAGGAGACAAAAGGATAGGGTGTAATACTGAATGTGAGTTTTTAAAAGGTTAAAAAATAGTTTAAAATTTGGTCTCATGATGATGGTCATATTGTTCAACTTGAACATGTCATTGAGAAAATAAGCAAGAGAAATGGCAATTCTTTATACGCTGTACATACTACAAAGCGGAACAGAGGTTACACAATAGCCAAGCGGGGAGATGCGCTGTCCTGTGGTTATGCCTTTTGACTTCTATGAGTGCGCACTGTATTGGGTGGTGTATACAGCATGCACATGGTAATATGGGCATGGTTCGTGCAGGCTTGTTATTGACAACACAAGTATATATACATATATTGTGGCGTTTGTGCAAAGTTGTAAGCCTTGGCATGGCTTGAAAATAAGTATTGAAATCGCATTGTGGGGCTTATTATTGACAAAGCGAGTATATTTACGTATGGTGCGACATAGTTGTAAGGCTTGGCATAGCTTAGTTGCCACCTTTATTTTAAAGTGCATGTTGCTGGCGCGGCGTTAAAAACGGGGGTCAATAGCACATGGGCGGTCAACACGCAAGTTATAGAGATCTGTAAATTACTGTAGCGCGTGTACTTGAAACGCAGGTGTTATGGCGTTCAGATTGACTGTGCCGTGTCATTATTGGGACAAACAGGAATTCGTGCATTGTGGCGCATATGTGCATAACGCGAGTTCTAAGCGTGTTACATGTCGTATTCAAGTTTAGGTGGAGCGTTTCTGTTTTAGGAGACAAGAATACAAGAATACACACAGCGCGGCGTGTGTCATTGGAGCGAGCGTTGATCGCATACCCTACGGAGTCCTAATTAGGGCTTCGTCGGGAAACTGGCAGCGATAGGCCCTGCTGAAAGGTTTAAAAAAAGAGGTTACCGGTTGGCAGTGATGAAAGCATGATACGTTACGTGTACTCCGGTGATGGTAGAGTCCTCCAGTTTTCCATACCTAATTCAGCAGGCTGTACGACTTGTGCTGACGCTTCTGTCTGGATCCCGGGTGGCTCGAGAGTTGGTGCGAGCGGCCATTTTATAATGGGATTACCAGTTGTCAGTGAGAGAAGACTAAGTTACGTACTGGCCACCAATACACACGTGTCGCCAGGCTCTTTGTGTTCCCACCACCAGGCCTAGAGCCATGACACTACAATGACCACCCCCAAAACTGTGGCTTACCATCGCTGTTTCAATTTTCACATTTAGGTAAATTTCAACATTTGAATTAGAAGTAATGCAAGGCAAATATTTCCAATTGGTGAAACATAGCCTAGATTTGGCTAGACACACACCTGCTCCTGGGTGATAGTGTGCTCTACAAATCTGCATAACATACCATAGCATAACATAACATGACATGACATAACATAGTATACCCTGATTTTGGATGAAGAATTGCCAAGTGTAGGTAACGCAAACTTTTTGTTCAATGGACAACAGGAATGGATGCAAAATGCTATTAACAAAAACAGGAACTAAAACGCCAAAGGAGTTAGACAAAAGTGAACTGAAAAGAGAAGCAGAAGTGAAGACAGTTGGGATGAAACTCCTCTATATGGTTTTGTTAAGTTGTGCTGGCCTGTCTGCCCGTGTACAATTCTCGACAGCCCTGTGGGTTTTTGCAATAGTAAAGCTCACTAATCTGCAAGTCCATGAGAGAATCAGCCTTCCAATGCATATTTTTGATAAGATCATAGTTCCAATGTCAAGGGGCACCCAAGATGCACCCCCTTGTGTGGCAGCTTATTCTGAATCAGGTGCACATGCCTTTTTGGCAATAACCCGGTGGGTGGCACTGCCTAGAAGCGTTTTGTTGTAAGGTTCCGTTCAGTGCCAAATAACTGGGGGCTATGAATGAGGGGTGGTTGTGATGAAAATCAACGGTGGGTGGGTGTGCTGTGAGCGAATGGGCTGGTGGACTCCATATGTCTGTGCATCACAAGGTGGTGGTTCCATATTGAAAGGTGAAAGCTAGCTGTACATTTGGGCACGCCAACCTACATTTGCATATCTCCTATCTCCTTCTCCGAAACTAGATAAGACAACACTAGAGGGTACCAGCACCTCTGTTCTTGTAGCTGAATTTTTCTTGTCAGACTGAAAGTCACCCTTTCCCTTTTCCTGTTTGAGACCAATACCCCCTTGTGAACTGACTTCATAGACAAAATAATTTGACATCCACTTAAAACAGTCTAAACTAATCTCAGGAGGAACAAAAAGTCAGAGAGCCTGCAAAATTGTTCCCTAGGAGGGGGAAAACATTACCAAGGAATCAAGGAGAATCTAGACATATGCAGCTTCCCCGGATTGGTCAAGCCTGGCATCCAGGGGCGGCTCCTCCGCAATGGCGGAGTAGCGTCACCCAATGGCTCAGAGCCAGCAACTGAAAAATAAAACAATATATATATATATATTTTTCAGCTGCTGGCTGAGGCAGCGTGTGTATTGAGGGCCTGGGCTGGGCCAAGGGAGGGAGTAGGAATGGAGTGGTATGTGCACTTCTAAGTGCACAAGTCTGTTTGGTCGGCCATCTTAGGCCGGCCAAACAGACATGCAGTGAGGTTTCTCCAACCTAGCTGTAGTGCACAGCTGGGTTGGAGAAACAGCACAGACTCCCTGTGCCTGAGCGAGCATTAAACCAGCCCGTTCAGGCCAATGCCGCGCTGCTCTAATGCTTGGTAATGGCATGAGAGCAGCACAGGGATTGCACAGGGAGTCAGGGGTCAAGAATGATTTGCATATAGCTGTGTCTAAGCTGGGGTGGCAAAGTGAGCTAAAGAATGATGATGGATTCAACCCAGATCTGTGACTGGGGGTGAGTGTTTGAAAAGTTTCAGCACTCCGTACATCATCTCCTTGTGTTTGCTTTGTTCGCCCTAAGTTGGCAGGGTATGCCCAGATGTGGGTCCCTTGCTCACTTTGCCACTGGATTCAGGCTAGCCTGGCTGATGAGGGCTGTTAGCCTGAAACCGTTCCCAGGATGCTTGATTCCGGTCCAGGGAAGACATGGCTTGGCAGTTCGGTCTGGACTGTTCCCATGAGGCACAGGGTCAAGACTGATTTACATATAGCTGTGTCTGAACTGGGGTGGCAAAGTGAGCTAAAGAATGATGATGGATTCAACCCAGATCTGTGACTGGGGGTGAGTGTTTGAAAAGTTTCAGCACTCCGTCCATCATCTCCTTGTGTTTGCATTGCACAGGGAGTCTCATGCTGACCTAGTGTCTATTGGGACCAGGAAGCAGAGGAACACCGAGGCACAAGGCAGCTGGCAGCTTTAGGTAAGTCATATTTTTTTATTATTTAACGCCCCCACACTCCCTCTCCCATGCTCTCCCCACACCCCCTTCACCTGCCACACCACTTTCTGTTTGTGTCTGCCGCCACTGCTGGTATCAAGGTAGGGAAGGCATTGTATTCCACTGGGATTATCCACCATGGGCTGGAGTCCTAGGAGGTCGGGTTTGAAAGCTCAGGGCTCCTTCTGGTGCCTCTATCAGATTCTCCAGCTCCTGGAAGATAATTGCAGCAGGCACGGGGAGGCTTAAAGAGAGGAGGGAGGGGGTTAGATGAAGGGAGAGGGGCTGGTTTGAGCATTTTGGCCAGGGCTGCTTTTGGTTCCCCATTCCGTGCTGCCTGGCATGAGAGGAGATTAAGAACGAGATGCCTCAGCCACTTCCTGGTTCAGGATTTGAGGTTCACTAAAAAGGAGCACTGTGAACCAGCCCAGCAGAGGTTTTGACAACAATTATGAGTGAAATATCAATGCCAATCTTCCCAAAAAACGTGTCTATGTCATGAAAAGCCTGTGATGTTGCCTTTCGTCTGGGTCTGTGGCGTGACAGGACACTTACCTGCCTGGGAGATGTACTGGTTTGTACCTTAAAGGAGGACAAACTCAATGCCCTGCGAAGAACCAAGACTCAGCAGACTTGAGGTTTGCTAATGCCTAAAGTGAAGAAGCTATAATAACATTTGGGGTTGGGTCTTAAGCCAAGAATGTAACAGTCTCTTTTGGTTTTCGTTGTTTTCGTTGTTTCACTTTAAAAGTAAAGCACTGGCTGCTTGATAACTGTTATCTATTGGGTTTTGCTGCAGTCTGTCTTTCTACTCCACTCTCTTGTGTGCTTTATACCACTACCCTGAGATTGTCAAATGCAGAAAAGTTCTTGGTCATTCAAATGGAATGCACTGGCATTATGTCCCTGGGCCACCAGAGGTACACACGCCTAATGACATAGCCTGGGGCCCTTTGACCTCTCACTTGCTCAGAGTGCTTAGGAATTGCCCCACAAAGAAAAAGAGGCATGCTTCCCCCCTGAAAAAAAGAATCTGCTTTTGAAACTGAGGCGAAATAAAGAAGAGTGGGAATGTTATCCAGCTTCAAGTTTTATTTAACAAAAATGGTGATTACAAGTGAATAAATCAAAGGTTAATATTTAACTGTACAGGAAGGATGGAAGAGACCTCACTTGCCCTTTTCTTACCCTATGATATCAGAGCACGGGACACTGCATGCCTTTGACCATAGTTAATGGAGAATTCACATTTGTTAAAAAATTATGCATTAAAAACTCAAAAACGTAATATTTTATTAAACAGATTGTAGAATAATGAGTTCCTGGTTGGGAGGGGTGAAACCTTACCCAAGCAGAAACTTCAATTTCTGTTAGTTTGAAACACAAACAACCCCAAATTAACCTGTGCTTATCCCTCTGGTAGCTTATTTGAGACCAAAATTATTTGAGACCAAAATGACAAGAATTCAATCAGTAGAACCAGAGATATGCATTTTAAAAGTTATATGTAAAAATAGTGCCTAGAAGCACAAAGAGTCAACTGTGGTTATATCGTCGCGCTGGACCAGGACAAATTCACAAGTTCAGGCCAAACTTGATGGAGCGCAGGATGGATACAGGAACCAAGTTAGGCCCACTGAACAAAGTACATTAAATCATGGTTTGCGGAACATTGCGAGACCCCTCTTCAGGATGCGTTGAGAATTCATCGCACAATGGCGGTTCCGAGAAAACTGGGGGGGGCTGTGATGCAGAGTCCTGCATCATCTTCGAAGATGCCATTGATGAGAGGCTCATGAAGTGAAGTTCGGTATAGAGGATGTGGGTGCGCAGCAGTGGTTCTGAAGGTGATGTGGATGGAGATGTAAGGACTGCCGTCAAGGGGATATTTTGCTCTGCAGCACTTCCAAACCAGATTTGTGAGGAGATGCATCATGCTGCGTCAGTTCTGCCCACAGGACCACATCTGGCCTGACAGAGACCCTTCAAGGCCAATTCCAAGGGTTCAGAGCAGGGGTGTTACCACTTGGGGGGTAGAACTCACAGCAGACAAGGTCCAGGTGCTGGGCTCAAAGTGGTTGGAGCCTTTTCTGTCCCTGAGGCTCTGATCCGGAGGCCAGAGAATTAGACCTAGGAGTCACTCTTGTAGTCCTGGGTTAAAGATGCAGGTCCAGTCCTTCTCTCTCAGGAAGCAGGGCAACAGAATAGCAGTCCTTGTTGCAGAGCAGCACTGCAGTCCTTCTGAGTCTTCCACAGGTCCAGAGGTGTACTAAAGAGTTGGATCTGAGGGTCCACTATTTATACCTGGTGCCCACTTTGAAGTAGGGCAGAAGATGTGGCCTAACAATTTAGGCCAGTTGATCTCAAATCTGGGGAACCGGGTTGGAGTCTCAACAATGATTCTGGGCAAATCACTTAATCTCCCCGTGCCTAACAAAAATGAATGTGTCCTCGTGTAACGTAACTGGTGCTCATGTAAAGCGCTCTGATACCCGATACCTTTGGGTCAAGTTCACGCTATATAAAACTCCTTAAAAAAAAGTAGGAGAAGGTTCTGGAGGTTTCCTTCCCCAGAGGAGTTTGGAATTTCCTGCCTGCTTGCCCTGGCCCCAGTTTGTCTGAGAACACCAAAGAAATGTGTCAAACTCTTTGTGAGTGTGCTCATGCAGAGCCTCTGTGATGTGCAAGTGTGGTACGTGACAGGTCCTCCCCCTCACCAAGTCAGAGAATGCCCATACTGTGAACACCAATTCCACCCATGTGTTTCACTGTCTGGGAGCAATACACAAAGACCAACTGCCAGCTACACCTATTCATGTGACAGAGGATACAGGCTACAGGCACCAAATGGATGGGACAAGAAAATGCCAACTTTCTAAAAGTCATATCAAGCAACTATGTCCCAAAGGCATCAACAAGAAGGGACCTAATCTGGTTATTCTTAAAATACTGAAAAACATGTTTTGTATATACAACTGAATTAAAACACAAGATAAGAAAGATAAAAAAGAAATAGCTAAACAGAATCTGGAATCAGATCTATTCAGTTTATCTTATCCATAGTTTAAAGCAGCATCAAATATAATTTAAAAAGTGCTCGATCTGCAAGGTGAATGAATGCTGAGAAAGCAATAAAACTACAAGTAAAAATATGTAAGTGCCCTCCTCCTTAGCACTCCACTCTGGGTTCTGACTGAGTTGTGTTTAATCTGTGTACTCCTAGATCTTCAAGGTAAGAGTTAAATATATATATATATATATATATATATGTATATGTATATGTATATGTATATGTATATGTATATATATATATATATATATATGTGTATATATATATATATTCACTGAAAAAACCATAGGTTTTAGGGACGTTATAGTTACAAATTAGCATTTAAAAACCTTTGAAATTCACTGAAAAAACCATAGGTTTTAGGGACAGTTATAGTTAGTTGGACATTGCACTCGTACAAAACCCGTGAAATTCCCCGTTATAGTTAGTTCAGCTAACTATAACTCGCGCCCCGCAATGCACTGCTGATGACGTCACATATTACATCACTCATGACATGGTCAGTGACATCACTGATGACATCTCAAATGACATCACTGATGACATCATCCAGTGACTGTGTGTTTCTGTAAAGTTTAAATATTTTTTATATATATAGGGAAAGGCGTATTGAAGAATGAGTGGGTGTATAAGTGTCTGTATGGATGATTTAGTAGGTGCGTGACTAATTCTATAAGTGAGTGATTAAACGTATCTTACTGAATGCATGGGTTAGTGACTAAACTGGGTGAATGTCTGTATCTGTCTGTTGATGTGTAAGTGGCTGCATGGGTTTGTGAATAGCTACATGAGTGTCTATAAGAGTTATTGATTTGTTGTCTGAGTATCTGTATGGGTGCCTGAGTGTTTGTGTGGATGGGGTGTGTGCGACTGTGCATAGATGTGTGAGTGGGTGATTCACTGGGTGGATGGTTTCAAGAGAGCATCTGTGATAGACTGTATGGGTGGGTAAGTGTGTGTAAGAGTGTGTTAGTGAGTGAATGTATGTCCCAGTGGTACATGTGTGAGTAACTACATATGTGAAAGGCAGTATATATGTGTGTTGGAGTATATAAATAGCTATAAGCGAGAGTGAGTGATTGTGATAGTGGCTGTATGGATGAGTGTGTGCTTGTATCAGTGATTGTATAAGAGCGTAACAATGTGCTAGTATTTGTATGATTAAGTGAGCTGGTGTGTGTATAACTGTATAGGTGAGTAAATGGCAGTGTGTTTAATTATTTGCATGACTGACTAGGTGTGTGAGTACCTCTATGGATGAGTGGCGGTGTTTGAGTGTCTATATAGGAGTAAGAGTGCATATGATAGTCCTGTATTGAGTGACCATAAGTATGAGTGACTGTACGGGTGAGTGAGTGGATGTGTGTGTGTAGACCTAAGAATCAGTGAGTGGGTATGTAGTTATTGGTGTTGGAGTGTCTATGGTTTTGCGAATGGCAGTCTGTAATTTAGATTGGGTGTATCAAAGGTTATATTAGGGTGTGAAGAGCTGCATCAGATTATCACGTGGATGATGTCATCAGTGATGTCATTTGAGATGTCATCAGTGATGTCATCAGTGATGTCACTGACCATGTCATGAGTGATGTAATATGTGACGTCATCAGCAGTGCATTGCGGGGCGCGAGTTATAGTTAGCTGAACTAACTATAACGGGGGAATTTCACGGGTTTTGTACGAGTGCAATGTCCAACTAACTATAACTGTCCCTAAAACCTATGGTTTTTTCAGTGAATTTCAAAGGTTTTTTAAATGCTCATTTGTAACTATAACGTCCCTAAAACCTATGGTTTTTTCAGTGAATTTCAAAGGTTTTGTAAATGACAATTTTTAAATGTATTAATTGTTATATACATTTTTTTCATACTGATTTCGAAATTTTTTAGAAAACATTTTTTTTACATATTTTATTTTTTAAATTACATTGTAATTATATTATACATTACAAAAAATACTTTCTCAGAATGAATTACTTTAGTTTAAATACTTTGCACATAGGCAATAGACTTTTAAGTACAGTAGTTACAGTTGTTGCAATGGGCAACACATTTTCAAACACAATGCAACATTCAGCTCAATGTGAATTTCTAGTTAAATGCAATTAGTTACTTTATGGATTACTTTTCTAACCACAGGACTGGATCCTAGATTCAGTCCTGGGACATCTCCTGTAAACAGTTGAGTAAAAGCGTTTTGGTTACAGTCGTGATTTTTAAGGAATATTATTGTACTTTAAAAGTTGACACTTAGAAACTTTTTCTCATAGAATGACCAATGTTATCCTATGGAAGGAAATTCACTTAGGAGGTAAAAACTGTTATCGTTACTTTTTGTTACTCAGTGTTGGATCCTGGATCCAGCACTGGTGCATCTCCTGTAAACAGTTGAAAGAATGCGTTTAAGTCATACAGGCGATTTTTAAGGAATATTTGTAGTTTGTGAAAATCGACACTTTGAAACTTTTCTGCTGAAAACCAGACAAAGGATTCCTATGGAAGAAAATATAAGTTACTGGTAAGTACGGTTAAAATTACTTTTCAGGGTCAGTGCTGGGCTAAAAGATGCAGCACTGGGTTCTCTCCTGATAACAGGTGAGTAAATTGGAATTCGTACTTTGGTTGATTTTAGAGGAATATTATAAAGTTCCAAAACTCCACACTTAGAAGAATTTCCAAGTGAAACCAGTCAATGTTAGCCTATGAAGGAAATTCAAGTTACCGGTAAGTACGGTTAAAATTAATTTTGAGGATCAGTACTGGGCTGAAAGATGCAGCACTGAGGTCTCTCCTGATAACAGGTGAGTAAATCAGAATTCGGATTTCGGCTGATTTTAGAGGAATATTTTAAAGTTCCAAAAATCAACACTTAGAATTTTTTTCAGCAAAAAGCAGGCATCTCCCGAATTAACCAAGCCAGTGATCAAGGGCGAGCAACGCCCGTAACGCGTATGGACTTCTTGGTGCAATTTTAATCTGAAACTGGAGATGTTGCTGCTCCGCTTGCCTTGCAATTAAAAGGAAGAAAACACGTTTGTGTGTGGTGCCTTCAATGTTGGGTGCTTTTCATTTGGATATGTTTGCGGCCGGCCCTGGTCGCGAAGGCACCCCACTGCTGACAATGCGGGTCCAGCACCGTGATTCACAGGGTGCACTTGGAACAACGTGCCAATTTGCATGGATCTACTTAAGCTGAGCAACAGCCTGGCCGGTTAACAGTAACCCACTGTGGTAATTTAATTGTAACGAGGAGAATTTGTCGGCACCCAGTAATTGAAACTCCAAAGACCAGAATGCAAAGGAGGTAAACGCCCACAAGGGCGGGAAATTTAAACCCATCGCGAGTGCGATGCAAATGACTGCCGCTGTGTCTCCCGAATTAACCAAGCCAGTGATCAAGGGCGAGCAACGCCCGTAACGCGTATGGACTTCTTGGTGCAATTTTAATCTGAAACTGGAGATGTTGCTGCTCCGCTTGCCTTGCAATTAAAAGGAAGAAAACACGTTTGTGTGTGGTGCCTTCAATGTTGGGTGCTTTTCATTTGGATATATATATATATATATATATATATATATATAAAGAGTTGCCTCTAGGTGGGATGCACTCCCAGGTAGAAATTACGCCAAAGCAAGGGCACACGCCATGAACAAAGTCCTTTTCTGGTTTCCTGCCAGACGCGTTTTGGGCCAACGCCCTCTTCAGTGGCAGACCATGTGACGTGACGGCGTGCGGCAACCACCAGTCAATCCCCGTAATAATAATGCTCAGGTAAACCACCTGAAGCAATGCTTCCTGGGATTGGTGGTTCAGTAAAACCCAAGTGGGTCGCCGCCGTCACTCACATTCAAAAATGTCTTTAAAAGGATTGCCAATGTTCGCGCCGGCACCCCTGCATATAACAAGCACCTCCTGTTCCACAGTTAGCTGCCCCAATAAAGCGGCCGTGGACCTGCAAGTGTTTCGCGGTGGTGCATCCCGCGACCAGGATGGCCACTATACAAAATACAAAAAGAGTTGCCTCTAGGTGGGATGCACTCCCAGGTGGAAATTACGCCAAAGCAAGGGCACACGCCATGAACAAAGTCCTTTTCTGGTTTCCTGACAGAAGCGTTTCGGGCCAATGCCCTCTTCAGTGGCAGACCATGTGACATGACGGCCCCCCTCCTGGAGCCCTAGATGGCCCTGGGGACCACCACCCCCCCAGGGCCGGCTCCTGCAATGTCCTCGGGTGCCCACCCCTGGCACATTGCCGTTTGCTATGGAAGGGCGGGAGCACGGCTCCCGCCCTGTCATAGCAAACACTGCTTGGCTGAAGCGAGAGCAGGAAACCTGCTCTCGCTTCAATGAAGCAAAGCAGAAGTGCTTTTGGGCAAAGGGAGCTGCATGTTAGCAGCTCCCCTTGCGGTGTTACAGCATCAATCTCTCCTTCGAGACCGCGACCTTCCCAGAGAGCTGGAAACACGCAGAGATCAACGCCCTACTCAAAAAACCCAAGGCTGACCTGAGAGACCTCAAGAACTTCCGGCCCATCTCCCTGCTTCCGTTCCCAGCCAAGGTCATCGAGAAGATCGTCAACAAACAGCTAACCCGATACCTCGAAGAAAACAGCATCCTGGACCCATCCCAATCAGGGTTCCGCAGCAACCACAGCACTGAGACTGCCCTCATCGCCGCCACCGACGACATCAGGATCCTGCTGGACAACGGTGAGACCGCAGCCCTCATCCTGCTGGACCTCTCCGCCACCTTCGACACTGTCTGCCACCGCACTCTACGCGCACGCCTCCACGACGCAGGGATCCGAGACAAGGCCCTGGAATGGGCCACCTCCTTCCTCGCCGGCAGAACCCAGAGAGTCCGCCTCCCACCATTCCGATCCGAAGCCTCCGAGATCATCTGCGGCGTACCCCAGGGATCATCCCTCAGCCCAACACTGTTCAACATCTACATGGCCCCGCTCGCACGCATCGCCAGACAGCACGACCTCAATATAATCTCCTATGCTGACGACACTCAACTGATCCTCTCCCTCACCAAGGCCGCCAAATCCAACCTCCATGAAGGAATGAAGGCCGTCGCCGATTGGATGAAGATCAGCCGACTAAAACTGAACACGGACAAGACAGAGGTCCTCATCCTCGGCTCCAACCCCTCAGCCTGGGACGACTCCTGGTGGCCAACGACACTGGGAGCAGCCCCGACACCCACCGACCACACACGCAACCTGGGAGTCATCCTCGACTCAACGCTCACCATGGCCAAGCAAGTCAACGCAGTCTCCTCCTACTGCTTCAACACCCTCCGCATGCTTCGCAAGATCTACAGGTGGATCCCGACAGATACAAGAAGAACAGTCACCCAGGCCCTCGTCAGTAGCAGACTTGACTATGGGAACGCCCTCTACGCGGGAGCCCCGGCCAAGCTCATCAAGCGACTGCAACGCATACAAAACGCCTCCGCACGCCTGATCCTCGATGTACCACGCCACAGCCACATCACCCCCCACCTGAGGAACATGCACTGGCTCCCCGTCGACAGGAGAATCTCCTTCAAACTCCTCATCCACGCACACAAGGCACTCCACAAGACTGGCCCAGCCTACCTCAACAGACGACTCCTCTTCTACGTCCCCAACCGCCAGCTCCGCTCCGCCGACCTCTCCCTCGCCACCGTCCCTCGCATTCGAAGAACAACCACCGGCGGCAGATCCTTCTCCCACCTCGCCGCCAAGACCTGGAACACCCTTCCACTAAGCCTACGACAGACCCAAGACCTGC
This sequence comes from Calotriton arnoldi, assembly GCA_963921515.1. NCBI lineage: Eukaryota > Metazoa > Chordata > Amphibia > Caudata > Salamandridae > Calotriton > Calotriton arnoldi. The sequence goes on along the minus strand of CAWUFW010000920.1, from coordinate 691,134 downwards.
TGACCTTTAGGAGGCTACTCAAGACCTGGTTGTTCGACCAGTAGCAGCACCCCCCCTTTTTTTCTTTTTTTTTTCTCCCCAGCGCCTTGAGACCCTCGCGGGTAAGTAGTGCGCTCTACAAATTCTGTGATTGATTGATTGATTACAGCATGGTGGAAGGTCCTTTGTAAACCTAGAATGGTCACCTGTTACTCATTGATAAATGTGGGTGTTAAATTGATACTAATGGTGTGCAAGCCACTCTTGCTTCTTTCTGCGCCTCTCTTGCCTCTTTCTGCATTTCTGTTGCTTCTTTCTGCACCTCTTTTGCCTCTTTCTGCACCTCTGTTGCCTCTTTCTGCACCTCACTTGCTTCTTTGTAAACCCCTCTTGCCTCTTTCGTCACCTCTCTTGCCTCTTTCTGCAACCCTCTTCCCTCTTTCTGCACCCCTCCTGCCTCTTTCTGCACCTCTGTTCCTTCTTTCTGCACTTCTTTTGTTTCTTTCTGTACCTCTCTTGCTTCTTTCTGCACCCCTCTTTCCTCTTTCTCCACCCCTCTTCCCCTTTCTGCATGTCTGTTGCTTCTTTCTGCACTTCTCTTGCCTCTTTCTCCACCCTTCTTCCCTCTTTCTACATCTCTGTTGCTTCTTTCTGCACTTATCTTGCATCTTTCTGTACCTCTCTTGCTTCTTTCTGCACTCCTCTTGCCTCTTTCTGCACCTCTGTTCCTTCTTTCTGCACTTCTTTAGTTACTTTCTGCACCTCTTTTGCTTCTTTCTGCACCCCTCTTGCCTCTTTCTCCATCCCTCTTCCCTCTTTCTGCACTTCCGTTGCCTCTATCTGCACCTCTCTTGTCTCTTTCTCCACCCCTCTTCCCTCTTTCTGCACCTCTGTTGCTTCTTTCTGCACCTCTGTTGCTTCTTTGTGCACCCCTCGTGCCTCTTTATGCACCCCTCTTCCCTCTTTTTGCACCCCTTTTGCCTCTTTCTGCACCTCTGTTGCATCTTTCTGCACTACTCTTGCTTCTTTCTGTACCTCTCTTGCTTTTTACTGCACCGCTCATGCTTCTTTCTGCTCCCCTCCTCTGTCTTTCTGCACCCCTCTTGCCTCTTTCTGCACCCCTGTTCCTTCCTTCTGCTTTTCTTTTGCTTCTTTCTGCACCTCTCTTGCTTCTTTCTGCACCCTTCTCGCCACTTTCTCCACCTCCGTTCCCCCTTTTTGCATCTATGTTGCTTCTTTCTGCACTTCTCTTGCCTCTTTTTCCACCCCTCATCCCTCTTTCTGCACCTCTCTTGCTTCTTTCTGCAATTCTCTTGCTTCTTTCTGCACCTCTGTTCCTTCTTTCTGCAACCCTTGTGCCTCTTTCTGCACCCTTCTTCTGTCTTTCTGCTCCCCTCTTGCCTCTTTCTGCACCTCTGTTCCTTCTTGCTGCACTTCTTTTGTTTCTTTCTGCAACTTTCTTGCTTCTTTCTGCGCCCCTCTTGCCTCTTTCTCTATCCCTCTTCCCTTTTTCTGCATCTGTTTCTTCTTTCTGCACCTCTCTTGCCCTTTATGTGCCTCTCTTGCCTCTTTCTGCATTTCTGTTGCTTCTTTCTGCCCTTCTCTTGCTTCTTTCTTCACTTCTGTTGCCTCTTTCTGCAACTCACTTGCTTCATTGTGCACCCCTCTTGTCGCTTTCTGCACCTCTCTTGCCGCTTTCTGCACCCCTCTTCCTTCTTTCTCCACCCCTCTTGCCTCTTTCTGCACCTCTGTGCCTTCTTTCTGCACTTCTTTTGTTTCTTTCTGCACCTCTCTTGCTTCTTTCTGTACCCCTCTTGCCTCTTTCTCCACCCCTCTTCCCTCTTTCTACATCTCTGTTGCTTCTTTCTGCACTTATCTTGCATCTTTCTGTACCTCTCTTGCTTCTTTCTGCACCCCTTGTGCCTCTTTCTGCACCCCTCTTCTCTTTCTGCACTCCTCTTGCCTCTTTCTGCACCTCTGTTCCTTCTTTCTGTACTTCTTTAGTTACTTTCTGCACCTCTCTTGCTTCTTTCTGCACCCCTCTTGCCTCTTTCTCCATCCCTCATCCCTCTTTCTGCACTTCTGTTGTTTCTTTTTACACCTCTCCTGTCTCTTTCTCCACCCCTCTTCCCTGTTTCTGCACCTCTGTTGCTTCTTTCTGCACCTCTCTTGCTTCTTTCTGCACCCTTCTCACCACTTTCTCCACCTCTGTTCCTCCTTTTTGCATCTCTGTTGCATCTTTCTGCACTTCTCTTGCCTCTTTTTCCACCTCTCATCTGTCTTTCTGCACCTCTGTTGCTTCTTTCTGCACTTCTCTTGCTTTTTTCTGCACCTCTGTGCCATCTTTCTGCAACCCTTGTGACTCTTTGTGCACCCTTCTTTCCTCTTTCTGCTCCCCTCTTGCCTCTTTCTGCACCTCTGTTCCTTCTTGCTGCACTTCTTTTGTTTCTTTCTGCAACTTTCTTGCTTTTTTCTGCATCCCTCTTTCTCCATCCCGCTTTCCTCTTTCTGCATGTGTTGCTTCTTTCTGCACCTCTCTTGCCCCTTTCTGCGCCTCTCTTGCCTCTTTCTGCATTTCTGTTGCTTCTTTCTGCCCTTCTCTTGCTTCTTTCTGCACCTCTGTTGCCTCTTTCTGCACCCCTCTTCCCTGTTTCTGCACCTCTGTTGCTTCTTTCTGCATCTCTCTTGATTCTTTCCGCACCCCTTGTGCCTCTTTCTGTACCTCTCTTGCCTCTTTGTGCACCTCTCCTACCTTTTTCTGCACCCTATTGCCTCTATTTGCACCTCTGTTGTTTCTTTCTCCACTGCTCTTGCTTCTTTCTGCACCTCACTTGCCTCTTTCTGCACTTCTCTTGCTTCTTTCTGCACCTCTGTTGCTTCTTTCAGCAATTCTCTTTTCTCTTTCTGCACCCCTCTTTTCTCTTTCTGCACCCCTCTTTTCTCTTTCTGCACCTCACTTGCCTCTTTCTGCACTTCTCTTGCTTCTTTCTACACCTCTGTTGCTTCTTTCAGCAATTCTCTTGCCTCTTTCTGCACCCTCTTTTCTCTTTCTGCACCTCTCTTGCCTCTTTCTGCACCCCTGTTCCATCTTTCTGTACCTTTCCTGCCTGGTTCTGTACCTCTCTTGCCTCTTTCTGTACCTCTATTGGTTCTTTCTGCACTTCTCTTGCTCTTTCTGCACCCTTTGCGCCTCTTTCAGCACCTCTGTTGCTTCTTTCTGCACTTCTCTTCCTTCTTTCTGCACCCCTCCTGCCTCTTTCTGTACCCCTCTTGCCTCTTTGTGCACCTCTCCTACCTTTTTCTGCACCCCTCTTGCCTCTTTCTGCTCCTCTGTTGGGCCTTTCTGCACTGCTTTTGCTTCTTTCTGCACCTCACTTGCCTCTTTTTGCACTTCTCTTGCTTCTTTTTGCACCTCTGTTGGTTCATTCTGCACTGCTCTTGCTTCTTTCTGCACCCCTCTTGCCTCTTTCTGCACCCCTCTTTTCTCTTTCTGCACCTCTCTTGCCTCTTTCTGCACCCCTGTTCCATCTTTCTGTACCTATCCTGCCTGGTTCTGTACCTCTCTTGCCTCTTTCTGTACCTCTGTTAGTTCTTTCTGCACTTCTCTTGCTCTTTCTGCACCCTTTGCGCCTCTTTCAACACCTCTGCTGCTTCTTTCTTCACTTCTCTTCCTTCTTTCTGCACCCCTCCTGCCTCTTTCTGTACCCCTCTTGCCTCTTTGTGCACCTCTCCTACCTTTTTCTGCACCCCTCTTGCCTCTTTCTGCTCCTCTGTTGGGCCTTTCTGCACTGCTTTTGCTTCTTTCTGCACCTCACTTGCCTCTTTTAGCACTTCTCTTGCTTCTTTCTACACCTCTGTTTCTTCTTTCAGCAATTCTCTTGCCTCTTTCTGTACTTCTCTTCCTTCTTTCTGCACCCCTCCTGCCTCTTTGTGCACCTCTGTTGCCTCTTTGTGCAACTCTCTTGCCTCTTTCTGCACTTCACTTGCTTCTTTCTGCACCTCTCTTGCCTGTTTTGGCACCTCTGTTGCTTCTTTCTGCACTTCTCTTGCCTCTTTCTGCACCTCTGACTTAGAGGTAGTTTTAATCCCCCTGCTCTATTATGTACTAGGGCCTTACAGGGGAGGTCATGCCAATCACAGGGGTACCCCAACCCATAGTGTACCCTAGTGTATGTAGGTGTTTTCACTGTATTCTAAGTGTCTTTCAGCATAGCACTGGCTCAGGGCCTGGTTAGTCAGAGTCAGTTACCACCAGTACCAGTCAGCAAAAAGTTGGGGGCACAGGATGACTTTGCAACAAGGCTTCTTTCTGTACCTCTGTTGGTTCTTTCTGCATATCTCTTGCTTCTTTCTGCAGCTTTCTTCCTCTTTCTGCACATGTCCTATCTCTGTAGGCATAGTTAGAAATTAGCATTTAAAAAAACTTAGAAATTCACTGAAAAACCAAAGGTTTCAGGGACATTATAATTAGAAATTAGCACTTAAAAAACCTATGAAATTCACTGAAAAAAACCAAAGGTTTCAGGGACGTTACTATTTAGAAATTAGCATTTAAAAAACCTTAGAAATTCACTGAAAAAGCCACAGGTTTCAGGGACGTTATAGTTAGTTGGACATTTCACTCGTACAAAACTAGAGAAATTCAGCCGTTATAGTTAGTTGAGCTAACTATAACTCGCGCCCCCGCAATGCACTGCTGATGACGTCACAAATTACATCCTTCATGACATGGTCAGTGACATCAATGATGACATCACTGATGACATCTCAAATGACATCACTGATGACATCTCAAATGACATCACTGATGACATCATCCAGTGACTGTGTGTTTCTGTAAAGTTTAAATATGTTTTATATATATATATATATATGCCAAGGTGTATTGAAGAATGAATGGGTGTATAAGTGTCTGAATGGATGATTTAGTAGGTGTGTGACTCATTGTATAAGTTTGTGATTAAACGTGTCTTACTAAATGCATGGGTTAGTGACTAATCTGTGTGAATGTCTGTATCAGTCTGTCAGTTGGTGTATAAGCGGCTGCATGGGTTGGTGAGTAGCTACATGAGTGTCTATATGGGTTATTGATTGGTTGTCTGAGTATCTGTATGGGTGCCTGAGTGTCTGTATGGGTGGGTGGGGGGTGTGTGACTCTGTGCATAGATGTGTGAGTGGGTGATTCACTGGGTGTATGGGTTCAAGAGTGCATCTGTGAAGGGTTGCATAGGTGGGTGAGTGTGTGTATGGGTGTGTTGGTTAGTGAATGGATGTCTCAGTGGTTCATGTGTGAGTAACTACATATGTAAAAGGCAGTATATGTGAGTGCTGGAGAATATAAATGACTATATTTGAGAGTGAGTGATTGTGAGAGTGGCTTTATGGATGAGTGTGTGCTTGTATCAGTGATTGTATAAGAGGGTAAGTATGTGTTAGTATCTGTATGAATAAGTGAGGAGGTGTGTGTATAACTTTGTAGGTGAGTAAATGGGAGTGTGATTGATTCTTTGCATGACTGACTAGGTGTGTGAGGAACTCTATGGATGAGTGGTGGAGTGTGAGTGTCTATATAGGTGTATGAGTGCATATAATAGTGGCTGTATTGATGAGTGACTGCATGTATGAGTGACTGTATGGGTGAATGAGTGGATGTGTGTGTAGACCTAGGAATCAGTGAGTGGGTATGTAGTAACTGGTATTGGTGTGTCTATGGTTTAAAAAATGGTAGTCTGTATTTTAGAGTGGGTGTATCAAATGTTATATTAGAGTATGAGGAGGTGCATCAGATTATCACGTGGATGATGTCATCAGTGATGTCATCAGTGATGTCATTTGAGATGTCATCAGTGATGTCACTGACCATGTCATGAATGATGTAATATGTGACGTCATCAGCAGTGCATTGCGGGGGCGCGAGTTATAGTTATCTCAACTAACTATAACGGCCGAATTTCTCTGGTTTTGTACGAGTGAAATGTCCAACGTCCCTGAAACCTGTGGTTTTTTCAGTGAATATATATATATATTACATTGGATGCTGTCAGCATGAAAGTGAATAAAGTTAGGTAGTGTGTTGGATGGCTCAGAAAGGTGTCTTATTATTGACTGCTGTTCAAAAAAAGAAATGTAATACAGACATGTAAATGTTTTTGAATCTGTGGAGTAAACCACAACTGCTGTATCTTTTTTTTTTTTTTTTACAGAGTTTTATATAGCGCGAACTTGACCCGAATCGGGTATCAGAGCGCTTTACATAGCACCAGTTGCATTACATGAGGACACATTCATTTTTGTTAGGCACGGGGAGATTAAGTGATTTGCCCAGAATCACAGGATGTTCAGCGTCATTGCCGAGACTCGAACCCAGTTCCCCAGATTCGAGGTCGACCACCCTAGCCATTAGGCCAACTCCTCTCCCCTGAATTTGAAAGCAGAATGTTCCTTCTAGAATGTGCTGTGACCTTTTGACCTACTGGTTCCTCTGGGTTGCTAGCTACACTGAGCTAAGACTGTATTGAGGAAAAGGGTATTAAAGAGACAGAACATTTTTTTGAAAAGTTGAGGAGTGATGACACAATGTAAGTAATGGCAAGTTTTAATTTCCAACTCAGGACTATGTAATAAACTGTTGTGTAGTATTTAAATTTCAGAAAAATGAAGCTAGATATCGGTTTGACCTCCCAATTCTTTTTTTGCAAATATTATGCGTTGATCGCGAAAACATCATGAAAACGCAGCAACAGGAACCTCATTTCAAAAGAGAGAGAAAGGGTAAACAGAGGCTAACCATTCACAAGTGGACATGAAGTAGTCTAAAATGAAAGACATTATTTCCTTTGCTGCCTTTCTTATGATAGAGTGGAAAGTTGAAGAGGTTGCCATTTTAGACTTGCTTTGTATGAGAGTGGTGTACCATTCTTGTGCTTCGTTTTTACAAATCTTAACAGTGACCAAACTATGCAGAAAGAGATAAAACAACAATATAATCTACAAACTGAATTCAGTGGTATGTATATAACTTTGTAATTATTTTAAAAATGTACATTAGAAATGAATATCTATATGTGAGTTTGATTAAAAGGAGTATCACAGTGATGAGAAAAAATATATGAGATGAACTGTATCTATTAGAGGGTGTGTGTTTAAGAGGTTAGTAGTGAATGTTTTGGGAAGTAAGAGAAAAATGAATTAGTGCCTGTTTATTACATTGTGTATTTTATTGAAAAATAACAGTATAGTTTTGTGGAAAGTTGCAATGAGGAACTAAGAATGTTTTAAATGTCTAAACCTCATGTGCAAAATAGATACATCTATCATTTGCATTCTGGGAGTTGTAGTACTTTTAGTAACATTATTAAACAGGAATAGTGTAGTGAGAAATAAAAGTTGAGAACATGTTGTCTGCGTGTATATGAATTAGAAAGAAGTAATACTTGTTAGGTATATATTGGGAAGTGTTTGTCACTTATATGACCACATTGCATATGCTTAGATGGTGAGATATCGTTTTTGTGCTTGCACATAACTATATATACGGTGAGACTTTTGAGTTTGCTTAAAGATACAGAGAGGTATATATTTTGGGAAAGATGGCTTGAAGGTGTACATCTATTAAGGAATCGCATATATGTTTACATGGTGATCTATGTTCAGTAAGGCTGATGAAAATTTCATTTATATGGTGAGGGTAGTGTTTTTCTTGTGCTAGCTTCATTTTGAGTGTAACGTTTGTTTGAGATATGCTAAATATATGTTTTAGAAGCAGAAGAAGTATTTGAGAAATTATGTAGGTATGCCATTCACAAAAGGTTTGGTGCTTTGAAAAATTTAAAAATGTTGTTTTCCGTTTTAGAAACTTACAGATGCATGAGCACGCTCAGTGGCAAAGCAATGCATGTTTCTAGAGGGCCAAGTATACAATTATATATTGTGTGATACCTAGATTTCACTCACACATAGCTCAAAAGAAAAGCATGTATACAGTAAAACAGTCAGTTTGATACTGACAGAAGGAGATAATCAATGATTCAGAGATATAGTGACAATTGTTATGTATCTAACAGGAATGAAGGTACTTTCTTAGTCAGTCAGGCAGTATTCAGGCACACATGGAATCACCCAGCCACTACTCAGGCAGTCATCAAATCAGTGATTCACTATCCATGGAGTTATTCAATTAACCAGAAACTATGCATGTACTTTTGCAATCAGGCAGGCAGAGATTATGTAGTTATTGTAGTATGCAGGCACTATGTATATGTTCATCTAATCACCTAGGTACTATCTATTGACTTATGCAATTAATAAGGCTGTAACTATGCAATCATTATAACATTTGTGCAGAACCTATGCAGCCATCTAAACACCCACTTACAACCCATGCAGTCATTGAAATACTGAGGCACATGCTTGCACTGATGAAACACTCAGGCTCTACTCATGCACTCATGCACTATTGAAAAATAGAAAAAACTCACCTTAAAACCCCCCTAAAACGGTTCTTGTTAGAACCACTTTTTTCTATTTAACGAATGAAATCTTTGTTATGTTTGTTTGTGAATATGTCAATACTTATATGTCTACATGTATGTTAGTTTGACTAGGCATTTAGTAGGTGGGAGTGGTTGTGTGAGTGGCTCTATGCATGAGTGAGTGGCTGTATGGGTGAATGAGAGGTTGTATAAGTGTCATGAGCGCACTGAATTGAGCGCGCTAACGTAGACAATCCGGAATGTCCTTACAGCAAATAAGCGAACTCTAACGCTGCGGTGAAGGACGCGGACTGGAAGATGGCACAACAACATGGAACTACTGTTCCCATGATCCTTTGCGAGCCGATGCACAACGTGAGAGCAGAACCGTCTATGACCAGGAAGACGGACCGCGCTGCAGCATCAGAAATTCAGAATCTCGGAGTTCTTGCGAGCTGATGGCTGTGTTCTCGCCGGTCTGTTAAGGGTGCTCTGCACCGCTTATTTCACGGAGAATCTTTCTGTTTTGGGGTGGGGGGAAGCCGGTCTTTCTTCCGTTGGCGAGCGGCTCTCTGCTCATGCGGAAGAAAAGACGTTCCTTGCTTCCTCACACACACTGCATTGTCAAGCACTGTGATTCCCACCGTTGGCAAGCTACAGTCCTGTGGCTCTTGCGGTGGGAATATTATTGTTTTTTGTAACTCACGTGGATAGTAAGACTTATATTACCTTCCACAAAGATGGCCATATTGGTGGTGATGCGCTAACCATTGATCCTTGTGGCATTATTGGAATTCTTGACTAAGATACAAAGGCTCCATATTTACTCGTTTTTGACTGGAAAATATTAATTGCCACAACCTGGAGAATATTTGCATTGTATTCTATTTCTTTGGCTCCATTAACAGGGGTGGTTGCGAGAGCGGTATAGTACTATGCTCAACCCCTGTGATGTCTAGTGGAGTCTAGTAATGGTAGGTTTCTAGATGGATTAAAATTGCTGGTTTTGTTTGGTAACGGTAACTGAGAATAACTATGTATGGTATCTAGATGTTATATGTATGTTCCTTTATATATTCTATCACAGCAAACTTAATGGAGTGACTGGTGTATCTATGCAGGAGCCACAGACTATGTAGAATACTTCAGTCTGCATATTTATTTTTCTTTACAGGTAGATGATGTTTGCTGCATTTGATTAGTTTATGTATTGTGGGATGACATGCTCTGTGATAAACAGGATTCGAGGTATTTATGATTCAATGGTGTCTTTTTCAGGTCTCCCTCCCTTCTGTTCCCTTCCTATCCTTCCCTCACTTGATCATCCCACTGACTTATGCTATCACGGCATTTCTGGCTTGGGAATATCAAGAGGTGGACCATTCTGAGCAACAAACCGACCCTGAGGATTTCCTACTTTGACAATAAGTGGCTGTATGAGTGAGAGGGTGTGTGAGTAGCTGTATGGTTGAGTGTGCTGGCATGTCACTGGCAGTATGGATGAGTGATTGGGCGCATGAGTGGTGGTATGAGAGACTCGGTGTGTGTGTGAATGGCTGTATGGGTGAGTGAGGCAGTGTGTCATTGGCTGTATGGATGAGTGATTGGGTGCATGAGTGGCAGTATGAGTGAGTGTGTGAGTGGCTGTATGGGTGAGTGAGTGGCTGTGCCAGTGGCTGCATCTATGGTTGTATTGGTGAGTCAGTGTCTGTATGAGTGAGTGAATGGATATGTCAGTGGCTGTATTGGTGAGCGAGTGCCCATGTGAGTGGCTGTATGAGTGAGTGGGTGTGTGAGTGACTGTACGGGTGAGTGTCTGCATGAGTGGGTGAATGGGTGAGTGAGTTGCTGCATGAGTGGCTGTATCGGTGAGTGAGTGGCTGTGTGGGTGGCTATATGGGTGACTGAGTGCCTGTTTCAGTGTCTGTATTGGTGAGTGAGTGGCTGTATGACTAAGTGAGTTGGTGTGTCAATGGATGTATGGGTGAGTGAGTGGCTGGGTGAGTAGCTGTATAAGTGGTTGTATGGGTGAGTGAGTGCCTGTGCTAGTGACTGTATCAGTGAATGGTTGTATGGGTGAGTGAGTGGCTGTGTCAGTGGCTCTATCAGTGAGTGGCTGTGTGAAAGGCTGTATGAGTGAGTGGGTGTGTCAGTGGCTGTATGTGTGAGTCAGTGGTTGTGTCAATGGCTGTATCAGTGAGTGAGTGGCTGTGTGAGTGGCTCTATAGGAGAGTGAGTTCTTGTGTCAGTGGCTTTATGGGTAGGTGAGTGGCTGTCTCAGTGACTGTGTCAGTGAGTGAGTAGCAGTGTGAGTGTCTGCATTGCTGTGTGCATGAGTGAGGCTGGGTGAGCCAGTGACTATCACTGTGTGACTGGGTGTGTAAGTGGATGTATTGATGTCTGTATGGATGTGTTAGTGCCTGTATGATTGTGTAGCGGGGTGTGTCAGTGTCTGTATTGGTGTGTGGCTGGGTGTATCAGTAGCTGTATACAGTGTGTGGCTGGGTGTGAAAGTGAGTTTATTGTGTGTGTGGGTGTGTTAGTGCCTATATTAGTGTGTGTGTAGATGTGACAGTGCCTCTATTAGTATGTAGCTGGATGTATCAGTACCTGTATTGGTGTGTGGGTCGGTGTTTCAATGCCTGTTTCGGTGTGTAGTTGAGTGTGTCAGTGGCTATATTGATGTGTGCCTGTATGTGCCATTGGCTTTATCAGTGTGTGTCTGTCTGTGGTGTATCTGTGTGTAGAATGGATGTGTGAGTGTCTGAGTAGATCTGTGAGTGGGTGTCTGATGGGTCTGTGTTTGGGTGTGTCTGTGTTTGAATGGGTCTGTGAATGGGTATGTCTGTGTCTGAGTGGGTCTGTGAGTGGGTGTGTTAATATCTGAGTGGGTCTGTGAGTGGGTGTGTGAGTGGGTCTGTGAATGGATATGTGAGTGTCTGAGTGGGTCTGTAATTGGGTGTGTGAGTGTCTGAGTGGGTCTGTAGGTGGATTTGAGAGTGTCTGAATGGGTCTGTGTGTGGGTGTATGAGTGTTTGAGTACATCCGTGAGCGCATATATATATATTTTTTAATTTACAGCCAAATTTGCGGATCCACCGTGATGTTACACTGGGGGGTTGTGCTGTGCATCGCTGCAGATCCCTGAATCCTCGCACATGGAAAAATATATTGTGTTGGGGCATTTTCTTGCCCATCGTGGTTCCTCACAGACCCCTATATTGCACTCATAGGGTCAGGGTATACCTACCCTGACACATTCTATTACATTTTATATGAATTTTTACAGCCCAGGACCATTCCCCGATATCTAAAATAGCGGCCACAACTGTCTACTCAGATTATAACCAGCCAATCATAGCATTGCTATTGGCGCTAGGATTCGTGGAGCGCAGTGAAGGATCCATGATGGCTCTGCATCCCTAGATATACAAATTTATTTTTCCTTTACTGTCTCAAACTACTGAAAGGATTTACACCAAATCACAAAAAGCACTCTTTCGGGACCAAGATCTAGCTTTCTGCCAAATTTGGTGTAATTCCGTTCAGCATTTCAGGCTGTAGTCGTGTCTAAAATCTCCATGCGAAATAACATTGAAGATGAACTTTTTTTTGACTACCTCTTTTTCTCAGCCCCTGCCTGACGGAATACCCCGAAAATTTCCATGCACAACTAGAAACCGTACATCACTTTTTCGGGGAAAATTTCATGAAGATTCGTCAAATGGCGCCAAAGTTAACAGCAAACCAAAAAACGCTTTTCCTATGAAATCTAGGTCCTAACTATAACTACGTACTGGTGACAGCCAGTAGGGAATGTATTTATGTATGTATGTATGTATGTATGTATGTAAATGTGTTTCATATAAATGCATTATTCATTGAATTAATTTCTTTGGTAAAAAGTGAGTACACTTTATTTAGAACTATGAATTGCAAGCAATGTTGAAAATTTTAAATGAAGTATTTCTTTTAAATTGTAAACTGGATTATCCAAGTCTTTCCAGTATGTTTACAGGCAGCAAACAAACTGTCACTGCTTTTAGGGGAATTTGCCACCTTTTACTGTGTAAACAGAGTTTGTCAAAGACAGCATGGTCGAAACGCGTCAGCCATCACGATAAAATTATTGGATTATTGATCCATGGAGTGACAGCTTTTTCTTTGTGACTGACTGACTACAAGGACCTTTTCTCACATTAAAGCGGGTCTGCACTAGTCCAGAGAAGTGGATGTGATCGGAAACCAGCAAAAGCCTTTCTGTTCGGTTATGTACGTATGTATATATGAAAACTCCAATGCCGGTTTCCTCGAGGCTTGCACGCGGCGGTCTGAGAAGGGTTTCTGGGATTCCCAACAATGACTGCGCAATCCTTCACTTGTCACTGAAGAATACTCAGACACCCAAGTATGCCAAATATTACGATTTATTGGCTTCTCCGACGCTTTACAGCATAACGCCTTGATCACAGTCATATTACGATAGCCAAGCACTTCCATGGACAAATACAAATTCAAAAGTAAAAAAGGACTTATACATGTGTATATAAAAAGACGAGAGCTGCCGTATCCGCCATCTATGAATGGACCACCTTATCCATTGCTGTAACTACAATGTTAATACTTTTTTGCATAATAAACCAAAATGTTCAAACAAATTGGAAACTGAGTTATTTCAGAAAGAAACTGCAGGGAACAGCTTACTCAGTGCAAGCAGTGCACATCCCTCCAATTTAGTTTTCAGCATACCTTATGGAGAGCTGCTAGGTGCTAAGCATAATTTTAGCACGGAAGAGGCGTTGTGAAAAGAAAAACTATTATGTGCAAAAGATTTACTGAAAGAGGATACAGTAAGAAAACCATACAGCAAGCTAGCACAAGAGTTGACACAGTTATAAGAAATGAGTTACTACACAAGAACAAGAATATAGAGGAATCTGGCAATGTGAGGTTAATCACTACATTCTGTAATCAGCCATACAATTTGCGTACCATTAAAAAAAAAAATTGGGCATGTATTAAAAACGGATGGTGTGATAAGTAAACATCTTCATCTAAATCCACAGATCACTTTCAGAAAAATTCGGTCACGGAGGGACAATCTCAGTCAGAATGTGATAACTACCCACAGTAGTATTTCAAACGAATGGGGTAGAGGTGTATTTTTTGCTACAAGAACTGCAAAGCATGCAGTGGCAGCACTGATTGCTTTAAGTTTCAAGTTCCGAATACAACCAGAGAATTTGTGATTAAGAAAAGACTAACGTGCAATACAACATATTGTGTATTTGGCCTATTATGTTCCTGCAATAGGATGTACATTGGTAGCACCATTCACAGGGTAAAATAGTGAGTTTTGGAACACATGCGGGCAATCAGACATAATGATAAACACTATCCAGTGGCCCGTCATTTTTGTGATGCTCACTTTCAGAATCAAAAATTGCTGAGAATGATTGTGACTGATTCAGTAGAAATTGATATAGGAGGTGGTAACCGAGAACAGAAATTGCGAAAGTTGGAATCAAGGTATATTATCGACTTTGATTCCATGACACTGCAGAGTCTCAATTCCAGCGAAGAATTAGCAGTATATCTAAGGTAACTAGAACCATTAAGAGAAAAAGATGATGGAATTTACGATTTTTTAACTTTTTTGTGAGAAGGCAGTATTGCCTTTTTTATTGATTTTATTCCATTTATATATATTTTTTCCACTTAGGTGTCTGCATTAAATGGGATATAGAGTAGCTGCCCAAGCATCTTTCGCCAAACATCACAAGAATTTTGCATTCTGAATACTGTTACATAACTATTTGTTGCATCTAGTCCATTTGGGCAAAATCTGTTTTTTAGTTTTTGATTTTGCAGCATGATATTTAAGAAAAATATATATTGCAGCCTATAGAGGTAAATTGTTACAACCCATTGCATGTGGAATTTGCATGTGTTTGACATTTTGGTTATGCATGATTTCCCCACTTGGGCAGAATAAGTAGTAGTTTTTTATTTAGCAGCATGAATTCTAAGCATGCGTATTACAGCTTATTGGGGCAATGACAGTTTTCTGATGGTTCTTTCATTAACACCTGCTGTATTTAATGCATGTATTATTTGCATGTATTTGGTAAAATGTATAGCTGTGTATATATTGTTTAATAAGCTTCACTATCTTTTTGCTTTCTACATTTTACAGCATATATAAGCTTATATCAGCGATGACAGAGAATGAAGCATTGCAACAATACTCTTTGTATTTTAATCAATTAATGATGTATTAGGTGATCGTTTTAAAATCAGAAATGTGGATGAAATTTCATGGGGGAAAAAAATGGAACATTTTGGTTTATTATGCAAAAAGGTATTAACATTGCAGTTACAGCAATGGATAAGATGGTCCATTCAAAGATGGCGGATACTGCAGCTCTCGTCTTTGTATATACACATGTATACGTCCTTTTTCACTTCTGAATTTGTATTTGTGCACAGAAGTGCTTGGCTATCGTAATTTGACCGTGATCAAGGCGTTATGCCAAAACGCGTCGGAGGAGCCAATAAATCATATTGTTTGGCATACTTGGATGTCTGAGTATTCTTCAGTTACGAGTGAAGCATTGTGCTGTCATATATATATATATATCTATATATATTTATATATATATATCTATATATATTACCTACTGGCGGTCGCCAGTAGGTAGTTCTAGTTAGGACCTCGTTTCTATTCAAAAAGCATTTTTTCTTTTGCCAATATCTTTGCCGCCGTTTGACGAATCTTCGCGAAATTTTCAGAACTAATGGATCACTCAGGTCAGCTCCTGTCTTGAAAGTTTCGGGGTGATTCATTGAGCAGGGGCTGAGAAAAAAGGGGGGGTCCCAAAACGCGTTTTCTCCATGTTAATTTCTATAGGAAACTTTAGACAAAGCTACAGCCGGAACTGCTGAACGGAATTACACCAAATTTGGCAAAAAGGTAGGTCTTGGTTGAGAAAGTGTGCTTTTTTTAAATGGTGTAAATCCGCTCAGTAGTTCCTGAGAAATTCAAATAATAAAAATATCGATATCTGGTGGCCGAGGAGGATTAGCGAACCCTCCCGAGCACGAGCTTCATTTTGATTGGCTGTCAACACTCCAAACCAAGAAGTGTTGGCAGACATCTTGTGACTCAGTAAAGCTGAGTCACAAGAAAAAAGGGAATGAAAGATAAAAAACAAAAGGTAGAAACACCCTGACCCCCTAGGCGTGCTCAGGGGGTCCCACAGAAACCCCCAGACCCCAAAAAAGCATTTTCAAAAACAAAATCAGTAGAATTCGCGCTGTGTGCGCGAATCCAGCCGAATTTTTTTTTTTAAAAAGAAGCGCGGCTCCCGCGCTTCGTTTCTTTAAGCCCTGGGGTGGGCCAGGTCCCAGGGGCAATGTCCAATTAATTAGCAGGGGACCACGGGGCCCTGCAGCCCGGGGACCACCACCTCCCCGGGGATTCATCAATAATGTGCGGGGGCACACAGCCCCCCGCAGCCCCAGGGACCACCATCTTCCTGGGGCTTGATTTATTTTAGGGCGGGGGGCCTCGCGGGCCCCCCAAGCCCTGGGGACCGCAACCTCCCTGTGGCTTCACTAAAATATGGGCAGGAGGGCTTTTAGAAATAATTAGTGTGTGGGGGCTCCATCTCCCCCACACTGCCCCGGGGACCACCACCTCCCCGGGGCACTCTATGGAAATACGGGGGGCCCGTTGTGGACCCCCAGCCCCGAGGACCACCACCTCCCCGGGGCAATGTGCACGTTGGGAGGGGGGCTGCGCGGCCCCCCTCCTGGAGCCCTCCTTGGCCCTGGAGACCGCCACCCCCCAGGGCCAGCTCCAGCAATGTTCCGGGGTGCCCACCCCAGGACATTGCAGTTTGCAATGGCAGGGTGGGAGCACGGCTCCCGCCCTGTCATTGCAAACTTCTGCTTTGCTTCGTGGAAGCAAGAGCAGGAAACCTGCTCTCGCAGGTTTCTGTGAAAAAAAAACAAAAAATGAGACAATGCCCCGGGGGATGGGGTCCCCGGGGCCAATAATGGCCTCGGGGGTTGCGTGCCACCCTCCTTAAAAATTGTTTAAAAAAATATATATATATACATATGTGGTCATGCCCCGGGGGATGGGGTTCCCGGGGCCAAAATCGGCCATGGGAGGGGGGCCACGCTGCCCCCTTCCTGTTTTTTTTATGGGGATGGGGTCCCCAGGGCCTAAACATAATTAAGGGAAGGGGGGCCACACAGCCACCCTTCTAAAAACCAAATTTAAAAAAAGCCGGCATCTTGCCAGAGGCCCCACCCCCTCCCTGCACCACTGTACAAACGCGCCTCCTGGCGCGTTCTGGATTGGGGATTAAGCCTCCTTGAATACTAAGGGTCCTTAGGGGCCAACTACCCCACCAGGTACCTCCAGTAAGCCCCACACAGTGGGATTGTTGAGTGGTGGTCCGAAGCCACGCCCCTTTTAACACCACTCTGCAAACGTGCCTCTTGGCACACTGCTGGTGGGGCAATGAGGTCCCTTTGTATCCTGAGGACTTCAGGACTAAAGTGGACTTCATCCCCCAAGCTGCAGTTCGCCAAGAGCTGTGTTTGCAGAGTGGTGTAAAAAGGGGACATGGCATTGGACCACCTCTCAGCAATCCAGCTGTGTGGGGCTTTCTAGAGATAACAGGAGGGCTAGTTGGCCCCGAGGGGCCCTCAGGAGGCAAGGGTACTTCATCCCCCAACCAAGAGCATGCCAGGAGGCGCGTTTGCAGAGTGGTGGAGAAAGGGGGCGTGGCCTCTGTCCACCTCTCAGTGATCCCACTGTGTGGGGCTTACTGGAGGAAACAGGTAGGCTAGATGGCCCCTAAGGACCCCCAGCAGTGAAGGGGACTTCAATCCCCATCCAAGAGCACACCAGGGAGCGTGTTTGCAGAGTGGTGTGTGAAGGGGGCGTGGCCTGCTATGAGAATTTAGCAATCCTGGTGTGTGGGACTTACTGGAGGTAATAGAAGGGGTAGTTGGCCCCCAAAAATGTCCTTGGGGCCAACTACCCCTCCTGTTACCTCCAGTGAGTCCCATACAGTGGGATTGCTAAGAAGTCTTCGGAGGCCATGCCCCCCTTTCTCCACCACTCTGCAAACGTGCCTCCTGGCACACTACTGGTTGGGGGATGAAGTCCACTTTACTTCTGAGGTACTTTGGGGGCCAAGAAGCCTTCCTGGTACCTCCTGTAAGTCCTATGCTGTGGAATTCCAGAGCGCTGGTCAGAGGCCCAAGCCCCTTTCTGCACCACTCTGCAAACGCGACTACTACCTTATAGTTAGAAATTAGCACGTAAGAAACATTAGAAATTCACTGAAAAAGCAGAGGTTTCAGGGACGTTTTAGTTAGGGATTAGCATTTAAAAAACCTTAGAAATTCACTGAAAAAACCACAGGTTTCAGGGACGTTATAGTTAGGGATTAGCATTTAAAAAACCTTAGACATTCACTGAAAAAACCACAGGTTTCAGGGACGTTATAGTTAGTTGGACATTTCACTCGTATAAAAACCAGAGAAATTTGGCCGTTATAGTTAGTAGAGCTAACTATAACTCGCGCTCCCGCAATGCACTGCTGATGACGTCACATATTACATCACTCATGACATGGTCAGTGACATCACTGATGACATCTTTGATGACAGCTCAAATGACATCACTGATGACATCACTGATGACATCATCCACGTTATCATCTGATGCACCTCCTCACATCCTAATAAAACCTTTGTTACACCCACTCTAAAATACAGACTACCAATTTCGAAACCATAGACAGACCAATAGCAGTTAGTACATACCCGCTCACTGATTCATAGGTCTACACACATATCCACTCACTCACCCATACAGTTACTCATACACGCAGTCACTCATCAATACAGCCACTGATATATGTACTCATACACCCATACTGACACTCACACACCGCCACTCACCCATAGAGTTGCTCACATACCTAGTCAGTCACCCAAAGAATCAATCACACTGCTATTTACTTATCTATACAGTTATACACACACCACCTCACTTATTCATACAGCTAGTAACACATACTTACTCTCTTCTACAATCACTAACACAAGCACACACTCATCCATACAGCCACTCTCACAATCACTCACTCTCACATATAGTAACTTATATACTCCAACACTCACATATACTACCTTTCACTTATGTAGTTACTCACACATATACTACTGAGACATCCATTCACTCACCAACACAGCCATACGCACACTCACTCACCCATACAGCTCCTCGCAGATGCACTCATGAACCCATACACCCAGTGAATCCCCCACTCACACATCCATGCAGGGAGTCACATACCCCCAACCACCCACACAGACACTCAGGCACCCATACAGGTACTCAGACAACCAATCATTAACCCATATAGACACTCATGTAGCTACTCACCAACCCATGCAGCCACTTACACTCCAACTGACAGACTTATACAGACATTCACACCGATTAGTCAGTCACCCATGCATTCATTAAGACATGTTTAATCACTCACTTATACAGTCAGTCACGCACCCGCTAAATCATCCATTGAGACACTCATACACCCATCTATTCTTCAATACACCTTGGTGTATATATATCTATAACATTCTTAAACTTTTTAGAAACACTCACTCACTGGATGATGTCATCTGTGATGTCATCAGTGATGTCGCGTACCATGTCATTGGTGATGTAATATGTGACATCATCAGCAGTGCATTGCGGGGGCGCGAGTTATAGTTAGCCCAGTTAACTATAATGGCTGAATGTCTTTGCTTTTGTACAAGTAAAATGTCAGCCTAACTATAACGTCCCTGAAACCTGTGGTTTTTTCAGTGAATATATATATATATATTGTATGTATGTACATATATAAACAAATATATACATATATATGTGCATATATATACATATATATATATATTCACTGAAAAAACAAAGGTTACAGGGATGTTATAGTTAGCTGACATTTCACTCGTACAAAACCAGAGAAATTTAGCAGTTATAGTTAGCTGTGCTAAGTATAACTCGCACCCCCGCAAAGCACTGCTTATGGCCTCACATATTACATCACTCTCGACATGGTCAGCGACATCACTCATGACATCTCAAATGACATCACTGATGACATCATTCAGTGACGGTCAGTGTTTTTAAAATGTTTATGAGCGTTAACAATATATACCCAGGTGTATTGATGAATCAGTGAGTGTATGAATTCCTGTATGGATGATTCAGTGGGTGCGTGGCTGATTCTATAAGTGAGAGCGATTAGGTGTCTCAGTGAATGTATAAGTGAGTGACTAAGTTGTCTGAATGTCTGCATCAGTCTGTCAGTTGGAGTCTAAGTGGCTGGACGGGTTGGTGAGTGGGCACATGAATGTCTGTATGGGTGATTCATTGGTTATCTGAGTACCTGTATGGGTGTATGATTGTCTGTGTGGGTGGGTGAGGGTGTGTGTGACTGCCAGCATGAATGAGTCAGTGGGTGAGTCAGTAGCTGTATGGGTTAGGGAGTGCGTGTGTGAGGAGCTGTATACGTGACTGTGTCTGTCGATGGCTGTGTTGGTGAGTGAATGGATGTGTCTGTGGTATATGGCTGAGTAACTGCATATGTGAAAGGCAGTATATGTGAGTGTTGGAGTATATGAGTGAATGTATGTGTGACTGGGTGATTGCGAGAGTGGCTTTATGAGTGAGTGTGTGCTTGTGTCAGTGACTGTATAGGTAAGTGAGTATGTGTTAGTATCTGTATGAATAAATGAGTGTGAGTGTGTGTGTGTGTATAAGTGTATAGGTGAGTAAATGGATGTGTGATTGACTTTATAGGTGAGTGAGTAGGTGTGTGAGTAGCTCTATGAGTGACTGACTGTGTTTGAGTGGCTGTATGGGTATATGAGTGGGTATATCAGTGGCTATATTAGTGAGTGAGTTGGTGTATGAGTGGCTGTATGGGTAACTGAGTGGATGTGTGTGTAGACCTATGAATCATTGAGTGGCTGTGTAAGTACTGGTATGGGTGTGTCAGTGGTTTTGAGAATGTTAGTGTGGAAGTTGGAGTGGGTATATGAAAGGTTGTATTGGGGTGTAAGTGGGTGCATCAGGGAGTCTGTGGATGATGTCATTAGTGATGTCATCAGTGATGTCATTTAAGATATCATCAGTGATGTAACTGACCATGTCATGAGTGATGTAATATGTGAGGTCATAAGCAGTGCATTTCGGGTGCACGAGTTATAGTTAGTGCAGCTAACTATAACTGCTGAATTTCTCTGGTTTTGTAAGAGGGAAATGTCAGCCTAACTATAACGTCCCTGTAACCTTTGTTTTTTTCAGTGAATTTCTAAGTGTTTTTTAAGTTTTATTTACTAACTATAACGTCCCTGTAACCTTTGGCTTTTTCAGTGCATATATATATATGTGTATATATATATATATATATATATATATATATATATATATATATATATATTCATGAATATATACATATATATATATATTCGTGAGCCTAACTATAATGTCCCTGTAACCTTTTCAGTGAATCTCTAAGTTTAAAAAAAATATATATTATTTTTCCTAACTATAACGTCCCTGTAACCTTTGGTTTTTATGGTCAATTTCTAAGCTTTTTCAAATTCTATTTCCTAACTAAAACGTCCCTGTAACCTTTGGTTTTTTAAGTGAGTTTCTATCTTTTTTTAACCAGTTGTTGTATTTGCAAAGTGATGGAGAAAAGGAGTGGGGCCTCTGACCAGCTCTCAAGAATCCTGCTGTGTCGGACTTACTGGAGATAACAGGAGGGCTTCTTGGCTCCCAAGGACCCTCAGAATCCAAGAGGACTTCATCCCCCAACCAGTAGTGTGCCAGGAGGAGCATTTGCAGAGTGGTGAAGAAAGGGGTGGGGCTTCAACATGTTCTCAGCAATTGCGTTGTGTGGGACTTACTTGAGATAACAGGAGGGGTTCTTGGCCCCCAGTGAAGGAAGTGACCCGATTAGGGCCACCTGGGTCACTCGCGACCACCTCTCAGCCTTCCATACAAATGAAGAGTCAGTCAGACAGTAGAGAATACAAACCAAGTATATGTTTATTCAGATACACTCGAGCGGAGCCCCGTCTGCCCAGTCGCTTAGGGGTGCTGCAGAGAGGACTGACATCAGAAAACATAGTGATACATTATGTACGATTCAGAACCACAGAAGGCATGCCCAGATTGGAAATTTCCAGATGGAGGCAGCTACACAAAGGAGGTACAGAAGGATAAGTTTCGATCCTAAGACCAGGCACACACTGTATCTCTATGCCAAGGCCGTTCTGCCTGCACCCATTGCTGCACTAGTGGGAGCAGTCCTCTCAAACAGACACCTTCGGGTTCCTCTGATGATCATGCAGATGTTTATCGCTTTGTGATTGACTTGCGGGAAGTTAATAAAATAGTGATTCCCCAGTTTCCGGTGCTCCCTGACATTACGACTCTTTTGACAATGATTCCTTCTTTTGCTACATTCTTTTCTGTCATTGACTTGAAAAACGCGTTCTTCAGTATTCCCATTCATCCTGGCAGCAGGTATCTGTTCGGGTTCACCCTAGCTGGTAGAAGCTTTAGATTCTGTTGCGCTCCTCAAGGCTATACAGAGAGTCCCAGTATCTATAGTCAGGCATTGAAAGGTCAGCTGGATGACTTGCTCATCGCCTCGGATACAGAACAAGGTTGCAGAGACAGTACCGTTAAATTGCTGTTACATTTAGCTCAACATGGCAATAAAGTTTCCCTTTCCAAATTTCAGTATTGTTGACAGGAGGTCACCTATTTAGCTCACCTACTGTCGAAGGAGGGTAGGAAGCAAACTCCAGAGCGTATTAGTGTTATTGTTAAAATGCCCATATCTCAAACTCAAAAAGATGTGCACGCTTTTACTGGCATTACTTCCTGCTGTCGCCAGTGGATTCCAAATTATTCCCTACTAACCAAACCCCTGCTTGCTTTGACTACTAAAGATGTGCATGAACCCCTGCCTTGGACGCCTGAATGTCAGCAGTCTTTTGAGCAATTAAAAAGTGTGCTTTGCTCGGCTCCAGTGCTTGGCACGCTTAACTATACCAAGCCATTTGTATTATATGTCCATGAGACGGCTGGTTGTGCGCTTTCTGTTCTAACACAAAAATTTGGAGATAAGCAACGGCCATGTGCTTACTTCTCTGCTGTGCTCGATCCAGTCGTACGAGCCCTCCCGAGCTGTCTGAGAGCAGTCGCGGCTGTGGCTGTCTCGATAAGGCAATCGGCTGGACTCGTACTTGATACTGATCTCACAGTCATAGTACCCCATGCTGTGGATACACTCTTGAATAAGACAAAGACACAGCACCTTACCAGTGCATGTCTGACAAGCTATGAGTCAACGCTGTTCGCCAAACATATTACTATCAAATGATCTGCCACTCTGAACCCAGCCACGTTACTACCCCTCCCTTCTGAAAATGATGAAAATGAGAAACATGATTGTATCTTCCGGACGGAAGAAGAGACGAAAGGACGGGTAGACTTGACGGATGTTCCCTTATCTGACCCACAAGGGGAACTATATGGTGATGGCTCTTGTTTCAAATTTGCAGCATCCAAGGGGACTTCATTCCTCACCCAGTATTGCACCAGGAGGCAGGTTTGCAGAGTGGTGGAGAAAGGGGACAGGACCTTCAACCAGCTCACAGCAATCTTGCTGTGTGGGACTTTCTGAAGGTAACCGGAGTGGTTCTTCTCCCCATGGACCCTCAGCAGCCAAGGTGACTTCCTCCCCCAACCAGTAGTGCGCTAGGAGGTGCATTTGTAGCATGGTGGAGAAAGTGGGTATGGCCTCCGATGACCTCTCATCAATCGAGCTGTTTGGGACTTACTGGAGGTAACAGGACGGGTAGCTGGACCCCCAAGGACCCTCAGGAGCCAAGTGGACTTCATCCCCCAACTAGTAGTGTGCCAGGAGGTGTGTTTGCAGAGTGGTGGTAAAAGGAGGCAGGCCTCCAGCAACTTGCCCTGGCAGCTCTTTTTGCCCTGGCCAAGCTTTTTTTGAATGGGGGAGGTAGACCACACGGCCCCCTCCCAGGCTAATTTCAGCTCCGGATTCCCCAGGGCCCAGCCTTTTTTTATTTTTTCATGTTTTAAAGGAGGAGGGCCATGCAGTCCCCCTTCGTGGGCCGATTTCGGCCCCAGAGACCCCATCCCCTGGGGCCCGGACTATTTGTAATAGGGGAGGGGCCCACGCAGCCCTCCTCCCTGGGCTGATTTCAGCCCCAGGGGCCCCCAACCCCAGGCCGAAACCTTTTTAAAAAATGTTTACTTAGCACTAGGGGAGGGGGCTATGCAGACTTCCTACCCGGGCCACATCCAGCCCCGGGGACTCCATCCTCAAAGCCTGGCCACCTTTCAGTGGGTGCCACCAGGGCACCCACTCTCTCCTGGGACTTGCCCTAAACTTGAACTAAAATTAGGTAGTGACTTTAAGAAACAAAGTGACTAACTCTGTGATTGTCTTTGGAAAAATAAAAAAAGTTATGCTGTTTGGGATATACCTGGAATTGCCTACAGTCAACCACATCTGCCACAGTTAATGTGAAGCTAGTATGCTGTTTAGAGAAAGTATTGTAAACCTTTAACTTACTGGTAGGCAGAAACTATTAGAAACATGGTTACTATGGAAATGGAGCTAGAAGAGTGTGGGAGGAAGGTAACAAAAGAGATTACAGTGTGAAACTGAAAAGCAGACTAGTGTACGAAAATTGCTCAGTAGGGAGTGTATGTTTTGTAATTGACAAAAAATTTACAAAATAAAATATAAATGAAAAGTGTTAACACCAGATTCTTGACTGCTTTTAAGGACTTTTGTGTGGACCCATGGATACACCACAGATTCAGAAAGGGGATGCAATGAGTGCAACGGTGAACCCACGCATCCACACCAAAAACAATAAAATTGGGCTTCTTCACAGGAAAAATGGAAAGGGTTAAAAAAGAGTGACCATTTAGAAATGGTATAAGAAAAATAAAAGATGAAAGGAAGTCTGTCATTTGCTAAGTACAGAAGTATGAGTAAGAGCACATTGGCAAAGGGTTTTTCCAAGTCCATCAGGCACTTCTATATCTCCAGATGAATTCACAATTTGTTCTTTAACCTGCTTTTTAAGATCTACCATGAAATTAAGGAAGTTTTGCGGAAAAACTAAGAGGGTTTAATTTTATCATCTGTTATATCTTGTCTATATAGTGAACTATGTCTTATTTTAATGTGTTTTATTCTTTGTATTCTTTTATGGTTAGTATGTAATTTGCACCTACTTACACAGTCAGGCAGGCACCTACTCATCCAGTTACACTCCCATAGAGGCACTTATGTATCCACCACTCATATAGCCAGACAGCAACTGACACACTCAGTCACACACCCATAAAAACATTCTCCCACCCATTTACTCACCTATACATCCACTTACATAGTCATTCACACATCCATACAGGTACTGTCACACCCACTCACACACCTATACAGCCATTCATGTACCCAGCACTCAGACAGTCAGTTACACATGCACTTATGCATCCATACACCTATTTATACACCCAGTCATTCACCCAAACAGCCACTCACATAACCTATTTACAAAACCATAGAGCTACTCACACACCCAGTGAGACAGTGACAGAGGCACTTATGCATATATTCAAACACTCACACAGCACTTATGTATCCACCACTAATAGAGCTACTTGCACTCACCCAGACACCCACTAACGCAGCCAGTTACCAATCCATACAGCCACTTACATACCCATTGAGACACCCATACAGTCATTAACACATCCATGCAGCTACTTTCATATCCAGTGACACACATACAGAGGCAGTGATACACTCACTCACATATCCACTTATCACTCACACATGCAGTCACCACCCATACACCCGCTCTTATACCCATTTATGCACACATACTCAGACACTTACACAGCCTCTTACACACTGACATAACCACTTATTTAGCTACTCACTTGCTTATAGCATGTAATATAATAGTATGTAATCTCAGGTTAAATGTATTCTATATTTGCTTTTCAGATATCTACTTGTGTTTATGGAGGAATGGAAGATGGAATTGTGAAGTGAAAAAACATTAAGAAATAAGCTTCTTGAAAATATCCACAAACTGGACAACAGATGTCATATCTAGTGCAAAAGGCATATGGCATTTGCCACAGTGAGTGACCATGTCTTGCAGTTTTGGTGAAACAGTGGGGATGGTTGTGTCTGGTCAGGTAGTAAGGGTACCACAGATGGTCCAGCTTCTGCTGATTATGTACCACATTACCTCTCTCTTACCTTCCTCTGATATGTCCTTGTATGTATGGTTTTCAGGATTTAGAAATGGAGGATATGCCATGTGACTACTTCTTCACAGTACCTCTTGAAAGTTTTTTGCTGCATAGATTGTATTGGACAATTTTTGGAACAACTTTATTTTCTCCTGAAGGGATGAAGAAATGTTTCCAAATGTTAGAGGATGTTTTTGGAGGTGGTAAGTCTACTTTGTCCTGCTCTTTCTGTTATCTTCCTTCAGAAGAAGACATCTTCACTTTGAAACTCTCTTTTTTTACAAAAAACAAAACTACGATGGAGCTTAACTTTTTAGACTGTCCCCAGAGATGTGTAACCAAAATAACTCATTTAGGGTATGGTTTGCAATGTGGATGGGTAGAAAGATTTGTGATGGCATCAGGCAGATCCGCAGATCCATAAAATGAATTCAAAAAAGAGAAAGACCTGCTGCAGTTCATTTGTATAAAGTTTACAAAAGTTACATTACATTGATTTGTAAATTGTTACTTTTAAAATGTAAAATAAGAGTAAATGTATTACAACTTATATTAAAAAATGGTGAAACTAAAAAAACAAAGGTTACAGGGAAGTTATAGTTAGGAAATAGAATTAAGAAAACCTTAGAAATTCACTGAAAAAAACAAAGGTTACAGGGACCCTATAGTTAGGCTCATATTTTACACCCACAAACCATAGAAATTCAACAGGTACGGTTACCTGATCGAACTATAACTTATGGCCCCCGCAATGCACTGCTTATGACCTCACATATTGCATCACTCATGACATGGTCAGTGACATCACTCATGACATCTTTAGTACAAGGCTAATGACATTGTAATACTTGTCAGTTGCAGTTTCGTGAATTTAAGTTGCATTGCATTACTTATCTAGACTTGACATCTCCTATCTTCAGAAGCGAGCATTATTCCTGGCCTGCTTCAGTACATAGTGCAAGGCTTCAATTAAGGAGTCACTGGAAGCATTTGTCTTATTCTGACTGCTCCGAATCGGGTGGGTATTGTGTTTGTTCCTGATCTACTCCTTCCAGTGACTTGGCAGGGCAGAATTTTCACATATTTCTTGACATCTCCAGAAATCAATTTAGCCATACTTTAAGAAAACTTACCAAAAAAAGATTTTAAAAGTGACGTCACTTTGCCCTATATGATATTGACTGCATGAGAGTAAGACAGCCATGTTTGTGTGAAGAGCTTTATATCACTGCATAGAGTAATTGCACTGTGATCAACTTTTGCTGGTTAGGGGCCATTCATCAGAGCAAACTGGAAGAAAGATCTCCAGCATGCTGCATACCTCACTTCAAAGTGTTTCTTAAATTAGGTTTTCGTGTATTATGTGCAAGCTGTTAGGCATGTACCTTGTTCGCCTCCTTCATCTACAGAGTACATTATTTCTGCTCCTGTATGATGTAACCACACAGCAGGGCTAGCATATAATAGCTTGTTCAAAGAACTAATAGCAAAAGAATTGTTTTTAGTATCAATAATAATGCGTTCACATAAATAGCCCTTTAGCACAGGACTATTATTCCTTGCACATTGCCACAAATTGCACCAGCCGTAGGGGGGACATTAGATACCTAATCCAAAGTACTTTCAGTATAGTTATTCTTACCAAACTCAGAATGCAGCAAAGTGCAGAAACAATGATAGTAAGTGATAAGTGATGCTTTGAGTAAATGTCGCCTGCTCATGAGTGAATAGCCTTCTAGGACAGCGCTGGAAAACCTCTTGTGGACAGAGGTGTTTGGCATTTTTTTTAAACGAGAGTGGAGAGCCCATTCCAAAATATTTCTCATGTGAATAATATAAAGGTGTTGAGCTGAGTGAGGCAGTACACCTGCACAATGCATAATCGAGGATGAAATTGCTTCTAAACACTACAAATATAATGTGTCGGGCTTGTGTTTTATTGCCACTTGCTGTGCCTGTTTGGTCAAAGCAGTTAATCCAGGATATGACAAAATAGACGTCTTATTAAAATATAATTGATTTGTATGAGCAGATACCCACTGTTGTAGTGAAAGCAGGACCTAATTTTAGAAGAAGACAGAAGCAAGATTTACTAAAACTTTATGCTATGTTTGGTTCACAAAAGTGATGCAAAGCCAGTGCAAATTTTTGTGATTGAATTTACTTTCCAACACATATCAAATCATGGTTTGTGTTAGAAAGTTTGCCTAAAGTAATGCAGAGTACGGCTGTGCACTTCTTTGCATTAAGGAGGCATACATGTGTAGTGCACGGATGCTGCCATGCAAAGACCAGTGGTTTCTGATGCAAATCCATATCTTTTGACAGTTGTAGACAGGGATTTGAGTAAAGAATCATGGCTTTTTGGGGCAAGCATAACCATGGAGTAAGTTTTAGAAGTCTCTACACTTTTACAACTTTGCAAGTGTACTCCACATACAGTGCACAGACAGAGTTGAAAAAGTATTAAAGCATAGTTTTTGCATTGGAAGTCACTCTGCATTTGAGACAGTATCTGAGCATAATGAGACATACCTCTGCATCGACTGGACTTTATTGGTTGGGATTTATAATGTCTGTAACTAGGAATATAACTCTGCGTCCAGCTAGGCATATATTGCTTTTTCCTGATGCTTGATCTGTTGCCTGAAAATGTGTTTCTATGCCTGAGAATTTACTGCTATTCATGGGAGCATCTGCCCTTCTGCCTCTTTATTAGTTCACCTGAATCTGGGCAGTAGAATCTGTTTCTAGATATTTGAAGCTGTGCTTTTGTAAATGATGCTCGTGCTTTGGCATTTGTAGTGTCTTGGATAATTTTATTTTTTTAAATATATTTTTATTTTCCCAATAGGTGCAAAAACATGACGCATTCACATAACCATAACAACAAGTTGCTCTTAGACAGTACATATTTGCATGGTTTGCTCGTATCTGGTAAACATCTAATCAGCGTGGTGCATAGCCAGAGCAGAGTTACCTCCACAACCCCAGTAGACATTAAAATAAAACTGCAATCCCCATTTTGCTCCCCTCCTAAGGCTCCTGGGTTCAAGAGATGTCTTTTAGTCATGTGAGCCAGTTCCAGCATGTTGTGAGTCCCCAGCCCCTTGAGTTAGACCATAATATCTCATCCAGCTGCCCCAGATTTTTGTGAATGTTTTGGGGCACCCTCTGCTTTTATATGTCACCCTTTCTGCGGCCATGTAAAGATCCATGCCTCGCTTCCATTCTGGTAGTGAGGGGGTTTCCTGCGTGCCCCAATGTCGTGCAATGTCCCGCTTGGCCACCACCATTACTAAAAAGTAATTGAGGTTGAGGGATATCAATGTCGCATGAGATACCCAAAAGGATGAATTTAGGGTCTAGTGGAAGAGAGGTACACAGGATTAAATTCAATTAATCATTTATCACCTGCCAGTATGCCCCTATATGTGGACAGGCCCAAACCATGTGGAGGAAATTACATGGAGCAACCCAGCAGCACAGACACTGGGGATACTCCGGATGTCCCATTTTGTGCAGTTATTCTCTGTCGTAATAGACCCGATGAAGGATTTTGAATTGGATGAGGTGGAACCTGGCCCTTATCGCAACCTCTCTAGGGTGCATCAAGGCATCCTCCCAGTCTATGTCTTCCATCACACCCGGTCTCCTTCCCATGTCCCCCTCAGTTTGCCCAGAGAATCAGGCATATTATTATCTATTGTTTTATAGGTGACAGAGACGGCCTTGGTGGTTAACTCTTCCTGGAGTATTCTCCCTTCTAGTGGTGCATATCCCGGGAATTCGGTGTCTTCTATGTCCTCTGCCCCCCATGCGTGTCGCAGTTGGGTATATTTAAGAAATTGGGAGGTGTGGAGTTGAAATTCTGTCTGAAGGGTTGAAAAGGGTTTGAATGCACCTTTAGATATTTTATCTCCCACTGTAGAAATCCCGAGCAGATCCCATGTTTCGAATCCCTGTAGCTTGTTCAGTTCTTTGAACCAGGTACTCTTCCACGGAGGGGTGGTCCTGGTTATTTTGTGTGCCCAACCTAGTACCCTGGTGGTTGTATCCCATACCTCTATGGTGACTCTTGTTGCAGGAAGCAGTCTGTGGGTCCCTTCCCCTCCATACAGGTAATGCAGGAATGTGTTTGGTGTTAATGTCTCCCTTTCCAGTCTGTAGGTGGGGTGATCTCCTGGTGCATGTATCCAGTCATTTATGGGTATAGGGTGAGCGGCCCAGTAGTATGCCTCGATGTCTGGAAGCGCCAGTCCCCCATTATATGGATTACGTTGTAGTGTCTTTTAAGCAATTCTTGGATGTCCTTTCAACCAGAGGAGTGAATGGAGCTCAGAGTCGATTTCCCTAAATATCGATCTGGGGAGGGGGTGATATGTGTTTTGTAGTGTGTAGAGGAATTGAGGTAGAGAAATCATTATAAACATGGCTGCGCACCCCATTAAGGTAAGTGGTAAGCCTTCACATCTGTCAGCGTCCTGTTTAAAATTTGATAATACTCGCTGTATGTTGTGTGCGACAACTTATGGGATTGGGGGTAATAAAGATCCCAAGGTATTGGAATCCCTCTGTGGCAATGTGCAAGACTCCAGGTAATGGTGGCCAGTCCATGTTTTGCATTGTGCTATACAATATGGATTTATGGTAGTTAACCTTATACCCAGAGAACCGGCCATATTCCTCTAGGATGTGAAACACTGTCGGAATCGTTGTAGCTATGTTTGTGATAAATAAGAGGATTTCATCCGCGTAAAGTGAGATTTTTTCCTCTCCTTGGTCATTGTCTGTAGTCCAAAAGCCCTGAACCCCCGAGTGTTGTCTAATTATGCATGCTAGGGGTTCTATCACTAAAGCGAACAGCAGTGGGGAAAGGGGACATCCGTGCCTGGTCCCACAGAAGATCGGGAATGCAGGGGAGAGCCTGCCGTTAACTCGTACCACTGCTCTCGGTTCTGCATATAAGAGGGCTACCCACTTCCTGGATTTTGGGCCAAAGCCAAATTTAACTAGGACGGCATCCAGGAAAGGCCAGTGTACTGCATCAAAGGCCTTTTTTGCGTCTAATGCCAGAAAGGCATGTGGAGTGGTGCGGTTTTTAGCAGCCATCACCCAATTATGTGCTCTTCGGAGGTTCCATCTAGTCACCCAACCTGGCATAAAACCAGCTTGGTCACAGTGAATGAGGGTCGTGACAACCTTAAGGAGGCGCGTGGCCAAGATGGTCGCAAGGATTTTGACCTCCGTATTTAGCAGGGAAATAGGGCTATATGAATCACACGTATCCCTAGGCTTGCCCTTTTTGTGAATTACCACTATTGTAGCAGTTCGTAGATCGGCTGGAAGAATTCCCTCCACGTAGGCATCTCGGTAGAGACCCATGTGTCTTGGATAATTGAGCTAGTCTTAGGTAATTCATGTTGTGCCAGGGACACTGATGGTTGTGCTCTAGCACCTTATTTGGAATGATAGATTTGAATTTGGTGCTGTGCCTTGGTGTTTGGTACTGTACATATTTATAAAACACAGGTTCATCTTTTGTGCATCTTTCACTGCATATCAGATTTTTTTATTACCCAACTCAGGGGCATATTATCAACGGCCAGCGATAATTATCGCTGGCCGTGCTTAGTGATAATTTTGTTATCGCAGGCTATCTCTGGAATTTATCGCCCTGGTAGCGCGTTATTAACAACGCGTTTCTCCAGGGCGATAAAAATTCCAGAGATAGCGAGGTTATCGCCGTTTTGCAGGGAACATCGCTGGTTTTCCAGCGATGTTCCCTGCAAAACAGCGATAACCTTGCTGATACGACCCACAGGGTCGTATCAGCGTAATCCACCCCAATGTTAGGGATAGGTAAGTCTGCATTTTAGCAGACGTTAGTTTTTGGAGAAAACAGCAGTTTTCTCCAAAAACTATTGTGTGCTAAAATGCTGGGGCAGCCTTGTAAATATTGCGATGTGAACATCAGCGATATTTGCAAGGTAGTCCATCCGGGGTACGCCCACTTTGCATCTCATTAGAGATGCAAAGGGAGGCGTTGGGAAAAAGGGTGCTAACATG
Organism: Calotriton arnoldi; assembly: GCA_963921515.1. Taxonomy (NCBI): domain Eukaryota; kingdom Metazoa; phylum Chordata; class Amphibia; order Caudata; family Salamandridae; genus Calotriton; species Calotriton arnoldi. The sequence goes on along the minus strand of CAWUFW010000920.1, from coordinate 659,190 downwards.
CGATTATGCATGTTAGCACCCTCTTGTAAATAGGGCGATAGTTTTATCTCTGCTTTTTTGGCTTTTTAAGCCAAAAAAGCGGAGATAAAGCCCTTGTAAATATGCCCCATAGTAGTTCTCATTTTATTGACCTCAGAAGGATGAAAGGCTGAATGGACCCACCAGGACTCAGGGATGTGCCTGAGAATTGTTGACTGACGCGTGCATATGAAGGCTATAACTTGGTAGCTGATGGCGGCACTTCTCGTAGTTATTGCAATGTTGTTTACTTCGGTGGTGTCACTTTCTGTGTTGTTGCTAGGGTCATAGGTCATAGGACATCACTTTCCGTGATATCACCAAGGTCAAAGTCAATTTGACATCACTTTCTGTGATGTCATCGGTAGACACATGACCTGTGATGTCACTTCCACTAGTCCTGGTATTTTGGTGAATTGACATCCATGGTAACATCACCGGAGGAATTCCATAAGATCCACTCCAGGTGCTGAATTATTTTTATATAATCTTCAGCCAACCATAGGCTGTACTGGGGCTGCAAATCTAACCGAGCTGATCATAGAATATGTGCAATGAGCACAGAGCACAGGTGTGAGCAAGTTTCCTTACTGCATTTGGCATTTCCTGCATATCTCAGAAAGCCATCTTCTTGCATACCACTGGCTGTCCTGGTGGAACTTGCTGAGACTAGTATGGAGACACACAAAGGATAATTTCCTACCCCAGTGCAACTATATCTAATCTTGATACTCATGGGCATAGAGGTGAATAGAAAGTGTCCAAAACTACTTTTAAGTGGAGAAGGAAAAAACAGTTATCCGTAATGGCTAGCACGTGACAACTAAAACCACTGTATGCCCAGAAAGAGTACCCCATTTACTCATGCACACACTTAGAAATGTCAACAGTGACGAAAGGGGAGTGAGGGTCCCAGTTATGAGGCATAGAACAGATTTTGGTTCAAAGAAACAGTAGTTTCTCTTTATCAGGGATCCTAGACAGAAAACAGCCTGAGCCCTTGCAGCTCATAAGACTGCCACCCGGATGTTGAGAATTGGAACTGTGATGGGAGACGGGCTGTGGTGGTTAATCTGTAAGGCCCATGCACTATGAAACCTGGCATATGTATGAAGCTGAGCACAGGAAGGGGGTTAAAGTTGTTATTTTATTCATTGTTCTTTTCTGCTATGCTCCGAATGAACTATGCAATATTTGGAGGTGGATGTATTGTCTGATGTGATTCAATGGCTGCCAATGTTGCACATAATGTGGTAATGTCTGGTGTTGAAATGCCAATAAAAACATACATAATAAAAAGACTATCACAGATCCATAGCCTGGTTAGAGGGACAACAATCATCCCTATTAAATTTGGAATGATTTGGTGCGCCTCTTTCACGAGCAGAAACCAGCAATCTGCTTGGGAGCTACTCTCTGGACTAGGAAAACATCATAGATCCTCATTGTAATCATTTTGGGGTCACCCCTCCACCGTAGGCTTGCCCGTTGCAACTCCTGGTACTGCCTCACTGATCCCTGGCCACAGCGGTGGCAAAATCGGTACCAAGAACAGAGGGGAAACTCGTCTTTATGAGTATTGGGCAGTGACATAACTACAGCCCCACAGCTCCGTGGTGCGGGTGGCTGCCGAGCTCCAGGTGCCCCCTCTCGCACTGTGCATGGGTGGGCCTGAGAACTCTTAACTGGGTCCGGAGAGTGGGGGACCTCCCTCCTGCAAGTTTTGTTACGCCACTGGTATTGGGGCTCCTCCCTCCCTGTTTTATCCACACTTTTTAGAATACTAACAGTCAATATTACTCTATGTAAGTGTAATAAAAAGAAGTGAAACACAAGGTGATAGAACTAAATCTTCACTGGCAGCTGAGGTAAGTAAAAAAAATGCTTTTAAACATATGTTATGCTTGCTTGTGGGTGAGAGGGTGTGTGAGAGAAAAAGGTGTACGTGTATGGGTAAAAGTTCATATGATGTCACTTCCTGTGAGATGTCATTAAGATCAAAGTGTGTGTGATGTCACTTCCGCTACCCCTGACATTTTGTGTGAATCTATGGCCATGTTTCAGACATGGGTAACTCATACAGGAAAACAGCATGTTCTTCATCGTCCTAATATTCCTGGGCTCTGTGAACAGAATTCACTGTCTCAGAAGCCTCACCGAAATTAAATTAGATGTAATTACACAAGATGTAATTAGGTTGACTTGCAGACGCCAAATAATTTCCACGCAAAAGAGCTGGTTGTCCGCATGGATGCACAATATTAATTGGGGAGAATCTACAATTGCATGCGTCCTCCTGTGACCTTTGCAACCTACATGAATGTGTGTGTGCATTTTGAACAGACAGCAACCAAGGAATTATTTAAAGTGAAAGGACAGGCTTTTAGGTCTGGCCTTTGAGATAGCTTTAGCGGTCTCCTCAGACTACTGTCTTTTCCACAGCAACCATATATAATACCCATACATAGAATGACTTTTGCTCAGCGGGTTTCATCATTGTTCTGTTAAAGCCCACATTAACCACTGGCTGTGTTCACTTTGAGTGACTGCACAAAGTCTGTGCAGATTGTTCACATCTACCTAAAATAGTTCCTTTATCTTTAGTTGCAAGGCTGGTTCAAATGCTGCTTTTTAAAAATAAAAAAAATTTATATTAACTTCAAATATCAGCTGCACTACTTTTTAAAAAGTGTACTTGTGCTCAAGTCATATTGTAACATTGCAGGTGTCTGTAGTTTGAGTGCTTGGTACAGTGGTGATTTATTCTCGTTTTTGTCACAAATAATATTCATAAAATGCATATGCATCAGGCGAGCCTGTTGTTTAAAAACAGCCCTTGTAAAACAGTGCTCTGGTTTCTTAAATATAACATTTTGACTGCAAGCTTAAGGTGGATACGTTTAGGAGATAACATATTTTCTTGATTTTATTTTTATTTGTGTGCCTCCTGCTTGTAATAAAACATAACCATTGATCCAGATTGCCAAGGACAGACCTATTGACTTTGTAAAAGCTTGTTTTCTGTTCTATTGAAAGTCCATGCTTCTCACACCTCTGGAGACCTCTTATTTTCTTACATTCATGTTTTAAAAAAAAAACATTTTGCTGCTTGCCTACACTCAGCTATGATGACCCTTCAGAACCTCTTGTGAAGCTATTTGAGGTCGCTATCCTCAAAAGGGTGAAGCGGCACATCATCACAGATTTGGCATTTTAACTAAATAGTTATTTTAATATGCGTCTTTGAAACCCTTCTTAGGCTCCCATGAGGGGTGATTCAGGAACACCGATGCAGAATTACCGTAGTATCTGAGATGCAACCACAGTGAACGCTAAGAAATGAGAATTTCCATGGGAACTGTTATTTCTGTGGGTTGCAGACATTTGGCATTGATACTAATGGGGGCAAAGGAAATCGACAGGAAAATTCAGGGAACTCTCAGTAATAAATGTATCCTTTAATCTTTATTTTATTGCTAACTTAGCTTTCCAATTACAAAGACTGCATTATAACATAAATGCATAAAACATCAACAGTAGCTGTACAAACCTCTAAAAACAAGTTATATTTAAAAACATTCCTAAAGAGTGACAGGATAATTTTCTAAGTGTCAGTGCAATTTGACTTGCAGCCATCTCAATTAGACAAAAAAGCATTTTGGGATCATTAAACAAGGGGCAATAAAAAGTAACAATTCCGTCTTACCACACATGCACACCTTTTGGTCATGACATATGTTTTTCATTTATGTGTGCATCCATAATAAACACTATCGCTTGTTGGAAGCTACATCTGGTGCCAAGGATCGCCAAATGTGTATGCACGCCCCCATCATAAGGGTTAAATCCCTGCCACAATTACGTCTGTTCATGGCATAATAGTGCCAAGGCATGATAATGGTCATCCTTGTTTATTTTGGGCTTTCTTGGTCTAGTTGTGGCATACATGCAGCCATCTTTGACATTTTAGGAGCATGACTGACCTACCTTTAGCTATTCCTGACATAATGGTGGTTTCCCCATGCCTAATAATGGCCATGGCTGATATATGGTGGCCACCCTGCCCCTTATAGTGTCAAGACTTGGCACAATTGTGGCCCTGGTATAATGGGCATTATTGGCATAGCACAGGCATCCTTGGTGCTATGGTGAGCATTCATGGCATAGGACTGTAATTTCTGGGTATTCAAAGCAGTCTGTGCATGTGAGGCATTTGTACAGGTGAATACTTGATGAAAATTACTGATGTTTGGGGACTGTGTATTTCCTGCAAACTAAAACTGATATTTTGAAGGCAATTTTTTTTTCAAAAAGGGTTTCCATCTTGAAAATTGAGTTTGTTTGCCCAAAATGGAAAGTAGTATTTGGTAGAAAAATATATGCATTTTCAGAAACTCATATGCTGATAATGATAAAGGGTTGCGATTCTAAAACACATTTAAAGTTGATAGTTGAATGACAATTCAAGCTGAACTGGGGAGACTTACTACTGTGGTTATGTCCTGTGTGCCACAAGGCATGTGAAGAATTAAATGTTACTCCGTTAATCAAGTGGAGGCATTTAATATTGATAAACGTTTTCCTGGAATTTCTGTTGGTAAACTCACCTGGAATACTTGGGGGGGGGGGGCTACTGATAATCCGGCTTAGAGTGGTCATAGTGTAATGTTAACAAGTGTCATTACTACTTTACAGTTACAACATTTGCTAGTAGCTCTGAAAGACTTTCCTTGAGCAGAAGTAGCTCTCACTACTGACAAGGTTGGAGACCGTACTCTAAATTGAGCCCGAGTGCTTTTGTGCCAAGCTATCAGAGGCTTAAGCTCATGTTTATTTAGTGACTTTTCTGGTCGACCCTGATGAGGATTGTGTTTATCACCCCTCTCACTTAATATCGCAATTACTTACACATTCTAAATGAAACCTCCATTTATAAAAGGAAAATGTGCACTCAAATACATGAATATTCAAAATGCACTGGGGCAAATAAGCAGGACAAACAAGTAAAGGCAGTGCAATTCAGGGACACCTCTTTCTTACCCATGCATTTGAGGGTGGTTATGAACCTGTGCTCAAACCATACCACGTGGAGGGAAGTGGGTAACAGGACAGGCAGGCTAAGGTAGTGGTAGCCCTCAAAGCTGAAAAAGCAAGCAAATGTTAGAACATGCCGGAATATTGCTTGTCAGGTAGCCATTACTAAGCACACCTACACTTGAAGAAAGATCTTGGACAACCCACCTCTGATTTCTGGTGATGGGTAAAGAAGCATCGTGGTTCACTGCGTCTAGTGAGGAGTAAAGAAGCATCCTGGTTCACTGCGTCTAGTGAGGCGTAAAGAAGCATCCTGGTTCACTGCGTCTAGTGAGGAGTAAAGAAGCATCCTGGTTCACTGCGTCTAGTGAGGAGTAAAGAAGCATCCTGGTTCACTGCGTCTAGTGAGGCGTAAAGAAGCATCCTGGTTCACTGCGTCTAGTGAGGCGTAAAGAAGCATCCTGGTTCACTGCGTCTAGTGAGGAGTAAAGAAGCATCCTGGTTCACTGCGTCTAGTGAGGAGTAAAGAAGCATCCTGGTTCACTGCATCTAGTGAGGAGTAAAGAAGCATCCTGGTTCACTGCGTCTAGTGAGACGTAAAGAAGCATCCTGGTTCACTGGGTCTAGTGAGGAGTAAAGAAGCATCCTGGTTCACTGGGTCTAGTGAGGAGTAAAGAAGCATCCTGGTTCACTGCGTCTAGTGAGGAGTAAAGAAGCATCCTGGTTCACTGCGTCTAGTGAGGAGTAAAGAAGCATCCTGGTTCACTGCGTCTAGTGAGGCGTAAAGAAGCATCCTGGTTCACGGCGTCTAGTGAGGCGTAAAGAAGCATCCTGGTTCACTGCGTCTAGTGAGGAGTAAAGAAGCATCCTGGTTCACTGCGTCTAGTGAGGAGTAAAGAAGCATCCTGGTTCACTGCGTCTAGTGAGGAGTAAAGAAGCATCCTGGTTCACTGCGTCTAGTGAGGCGTAAAGAAGCATCCTGGTTCACTGCGTCTAGTGAGGCGTAAAGAAGCATCCTGGCTCACTATATCTGCTTCTCTGGACTGCTTTGATGGCTAGGGGCTTCAACAAAGGTACGTTTTGCAAGAGAAGGGCAGGCCAGGAAATGTTCAGCATGCAAAAGACTTAGTCCTGGCCTTGAGGAAATGAGCTGAATAAATGCAGGTCTGTGCTGATAAAGCTATTTGCTTTATTTAATAATCACCGCTCCAGCTTATAAGCAGCTCACTGCCAATAAACATGGATAAAGTTCCGGTGTTCAGGAACCCCACCAATCAGGTTGAGGCAGATTTTGTCTTCTCAGAGAGGATGACGACTAATGCAGAATGCAATGTAGTGGCTGATGACTGCATGACTTCATCAGGTACATTATCATGGTATCTGTTCTAGCATCAACCTTTGTTTATTCTATCCAGACTGAACCTGAGACAAAAGGAGCAAGAGGATGTAATTGGAATCAGAGGATGGCCTGTTCATCTTGTCTCCCTGTGAGCTGAAGTCATTCTCTATCCTACATTCAGCTTTCATTCATCCATGATGATCATTTAAGGGTAAACCTAATAACAGATGCACCAAAGGTGCTCTTATCAGTCTTCCATCCACACTTGTTCTGGTGCTCACAATATTGCAAATGCCATCTGCATAATGTATGTAAGCATTCCCATTTATAAAAAGATAAACACCAAGGGATCCCATTCCCCCTAGGTCACTACACTTCTTCCTCAGTCCTAAGGTACACCAAGGGTGTAGTTTGGAAGGCTCTTGGTCAAAGCCCAGTCAAAATTAAACAAAACAGAAAGAATGCTTGGGAACTACAACAGCAAAAGAAAACATTATGCGGATTATGCATAAATGAAGTAGAATGACAGGGTGGATTCTGTTCTTTCTTTGGTTCCTGAACTGCAGGTTACATCACAGGGACAGATTAGAAAGCTAATGAGCACACCCTCAAGTAATAAAACCATCAATAGGTTTGAGTTTTCTTCTGCTTTCTAGGATTGGCTTGGGAAGATCTGCCAGTCATTAAAAAAAGAGGACGTCATGTAAATCTCACATACGGTGGTCTGGTGATTCCAGTGCAGAATTCTGGAGATGTAAGAACTGCTGCTGGGGGTTTCCAATGAGGCTTAGGTGGATTCAGGCTGCTACTATAATAATGGTGGTGGAGTTAGCTAAATGTAAATGTCACCTGCAAAGAGTCACGAAACTGAAATCTGCCTTCTTTATGAAGTTCACAAAGGTTATCAATTTCACAAAACCTTGTTTGTGGGTGAAAATTACTGTAAAAATAAAAATGCTTTTTCAAGAGAATTTCCCTGCTAATAGTAGGTTTCTACAGAGACTTTGGGTTTTGTGTGAAACCTATTATTGCACACTTAAGTAGCCCCTTCAAACATGTCTCAGGCCTGCCATGGCAGCATGTATGCAATTTTAAACTGCAAATTCAACTTAGCAAAATAAACTTTTCACCAAGCGTAAAACTCCCTTTTCAATATATATAATTCACCTGTACGGTAACCCCTAAACAGCCCATATGGCAGGGTGCACTGTATTTAAAAAGTTGGACATGTACTTTTAAGCTTTACATGTCCTGGTGCTGAAAAACTCACAAATTTATTTTTTACTACTGTGAGGCCCACCTCTCCCATGGGATAGCACTTGGTTACCTCCTACATTTAATAAGTTATATTATGTTATGCAGATTTGAAGAGTGCACTGTTACTTGGGAGGGTATCCTGGTTCTGAGCAGGTGTGATGCTTGCCACGCCCAGGGCCTAGTGGGACTACTCAAAAAGCCAGGTCTTTAGCTTCTTGCTGAATTCAAGAAGTGAGGAGGAGGCTCTTTTGTGTAGCGGCTAGCCATTTCACACTTATGAAGCAATGTAGGAGAAGGCTTGACCACTAGAATTCGTTTTCCATATGCATGGGATGTCTACTAGTAGGAGTCCAGACGAGCGGAGGTGTATGGAAGGTTTGTTAAAGCAGATGTGATTGTTGAGGTATGATGGGTCAGTGTTATGTAATGCCTTGAAAGCCCTGGTGAGGAGTTTGAATTGTGCTAATTTGTGAATAGGGAGCCAGTGGAGCTCCTTCAGGTGTGGTGTGATGTAAGTGCAGCATGGGAGGTTGTGAGTGATTCTCGCTGCCGAGATCTGAATGGTCTGCAGCCTTCTGGTGAGTTTTGTTGTTGAGCCTGGCATTGAGGTGATCCCATAGCCCAGCTTGCTTGTGACCAGGGCGTTTGTGATGGTTTTATGGGTGCTGATTGGGAGACATTTGAAAATCTTTCTCAGCATCTTCAGGGTATGGCAGCATGGGGATGTGACTGCATTGACTTAGGTGGTCAATCCGAGTTTGCTGTTGATGATGATCAAAAGGTTCTTGGTGTGGGTGGGTGTCAGTCCTAGCTCTGTTGGCCACCAGATGGAGTCCCACATTGATGTGCTGTTCCCGAAGATCAGGATTTTGGTCTTGTCGCTGTTCAGCTTTAGACAGTTGGTCTTCATCCAGTGGGCGATTTCAGGGATGCAGGCATTAAACTTGATTCAGGTAATGGGCGTCTTGTCCGTAAGGGAGAGAATGAGTTGCATGTCATTGGCATAGGAGGGGAAACGTCCATTACAATGCAGGCATTACATCGCAATGCCTTTACAACGCAACTTTTACAACGCAAGTGCCTTTACATCGCATGCCATTACAACGCATGCCATTACAACTCATGTCATTACTACGCATGCCATTACAACGCATGCCATTACAACGCATGCCATTACAACGCATGCCATCACAACACATTATAAGGTTAGTAATGCAGATTTTTAAGTTTTAGGGTGGGTATAGGTTTTGGGGTAGTTGGGAATAGTAATTTTTACCCCTATGCTATCCAACACTTTCCCTACTGTTGCACTCACTGGAGTAGGAATAGTCATTTTTACCCCTATGCTATCCAACACTTTCCCTACTGTTGCACTCACTGGAGTGGGAATAGTAATTTTTACTCCTACGCTATCCAACACTTTCCCTACTGTTGCACTCACTGGAGGGGGAATAGAAAATGTTACCCCTACGCTATCTAACACTTACCCTACTGTTGCACTAAAAGTATTATGCGTTGTAATGGTATGCGTTGTAATGGAATGCGTTGTGAAATCATGCGATGTGATGATAGTTGTGTTGTAAAAACTGCGATGTAAAAGCATGCATTGTAATTGTTTGCGTTGTAACGTCATATATTCCATAGGAGAGTATGTTGATGTCGTGAGAGCAGATGATGCTGGATAGAGGGATCATGTATGCTTTGAAGAGGGTCAGGTTCAGGGAGGATCCTTGTGGAACTCCACAGATGAGGTTGTGGGTGTCCGAGGTGTACTTGCCAGGCTGACTGACTGGGTTCTTCCAGTCAGGAAGCAGCAGCTCCATTTGATTGAGTGTCTCTGGATTCCAATGTTGTGTAGGATGTCCAGAGTCATGCAGATGTCATCTTTGGCAGTGATGAGGGCAATTTCCGTGCTGTTGTTGGTTGTTGAGGTATTCAGTGAGGTGTCTCTTAATGATTTGCTCTTGGACCTTGGCTGGGAATGATGCAAGGGCGATCGCTCTGTAGTTGGCAAGTATTGAAGGGTCTACGCAGGGTTTCTTCAGTAATGGGAGAACAGTTGAATGTTTCCAAGCATCTGGGAAGGTCACAGAAGAGCTGTAGGCATTCAGAATGGTTGTGAGCATGGCACTGATAGGTTGCGATCCTCTGGAGTAGACGTGGTGGGGGCAGGGGGCAGATGGGGCCCCTGACTGGATGGGCTTTATGGTTGCTGTGGTTTCTTCTAGGGGTGATGGCCAGGCATGTGGTTAGCATTTGTTCTTTGCATAAGATCAGAAGGTTTTAGTGAAGTCTGTCAAGTTCGGTTGTGGGCTGAAGTTACTGTAAATGGCAGTGATTTCGCTGCTGGAGAATTTAGTGAGATTGTTGTAGAGGTCCTGCAAGGGGGTGATTGAGTTGGAGGCAGCCGAATGTTATAGTGACATCATTCACAATGGTGAAGGCGAAGATTGATAAGTGATAACTTTTGATTGGGAGCAGGTAGGAATGTTGAGTTTGCTCTCTGAAGAATTGTAATTTAAAACCCTCTTTAATGGTAAAGTCAGATTTTAAGTTACAATTCTGAAAATGCCACTTTTAGGAAGTTGCCATTTTTTTCTTGTCCTAACCATTTGGTATCTGCAGCCTGTATTCTGGGTCACATGACTAGGTGTAGTTGGCAGTTGCCCTTTGTGTATTCTGCAAAGATATTGATACAAAGGGGATTAGGTGTTGGCAGGATCAGCCGTCTCTAGCAGGATGGTGCAGGAACTGTCATCTACCATACTTGCACTTCAAAGGGGCTGCCTCAGCACACTCACAAAGAGTTTCACACTAGTCTTTTGTGAACCCTTACAATCTGCGGACAGGGAGGAAGGAAATTCCAGATACATCTATGGTGGTAAAACTCCAGAAGCTTCTCCCACTTCAAAAGCTGGCACCAGGTATAAATAATGGACCCTCAGGCCTAACTCTTCAGATCACTTCTAGACCTGTGGAAGACTCAGAAGAAGGACTGCCCTGCTGCTGGAAGGACTGCCGTGCTGCAAGAAGGACTGCCCTGCTGCCCTGCTTCTTGAGGAAGGAGGACCAGACCTGCACCTTGAACCCAGGCCACCAGAGTGACTCCAACAGCTTGTTGGCTGGCCTCATGTTCTGAGCTACAGTGACATGACAAGCCCCAACATCCTTGCACCCTCCACCTGGACTCTGCCCCTAATAATTCCTGACCTCCCACAAGTGGTGCTCCCAGTCTAGGTCCCTTGGAAGTGGGGCTAAAGGTGCTGTGCCAGTCTAACTGTGGGCTTCATCAAAACCGAAATAGCGCAATGCAACTCGACACAGGACTTCCCATCTCAGCCCTCGCAGCTCCTCATTGAAACCAACGCAGCATGCCGCACTCAGTGCAGGTCCTTGCATCGGAGCCCTCACAGCTCCTCATCGGAACTGACAGCACAATGCAGCACGACACAGCACAATGCATCACCCTGCATCAAGGACATAAGTACAATTCTCAGTGAGACTAACCTGGTCACAGTATCCGGCCCGCGCTCCATCACAATCAGTCTGAACTTGTGACTTTGTCCTGTTCCAGCTTGCCCAGATAACTACAGTTGGTGCTTTGTGCTTGTTGGTGCTACTTTCACTAAAAACTTCAAGTTTGCATAACTCCGGTTCTACTGATTTTAATTTTTGTTGATTTGGTGTGAAATTGTTTATTACATTTTACTCCAAGTTTGGAAATTGGTGTGGGATTTTTCATGTGTTTGTGCGCTGCATAAATATTTTACACATTGCCTCTAAGTTAAGCCTAACTGCTTTTGTACCAAGCTACCAGAGGGGTAATAACAAGTGAATTTAGTGGCTTTTGTGCTTCACATTGACAGGATTGTGGCTGTTGTTGAGAGGGGCTCAGACCCACCCTTAACCAACAATCCAATTTCTCATAGGTTGTGCATGGCGCTGTTGGCTGATACGGAATACCATTGCATCTTTGCACCATCATAGGTGGATGGTGTATCAGAAGAGACAGTCACTTCTTAGAATACAGTGAAGCTCCTGCAACTGAGTAACTATCATGCAGAGAGGCCACTTAGAAGTGTCCCTTTCTACCAGCTTACGTGACTACTGCCTGTTAGCCAAAAGAATATCCTATTTACCAAATGCAGTTGTTCAGACAAGCTTTAAGTCTGAGCTCATAAAATACAAGAGCAACCCAATATACTAAGGAACCTGGGTAAGTATGATAATACAGAACAATAGTTCACCAAGGACTCATTCAGTAATGAAAATTTTAGAGAGGATAGTAAGTTGATTACTATAAATGACTAAGGTTACATATAAACTAAAAAAATCATTGACCTAATCACTTACAAATAAAGGTTTACCCCTACTCTGCTCCCCAACTCGGGGATTGGAAAAACCCACTAGACGTCAAAGATTTGTTTTTTACAAAATAGAAATGGAATAGGGTGGAATTGGATCTGACACATAACTCAACTCTACCCCAAAAGGGCCCAACAGTCTTTCTGCCCCCGGGGCTGACTGGGGGAGTTTATCCTCATTCTGCCCCATAAACTCCAAGTATGAATTATTTTTTTTAGAACAAAATTATGGAATGGAGGTGTCCCATCTAGCCTTCGAGCCTTATCCCAAGCTCTAAACAGACAAATAGTCTTTGCCTACAGGGGGCTGTATGGGGAGGGTTGTTATCATGAGAAGTGTGCAAATGCAAAACAGTGGAACATTTGTTATTATCAATTCAATTTCTCTCCATTTTCTGCTTCCAAACGTAAGCAAGTGTTGGACCTAGCCCTTTACGCCGGGTTATCCCCAGACTTTTTGTCTTCCTCCTCCCTTTTTTCTGACCTTCTTTTTGTTCTCTTTAGGACCCTTGGCACCTTACCACTGCTAACCAGTGCTGAAGTGCATGTGCTCTCTCCCCTAAACATGGTATGATTGGTTTAAACTTGTTTGTCATATTTGATTTACTTGTGAGTCCAGTGTAAAGTGGTATACCATATACCCAGGGCCTGTAAATTAAATGCTACTAGTGGGCCTGCAGCACTGATTGTGCCATCCACAGAAGTAGCCTATCAAACCTACCTCAGGCCTGCCGCTGCTGAGCCTGTGGGATTAGTTTACTGCCAGTTTGCTTAGCATTTAAAACTACTTGCCAAGCCTTAAACTCCCCTTTTATTACACACAGGTCACCCCTAAGGGATTCCTTAGGTAGCCCTATGGGCAGAGTGCTGTGTAAGTAAAAGGTAGGGCATGTACTTTTATGTTTTCCATGCACTAGTAGTGACAAATAGCCTACTTTGTTTTTCACTACTGTGAGGCCTACTCCTCTCATAGGCTAGCATTGGATGCTTGATTCCGGTCCAGGGAAGACATGGCTTGGCAGTTCGGTCTGGACTGTTCCCATGAGGCACATGGTCAAGACTGATTTGCATATGGCTATGTCTGAACTGGGGTGGCGTGGTGAAGCAAAATAACGATGGATTAAACCCAGATCTGTGACTGGGGGTGAATGTTTGCCAATGTGCAGCATTCCGTCCATCATCTTGTGTGTTTTGCATTTCGCCCTATGTGGGAAGGGTATGCCCAGACGTGGGTCCCGTGCTCACTACGCCACTGGAGTCAAGCTATCCTGGCTGATGAAGGCTGATAGCCTGAAACCGGTCCTAGGATGCTTGATTCCGGTCCAGGGAAGACATGGCTTGGCATTTCGGTCTGGACTGTTCCCATGAGGCACAGGGTCAAGACTGATTTGCATTTGGCTATGTCTGAACTGGGGTGGCGTGGTGAAGCAAAATAACGATGGATTAAACCCAGATCTGTGACTGGGGGTGAATGTTTGCCAATGTGCAGCATTCCGTCCATCATCTTGTGTGTTTTGCATTTAGCAAAATGTGGGAAGGGTATGCCCAGACGTGGGTCCCGTGCTCACTACGCCACTGGAGTCAAGCTATCCTGGCTGATGAAGGCTGATAGCCTGAAACCGGTCCTAGGATGCTTGATTCCGGTCCAGGGAAGACATGGCTTGGCAGTTCGGTCTGGACTGTTCCCATGAGGCACAGGGTCAAGACTGATTTGCATATGGCTATGTCTGAACTGGGGTGGCGTGGTGAAGCAAAATAACGATGGATTAAACCCAGATCTGTGACTGGGGGTGAATGTTTGCCAATGTGCAGCATTCCGTCCATCATCTTGTGTGTTTTGCATTTCGCCCTCTGTGGGAAGGGTATGCCCAGACGTGGGTCCCGTGCTCACTACGCCACTGGAGTCAAGCTATCCTGGCTGATGAAGGCTGATAGCCTGAAACCGGTCCTAGGATGCTTGATTCCGGTCCAGGGAAGACATGGCTTGGCAGTTCGGTCTGGACTGTTCCCATGAGGCACAGGGTCAAGACTGATTTGCATATGGCTATGTCTGAACTGGGGTGGCGTGGTGAAGCAAAATAACGATGAATTAAACCCAGATCTGTGACTGGGGGTGAATGTTTGCCAATGTGCAGCATTCCATCCATCATCTTGTGTGTTTAGCATTGGGAATGCCCTTATATACTTTTAAGTGGTAATTTATGATCAGAAAGGAGTAGCTTTGCCATGTTTTGGTATGTTTAGAATGGTAATGATAAATCCTCCTTACTGGTGAAGTTAAATTTCATATTACTATTTAAGAAATGCCACTTTTAAAAAGTGGACCAACAAATGGGGTTAGGCCCAAAGAACCAGGGTCAGGTAGGGCCATATAACTTGTGAAAAAACGAAGGGGGGACCTGACACCTGTTTGACTTCTATGCTATTTCTTTAAAGCAACGATCAAACACCAAAGGATTATAGTTTGATCTGGTTATTTATTTAACCTTTTCATTCAATGGTTTTTTGTGTTTTTTTCACATGCATGAAAAGAATAACACTTTTCATTCCACAAGACATAAACGGTTTGCAAACAAAACATTCAAAGTTTCTACAATAAACATTTAAAACATGTGCCATCACTATATAAAACAAATGGCTAACATTACAATACACCATATCATATTTCTTAAACAGAACAAACCTAGAGGCTAACACACAATCCACCTCAAAGGAATGCTACACACAGGGAACAACAACTACAACTGGAGGGAGACACTTTTCATTTCGTTTCCCTCTGATTAAATTGATATTAATTAATTTACTGTCCCTCTGTGTTGCTATATGCCAACGCGTTTCGAATCCCAGGCAAGAAGTACTGAGGCTCTCATCAGGGCTTCATGATTGTGAAACGTTGATGTAATCTAAAAATTGAAAGGTGCACAAGTAAGGGAAATCCATTTAAAAAGAATATTTTCTAACATTGCTCACTCTCTCCATTACCTTCTAAATCTACCACATTCTTGTGGACAGCCTTACCTGATGGAAGCTGGTCACACAAGTGCGACCGCTCTCAGTGGGTCTTGGATTGAACTCCTACCCTATTACAATGGAAACGGAGTTGAAATGAAAAGAACTGTCATGTGTTTACATTTTGAGGCGTTAGTTTGAATGATTTGAATTCCAAACTTAAATGCATACCTGCAAAAGTGAAACGATATTCTCATGTGGTATGCGAATTGAATCTTCCAGGAAATTGTCAATTAATCTGCAAGATTCGAAAAACAACTCATCAGGCTGGAGGCCGTACTCTCTAGCATGAATGCCAGATGTCAAACATATTTTTATGGAAAACTGAAGCCAAACGTACCAAAACGGGTGCTTTCCTCCCGAAGCGGTAACGTTATTCGTGTTATTTCTGGATGCTTCACAACCCTGCAAATACCAAGGGCGTCTGTTAAAGATAACCATTAAAGCAAACACGAGCCATTAACTAAACGTCCGCCTCTGTGTCAACTTACTTAGATGTGGAATCTAATCCTTCCTTTCGTCTCTATCGCACGAATCCAAGTCGGGCAGCTGGAGGCATTTCCTGGTAGCATTGATAAAAGTGCAAGGCTGTGCAAAGGCTCATGGGGCTAACGTGTGACTCAACTCAGCCGATGGCAGCATTATTCCTCTGAGGATCACACCAACCCATTCCAATGAATTATGGGATATGTCGTTTTTAACATGCAGCTTAAGTTTTTTAGCAGCTTTTAACATGCAGCTTAAGTTTTTCAGCAGCATTAAATAGTTCCAATCATTATGTTTTCGATAATTCCGTCATTCCATTTAGGCCAGAGGATGCACTGTTAAACTTCAAAATGAGATAGGCCTCCTTTTGTAATAAGGCTGTATCAATGTCAATCAGGAGCTTTGTTGTATTTAAAGCTGATAGCACCGTCCACTTGAGTTCTTTCTCACTATGGGATTTTGACAAGAAGTGCTCAACCATAGGTGCAGTTGTTACTTTTTTCTTTATTCTTGAACGGTGTTGCGTGATTCTTTGGTTTACTTGCTGGTTAGTCTTACCAATGTAGACCTTGGGACACGGACATACCACAGCATATACAAAAAATGTTGTTTTACAGTTCGTGAAGTCTGTGTGTCTCCATTTAATAGCGTTGTGTATGAATTCCGATCCTTCAATAGTGGAGTCGCACGTGACACAAGTCCCACACTTGTGGTGGCCTTCTATGGGTTTTAGGTGCCACTGAGTGCGTAAGTCGCTTTTTGTTTGTGAAGGAAATATGTCGGCCCTTATAATTTGTTGTCCAATACTTTGATTTTTCTTCATTGCAAACAATGGCTTCTCAAAGGGGCAATCCAGATCTTGCAACAAATGCCAGTTCTTTAGCACAATTTGTCGGAATTTATTGGTGTTTGGACTGAATGTTGAAACGCAGACCAACCTCTCAAGTGGTGGTTTCACTTTTGTTTGGAGAAGATCCACACGAGGAGTGTACCATGCTCTTTTTGTTGAATGTTTTAGCATTTTTTTAGGGTATCCTCTTTGAATCATTTGTTCACAAAAAATAGCTGCATGCTGCTCAAAATCACTTTTCCTGGTACAATTCCTTCGTATCCGCAGAAGTTGTCCATACGGAAGATTTTCTTTCAGACTCCTTGGATGAGCACTTTTATGATGCAAGATAGTATTTTTGACCGTCTTTTTGCGATGCAGCAATGTTGTCAGCCGGTTCTCATATGGAAAAACTTCAACATCTAGGAACGTTAAACTTGTTTTGCTTTTATTAAGGCAAAATTTAATGTCCTTGTGTTGCGAGTTGAGCCATCCATGGAAGGTGTCCAGTTCTTCCTGGGACCCTTGCCATAGACACCAGATGTCATCTATGTATCGCAGCCACTGTAGTATTGCCTTCTGGAACGGGTTGTTATTCAAGATTAATTTTTCTTCGTACTGTGCCATAAAGAGGACCGCCATTTCTGGGGCGAAGGGACAACCCATGGCGGTCTCCTTGGTCTGGATGTAAAAAAATCTTCAAACATGAAGTAGTTTTTTTTTAGTGCAATCTCCGCAAGCTGTACAATAAATGATGTAGGCACTCTATGGGGACGGAGTCTGCTTTCCAAATATAATTCAATCACTTGGAGTGCCTCATCTTGGGGTATCTGCGTATAAAGAGAGGTTACATCAAAAGAAACCATCCATTGTGTTTGGGCATCAAACTCATGGCCTTCTACCTTAATGATAAAATCGGTGGTGTCTTTCAAGTATGAGGGCACATCACTCACAAAGGGTTTCAGGAAAAAATCCACGTATTTAGAAATTGGTTCGAATCACTCCCCGAAACGATAGGCCTCCCTGGTGGATCACTAAGGGCCATATGTATCAAAGTTTAGTGTTTGCGATTCTCAAATAGCGAATTTTTGAGAATCGCTATTTGAGAATCGCAAATGAGATGTATGTAGGATTCGCAAGAAAATTTGCGAATCCTACATATTCTTAATTGCGATTCGCAAATTGCGAATCGCAGTTAAGGAGACCCTCCCCATTCATTCCTATGGGCCTAGAGGCCCATAGGAATGAATGGGAGGACATTCTCAATTTGCGATTAGCAATTAGAGAATCGCAAATTGAGAATGCAATTTCAAGGTTGCCAGGGTGTCCAAAGGACACCCTGTTGCACCCCTGAAATGAGCATGGGTGCACATGTGGCGCACATACATGCCCTAAGGGCATGTATTTGCGCCACATGCCTTTTTGAAAAATGCAAAAAAGCATTTCTCAAAGAAATCGCAAGTTACCACCAACCTGTAGTTGGTGGTAATTTGCGATTCCTTAAGCCATAATCGCACAACTTAGGTGCTTCATACATTTAATTTAAGGAATCGCAATTTGCGATTCCTTAAATGCATTCGCAAAATAGAGAATCGCAATTTTGCGATTCTCTATTTGTGAATGCCTTTTGGGATGATACATCCCAAAAGGCTTGTTCCTGTTCGCAAACGGGCCGATTCTGAGAATCGGCCCGTTTGCGAACGGGAAATGGGCTTGATACATATGGCCCTAAGTCTCTTGTGGATCTTGGGCAAAAAATAAATCACCGGGATCCTGGGGTATTGTTTTGACAAAAATTCAAATTCCTTTGGTCCCAAGAAACCTCCACACATCCAGATTTTAATACCAACCCAATTGCTCCTTGAATTGATTTTGTGGGGTCTTCTCTCACTTGTCTGTACCATTCCTGATTGAGCACTTGATTCCTGCCTTTTGTTAGATACATTTCCCGGGGCCAGATTTCTAAGGCACTCCCCTTATCGGCCTGCTTTATCACAACTGTGGTGTCATTCTTGAGGTCCTTTATGGCCTTTTGTTGATTAAAAAATATATATTGCGTTTAATAAAGGATTTCTTCTTCTCCAGTTGATTTATTGAAGACATAATCGCTTGTTCATACGCAATGATTTCTTTAGGGATGTTGTAAGTGGGTGGAACAAATTTAGATTTGTTGGCGAGGCCTGAAACCTCGGCTTTGCTTTTGTACTCTTTATCTGCAAAAAAGGCTTTCAACCGTATCTTGCGGCAAAATTCAATTGTTGTTTTTCCCTGTGTGTAGCATTCCTTTAAGGTGGATTGTGTGTTAGCCTCTAGGTTTGTTCTGTTTAAGAAATATGATATGGTGTATTGTAATGTTAGACTTAAACAATGTGGACGAACCCACTATGTGTCTGTAATTTTATGATAAAATGATAAATGATAAAATTACAGACACATAGTGGGTTCGTCCACATTGTTTAAGTCCAATATCCTTTTGGGGAACGGGACGCACCTCCTGCCTCATCCCTTGCTCTCGCATTGATTTTTTCTAGTATTGTAATGTTAGCCATTTGTTTTATGTAGTGATGTCACATGTTTTAAATGTTTATTGTAGAAACTTTGAATGTTTTGTTTGCAAACCGTTTATGTCTTGTGGAATGAAAAGTGTTATTCTTTTCATGCATTTGAACTAGTGTGAAAAAAACACAAAAAATCATTGAATGAAAAGGTTAAATAAATAACCAGATCAAACTATAATCCTTTGGTGTTTGATCGTTGCTTTAAAGAAATAGCATATAAGTCAAACAGGTGTCAGGTCCCCCCTTCGTTTTTTCACAACTTTTAAAAAGTGGGCATTTTTTTTCTGACTGCCAATCTCCAATCAACGTTGGGGCTGAGTGACAGCTACACTTTGTGCATTCCCTCTAGAGAGCCACAACACAGGAAAGGCTGGGTGTGACAGGGGATACATCTGCATTCATCTGCATAGTGATAGTCTTCCTGGGCAGGAAGGGGGAGAGATGGTTCACATTTACATCTGAATGGGTTGTGTCCTGTCCTCACACAAAGGGCTGATGTACCCCCTACTGGTAGTCTGGATCCAGGGCTGGACAGAAAGGGATCCTTGTGCACTTCAGAGATTTTCTTTTGAAGTCACCCATACATTAAAGGCATTTCTGGGTATAAGTACGGGGCTCTGACCCATCTAATCAGACACTTCTAGAACTTGCCTGTTACCTGCTGCCTGCTGCTCTCTGACTCTGCTGAAGGAGAGTTAAACTCCGACTACCAACCATAGTGATCTCCAAGGACTAGTTGGCTTGCCCCCTGTTTTCTGAAGTCTCAGGGACACAAAATACTTCCTGCAATTCTGCTATTGCTGCTGGACTCTGCTGTCTGTGAGTCCTGCCCTTCCCTGATGTGCCCTCTACAGTTCTTGGCTGCAGAAGTGGGTGTTACAGCTATTTTTCTACAAAATCAACACAGTGATGACTTTGCACCGATCGGAACAGATGCATTGCCCTTTGACTCAGACGCAGGGGGTGGTCGACGACTTCGCCTGGACAGACTGCGCGGGTGGACATCGACGGACAGCGCAGCTCGACATCGACGCAGTGCCTGCATCGCAAAGGGGTTCGACACCGAAGCTCTCAATGTCGGCGTGGATCGACGCCGACACTCGCCTCCATTCTCGAGTCGATGACTTCCTCAACTCCTCACCTTGAGTCTTCTACATCAACACTTTGCTCCATCCAAGGTACTTTGTTAGCGGGACCTGTCTGAGTCCTGCAGCCGGCCTGCCCTCGATCGCGGTCGGCCTGAAGTTTGGCTTTGCACCGGTCCCTCGCGACCTCAAGGAACTTTTTAGTGATACCTGCTTCTAAGCGCTTCGCAGCATTTATTCTTTTTAAATTCAATATCTCGACTTTTTGTGGTTTTGGTCTTGTTTTGTTTATAATATGGAAACCTATTTTTATAGCCATGTGTGGAGTCTTTTTGTGGTGTATTCATTGTGTTACTGTGAGTGTGTTTTGCACAAATGCTTCTTTAGGTAAGCCTGACTGCTGTTCTATGTGCCAAGCTTCCAGAGAGTGAGCACAAGTTCTCTTTGAGTGTGTATTTAGCTTACCCTGGCCAAAGTGTCGGTTCCTGCTTGCACAGGGTGCATACTCTGCCAACCAGAAATCCCATTTCTAACAGCAAGTGTGCAAGTGTGCAAGAAAGAACACATTTTGCAAAAGGCTCTCAGAATCACATGATACAATGGGTCACCCCAAATTCAGAGTGGTACAAATAGCCATTATTCCTAAACTCATTTTCTGCTTTTCAGATATGTATTTTTTTGGGGTTCAACCAGGTTTCACACCTGTGTCCACCACAAACTTCAAATAGGTAGAAACCACAAAAGTAGGAAAAATCAACAACCACTTAGTAAAATGCAAAAACTGTGGTAAAAAATGTTTTTACAGCTCTGCTAGTCCCTGAAAGATGGGAAGAGGGAAGTCATAGCACAATAAAGCGTTTGCCGATACCATTTTAGAAAGAAAACGATACACTTTCTTACTTAGTGCACCTTTCCCCATTCTTTTTTTTTTTAATTGCTATAATTTGGCTGTTTTCTCCTCCCCCTCCAAGGTAATCCTCAAGCCATCAGTACTGTTAGAATTCCCAACATGTGGGTAAAATAAAATGCACATTTGGCCTGGACACCTTTTGTGGAAAATAAATCAATCAATCAATCACGGCATTTATAGAGCGCGCTACTCACCCGGGAGGGTCTCAAGGCGCTGGGGGAGGGGGTAAGTTACTGCTCGAACAGCCAGGTCTTGAGCTGCTTCCTGAAGGCGAGATGGTCCTGGGTTCGCCGAAGGTGAGTGGGGAGGGAGTTCCAGGTCTTGGCCGCCAGGTAGGAGAAGGATCTTCCTCCGGCGGTGGTTCTGCGGATGCGTGGTACGGTGGCGAGGGCGTGGCTGGTTGATCGTAGCTGGCGTGTGGGCGTGTAGAAGGACATGCGGTCGTTGAGGTACTTTGGGCCCAGGTCGTGGAGGGCCTTGTGTGCGTGTTTAAGCCTTGGCAAATAAAGGTTGCCAAGGCTTAAACACGAAGTGGCCCAAACATAATAAAAGGCTGCAGCAGTTAAAGGGTTAACCAACAGGGCAATACCTGTATGTGCATAGTTTCTACCTCATGTGTAACACGAAAAATTACTGTTGCTAATGTTTTACCACTATGAGTGTTTATTCCCAAGTATGTTTTATTGTTTTAATTTGCAATATTGTGTATAGTATTTACTGCATCGGGTAAGTCACTGAGGGGCAGATTTACTAAGAGTTTACGCCGTGTTTGATTCACAAAAGTGATGCAAACCGGAGCAAAATCTTTTTGTCCGATTTTCTTTCCAGTGCGAAACTTGTTTAGCGCTGGAAATGACGTGAAAGTAACACGAAGCATTGCATAGCGTTGCTTTGCATTACTTAGCGCCAAGGGGGCATACCATTAGTGGTACATGGGCAGTCTCATGCAACCACCCAAGGTTTTTGACACTTAACCCTTGGGAAACAGCCTTTACTACGCAGCCAGAACCACACAGTGCCATTACAACACGGGCAACACAACTAATGCGTTGTTACCACGCGTTCCATTACCACGCAAGTCGTTACAAAGACTTGCATTAGGGAACGTGTTGTTGGATTTAAAATCCAACACCTTCCCTACTGTTGCACAGACTGGAGTTGGAATAGTAATATATACTATTCCAAACTCCAGCGCTTCCCTAAGGCAAGTCATTGTAACGACTTGTGTTGTAATGGAACACGTGGTAACAACGCATTCGTTGTATTGCCCACGTTGTAATGACATGCCTTGTAAAAGCATGCGTGATTGTGTCATACATCCTAAACCCAATTTACTAAATAAAGTAGACAGGGTTTAGTGTCAGAAAATAGCACATCCTTCAACAAGACGCTATGAAGGAGAAATGCTTTTTTCTCTATTATTTTCCAACTTCGCATGTTTGCTGCACTGTACAGCCCACATACAAAGTGGGAAAATGTTTAAAATTACTCTAAGGATAGTATTTTGAACTGGACGGGTATCCTTCCAGTACAAAACCTACGCTTGACTCACGGAGACACCCTTGCACTATGGCGCAAAGGTGTCTCCGTGGCACACAGCAGCGAATTTCAGCACCGGCACTAGGGAGAGGGGAGGAGAGCGCCATATTTCAGTTAATTTGGGGCTCTACTGCTCTCTCCTTCTCACGCAGCACAGCGCGGCATTTGCGGCTGCTGCACTGTGCTGCGTGAGAAATTGGTTAATTGGCCCTAAGATGTTATCTTCTTTCTTTCAGATCCCGAACCAGAATTCCGCCCAACTGTCCTTTACACTGTCTCTCATTCTATCTCTTATGGGGTGCATCCTCATTGGGTGTCTACCCCTAGTCCCAAAACATCCTTAGCGGCTCCTCTACTCTGCACCTCTGCTCCAATTACATGAACTGAGGGCATTTAAGATTGGGTATAATGTGTGTACAAGATTGCTGGTATACATTATTATTTCGCTCTGTTGGTTTTGAATGTGGCAACAGACTTTGCAAGTCTATGCTTATCACTGAATGTGTATTTCAGCATCTTTTTCATATGCAGTATTATTTTTAGTGCACACTGGAAAGAGCACTAAGCGGGACTAGTTCTGAGCCTCCTATTTTCTATGTACAGAGGGAGGGCAGAAGAGTGTCAGATTCAAGAGGTTTTGAACCTTTGATGAATTCCCTATATAATGCGTATGGAGTTGTGCTTGTTGAGGAAGGGGAAGTTGATAAAAGGAAGAAGTGATAACCCAAATGCATAACCAGTTAGTTTAAATACTAAACAATTACACTCTCAGAACGAGTGGATGCATTGCACTAGAGGGGCCTTGTTTAACATGGCAGCTGAACAAATCCTGAAATGTTTTAAACTGGATGTTGTAAACATTATTGACATTCTATGCCCCATGAAGGAAGCTCTACTACCTAACTGGACTATCTGCACTTCTAGTCCACCCATTCTAAAGCTATTGATACTTTTTACATGTGGTTGTGGGCTGTTGATTGCATAAAAATCTACCTGATTCCTCCACTTGCTCAGCAGCAAATCTTCAGACACAGAAACATGCAGACTTCAATAAAGGTTTATATATCATGTAGAAATGTGGCACCAAATGTCCTGCCTCTATATGATTCCTATGCATACTGTAGCAGACTTTCACTGGCTACTGTACCAAATCTTCATCAAACTAGAGACTGGTTTCTTCTTATCTATTTGTCTTTCTCATGAGTATAAAGGGTCTTAAGGGCCTCATTTATGGCTTTTTGGCGTTTGGCACTGCAGCAAGGCAGCTTGCTGCGCTGCCCTATGCCTAAGTGAAAGGCCAGGAATGCAGAATCACACATGGAAAGCTTAAAATAAACATATTTCTCTTTGTTAAGCCTCACCTTGCGAATCTTACAGATTTGACGCTTCACCAGGTTACATTCCTTCATAAATCTGGGGCAGCATCAAATTCCATGGGTGTTTCGTGGGAAAACGCACTGCAACGCCCATGGAACGCCTCCCGGGCGCAGGGAAAGGCAACAGCGATTTGCACTGTGTCGCCGTACTCATGATTTATGAGGCCACTCAAAGCCACACAGGGTGGCTTTGCGTGGCTTCATAAATCTTTGAGAGCCCTGTGTCACGCGTGTACCACTTTATGTGGTGCAAAAGTGACACAGAGCTCTCATAAATAAGCCCCAAAGTGTGTATGCATATTTTAACCAGTCTGGTCAACAGAATTAAAGCAAAAGAGACTGATGTCCTGACTTGGGCGTTTCCCATCCAGCAGGCGAAATTGTATAAACTATGAAGTCGTGGTTTCTCACTCTTCCCACACATGCTGAAAACCAAGGGAGAAATCAAGTACAAAATAGTACACATTACCATTAGCAATGCCACTGAGAGACCATGCGGATTGTTGAAGAGTATATTCTGAGGTGTATATCTCTCTGATGGAAACTTGTTGTACACTCCAGATTGGGTGTATTAATCTGTAATCATTTTTTTTATATACAGCACAATATAGTGGTTAGGAGGTGAATCCCATTAGCAGTAGATAACCTGGAGCAGTGTGAAGAACCTTATATGCATTGGAAAAGTCAGAGCACAAGCCATTGGACAGGGTTGACGAGAAAGATGATCAATTTGTGAATAATTATTCAAATGAGTGCGCATGTCATTGTCTAGTGGTGCAGCTCCAGGAGTGTTTGCGTTGTTAAGAAAACAGATGCGTGTGCAAACTGTTCTGGACACAGCCTTTTGGATGCAACATTCTTTTACGGTGAAACAACAATTATTTGCTGTTTTCTGTTAAAGCAGACTGCTTGCAATGTTAAGAGAAAGGCTTGTGGTACCCCTGCTTCTTACACAGAATGTGTGTAGTTAAACTAACAATTCAAAGGAAACTTGCAAACGAGTTCTGTTGAGTTGGTGTAAAGTAGCAAATCACAGAGCAGAAAACTATGGCATCTCAACATTATTTCACAGGTGTTGATGGGCGTGCGGTCGCACCTTCAGTAACCTTATTAAACACTCTGAACCTTGTAATGTTTCACACAGACTTCCTGTATTTACAATGCGGCGGCTTTAGCTGAGAGTTAGCAGCCTTGCGAGTGCATCTGAGCACAAACAATTGAAATGACTGCCAGTCTGCGCTGTACAAATACAGGCACAGGTTCCCAGATGTTCTGCCCCCGAGGGGTTGTCGCCTGGGACACGTATTTGAGTTTAAGACACCCCAGGGATATCTGCATAGTTGACTGATGATATATTTATGCAAGACCAAAGGACACAGGGGCAGATTTACAAGCCCCTTGCGCCACTTTTGCGTCACTTTTCCCATGTTAAAAGTGACGCAAAAGTGGCGCAAGGGGCTTGTAAATAAGCCCCACAATGTGCAGTAGGTGATCTATGTGGAAAATAGCCTAAGTTGGTTGAGGGTGAGAGAGGTGGTCTAGTTTAGAGATGCTCTGGGCATGCACATATGTGGCATTTCTATAATGTGACATAGTCAAAAGGCAGCCAAGGCAAGAAGCAAATACACACGTGTTTCTCGAAAACAAACCAGCAGTCATTAGTAAAGACATCTATTAGCAAATGCGTGCATCTTACACGAGTATGATTATTGACTAAGTAAACAGCACTTCACGCCTATTGGTAGAACTGGGGCTGGTACAAATACAGTCATTCGAGTGGTTTCTGGAACTTCAAAGCAGCTGAGAGGGCTGAAGCCCATTTTTTATTTTCGTTGATTGGTTCAAAATGCCAAAGAGCAACCTGATGCCACCTTTAGTAAGGAGCTGAGTGAGTAAATGTGTACAGGAGGAATGTCTTTTTTTGCCTTTTTTGTTAATGGCCTTGTAGCAGAGTGCCTGTCTAAATTGGAGTTGTATAGTAATCTCTGAAAAAGGGTCCATGCTACAAGAACAATATCAAATTTGCGGTGATTGGGAGAGGGAGAGAGGTTGGTGGGATAGACCCCTGATATCATTTGATCAACATTTTGTGCAAAAAGGGACAAAGCCTGTACTAACTGTGGAGGTAACCAGTTAGGGTCAATAGAAAGTGGGTTGTTGTGGGCGACAGGAAGCATTTGTGGGGCATGTGCAGGAATGGAGTTAGCCACCATTGGCAAGCATGCATTCCCACCCATAATTCTGCCCTCTTTGTAAGACAGGACTACCAGGATACATTTATGTATGTTTGTTTGTCTGGGTGGGTGGGTGGATGGACGGATGATGGATGGATGTATTATGTATGTATGTATTTATATATGTGGAATATCCATAACGTCAACCTAGCCAACAGGCAGTGGAGCACGGTACAGGGTTAAAAACAAGCATAATGTCAATGACCGGTAGCTGGCCTGTGGACTATTACTGCATTGTGATGTAGTGTTTCTTAAAGAGGTGCATCTTCAACTCTTTCCAGAATTGGATCTGTGTTGGTATGGTCCTGATGTTGTTTTCAGATCCTGGGTACACAGAGGGAAAAAAGGTTAGGATGCATCTGATTATAAAGATTGTGCAGGGTGGCAAGGGGAGCCAATAGATTCCATTAGGAATGGGGTAAATCATATTTCCTCAGGCGCTAGATGAGACATGCTTTGCCATATAGGATGCCCTAAAAGAGTGCAAGTGTGGAGTCTGGGAGGCCATGAAGCAGGGTGTTACCACCATCCAGAGGCAAGAGAACTAGGGCTTGAACAGCACTTCTAAAGTCGCTTTATAAATGAAACAGTTTAACTTTCATTAGACGAGAGACCTGGAACCAAGCTGCCTTTATTTTTTGCAAAGGTACATTCTATCAGGACAGTACCTACTTCTAAAAAGGGACTAATAATAGTGCCGGCTTTTGGGCAGTGCGAGCGGTGCCACCGCACTGGGTGTCAAAGTCAGGGGGGCGCCATTTGTGCTCCGAAATCGGCGCCAGTCGTACTTCCGAAAAGCCTGCACTGTGGAACACTGTTGTCCCTCTTTCTTTCCCACTATGTTAATGTTCGTGGAAATAGGAGAGATAACAGTGTTAAAGAGATCACAAGGCGTGCGTATGCCTGTCCATGCACAGTGTTGCCATCACCTGAGGATGCAAACAAGCAGGACTGTAAATCTAAAGCGCTACCAATTACGGCCCTGGAGTGCTGTGGAGTTCGAGAGCGGACGAGGAGTCAGGAGTGTCAAGGCAAGGGCTGGTTGCCCTATCCTGCAGCCTGCTTCAGTTGCGCGTGAGATCCCTGGGTGCCCAGCAGGTTTATTAAGGCAAGATTAGCAGTCGAAGTGTCCACTTCTCCTGCTCTGCCACTGTCGGCTGCCCCCCCTCTTTCTTCCACTTACTCTTTTTCCCTCTATTTCCGTCTCTCTTGCGACGCCGGGTGAAACACCCTCATGTGTGCTTAACCACCGTAATATCACAGGCTCTGCACTCTAGGCATCTTGCATATGAACATTAAAAGTTCGCAAGCACTTTGCCCGACCCGCTCGCAGCAATATCACTGCATTGGCGGAGTCCTGGCACGGACATTGGAAAATGTACGTTTTTTAACTTAATGCTAATCATGAGGCTCCCAGGTTGTATCCTGGTACACTTGTTCTGCGTTTCCTATTACTTGTCAGGCACAGCTTTGATTTGTGTTCTCGCCATCCACTGCCATTCCTCACCTGCTTCGTATCCAAGAGGCGCGATCTATGCAGTTAAGGGCGTGGGTTAAAACAGTAACTTACATCCTTTGTTTCGCATGGGGTACCATTTGACCAGTCAGTATTTGAGTGCCTTTCTCTTGAGTATCCTGCTACGGCATCTAAACATATCATAGGACAATGAACATATGGCTAAAACAAGACTGACCTAATGGGTTTGCTAATGCTTGTTAGTAGTATCAGATAAATAACGATTTAATTGTGAATAATCAGAATTGAAAATGTTTTGATTCTGATAATATGAGACTGAATTAAACATTACTAAGACTATGGAATGGTTAGTGGACACTTCGACTGCTAATCTTACCTTAATAAAACTGCTGGCGTGACTAAGCCACTCGGAAGACCACTAAACATTCCACTTCTGCTGCTCTGCCACTGTCAGCTGTCCCCCTCTTTCTTCCTCTTACTCCTTTCCCCTCTGTTTCTGTCTCTCTCTTGCAGCTCCTCACTTGCTGAAAACCGTGACTTCAATAAACGTCTCTTACCATCTGTTTCCTCTACTTACCTTCTTTTGTTCCCCTGTGAAAGGGAACCAAAAAAGAAAGACACATTCCCTTTGCTGGAAATGTCTTTTCTCACATTTTTCTGTTCCAAAGTGCAGCCTCGGGACCAAGAAAAAAAAGGTTCAAAATACGAAAAACAAATAAATAACTAAATAAAGCATGACAGAGCAGTCGCAAAGTGGCCAGATTGGTTTAATTCACACCGAAACACATTAGCGCCACTTTGCAAAGTTTGCCAGTGAAGCGCTACTTTCGTTTTCTCGTCTTTCTTTGAACAGTATTGTTTTCCCCCAGTGGGGAAGTGCACTATTCCTGGAGGTACTGCAATACCTGGTTGATGACTGGAGTGGTAAATGTTTAATGTGATCCTTATCAGCTGTTTTCCTTATTTTAGTTTATAAAATGTATACCGCTGCTCTGTGTTCAGGGATGTGGTCTTTTTAAACTATACTGCTCTCGTTTTGTAAGGA
This sequence comes from Calotriton arnoldi, assembly GCA_963921515.1. NCBI lineage: Eukaryota > Metazoa > Chordata > Amphibia > Caudata > Salamandridae > Calotriton > Calotriton arnoldi. The sequence continues at coordinate 630,630 of CAWUFW010000920.1, read as the reverse complement.
TATACACAATGGACATTGAAACAGGTCCCTTGCGGGCCCTGTAGTCATGTTCCTAAGTTTTCAGGTAAAACACTTATTGATTTCTGAATAATGAGTGTAAAAGTGTTAAGGTAACCATGTTGTTTTGCTTACGTTTCACAGGCTTAACTTAATCTTGCATTCCCTATGAGGGTTTGCTTTTTCCAGGATGTTCCCTCCCTTTTTTTTTTTTAGGCAGCATATTACTCTTGTCTAGTGGATAATTTGAATTGAGTCGCATCCATGTGTTTATTGTGGGGCACAATTGGGATGTAGCTGAAGGTAGTCCGAGTTTCTCTCAGTCAGACAGTATGGTCTTTAGTGGGGCAGAGGATGTGGCACTATGGACAGAGCTGCCGAATTTCGAACTGGGGAACTAGGTTCTGCTGATCCAGCGGTTTACTAGCAACAGATACTCCACTACCATATACTCACCTGGGCCCATACAATTTGCTTCCGCTAACACTAAGTAGACCGCCGGAACTTATACTTATATATGATTCTCATACCTCAAGATCTAGTTAATGGTTCTTTAACTAAACCTTTCACTGATTAAACAGTTCTTTCCTCTGGTCAATGGACCAGTTAGGTAAAACTAGTTGATGGTGATACTTAACATAACCTTATTATACAAAAAAATTAAATAATGACAGACTCGGTAAGCTTTAAAATCTTTATCTAAATTAATGGGTTGTGAACCATCTCAAAGCGTTTCAGTACAAACACCCTCATTCATAAGAGTGCCAAATTCAATCAAAATTCATTGGAAAATAACAAAAATTCAGATTCCACGCAACAACAATACTCCGAAAGAAGAGGATAGAGAGAAAAGAGCATTTATCAAACGATGAACTTCATAGTTACCAAAGTATGGTGTGAAGACCAAACCCCCTGGCCAAAGGGCTGGTAAGGGTCCCCAGGACAGATCAGGAGACAAAGACTTTAAGACAGGAATCAGGACAGGATACTTCACCTCTCTAAATACCGACGACTACGTTGCACCCCTCTCTGACACTCTCTTCCTCCTCGTGGTTCTTCCGCGTACTTCTTTCTAACCCACCCAATTTAAGTAGATGGTTCTGCATTTGATTTCTTCATCCGCATCTCAGAGCATCAGCACCACCCCAGCACCGACAGCATCCCAAGCTCCGAATTGTTTCTGCTGCTTCCACTCCCAACAAGCTTAGCCTTTCTAACTAACTAAACTACTTCAATTATACCCTTCCATAGGCATGTAGCACCCATTAATGTTTCATTTTTACAGAATACTAACTTCTGATTGGACAGGCGAGGGGGGGATGATCATCACACCATGCTTATACTTCATTTATTCCTTTAAACCATTGTTTCCAAACTCCTCCCCTCAAACTTTATTCCGCCCTTCCTTTCCCATACATCTTGAAACTTTATTAATACAAAATGTATCATTTTTCTGAATACGGTTCCTTCATATGAACTCTTCACCCTCATGTTCCCAGGGCGCATCTCCGCCGAACTTGGAAGCATGTCAAGTTCTTAGTCATCCTTTCATGCCTCCACAACAGGGCGCATGCGTTGCGCCACGTCAGTCTGCTCGACTCGGATAAGTTTAACAGGCCCAAATACGCACTAATAATAAAGTCAAAAGGAGAAATGTTATTCTCAAAAATAAATGATTTCACTGTATACCACCAACCTCTACTCTAACCCATACCATTTATTATTTCTCTTTCTGCATTTGCGTTAGTGTAAACTCAGTTTTAAATTTCAGCAAAGCAGGTGCCATGCATGTGAGCTTTCAAGCAGCCATTTTATAGCTCTTTGCGCAAGCGCCAGAATTTTCCTCCAAGTGTCAGCACGTCATACTACGTAGTTGCAGTAGACGCATGCGCAGTAAAGATCCCGTGTTAAATGCATTCTAGTCCTACGTCCATGTTATTGTGGCTAGTAAACACATAAGCAAGCTTCATTCTTTTCCCACGTATGATGGAAATGCATATTATTAATCACAAAACACGTTGTTAGTAATTCATTAATGAGTTTTAAACGAGAGGATTGCTTCCGAGCAAGTCTCGCGTTCTAGTCCTTGCTCCATCAATCCCCTCTCTAATGGCATATTAAGCCATCACAAAATTTCCCATCCATCTCAGATACCAACTTTAACACTTCTCAGTTTTTTTTTTCCATTTGTCCTCTCAAACTTTCATCGATTTCGTTTCCTTCTAAATCTCGCATCTTCTTATATAACCTGCCTTTCATTTCTTCCAATTGTATTTCTTCGTACTTTCTCTTTCGTGTCTGTCCCTTTCCTTTTCTGTTCAAGTGTACCTTTCCTTTCGTACCTTTTCTACAACATCTATATGTAATCATTATTAACATCACTATTGTTATTATCATAACTAATGGTATTATTATCTGACCTAGAAAACTTTTCCCAAAATCAACAAACCATTTCCCTATCGATGTTATACTTTTTGTTAGTTTTCCCCACACACTGTCAACCTCCAGTTGGGTCAATTCTGTATGCATTCCCGTAATATTTTCAATATATCCTTTAATTTCTCTGCTCTTGTCCGGAATGTAAGTGCAGCAATGTTGAACTTTCAACATGCCACAAACCCCACCTTCTTTTGCTAACAATATATCAAGAGCAAGACGGTTCTGTAAAACTATAGATCTAATTGCAACCATTTCTGTGTTAATCATTAAAAATCCTCCTGCAGTATCTGTAGAAAGACGATCAACTATGATTGATAACTTACACATTTTCTGAGAATTCAGGATGACTCTAACTGAGGGTATCAGTGCACTAAAAATATCTCCTACAATTTCAGAAAAACTAGCCCTTCTTTTACGTGTTAGTCCATTAAAGTTCCCATTGGTTCCACTGATTTTATCTACATGATCAAATTTTTGGAAAAACTATTCCAAAATAACAGCTTCCGTACCATCTTGCAGGTATCACACAAAAAAAATGAGAGGGGCCCCTAACCACCAAAGGAGTAGGGCACCAGATAGACCGTAGTCAAAAAGAAGATCCCCTTTGGGCTACTTAATCTCACCAGGCAAATCCTTGCATCACAACCAATCTGTCACCAGAACAAAACACCACCACCTTCAAAGGCCAAGTGTTCACAATCATAAAAATATTTGTATTTATTAAAAAAAAAATTCAATCAGTTACTCCAATACAATGAATTTATCAGTTGATCAAATACAATGAATTATCAAACAATATTAAAATAGGTTAAAACATTCAAACATGTATACAAATGTTATAGTAGGGAGAACCTGCAAGAAAAATAGTTTCTTGTCAATAATGAAGGCACATACATTAGATCCAGATCGTTTGTTCTACAAAAGTTATTATGCAAAAGCCTAATTAGCAAGAGTAACAAACGTCTCCACAATCTACAGTACGCCTTCTCACTCTTGCATCGATGCGTTTCGGTGGGTATCACTGTTTAAAACACCAGGACAAGAAATAACATCTCCCACATGGAGTTTTCAATCTGTTGTGATAATATTGGGCACATCCAAGTAAAACAGCATGCAAAAAACCTTTTAAACCCAAGGAATTCCTTGGACTCCGCAGGTTTACCCCACATGAGGCCGTAATGCTCGCATAAGAGATACTAATGAGCTGCCCATAGAAGAGATAAAGATATAAAGATGCTGTAAAAGTTACAAACTGAAAATCTGAAATCTAAGAAGGTACATGCAGAGCACTGACGTGAAGAGGCGCATACTGGCCTTTTTCATTATAATAATAGAAAAATCAGGATTGGAAAATCGAATGATCCTGCCACTTCAGATTGATGCCTAAGTGAGAGATTGATATATTCTCCGATACGGGTTTAAAAGGTTTTTTGCCTGCTGTTTTCCTTGGATGTGCCCAATATTATCACAACAGATTGAAAACTCCATGTGGGAGATGTTATTTCTTGTCCTGAGGAAGGTGGTGTTTTAAACAGTGATACCCTCCGAAACGCGTTGACGCAAGAGTGAGAAGGCGTACTGTAGACTGTGGAGACGTCTGTTACTCTTACTAATTAGACTTTTGTATGTGCCTTCATTATTGAGAAGAAACTATTTTTCTTGCAGGTTCTCCCTACTATAAAATGTGTATACATGTTTGAATGTTTTTAACCTATTTTAATATTGTTTGATAATTCATTGTATTTGATCAACTGATAAATTCATTGTATTGGAGTAATTGATTGAATTTTTTTTTAATAAATAAAAATATTTTTATGATTGTGAACACTTGGCCTTTGAAGGTAGTGGTGTTTTGTTCTGGTGACAGATTGGTTGTGATGCAAGGATTTGCCTGGTGAGATTAAGTAGCCCAAAGGGGATCTTCTTTTTGACTACCATCTTGCAGGTAACCTGTAATAGGCATTGCTCCCACAAACATAATACACTCCTGGAGACACAGGATCAGTTCCCCCTTTTAGTCCCCATCCTCCTAATATTTGGAAGTTATGTTCACGTTCACTGGAACCAATGTAATTATTGTTATAATCTGTCTTTAACCTATGGAGGCAGAATTTTCCCCTTTTCACAAAATCCAGGGACATCGCAGCATGAGCCTTGCCACTTGCATAGATTCCCTCCTTCCCAACCCATGGAGGTACATGGGTTTTCTGTGTAGTTGCCTTCCTCATTAAATCCTGTCTCCTTTCTTCTACTAAATTCAAGAAATCTTTTTCTTCTTTTCTTAATGTACATGTTAGATTATCTTTGTGTGCCTGAACTAAATCTATTGAACTCATTGTTATGAAAAATTCACCCATAAACTGTGCGTTTTTACTACTAGCTACTGGATTCATATTCTTTCTAATAGGTAGTTCAGAAAATACTACATCTAAATTAGAATAAAAATACTACAATCTCCCTGTAGTGTAAAATAAACTTGATAAAATACTACATGACACACCATAGGTTAAAGGTATATGGTGATATGTAATCCCTCCTGATACTGATGAGGGCAATTTCATACATACATAAAAGTTGTTAATTTGCATAGTGCTAACATACTGAAATAACAATTTAATAAACACATTAGAGGACGTATTATAGTCTGACTCACTTTGATAGTTTGCTTCATCTTCCACTCCTATTTCTAATTTAGTTTCTCTTTATCTATCTACCTTAACATTAGTTTCTGTATTATTCTCGTTACTTGTTTTCATTATTAAAGGTACCCCTACTGTTAGGAATAGCCATCCTAATACTGCTAATAAAATACTACAAAAACAAAATCTAAGACACTTTCTTTTTACTCCACATTTTGGTTTTCCGCTAACTTCATTGTCGGCCATTTTGTTCCTGAGAAAATTTCTTTTCTCTTATCTTTTCCCTTTTTCAGTCTTTTGCCCTTCTTTCTGTTCTTAAGGAGGTTTCAATTGGCTTTCGTCAATTTGTGCAATATGGACTTCTTCTGTCTCATCAGACAGAGCCGGGGACTCAAATTCCTCAAGAATGACGTATGTCCACTCCGGAGCCTTGTATTTTCTGTTTAAATTTCTCAATCTTGGACTTCTTCGAGTTATTTTCGCTAAAGTTTGCTTAGGTCTTGTTTGACTTGTGATTTCGTTCACTTGTTCTGGTTTCTTTTCAGATTTTCTCAGGTGATATTTTAGTTTCTTTACTCCAGTTGGCCAATTGTCTCCCTTTCTGACTCTTTTAATTTGTACTGCGTTTTCACCTTCCTTATCTCCTTGTAAAGTTCTTTTTATTTCATTTATTCTGGGCACAATCACTTCTATTTCTCTGTTTTCTGTGCTTGTACCTTCTTCTGCTTCTTCCTGCTCAGGTTCTACCGTATTTTGTTCTACTTCTTCCTGAGCTTGTTCTTCTAATTCTGTCTGATCCTGCTCAGGTCTTACTTTTAATCTTTCTTCTTCTGCCTGAGCTTGTTCTTGGAACTCTATCTGGTCCTGTTCAGGTCTTAATTCAAACTTTTCTTCTTCTGCCAGAACGTCTTCTTCTCTTTTTCCCTCCTCAGGTTTGTTTATGTCTCTTTCTCTTTTCACCTGAGTGTGTTCTTCTTCCCCTGTCTCTTCCTGACTATCTTCCTGTCTTTTCAGTTCTGTTCTTCTTCTGGTTTCAATAGCATCATCAATTATTTCAATCACTGGGATCCATTCTTCCGGACTTATCTCGGGCTGCTCATCATATGGTTGTCTTTCAGAATCTATCACTCTAGATTCTTCAATTTCACAGTTTACAACTCCTGACGCTTCAGCCTGCTCAGTCAGTGGTGGCTCTTGTTGCTCTGATGGGCTCGGAACTCTCCTGGTATGACTAGCGTGAATCCAATTGGGCAAACCTGCACACTTCACTGCTGTGGTAGTGACTAGTATGACTTGCCTTGGTTTGTCCCACCTTGGAGCTATACACGATTTCCTTCCGTGTTTCTTCACTAGAACCCAATCTCCAGGATTCAAATCATGCGCTTGATCTGGCTGTCTTTCGACTGTGTCTTCTCCAACCTGGTGAGAGATAGAACGCATCATTTCAGCCAATCCTTTGCAATAGTCCAATACCAGATCATCAGTTATACTCATTAGCTTATTTCCAGGAATAAATGCCTGTCTCATGGCTCTTCCCATGAGACTACAAAAAACAAAGTTAGGGAGAGAAGAGGTAGTGCCCCTAGGGACACTGACGGTGGATACGTCCTCCTCAGGTCAAAGGTTATCAAAACATCAAGATCCACCATATGGGTAATGATCTAAATAATGAAGTAAAGGGCCTATAGAGGGTAGGGGAAAAGAATAAATTGTGTTCCTATTCCATGATAGGACATACACAAACGTTATTTAAATACCCCTCACACATCAAAAGGACCCTTGATGTCATGCTTCATCATTGGGGTCTTCCCATCCCACTGTGGGATGGGGCGTGCTACAACCTGCGACTGCGCGGGAGCACTTATCTAAAAGACTATGTGTAGTGCAGGGGTGGTGAGAAGAAGGGTCAAAAGGTGAAATTAAAAAGGAACTGGCCTCATGGACATAAAACAATTTAATAGGTCATTGAGGCTGAACCTGTTAAAATAGTGATTTGGAAAAGTCATGCATATAATGAGCTGACTTTCCTAAAAAGTCAACATGTTTCGAAGCTCAAGGCTTCTTCATCAGGACTAAGAAGATCCCTTCTGCGCTCACTTATTGCTTTAAGAAGTGAAAATAATCATATACAAAAAGGAAATGCAGTTATTCATGCAGTATAAAGTACCTGTTTGTACTTCTAAATGTAAATCAGTAAGTACTATATGTTAATAATGTATGAATGGGTGTATTGCCCCATGAGCCTCAGGTACGGATGAGCAGGAAGAAGTCACTCGTTAATGCTGTCAGACAGAATTTGCCCCATACTGCTCACCCGCGGCTCCGCTGTATTCCCATGAGAACCTCATGTGGTCTCATTCCTGTTTTTCTGTCTGGAATGCTTCTGAGACCCATCAATACAAGAGGTAAAGCATCTGGCCATTTCAGCTTTGTGGATGCACACACCTTTCCCAATCTTGACTTGATTGTGCCATTCATTTGCTCAACAACTCCAGAAGCCTCTGGACGATAAGCACAGTGTAGTTTTTGTTCAATGTTAAACGCAGCACAGATTAATCGAATTACTTCATTATTAAAATGAGGGCCTCTATCTGATTCCAAAGTGACCGGAAAACCAAATCGTGGCACCAACTCCCTCAACAACAATTTTGCAACTGTAAGACTGTCGTTTCTTCTAGTAGGGTAGGCTTCCACCCATCTTGAGAAAAGGCATACTATGACAAGTACGTATTTCAATCCGTTGCATGGGGGTAATTCAATGAAGTCTAACTGCAATCTGGTGAAGGGTCCTTCTGCTTTTCCAATTTTCCCCAGCTTACCACTGTCTTTCTACCTGGGTTCTGCTGTTGACAGGTTAAGCATCTTTGGCAAAAGGCTCTCTGCGACTTCCCTGAACTTCGGATTATACCAACTTTGTCTGAATAGCCTGATCATTGAATCTTTCCCTATGTGTGTTGCTCCATGGTACACTCTCGCCATTTTTGAAAGCAAACAATCTGGCATGACTGGTCTTCCATCTAGATACACCCATACTTCATCATGTGGTCTTTTGGTACAGGCTGCCTTTATCCAGATTTCTTTTTCCTTTTCCTCATCTTCATCCTGCAATTGTCTAATCTCATCTCATGTTTCTGTTACTGAGAAGTACATAAGTTGGCATCTGGTTTCCCCCGTTTCAATTTTTCTGTTTATGGCTACTGCATTTTTAGCACAGTATTTCGCCACTTGGTCAGCATAATTATTGCCAGCAGTCACATAGTCATTTCCTGACTGATGTGCTGCACATTTTACAACTGCTATCTCTTTTGGCAATTGTAATGCTTCCAACAAATCCTTTACATTTTTGCTATTTCTGATAGGAGTTCCTGAGGAAGTCAGAAATCCCCTTTGCATCCAAAGCTGGCCAAAGTCATGCACAATCCCGAAACCATATTGACTATCCGTAAATATGGTTACTCTCTAATTTTTCCCCTTTTTGCATGCCATTGTCAAGGCAACCAATTCAGCTACTTGTGCAGACTTGACCCCAGGTAAACAGGATGCTTCAATTACCCCTGAAATTTTACAAACAGCATATGCAGCACTTAGACCTCCTTCTTGTGTCCTAAGGCAGGAGCCGTCTACAAATAACTCATGATCTGCTTCTTTCAAAGGTGTCTCTCTTATATCTGGGCAGGGCTTTATGCATAACTCAGTCACGTCCAAGCAATCATGATCACTTTCATCTTTCACTTCTTCGTCGCAGGGGTCTGGCAATAGAGTGGCTGGATTCAGAATCGTACATCTTATTACAGTCACATTCTCCGCTCCCAAAATCACTCTTTCGTACTTTGTCAAACGACTAGGGGTGAGGTGCTGTGTTCTTGTTCTTGTCAAAAGGATCTCAACCGAGTGTGGAACAAAGACTTTTATTGGATGTCCCATCACTATCGACTCACTCTGCTCCAGACTCATACAAGTAGCAGCTACTGCTTTTAAGCAGCCAGGCAATGCTGAAGCTACTGGGTCCAATGTGGCCAAAAAATATGCCACTGGACGTCGGCTCAGTCCATGTCTCTGTGTTAAGACTGAAAGTGCACAATTTTCTCTCTCACAACAGAACAAAGCAAAGTCTTTTGAGTAATCAGGCATGCCCAAAGCAGGTGCTTCACACAAGCAATTTCTCAGTTTCACAAATGCTTCCAGGCAATCATCATTCCAATCCATTGGATCTTTTGCTCGTTTTCGAATCATCTGTATTAATGGCTTTGCTAGGATAGAAAAACCATTAATCCATTGTCTACAATATCCAACCATTCCCAGAAACATTCTCATCTCTCTCTGAGTCTGTGGCAATTGCATTTCTTTGATTATTTTTATTCTTTCCGGTGTTACTTTTCTAACTCCTCTTTCTATTTTATGCCCTAAATATCTTACTTCTTGTCGACAGAACTGTAATTTTTCTGGAGACACCACTTGTCCTCCTTCAGCCAAATGGTTCAGTAACGCAATTGTATCTGTGACACAATCTTCTCGCGTTTTTGATGCCACCAATAGGTCATCAATGTACTGAACCAGTACAGAATTTCCAGGCATAATCAATGATTCTAGCCACTTTTTCAAAATCTGATTAAAAATTGAAGGACTTTCTGTGTACCCTTGAGGGACATGACACCATGCGTAAATACGATCTTCAAATTTAAACGTAAAAAGATACTGGCTGTCTGGGTGCCAAGGAATAGAAAAGAACGCTTGGCACAAATCAATTACTGTAAACCAACCTGCATTCCACGGTATCTGATAAAGGATCACTGCTGGATTTGGCACAATTGGACAACAGGGAATTACCAATTTTATTTATTTTTCGTAGGTCTTGCACTATTCTGTACTTTCTGCTAGGCTTTTTCAGTCCCATTATTGGCGAATTACAGGGACTACCCATCACCTCTTTTAGAATACCCTGTTTAACCATTCGTTCAATTTCTGGAATAATTCCTGCTTTTACTTCTGGACTCATTTTGTACTGTCGAGTATTTGGATATACTGCACCTTCTTTCACTGTCACTTTAACTGGGTCTATATTTGTCATTATCCCAATGTCTTTTCCTGTAAAATCCCATACTTCCGGATTGACTGTCGTTCTTAATTCTTCTGGCAATTCATTCTCGGTTATTAATGAAAACATTTCATCTACTTCTGTTCCCTGTTTGGCAAGCATCATCTTGTAAACAACATCCTCATCGGGGGTTTAGAAAGCAACACCATCCGGTGTACAATAGATCGTGCAATTCATCTTGCACAAAAGATCTCTTCCCAACAGATTTACAGGGCTGGAATTGCATACTACAAACCGATGCATTTCTTTGAAGTTTCCAATGTGCACCTCCATTGGCTTTGTGATAGGGGTTCTAATTTGCTGGTTTGATACGCCTACAACTTGGATTGTCTCTCCTGAGAGGGGTAGGTTTAGGATGTCTTCTGTTCTCACAGTAGACCTGGTAGCACCAGTATCCAATAGGAAAGTAATGTCTTTACCTTCTACTCTCCCATCAACAAATGGACCTGACTGATCTACCGGCAAGGATGCGCCAAGCACGCACTCCTCTTCCTCAACCCTCAGGCACTGTTATTGGGTGGTATCTGAATGTTCTTCATCATTCTGCAAAAAATATTGTGCAATTGTTCTGTTATTCTTACCACTTTCTCCTTGAAATCCGATGTTCGCACTGAAACTTTGATGGTTCACAAAATTTGGCATAGGAGCTGGTGGCACCTGATATTGTGGAGTGACTACCTGTTGCTGATGATTCATAAGTACTTCATTCTGTATCTGTGGGATTAAATTTTGATTTGGCCCATTATCATTCTTATTATTCTGAGTACTCTTACACTCGTTCTTCCAATGTCCAAGCTTTCCGCACGCATGACAAGGAAACTTCTTTTTTGCTTCTTCTCTGTCCATTCGCCCCTTAAATGTATTGCCATTCGTTCCTTGATTATTCTGACTCTGTTCTTTCACTTGATTATTATTTTGATAATTTGCTTTCTCTTCTTGCTGCTCTGCCAATTTAACTTGAGCCCACATCATTTTCTCTTTTAGTTTCCTACGCCTGGCCTCAATGCTATCTCCGCAATATTTTGCATACTTTAGAATCTCATCCACTGTCTTGCTTTGCCAACACAACATGTGCTGCTGTATCATCTGACTAATTTCTGGTTTCAATCCATATACAAACCGATACACAAAATGTCCCATATCTTTGTCACCAATATTCTCAAAACCGCTATACTGTTTAAACACCTGCAATAACCTCTCATAATATGCATGTACAGATTCATTTGGTTCCTGTGTTTTTCTATCTATTTTTACCCAATCTGTTTCTTTGGGAGGGATTTTCCCTTTCAAATACGTAATTACTTGGTGATACTTTTTCATCACTTCTTCCAAGGGTGCTCCTGTTTTTGCATCTCTAGGATACTCTTCATTAGGCCAATCAATTGTAATCTTACATTCTGTCCATAAATCAGCAGGTACCACTATATCAAAAAGACCATCCAAATCCTTCAACAAGACCTTTGAAACCTTCACAAACCTCTCTACCTGTTTGTACCACTCAACTGGTTTTTCTCTCAACTTTGGAAAATCATTTGTAAATGACAAAATATCTTGCCTACTCCAAGGGACATGAACATATCCACCTCCAGGAACCTCTCTCATTGGACACAATTTTTCCACTTTTCCTGATTCTCTTACTGGAAATGCAGCTATTGCTTCTCTCGCTTGCACTTCTTCTTTCTTTCTTATCCATCTAATTCTCCATTTATCAATATCTCCCCACTTTCTCAAAATATTCATTAATTTTTTTATCTCCAACCTTTTTCCCCGAAGCATTTACACTTTCTATATCTTTATCAGTAAAATCCACTCAATAGGGTTTCTGTAACAATTTTGATTTCCCTATGTCTATTCCAATCTCCGAAGCAACTTCAGTTAGTCTCTCATGAAATATTCTTGCTCTCCTAGTTATACTCTTACATAGAAACAATAATTCCTCATCATTGTAAACGTTTAATCTTTCTGTACCTACACATCCGGTCATCATCTCTTACAATTCCACTTTCAATCTGCTAATATCTAAAAGCTTTGGTTTTGGGTTCTGATTCTCTTTCCTGAGCCCACCTTTCTATTTCTTCAGAGGTGACTACTGATGTGCTTGTAATTCCAACCGGAACTAAAGGTCTTCTTTCTCTCAAATTCATAGGCGTAACTCTCTTTGGAGTTTCCGCGCGAGGTTCCACAATAGGGAGATCCATTAATGAAATAACTGACTCACTTTCACTTACCTGACCATCTGTGATTACTATCTCTTTTCTAGGACTATTTAATGGAACTGTCACAAGTTGTGGTTTCTGAGAAATCTTATTATCCCCATTGTTAGACCTGGCATCATTGGCGTGGGTCTCCCTTCCTCTTTTCGCTTCTTACCTTTTATGTTGACTGGATTTAGATGCTCTGGGCGCTGTGCCACTGCCAATCAGTGACACAGCGTGAATCCTCCCTGTGTGAAGATAACTGTATGAATTGGGATAACCATAGTTTGGCTTGTTTGGTTTACCTGTCATCCCCTAGTATCAGTGCACTGTGTGTGCCCAGGGCTGGTAGACCAAACACTGCTGGTGGGCCTGCAGCGCTGATTTGCACTACCCACCGAAGCGGCTTTTCAAGTATGCCTGTGTAGCATGTCTAATAGCGAGTTACCCTCCATTTCACTGTTTACTGTTGTGAGGCCACCAGTTCTCATAGGCCAGAATGTGCAGGCTGAGTATTACATGCCTTAATCCTACCTGCCCCCAGGAACCTGATAGGAACGTCGAATTTGATATGTTTAAGCTCAGAACATTGAGATACATCTTTTAGTGAGGATTATTAGCGTAGCCCGTGTGTCGAAAATGCCTCTACTAGAAACGAGGTATTTTCTGGCCTAAGCTTTCCTGTAGGCTTTGCTAGCGTGTGTATTGGCCATCTGGTTTTGGAGCAGCAGGGCTAGCTGGGTCAGACCTGGCTGGAGAGAGATATCGGCATTCAGAGCATGGGGAGGGCTGACTCTTTGATCTGAACAGGGCCGTGCCTGGCAAGGTGAATGATGGCTCCATCTCCCACTGGGCGTCTGATAGCAGACCCCCAGATTCTCAAAGGGCAGGATGTCGCCTCGTAAACCAAGTGTTCCCCGACCCCACCGAACTGGTTCTGGCTGGATGCAGTGATTTGTGACTGCAGAGAACAAAGACTTTTTAGGTATAAAACGCTGCGCTGAAACCTGGTGCGGTGTGTTCCTTCTGGATGTCAAGACGAAACTCTGTCCGAGCGGACAGAGGAAAGGACTTTGAAACTTTCACCAAGCTTGCTGAAGAAACTACCCAAGGGCCTGAATTGAGAGCGCCTCCTGCTGAAGTCTCAGGGACATTAAACTTCACCCCGTCAGCCGCCTGAATTCCTGTGCTAGGGATTCTACTTGCAGGTGAGGCCTCCGTCGAGTAATCCGGAACCTCTAGTTCTACTGTGAGGAACGCGGACTGGTAACCCTTGTGAACTCTGTGTGTGGGCCGCCGCAGCTAAGAGAGAGCTGCCGCCGCTGAGCGCCCGCCTTAATTTGAATCTTCAGAACCTTCGCTGAAACTGTGTAGGCCGCCGCAGCTAAGAGAGAGCTGCCGCCGCTGGGCGCCCGCCTTAATTTGAATCTTCAGAACCTTCGCTGCAACTGTGTGGGCCGCCGCAGCTAAGAGAGAGCTGCCGCCACTGAGTGCCCGCACTTGTGTCAGCTGTGCAACATCGCAAATTGTCCCGTGGGCCGCCGCAGCTAAGAGAGAGCTGCCGCCGCTGAGGGCCCGCACTTGTGTCCGCTGTGCATCATCGTGATTTGTCCTGTGGGTCGCCGCAGCTAAGAGAGAGCTGTCGCCGCTGAGTGCCCGCACCCTTGCTAACTTTGCATCATCGAGATTTGTCCTGTGAGCCACCGCAGCTAAGAGAGAGCTGCCGCCGCTGAGTGCTCGCCCCTTTGCCAACTTTGCATCATTGGGATTTGTCCTGTGGGCCGCCGCAGCTAGGGGAGCGCTGCTGCGAGCCCACCACGGATCTGCACGACGAGAGTCATCGCCACCACCAGCCCAGGCCGCCGCAGCCGCGTGCTGCTGCCGCTGGGAGCCCGCCTGTCCCCGAGTGCCCGAATCATTGGGAGTGCACGTTGCGGACCACTGCAGTCGAGAACTGTGGTCGCTGGGAGTCCGCCTGTCACCGTCTCTGCTGCTTCGAGAAGCTACGTGCTGGGTCCCCATCCAATGGCAGGTATCTGGTGCGCAACGGGTCGCATAGACCCAGGCCTTGAACTCAGTCAGTGCCACGTTCTGGTGAATACGTATTGCCTTTTTAAGTCCCTACTGATTTACGTGCATTGTGACTGGTTAAAACGCTTTTGAGTGTCTCGTACTAAACCTTAGATAAAGATACTATTTTTCTATACCTACTTGAGTTGTGTCCTTTTGTGGTGTCGTTACTGCCTTATTGTGCATGGTCATAAATGCTTCACACACTGCCTCTGAGATAGGCCTAACTGCTCGTGCTACGTTACCACAGGGTTGAGCAGGGGTTATCAAAGGGGGTAGCCCACTTGCCCTGACTTAGGAAGAAGGGTCCCTATTTGGACAGTGGCGCCAGCCATTGCCAACTAGAGACCCCCATTTCTAACACCCTTATAATGGGATTACTGGACCAATGGTTACAGGTACCGTCAAAGCTTCAGTATTTAAATTCAATTGACTTATCCTTTGAACTAGTTCTTCTCTATTTTTATTCAAAGCTTCTCTTTCATTATCTTGCAACACTCTGTTGTATGATGTCTCATGTAAAATCTGTGGAGTTAATGGTATTCCCATTACTGGCGCACTTGGGACAACCTTACTAGCTGCTTCTTGATACGGTGGTGGATTCTTAATTAAAATATCCTCCAGTAACTCATCATCTGATTCACCATATCCTGCTGTGTTCATATGTTTTGTTTTCTCCTTACATTTTCCTCCAGAATGTTCCTCAGCCATTAACACTGGATATAACCCTTCTGATACCATCGCTCTCCTCCACTGTTTCATCTGCCCTTCTCGTGACTCATGCAAATGTCTCGGAAAGAATACTCTATATCTTCCACCTCTGCATTTTTCTCGTTCATATGACTCAGTCTCCCATTCTTCCAAAGCCTCATATTGAGTTAACCTAGGTCTAGGTTCTAAATCATTCATTTTCAATCTCAAATTCTGAAGAATCCTCCCATTAAACGTACCATCCTTAGGAAACGCTAACACACCATCATCCTTCGTGTACTCTACCCAGTTTTCCAACCATACACAGGTATGATATCCTCTTTCCATCATCATAAAAGATGCTGGTGTCTTCGGTGGTGGAATAGGAATTCCTTCTCTAGTCAACACAGGTTTATCCTTAACAAAGAAATTCTTTATTTTCTTTAAAAATGACATCTTTCTTTTCTCTCCATACATTCTTGAAGAATGGTGTAGGAAATTGTATTCCGCAAACCCTTGAAATCTTCTACCTGTACGTCTTGCACTGACAGTCAAATCAAAATCCGGCATACAATCCTTCTCTCCACCAATCCTAGCGCAGCTTCTAACTAAGCGTCCAATCAAATCAGGCTCACACTCGTATTCTGACCAATGTCAGCATGGCCTTTTCTTGACGTCAGTTCTGCTCCTCACTACTGACCCCACCTTTACACTGCTGGTCCTGTCACGCGCCCGCTGCTTCTACCAATCCCAGTGTGGCTCCCTGTGACGTCAGTCCCACTCAGGCGATTTCTCACCCCTCCTTTACCAAGCTGCTCCTGTCACACGCCCGCTGTGTCTACCAATCCCAGCGCGGCTCACTGTGACGTCAGATCCCCACTCCGGCAACTGACCCTCCCTTTGCAAGGTAATACGAAAACTTTATTTCTCAAAATTTCTTTAAACTTCTTTGTTATTAACAACGTAAAAACATTCGCTACTCTGTCTGTTCCACTAAATCAAAGGATAGTTTATTTCTTTTCACTGCGAGTAAACCCTTCTGCTTACTCTTCACCTAAGCTCCAGAGAAACTGCTACTCTTCCAGTATCACCCGTTAGGGAAATTTGAGACCGATGTTTCACCAGCGAACTCCTCTTGCTGCCAATCTATCTTAGAAGAACCTGCTACTCTTTCAGGGTTACCCTTACTAGGTGATATAACGCCTAAAGTTTCACCAGCGAACTCTTTGCTTTCAATCACTCTCACTTTTATACAGAAAATAGTCCCTAGTTTAACACTGCCAGCCCTACCTAGCTTCTCAGTGTTATTCCAACAGACGAGTAACCTCACTGCAGTGTGGTTTCTATTGCCACCTGCTATTCATTCCCCGGGAATTTTCCAGACGACATAGAAACAGGACACTAACTCTTTTGTTAAAACATTAACCAAAAAATCAATAATCTATACTTATCACCAAACTAGTCACTAACAACCATAGCTCTGCTACCAGAAAACTGATCCAGCGGTTTACTAGCAACAGATAATCCACTACCATATACTCACCTGGGCCCATACAATTTGCTTCCGCTAACACTAAGTAGACCGCCGGAACGTATAGTTATATATGATTCTCATACCTCAAGATCTAGTTGTTGGTTCTTTAGCTAAACCTTTCACTGATTAAACAGTTCTTTCCTCTGGTCAATGGGCCAGTTAGGTAAAACTAGTTGATGGTGATACTTAACATAACCTTATTATACAAAAAAATTAAATAATGACAGACTCGGTAAGCTTTAAAATCTTTATCTAAATTAATGGGTTGTGAACCATCTCAAAGCGTTTCAGTACAAACACCCTCATTCATAAGAGTGCCAAATTCAATCAAAATTCATTGGAAAATAACAGAAATTCAGATTCCACGCAACAACAATACTCAGAAAGAAGAGGATAGAGAGAAAAGAGCATTTATCAAACGATGAACTTCATAGTTACCAAAGTATGGTGTGAAGACCAAATCCCCTGGCCAAGAGGGCTGGTAAGGGTCCCCAGGACAGATCAGGAGACAAAGACTTTAAGACAGGAATCAGGACAGGATACTTCACCTCTCTAAATACTGACGACTACGTCGCACCCCTCTCTGACACTCTCTTCCTCCTCGTGGTTCTTCCGCGATCTTCTTTCTAACCCACCCAATTTAAGTAGATGGTTATGCATTTGATTTCTTCATCAGCATCTCAGAGCATCAGCACCACCCCAGCACCGACAGCATCCCAAGCTCCGAATTGTTTCTGCTGCTTCCGCTCCCAACAAGCTTAGCCTTTCTAACTAACTAAACTACTTCAATTATACCCTTCCATAGGCATGTACCACCCATTAATGTTTCATTTTTACAGAATACTAACTACTGATTGGACAGGCGAGGGGGGATGATCATCACACCATGCTTATACTTCATTTATTCCTTTAAACCATTGTTTCCAAACTCCTCCCCTCAAACTTTTATTCCGCCCTTCCTTTCCCATACATCTTTAAACTTTATTAATACAAAATGTATCATTTTTCTGAATACGGTTCCTTCATATGAACTCTTTACCGTCATTTTCCCAGGGCACATCTCCGCCGACCTTGGACGCGTGTCAAGTTCTTAGTCATCCTTTCATGCCTCCACACCAGGGCGCATGCGTTGCGCCACGTCAGTCTACTCGACTCGGACAAGTTTAACAGGCCCAAATACGCACTAATAATAAAGTCAAAAGGAGAAATGTTATTATCAAAATAAATGATTTCACTGTATACCACCAACCTCTACTCTAACCCATACCATTTATTATTTTTCTTTCTGCATTTGCGTTAGTGTAAACTCAGTTTCAAATTTCAGCAAAGCAGGTGCCATGCATGTGAGCTTTCAAGCGGCCATTTTATAGCTCTTTGCGCAAGCGCCAGAATTTCCCTCCAAGTGTCAGCACGTCATACTACGTAGATGCAGTAGAAGCATGCGCAGTAAAGATCCCGTGTTAAATGCATTCTAGTCCTACGTCCATGTTATTGTGGCTAGTAAACACATAAGCAAGCTTCATTCTTTTCCCACGTATGATGGAAATGCATATTATTAATCACAAAACACGTTGTTAGTAACGAGAGGATTGCTTCCGAGCAAGTCTCGCGTTCGAGTCCTTGCTCCATCACTGCCTTCATGAACAGTCCACCAGACCACTCTCCTGAGGGAGCACATTCCCATGCTAGACCTTAGAAGCCCTGGTGTCTTAGCACCTTGAAGGCCTGTCCATCACAATTCATACTGAAGTTCATCTCCAGTCTTGCGGGCAGGCCCACGAAGCAGCACACCCTAGAGCAACAGTGACTCTGTCACTTAGATCACATGCCTCACCCATTGGTACCTCCGTTGGCCTTGTTTCAGCAGGAGTAGTGAAACTCACCAGATATCGTCAATGCAGGATTTGCACACACACCAAACTAAGGGGCATATTTACAAGGGAATGTCAAAGTTAGAAAATGTTAATAATTACATAAACAAGATTTGTATATTGTTTTAGGCTATAAAATAAAAGTTATATTTGACTGATGGTGTCGTAATATATGTTCCCCATCTAATCCTTATTTCATTTATATTATATTTGAGTATACATTTTATATATGTATCATGTATATATTTAATATGTGGTTGTGAAACCATAAAACTCAACACAAAAAATAATGTTTGTTTGAGTGGGGGGGAGGGCCAACAAAGATTGCCACACAGGGCACCACAACCTCTAAAGCCGGCCCTGATTATTACCACTAACCACTTCAAAACAGGTGGAATAAGGAAATGTGCAAAATACAATGCACTGCTATAGGACTAAAATGAAACTGAGGTTTAACCCCTTGACCGCGATCGGAATTCCGCTCCTGTGCTGGACATTCCGATCGCGGGTGTGGTCGTGACGAGCTCAGCTCGTCATGCGCACAGCACGACCGCGCAGCATGACGAGCAGAGCTCGTCACGAGCATCGAAGGGGTTAATAAAGAGAACAAGTAAGTACAAATTCTCACATCAAACAATAATCTTGGGTAATTGGCATACAGAAATTGAGGTGGGGCTTAACATGGGAAAAGAATAGGAGAACATACTTTGGGGTTGGTGTAAAAGTAAATGAAGAAGCAGCATTGGTACTAACCTCAGGGTTTTCACTAAAATAAGAGTCTCAGTGTGCAGGCAATGTGGAAGCATGTGATATTAGGGAAGTCGTAAGTGTCAAAAATGGAATAATCAAAATTACTACTTTGACGTATGTAAGCAAATGTAAAGAATGAGTATGCCATCTTTGCATCTGTTTCCATTACATGGATTTTGTCAGATTTTATCAAACATTTTTTCATCGTGTTTAATATCTACTGATGTATATTTACTTTACAGAATGAATTCAAAATAAACATCACTGACTGTCCATAAGACACGGCCTTGATATGGCTGCATTTTTCCCTGCCAGAAACTTCATCTACATTTTTAAAGCCATTTTAAACACATCCTTCCAAGAAGGCTGTGTCCCATCCTCATTGAAAAAAATCTTCTTTTTGACAGTGGAACTATTCCATCAAACTCATTGAGCACAATCTCACCCCTTTATCCAGTTAAACCTCCACAAAACCAAAGCCTCTAAAACGTTCAAATCCACCCTCATTTTGCAAAGATGCTCTGCTAGAAAAGCTGAAAGGCTTTGGAGACTTACAAAAGTTCTTTAGTCACTCATCTCACTCAAACTCAAAAGGGAACATTACAAATCCTCCATCATGTCTGAATCAGAAAGAACCCTTTCCAAGAACAGCCCTAAGAAACTGTTTGAAATTATTAAATCTTAAACGAGTGCCTCCTCCGCTTCTGATCCTTTGGCTACCAGATGTAACAAATTCTCCTCATTTACTGTACCAAATAAACCAAATAAGAAAGAACTGTCATGTGTCTTGAAGCATTGCTTGAATCAGGGCAGAGCTCTCAGTTGTTCCTCCTCCTATCCTCTCATGTCATTCCAGCACCAATCCAATCTCTTCTAGGAGTTTATACCCCTTCATCCCGGAGGACATCTTCTGCTCTGCTGTCTCTGGTGATTCAATCCATGCCGCTATTGCTAAAGAATTTGTACAAGACTTTCTCCCTATTGCCTTCTCCTCAGAAATGTATTTCTCCCAAATGATCTTGTGTCTTTTCAGCCAAACTTTCTCCAAACTAAAAATGTTAGACATTCCTCACAAAAATTAAAGTCGATCCCTCCAACATCGAAAACTACAGCTATTTCTTGGCTCTCCCATTTCTTGCTGAAGTAATTGACAAATGGGCATCCTCCCAACTAATTAACCATATACAGTAAAATTATCTGTTGTGTATGTTCCAATCTGCTTGTAGGGCAGACCACATTAATGAATCTGTGATAGTAATTGTGATCAACAATAATTTCTTTCACACTTTCATGTAGGCCATCACTGCCTTTTCTTGCTTCTAGACCTAATCACATTATTTGATACCATTGAGCCTCAAATTCACCAAACACTTGAGAAAAGTAGGATGGGCCTGGAGAGTACAGTCCTGAAGTGGTTTAACTCTCTTAGGAGTAATATCTTTTTCTGATCCTTCGTGTATCTCAAGCGTTGCCCATCAGTGATTTATTCTAGCACTCATTCTAGTCAATATCAAAGTCTTGGATGAACTTCTTAAACCGCTTGACATCTTGTTCCACTAATACACATGACACCCCAGTTGCATCTCAGAATTTGTTCAGCTTACTTTAAACCTGACCTATCCAGTGATCCCCTCAGACTTGAAACCTTAAAATCAGCAGATATTACCCTCACATTGGTCACTTCTGCTAAATCATTAGGTTTCCAGCTCAACCCAAAGCTGTTTAATCAATGGTTCTGACTGTTGGGACATATACCCACATACTCAAGAAGCTAAAACATATCCTCTTTCCCTGGGATTTGAAGCTGGAAGATGAGACTATGGTAATCTCCTTCCTATTCATGCCTCTGTTCTGCTAAAAATAGATTTCCCCATTTAGAATGGGTTGATCTTGTGCACAAAGAAATGAGGCTACAGTAGCCCTAAATGAACATGCCTCAAATGACTCCCATCCATGACCCGCTCCTCTGAAAGTACTGCTCTACGAGAACTGATTGCCATGCGCTCTGAATCTTCAAACTCCAAATTACCACACCCTGAAACTTTCCTTTTCCAGAAGCTTTTGTTATTTATTGGAAAGACAGAAGATCTTGAACAAATCCAAATTTCAAGAAAAATCCCAAGATTTGTAGATCGTTCTCAGGAAACCCTTCCAGAATCTGAAACACCCTCCGTTTTCATATTAAAAATGCCCCCTGTTTTGGGAGTTTCATATCACTTTGTAAGAACATGGCTCTTGAGAAACACCAAAACCTGACAGCCGAATTCCTCAGTTCATGTGCTCCCTGTCCCTGCACTCTTCTGAACTCTGATATACAACTTCTCAGAGGGGTCTTCCTCTCGATTCTAACCTCTCACTTTATACTTCTGATTTTCTCTCTCACAGTCCAGTCCATCCCATCCCTACTCCTCTCTCTGCTACCAATCAGGTTATTTCCATTGATGTTCCTCCAGTCCAGTGGTTCTTAACCTGTGGTCCAGGGACACCTGGGGGTCTGTGAAGCCTTCTCACGGGGTCCAAAATTGCTAAGAAAATCAAGTAATATTAAAGTATATATTAATGAAGAAGCAAAAGGTAAAATAAAAAATTGGTGGTTAACAATTAAGTTAGTATCCTCAGATTGATTCGTAGAAGACGTGCAAATGCATCATATGGAATATAATATGGACAATGAGTGGTCTCAATTGAGGGCGACATCCATTACAACGCTGGCATTGCATCGCAATGCCTTTACATCGCGGTCATTACAATGCAAGTCGTTACAACGACTTGCGCTGGATGGCGCTCTAACCTAAGGAATAGTATGATTTACTATTCCAACACCTTCCCTACTGTACGTAGACTGGAGTTGGAATAGTAAATCATACTATTCCTAAGTCCAGCGCCCTCCTGTAACGAACGGGATGTAAAATACCGCGTTGTGAATGTATGCGATGTAACGTCATACATTCCTCAATTGAATTTAGAAAAGCTCCAGCCTTTTCGTTAAAATTAAAACTTTGATTTTTTTATATATATGTGTGAACTAAATAAAATATTTCATCATTTGTGTATTTGTTTAAAGAATGGTTGTTTCTTTATTTTTTGTGTATTGTTTTGCTGTTCAATTCATCAAAAATGCTTAGCGGGGTCCCTGTCTTCCAATAATGAGTTAGTGGTGGTACCCAGATTACAATATTGATTTAACGGGCATCCCCGGGTTCCAGTAATGATTCAGTGGGTTCCGCAGAAGTCAAAAGGTTAAGAACCACTGTTTTAGTCAATTATATTATTTTCATCACTTCAAACTTACTCTTTACATTTTCTTTATCACTTAAGAAGGTAGGTTTTTTTGTAGCTGTGCTTATGTGTCCAGTTGTGTTCTTGTCAATTCTCCCGTAACTGATGCCTTACATTTTTGTGTTAATTACTTTTCCCCTTCTCTGTTTTCCTCTGTTCCTCATCTGTTTTTAATAGAGCATCCTGGTCTGTTGCAGAGCGTATTTGTACAGTGCTTCTCTCACCTCAACCATATCCTAGTCATATTTTCTTGTTTGTCTTTCATAGTTTTTGTCAGCCCCAGGCTCTTGCTCTCCTGGTTCAACTCTCCTGTGTGGCTTCTTTCATGGTCAAATAAATGTTGGCTACTGATGCTCCTTTAGCCAATTACATGCATTTCCCTCCCCTCCTACCGTTTAATCCCACTCACAGCCTCCTTGCTTTCACAAGGCAATTTTTTGCAACCTCTTCTCTATGACTCTACCCATGTTGTCAAAATGCTGATTTTTTGCAATATAAGAACAATGTGCTGCTGCTGATAGTTTGTGGAATGACAATGACGACACAGCGTCACGCACCTTATGTTTAGATTCACTCTGACAATTTGGCTGCTTCTGAAAATTTATATTTGTGTATATTGCTTTATAAGACTAATGTCATTCTGCCAATCTGAATCATAGGGTGATGACAGGTTAACTCTCATCCACTATATGTTGGCAATCTGTTATTTGCAATTTGACTTACCTATGCAAATATGACTAATTCGACACTACATTAAAAACTGCCTGCTATGCCACCATAGTCAATGCGTTGTCAAACGTATACGTCTTATTTTTCACAAAAACAGTGTGCAGTGCCCTGAAACGTGATTGGGCGATGCTTGCACCAGTTAAGACAACAAAGGAATAATTAAAAAATAAAACAACCACCCTTGCACCTGGAGAAATGCAACACAAAGTGTACCACATTAGTGTAATGGCACATTGATCATTCACTGCTGTTATATTTCTAGATAACCCTCTTGCAGTTGAAATAGTTAAAGGACTGGTTTATAAAAAGCGTTGGAACAGAGTAGGAACCTGAGAGATTCCGGATAGCTATTCTTGAGTCTGAACCTTCTTGAGACTGAACCGGGTTCAGGGCTGACTCCAGCAAATCGACTGATAGAGTGTTCCAGGCCACATACAGTGGTACTCAAGCACATACTGGGCCCGATTCACAAAGGCAAACTTAGACCAAAAGTCTATCTTTACAAGGTTCGGTATTCACAAAGGTAAACTTAGACCAAAAGTCTAAGTTTACACCTTTCAGTATTCACAAACGTAGGTTACAAGCAGTATCTTTACGTCCTCAGTCGGGCTGGAATCTCTGCCCGAGTGCGGAGATTCCACTCTGCACCAAGAGATTCCGGCCCAACTGCGGATGTAAAGATACTACTCATAATTTACCTTTGTGAATACCGAAAGTCGTAAACTTAGACTTTTGGTCTAAGTTTGCCTTTGTGATTCAGGCCCTCTGTGTGTGAGATGGGAGTGGAAGCATGTAAGATTCTAGTAAGGGGAGAGAGGATTTGTGGATCTTTTTCCCTGATAGTGTCCAACTACTAATGCCTCACATGGGTCCTAGTTCAAATGTGGCCAGTGTTATGTGCCATTTGGCTGGAAATAATGTTTCTGGGTGGTATCCTACACATGAATCTTATTTGTTGAGCCTAACCCTGCCTGTGGTATCCCCATTCCAGGGAAAATGTGTTTACATTTACCACCTCCTCTGCGAAGGTGGTAATTGGAAGCAGGTGGCCGGTACAGGTTGGAGGATGAGGAGGATATCAGGGTACAACAGAGTCTATGGGCTGGCAGCAGGGAGTGGTCCGTACTCCCCCAATGACATGAAAGAGGGTAGGGCGGGAACCAGGGTCCAAGCTACACTTGCAGCCAAAGCTTCCTGTGATTTTACCAGATAGATTTCCTGGCCGGTAAAATTGGATCCAATGGAATTCTGAGTGCAGGAACACTGGCCCAGTTATAATTGGGTGGAGTCGTAGCCCACCCCATTATACCGCTTCAGTCAACTTATAATCAGGACTTTCAGTAAGTGGGTTTGTCAAAGTTGGGTCTTACTGTGGAAAGTTAAGGACTTAGCAGCCCATCAGAGGAATCCAGTGTCTCTTACAAATGAAGGTCACCAAATGTTACATGTAAATTTGGAACTATTCGGCAAGAAAATAGCATAAAACAGCCATATACGTACTGTACTTCCATAGGTTCCATACTTACATTTTTAAAGCACGCTTTAATGAGCTGCTTTTAACCAGTTTCAGTTGATTTAAAATTATTTTTCTGCATTTACAACAATGAGCAGATGCCGAAAAAGCATTTTATGGGATTACCTGTGGGCTGCCCTCGAGTGGGTTGGTATAGGTAAGGGTTTCATCGATGCTATATGGGTAATGTATAGCCCCCTGTCGTTCGGCTTCGCTTGATGGGAGGCCACACAGAACCACTTCTGATTACAAGGGGGACAAGACAGTGCTGTGTTTGTTCCCCACTCTTATTTGTATGCTATATAGATCCCTTGATTCGGAAAACTGATGCTAATCTGAGAATTCAAACTATAACACCAAAATTCTGGGTTATGCCGATGATCTTGCGGTAGTTACATCTGACCATCATTTAGCATTAATAGAAATCGAGAAAGAAACCGGGGCCTTTGAGAGAGTGTCCGGCTACTCGTTTAATCAGGATAAAACGCAAATAGCAATAAAGAGCTCGGTCCAGTTAGATGATCTCGGGGTGACACAATCAGCGATTTACCTTGGGGTAAATATAACATCAGAGCTGGAGAAAATTGTGGAGTTAAATTTGCCCCAGTTATTCAGAAAGGGAAGAAGGATTTTGATAGGATGAATAATTTACATATGTCAATTGTTGACCAGTGTAATATTGTTAAAATGATTTTTCTCCCTAAAGTCCTTTATTTTTTTAGAGCAATACCGCTGGGGATTGAAAAACGGTGGTTTAAGGGGATGGAAGATATGATCAATAGATTTATATGGGCACATGGGAAGACAAGGAGGGCCTTGAGATTTATGACACTACCTAGGGAGAGAGGGAGATGTGCTGTCCCGGATCTAAGAATGTATTATTGGGCCGCGGTGCTCCAGTATATGCGTGGTTTACTAGGGGGGAAGCTAATGGATCAATGGAGCAGTAGTAGGTCACCTGATATTTATAAATTATTATTAGGAGACGAGGCTCAAAATTGGTTCCTGAAATACAATGAACCTAGCTATTACAAGAAGGTTAGATTTAAAACCCTCTCCGCTGCATTTCATGAATGGGTGGCTGTGAGGAAGATGTTAGGGTTTGGGAGGATTCATTTTTATACAGCTCTCTTCAGGAACCCAGCACTTTTGGAAATATTCCATAATGTGGTTATGTCACACTGGGAGGGCCTAGGAGTTTGGAGGATGTGGGACCTTGTCGATACAGATGAAATAATGTAATTTGAAAAAGTTCAGATTAATTACGAGGTTGATCGGAAAGATTTTTAAATATTTGCAGGTACAGAGCTTTTCAGTTAAGAAGAAAGGGGGTTTAAGAGGATTTTGTAAGGACCCTATAATGGAGGTACTAAGGGATCACGAGGGCTGCACTATTAGTCAGATAAACGGGGGCTGAACCAACTGATGCAGGACGACCTCGAGAAGCAATGTGAGAAATGGAAACAAAGGCTAGGTATAAATAGTGTGCCTTTTTTATACTCGCTAAAACTAGGTCACTCTATTTTGTGCTTGTGCGGGTTACAGGTACTACATTATCAAACAATTTTCTCTTTTTATTATACATGGCCAAGATAGCCCAAAGGGAGGGCCTAGTCGTGGTCCACTACCCCTGTTGTCGTAGTACAGAAGCAGATATAATACATATGTTTTCTAACTGTCTGCTCTTAAAAACTCTGAAGAAGGATATAGAAACTTTTTTAGCTCAATCCCTGAAATAAAATTAACGCTTACAGCTGAATTAATGTTGTTGGGGGTTGTTAGCGAACGAACAACAGGGACACACCAACATTTTTTGTTTTTGGCCATTGCTGTGGTTAGAATTTGCATTTCCTCTGCTTGGTTGGATCCGCTCCGTCCAACCTATCAGCAATGACTTGCGTGGCTTTTATCAATTTTTAATCTTGAAAAGGGGGTT
Organism: Calotriton arnoldi; assembly: GCA_963921515.1. Lineage (NCBI taxonomy): Eukaryota > Metazoa > Chordata > Amphibia > Caudata > Salamandridae > Calotriton > Calotriton arnoldi. The sequence goes on along the minus strand of CAWUFW010000920.1, from coordinate 603,893 downwards.
AAGAAAGGAAGGGACGTAGGGCAAAAAAATTAGGAAAGTGTATTTGGGCCCGATCTATAATTGGAAAAAAGACAGTGAGATAGGGCAAGATTAAGTATGAATTGCTTGTAATTTTTATATATTGTATGATATTTATTGTGGCTTTTTATGTCGATATATGCATCTTCACTTTTCCCTTTATAATGTATCTCTTTTATTATTGGCTGAATTTCCTGATGTATTTATATATGTATTTATTTAACTGATGGTGTTAACTTTATATGCTAATTAAGAACATCAAATGCAGGCCAGTCTTGTGAAGTGGACTATTATTAGCAAAACAACACACATGCAAATGTGCAGGCCCCATACTGCCTAGATGTCTATCAATGCGCAAAAGATGTTTTTAGATCGCTACAATTGGACAAAACACCATCCGTTCCTCTCATGTTTGCACTGTACGGGACTGCCCCATAACAACAAGTTCTCTAGCTTGAAAAGAACAATTTACTTACCTTTTCTAATGCTCTTACTGGCAGAGTCTCATCTAACTGTAGATACCTAACCTTTGGAATATTCCCCAGGCGTAAGACTGGATTTTGGGTGAGACGGAGCATAGAACACCAGCAGGGTGATGGTTTAATCGAAGTGGACCGGTGTTGAAACTTTTGGTAAGAAGGATGCCCATGTCCTTAGAACCAGTTTGTCTGGGAAGAAGGTGGTGTATGGCAGGTTAACTAACATAGAGTACCTGAAGCTCACTCATTCACTGCCCTGAGATGATGGCGACGAGGAGCACCATCTTGAGGGTGGGGAGCTGCAAGGGACAGCTGTGAAGCGGCTCAAAGGGAGTACACATCAAATATGTAAGGGCCAAGTTACGGTTTCTCTCATACATGATGAAAAGAGAGGGAGGAAAAAAGTGTTGGAGACTTTTTGAAAAATGCATCAAAAAAGGCCAAAAGAGTCGAAAAGTACACCTTAACCATACCCAAAGCAAAGCCTTGCCAGACAAGAGACAAAACAAACAACAGAATGTCAGATAATTTGGCCTGGAGGGGATCAATCCAGTATGTGATGCACCAAAACCACAAATTTGTCCCAATGAGACGCATATACAGTATTTGTCAAAGGACACCTGGCTGCCTGGATGCCATCAACCACCTCCAAGAGAAGGGTGCAAGGGTACCTGTGTCGAGGGAATGATTGTTTAAGTGCAGGAAGGTGTCCCTTCCTGCACATAAACAATCACTAATGGTGATTTGTAACTCCTATGTGTGGTGCATTGTGCAGCACACATAGAAGTTGCAAATCGTAATTTTTGTAATGATTGTTTATGTGCAGGAATGGACACCTTCCTGCACATAAACAATCATTCATGGTGATTTGCTGTTTCTATGTGTGCTGCACAATGCAACACACATAAAAACAGCAAAAACGAGAATAAATTAATAATTTCTCCTCGTTTTGCCATACTCAGACCAGGTTATTTGTGGTCTTAATTTTGGCACATCCCCATATTTACGCACCCTTGTAAACAGCTGCGGCCGCTGCAGGTAAGAGCGGTGGGGCGGTGAGGCCGGGTGGGGATGGATTTCGAGTGACGACCACGAGGGAAAATTAAATAAATAATTAATTTTCCCTCGTGGACATCTCTCAAAATCCCCCCTCCCCCCCACCCCCCCGGCCCCACCGTTCTTACCTGCTGTGGCTGCTTGTAAATAGGGGACAGGGTCAAAATCAATGGGTGTTGCGGCGGAACACCACCACACCACCCATTCCCCGCCCCTTTCATGCTAAGTGTAGCCTGAAAGGGGGCCTTATTTACAAGGTGGCGCTAAGCCACGTTAAGTGGCTTAACGCCACATTGTAAATAAGGAGATGGGTTTATCGCCACAGAAACATCACAAAAAATTATGTTTCTGTGGTGATAAGCCCATGAAAATATGCCCCTCTGTGTTTAAAGCCCTTTGCTTGGTACACAGAGCACTACATGAACGGGTGCTGCTTCAATTGAATCCAAGTACACTTGGTGTATCCCGAAGCGACATCCTAGGTTAGTAGAAAATATGGATGTGGTTATTCCAAAAATAAAGCGATCTAGATAGAGAGGAAGATCAATTGTTTAGCTCTTGGCCAAGCTCTGGAATTCTCTTCTAAGCAACATCAAAACAGAGGAAAAGCATGCAAGTTTCAGGAAGCTGAATACAACTTGGCTTTTCCTTCAATAGTTATAAGATCTGCCAGGCATTGTGTGTATAGGCCAGTTTAGCGCCATGATGCCTCCAGGTGAACGAGGCTTTATAAGCTGTTTTCATTTCATTTCAGCCGTTGCCACTCAATTTCCAAGCATGAAGGTGGAGAGTGCAAAGGCCTGGGAGCAAAACTTGCCCTGTTATTACAACAGTAGGTCCTTCCAGAGGGGCAGCCTTACCAGAGGACAGATGCTCAAGGCCAGTTCTGGATACCATAATCTCTGTGGCAAGTCTGGGGCCACTAGGATAACTTGGGCCTGGTTATTCCTGATCTTCAGAACTCGGTGCAGGAGTGATATCTGCAGGAAGGTGTTCAGGAGTCCTGAGTTCCACTCTAGGCAAAATGTGTCCTCTAGTGAGAGGCGCCTTGAAAACTTCAATGCTCAGAACTGCTGATATTGTGCGTTCTCAGCGGTGCTGAATAAATCAAACCAAGGTTCTCCCCTTCGTGGATGAGACATTGCTCGAACTTCGGGTGTAACTGCCGCTCATGATCTGCTAAGTGCTACGCAAAAAAATGATGGACGAATAAATCATACATTCACCCCAGTCAAGAGATCTGGGTTACATCCATTGTTCTTTTGCTAGCTACGCCACCCCAGTTTGGACCCAGCCATATGCAAATCAGTCTTGACCTTGCTCCTCAAGGGAACAGTCCAGCCTGAACTGCCAAGTCAGGTCCTCCCTGGACCAGAAACAAGAATCCTGGTTCCGGTTTCAGGGTATTACCCCTCATCAGCAAGGCTAGCTTTAAACCAGTGGCACAGTGAGGAAGGGACCCACGTCTGGGCATACCCATCCCACTAAGGGCAAAAAGTGCTTTGAAACAAATGGACAGAATGCTGACTAAATCATACATTTATCCACAGCCAAGGGATCTGGCTTAAATACATTATAATTTTGCTCACTACGCCACCCCAGTTTGGACCCAGCCATATGCAAATCATCCTAACCCTGCTCCTGGTGGGAACAGTCCAGCCTGAACTGATAAGCCAGGTCCTCCCTGTACCTGAAACAAGCATCCGGGGACCAGTTTCGGGGTATTACCCCTCATCGGCCAGGCTAGCTTGAATCCAGTTGCACTGTGAGCAAGGGACCCATGTCTGGGCATTCCCATCCCACTTAGGGCGAAAAGTGCTACGCAAACAAATGATAGATGGAATGCTGAATAAATCATACATTCACCCCCAGTCAAGAGATCTGAGTTAAATCCATTGTTCTTTTGCTCACTGCACCACCCCAGATTGGACCAAGCCATATGCAAATCAGTATTGACCCTGCTACTCATGGGAACAGTCCAGCCTAAACTGCCAAGCCATGTCCTCCCTGGACCGGAAACAAGCATCCTGGAACCGGATTCAGGGTATTACCCCTCATCAGCCAGGATTGCTTGAATCCAGTGGCACAGGGATCAAGGGATCCACGTCTGAGCGTACCCATCCCACTTAGGGCAAAAAGTGCCACGCAAACAAACGATGGATGGAATGCTGAATAAATCATACATTCACCTCCAGTCAAAAGATTTGGGTTAAATTCATTGATCCTTTTCTCACTATGCCACCCCAGTTTGGACCCAGCCATATGCAAATCAGTCTTGACCCTGCTCCTCATGGGAACAGTCCGGCCTGAACTGCGAAGTCAGGTCTTCTCTGGACCAGAAATAAGCATCCTGGGACCGGTGTCAGGGTTTTAACCGTCCTCAGCCAGGCTAGCTTTAAACCAGTGGCACAGTGAGCGAGGGGACACACGTCTGGGTATACCCATTGCACTTAGGGCCAAAAGTGCTACACAAACAAATGATTGATGGAATGCTGAATAAATCATACATTCACCCCCACTCAAGAGATCCGGGTTAGATCCATCATTCTTTTGCTCATTATACCACCCCACTATGGACCCAGCCATATGCAAATCAGTCTTGACCCTGCTCCTCATGGAAACAGTCCAGCCTGAACTGCCAAGCCAGGTCCTCCCTGGACTGGAAACAAGCATCCTGGGACCGGTTTCGGGGTATTATCCCACAACAGTCAGGCCAGCATGAGTCCAGTGGCAGAGTGAGCAAGGGACCATTTCTGGGCATGCCCGTCCCACTTAGGGCAAAAAGAGCTACGCAAACAAATGATGGGCAGAATGATCTGCCAGGCCTCGACAGCTGAGCTTATCTGCATTGGAATTCAAAGAACCTGATAGGTGACTCACTACCAGGAAGATCCTTTGATGGGGTTAGCCATTTCGAAAGGCGTATTACCTCCTGGCACAGAGCCCAGTACTCCACACCGTCCTGCTTGTTGCAACCACCATGAACCGCAGGTAGAGTCAATGGCCCTGCAGGACACGTATATGGAAATAGGCATCCTGCAGGTCTAACACCACCATACATTCTCTAGGGTCGAGGGCACCCAAGACCTGGACCAGTTTGGACATCTTTACTTTTTCTTTCCAAATGTAGGGTGCAGTTCTAAAATAGGATGAAGACCTCCATCCTTCTTTCACACCGGGAGGAGGGGCGGGAATAACAACCACAACTTACTTCTGGTGCAGGTACCCTCTTGTTAGCCTCTTTGGCTAAAAGAGATTGTACTTCCAGCCATAAGATGGACAGATGGTCCTCCATCAATGTAAGTAAAAAAAAGAGTAGTAATGAATGTCAAGGTGTACTCTTTACAGACTATCTGCAGGACCTACCTGTCCAATATGATGGTCTGCCAACCCGTCAAGAAGCGCTGGATCTTTCCTCCTACTAGGTGGCTGTGCTCCTCTGAAGGCACACTAATGGGGAATGGCAGGTAGGGCTGCAGAGGGGCAGTTGACTCTGTGGCTCGCTGACCTTGACCATGGGGGCGGTGGGCACTGCAGCCGTGAAACTGCTTTGCACCCTGCTGGGGCTGAATGGGTTGATGGTTTGAGGTACCTCTGTGTTATATTCCATATAGGTACCCCAATATAGGCTCAGGTAACATCGTAACCTTTCACCTATACTCTCCCCTACATTACACACATAACAGCTCTTGGGGACTGACCTTTTACCTAGATACGACAATGCACACAGAACGCGAGATTTTCCCTGGTAAAAGCCTCATACATTATGCATGAGGATTATTGGAAACTCATCAGGACTACCATCTCCTGTATAATATCTATGTATAAAGTTAATTCCCGACGTCATCCTAAGTCCAACAAGTGGCACAGCAGGGTAGAACCCCCGGGGAGACCTTTGGGTTTATAAACATCACATCTTGCTGAGACTAACAGAGGAGATCAGGATTTCCCTGCCGACACACTGACGCGAGACGCTGAGGCTCCTGCATGCAGATACTCCAGCTCGCAGTGGTCTAACATCCCTTGTGGGGTGTCCAACTCGAGACCAAGACGGGGTCCAACAGTCTCTCACTTCAGGTAATGGGGTTGACTTTATCCTAGAGGGATTCTTGGCTTCACACCTACATACATGCTAGGTACACATAGGTACATCTAGTTAGGGTAGCATCGCAGGAGTACGCATTTTATTGTCATGTATTTTATATACTTGCCTGTATTCATGGTTATAGCAAAATGGCAGAAATCTACCATCCTTTTACTTTCCTAGTGCTTCTAATCATTTATATCTGTTACTGTCTAATGTTTGTTTCAGCACACCTATTTTACACTAGAATAACGACTGTTCAATAAATGCTTATTGAAAAACGTCCATACCATTTATTCTGTGTATCTCTCTGAAGACTAAGTGAGCACGAGTGACTGAGAGAAAAGTAGTACACTGTTTCCACGGTCCTGAGGGATCAGGGTTGTCATATTCGATAGTTGCCAAGAACTATTCTCTCCTTGGCAAGAGGAGTTTCTAGTGGCACTGTGAGCTAGCTGGTACACAGGCCAACATACCCGGTGGGGGTGTCTAGAATCAGTCTGACACCAATCCTACAGTGTATGTTGTCTAAACGCGCAGATCCTTCATAGGTTTTATAGGAACTACACGACAGCTTCAAAAGGAACGATATAACTGATGCTGCTGGCAAGGCTGGTCAGATAATCCAGAGAGTGTTTAGTGGCTCTGATCTCCTTGAACCACTCCAGGACAGAATCTGATTTGCCCCTAAACAGGTGAGTCCCATCAAAGGGCATGTCGATAAGGGACAACTGAACATTGCCTAAAAAAAAATGTTTGATGCAACCAGGCATGGTAAGGTATGGCAACGTTGTGGCAATGGCTTGCAAGGTGGATTAGGTGGTATCCAAGCCACAACAAATTGTGAACTTGGCCACATCACAACCATCCTGTATGTCTTGGGTTAGAACAGGTTGTAGGTCTTCTGGGACACCTGGAAGGACTTGAGCCACTGAATCACAAAGAGTGTGGCAATGGTGGCCCAGGAGGTAGCTGGCATTAACAAATCTGAAGACCAGTTTGATAGCAGAAAATACCCTCTTCCCAAATGTCTCCGCTTATTTGGACTCCCTATCTCAGGCAGTAGTTGGAAAGGTATTCGGGTTGGTCTGACTTGTAGACCTCTTCACCACCAAGCTTTCAGTGGAAGCTTTGGTGTTGCAGAAGGCCTGAATAATTCAGGTTGTGCAGGGACAAGTTGCAGGATAGGCTCTGACGTCGATTGACTTTGGGAGCAAGATTGAGAGGCATTGTGATGCTCTCTCGCCTTCTCAGGAGTATGTGAGTGGCAGGAAGGGACCAAGTCCCGCTTGAGTTTTTGTGTTTTTTTCTTTGTATTACCCAAAGACTTGGAGTATGGCAACAGCTGACCTCAGGAAAGACTCCTGTGGCTTCTTAATTGGGAATGGGACCTACCCTTTGTCTTGGACTGGTCCCATTGCAAAGTCTTCTGGTGCTTGCTGACATACAGTCTTGTGGGCTCGCATAGTGTTCAAGTTCATCAGAAGGTGACATTTCCTCTGCACGCTGTAGTATTTTGGAAGAAAGCCTGTCTGTAAGAGACAAGAGGTAGCTCCAGATCTTCATCTGGTGGCATGGAAAGAAAGGAAACTACATCAGTTTGCGGGAGTGGCACTTCTATAAGACCTGCACATTACTTCTGGGATGGAATGGCATGAGTGCAGAGCTGCATGTTGCCACCTACCAGTGCAGAGTTGTACTGCTCTAAAGTTTCTGCATCCAGTTGGACTCCTCAGTAATATTCAAGGGTGAGGAATCTGCATTTAGAAGTCTCTATCAGAACATTCCTTTTCCCATGCCAGGTCTGAACTGTCCTTCAGCTCTAGGAACAGGAAATACACAAAGGATGATGGGAGAAATGCTTGCTAACCACTGCCAATCACTCAAGATAGCAGTCCAACCTATCGTATTTTTTGCTCACTATGCCACTTCAGATAAGTCTGAGTCCGATGCATATCAGCAAAATGGGTGGTAAAAGTCTTGCTGCATCACACAATGACATTTGACTCCTAGGTTTCTTTCACAGTCTTGCACATTTGTACAGTAGGCCTACATAGAAGTTAAATGTGCCAGTAATCATTTCCCAGTCAGGCATCATGTTTTAGGAAACAAGCACATACAGTGAGAGGTTGATTAGTAGTCACTCACTTGCCAGAGGTTAAAAGCGTCAGCAATCCAGAAGCCAAAAAGAATTGATGGCGAATGTGCTAAGAGTTTCATTGGCAGGGGCACCACCAGCGTAAACATGATGGTCTGCTTGACACTAACTACAGCAAGCACACTGCCAGTTTGGTGGGCAAGGCACTCCACAATGTTTGTGTTGGAGTACCATGTTCACCAAACTGTAAATGAGGGTCAAAATATCAAGTTGACTTTCATCCTCATATCTATACATTTTTTCCCTGAGTTGCTTCAATTCCTTTCTCTATTCTCAAGGAAGGCTTTTAGTGGCTGATTTAGAGTTTGACAAACAGGGTACTGTCCCAAAGTGACAGAGCACCCTGTCCGATAAACCTTTGCTCCGACTGCTTCATTTAGAGTCAGGCAGACTGCCAGCTTTCCATCGACAGAGACCACATTGGCTCTAGCAATGGAAAATTTACTCTGATGGCCTGACGCAGTTTGAGACTTCGGAGGAGAGGTAGTGAACTGCCCGCCCTCTTTGTGTGTAAGGACGGTGTAATGTCCTTTTTTCTGTCCTTCACCGCAAGGTAAAACATGGCAGTGAAGTACAGAAAAAAACAATAGTGACCCCACACCCTAGGATAAAACCTCCATGGTCTCGTGGTCATTAGTTTTTTTGTTTTTCAGAAACAAACTCCTGTAAAAACTGACAGCAGCTGTCCACCAACGTTTTTGTACCTTGATGGAAGTCACCATGATAGCAGTTGCTTTCTAGGTACAGAGATGTCTGAGCTGCCAGCAGTCATCTCTAAATTTGATCGACATAATGTCCTCCACCATCCTAACAGACGGCACTCTGTCCGCCAAACTGAAAACCAGGCTCACAGTGTTTTAATAACTTTTTAGTATTTCTTTCTCATTGATGCCCTTTACATTGCTCCAAATATGGCAAGAATAAACGCAATATGAAATTAGTGTGTAAATTGGATGTTTGCTAGGCTATCACTTCTTCACCTGCATAGTTCGGAGGAGCTCACACCACCAACACCACTCAGTGTCCTTCCAGTCTCTGTGGTTGTACCGAACACTTAATCAGAAATTAATTTTTGTCTTAGGCGTTTGCTATAACAATGACACATATGAATTTTGTGTCAAAAACCTTTGATAAAAATGAACAAGCATTTGCAATGCAGTCGGTCTCGCATTTGTGAAAGTTAGAGCTATTGGCGATGTAAATGACAAAGTTTTGTACTTATGTTTTTTGGTTTGCAAGCATTTAACATTGCTGCTCTGTAACCTGATCAATTAAAGTAATTTTATAGAAGACGCATATATGTGTGCTCTGATGGCCTCCTTGCACAGATAAGCACTTTCCTTGACCACTTCTGCAGACTAAGAAAAAAGCTTACATCAGCACAATGTTTAATCAGAGAGTTTTAGTAACTCACTTCATCTATGTCAGTTCTGGTGGGTATTGTGCATTTCTATGTATATTAAGTTACATGCTGCTTGTGAGAAGTTGGCCTGGCATATGCTGTCCACTAATTATAGTGGGCACCTTGCACCAGTCCAAACAACCCCTTATTGGAGATAGGTTAAAGACAACCTTTATTGAAAGCTATCCTAGTGGTAGCTATGGAGAGCAGTCTTCAGGCTAAGTCTTGAAGGAATGTAAAGCAGCTTGTTTTACCAGTCTATAATCTCTTGAGTGACCAAATGAAAGAGGACCACACCAGGTATATATTCAAAATATATGTATTTATTGCTAAACACACCCCTCTAGTCTCTTTATGAGGCTAGAGTTCGAAGTACATAAGTTATAAGTTAGTTATTTACAGTAATAGCACAAATACACGTTTGAGCCCTAGGGGCGTACCAAACCATATACCAATAAAGTGGTATAAGAACCACGACTGAGCTAGACACAGGGCCTAGAGCCTGTAGAAGTGCTTGGACCACAAGGAACCACCCAAGGTAGTGACACAGGGGACCCACGGGGACGCGTGCAGTGTATGAACACAGCCGCGAATCGCCGTCAACTTCTATGGGGAAAGTCGCGGTTTGAATTTAAAAGAAAAGGGACACTTAGAGGAGGACTTGGAGCAAACCCTTTGAGAACTAGGCTGTTCTAGTGTCAATACCCACGGGAGCACCGGAGTACTCGAGTTACCTCACCCAGGGGAGCCGGGTGCATAGGTGTCTTTCGGGGTCGGGTTTCGTCGTCGCTTTCAATGGCGATCTGCTGCAAAGTGCTGCTGGCGGCCAAGTCGAAAGTGTTCCGGTGGATCCAAAGGTGGATCGAAGATTTGAAGAACCTGAAAGCAGAGGGGACAGAGTCTGGGTCACTAGCCAGTGACCAGGAAGGCGATGAGCAGATGCCCACCGATGTCGAGTGCTTCAGGTAGGTTGACAGTCGTCTTGACTCTTCAGCCACGAGGTCCAGGAGGCGTCGATGACAACCAGGAGCTGGATTCGAGCTGTCCCATGACGTCTGTCGATTGCAGGGGTGTCGGCGACCGGATTGGACCCAACAAGCCTTAGCAACGGCAAGTCTCGTGGAAATGGAAGAAGGACGATGTTGCAGACCAGCAAGGTCTGTGGGACTCACCCAGCGAGGGTAAGTCAGGGCACACCTAGAGCAACCAGGGAGTCCAAGCAGAAGAAGATTGGCCTTCGGGAGGGCCTACTAGCCAATGGACTAGCGACCGCGAAGGAGCCTCGAGTCGACGCACGTGGAGCTGGCTCACAGGACACTCGTGGAGTGGAGGCCAGTGATCTTTGGTGCAGTTGGTGCGGGAGGCTAGGGCTACTCGGAGCCCAAAGCCCGACTTCGTGGGAGACCCAGAAGAGGATGCACTTGCAAATGCAATCGGTGTCCAGGGGTCACGGTTCCGCGTTACCCATGACAGCTACGGGCCTCAGCTTTGCTGGGGACTCAGGGCAGCCTCGGGGAAGTCTGGAAATCCACCTCTGGTGATGCAAAGACTTCGGCGTCCGGCGGGAGCTTCAGCGATGCAGACCAGACAATTGCTTCTTTGGTGCCTGCCAAGCAGGGGAGTCACTCCTTGACCCCAAGGGAGATTCTTCAGTCCTCTAATCTTGAAGTAGAGCGTCGAAGGTCCAGGATTCTGTGTCAGAGTTTCGTCCAGGTTAATCTAAAGTCCCAAGGACTGGGGTCCCATACTTATACTAAGGTAGGGGGTTGGACATACTCTGTGGACCCACCTATGGGAGGGTCAGGGCAGAGGGGTGGTTACACCCTTTCCCTTTGTCCAGTTTCACGCCAGAGCAGGGGCTGGAAGCCCCTGAGCCGGTTTGAACTGGGGTATGCACAGGGACACCAAATGTGCCCCCAGTGCAGGACTTCAAAGCACCAGAGAGTGCTCCCGCCCAGCCCCAATACACACTATCCTGTCTGGGGAGGTGGTTACACCTCCCTGGGACAGGAAACCCATTGTCCAGGCCTCCCTGCCGGAGTTTCGGTCAGCAGCAGGAGGCCAGACTCGTGTCTGTGGCAGCGGCATCCATTTTGTGATGCCAGGGCTCTGGAAAGTCAGTACCGGGTATACCGGTGTGTACATGTCTCTCCCTCTAGAAGTGTGGAATGCTACTCCCGCCGCCAGAACTGGCGGGGGGTAGTATTCCAAGATGTTTGACACCAAACACGACATGTTTCCGTGCAGCCATCCCAAAGTTAGCATTTAACGCGAGGTTATAATGCGCTTAAGAGTATATGGTCGGGCTGAACTACAAACAGCATCAGAAAAGGGTCTCCGAACGCTGCAGAGGGGCCCAGCTCATGCAGGGGCACCCTCTCACATAGGAACCACGCACTCTGCCTTCAGGATTGATAAGGCCTGCCATAGGAGTGACTTATAGGTTTATATGTGTGTATGTATGTAGTGATATAGGTAGCCTATATCACAGTAAGGGGTGCATGCACCACCTTACCCAGGCTGCAGTAGCAGACCTGTGGTGTCATTTGGATGGCCTTCCAGGGGTGGCACAATACATGCTGCAGCCCCTGGTAGGCCTCTGAGGTACCTATGCCCTGGGTACATAGTATACCATATACTAGGGACTTATAAGGGCACTCCAGATTCCAATCAGAGATGTGCCTAAGGCACATGGAAACCATTTTAGAGAGGAAGCAGCTAGGCTGGGGCCCTGAATAGCAGGATCCCAGTCCAACTAAGTCATAAACCAGCAAAACACCAGGAGAAAAGTGGGGGCAACCATATAGTCAGATTCCACCTTCCTACATAACCCCCCCAAACGAAAGGAGATAAGGCTAACCTTGGCCAGTTGAGCCTTTATTGACTAAGTGGCCATATAAGGAAGCACCTGCACTAGGATGGTTGCCCCCTGTCTTATGGTCCACTAAGCACTCCCTCACCCTAAGGGTATGAGAGGGTCTCCACCATGGGGAATTATTACCTGTGGTGTGCTTTGGTAAAGTACAAGGCTGGTGAGGTGTCTGAGAAGGGAAGTGAGGCCCTAGGAAGGTTGGTCTCAGCTTCCTCAGATCACTGGTCACCATGTATGCCTGTCTTTCCATGACTGAGTTGCACTTTGCTCTAAGGGTCAACCTTTGGCTGCCTACAGCTGGGGGTTGGGTCCCTTTGGATGGACCACTGGAGGGACATGGCAGGTTTGGAACCTTTTGGTCCCAGGTTTGCCCTTGACTAACAGAGTCCTTCTGGGGGAGGTCCCTACACAAAGGTATGGGGGATCCCTCAGTGGGTTGAGGAATTTTCACCTGGCTAGGGCTACTAGACTGGGTGCCCCCAATCTGCTGATGGGGGGTTCCTCTGGGCAGGGGGCCCTGGGGGTCCACTGACCTCCCTGTCCTCTGCCGCCCTGGGCTGACTGAGGCAGGGTAGAGAGGGGCAGGTTACCTGCTCCAGACTGGGTACCACCTTGGAAGGGTCCTCTGCCATCAGGGGTGGGGCCAGGCCAGGCCTGACTACCTCTGGGGCAGTTCCTTCACTAGGGGTAGGGTCAGTTCCCTGAGGAGGCTGACCCTTACCTACTGTCTGGAGGGAAGAAGACTTTTCTTCAACCTTTGTGCTCTCTTTTGGGGGAGAGTGGGCCATTCTTCCAGGCTCCATCTCTCCAAAATTTCCCTGGGCTTGGGCTGTGGCCATCACAGCCCCACTAACCTTTACAGGGACGCCCAGCATTCTCAGATGGGTTTGGTGTTCAACTTCAGCCCAGGCTGAAATTTCCAGATCATTGCCCATCAGGCAATCTACAGGCAAGGTTGGGGACACTGCCACTCTTTTTGGGCCTGTGACCCCTTCCCAGCTGAGATTGACTATGGCCATGGGGTGATCTGTTCTGACACCATCAATGTTGGTTACCTGGTATTTAAACTCAGGTAAAAGCTGGTGAGGGGGGACTAGTTTCCCCGCCACCATGGTGACACTAGCCCCTGTGTCCCTACATGCCACAGCTTTCTGACCATTAATTATTGGCTCCAGTCTGTACCTGCCCAATAAATGGGGACCCATGGTAAAGGTGGCAAATCCTATACCACCATCAGAGTCAGAGGAGTCTGTTGAGGGGGTCCTGTCTAAACTAGGGCCCACCTCTGTTCCTCTTGCAAAAGCACCTAACTTTTTGGGTGCACTACTCCCAACTGGAGGATTACTACTGGTAGTACCAGGAGGGGTGGTAGTAGTTGTTGGAGGAACATTTTCTTTATTGCCAATCCTGGGGCAACTAGGATCAGTTTTCCAGTGTCCAGGCTTTTTACAGACATGGCAATATGGTTTCCTTTCAGGAGAGGAAGGAGTTTGGGACCCACCCCCAGAAGAGGACTTTTGGGGCCCTGTAGTGGATTTATCCTTAGATTTATCCCCACCTTTCTCTTGGGACTTGGTAGAATCTTTCTTCTGGTCACCACCCTGATTCTTAGTCTTTACTCTGGTTCTGACCCATTTGTCTGCCTTCTTTCCCAATTCTTGGGGAGAGGTCAGATCAGAGTCCACCAGGTACTGGTGTAAAAGCTGGTTTTGACAATTATTAAGGATCTGCTCCCTCATAATCAAATTGTACAATCCTAAAAAGTCATGCACCTTGTTGCCATGTATCCAACCTTCCAGAGCCTTAGTAGCACAATCTACAAAGTCCACCCAGTCTTGAGTCTGTGCTTTTTGGGTATCTCTGAACTTTAACCTGTATTGTTCAGTGGTTAGGCCAAACCCATCAATCAGAGCACTCTTCAAGACTTTGTAATTATCAGCATCCTCCTCTCTAACAGTGAGGAGCGTATCTCTACCTTTGTCTGCAAAGGAGAGCCACAAGATTGCTGCCCACTGCTCCTGAGGGACCCTCTGTACTTTACAGGCCCTCTCCAGAGCAGTTATCCATTTGTGGATGTCATCCCCACTCTGGTAGGGAGGGACAATCTTCCTCAGGTTTCTATGGTCATAAGACCTTTCCCTATCTTTGGGGAAATTGCTGCCACCATGGGACTCTAGTCCCATCTTTTTTCTCTCTCTATAGAGATCTAGGGACTCCCTGTCTATAGCCAATTGTTGTTTTCTGAGTTCAAGCTGGGCTTGTTCCTACTGAAGCAATCTCTTTCTCCTTTCATGAGAGGATTCCCTCCTATGAGAGGAGACAGAGGTCCCTACTGAGGTGTCAGAGTGGTTAGACTCCTGAGAAGGAGATCTAGACCTTCTGGCCACACTCAGTATTCTTCCTGGGGGGACAAAGGGGAGGTCATTCTGATCCTCCTCCTCCTCCACAGGAGGAATTGGGTTTTCCAGGACAAGGTCATTTTCACCTTCCTGGCCAGTTTCAGAGGGGGGGGGCCTGGGTTTCTTCACCCCTGGCCCCTTCCTCATCTTCTGCCCCACCCTCTCTGCCTACCCCTTTAGACCCTAGGGGCCTGCTGAGATCATCAGCTAGTAACACCTCCCTGAGGTGTTGGGTGCTGGCACTTTTGCCTGCCTTCAACTTCCTAGTATTGCATAATGCTCTCAATTCCAAGAATGGGAGTTTATCATACTTGGAGGGAAGAAGCCCACTGGCTTCTGGCAAGGACTCACTGGGTCCTGGCTTTGAAGACATTACTAGTGAGGTGTGGTGTATGCACTACCTACTCTAGTGTGGCCTACTAAACTCTCTTGAGTTGTAGAAAGGGTGTGCTATCCCTTAACACACAACTCTAAGTTCAGTAGAACTTACTGTATTACTAAGCTTGATTTATATGTACCTTAGGTACCCTTAGTGGTTTTCAGTTGATCAATTCAATTGAGATTATCTGGTAAAACAATAGCAAGCTGGAATCCCACACGCTGCACACCAATGTGAGAAGTTGGCCTGGCATATGCTGTCCACTAATTATAGTGGGCACCTTGCACCAGTCCAAACAACCTCTTATTGGAGATAGGTTAAAGACAACCTTTATTGAAAGCTATCCTAGTGGTAGCTATGGAGAGCAGCCTTCAGGCTAAGTCTTGAAGGAATGTAAAGCAGCTTGTTTAACCAGTCTATAATCTCTTGAGTGACCAAATGAAAGAGGACCACACCAGGTATATATTCAAAATATATGTATTTATTGCTAAACACACCCCTCTAGTCTCTTTATGAGGCTAGAGTTCGAAGTACATAAGTTATAAGTTAGTTATTTACAGTAATAGCACAAATACACGTTTGAGCCCTAGGGGCGTACCAAACCATATACCAATAAAGTGGTATAAGAACCACGACTGAGCTAGACACAGGGCCTAGAGCCTGTAGAAGTGCTTGGACCACAAGGAACCACCCAAGGTAGTGACACAGGGGACCCACGGGGGACGCGTGCAGTGTATGAACACAGCCGCGAATCGCCGTTAACTTCTATGGGGAAAGTCGCGGTTTGAATTTAAAAGAAAAGGGACACTTAGAGGAGGACTTGGAGCAAACCCTTTGAGAACTAGGCTGTTCTAGTGTCAATACCCACGGTAGCACCGGAGTACTCGAGTTACCTCACCCAGGGGAGCCGGGTGCATAGGTGTCTTTCGGGGTCGGGTTTCGTCGTCGCTTTCAATGGCGATCTGCTGCAAAGTGCTGCTGGCGGCCAAGTCGAAAGTGTTCCGGTGGATCCAAAGGTGGATCGAAGATTTGAAGAACCTGAAAGAAGAGGGGACAGAGTCTGGGTCACTAGCCAGTGACCAGGAAGGCGATGAGCAGATGCCCACCGATGTCGAGTGCTTCAGGTAGGTTGACAGTTGTCTTGACTCTTCAGCCACGAGGTCCAGGAGGTGTCGACGACAACCAGGAGCTGGATTCGAGCTGTCCCACAATGTTTGTCGATTGCAGGGGTGTCGGCGACCAGATTGGACCCAACAAGCCTTGGCAACGGCAAGTCTTGTGGAAATAGAAGAAGGACGATGTTGCAGACCAGCAAGGTCTGTGGGACTCACCCAGCAAGAGTAAGTCAGGGCACGCCTGGAGCAACCAGGGAGCCCAAGCAGAAGAAGATTGGCCTTCGGGAGGGCCTACTAGCCAATGGACTAGCGACCGTGAAGGAGCCTCGAGTCGACGCACGTGGAGCTGGCTCACAGGACACTCGTGGAGTAGAGGCCAGTGATCTTTGGTGCAGTTGGTGCTGGAGGCTAGGGCTACTAGGAGCCCAAAGCTCGACTTCGTGGGAGACCCAGAAGAGGATGCACTTGCAAATGCGATTGGTGTCCAGGGGTCATGGTTCCACATTACCCACGACAGCTACGGGCCTCAGCTTTGCTGGAGACTCAGAGCAGCCTCGGGAAGTCTGGAAATCCACCTCTGGTGATGCAAAGACTTCGGCGTCCGGCGGGAGCTTCAGCGATGCAGACCGGACAATTGCTTCTTTGGTGCCTGCCAAGCAGGGGAGTCACTCCTTGACCCCAAGGGAGATTCTTCAGTCCTCTAATCTTGAAGTAGAGCGTCGAAGGTCCAGGATTCTGTGTCAGAGTTTCGCCCAGGTTAATCTAAAGTCCTAAGGACTGGGGTCCCATACTTATACTAA
Organism: Calotriton arnoldi; assembly: GCA_963921515.1. Classification (NCBI taxonomy): domain Eukaryota; kingdom Metazoa; phylum Chordata; class Amphibia; order Caudata; family Salamandridae; genus Calotriton; species Calotriton arnoldi. Next base: position 587,131 of record CAWUFW010000920.1, on the reverse strand, counting down.
GGTAGGGGGTTGGACATACTCTGTGGACCCACCTATGGGAGGGTCAGGGCAGAGGGGTGGTTACACCCCTTTCCCTTTGTCCAGTTTCATGCCAGAGCAGGGGCTGGAAGCCCCTGAGCCGGTTTGAACTGGGGTATGCACAGGGACACCAAATGTGCCCCCAGTGCAGGACTTCAAAGCACCAGAGAGTGCTCCCGCCCAGCCCCAATACACACTATCCTGTCTGGGAGGTGGTTACACCTCCCTGGGACAGGAAACCTCTTGTCCAGGCCTCCCCTGCCGGAGTTTCGGTCAGCAGCAGGAGGCCAGACTCGTGTCTGTGGCAGCGGCATCCATTTTGTGATGCCAGGGCTCTGGAAAGTCAGTACCGGGTATACCGGTGTGTACATGTCTCTCCCTCTAGAAGGGTGGAATGCTACCCCCGCCGCCAGAACTGGCGGGGGGTAGTATTCCAAGATGTTTGACACCAAACACGACATGTTTCCGTGCAGCCATCCCAAAGTTAGCATTTAACGCGAGGTTATAATGCGCTTAAGAGTATATGGTCGGGCTGCACTACAAACAGCATCAGAGAAGGGTCTCCGAACGCTGCAGAGGGGCCCAGCTCATGCAGGGTCACCCTCTCACATAGGAACTACGCACTCTGCCTTCAGGATTGATAAGGCCTGCCATAGGAGTGACTTATAGGTTTATATGTGTGTATGTATGTAGTGATATAGGTAGCCTATATCACAGTAAGGGGTGCATGCACCACCTTACCCAGGCTGCAGTAGCAGACCTGTGGTGTCATTTTGGATGGCCTTCCAGGGGTGGCACAATACATGCTGCAGCCCCTGGTAGGCCTCTGAGGTACCTATGCCCTGGGTACATAGTACACCATATACTAGGGACTTATAAGGGCACTCCAGATTCCAATCAGAGATGTGCCTAAGGCACATGGAAACCATTTTAGAGAGGAAGCAGCTAGGCTGGGGCCCTGAATAGCAGGATCCCAGTCCAACTAAGTCATAAACCAGCAAAACACCGGAAGAAAAGTGGGGGCAACCATATAGTCAGATTCCACCTTCCTACAGAACCCCCCCCCAAACGAAAGGAGATAAGGCTAACCTTGGCCAGTTGAGCCTTTATTGACTAAGTGGCCATATAAGGAAGCACCTGCACTAGCATGGTTGCCCCCTGTCTTATGGTCCACTAAGCACTCCCTCACCCTAAGGGTATGAGAGGGTCTCCACCATGGGGAATTATTACCTGTGGTGTGCTTTGGTAAAGTACAAGGCTGGTGAGGTGCCTGAGAAGGGAAGTGAGGCCCTAGGAAGGTTGGTCTCAGCTTCCTCAGATCACTGGTCACCATGTATGCCTGTCTTTCCATGACTGAGTTGCACTTTGCTCTAAGGGTCAACCTTTGGCTGCCTACAGCTGGGGGTTGGGTCCCTTTGGATGGACCACTGGAGGGACATGGCAGGTTTGGAACCTTTTGGTCCCAGGTTTGCCCTTGACTAACAGAGTCCTTCTGGGGAGGTCCCTACACAAAGGTATGGGGGATCCCTCAGTGGGTTGAGGAATTTTCACCTGGCTAGGGCTACTAGACTGGGTGCCCCCAATCTGCTGATGGGGGTTCCTCTGGGCAGGGGGCCCTGGGGGTCCACTGACCTCCCTGTCCTCTGCCGCCCTGGGCTGACTGAGGCAGGGTAGAGAGGGGCAGGTTACCTGCTCCAGACTGGGTACCACCTTGGAAGGGTCCTCTGCCATCAGGGGTGGGGCCAGGCCAGGCCTGACTACCTCTGGGGCAGTTCCTTCACTAGGGGTAGGGTCAGTTCCCTGAGGAGGCTGACCCTTACCTACTGTCTGGAGGGAAGAAGACTTTTCTTCAACCCTTGTGCTCTCTTTTGGGGGAGAGTGGGCCATTCTTCCAGGCTCCATCTCTCCAAAATTTCCCTGGGCTTGGGCTGTGGCCATCACAGCCCCACTAACCTTTACAGGGACGCCCAGCATTCTCAGATGGGTTTGGTGTTCAACTTCAGCCCAGGCTGAAATTTCCAGATCATTGCCCATCAGGCAATCTACAGGCAAGGTTGGGGACACTGCCACTGTTTTTGGGCCTGTGACCCCTTCCCAGCTGAGATTGACTATGGCCATGGGGTGATCTGTTCTGACACCATCAATGTTGGTTACCTGGTATTTAAACTCAGGTAAAAGCTGGTGAGGGGGGACTAGTTTCCCCGCCACCATGGTGACACTAGCCCCTGTGTCCCTAAATGCCACAGCTTTCTGACCATTAATTATTGGCTCCAGTCTGTACCAGCCCAATTCATGGGGACCCATGGTAAAGGTGGCAAATCCTATACCACCATCAGAGTCAGAGGAGTCTGTTGAGGGGGTCCTGTCTAAACTAGGGCCCACCTCTGTTCCTCTTGCAAAAGCACCTAACTTTTTGGGTGCACTACTCCCAACTGGAGGATTACTACTGGTAGTACCAGGAGGGGTGCTAGTAGTTGTTGGAGGAACATTTTCTTTATTGCCAATCCTGGGGCAACTGGGATCAGTTTTCCAGTGTCCAGGCTTTTTACAGACATGGCAATATGGTTTCCTTTCAGGAGAGGAAGGAGTTTGGGACCCACCCCCAGAAGAGGACTTTTGGGGCCCTGTAGTGGATTTATCCTTAGATTTATCCCCACCTTTCTCTTGGGACTTGGTAGAATCTTTCTTCTGGTCACCACCCTGATTCTTAGTCTTTACTCTGGTTCTGACCCATTTGTCTGCCTTCTTTCCCAATTCTTGGGGAGAGGTCAGATCAGAGTCCACCAGGTACTGGTGTAAAAGCTGGTTTTGACAATTATTAAGGATCTGCTCCCTCATAATCAAATTGTACAATCCTAAAAAGTCATGCACCTTGTTGCCATGTATCCAACCTTCCAGAGCCTTAGTAGCACAATCTACAAAGTCCACCCAGTCTTGAGTCTGTGCTTTTTGGGTATCTCTGAACTTTAACCTGTATTGTTCAGTGGTTAGGCCAAACCCATCAATCAGAGCACTCTTCAAGACTTTGTAATTATCAGCATCCTCCTCTCTAACAGTGAGGAGCGTATCTCTACCTTTGTCTGCAAAGGAGAGCCACAAGATTGCTGCCCACTGCTCCTGAGGGACCCTCTGTACTTTACAGGCCCTCTCCAGAGCAGTTATCCATTTGTGGATGTCATCCCCACTCTGGTAGGGAGGGACAATCTTGCTCAGGTTTCTATGGTCATAAGACCTTTCCCTATCTTTGGGGAAATTGCTGCCACCATGGGACTCTAGTCCCATCTTTTTCTCTCTCTATAGAGATCTAGGGACTCCCTGTCTATAGCCAATTGCTGTTTTCTGAGTTCAAGCTGGGCTTGTTCATACTGAAGCAATCTCTTTCTCCTTTCATGAGAGGATTCCCTCCTAGGAGAGGAGACAGAGGTCCCTACTGAGGTGTCAGAGTGGTTAGACTCCTGAGAAGGAGATCTAGACCTTCTGGGCACACTTGGTATTCTTCCTGGGGGGACAAAGGGGAGGTCATTCTGATCCTCCTCCTCCTCCACAGGAGGAATTGGGTTTTCCAGGACAAGGTCATTTTCACCTTCCTGGCCAGTTTCAGAGGGGGGGGGCCTGGGTTTCTTCACCCCTGGCCCCTTCCTCATCTTCTGCCCCACCCTCTCTGCCTACCCCTTCAGACCATAGGGGCCTGCTGAGATCATCAGCTAATAACACCTCCCTGAGGTGTTGGGTGCTGGCACTTTTGCCTGCCTTCAACTTCTTAGTATTGCATAATGCTCTCAATTCCAAGAAAGGAAGTTTATCATACTTGGAGGGAAGAAGCCCACTGGCTTCTGGCAAGGACTCACTGGGTCCTGGCTTTGAAGACGTTACTAGTGAGGTGTGGTGTATGCACTACCTACTCTAGTGTGGCCTACTAAACTCTCTTGAGTTGTAGAAAGGGTGTGCTATCCCTTAACACACAACTCTAAGTTCAGTAGAACTTACTGTATTACTAAGCTTGATTTATATGTACCTTAGGTACCCTTAGTGGTTTTCAGTTGATCAATTCAATTGAGATTATCTGGTAAAACAATAGCAAGCTGGAATCCCACACGCTGCACACCAATGTGAGAAGTTGGCCTGGCATATGCTGTCCACTAATTATAGTGGGCACCTTGCACCAGTCCAAACAACCCCTTATTGGAGATAGGTTAAAGACAACCTTTATTGAAAGCTATCCTAGTGGTAGCTATGGCGAGCAGCCTTCAGGCTAAGTCTTGAAGGAATGTAAAGCAGCTTGTTTTACCAGTCTATAATCTCTTGAGTGACCAAATGAAAGAGGACCACACCAGGTATATATTCAAAATATATGTATTTATTGCTAAACACACCCCTCTAGTCTCTTTATGAGGCTAGAGTTCAAGTACATAAGTTATAAGTTAGTTATTTACAGTAATAGCACAAATACACGTTTGAGCCCTAGGGGCGTACTCAAACCATATACCAATAAAGTGGTATAAGAACCACGACTGAGCTAGATACAGGGCCTAGAGCCTGTAGAAGTGCTTGGACCACAAGGAACCACCCAAGGTAGTGACACAGGGGACCCACGGGGACACGTGCAGTGTATGAACACAGCCGCGAATCGCCGTTAACTTCTATGGGGAAAGTCGCGGTTTGAATTTAAAAGAAAAGGGACACTTAGAGGAGGACTTGGAGCAAACCCTTTGAGAACTAGGCTGTTCTAGTGTCAATACCCACGGTAGCACCGGAGTACTCGAGTTACCTCACCCAGGGGAGCCGGGTGCATAGGTGTCTTTCGGGGTCGGGTTTCGTCGTCGCTTTCAATGGCGATCTGCTGCAAAGTGCTGCTGGCGGCCAAGTCGAAAGTGTTCCGGTGGATCCAAAGGTGGATCGAAGATTTGAAGAACCTGAAAGCAGAGGGGACAGAGTCTGGGTCACTAGCCAGTGACCAGGAAGGCGATGAGCAGATGCCCACCGATGTCGAGTGCTTCAGGTAGGTTGACGGTCATCTTGACTCTTCAGCCACGAGGTCCAGGAGGCATCGACGATGACCAGGAGCTGGATTACAGCTGCCCACAATGTCTGTCGATTGCAGGGGTGTCGGAGACCGGATTGGAGCCATCAAGCCTTGGCAACGGCAAGTCTCATGGAAATGGAAGAAGGACGATGTTGCTGACCAGCAAGGTCTGTGGGACTCACCCAGCGAAGGTAAGTCAGGTCACGCCTGGAGCAACCAGGGAGCCCAAGCAGAAGAAGATTGGCCTTCGGGAGGGCCTACTAGCCAACGGACTAGCGACCGCGAAGGAGCCTCGAGTCGACGCACGTGGAGCTGGCTCACAGGACACTCGTGGAGTGGAGGCCAGTGATCTTCGTTGCAGTTGGTGCTGGAGGCTGGGCCTACTGGGAGCCCAAAGCACGACTTTGTGGAAGACCCAGAAGAGGATGCACTTGCAAATGCGATCGGTATCCTGGGGTCACGGTTCCACGTTACCCACGACAGCTACGGGCCTCAGCTTTGCTGGGGACTCAGGGCTGGCTCGGGGAAGTCTGAAAATCCACCTCTGGTGATGCAAAGACTTCGGCGTCCGGCGGGAGCTTCAGCGATGCAGACCGGACAATTGCTTCTTTGGTGCCTGCCAAGCAGGGGAGTCACTCCTTGACCCCAAGGGAGATTCTTCAGTCCTCTAATCTTGAAGTAGAGCATCGAAGGTCCAGGATTCTGTGTCAGAGTTTCGTCCAGGTTAATCTAAAGTCCCAAGGACTGGGGTCCCATACTTATACTAAGGTAGGGGTTGGACATACTCTGTGGACCCACCTATGGGAGGGTCAGGGCAGAGGGGTGGTTACACCCTTTCCCTTTGTCCAGTTTCATGCCAGAGCAGGGGCTGGAAGCCCCTGAGCCGGTTTGAACTGGGGTATGCACAGGGACACCAAATGTGCCCCCAGTGCAGGACTTCAAAGCACCAGAGAGTGCTCCCGCCCAGCCCCAATACACACTATCCTGTCTGGGAGGTGGTTACACCTCCCTGGGACAGGAAACCTATTGTCCAGGCCTCCCCTGCCGGAGTTTCGGTCAGCAGCAGGAGGCCAGACTCGTGTCTGTGGCAGCTGCATCCATTTTGTGATGCCAGGGCTCTGGAAAGTCAGTACCGGGTATACCGGTGTGTACATGTCTCTCCCTCTAGAAGGGTGGAATGCTACCCCCGCCGCCAGAACTGGCGGGGGGTAGTATTCCAAGATGTTTGACACCAAACACGACATGTTTCCGTGCAGCCATCCCAAAGTTAGCATTTAACGCGAGGTTATAATGCGCTTAAGGGTATATGGTCGGGCTGCACTACAAACAGCATCAGAGAAGGGTCTCCGAATGCTGCAGAGGGGCCCAGCTCATGCAGGGGCACCCTCTCACATAGGAACCACGCACTCTGCCTTCAGGATTGATAAGGCCTGCCATAGGAGTGACTTATAGGTTTATATGTGTGTATGTATGTAGTGATATAGGTAGCCTATATCACAGTAAGGGGTGCATGCACCACCTTACCCAGGCTGCAGTAGCAGACCTGTGGTGTCATTTTGGATGGCCTTCCAGGGGTGGCACAATACATGCTGCAGCCCCTGGTAGGCCTCTGAGGTACCTATGCCCTGGGTACATAGTATACCATATACTAGGGACTTATAAGGGCCCTCCAGATTCCAATCAGAGATGTGCCTAAGGCACATGGAAACCATTTTAGAGAGGAAGCAGCTAGGCTGGGGCCCTGAATAGCAGGATCCCAGTCCAACTAAGTCATAAACCAGCAAAACACCAGGAAAAAAGTGGGGGCAACCATATAGTCAGATTCCACCTTCCTACACTGCTTAGCATAAAATGCATTGCTCTGCAAAGCACATTTAAAGTGCAATTCAGCAGCATGTAGTTGCTATTGAAACACTCAACTGAAAGTTGCAGTAGCAGGAATAATCACAGGATGGTGGGCTGGTGCGGAGACTCAAACCTGGTTAACGTGCGCACTGCGCTCAGGGCTCCTTCAACCCTGCCGAAGATGTACTGACTGGAGGACTTAGAATGGGGAGTTACCGACAGGACCAGAGAAGCATCTGCCGAAAACAAGAACAAGGGGCACCCTACTCACTAGGAACCAGGGTATGTCATGTGTAACAGAAACAGCGGTTCCAGCGGAAAGTTAGGCTAATCTATAATAATAATCAAATGCACAATCGCAATCACAAAAACGGGTTAAGGTGATGTCAGAAAGAAAGATGGCCTTGCAGACTTTATGTTCACATTAATTCTTTTTATCAGATTTGTAAAATTCAAATTGATATATACACAGACCAAGAAAAGACAATAGTGCTTTTGTGTCCCCAAGTGAAATGGAACCATAAAACAAACAGTGAAAAACATGTAATGTGTACAGCTTGGTTTCCACAATTTTTTTAAAAAGGCGACCAAAGATTAACTTAGTAATGATTCCAGCTTCTGTGTACAATAGTCAGAGCTGTTAAACTGGTTCGCTTTCAAATACAGTCGACGGCGTTTCGACCCTTTTACAGTGCAGGGTCTCTTCAGGACCAAGGGATATGGGGACAATCTAATGATCAGAAAAAGAAAAGAAGGCATACGCTTAGAATGCTATATGTCAGCTAGGATCCTTAAAAGGAAGGACTTAGATGGAATAATGAGTACCTGATGGCGATTGTTCAGCCTCATGAGACAGTGAAATAAGTGAGACACCGGTAAAGTGAGAGAGGAAAGGGAATACTCACACGGGGACCTGGTCGGGTGCTGCACATGTGAGAATACAAAAGTGGTATTGATCAGTAAGCTGAAGATTGACGTTTGAGGTATTAAAGAACTGTGGGTTATCGAGAAACTGGTTGTCTTACCCCGTATGAGAGACGAACTGGTGGGCTGACAAACGGTCTTAATCATAGGTTGCTCAATCGTGGTAGATGGCAGAAGTACATGACCCCCTGTAATAGTGAGCATGGTGTGTATGAGTATTGAGCAATACATCTTTGAATAATTGACCACAACAATGTTAAACAGGTGCAAGCAGGCTTACCACTTAGTGTAGTAGTGATGGAGCAGATTCTTCAATTTAATTGAAATGGCCGCGGGATCAATCGTGCCACGGGAATAGTATTACTCTGTGGGGTAATGCCAATAGGTTAGTGACAGCCCAACTCCCATCCAGCATTCTAAACGAGGGTCTCAGGGGCGGCGTGTTAGTGATGATAGCACTGAGGTCTCTCCGCGCTGTGGTTGATTATGGTAGAGAAGGGCAGGGAATTAACTAACTTTTTCACCCATAGCCCCGTGACAAATGTAACAACCTTGATGACAGATGCCACTTGTCTCTAATGTGATCTTAATGTGTATTGTACTGCGCGTGTGGACTGCAGGGCGCTGTAACCCATTAAGGTTTGCACCAAGCGTCGGTGCCGCCTTCCGTCTCCACTGTCGCAGTAATATGCTAATCCAAGGGTGCACGTATCGGACAACACAGAAGCCGGATACGTTGTTCAGTCCTAAATGCACCACTGGTATCACACTTCTCTGAGGCCAACCACACACCTGATGAGATTAAATGGCAAGTCATTGAGAAAGCCAACATCCCTGCAAGAGGTGGGGACATGACGCAAATTCTCCAACGTTTGCAATGCCGTTGGATAGAAAGGACTGACTCCATAACTCATGGATTGAATTCCGCCGAAGAATGGCGGGGGTTTATAACTACATTGGGTTGATGTAAACTATGACTCTCTAGCAACCCGGCACAGAGGCAACATAGTACATTGTTCCCAGCATAATCCATGGAAAGTTGCACCAGGTGCAAGAGGGCGTCCTGTCAACTCAGCCCCCCATACAATTTGAACCCTCACCATTCTAGACTGTGTAAATATTCTTGTAAATACTGGCATGATAAACTGTTCTTTTTCTCTTAATTGCGTCCATTGTAATGTATAGGAGATAAGTGCTTTCCTATAGATTAAGTTCGTAAGGCGCTTAATCTATGCAATAAGACGGCTAAATGCTAATAATGCGTGACGGCAACGGTGAGCTTTAAACAATAGTGTTGGCACAAGGCCGCCACTAGTCTCTATTGTTGCATTGCTGTACTAAATATAAGGCGTGCTCTTGGCGGGGCCTGCCATGCGTGCAAGGCGTCTGAATGCTGTTAATATTTTACAATGCGCGTGCTAAAGTAACAGGCGCTTTAACTAACAGTAGCACAGGTTATAGCTAGGAAATCAATATAAAAGAATGGCGAAAGAGGTGTGCTGCCACCCATCCCTAATAGGCACTAATATATTAAAAACAGGGCGTGCTGTAGGCTGGGGACGCCATGTGAACAGGGCGCTCACCTTTGGAATGAATCTGTCAATTCGAACTGCTCCGGTCGTCTGCCTGGTTACAATGACAACCAGCCGGCAGAGCGTGTGTGCTTAAATACATGCAGTGGCAGACATCAGTACTGATCGCCATTTGCTGATGTGATCTGTGTTTCTGCAATATCAGTTTGCACAGAAGAAAGACCGGTGTCTCAGAGGGGAGGAAGAAAGATACATGCAGTGGCAGACATCAGTACTGATCGACATTTGCTGATGTGATCTGTGTTTCTGCAATCTCAGTTTGCACAGAAGAAAGACCGGTGTCTCAGAGGGGAGGAAGAAAAATACAAGAATAATGTAATGTGTGGAAACGCTATGGAGAGGCCTAAATTACATATATTAGTATCCTAAACACATATGGATATATTATAAACATTTTAAATATTGCAGGGAAAAAGAATATGATATTCCAATTGTATGGAAAAACACACTGCTCAGAGCCTGATTTTGGGACTTAAACAACTGGCATTTATCCTATGTGCTAACATTGTAGAATAACTGCAAAGTGAAACAACATTTCATGAACATTACACAGTAATACATTTAGATAGCGACAGGGGTGCACTGGAATCTGTCTTATATAGTGTGTCCATTTTTTTCTTTTCTAGCAAAACTTAATCTATAGGAAAGCACTTATCTCCTATACATTACAATGGACGCAATTAAGAGAAAAAGAACAGTTTATCATGCCAGTATTTACAAGAATATTTACACAGTCTAGAATGGTGAGGGTTCAAATTGTATGGGGGGCTGAGTTGACAGGACGCCCTCTTGCACCTGGTGCAACTTTCCATGGATTATGCTGGGAACAATGTACTATGTTGCCTCTGTGCCGGGTTGCTAGAGAGTCATAGTTTACATCAACCCAATGTAGTTATAAACCCCCGCCATTGTTCGGCGGAATTCAATCCATGAGTTATGGAGTCAGTCCTTTCTATCCAACGGCATTGCAAACGTTGGAGAATTTGCGTCATGTCCCCACCTCTTGCAGGGATGTTGGCTTTCTCAATGACTTGCCATTTAATCTCATCAGGTGTGTGGTTGGCCTCAGAGAAGTGTGATACCAGTGGTGCATTTAGGACTGAACAACGTATCCAGCTTCTGTGTTGTCCGATACGTGCACCCTTGGATTAGCATATTAATGCGACAGTGGAGACGGAAGGCGGCACCCACGCTTGGTGCAAACCTTAATGGGTTACAGCGCCCTGCAGTCCACACGCGCAGTACAATACACATTAAGATCACATTAGAGACGAGTGGCATCTGTCATCAAGGTTGTTACATTTGTCACGGGGCTACGGGTGAAAAAGTTAGTTAATTCCCTGCCCTTCTCTACCTTAATCAACCACAGCGCGGAGAGACCTCAGTGCTATCATCACTAACACGCCGCCCCTGAAACCCTTGTTTAGAATGCTGGATGGGAGTTGGGCTGTCAATAACCTATTGGCATTACCCCACAGAGTAATACTATTCCCGTGGCACGATTGGTCCCGCGGCCGTTTCAATTAAATTGAAGAATCTGCTCCATCACTACTACACTAAGTGGTAAGCCTGCTTGCACCTGTTTAACATTGTTGTGGTCAATTATTCAAAGATGTATTGCTCAATACTCATACACACCATGCTCACTATTACATGGGGTCATGTACTTCTGTCATCTACCACGATTGAGCAACCTATGATTAAGACCGTTTGTCAGCCCACCAGTTCGTCTCTCATACGGGGGTAAGACAACCAGTTTCTCGATAACCCACAATTCATTAATACCTCAAACATCAATCTTCAGCTTACTGATCAATACCACTTTTGTATTCACACATGTGCAGCACCCGACCAGGTCCCTGTGTGAGTATTCCCTTTTCCTCTCTCACTTTACCGGTGTCTCACTTATTTCACTGTCTCACGAGGCTGAACAATCGCCATCAGGTACTCATTATTCCATCTAAGTCCTTCCTTTTTAAGGATCCTAGCTGACGTATAGCATTCTAAGCGTATGCCTTCTTTTCTTTTTCTGATCATTAGATTGTCCCCATATCCCTTGGTCCTGAAGAGACCCTGCACTGTAAAAGGGTCGAAACGCCGTCGACTGTATTTGAAAGCGAACCAGTTTAACAGCTCTGACTATTGTACACAGAAGCTGGAATCATTACTAAGTTAATCTTTGGTCGCCTTTTTAAAAAATTGTGGAAACCAAGCTGTACACATTACATGTTTTTCACTGTTTGTTTTATGGTTCCATTTCACTTGGGGACACAAAAGCACTATTGTCTTTTCTTGGTCTGTGTATATATCAATTTGAATTTTACAAATCTGATAAAAAGAATTAATGTGAACATAAAGTCTGCAAGGCCATCTTTCTTTCTGACATCACCTTAACCCGTTTTTGTGATTGCGATTGTGCATTTGATTATTATTATAGATTAGCCTAACTTTCCGCTGGAACCGCTGTTTCTGTTACACATGACATACCCTGGTTCCTAGTGAGTAGGGTGCCCCTTGTTCTTGTTTTCGGCAGATGCTTCTCTGGTCCTGTCGGTAACCGCTGTTTCTGTTACACAGAGAAGCATCTGCAGCACTGTCTAAAAGACTTAGAATGAGAAATTACCACTGGGAACAGAGACACAGCTGCAGCACTGCCTAGAGAACTTAAAATGTGGGATTTATCGACAGGACCAGAGAAGCAGATGCAGCACCGTCTAGAGGACTTAGAATGAGGAATTACCAATGGGACCAGAGAAGCAGCTAGCAGCACTGTCTAGAGCACTTAGATTGAGAAATTACCACTGGGACCAGAGAAGCAGCACTGTCTAAAGGACTAAGAATGAGGAATTACCACTGGGAACAGAGACACAGCTGCAGTACTGCCTAGAGGACTTAGAATGGAGGTGTTACTGACGGGACCAGAGAAGCACTGCCTAGAGGACTAAGAATGAGGACTTACCGATGGGAACTGAGACACAAAATACAAAAAATAGGTAAAATAAACCTTTTGCGGGGTCCGTGCGGCTAAAGAGTCAGGGAGGAGGTGCATGGAGGGGTGCTTGCTTAAAGCCTGTACACGCTCATTATTGTATTTAAAACTCATAAAAGTATAGTGTTCTTAATACCCAAATAGCACATATGATGTGTTTAATGTCTGTGCACAATCTCTCTCTCTCTCTCTCTCTCTCCCTCTCTTCCACTCTTTCTCCCTCCCTCTCTCCCTCCCTCCCTGTGTGCAGGTCCTGTGGACACTGCACAGGTATAGAAGGCCTTGGTGAGCAGGATTGATGGGCCATGTGTGCAGGGAGACTAGGTCATGTTCATAGGTTGTGCAGGTCTGATATAAGGATAGAGGATGCTCTGATACGTATGCCCCCTGTGCTTATAACAGGCCATATGTGCTCAGAAAGCACAGGTCCTGTATGCGCAGAAGGAACAGGTCCTGTGTGTGCTGTAGAACAGGCCCCGTGTAGAGGTCTTGTGTGCAGGTAGAGCAGCCCAAGTGTGCACAGGAAGGACTGACCTGACAGTGAGGCCCTGCTTGTTCAGCCAGTTCAATTATCCATCCTGCTCTCCGCTTCCCTGGCAGGTATGTATCCGTTGCCTTGGAGCCCACCTCTGCTTTAATTGGCTGAAGGTGGAACACCAACCCTGGCCTTTAGGTGAGGCCAGCGAACCGGGGAACACGGCAACCAGGTCACATGCCGAGGCTCTTTCCGCAGCAACTCCACAGCTGCCTCGTATACAGCTCTGAAAAGTGTTTTGGCACCGACAGCCCTTTTCCCTTTAGGACTAATGCAAAGTCTCTACAGATTTCACTGAAGAATACCAGTTTATGTCACAACGCTTGGCAGTAAACATTCTAATTGCGATAACTCCTTTCAAGAAGAATCCACGCTTTAGCAGTGACGTCACTTGTGTTTCAGGGGAAAGTTGTTTCCTGGCGTCCTAGCCTCGACAAAGTCCGTCAAAATAAATAAACAAAACAAGACAGAGTGTCCACATTGGTTTTATTCACACCCAAACACATTAGCACCACTTTTGCAGAGTTTGCCAGTAAAGCGCTACTTTTATTTTCTCGTCTGCAGCAAGAGGAAACAGGCAGCTAATACGGCTGTGCAGCGCCTCGTAATGACGTGTGCGCGTACAGCCAATAAAATGTGTGGCCAAAAAGTTGAATTGTGCAGTCATCACGCTAGTCAGCTGATTTCGAGATTATTTCGCACATCGCGAAATCGCGAAACCCTGGAGGGTCTGCTCATTTGTGGCTCATAGTACTGTAGCGCTGGCTTCCCTTGTCAGGACAGCAGTTGGAGCAATATATAACAAATAATTTGCAATATCATATTATATTGGAAATTTTCTGTGAACATCTGAGAGAAACACCATATGAAACATTAGTTTACTAACTAAGAATGATATTCATCTGAAAGGACCATACTTGGAGAAACAAATGTAAATGCAAAGAGAGTTGTTCGCATTCGGAAAAAAAAATCTTTTAACAGTTGAGACAACTGTGGGGCATATTCTCAAGGAGCTAACGCCGAGTTAACGGCACTTTATCGCAGCCAAAGTTGCGATAAATTCATCGCCCCATTCACAAGCTGGTGTTAACAGCCCATAACACCAGTTTACCCGCGATAGCAGCCGCAAAAAACATCGCCACAGATGACCCCGGCAACTATCGCTAATGAGATGCAGAGTAGGCGTACCCGTGCAAAAAGCCACGAAAACACCACTCCGCAACATTCTCAACCACCAGCCAGATCTGCGAAAAGACCACGAAACATGCGATAATGTGCGTTAGCAGCAGGAAATTAACACCTGCTCTGACCTGGTGTAAAGTCGGACGGCAGCCTGCACCACAAAAGGGAGCCCAGCCCACAGCCACACCTGAAGACCAACAGATGCCATGGAGCCACTGAACATGCGGGCCGGACACCCAAGAGGGCCCCAACACCCACCGCCACCAACCCCAGGACCAACCCCACCCCCCCGGACACCCACAGCCCCCCCACCCCGGAACAGCACTGAGGCAGCGCAGACAAAGACAGCGACCCTCGGAAAATGCACCAACCTCATAGACCCAACACCAGAGAATGTCATTGCCCACTATATGCCCAAAGGGACAACCCTCCTCCACATCCTGACCACCATTGCCCACAGGCTGACGGTACCAACACAGCGGACAACAAACATCCCACCGCAGACAACGCTGCTGGCCGTGCTGCACGTGTTGGCCTCTGGTACCCTCCAACCAACATCCGCCTGAGACGGAGGAGTCACACAGCCAGGCCAATCCAAGTCCCCCACAACGGTCATGGATGACACCATCAGCTTGGTACCCCACTATCTATACTTCACACACACTGCGCAGGAACAGCCGGAGACCAAGCAAGGCGTGTACGCCACAGCTGTCTTCCCGCACATGTCAGGGGGCAATTGACTGCACACATGTCCTACTAGTGGCCCTTGGCGACACTGCACACAATAGGCGCAACAGAAAGCGCCCGTATCCCACCAATGTGCAGGCAATAGTGGACCACCGTGGAATCCCCGCCAACGTCGCCGCCGCCGCCAACCACCCAGGCAGTGTGCATGATACCTTCACCTCCCGACAGTCCATCATCAACCTGCGCCACCAGGATGGCACCCACGGAAATGCACTGCTCGTTGGCCAATACCAAATGCACACACCACACACCTCAACTCCACAATTATGCAACACACAACACAGGAAATGCACACGTCACAAGCTCACATACAGCATGCACACCCACCAGACACGACAGCACAACTCACTGTGGGAACCTGGGCCAGCCATGTACATGAGCCATCAACGGGATGGCACCTCGGACACACAATAGCAGAATGTCAGAAGAGGTGCGGACCAAGCATGTGCGAAGGAGGCAAGGGACCGATGAATGAGAATGTACACAATGCCAAGTGTGGCGTGGATGTGCTGGCCAGACTGCAGTATGCAGACCACACACATATCCATGTCGACACACACCGCTGGTGTTTGGAGTGTAGTGGACAGTGGACGCAACCATGTCACCACAGCCAGTGGGGAAGATCGCGGAAATGTAGCTTGTGACGTCCCCCCCGTAAGCGTGAGCAGAGTGGGCTGGCCCAGCGTACATTAGGCCAGCGTAGGGGTGTGAATAATAGGCACGTAACTCTGGGCGTGGTCCTCTTCCGGAATGCCCAACGTCTCTGCCAGGGCGGCGCCTCTCACCCCGCCACGAGGCTGACGCCGTGAGCAGTGTTGCCAGCGATCCTGTGTGCCTGCTGCATCCCGGGACGCTGGTCCCCGAACCAGTCCTGCCCGCCCCTGCGCACCCAGGCCTCAATGTCCACCTTCCGACACCAGCGTTTGTGGAAGAGGGCCCACCACGTGCCGGTGCAATCTCCAAGCCCGAGGCCTGCGACCTTGGCAGCCTCCTCAGACCATCACGTCCTCCCCAACACAGGCCCGCAGTACTCCATTCTCGTTGACGTACTCCACCGGCATGCACAGCGGACAAGTAGGTCACACATTTGGAACTGAGTCTTGATTACACCATGGCAGAGCACCATGGCTGAGTGTATGTCACTATACACCCTTCGATGTGGTGCCAACAGGTCTTAGTGTTACATCACAGCCGCAAGATTCTGTGGGCCCACGTGGACTACTGCTCTCGGCCTACGCTGCACTCGAGTAGGTCACAGAATTGGAACTGAACATCGATTATTCAAAGGCAGAGTACGAATCATTGCACGCAAGGAGAGGCATAAGAGGATGACGCGTTGCATTTGGGAGGAAAAAAGGATCATCGTTATGGAGGTGATCAAACACTACCGACAACTGCCCTGATGTCACTAACTCTGTGCATCGCGAGCCTACGACACGTGGCTGTGGCCCACTGCTGACCGGTGCCTCCGGCCTACACCGTTCCAGTAGTTCCCAGAGTCTTGATTCGGCAATGCCGGAGTACATATCAGTGTGCGGGCATCATCGCAGACTGCATCCCCTCTCAGCCACTGTTCCACTAAGTCTGTTCCCCGACATTCATGGACACTCTCTGGTCATACATTGGTGGCGTCTGAGTCTATGGACTAGGGGGTAGTTTTCATCCTCATGCAGCTGATGCCGAATTGGTGGTGGCAACGAGGCAGTCACTTTCCACTCCTCCATTTGCTGCTTCCGGATAGCTTCTGCCCTCTGCATCATGCCCTGGAGGACACCTTCCACTGTCCCCCGCAACCCTCCGCCACATTCACCTTCGACATCAACGGGGACCCGCTCTGTCTGCGTGGCCCTACCTCAGTGGACCGCAAGTCACCGTCCCGTGGCGGTGTGCCTGTGCCTGCCGCTGTGCATCCGGGGCCACCAACTCTGTGCTGCTCAAGTCAGGGACCCTGTCTGAATGAATATTGGATGACCTCTGTGACGGTGGTCTTGGGGTCATCGACGCCATGTGCATGTGGCCCTGCGCTGTCCGCTGCCTCTGGCCTCAACTGCGGACCACCAGGGCTCACACATCATATCGAGTCCTGACCGTCCCGGACGTCGCATCACCGCAGGAGGCACACGCCACCATCGCCAGGGCCAACTCCAACCACCATCTGCCAGAGTCGAAACAGTGGTACTGGCAGTCTAACGGAGTTGCTCAGACCTGTCGTGGATGCCATCATCTGCCTGATCCCCTGCTCAGCACTCCAGGTGCCACTGACTCAGTGCACCGCAACCCATGGACCCTTACTGATTGAGTTTTGTGCTGTGGAGAGGTTGCGCAGCAATGTCACATCCGGCAGTGTGGGAGACCTAGGACGTTGATGAGGAAGTTGATGCAGGTCTAACACACCCCACTGCATCTGCATCAGGAATATCCCGAATGGACACAATCCTAGTCATTTTCATCACATGAGCGCGCTCAGCTCTAGTGCCCCAACCTCAGTGCACTGCAACTCACAGACACTTCTGTTTGTATGTTGGGTGACCTCTGTACTTGCTCCGGCTCCCTCCATGTTGCTCAGCAGTTGACTCTGTTATGCAGGTGTTTTCTGTTTCCATTGGACTGGTGTCCACTGTTCAAGTTGTTGCCAGCACCAAGCATTCCGTGCGGGCTGGCCTATGCTCACCCCACACACATCCAGCACAGGCGTCACTGTACATGTGGCCCTGCCAATAAAGGGCCGGGCGCACGTGCCCGTAGCCAGTTCAACATAATATCTGCATGTGTCCCTGTGGTCTTGTTGTATGCATGAGGGCCCTGGGCCCTACGACATTACAGTGTGCTGTGTACAGCGGATGCAGACATGTCACCGCAGGCAGTGGGTTAGAGCTTGGACATGTGACTTTGTCGTCACCCACTCAATTCGTAAGGGGAGTGGACTGGGCCGTCGTACGCAGAGCCAACGTGGGTGTGTGACTGATATGTGCGTGCCCCTGGGCGTGGTTCTGTACTGGGAATGTGCATCTGCATGTGTCTCTATGGCAGTGTGGGTCTTCTTTGTGGGGTGTAGGTGGTCCCTGAAGGGTAATTGACACCCACATATGTGATCTAGTTCGCCTTCCATGAGTTCGGACCACACCCTCACCTATTCGGCCACCTCCTTTTGGCGTTCTGACACCTGGCATTGGGGTGCCATCTGTGGGTCGGTGAAGTGTTGTGAGCCAGCCGTGCTTGCGCTTGCTTCATGCTGTGTGGTCTGTTGCAGGGGCTGGGTTCTCCTCTGAGTAGCTTGTCTGCCCTGGTCCTGGTGGTGGGTTGCGTGGGATGTCCATGGGCTGTTGTAGGGCGTCGGTGTCGAAGGTGTGGTGTGTGAGAAGTTGGCCTGGCATATGCTGTCCACTAATTATAGTGGGCACCGTGCACCAGTCCAAATCGACTCTTATGGTAGGTAGGTTAAAGACAACCTTATTGAAAGCTATCCTAGTGGTAGCTGTGGAGAGCAGCCTTCAGGCTAAGTCTTGAAGGAATGTAAAGCAGCTTGTTTTACCAGTCTATAATCTCTTGAGTGACCAAATGAAAGAGCACCACACCAGGTATATATTCAAAATATATGTATTTATTACTAAACACACCCCTCTAGTCTCTTTATGAGGCTAGAGTTCGAAGTACATAGGTTATAAGATCTTAAATCACAGTAATAGCACAAATACACGTTTGGGCCCTAGGGGCGTACCAAACCATATACCAATAAAGTGGTATGCGAACCACGACTGAACTAGACACTAGGCCTAGAGCCTCTAGAAGTGCTTGGACCACAAGGAACCACCCAAGGTAGTGACACAGGGGACCCACGGGAGACGCGTGCAGTGTAAATACACAACCGCGATACGCCGTTAACTTCTATGGAGAAAGTCGGGATCGGGAAAATAGAGGAAAGGGACACTTTAAAGAGGACTAGGACAAAACCCTTTGAGATCTAGGACTTTGAAGAGTCTCTACCCACGGGAGCACCGGAGTACTCGTGTTACCTCACCCAGGGAAGCCGGGTGCATAGGTGCCTTTCGGGGTCGGGTTTCGTCGTCGGTTCTTATGGCGATCTGCTGCAAAGTGCTGCTGGCGACCAGGAGAAAAGTGTCCGGGTGGATCCGAGAGTGGATCGGAGTTCTGAAGAACCTGAAAGCAGAGGGGACAGAGTCTGGGTCACTAGCCAGTGACCAGGGAGGTGATGGACGGATGCCCACCGATGTCGAGTGCTTCAGGTGCGTTGACGGTCATCTCGTTTCAGCAGCCACGAGGTCCAGGAGGCGTTGTCGGCGACCAGGAGCAGGATTCGGGCTGGTACACGATGTCTGTCGAGTGCTGCGGTGTCGGCGACCAGATTGGACCCAACAAGCCTTGGCAACGGCGAGTCTCGATGTAGCTGAAGATCGTCGATGGTGCAGACCAGCAAGGTCTGGGGAACTCACCCAGCAAGGGTAAGTGAGGGCAGGCCTGGAGCAACCAGACTGCCAAGTAAAGAAAAGATTGGCCTTCAGTAAGGGCTACTAGCCAACGGGCTAGCGACCGCGAAGGAGCCTCGTGACGCCGCACGTGGAGCTGGCTTACAGGACACTCGTGGAGTGGGGGCCAGTGATCTTCGGTGCAGGTGGTGCTGGAGGCTAGGGCTACTCGGAGCCCAAAGCACGACTTCTTGGGAGACCCAGAAGATGGTGCACTTGCAAGTGTGCTCGGTGTCCAGGGGTCACGGTCTCACGTTACCCACGATAGCCACGGGCCTCAGCTTTGCTGGGGACTCAGGGTAGCCTCGGGGAAGTCTGAGAATCCACCTCTGGTGATGCGATGACTTCGGCGTCCGACGGGAGCTTCAGTGATGCGAACCGGACAGATGCTTCTTTGGTGCCTGCCAAGCAGGGGAGTCACTCCTTGACCCCAAGGGAGATTCTTCAGTCCTCTAATCTTGTCGTAGAGCGTCGAAGGTCCAGGATTCCGTGTCAGAGTTTCGTCCAGGTATAATCTAAAGTCCTAAGGACTGGGTTCCTACCTTTATTCCAAAAATAGGGGATGGACTACTCTGTGGCCCCACCTATGGGTGGGTCAGGGCAGAGGGGTGGCTACACCCCTTTCCCTTTGTCCAGTTCGCGCCAAAGCAGGGGCTGCAAGCCCCTGATCCGGTTTGAACTGGGGTATGCACAGGGACACCAAATGTGCCCCCAGTGCAGGACTTCAAAGCACCCGAAAGTGCTCCCGCCCAGCCCCAATACACATTGTCCTGTCTGGGGAGGTGGTCACACCTCCCTGGGACAGGAAACCTATTGTCCAGGCCTCCCCTGCCGGAGTTTCGTCCAGCAGCAGGAGGCCAGACTCGTGTCTGTGGCAGCAGCATCCATTTTGTGATGCCAGGGCTCTGGAAAGAAGTTACCGGACTCGTCAGAGTTAACATGCCTTTCCCTCTAGAAGGGTGGAATGCTACCCCCGCCGCCAGGATTGGCGGGGGGTAGTATTCCAAGATGTTTGACACCAAACACGACATGTTTTGGTGCAGCCATTCCATAGTTAGCATTTTACCGCGAGGATATAATGCGTTTAAGAGTATATGGTCAGGCTGCACTACAAACAGCATCGGAGATGGTCTCCGAACGCTGCAGAGGGGCCCTGCTCATGCAGGGGCACCCTCTCACATAAGAACCATGCACTCTGCCTTTAGGATTGATAAGGCCTGCCTTAGGAGTGACTTATAGGTTTATATGTGTGTATGCATTTAGTGATATAGGTAACCTATACCACAGTAAGGGGTGCATGCACCACCTTACCCAGGCTGCAGTAGCAGACCTGTGGTGTCAGTTTGGATGGCCTTCCAGGGGTGGCATAATACATGCTGCAGCCCCTGGCAGGCCTCTGAGGTACCTATGCCCTTGGTACATAGTATACCATATACTAGGGACTTACAAGGGCACTCCAGATCCCAATCAGTGATGTGCCTAAGGCACATGGAGACCCTTTTAAAGAGGAAACAGCTAGGCTGGGGTTCTGAATAGCAGGGCCCCAGCCAGACTAATGTCGAAAACCAGTGAAGTATCAGCAAAAAGTGGGGGTACCCCTGTGAAGCAGATCCTACTCTCCTACACAACCCCCCAAACGTAGGGACATTAAACTAACCTTGCCCAGTTAAGTCTTCATGTTCTAAGTGGAAATACCTAGAGAGTCCATCTGCATTCGCATGGTTACTCCCAGGCCTATGTTCCACTGTAAAGTCCATCCCCTGTAGGGAAATGGACCACCTAAGCAGTTTGGGGTTTTCACCCTTCATTTGTTTTAGCCATAAGAGGGGCTTATGGTCTGTCTGAACCAGGAAGTGTGTACCAAACAAGTATGGCCTCAACTTCTTCAGAGCCCAGACCACAGCAAAGGCCTCCCTCTCTATGGCTGACCAACGTTTCTCTCTAGGGGTCAGCCTTCTGCTAATAAAAGCTACTGGCTGATCCTGACCTTCTTCATTCAATTGTGACAGTACAGCCCCTACCCCCAATTCAGATGCATCTGTTTGGACAATGAACTTCTTGGAGTAATCAGGACTCTGCAGAATTGGAGCAGTGCACATGGCCTGCTTGAGGTCATCAAATGCCTTTTGACAGCTAACTGTCCACTGAACCTTTTTGGGCATTTTCTTAGAAGTTAAGTCATTCAAGGGTGTCACTATTGATCCATACCCCTTGACAAATCTCCTATAGTACCCAGTCAGGCCTAAGAAGGCTCTCACCTGAGTCTGGGTAGTGGGAGCAGTCCAGTCCATGATGGTCTGGATCTTGCTCTGCAAAGGTTGAACCTGGCCTCCACCCACAAGGTGGCCCAGGTACACAACCTGACTCTGCCCTATCTGGCACTTAGTGGCCTTGATAGTCAGGCCTGCCTTTTGCAGGGCCTGTAAAACATTCCTGAGGTGGACCAGGTGATCCTCCCAGGTGGAGCTAAAGACAGCAATATCATCTAGATAAGCTGCACTATAGGCCTCCAGTCCTGTGAGAACTGTGTTCACCAACCTCTGGAAAGTGGCAGGTGCATTTTTCAGACCAAAGGGCATCACCACAAATTGATAATGCCCACTAGGGGTTGAAAATGCTGTTTTGGGCTTTGCAGCATCAGCTAGTCTGATCTGCCAGTAGCCAGCTGTTAGGTCAAATGTGCTGAGATACTTGGCAGAGGCCAAAGTATCTATGAGCTCATCTGCCCTGGGTATTGGATGGGCATCAGTCCTAGTGACTGCATTGAGGCCCCTGTAGTCTACACAAAACCTCATCTCTCTTTTCCCACCACTGGTGTGAGGTTTAGGTACTAGGACTACTGGACTAGCCCAAGGGCTATCTGAGGGCTCAATCACTCCCAATTCCAACATCTTCTGGACTTCAGTCCTGATACAGTCCCTGACATGGTCAGGTTGCCTATAAATCTTGTTTTTAATAGGCAGACTGTCCCCAGTGTCCACTTCATGAGTGCACCAGGTGGTCTGACTGGGTGTCAGAGAAAACATATGTCTAAACTGATTGAGGACTTGCCTGCAATCAGTTTGTTGCTGGGTAGTGAGACTGCCTGCCAAGGCTACACCATCTACTGACCCATCGTCAGGGTTCTGTGAGAGCAGGTCAGGGAGTGGGTCACTCTCTTCCTCCTGCCCTTCATCAGTAGCCATGAGCAAGCCCATGTCTGCCCTGTCCACATATGGCTTAAGTCTGTTGACATGGAGAACCCTGTGGGGACTCCTGGGTGTTCCCAGGTCTACTAAGTAAGTGACCTCACCCTTCTGCTCAACAATAGTGTGGGGTCCACTCCATTTGTCTTGGAGAGCTGCTGGGGCCACTGGCTCCAACACCCACACCTTCTGTCCTGGCTGGTAAACAGTTAGGACAGCCTTTTGGTCATGCCAGGCCTTTTGAAGTTCCTGGCTAGCCTCAAGGTTTTTGGTTGCCTTTTTCATGTACTCAGCCATCCTGGAGCGGAGACCAAGTACATAGTCCACTATATCTTGCTTTGGGGGCTTGAGAGGTAACTCCCATCCTTCCTTCACCAAGTACAGTGGACCCCTCACAGGGTGGCCAAACAGAAGTTCAAAAGGGCTGTAACCAACCCCCTTCTGAGGCACCTCCCTATATGCGAATAAAAGGCAGGGCAAGAGTATGTCCCATCTACGCCTAAGCTTTTCTGGGAGCCCTTTAATCATGCCCTTCAAGGTTTTGTTGAATCTCTCAACTAAACCATTGCATTGTGGGTGATAGGGTGTGGTGAACTTATAAGTAACTCCACACTCCTTCCACATTGCCTTTAAGTACCCAGACATGAAGTTTGCACCCCTGTCTGATACCACCTCCTTAGGAAAGCCCACTCTTGAGAAAATTCCCAGGAGGGCCCTTGCCACCACAGGTGCTGTAGTGGTCCTAAGGGGTATAGCCTCTGGATACCTGGTGGCATGATCCACTACCACCAGTATAAATCTGTGCCCAGATGCTGTTTGGGGATCCATGGGACCAACAATGTCAATCCCTACCCTCTCAAAGGGCACCCCCACCACAGGTAGTGGTATCAGGGGGCCTTTGTAGTGCCACCTGCTTTGCCACTGGCTTGGCAGGTTACACAGGAGCGACAAAACTCCTTACTGTCTTCAGACATGTGGGGCCAGTGAAAGTGAGGGACAATTCTGTCCCAAGTCTTGTTCTGGCCCAGGTGTCCTGCTAAGGGAATATCATGGGCTAGGGTCAATAGGAAGCCCCTGAACTTCAAAGGTATTACCAACCTCCTGGTAGCACCAGGCTTGGGGTCTCTACTCTCTGAGTACAGGAGTCCATCATCCCAATACACTGTATGGGGACCACTAGCTTTCCCAGCAGCCTCAGCAGCAGCTTGCTGTCTGAGGGGTTCAAGGGAGGGGCAGCTCTGCTGCTCCTGGCTCAGATCTGCCCTAGAAGGTCCCCCTGTCCCCAAGAACTCAACCTGGTCAGGCTCAAGTTCCTCTGGGACAGTTCCTTCTTCAGGGCTGAGATCATCCCCCTCAAGGGACTGATCTTCCTCCTGAGCCAAGGGGAAGGCACTGCCTTAACCCTACTACTCCTCCTCTTGGAAGGCACTTGGTCCATTCTTCCAGAATCCAAGGCCTGTTCAGTTTTAGACAGTTTAGCTTGTGACCTGGTCACAGCAAACACATCTGCAGGGATACCCAGCATTTCTGCATGGGTCCTGAGCTCCACTTCTGCCCAAGCAGAAGTCTCTAAGTCATTGCCAAGCAAGCATTCGACTGGTAGGTTTGCACTCACCACAACCTTCTTAAGGCCAGTTACCCCTCCCCAGGAGAAGTTAACAACTGCCAGAGTATGGTCTGTTCTGACATTGCTAGCATTGGTCACTTGGTACATCTCACCAAGTATAACTTGCCCAGGTAGCACAAGGTCTTGTGTCACCATTGTGACACTTGCCCCTGTGTCCCTAAATGCCAAAGCCTCTCGTCCATTGATTAAAGGCTGTTGTCTGTACTTGCCCAGATTACTGGGACTCACAGTGGAGGTCACATCCATGCCTCCATCACAGACTAACACAGCCTGAGTCAGCTCCCTGACTAAGTCAGAGCCCAACTCAGTTCCCAGGGTGAACCCTACTAAACCCTTTGCTGGAGCACTTCCACCAACTGTACTAGGGGGAACAGGTGCCTTAGGGGCGTTGGTGGATGCTGGACTGGAGTCTTTGGACTTGGTGCAATCACTGGTCCAGTGGGTCTTTTGCTTACAGACCTTGCACCATGGTTTTCTTTGGCCTTTACCCTTGGTAGACTGGGGATCCCCACCAGAAGAAGATTTTTGGGGGCCTGATGAAGACTTTTGATCTTTACCCTTCTCCCCACCCTTGTCAGAGTTCTTAGCATCTTGCTTCTTGGTTTCCCCACCTTGGTTCTGTACCTTCTGCTTCACCCTGGTTCTGACCCATTTGTCTGCCTTCTTTCCCAATTCTTGGGGAGAGGTCAGATCAGAGTCAACCAGGTACTGATGCAACAGCTGGTTTTGACAGTTATTAAGAATCTGCTCCCTCATTATCAGATTATACAATCCTGAGAAGTCACACACCTTACTGCCCATCAACCAGCCTTCCAGAGCCTTGGCAGAACAATCCACATAGTCTACCCAGTCTTGAGTCTGTGCTTTTTGGGTGTCTCTGAACTTCAACCTGTACTGTTCAGTGGTTAGGCCAAACCCATCAATAAGAGCACTCTTCAAGACCTTGTAATTGTCAGCATCCTCCTATCTAACAGTGAGGAGCTTGTCTCTACCTTTGTCAGCAAAGGAGAGCCACAAGATTGCTGCCCACTGCTCCTGAGGGACCTTCTGTACCTTACAGGCCCTCTCTAAAGCAGTTATCCATTTGTGGATATCATCCCCACTCTGGTAGGGAGGGACAATCTTGCTCAGGTTCCTATGGTCATAGGACCTTTCCCTATCTCTAGGGATATGGCTGCCACCATGGGACTCTAGTCCCAACTTTCTTCTCTCTTTAAGGAGATCTAGGGATTCTCTATCTAAAGCCAATTGCTTCTTCCTGATCTCCAGTTGAGTTTCCTCATACTGGACCAGTCTCTTTCTTCTCTCATGAGAGGATTCCCTCCTGTGAGAAGAAACAGAGCTCCCTATTGAGGTGCCAGAGTGGTTAGACTCCTGAGAAGGAGACCTAGACTTTCTGAGCACACTCATAATCCTTCCTGGGGGACAAAGGTGTGGTTCTCTAGATCCTCATCTTCATCTTCCCCAGAAGGGATTGGGTTTTCCAGGTCAGGGTCATTGTCACCCTCCTGGTCAGTTTCAGAGGGGGCTGGGGGTAGTAGTACCCCTGGTCCCTTCCTCATCTGCTGGCCCACCCTCTGCTCCTACCCCTTCAGTCTCTGAAGACTTACTAAGATCATAAGCCACCAACAACTCCTGGAGGTGTTGGGTGGTGGGACTTTGGCCTGTCCTTAATTTCCTCACGTTACACAAAGCTCTCAGTTCCAAGAATGGGAGTGTGTCATACTTGGAGGGGAAGCTCAATGGCTTCCTGCAGGGCATCTCTAGATCCTGCTTTTAAAGACATTACTAGTGTGGTGTGGTGTATGCACTACCTACTCTAGTGTGGCCTACTAAACTCTCTTGAGTTGTAGAAAGGGTTGTGCTATCCCTTAACACACAACTCTAAGTTCAGTAGAACTTACTGATATTCTAAGCTTAAATTATATGTACCTTAGGTACCTTTAGTGGTTTTCAGTTGATCAATTCAATTGAGATTATCTGGTAAAACAATAGCAAGCTGGAATCCCACACGCTGCACACCAATGTGCGAAGTTGGCCTGGCATATGCTGTCCACTAATTATAGTGGGCACCGTGCACCAGTCCAAATCGACTCTTATGGTAGGTAGGTTAAAGACAACCTTATTGAAAGCTATCCTAGTGGTAGCTGTGGAGAGCAGCCTTCAGGCTAAGTCTTGAAGGAATGTAAAGCAGCTTGTTTTACCAGTCTATAATCTCTTGAGTGACCAAATGAAAGAGCACCACACCAGGTATATATTCAAAATATATGTATTTATTACTAAACACACCCCTCTAGTCTCTTTATGAGGCTAGAGTTCGAAGTACATAGGTTATAAGATCTTAAATCACAGTAATAGCACAAATACACGTTTGGGCCCTAGGGGCGTACCAAACCATATACCAATAAAGTGGTATGCGAACCACGACTGAACTAGACACTAGGCCTAGAGCCTCTAGAAGTGCTTGGACCACAAGGAACCACCCAAGGTAGTGACACAGGGGACCCACGGGAGACGCGTGCAGTGTAAATACACAACCGCGATACGCCGTTAACTTCTATGGAGAAAGTCGGGATCGGGAAAATAGAGGAAAGGGACACTTTAAAGAGGACTAGGACAAAACCCTTTGAGATCTAGGACTTTGAAGAGTCTCTACCCACGGGAGCACCGGAGTACTCGTGTTACCTCACCCAGGGAAGCCGGGTGCATAGGTGCCTTTCGGGGTCGGGTTTCGTCGTCGGTTCTTATGGCGATCTGCTGCAAAGTGCTGCTGGCGACCAGGAGAAAAGTGTCCGGGTGGATCCGAGAGTGGATCGGAGTTCTGAAGAACCTGAAAGCAGAGGGGACAGAGTCTGGGTCACTAGCCAGTGACCAGGGAGGTGATGGACGGATGCCCACCGATGTCGAGTGCTTCAGGTGCGTTGACGGTCGTCTCGTTTCAGCAGCCACGAGGTCCAGGAGGCGTTGTCGGCGACCAGGAGCAGGATTCGGGCTGGTACACGATGTCTGTCGAGTGCTGCGGTGTCGGCGACCAGATTGGACCCAACAAGCCTTGGCAACGGCGAGTCTCGATGTAGCTGAAGATCGTCGATGGTGCAGACCAGCAAGGTCTGGGGAACTCACCCAGCAAGGGTAAGTGAGGGCAGGCCTGGAGCAACCAGACTGCCAAGTAAAGAAAAGATTGGCCTTCGGTAAGGGCTACTAGCCAACGGGCTAGCGACCGCGAAGGAGCCTCGTGACGCCGCACGTGGAGCTGGCTTACAGGACACTCGTGGAGTGGGGGCCAGTGATCTTCGGTGCAGGTGGTGCTGGAGGCTAGGGCTACTCGGAGCCCAAAGCACGACTTCTTGGGAGACCCAGAAGATGGTGCACTTGCAAGTGTGCTCGGTGTCCAGGGGTCACGGTCTCACGTTACCCACGATAGCCACGGGCCTCAGCTTTGCTGGGGACTCAGGGTAGCCTCGGGGAAGTCTGAGAATCCACCTCTGGTGATGCGATGACTTCGGCGTCCGACGGGAGCTTCAGTGATGCGAACCGGACAGATGCTTCTTTGGTGCCTGCCAAGCAGGGGAGTCACTCCTTGACCCCAAGGGAGATTCTTCAGTCCTCTAATCTTGTCGTAGAGCGTCGAAGGTCCAGGATTCCGTGTCAGAGTTTCGTCCAGGTATAATCTAAAGTCCTAAGGACTGGGTTCCTACCTTTATTCCAAAAATAGGGGATGGACTACTCTGTGGCCCCACCTATGGGTGGGTCAGGGCAGAGGGGTGGCTACACCCCTTTCCCTTTGTCCAGTTCGCGCCAAAGCAGGGGCTGCAAGCCCCTGATCCGGTTTGAACTGGGGTATGCACAGGGACACCAAATGTGCCCCCAGTGCAGGACTTCAAAGCACCCGAAAGTGCTCCCGCCCAGCCCCAATACACATTGTCCTGTCTGGGGAGGTGGTCACACCTCCCTGGGACAGGAAACCTATTGTCCAGGCCTCCCCTGCCGGAGTTTCGTCCAGCAGCAGGAGGCCAGACTCGTGTCTGTGGCAGCAGCATCCATTTTGTGATGCCAGGGCTCTGGAAAGAAGTTACCGGACTCGTCAGAGTTAACATGCCTTTCCCTCTAGAAGGGTGGAATGCTACCCCCGCCGCCAGGATTGGCGGGGGGTAGTATTCCAAGATGTTTGACACCAAACACGACATGTTTTGGTGCAGCCATTCCATAGTTAGCATTTTACCGCGAGGATATAATGCGTTTAAGAGTATATGGTCAGGCTGCACTACAAACAGCATCGGAGATGGTCTCCGAACGCTGCAGAGGGGCCCTGCTCATGCAGGGGCACCCTCTCACATAAGAACCATGCACTCTGCCTTTAGGATTGATAAGGCCTGCCTTAGGAGTGACTTATAGGTTTATATGTGTGTATGCATTTAGTGATATAGGTAACCTATACCACAGTAAGGGGTGCATGCACCACCTTACCCAGGCTGCAGTAGCAGACCTGTGGTGTCAGTTTGGATGGCCTTCCAGGGGTGGCATAATACATGCTGCAGCCCCTGGCAGGCCTCTGAGGTACCTATGCCCTTGGTACATAGTATACCATATACTAGGGACTTACAAGGGCACTCCAGATCCCAATCAGTGATGTGCCTAAGGCACATGGAGACCCTTTTAAAGAGGAAACAGCTAGGCTGGGGTTCTGAATAGCAGGGCCCCAGCCAGACTAATGTCGAAAACCAGTGAAGTATCAGCAAAAAGTGGGGGTACCCCTGTGAAGCAGATCCTACTCTCCTACATGGTGGTCGTCTCCGGCATCACTGATGGGTTGTCTAGTCTGACCTGCTGGAGGTGTTGTTTGTCCCTCTGCAATGTGAAGGGGAGATGCATGTTGACATTGTGTTAACATTTATGTTGGCGCATTGATCTTGTAGACATGCAGACTGTGTGACAATGTACATTGTGACTGTTTGGGCGGTGCTGGCAATTTGAGGGGGGACAGTGGACATTTGGACTACATGACTGATGTGAGGTTGTACCCGTACATATGCATATCACAGTTCCCTACTCTGTCAAATGTGATTGGCCTATTTCTGCGCATGGGCGGACCCAGTTGTGTCCCCTGTTCTGCAGTGTCGGTGTTGCACTTTGTGCCACATTGTCATGGGATGTGCTGTGATTGCCATGTGTGTGTGTGCTGCAATGTGCCACGGGATGGGGGACATGACCCTGGGTAATTGTGGGTGTGCTACACATCCTTGTGCATGTGTGCCATTGTGCCCATCTCCCCCCTTCCCCCAGTCCCTGTTTGTTACTCACCCTGTTTTTGTTGTTGGCTCAGGTCCTCTCGAGCTGTGTCAGTACTCCCACCTCCTTGCACCGTCTCCACACTGATGACTGGCCTCCATTTCCTCCAGCTCCTCCCGTGGCGTAGGACTCCAACCTCCTGTCGCCGTTGCTGCCTTCCTGTTGGCAGCGGCTTTGGGCCTGGTTTAGGTTTTCACGTCAAGCCAGCGGCTCTTGGCCTCCTCCATTGGCCTCCTCGACACTCCGGCTGCATTCAAGGTAGTCTGATTGTGGGTCAGTTGCTGGTAGTGTTCTGTCACATCCGTGACGCTGTTCTTGTTTTCCTACGGACTGCACCCCGTCTTCCTCTCCCTCTTCTCCTTGGCCTTCCCTGACCCCGTTGGCCCTTGCTGGTGGTCTGTGGGGCTTGTGGGGTTCGCGTTCGCCTCTGCGCTGGGTCAGGGTGCATCCATGTTGCTACGCACTTTGGATTGTTTCTGGTGTGTTGTTTTTGTTGCTTTTATAGTGCATTTTCCCGCCAGACGCGTGGGATTTGAAGGCCTGCAGCTGGTTTTCGCTGCTTTTTGTATCGCAATTGGCCTCATCGCAGCTTTTTTTGCGTTCGTGTTTCGCATTTTTACGGCGTGGCGTTGATTTTAACGCGGCCATTTGACGCGTTATCTGGTGACTATCGCATGGTACCGCCGTGTTGTGAATACTTGGTTAACACGGCGTAAATTTCCCACGATATACTGCGATGTTGGAGGTTGCGTTAAGTAACTTTTGCGATGGTTATCACACGTTCTTGAGAATATGCCCCTGTATGTGAAAATCTGAGCGTTTCCGATTATAATCTCATGTTGGTCGACATCTTTTTGCTGTATGTCAATCAAGAGTTCATTGAAGACAAGAAACGATAAAATCTACCATATGTTTTGTTAGGCCCACGTTCGTCGGAATGAGAATGTCCAAGTTGCGGGGCAATGGTGAGTGTTTTACATGCCCGCTTGTTTCTTTTGTCCTGGTACAGTGTCAGGAGTTTGGTGGCGCAACTACATGATAGAAACATTACAAGCCAGGAGTAAGAGGCCATTTTGTCCTAAGTGTGGCATGAGGGTCTTTACACCCCAACACAAGTACATGTTCTTTGACGCATCAATGTGCATCACCCCAAGGAAGATGAGAGGTCACTCTGAGACTGAACTGTCTGCTCCCAGCGCCATCCCTCAACAAGCCTTCCATTTTGAAGCGGATTCGTCTGGAGGGGACACAGGAAGCGTCATCAGAAGCGCCCTGTGTCCCTCAGCACCGACAATACACAGAGAGGCCCTTGTGCTCGCAATGTGCTGGATTAGAAGTCATCATGTGGCTAAGGGTTTGGGGTTGTGTTCTGCACAGCAAAGTAAATACCCATTTGAACATTATCTATAAATAGCATTTTTTCTTATTTTTCATAGGGATTATGGAGCCCACTAATGTCTGTCATCTTTACCTACCTCCAAACAGTAATTAATGAGGAACATTTTGTTATTTATTGGACGAGAAAATCTGAAAAATAAGGTGTTGCGCATACATTAAGAATGTGCAGTCGAAATCAAATTTGAACGGCCAGGGTCGTGGAATTTGCAACCGAGTACGTTGTACATTTTTATATTTCTCAGTTGTAACCAGTGCTTTAAATGGGCCGGTACTCACCAGTACTGAGTACCGGCACTTCTAAATTTTCGGCGCTTGAGTACCGGAACTTCTCTTTGTCCAAAGAGAGTACCGGTACTCATGGGCTTTAAACCAAGCTCAGTGATATTGGCATTTACAAAAAAGAAGAGCAATACAAGTGGGTCCGTTTTCCTGAAGCACTCTAATCGAGTGCTAATCTCCCCTTTCAATGTTCTAATAGAGCAGCGGCCGGCCCGTAGGCATTCATTCAGAGTTGGCAGGAAGTTTGGGAGGGGCCAGACTCACACTGTGATGCCTGAGGCAGTGTCCAATTCAGGTAGTGATGACCGTGAGATAATCTGCCAATTGGCACCGCTGTCTCGAGAGCCGTGCTTGTTGTGCCTTTTAAAGACACGCAGCACCTGCTCTCAGACTCACGCTGTGTGGGACACAAACTTCAGGGATCCCCCACAACAGGGGCTAAAAAGGCAGAAAGTGTCGCAGTCAGGAGGTGACAGGCCGAACACCGGCCTCCTCCTGTAATTATCTAACTAGGCACAGGGGAGGCAATGCACTCTTGGAGGCAGGGCGAGCAGGAAATTCTGATTTCAAAAGTAAGTGTGGCAAAGGAGGTAAATACCTTGACCCTACTTTAAATCACAGAGCATGCGCAATCATCACTATAGGGTCCGGTAAGGTCGGATTTGCGCTGCCCGCATTCTCAAGAGGTATAGTTGCAGGCACTAAATCGCACGGACGGCGGTTCAAGGAAGTTATATATTTTACTGACACCACAGCGCACAACACAAACGGTGTGAGCACTACAGTGGCAGGACTTACTTGCTGCTACCAAACTGCACATAACTGGCGCCAACCCGGCCCGCCTTTGAGTGCCATGTCTCGGCTGTGCAGCCATTGGTCGAATCATTGCAGCCACTCTCCTGATGTGCGCACGTGATCCAAAATGCTGAGGGTGAATGTATCTCTGCAGCTGAGCCAGCCCCCAGTCGCAAGCAGTGCGGACTGGCGTAGACAGCGGCTTTGCTCAGAGTGCTAATTATAATACTTTAGTCCTCCAGCCTTACATCTTAGTACAAGAGGCGCAATATGGGTGATAATTATTTTTAATGCGGCAATGCGGGGACTTGCCTTAAAATGGGTTAGGCTAACGCATGATGCGTGACACTTGGCAGGACTGCACTCAGGCTCTGTGTAGTCCATAGCACTGTAGGTGTGAGAACAGGGCCTGCTAACAGGCATATCTCGTGACTCTCAGGAAATCTAAGAGAAGTCTTCCTGCTGGCATATCAGAGTAGGGCAGCACTTGTTTGAATCCAGAGTGAGGAGAAAGGTAGTGATAGTGATGCTTGTAGCACAGCACGTGGGAATCAAGGTTTAGTAATGTGTGCAGCAGCGAATGCAAGCGTTTCTATAACATGTACTGAACCTCCTGTCTGTCTGCGTGCACGAGTGCTTCTATGTTATGTTATATTATGTTATGTCACTGTGCATGTCCTTGCATGAGTGAGTGTTGGCTGCAGTGTCCAGCATGGCAGATATATAGTTGCAAGCCTGATAAGCCCTGCATTACCACACTCTGCACTTGAAGCGCAGGTGAAAGGGTGCGCTTGTAGCAAGTGCAAGGCCACTCTTCTTCAGTGCAGATCTGCTTTCTCCGCAGTGTTTGAACACAATTGTATTTTGTTTTTAGTGGCCGTTTTCTCTTGGGTTAATGGAGGGGCTCTGGGACGGGTAGAGGTGGGCGGACCAACAAATTAACAAGGAGAGGCCAGGCAGAGCCGAACCAGGAAGTCTGTCTAGGCCTTAAAATCCTGTGCATACTTAAGTCGAGCCTTGAAAACATTACCATTGACATAAACAAAAAAATTTAATCTGGAATCATTTCACCTTGGTGCACAAGTTTATATAACCGCCTTGAGAGGCGTTTGTGCTCCCACCGTGACGACAATGCCATTAGTTATCTAGGAAGCAAGTCACTTTTCATGTATATATCGTATATGGCCTATTTTCTTTTCATGAATGAAGCAACATTATAGTGTATTAAATTTAACACAAGATGTGATTGCACAGCACACATCCTGAATTCGTGCATGTGAGTATACTATCATATATGCAAATGAAGAAAAAGGAGGCTTGGTGAGATAAAATATTTGTCTATGATCACACAATTTGGTCTTGTGGGGAAGCCAGAATTAATACCAGAATTTCTGCTTTCACATTGTGCAATACAGCCTCCAGAAGGCTATTTCTTTCTTTCTCTCCTGTGTTACAACAAAGGCCACTATTTTGTCTTTATTCTTTGCACATGAAATTAGAGTTTGGTTGGCAGGCAGATGCACCATCAAAGTTCAGTTCATTTTTGGCTTGAGGGTGCATGAGGACCTGGAACTGAGCCACAGCCAGGCATCGTGGCTCAAGCTTGCTCGACTCCAGAAAGAGGGAATCAGACTTTACAGCAGGTAAGGAGCTTTGAGGCAAAGCTGTGCCATCTAGGAGGGGCTGGGTGATGTCTGCTAAGGGGCAGTGAGACAAGAGGGTTAACCATAGTTAAACCTTTCCAAAAAATGTTAAGGAAAATATCTTGTGCGAGTCATATGTGATCTAGGTGTTGCACCATGAGAAGCCCACTTTAATGATAAATGTACCCTTTTGTACGTATAAGGAAATGGAATAATCAAAATATACCAGAAATGATTTCGTATCATTATGCACATCTGCACACCAATTAAATCTCAATCACATTAAATGTGTGGCCCTGGCCGGATCCCTTTGGACTGCCAATAGCCCCGCCCCTAACACCGCCCCAAGCCCCGCCCCCTAGCTAACATCTAAATTTGTTGAGTACCTGCACTTATTTTTTTCCATTTAAAGCACTGGTTGTAACAATAAATTACAGTTTGAGGCAAAGTCATTTTCCAGGGCCAAGTGATTGTCCATCAAGCGTGTTGAGTGGCAAGCTAAGGGTTTGAAACAGGCTCTCCATCTTACAAGCTCACAACTTAGTCACCAGAACACTTTTTTTTTGTTGCAGTTTTATATAGCGCGAACTCGACCCGAAACAATCAGAGTGCTTTACGTAAGCACCAGTTACATTACAGACGAATGCCCCGCTTTCCCTTACGTACACCGCACCCCTACTCAGTCTCACACGAGTGCATGTAGAGTTCCTGGCTTATGCTCTGACGATTTAAACAAAGCCTGTGTTCATTTACTTTAAAAACTTGCATTTCTGGAATTTCTCGAGTCTAGCCGAGTACATTTTCTTAAAACAGTTTGACTTGTTGCTAGGGTTATTAGAAGTATTTGCCCAGAGTGGGAGGTCCTCCATAATTTTAGCGAGAGGGAGGTGTCGCACAATTTTACCATAGGAGCCCACCCAAGCCAGAATTAGAACTCAGAAGTGTGGCTGGCGGACGTCCTATATTTCTGTTGATATGCGATAATGCCCCAGGTCTGGCATTTTAGCTAAACCCGGGTTATCTCAGGTTTGCTCAGTGATCTCTTTCCACGTCCAATCTTATGGTTTGCAACACATGGCAGTGGTTGCTGCCAGCAGGGCGAGTGTGTATTTATTATTTCTCATTTCATTTTTGGTTCCAAATCCTAAAAATAGCGGTGCCTTGGCCGCTGTTCTCTCAAACTAGTGATTGTTGATGGGAGACAAAGAACAAGGGCTGCGTGGGATAAGCAAAGGATTTTCTGAAACCGCTTTGCAGGCGCGCCCTTCAGCGCAGCCAAACAGAAGGCGCTACCTGTTTATACAGAGCTTGGCACCCGCGCCTCAGAGCCTCAGAAGAGTGCGTGTGGAAACCTTACACTAAACATAAGGCCCGTCGTCTAGAGTGTGGGTCGCGTGGCGCGAGACAATAACACGAAGCATGCTGTATAGTGCCGCCCCGCCCCTTCTTTGTAAGGTCTTGAAGTGCTGTCGCATTGCTGACACTTTAAACCCTGTCCACTGCTGCTGAAGTCTTTAAACAGTAGGGGAAGAGGCCGAGAAATTTAACATTTCATTGACAGCTGCAGCTAGGGAGTGTGGATGCTATTTGTAGTCTCCCATACATATTGGGTGATCCCTATTTCACTTCAAAGAAGTGGCCGCCATTGTCCGGGGCTGCTTGAAAGTGAAAGCGGGCATGGCGAGGAAAGCACGTTGTGCCTGTAGTAGGAGAAGATCATTAAAGAAAATAGTCCTTACAGACTAAATAAGACATATTGTGTCACAAGAGAATTAAAAGGGCCAGTCGCCATGGAAGGTTACAAACGAAGACAAGGCAGTACTTAGGAGGGACTAACAAGCCTATTAACGAATCAGAAGCCATCATTTACAAAGGACAATGACACAAGCCAATTAAAAATATGAGGGGAGAGTGGGCGGGGATTCAAAGCCGTACTCCAATACTGCTTGCCTCGCAGCAGCGCATGCGCTGCCCAGGCTCGACCTAAAAAATACTTTAAGTGGACAGTTACCCACATGAAATGGAGATCAGCAAAAGATATACTTAGGGTGTCTTGAAACCAAAGTCTCTTGTCCAGAATATACACTTTAACAGACTAAAAGTTAAACCCATCACATTAATCTGTACATGGTAAATTTTACAGAAATGTATCATGTTCCACTGTTGTGCTTCTCATAAAACATTTGAAAGCTAACTTGGGGCCTCATTACGATCCGTCCACCATTGTTTCTGTGATTTGGGACCCGCTGCCTATGAGGCGGCCTCCCCACAATCCGAAATACGATGCGACCGCCACCACAGCGGTCGTATCACCTGTATTTTGCATTGTGGAGGGAATGCGGTCAGCAGCCCCCACCTCAATACAAAATATAGGGTGCAGACACATCCCTGCGCTACGTGGCAGGCACCATGCAATGCCTGCCACATAGTGCAGGGATATGCAGGGGGGTGCCCCCCAGGGTACATGACCCTGCACCTGGGATTAAGGGGGGCCCGCTACGGGCTCCCAAATCCGTTTCCACCAGCCATTTTGCGGCAGGTTGACCGCCACAGTATGACCAGAGGAAAGGGATATCATAATCCCTACGGGGGTGCCTGGCAGGCACCGCCGCAATTCAGGGCTGAGCACTTGGTCAGACGGGCGGTCGGATTTGATCCACCCATCTGGACCCTGGTGGTCGGTTTTTCCGACCACCACGCTTCCCCGCCATCTTAATATGGTGGGGGAAAATCGCATTGCGATGGTGGAGGGACCGCCACCGACAGGCTGTCCCTTGGCCATGGTAATGAGGCCCTTGGTTCCAATGTTTACTCATGAAATTAATGTATTTTACATAAAATTAAGCATAATTTTAGACTCTATATTGAGTGTATTTTTTTGCTCAATTTTTTAGGTCGAGCATCAGCACGCATGCAGCAAGTTCCTGCAGCCGATACGCCACTTCCATTGAAGGCTGAGGAGCATCGGCTGAGTACAGTTTCATTCCACTTTCAGGCCATATCTGTTGTTTCGAAGAACTATTTTCGCACTCCTTTGAGCAGGTCTTGACTGACATCACTGATGCCATCAAGCTGGATTCATGTGTTGTCGAAAGTGTTCCTTCACTGATTGATCAAACTGTAAAGGGCCGTTTGTGGGGGTTTTGTGTATGTTTTGTGTGTGTGTTTTTTTTGCATAGCAACTCTGCAATATTCTAATATTGCATTATAAATAGAAAGAAACATGGGGCAAGAGGAGTTGGCAGCAGTGACGTTGAAGCTGTGTGATATCCTTTTTCCCTCCCTACACCATTTGTCTTGTGGATTACATATTTAAGGATAATTCTCGGGCATTTAGGGATACGTGGACCACTGCAATGTATTTTTGCAATGTTTTCTCTCAACAGGGAAAAGGTTGCCCCCTGTGGAGCTAACGCTTCCTCTAAGCTCATAGGGGCATATTATCAAGAACGGCGATAAAATTATCGCCGCTTTAGCGACTGCCGCTAAAGCGGCGATAATGGGCTTGATAATATGCCCTAGAGAATTCCAATAGAAGCCCAGGATCACAGCAGAACATGGACTTCTATTGGAATTCTCAAGGGCATATTAACAAGCCCATTATCGCCGCTTTAGCGGCAGTTTTCTGCCGCTAAAGCGGCGATAATTTTTAACGCCGTTCTTGATAATATGCCCCTTAATGAGTCTCAGTGATTCGTTCCTCTTCACACTCTGAAAACACACATCAGATCTTTATGCATATTTAAGTGTTAGTAGGATGGGGGAGTATGTTCAAAACGATTGTGAAGCACCAAATGTCCTTCCCTTATCCTTCCCCTTTCCTGCACTTACTAATCTGACGTTTCATTCTAGAAAGGGAGATCAAATTGTTTTCATGCCGTTAGTTGAAACACAAAGGTGTAGAAAATGTATGAATTGCACCCTCCAGTGATGTTGTCCCCTCCCACCTACACAAATGTAAGTACTGCTAACAAATAAGGTACAGAGCCCGGACTCGGAACCGTCCGGTTGAATCTGCTGCATGTGCTCGGTGGGAAACCTTTGTGTTTACATTGTGATGTTGCTCGTTCCTGCGCTCTCTTTGTAGTTGAAGACATGCTGCAAAAATATGTGTTGTCAAATGCTTTACTGTGGCTGCGTTAAATTACATTCATATTGTGAAACAATCATTCTATACTGGTTCAATCTTACAAACCAGTTTGCGTTTAGAACAGTGATTCGTAAAAATGCATCAACCCGCCCGTAGAGGCCCAGTGCTCTAATTAATGCATCTATTGAGCCTGTGTTTTAAATATTAAACATCATACTTACCTTATCGTGCTTTCTTTGTCGTGGCTAAAGTGAATCATGTCGCCGATAGCGAGTCGAATGAGTTTTACACATTCTGACTATTGCAATTCTAAACACTTTCTATAGGGTTGCTAACTGCCCCAGATACAAGTATCTCGGCAGTTTGTTCTCGTTTTAAGGCTCCACAAAGGGCAGACATGGTACCTAAATATAACTTGATATAAATCATTTAAATTCATTTTTAGCATGGATTTTCTGTTTTTGTTTACTTGAATTATCAGTCAGGGGTCATTAAGGCACCTCTAAAACATATTTACAGTGCTTTATTCTTATATTTACTGTTTTAAAGCTTGTTCTGATAATTAGAAGGCTGCAGTCGTGTCCCTGAAGAGGGAAGCATCTACCTGCAGCACCTGTGCACCCCGAGGGATACGCCTGCTGTCTCGTTTGCACCAACTGTGTACCCAGAGAGACAGTTATGTAGCCTGAGAAACAGGCGCAAACCTTTCATTCAAGTGCATCCTACGAGACAGCTTACGTTTAATTTAGGCCCACTATCATTTACATAACCTGAGAGACAGCCGTGCAACCCACGTGCAAGCCTTTCACTCCAATGTATTATGAGAGCCAACTCATCTCTCATTTACGCCAAAAGCATCAGCTAGTTATCCAGGCCAACATACCCACAATCTACTTGCAAGCCGTCAGACAGCTAATATCTCTCATTACACCTGTTGTATCATCTAACCTGAAAGACAATCCTTCTGCCCAAGTTGCAAGCCTTTAACACCTGTGGGTCCTTTTCAGTAGCTCTTTCGTCTTGCTTTCACCCGTTGTGTCTTCTGTGCAACTTGTGAGACTGTCCTGCTAAGGTTAAAGCCTTTAACTCATGTGCTTCCCGAGGCATAGCTCTTCTCCCATTTGTACCCGCTGTATCATTAGGTAACCTGAGGGAAAGCCCTGCTGTCAAAGGTGTAAAGCTTTAACACTTTGCTACCTCTGGATAGCTCCCCTGTCTCGGGTGCAGACATGTAACCTCTGTGCAAACTCTGCAATAGCTATGCTGTCTCAGGCTACACATGTTACTTTTTCAAGCTGTATAAAGTACACATCTAATGTAGCATGTATAAAGTACACATGCATTTTATGGTAATCTTGTATTGCCAAGTGATAGAAGTTTGGTTAGGCCTTCACTGAGCGATTTGCAACACTATTCTGGCCACCACCCATTTATAGATTTTGCACACTTGCCCCTCAACCCAGTATTTGTTGCATATATGGCCACACTTCCAAAAGAAATCAAAACATGTTTTCAGTCTCAAAACTTTCAAAGATTACTACTAACTCTGCACAAGAGGTTAAGAATAATACCAAATACTTTTATAAAGATCAGCTGTGGATTGCTGTATTCAACATAAAAGCGGTTATAATTGTGCCTGGATGGTCAAAATATCTCAAAGTAATGGCCTTTTATTATGCATAAAATGAAACCCCTCCATATTATAATTAGAGCTCCCGGTTTTATGGTATTTATTTTTTTCACATTTCCGTCTGTATTTATCCATATTTATTTTTTGGTCGTTTTATCTGTATTTATCCACATTTATTTTTGACGCAAGAAAAAAAAACGCTAAAGCTAGTATCTTTCCACATTTATTTAAATTGACAGGCACCCTTGCACTAGTTTGTTATAGCTGTTTTTTTAAATTGGAGCCTATGCTAAGTGCACTTTACATATTGGGAGCAAATTTCTTCCCTGTCCTCTAAGAAAAGATGCATGAATTAGTGATTTTGATTAGGTCTCATTTGTGCAGCTCTCTTGCAAAATGTCAATGCATTACTAACTCTTTTACTCACATTTAATCAGCCATCTCAGAGAGTGTCTGCTCTTAGAATATCAGATCATTCTTAGTGTGCACTAGAAGACGACCTACCCCACGAGGCATTGTAAATCGCCCAAATATCGAAAGAATCCTGCATCTTCATCTGTACAGAATAGTGCTTTGATATGGACACTATGGAGAAAATGTAGAGCACAGGTGGTGCAGGTCATTTCTCTTCTTGTTTTTATTTTTAAGTAGCACTTAAATAAACATTAAATAAAAAAATGAAGTCATGCTGACTTGCTCACCTCTCACTCAGCCTCACTGCCCAACAGCGTGCATAGTCACGGAGAGATGCAGCCAGGCTTCATACTAATAGTTGTTGGAGGCATTTCTGCCCCGCTCCCCCCTGCCCTGCCACATCAACCTCCTTCACCCTACCACACAACAAGAAACAAAAGGTTGCTGGAGCAGCAGCCGATGTCCTGGGGTGTTTTCACACCTCTTAATGGACATCGGCTGCTTGCACTGCTCCAGCAATTATCTTGCAAAAACTTCCGCTGTGAGAGGTGCTGGAGTGTCTCTGCAGACACAGTGCTCCCAGTTCCCCCGTCTCTGGAGCAGTTTTGGGTCAGCAGTTTCCCGTTTCTTTTGGCCGCCCCTGTGCACCTCTGACTCGGATTTTACAGAGGAGCACAGAGGCAGGAGGAGCATTTGTTTTATAAGTATTTTCCCGTTTTTATATATAAATACAGAGAAAAACCAAAATGTTTTCCGTCTGTATTTATATGTAAAAATCTGTTTAAACGGAAAACCGGGAGCCTTAATTATAATGTCATTGTCTAAAACATGGTTCCTTCCTTAGCACTAACTTTTTTTGTTGCATTTATAATGCCAATAGCTTTAACTTAAATAAATATGAGACCTATTGCATTTCCAATGCTTGTCTTATTAGGTTCCCTCAGAGAGATCAAGGCCAATTTTTGGTCTTTGACAGTTGCATCTTATCACAGAATGCGCCTCTTTTATTTTTGTAAGATTAGGAAGGTAAGTGAGGATTTCTTCAGTAGTTTAATCTTGACCAAATTGTCAAATGATTTACCTGACACGTCTAATGCTTGGACAAAGTTTGTAAAAAAAAGATTTTGTTGGGAGAAACATAGAGGTTTCTCATTTCAAAAAATGAAGATCCTTTGCTGCCAGAAGAAGTTAAAGTATGGAAATACGTGTGTCACAGGGCATCTAACCAGGGACTGGCTACCGGGCGTTTTGGTGTGCTGCCAAGCTGGGGGCTGATTTCGTTGATGGGGACCTGCGTGTGCTTAAAACCATTCGTTTTGCTTTGTTTATTTAGAAGCACATGCAGGTCCCCATCAACGAAATCAGCCCCAGCGCAGTGAAT
Organism: Calotriton arnoldi; assembly: GCA_963921515.1. NCBI lineage: Eukaryota > Metazoa > Chordata > Amphibia > Caudata > Salamandridae > Calotriton > Calotriton arnoldi. The sequence continues at coordinate 546,061 of CAWUFW010000920.1, read as the reverse complement.
TCAGCCCCCAGCTCGGCAGCACAACAAAACGCCCGGTCGCCAGTCCGGCCCTGCATCTAACTTCTCACTAAATAGCGACCCTGACGACATGGAGGAAGACCCATTACCTGCTCATGATATGCCCTTTCTTCTATTGCAGACGGATCGTCTGTCCACGGTCTCTCCCTCGCAAGTGAAATACTACTGCGGATCCTTTAAGGAAGAAGACTTTCTGGATTTCAGTCCCTCCCATAAGGATCACGTCATTTCAGCCTTTTCACCAACCACAACGAGGATCAGGAGACGGCAAGTTCAAATGTTGGAAACTCCGCAGGACTGGGCGTTGTTACCTCTGGACTCGAGAGAAAGCCGACGGGACTGACAAAGGGAAACCACCTCGTTAAAGAGCCCGGTTACGGACATCGAGAGGAAGACTCTGCCACGAGAGACGTCAGCAATCGGCGCTCCGACCCGACCCCGGAAGAGAGGACAACGGTACTCGCTGCAGCCATGAGGAGGGAAGAGCCCAGTCAAAGGAACCACATACCAGCCCGCCACGTTCCAGGAGGAGCGTGGCTTACAGAGGTACGAAACCACTTAAAGGGTTTAGGCGGGAGGCGGGTTTCTAACGCCACATAAGTCAACTTAGGGGAGAGATAAGTGAGACGGATCACTCCCTCTGACAAACCCCCTGACACTGGTGAAAGTTTATTTTGAATAAGGTGTAAGCACCCCGTCACTACCCTCCCTGACTTCCCATTAGGCCAACGAAAAGGCCACTCATTCTGGTTTCTCTTTTCATTGAGGCACTCCTGAGACGAAGAAGATTCCAGGTGGAAACATATCAGCGTCCGTCTAGAGTAAAGGAGCAAGGCAGGCGATCCTTGTCTATATGTGTATTGAAAACCGGAAACTCTACACTATGAAATAAAATAGTGAAAAGAAAGAAAGTATCGGAGACAACTTGTTATTTCATCACAATTTCCTACAACGTGTAATCGGTTTTATGACAGAACCACACATGACTTTCCCACTCATGCCTTTACAACACGGGCACTACTTCGAACCCATCGTTATCACGCTTTTCTTTAGCATGCAAGTTGTTACAACGACTTGCCTTCGAGAAACGCTGGACTTTGGAATAATATAATTTACTATTCCATCTCCAGTCTGTGTAACAGTGGGAAAGGTGTTAACGTTAAATCCAACACCAGTCCAACAACACGTTCCCTAAAGCAAGTCATTGTAACGACTTTCATGCTGAAGGACCGCATAGTAGCAACGCTTTCGTGTAGTGCCCATATTGCAAAGGCACCACGTTGTTCAGACTATGTGGTAAAGGGTGTTTCCGATGTAATGTGCATATTTGGACCTAGCTCCACAAATGTAACTAGCTAGACCAGCACCTTTGCTACCAACAAAATAATTTACCTTGGCTTGGAAATTGAGTAAATCTAATTGTAGATTTTGTCATATTTGTAGTGTCATGATGGAGAATCTTGGTTATCTTTTGTATGGGGTTTATTTAGCACATGTCGCTGGCTCATGATTCGAACCAGTGAAGCCTGTGAACATCCTTCTGAAGAGAATATTAATTAGCTATCTGCAAAGGTAGCTTAGGTAGTAAAGTTTGCTTTAGTGTAAAAAAAGAGGATTGTTCAGATCCAGATTACCATTTTGTCTAAGTCTTCAATATTTTGTAATTTTAAGTGATAACACATAGTTAGTTTTTAGTATAAATTTTTATATATGAAGATTTTAATGATAATTATTAATGAAAGACATTAAAGAGGTGTAACAGAAGTATGAACGTGAGGCATGGTACACAAAACAGCATACAATAAGTTAAACAAACCAGGACGTGATGCAATACAGATGAGAACATACAGTTTGGACAGAACTAGACAAATAGGCACTGGAATTATGGGTGCAGGAGATGCTCCAGCACTCCCAGACTTATCATGCCCGAGTTGAGAAGGTACATGAGCAATAAAGATAGATGCCTTAAATTTTGATTTTGTCTTGTTACATTTGCTGTACGTTCAAAGACGGGGGTCAAATGTCAGGCTGTCATCTGACAAATTTCTGTTTATTCTTTTAACATGGAGATTGGTGTTTACTTTTCATTCTCTGACTGCAAAGTGAGAGAATTTTGTGAAGTGAACTTTGTGACAAGCTTACTCTTGTACAGGAGTGAAAAAGGAAAGGATGGCGAGTGTCTATTTCTTTCTAACTCACAGTAAAATGTAAGTGCCTGTAGATTAACTCTATAAATGTTTCGAAAATTATCAGGAGTTAGGAAAACACAAATGAAACACATTTTTTTACAACTCTGAAGTGTGATGGTAAGAAATATGTTAATATGATCAAAACAAATAAAGATACTGTTCTTGGTTTTGTTCATATGATAATCCCTAGACATTATCCATTCTTGGTGTCCTATATAGTTTTATCAGTAAAACTACATGTCTGTTTAAATTAAGAAACCATGGCAATAAAAAATGCGCTGTCTGTAAATGACAGCATGCTTCCACACCACGCTTTAGTAATATATTTGTAACAGTGCTCTGCACAATGCACCACCGGCTACATACCACCCCCTTACTACTTTCCTACTTAATGGGTGTGGTCCACATGCCAGACTTTTTCTTTGTGTTACACTGGGATTTTTCACAATCTATATGGCTTCACATATGTAACACTGATGGCAGCATCCCCACTCTGCAAATTGTTCCAGCACCACTGACTAGACAACATTATTTACAGCTGGTTACATTCTGCACAGTTATCTTTATGCAGTTACAGAAGGGGATTGGGAGCACACTGCCTCACATCCCAGCACAGTTCACCAGTTTGTATTGTGGTAAATGCAGTACACAAATAGCGCTTACTTCGATAGTAACTGTAGTTTTTCACCAAAGTTGGTTGAGATAATGCTGTACATCTCTAGACACGTGTTTCTGGATTTCATCCTTCATCAGTAGGGAACAAAAAAACGACTTCATCTGGGGTTGCTGGAAATGCTGCCAAAGTCTTTATAGGTCTCAGTACCACTCACAGGCACACAGGTGTGTCTCCAAAGCTCGTCAGCTTGCTGGCTCAAGGGAGCATGTTAAACAGAAGGTGGGTTGGGAGCACACTGCCACACATCGCAGCTCAGTTTGCCCTGTTGCATTGTGATAAATGCAGTACACAATTAGCATTTACTTCAATATTAACTGTAGTTTTTTTTTTACCAAAGTTGGTGCAGATAGTGCTGTACATCTCTGGCCACATGTGTTTCTGGATTTCATCCTTCATCAGTAGAGAACTATAAACAATTTAATCTGGGGTTGCTGGAAATGCTGCCAAAGTCTTTACAGGTCTCAGTACCACTCACAAGCATGCAGGTGCATTTTCAAAGCTCGTCAGCTTGGTGGCTCAAGGGGGCCTTTTAAACAGAATGAGAGTTTGGAGTACACTGCCTCAAATCACAGCACAGTTCGCCCTTTTGCATTGTGGTAAATGTAGTACACAATTAGCGCATACTTCATTATTAACTGTAGTTTTTCAGCTAAGTTGCTATAGATGGTGCTGTACATCTAGGGGTGGTGGAGTGAGCTAAAGAATGATGATGGATTAAACCCAGATCAGTTGACTGGGGGTGAGTGTTTGATTGGCTCAAGCGTTCCGTCCATCATCCCCTTTTGTATCGCTTTGTTCGCCCTAAGTTGGCGGGGGTATGCCCAGACGTGGGTCCCTTGCTCACTTTGCCACTGGATTCAAGCAAGCCTGGCTGATGACGGCTGGAATGCCAGAAACCGGTCCTAGGATGCTTGTTTCCGGTCCAGGGAAGACATGGCTTGGCAGTTCGGGCTGGACTGTTCCCATGAGGCACAGGGTCAGACTGATTTGCATATGGCCATGTCTGAACTGGGGTGGTGGAGTGAGCTAAAGAATGATGATGGATTAAACCCAGATCAGTTGACTGGGGGTGAGTGTTTGATTGGCTCAAGCGTTCCGTCCATCATCCCCTTTTGTATCGCTGTACATCTCTAGGCACATGTTTCTGGATTTCATCCTTCAGCAGTTGAGAATAAAAAATAATTTCATCTGGGGTTGCTGCAAATGCTGCCAAAGTCTTTACAGTTCTCAGTACCACTCACAGTCACACAGGTAAATCTCCAAAACTCATAAGCCTGCTGGCTCAAGGGAGCCTTTTAAACAGAATGGTCGTCAGCCGTCAGCTATCTTTTCAGCTACAGGTTGATGAAGCTTTTGCTCATAGTCACAGAATGTTTTGGCCAAGTGTCAGCGCTGGGATTTAGCTAATAGACCACATCCATCCACTTATCAAAGAGTTAATGGTAGTCACTTCCTGCAAGAAACATCACTTGTCATCTGTCCCTCGCCAAGCAATGAACTCTTAAGCAGTGCACGTTTACCAGTTGAGCCTTTCTTAAAAATGCATTGTAATTAAGGCTCCCGGTTTTCCGTTTAAACAGATTTTTACATATAAATACAGACGGAAAACATTTTGGTTTTTCTCTGTATTTATATATAAAAACGGGAAAATACTTATAAAACAAATGCTCCTCCTGCCTCTGTGCTTCTCTGTAAAATCCGAGTCAGAGGTGCACAGGGGCGGCCAAAAGAAACGGGAAACTGCTGACCCAAAACTGCTCCAGAGACGGGGGAACTGGGAGCACTGTGTCTGCAGAGACACTCCAGCACCTCTCACAGCGGACGTTTTTGCAAGATAATTGCTGGAGCAGTGCAAGCAGCCGATGTCCATTAAGAGGTGTGAAAACACCCCGGGACATCGGCTGCTGCTCCAGCAACCTTTTGTTTCTTGTTGTGTGGTAGGGTGAAGGAGGTTGATGTGGCAGGGCAGGGGGGAGCGGGGCAGAAATGCCTCCAACAACTATTAGTATGAAGCCTGGCTGCATCTCTCCGTGACTATGCACACTGTTGGGCAGTGAGGCTGAGTGAGAGGTGAGCAAGTCAGCATGACTTCATTTTTTATTTAATGTTTATTTAAGTGCTACTTAAAAATAAAAACAAGAAGAGAAATGACCTGCACCACCTGTGCTCTACATTTTCTCCATAGTGTCCATATCAAAGCACTATTCTGTACAGATGAAGATGCAGGATTCTTTCGATATTTGGGCGATTTACAATGCCTCGTGGGGTAGGTCGTCTTCTAGTGCACACTAAGAATGATCTGATATTCTAAGAGCAGACACTCTCTGAGATGGCTGATTAAATGTGAGTAAAAGAGTTAGTAATGCATTGACATTTTGCAAGACAGCTGCACAAATGAGACCTAATCAAAATCACTAATTCATGCATCTTTTCTTAGAGGACAGGGAAGAAATTTGCTCCCAATATGTAAAGTGCACTTAGCATAGGCTCCAATTTAAAAAAACAGCTATAACATACTAGTGCAAGGGTGCCTGTCAATTTAAATAAATGTGGAAAGATACTAGCTTTAGCGTTTTTTTTTTCTTGCGTCAAAAATAAATGTGGATAAATACAGATAAAACGACCAAAAAATAAATATGGATACATACAGACGGAAATGTGAAAAAAATAAATACCATAAAACCGGGAGCCCTAATTGTAATGGATAGTCTACTGTTCCAGTACATTCAGAGAAATTCTTAGCATATTGGACATTTTAGACTCTACCAAACTATCTTCACAGTCACAACCATATTGTTATTCAAACAAAAGCTGTGGATAATAGGTATGTTAGGAAGTCCAACGTGTTTCACCACAGGCATATGTTCCTCAAGTGCCACACGTGTTTATTGGAGGAGGTGCCATTGTCTCTGCTGGGCATGGGGGGATGGTGGCAGCTGATATATACTAGACTCTAAATGACCATTTTTATTGCAAAATTTCACAATCATATCTTTTGGATTTAATCACAAAGATAAGGAAGATGTGGTGTCCAAATGTTGTCATCCTTGCGTGTTGTGCCTACTGCCTCAAGCAGTACTCTTATTTCCTTGTTTTAATTTAGATGGTATACTCTGCAAACTGGGTAACCTCTTTGCCCCCTAGAGCCAACATACAATATATGTAATTGTAAGGCTGAAGAGTTGGATGCTCACAATCAGGAAAAGCAAAGCACATATTTATTCATACAGATAGGTCTTCCTTTCCTGAAAGAACACGAAGATGTTCAGCAGAAATCCACACTAAATAATTCAATGGAGCTAGAAACCAATTGATGCTTGCTAGTCGGTGCATGTAGATTGGTTGTGGTCTAACAGTTCCCACCTAAATTTTCTACCCAGGCCTAGTCCCATGCATTTCCAACACAATTTAGCTAGAGTAATTGATTCATAAAAATGAGAGGATTAGGAGAAATGAAATTGCTCCCCTTTTGGTCCCCAGTGACTCCTTGTCCTATTTTTAGTTCCTTAAAATCTTCCTATTTTCAGTTGGGGGCTAAGGTAAGGGTATGAAGAAAATCAACAGAAAGAAATAAGGGCACTTATGATCCTGATTGCTATCTGGTTTTGTGCCACCTTCTTGATCCCTGAAACCAATCAAAGGTAGTGCTGGTGCCTTTACCACACATGGTAAGAATATATATATATTTTCACAAATCTTCCCATTTTTGGTTCAGCTGCTGTGTTGAAAGTTTTAGGTTGATCCGTCAAGCAGGGGCTGAGAAAAAAGGGGGGTTCCAAACCGCATTTTCCCCATTTATGTCAATGGGAATTTTGCATTTTTTTAACACGACTACAGACCGAACTGCATGGAATTACACCAAATTTGGCAGAAAGCAAATGATAGTCCAGAAAGTGTGCTTTTTGCGATTTGGTGTAAATCCGTCCAGTAGTTTTTGAGATATTTAAGTTTAAAAAATATAGATATATGGGGACGTGAGTCGTTGCAGTAGACTTGCGAATCCTACTGAAATTTGATTGGCTGCCAACACTTCAACAAGGAAGTCTTGGCAGCCGTCTTGGGACTCACCTTGAAGCGGAGTCTCACAAAAAATGTAAAACTAAAACTAAAAGAGGGCAGGGTAGGAATACCCTGACCCCCAGATATGGTGGGGGGAGGGTCCCACAGGGACCCCGCTGGGGGTTAAAAGCATTTTTTAATGGAATTTTGCTGCAAAATTGCAGGTGGACCCGCGGATCCGTGGGAAAAAAAAGACATGCAAGCTCGCGCATGTCTTTTTCATGAAGCCCCTAAGTGTGCCAAACTCCCGGGGGCATGTTTTAAAAAATATGCAGGGGGTGTCCATATGGCCTCCCCTGCAGCCCCAGGGACCTCAACCTCCCCAGGGCAAATGTAATAGGCGGCATCGCGGACCCCCCCTGGCCCGGGTACCACCACCTCCCAGTGCTTTTAATTTTTGATATGGCGGGGGCCCCACTGACACGCCCGGGGACCAACAACTCTCCGGGGCTAAAGTGCTTTTCAAGAGATGGAAGGGCGGCTGCGTGGCCCCGCTCGGGGGCCGTTCTCTGCCACGTCAACCCCCACCTCCCTGGGGCAGGCCCTTAATCATGAAATTAGAGGGGCCACGTGGCCCCCCTCCTGGATGCATACATGGCCCTGGGGACCACCACCCCCCTGGGATGGCTCCTGCTATGTCCTAGGGTGCTCACCCCGGGACATAGCTGTTTGCTATGGCTTGGTGGGAGCTTTACTGCTCCCGCCAAGCCATAGCAAACTGTGTTCTGCTTTGAGCAAGCAAGAGCATTTGGCTCTTGCTTGCTCAAAGTGGAGCACAATTGCTTTTACACACATGTAGCTGCACGTTAGAAGCTCCCTATATGTAAAAGCAATGCCAGCTCCCACAGGGAACGGGAAGCCATCAAGGATCGCAGGGGCCTTCAGACTCCCCCCGCAGTCTCCATCATTGAAGAGTGCTTGCCTAGGATGGGACCAGGGCACCCACAACAGAGGCCAGGCCCTGAGGGATGGAGTCTCCAGGGCCAAAATCATCACTGAACGAGGATTGCGTGGGCCCCATCTCATTATTATTATTATTATTTTTTTTAAATAAATGTAAAGGATGGGCCCCGGGGTTTGGGTCCTCGGAGCCAAAATCGGCCTGGGAGGGGGGCCACTCAGACCTCCTCCCTTTAATATTTTTTTTTTTTAAAAGCTGGGCCCAGGGGATGGGGTCCCTGGGGCCAAAATTGGCACAGGTAAGGGGAGGCCATGCGGCCCCCCTACCCGAATAAAGAAACAATTATAAATTCCCCTTGGTTCCAGAGGGTCCTTGGGGGCCAACAAACCCTATTGTTACCTGCAGTAAGTCCCAATCAGAGGGATTGCTGTGAGGTTTTCATAGGCCACGCCCCCTTTCTTCACCACTTTCTCCACCATTCTCCAAACACTCTTTTCTTATTCCATATATATATATATATTCACTTATATATATATTGACTTAAAAAAACAAAGGATACAGGGACATTATAGTTAGGAAAAAGAACTAAAACCTTACAATTTCACTGGAAAAAACAAAGGTTACAGGGATGTTATAGTTAGGCTGAGATTTCACTCATGAAAAACCAGTAAAATTCAGCAGTTATAGTTACCCGAGCTAACTATAACTTACGCCCAGCAATGCACTGCTTATGACCTCACATATTACATCACTCATGACATGGTCAGTGACATCACTAATGACATCACTGATGACATCATCCAGGGAGTGTGTTTACTAAAAGATTCTGAGTGTTAAAGATAATTCTAAGATACTACAAAACTTAAATAAGTATAGTTTAAGCCCCTGGGAGGTGGCTATCCTCAGGGGGAAGATGGGCCCAGCAGGCCCACCTGCATATTTTTTAAAGCTCCTGGTATGGTGGACCCCGGGACTGTGGCGGGCAACACGGGCCCCCACTTCATTCATTTGAGATTTGCCCTGGGGAGGTGGCGGTCCCTAGGGTGTGGGGGTTTCAACACAGGCACCCCCTACATAAATTAAAAGCAAACTCCTGGGGAGGTGGCAGTCCCCAGGGCTTTTAGAAAACCAAGGAAGGGGCCCCGTCCACCCCTCTCCTTTTTGTAACTCTTCATGCCCCCAGGACCTGGCCCACCTGGGGACTAAACATTGCAGAAGTGCGAGAGCCCACGCATCAAATTTTTGTTTTTGGCAGGAGCTGTCGATCCAGCATGACTCCCACTGAAAACTCAAAAACAAAAATGCTTTTTGCCCCATGCGGGGTCCCTGTGGGACCCCCCACCCAAGAGGCCTAGGGGGTCAAGGTATTACCCTGCCCCCTTTTCTTTTTTTATGCTTTTTTGTGGGACTCTGCTGAAGCTGACTTTCAAGATGGCTGCCATACACTTCCTGCTTGAAGTGTTGGCAGCCAATCACATTTCAGCACTGGGACTGTTTTATTCTCAAACGATCTACGTCCCTGTATATACAAATTTGGATTTTGGTTAATATTTCTAAAACAACTGAATGGATTTACACCATATCAGACAAAAGCCCTTCTCTGGACCAACATCTTTTTGCCAAATTTGGTGTAACTCCGTTCAGCATTTCGGGCTGTAGCCATGTCTAAAGGTCCTATGGGAATTAACATGGGAAACACACATTTTTTTACCCCCCTTTTTCTCAGCCGCCGATTGACGGATCCCTTCGAATCTTTCCATGCTCAACAAGAATTAGGACACTTTTTATGGAAAATTTCATGAAGATTCGTCAAACAGTGCCATAGAAATAGGCAAGTCAAAAACGCTTTCCTTTAGCACTGTTTGAAGAATTTTCACAAAATGTTCCCCCAAAAAATTTTAAACGCTTTTTTGGCCTTGCAGGGTCCCTGTGGGACCCCTCAAAGACGCATAGGGGGTCAGGATATTCCTACCCTGCCCCCTTTTATGCTTTGTTCTGTGACTCGGCTACAGCCGAGCCACAAGATGGCTGCCGACACTTCCCAGTTTAAAGTGTTGGCAGCCAATCAGAGCTAAGCACAAGATCGGGAGGGGTCGTGGATCCTCCACGTCACTATATATACAAATTTGTATTTTCCCCACTATTTCAAATACTACTGAACGGATTCATACCAAATCACAAAAAGTCGCTTCACTGAACCAACATCTACCTTTCTGCCAAATTTGGTGTAATTCCGTTCAGCAGTTCGGGCTGTAGCCGTGTCTAAATGTCCTATGGGAATTAACATGGGAAACACACATTTTTTGACCCCCCTTTTTCTCAGCCGCCAATTGACGGATCACTCCAAAACTTTCCATGCTCAACAAGAATTAGGACACTTTTTATGGAAAATTTCATGAAGATTTATCAAACAGTGCCAAAGATGTAGGCAAGTCAAAAAACACTTTGCCTTTGGCACTGTTTGAAGAATTTTCACAAAATTTTCCAAACAAAGTGTCCTCCTAATTCTTGTTGAGCATGGACGTTTTCTGAGTGGTCTGTCAAGCGGGTGCTGAGAAAAATCAGGGTCAAAAAACATGTTTCTCCCATGTTCATTCCCGTAGGACCTTAAGACACGGCTACAGCCCGAACTGCTGAACGGAATTACAATATATATAAAAGTATTTTATGTGGCTGTTCACTGCAAGTGATCTGATGGCCCACTGGGGCTTAAAAACTGTTTGACACTACAAAGGCCATCATGCATGGTAGCCACAAGGGGGCAAACACTATATAAATGTGGAATAGAAATTTGGTGTCAATTAAGCAAGATTGCTGTTACCTGTGAACAAGGTCTGATGAGACCGAAACGCATCGGGAAACAACAGCCGGTGACTTGATTTGATTAAAAGGATTTCTATGGCCATATCGTGAGTGCAGACATTTTTCTTCTTCTGGAGGAAAAACTTGCCAGATGTAAAGCGGCTTGGTTCTGCCGCTAGTCCGCAACACCAGTAAGTGCTCCGTTTCTGCCTTTGAGGACCGTCTTTGGAGGATAGTCGTGAAGCGACACAAGGCAGAGGAGCCGCCGTGAATGACCGCGGCTAGGATCTGTATAGCCTGTATAAACGGAGCTGTTAAACAGAACGATATTTTGGCTGCTATCTTTTAAAAGTATTTTATATGGCTGTTCACGGCAAGTGATCTGATGGCCCACTGGGGCTTAAAAACTGTTTTACACTACAAATACCATCATGCATTTCAACCCATGAGGGTAGCCACAAGGGGGCGAACACTATATAAATGTGGAATATAACTTTGGTGTCAATTAAGCAAGATTGCCGTTACCTGTGAACAAGGTCTGATGAAACCGAAACGTGTCGGGAAACAACAGCTGGTGACTTGATTTGATTAAAAGGATTTCTTTGGCCATATCGTGAGTGCAGACTTTTTTCTTCTTCTGGAGGGAAAACTTGCCTGAGAGAGAGAGATATATATATATATATCTATCAAATAATCCTTTTTCCAACGATTCCTGCAGTGCTGAATCGAAAAATGGAACGGACTCCTCTTTCTTGTGCCAACAGTTTATTTCATGTGCTGTGCTGCCATGACGCGTTTCGGCCTCGCAGGGCCTTGAAAATATATATATATATATATATATATATATATATATATATATATATATATATATATATATATATATATATATATATATATATATATATATATATATATATATATATATATATATATATATATATATATATATATTTTTCACTGAAAAAACCATAGGTTTTAGGGACAGTTATAGTTAGTTGGACATTGCACTCGTACAAAACCCGTGAAATTCCCCTGTTATAGTTAGTTCAGCTAACTATAACTCGCGCCCCGCAATGCACTGCTGATGACGTCACATATTACATCACTCATGACATGGTCAGTGACATCACTGATGACATCTCAAATGACATCACTGATGACATCACTGATGACATCATCCAGTGACTGTGTGTTTCTGTAAAGTTTAAATATGTTTAATATATATAGGGAAAGGCGTATTGAAGAATGAGTGGGTGTATAAGTGTCTGAATGGATGATTTAGTACGTGAGTGACTGACTCTACAAGTGAGTGATTAAACGTATCTTACTGAATGCATGGGTTAGTGACTAAACTGTGTGAATGTCTGTATCCGTCTGTTTGTTGGTGTGTAAGTGGATGCATGGATTTGCGAATAGCTACATGAGTGTCTATATGGGTTATTGATTGGTTCTCTGAGTATCTGTATGGCTGCCTGAGTGTTTGTGTGGGTGGGTGTGTGTGACTCTATACATAGATGTGTGAGTGGGTGATTCACTGGGTGCATGATTTCAAGAGTGCATCTGTGATGGACTGCTTGGGTGGGTGAGTGTGTGTATGGGTGTGTTAGTCAGTGAATGTATATCTCAGTGGTACATGTGCAAGTAACTACATATGTAAAAGGCAGTATATATGTGTGTTAGAGTATTTAAATGGCTATAAGTGAGAGTGTGTTATTGTGAGAGTGGCTGTATAGATGCGTGTGTGCTTGTATCAGTTATTGTATAAGAGCGTAAGAATGTGCTAGTATTTGTATGAGTAAGTGAGCTGGTGTGTGTATAACTGTATAGGTGAGTAAATGGGTGTGTGATTAATTTTTGCATGACTGACTAGGTGTGTGAGTACCTCTATGGATGAGTGGCGGTGTGTGAGTGTTTATATAGGTGTATGAGTGCATATGATAGTCCTGTACTGAGTGACTGTAAGTATGAGTGACTGTACAGGTGAGTGAGTGGATGTGTGTGTAGACCTAAGAATCAGTGAGTGGGTATGTAGTTTTTGGTGTTGGAGTGTCTATGGTTTTGAGAATGGCAGTCTGTAATTTAGAGTGGGTGTATCAAAAGTTATATTAGGGTGTGAGAAGATGCATGAAATTATCACATGGATGATGTCATCAGTGATGTCATTTGAGATGTCATCAGTGATGTCATCAGTGATGTCACTGACCATGTCATGAGTGATGTAATATGTGACGTCATCAGCAGTGCATTGCGGGGGCGCGAGTTATAGTTAGCTGAACTAACTATAACAGGGGAATTTCACGGGTTTTGTACGAGTGCAATGTCCAACTAACTATAACTGTCCCTTAAACCTATGGTTTTTTCAGTGAATTTCAAAGGTTTTTTAAATGCTAATTTCTAACTATAACGTGTCTGAAACCTATGGTTTTTTCAGTGAATTTCAAAGGTTTTTTAAATGCTAATTTCTAACTATAACGTGCCTGAAACCTATGGTTTTTTCAGTGAATTTCAAAGGTTTTTAAATGCTAATTTCTAACTATAACGTGCCTGAAACCTATGGTTTTTCAGTGAATTTCAAAGGTTTTTTAAATGCTAATTTCTAACTATAACGTGCTTGAAACCTATGATTTTTAAGTGAATTTCAAAGGTTTTTAAATGCTAGTTTCTAACTATGCCAACAGAGGTAGGACATGTGAAGAAAGAAGAAAAACGCACAGAAAGAAGCAAAAGATGTGCAGAAAGAACCAACAGAGGAGCAGAAAGAGGCCTTGTTGCAAAATCATCCTGTGCCCACAACTTTTTCAGACGGGTACTGGTGGTAACTGACTCTGACTAACCAGAGGTGAAGGGAGGGGGGGCCTGAGGTGACATGTGTGCAAACGCGCCCCATGGCACGTTTTAAGTTGCGGGATTAAGTCCCCTTGAATCCTGAGGGTCCCTGGGGCCCAACTAGCCCCCAGGTACCTACAGTTAGGACCACAGAGCTGAGTTGCAGAGAGGCGTTCCGAGGCCACACACCTTTTTCACCTCTCTGCAACGCAACTCTGTTGTGCTTACTGAAGGTACCTGGTGGGCTAGTTGGCCCCCAGGATTCAAAGGAATTAACTCCCCAACTTAAAACGCACCACAGGGCGTGTTTGCGCACATGTCACCTGAGGCCCCGCCCCTCCCTCCACCACTGTGCAAACGCGCCCCGTGGCGCGTTTTAAGTTGGGGGATAAGGTCACCTTGAATCCTGAGAGTACCTGGGGCCCAACCAGCCCACCAGGTACTTCCAGTAAGCACCACAGGCCTGCGTTGCAACGCCTGTAACAAATTGTGCAGTTGTGTTTAGGTAGTGAAGAGGGTCGTGCTGGGGGTAGTGTTTTAGGGTTTAGGGTAGTGCAGTGGTGTTTGTGTAGTGTAGGGGGTCATGCTGGGGGTAGATTTAGGGTTTAGGGTAGTGCAGTGGTGTTTGTGTAGTGTAGGGGGTCATGCTGGGGGTAGATTTAGGGTTTAGGGTAGTGCAGTGGTGTTTGGGTAGTGTAGGGAGTCGTCCTGGGGGAGTGTTTTAGGGTTTAGGGTAGTACAGTGGTGTTTGGGTAGTGTAGGGGGTTGTGCTGGGGTTAGTGTTTTAGGGTTTTAGGGTTTAGGGTAGTGCAGTGGTGTTTGGGTAGTGTAGGGGGTCGTGCTGGGGGAGTGTTTTAGGGTTTAGGGCAGTGCAGTGGTGTTCGGGTAGTGTAGGGGGTCATGCTGGGGGAGTGTTTTAGGGTTTAGGGCAGTGCAGTGGTGTTCGGGCAGTGTAGGGGGTCGTGCTGGGGGTGGTGTTTCAGGGTTTAGGGCAGTGCAGTGGTGTTCGGGCAGTGTAGGGGGTCGTGCAGGGGGTGGTGTTTCAGGGTTTAGGGCAGTGCAGTGGTGTTCGGGCAGTGTAGGGGGTCGTGCAGGGGTGGTGTTTCAGGGTTTAGGGCAGTGGTGTTCGGGCAGTGTAGGGGGTCATGCTGGGGGTGGTGTTTCAGGGTTTGGGGCTGTGCAGTGGTGTTCGGGCAGTGTAGGGGGCGGTGCAGGGGGTGGTGTTTCAGGGTTTAGGGCAGTGCAGTGGTGTTCGGGCAGTGTAGGGGGCGGTGCAGGGGGTGGTGTTTCAGGGTTTAGGGCAGTGCAGTGGTGTTCGGGCAGTGTAGGGGTGGTGCAGGGGTGGTGTTTCAGGGTTTAGGGCAGTGCAGTGGTGTTCGGGCAGTGTAGGGGGTCGTGCAGGGGGTGGTGTTTCAGGGTTTAGGGCAGTGCAGTGGTGTTCGGGCAGTGTAGGGGCGGTGCAGGGGGTGGTGTTTCAGGGTTTAGGGCAGTACAGTGGTGTTCAGGCATTGTAGGGGGCGGTGCAGGGGGTGGTGTTTCAGGGTTTAGGGCAGTACAGTGGTGTTCAGGCATTGTAGGGGGTGGTGCTGGGGCTGGTGTTTCAGGGTTTAGGGCAGTGCAGTGGTGTTCGGGCAGTGTAGGGGGTCGTGCTGGGGCTGGTGTTTCAGGGTTTAGGGCAGTGCAGTGGTGTTTGGGAAGTGTAGGGGGTCGTGCTGGGGCTGGTGTTTCAGGGTTTAGGGCAGTGCAGTGGTGTTCGGGCAGTGTAGGGGGTCATGCTGGGGCTGGTGTTTCAGGGTTTAGGGCAGTGCAGTGGTGTTCGGGCAGTGTAGGGGTTCTTGCTGGGGCTGGTGTTTCAGAGTCTAGGGCAATGCAGTGGTGTTCGGGCAGTGTAGGGGGTCTTGCTGGGGCTGGTGTTTCAGGGTTTAGAGCAGTGCAGTGGTGTTCGGGCAGTGTAGGGGGTCGTGCTGGGGGTGGTGTTTCAGGGTTTAGGGCAGTGCAGTAGTGTTCGGGCAGTGTAGGGGGTCGTGCTGGGGCTAGTGTTTCAGGGTTTAGGGCAGAGCAATGGTGCTCAGGCAGTGTAGGGGGTTGTGCTGGGGGTGATGTTTCAGGGTTTAGGGCAGTGCAGTGGTGTTAGGGCAGTGTAGGGGGTCATGCTGGGGTGGTGTTTCAGGGTTTAGGGCAGTGCAGTGGTGTTCCGGCAGTGTAGGGGGTCGTGCAGGGGGTGGTGTTTCAGGGTTTAGTGCAGTGGTGTTCGGGCAGTGTAGGGGTCGTGCTGGGGTGGTGTTTCAGGGTTTAGGGCAGTGCAGTGGTGTTCGGGCAGTGTAGGGTGTCGTGCTGAGGGGTGGTGTTTCAGGGTTTAGGGCAGTGCAGTAGTGTTTGGGCAGTGTAGGGGGTCGTGCAGGGGGTGGTGTTTCAGGGTTTAGGGCAGTGCAGTGGTGTTCGGCCAGTGTAGGTAGTCTTGCTGGGGGTGGTGTTTCAGGGTTTAGGGCAGTGCAGTAGTTTTCGGGCAGTGTAGGCGGTCGTGCTGGGGCTGGTGTTTCAGGGTTGAGGGCAGTGCAGTGGTGTTTGGGCAGTGTACGGGGTTGTGCTGGGGCTTGTGTTTCAGGGTTTAGGGCAGTGCAGTGGTGTGCGGGCAGTGTACGGGGTTGTGCTGGGGCTGGTGTTTCAGGGTTTAGGGCAGTGCAGTGATGTTCGGGCAGTGTAGGGGGTCATGCTGGGGTGGTGTTTCAGGGTTTAGGGCAGTGCAGTGGTGTTCAGGCAGTGTAGGGGGTCGTGCTGGGGCTGGTGTTTCAGGGTTTAGGGCAGTGCAGTGGTGTTCGGGCAGTGTAGGGGGTCTTGCTGGGGGTGGTGTTTCAGGGTTTAGGGCAGTGCAGTGGTGTTCGGGCAGTATAGGGGTCTTGCTGAGGGTGGTGTTTCAGGGTTTAGGGCAGTGGTGTTCGGGCAGTGTAGGGGTGTTGCTGGGGGTGATGTTTCAGGGTTTAGGGCAGTGAAGTGGTGTTCGGGCAGTGTAGGGGGTCTTGCTGGGGGTAGTGTTTCAGGGTTTAGGGCGGTGCAGTGGTGTTCGTGCAGTGTAGGGGGTCGTGCTGGGGGTGGTGTTTCAGGGTTTAGGGCAGTGCAGTAGTGTTCGGGCAGTGTAGGGGGTCGTGCAGGGGGTGGTGTTTCAGGGTTTAGGGCAGTGCAGTGGTGTTCTGGCAGTGTAGGGGGTCATGCTGGGGGTGGGGTTTCAGGGTTTAGGGCAGTACAGTGGTGTTCGGGCAGTGTAGTGGGTCGTGCAGGGGGTGGTGTTTCAGGGTTTAGGGCAGTGCAGTGGTGTTCGGGCAGTGTAGGGGGTCGTGCTGGGGCTGGTGTTGCAGGGTTTAGGGCAGTGCAGTTGTGTTCGGGCAGTGTAGGGGGTCTTGCTGGGGGTGGTGTTTCAGGGTTTAGGGCAGTGGTGTTCGGGCAGTGTAGGGGGTCTTGCTGGGGGTGATGTTTCAGGGTTTAGGGCAGTGCAGTGGTGTTCGGGCAGTGTAGGGGGTCTTGCTGGGGGTAGTGTTTCAGGCTTTAGGGCAGTGCAGTGGTGTTCGTGCAGTATAGGGGGTCGTGCTGGGGATGGTGTTTCTGGGTTTAGGGCAGTGCAGTAGTGTTCGGAGCAGTGTAGGGGGTTGTGCAGGGGTGGTGTTTCAGGGTTTAGGGCAGTGCAGTGGTATTCGGGCAGTGTAGGGGGTTGCGCTGTGGGTGGTGTTTCAGGGTTTAGGGCAGTGCAGTGGTGTTCGGGCAGTGTAGGTGGTCATGCACGGGGTGGTGTTTCAGGGTTTAAGGCAGTGCAGTGGTGTTCGGGCAGTGTAGGGTGTTGTGCTAGGGCTGGTGTTTCAGGGTTCAGGGCAGTGCAGTGGTGTTCAGGCAGTGTAGGGGGTCGTGCTGAGGCTGGTGTTTCACAGTTTAGGGCAGTGCAGTGGTGTTCGGGCAGTGTAGGGGGTCGTGCTGGGGCTGGTGTTTCAGGGTTTAGGGCAGTGCAGTGGTGTTCGGGCAGTGTAGGCGGTCGTGCTGGGGCTGGTGTTTCAGGGTTTAGGGCAGTGCAGTGGTTTTCAGGCAGTGTAGGGGGTCGTGCTGGGGCTGGTGTTTCAGGGTTTAGGGCAGTGCAGTGGTGCTCGGGCAGTGTAGGGGTCGTGCTGGGGGTGATGTTTCAGGGTTTAGGGTAGTGCAGTGGTGTTCGGGCAGTGTAGGGGGTCGTGCAGGGGCTGGTGTTTCAAGGTTTAGGGCAGTGTAGTGGTGTTCGGGCAGTGTAGGGGGTCGTGCTGGGGCTGGTGTTTCAGGGTTTTGGGCAGAGCAGTGGTGTTTGGGCAGTGTAGGGGGTCATGCTGAGGGTAGTGTTTCAGGGTTTAGGGCAGTGCAGTGGTGTTCAGGCAGTGTAGGGGGTCGTGCTGGGGGTGGTGTTTCAGGGTTTAGGTCAGTGGTTTTCGGGCAGTGTAGGGGGTCTTGCTGGGGGTGATGTTTCAGGGTTTAGGGCAGTGCAGTGGTGTTCGGGCAGTGTAGGGGGTCTTGCTGGGGGTAGTGTTTCAGGGTTTAGGGCAGGGCAGTGGTGTTCGGGCAGTGTAGGGGGTCATGCTGGGGGTGGTGTTTCAGGGTTTAGGGCAGTGTAGTGGTGTTCGGGCAGTGTAGGGGGTCGTGAAGGGGGTGGTGTTTCAGGGTTTAGGGCAGTGCAGTGGTGTTCGGGCAGTGTAGGGGGTCGTGCTAGGGGTGGTGTTTCAGGGTTTAGGGCAGTGCAGTGGTGTTCGGGCAGTATAGGGGGTCATGCAGGGGCTGGTGTTTCAGGGTTTAGGGCAGTGCAGTGGTGTTCGGGCAGTGTAGGGGGTCGTGCTGGGGGTAGTGTTTTAGGGTTTAGGGTAGTGCAGTGGTGCTTGTGTAGTGTAGGGGGTCGTCCTGGGGGTAGTGTTTTAGGGTTTAGGGTAGTGCAGTGGTGTTTGTGTAGTGTAGGGGGTCATGTTTTAGGGTAGTGCAGTGGTGTTTGGGTAGTGTAGGGGGTCATGCTGGGGGTAGTGTTTTAGGATTTAGGTTAGTGCAGTGGTGTTTGGGTAGTGTAGGGGGTCGTGCTGGGGGTAGTGTTTTAGGGTT
This sequence comes from Calotriton arnoldi, assembly GCA_963921515.1. Classification (NCBI taxonomy): domain Eukaryota; kingdom Metazoa; phylum Chordata; class Amphibia; order Caudata; family Salamandridae; genus Calotriton; species Calotriton arnoldi. The sequence continues at coordinate 527,499 of CAWUFW010000920.1, read as the reverse complement.
TAGGGTAGTGCAGTGGTGTTTGTGTAGTGTAAGGGGTAGTGCTGGGGGTAGTGTTTTAGGGTTTAGGGTAGTGCAGTGGTGCTTGTGTAGTGTAGGGGGTCTTGCTGGGGGTGGTGTTTCAGGGTTTAGGGCAGTGCAGTGGTGTTCGGGCAGTATAGGGGTCTTGCTGGGGGTGGTGTTTCAGGGTTTAGGGCAGTGGTGTTCGGGCAGTGTAGGGGGTGTTGCTGGGGGTGATGTTTCAGGGTTTAGGGCAGTGAAGTGGTGTTCGGGCAGTGTAGGGGGTCTTGCTGGGGGTAGTGTTTCAGGGTTTAGGGCGGTGCAGTGGTGTTTGTGCAGTGTAGGGGGTCGTGCTGGGGGTGGTGTTTCAGGGTTTAGGGCAGTGCAGTAGTGTTCGGGCAGTGTAGGGGGTCGTGCAGGGGTGGTGTTTCAGGGTTTAGGGCAGTGCAGTGGTGTTCTGGCAGTGTAGGGGGTCATGCTGGGGGTGGGGTTTCAGGGTTTAGGGCAGTACAGTGGTGTTCGGGCAGTGTAGTGGGTCGTGCAGGGGGTGGTGTTTCAGGGTTTAGGGCAGTGCAGTGGTGTTCGGGCAGTGTAGGGGGTCGTGCTGGGGCTGGTGTTTCAGGGTTTAGGGCAGTGCAGTTGTGTTCGGGCAGTGTAGGGGGTCTTGCTGGGGGTGGTGTTTCAGGGTTTAGGGCAGTGGTGTTCGGGCAGTGTAGGGGGTCTTGCTGGGGGTGATTTTTCAGGGTTTAGGGCAGTGCAGTGGTTTCGGGCAGTGTAGGGGGTCTTGCTGGGGGTAGTGTTTCAGGGTTTAGGGCAGTGCAGTGGTGTTCGTGCAGTATAGGGGGTCGTGCTGGGGATGGTGTTTCTGGGTTTAGGGCAGTGCAGTAGTGTTCGAGCAGTGTAGGGGGTTGTGCAGGGGGTGGTGTTTCAGGGTTTAGGGCAGTGCAGTGGTGTTTGGGCAGTGTAGGGGGTTGCGCTGTGGGTGGTGTTTCAGGGTTTAGGGCAGTGCAGTGGTGTTCGGGCAGTGTAGGTGGTCATGCACGGGGTGGTGTTTCAGGGTTTAGGGCAGTGCAGTGGTGTTCGGCCAGTGTAGGGTGTTGTGCTAGGGCTGGTGTTTCAGGGTTCAGGGCAGTGCAGTGGTGTTCAGGCAGTGTAGGGGGTCGTGCTGAGGCTGGTGTTTCACAGTTTAGGGCAGTGCAGTGGTGTTCGGGCAGTGTAGGGGGTCGTGCTGGGGCTGGTGTTTCAGGGTTTAGGGCAGTGCAGTGGTGTTCGGGCAGTGTGGGCGGTCGTGCGGGGGCTGGTGTTTCAGGGTTTAGGGCAGTGCAGTGGTTTTCAGGCAGTGTAGGGGGTCGTGCTGGGGCTGGTGTTTCAGGGTTTAGGGCAGTGCAGTGGTGCTCGGGCAGTGTAGGGGGTCGTGCTGGGGGTGATGTTTCAGGATTTAGGGTAGTGCAGTGGTGTTCGGGCAGTGTAGGGGGTCGTGCAGGGGCTGGTGTTTCAAGGTTTAGGGCAGTGCAGTGGTGTTCGGGCAGTGTAGGGGGTCGTGCTGGGGCTGGTGTTTCAGGGTTTTGGGCAGAGCAGTGGTGTTCGGGCAGTGTAGGGGGTCATGCTGAGGGTAGTGTTTCAGGGTTTAGGGCAGTGCAGTGGTGTTCGGGCAGTGTAGGGGGTCATGCTGGGGGTGGTGTTTCAGGGTTTAGGTCAGTGGTTTTCGGGCAGTGTAGGGGGTCTTGCTGGGGGTGATGTTTCAGGGTTTAGGGCAGTGCAGTGGTGTTCGGGCAGTGTAGGGGGTCTTGCTGGGGGTAGTGTTTCAGGGTTTAGGGCAGGGCAGTGGTGTTCGGGCAGTGTAGGGGGTCATGCTGGGGGTGGTGTTTCAGGGTTTAGGGCAGTGTAGTGGTGTTCGGGCAGTGTAGGGGGTCTTGCTCGGGGTAGTGTTTCAGGGTTTAGGGGCGGTGCAGTGGTGTTCGTGCAGTGTAGGGGGTCATGCTGGGGGTGGTGTTTCAGGGTTTAGGGCAGTGCAGTAGTGTTCGGGCAGTGTAGGGGGTCGTGCAGGGGGTGGTATTTCAGGGTTTAGGGCAGTGCAGTGGTGTTCTGGCAGTGTAGGGGGTCATGCTGGGGGTGGGGTTTCAGGGTTTAGGGCAGTACAGTGGTGTTCGGGCAGTGTAGTGGGTCGTGCAGGGGGTGGTGTTTCAGGGTTTAGGGCAGTGCAGTGGTGTTCGGGCAGTGTAGGGGGTCGTGCTGGGGCTGGTGTTTCAGGGTTTAGGGCAGTGCAGTTGTGTTCGGGCAGTGTAGGGGGTCTTGCTGGGGGTGGTGTTTCAGGGTTTAGGGCAGTGGTGTTCGGGCAGTGTAGGGGGTCTTGCTGGGGGTGATGTTTCAGGGTTTAGGGCAGTGCAGTGGTGTTCGGGCAGTGTAGGGGGTCTTGCTGGGGGTAGTGTTTCAGGCTTTAGGGCAGTGCAGTGGTGTTCGTGCAGTATAGGGGGTCGTGCTGGGGATGGTGTTTCTGGGTTTAGGGCAGTGCAGTAGTGTTCGAGCAGTGTAGGGGGTTGTGCAGGGGGTGGTGTTTCAGGGTTTAGGGCAGTGCAGTGGTGTTCGGGCAGTGTAGGGGGTTGCGCTGTGGGTGGTGTTTCAGGGTTTAGGGCAGTGCAGTGGTGTTCGGGCAGTGTAGGTGGTCATGCACGGGGTGGTGTTTCAGGGTTTAAGGCAGTGCAGTGGTGTTCGGGCAGTGTAGGGTGTTGTGCTAGGGCTGGTGTTTCAGGGTTCAGGGCAGTGCAGTGGTGTTCAGGCAGTGTAGGGGGTCGTGCTGAGGCTGGTGTTTCACAGTTTAGGGCAGTGCAGTGGTGTTCGGGCAGTGTAGGGGGTCGTGCTGGGGCTGGTGTTTCAGGGTTTAGGGCAGTGCAGTGGTGTTCGGGCAGTGTAGGCGGTCGTGCTGGGGCTGGTGTTTCAGGGTTTAGGGCAGTGCAGTGGTTTTCAGGCAGTGTAGGGGGTCGTGCTGGGGCTGGTGTTTTAGGGTTTAGGGCAGTGCAGTGGTGCTCGGGCAGTGTAGGGGTCGTGCTGGGGGTGATGTTTCAGGGTTTAGGGCAGTGCAGTGGTGCTCGGGCAGTGTAGGGGGTCGTGCAGGGGCTGGTGTTTCAAGGTTTAGGGCAGTGCAGTGGTGTTCGGGCAGTGTAGGGGGTCGTGCTGGGGCTAGTGTTTCAGGGTTTTGGGCAGAGCAGTAGTGTTCGGGCAGTGTAGGGGGTCATGCTGAGGGTAGTGTTTCAGGGTTTAGGGCAGTGCAGTGGTGTTCAGGCAGTGTAGGGGGTCGTGCTGGGGGTGGTGTTTCAGGGTTTTGGTCAGTAGTTTTCGGGCAGTGTAGGGGGTCTTGCTGGGGGTGATGTTTCAGGGTTTAGGGCAGTGCAGTGGTGTTCGGGCAGTGTAGGGGGTCTTGCTGGGGGTAGTGTTTCAGGGTTTAGGGCAGGGCAGTGTTGTTCGGGCAGTGTAGGGGGTCATGCTGGGGGTGGTGTTTCAGGGTTTAGGGCAGTGTAGTGGTGTTCGGGCAGTGTAGGGGGTCGTGAAGGGGGTGGTGTTTCAGGGTTTAGGGCAGTGCAGTGGTGTTCGGGCAGTGTAGGGGGTCGTGCTAGGGGTGGTGTTTCAGGGTTTAGGGCAGTGCAGTGGTGTTCGGGCAGTATAGGGGGTCATGCAGGGGCTGGTGTTTCAGGGTTTAGGGCAGTGCAGTGGTGTTCGGGCAGTGTAGGGGGTCGTGCTGGGGGTAGTGTTTTAGGGTTTAGGGTAGTGCAGTGGTGCTTGTGTAGTTTAGGGGGTCGTCCTGGGGGTAGTGTTTTAGGGTTTAGGGTAGTGCAGTGGTGTTTGTGTAGTGTAGGGGGTCATGTTTTAGGGTAGTGCAGTGGTGTTTGGGTAGTGTAGGGGGTCATGCTGGGGGTAGTGTTTTAGGATTTAGGTTAGTGCAGTGGTGTTTGGGTAGTGTAGGGGTCGTGCTGGGGGTAGTGTTTTAGGGTTTAGGGTAGTGCAGTGGTGTTTGTGTAGTGTAGGGGGTCGTGCTGGGGGTAGTGTTTTAGGGTTTAGGGTAGTGCAGTGGTGCTTGTGTAGTGTAGGGGGTCGTGCTGGGGGTAGTGTTTTAGGGTTTAGGGTAGTGCAGTGGTGTTTGTGCAGTGTAGGGGTCATGTTTTAGGGTAGTGCAGTGGTGTTTGGGTAGTGTAGGGAGTCGTGCTGGTGGTAGTGTTTTAGGATTTAGGTTAGTGCAGTGGTGTTTGGGTAGTGTACGGGGTCGTGCTGGGGGTAGTGTTTAGGGGTTTAGGATAGTGCAGTGGTGCTTGTGTAGTGTAGGGGGTCGTGCTGGGAGTAGTGTTTTAGGGTTTAAGGTAGTGCAGTGGTGTTTTTGTAGTGTAGGGGGTCATGTTTTAAGATGCAATGCTCCAATACCTGACCAGTCTGCACTACATAAAACTGCAAAAAAACTAAAAATAAAAAGTGTTTTGCACACTTTTGTCATTGGGCTATATGTGGGCTACATCTGGGTAATATTTGTGCTACATTTGGGCTCTTTTTTCACTGGTGGCCATCTTGGAAGACTTCTTTGTTATGAAGTTTCCTAATTTCTTCATTTACTGCAGTCTCCTCAGTAGGAAATGCTTTCAGTTTTTTACTTTGATTCCATCAAGAAGGCATTCAGATGTGTCTCACATCTGCCATAAATTCAGAATGTTAGCACTCTAGTTGCTCATTAGATCACTGGAGTAAAGCTACTGCTCACCAGGGAGTTAACTGGTAGTCTGCTGCTGGTATTGAAAGTGATTGTTTCAGTCTGTATGTCAGAATTTTCTAATGAAATAGAAGAGGATTTGAGATCTCACTTAAAACATGCCCTAATTTTTCTTTCTGCAGCACTAACCATAATTTCTATTTAAAAAAGAACCCCTCATTTTGTTCCTTTTTAAATTAAATGTTTTAAGTGTTACCGGTTTATTCCAATCAAGATGGCTTCAGGTGTGCCATACTTTTGTCATAAGTAAGGCTGTTAGCGCTCTAGTTGTTCTTTAGAACACTCTGGGAAGCTGCAGTAGAACACAAAGGCATCAACTGGCAGGCTGCTCCTGTTGAAATATAACAGGAAGATATTTGAGATCACACTTGAAATATGTCCTAATTTTTCTTTCTACAGCACTAACCATAATTTCTATGACAAAATGAACCCCATCATTTTGTTCCTTTTTAAATTAAATGTTTTAAGTGTTACCAGTTTATTCCAATCAAGATGGCTTCAGGTGTGCCATACTTTTGTCATAAGTAAGGCTGTTAGCACTCTAGTTGTTCTTTAGAACACTCTGGGAAGCTGCAGTAGAACACAAAGGCATCAACTGGCAGGCTGCTCCTGTTGAAATATAACAGGAAGATATTTGAGATCACACTTGAAACATGTCCTAATTTTTCTTTCTACAGCACTAACCATAATTTCTATGACAAAATGAACCCCATCATTTTGTTCCTTTTTAAATTAAATTGTTTAAGTGTTACCAGTTTATTCCAATCAAGATGGCTTCAGGTGTGCCATACTTTTGTCATAAGTAAGGCTGTTAGCACTCTAGTTGTTCTTTAGAACACTCTGGGAAGCTGCAGTAGAACACAAAGGCATCAACTGACAGGCTGCTCCTGTTGAAATATAACAGGAAGATATTTGAGATCACAATTGAAATATGTCCTAATTTTTCTTTCTACAGCACTAACCATAATTTCTATAACAAAATGAACCCCATCATTTTGTTCCTTTTTAAATTAAATGTTTTAAGTGTTACCAGTTTATTCCAATCAAGATGGCTTCAGGTGTGCCATACTTTTGTCATAAGTAAGGCTGTTAGCACTCTAGTTGTTCTTTCGAACACTCTGGGAAGCTGCAGTAGAACACAAAGGCATCAACTGGCAGGCTGCTCCTGTTGAAATATAACAGGAAGATATTTGAGATCACACTTGAAACATGTCCTAATTTTTCTTTCTACAGCACTAACCATAATTTCTATGACAAAATGAACCCCATCATTTTGTTCCTTTTAAATTAAATTGTTTAAGTGTTACCAGTTTATTCCAATCAAGATGGCTTCAGGTGTGCCATACTTTTGTCATAAGTAAGGCTGTTAGCACTCTAGTTGTTCTTTAGAACACTCTGGGAAGCTGCAGTAGAACACAAAGGAATCAACTGACAGTCTCTGCCCTTGTTGGATGTACATGTTTTACTGAGAATGTCAGACTTCATTCTCACATGAGTGAGAAAGATAATGTGAATTTACAGAAAATATGCTCTCATTTTAGCTTCTGGAGCACCTTCCAAACCTCCATGGGACAAGCATGAGAAAATAGTGTTCTCTCAAACATGATTCATGATATCCCAGCAGAAGGTTTTTCACATGGTAAAATCACGTTAGAATACACCACAATTCCTAAAATTAGTATGGTACCATCAACAAATAAATTCTAATGTAACTAAAGCCTGTTATCACCCTTTATAGTTCTCCTTTTGGTGACCCTCAAAATCTTCTATTCACTACAATGCATTTCAATGAGGTACTATCATTTATATTGGTCCCAAGATGGCTGCCAGAAATTCCAGGATGAAGTGCTGACAGCCAATCAGATCTCACGATGACATGTGTGGTTAGGCTCCGCCCAGATATATATGTGACTTTACTTTTGATTTTCTCATGAACTACTGAACGGATTTACACCATTTAAGCAAAAGGCACGACACTGAACCAAGGGCTACCTCTTTGCCAAATTTGGTGTAATTCCGTTCAGCAGTTCGGGCTGTAGCTGCGACTAAAGGTTCCTATGGAAAAATGAATGGGGAAAACACGTTTTGGGACCCCTCTTTTCTCGGCCCCCGCTTGACGTATCACCCCGAGACTTTCAGGATAGGAGCGGACCGGAGCGCCCCAACAAGTTGGAAACTTTCGCGAAGATTCGTCAACCGGCGCCAACGTTATTTCAAATAGAATGTCGCGGATTTCCTATGGATAATAGGTTTTAACTATAACTATCTACTGGCGACCGCCAGTAGATAATATATATATATATATATATATATATATATATATATATATATATATATAGTGTAATTAGTATAATAATAAATATATATCCAAGAACAGAACAAAGGTAATCGAAATCCAACTCTCTGAAGCACTGAAGTTTAATAAATAACAGTTTGGCATCATTTCGTGATGTGGTTTGGCTGTAACATCAGCCTTGATCACAGGTGAGTCAGATAATAGGGCAAGTGTTCAGGTTTTATAATCACATCACATGACTTCAAATGTTCCTACATTTCCCAGAATGCACTGGTGATGAAAATCATTTTATTGCAAGACTCTAAAGTAATAATATCCCACTAAATAACATCAAAACTCAAGCTTTAATGACGTTTTTTATATAAGTGCACAATGTCCAAAAGTCAGTTGCCACGTGTGTTTTTAAAAGTGAGAGGGATATTCACAAGAACGTGTGATAATCATCGCAAAATTAGCTTAACGCAACTTTGCACATCACAGCCCATCGCAGGAAAATAACACTGTGTTAACGTTGTATTCACAACCCGGCGGCACCATGCGATAGTCTCACGACAACGCGCCAAATGACCGCATTAAAATTAACGCGATGCCGAAACAATGCAAAACACGAACGCGAAAAAAGGTGCGATGCCCCAAATCCAATACAAAAATCAGCGGTAACCAGCGACAGGCCTGCAATTCCCACACGTCATGCGGGAAAAAGCACCATAAAAGCACCCAAAAACACAAACAAAACAACTCAAACTGCGTAGCACCATGGATGCACCCGGACATACTGCAGAGGACAACGCGAAGCCCACAAGCCCCACAGACGACCAGCAAGGAACCTCGGGGTCGGGAAAGGCCAAGGAGAAGAGGAAGGGGAAGACAGGGTTCAGTCCACAGGAAAACAGGACCATCGTTACGGAGGTGACAGAACACTACCAACAACTCTCCGTCAACTCCAACGTGTCATTGGCAACAAAGACGCAAACATGGCAGACTATCTTGGACCATGTGAATGCAGTTGCAGAGTTAAGGAGGACAATGGAAGGGGTCAAGAGGCGCTGGAATGATGTGAAGGGCAAAAATAAGAAGAAACTCGATGCCAACATGAAAGCAGCAACGCAGATTGTATGTGGGGGTCCAGCAGCACACCAGGAGCTGGATGACATGGAGAAAATTGTGGCTACAGTCATCAGTCGGGATACAGTGCCAGGAGAAGTGGATCCGGACACTGCTCAACATGACCTGACACAACATCAACAGGGTGAGTACCGACCAGGGACTGGGGGGACAAGGGGAGATGGGCACAATGGCACACATGCACAATTAAGTAGAGCATACTGCACACCCACAATGACTCTGGATCATGTCCCTGATCTCCTTGGCATACTGCAGCACACATAGAAACAGCAAGTAGGCCCCCGTCGACAATGTGCCCGGAGGGGGCCCTCCCCACATATCACCAATCTCACAACAAACCCATGCACATGTGCTGAACCCAGCAAAGCTGCGGGTCCGTGAGCCACACTGACAATGCAAGTGACACTGCATGACGATCAGCATGGCTGCAGTTCAATTACCATGACATGGTGCATGCCACGACACTGACCACATCCGGAAAGGAGCAGGTCACACTCTGACACAACCACGTGCACAAACAACCCCGACGTCAACCACACATCTGCGGACAAACCATGCCCAAGAGTCACAACTCGACCAAGAGCCCCATTTTCCCAAGCCCGCAACATCTCAGCACTGTAGAAGCACAGAAGTTAAAAGCACACCACCTGAAAGGGAGAAGGGGCAGCCAAATCAGAGCTGCAGGGGCGACTCACCCACAATGCAGCACACACACATAAGAATAAAAGCACCCCAACACTGATGACAATGTGGTACAAACTGCAACACTTTCACAACAGAACACAGGACACAACTGGTGCCGCATGTGTGTACAAAATGGCCAATCACACCTGGCATAGCAGGAAACTGTGAGATGACAATGTACGAGTACAACCCCACATCCATGATGTAGTACAAATGTCCACTGTCCCGCATCAAATAGGCATCTCCTCACAAACAGTCACAATGTACATTGTCATGCAGTCTGCATGTAAACTCCGCCAATGCGTCAACATACATGGAACACACTGTGAAACTGCATCTCCCCTTCACATTGCAGAGGGACAATCAACACCTCCTGCAGAGCAGACCCTACAACACGTCAGTGATGATGGAGACGACCCCCAGGACATCGACTACGACGTACTCCTATGGTTCATGGACGACCTCCGCACCCCACCTCCAGTAGCAGGGCAGCCCAGCACCATCGAGGTGATCCCACCCCCTGCACAGACCACACAGCAGGAAGCACCCACAAACACGTCTGGCTCCCAGCACCTCACCAAAGAACACATGGCGTTCCAACGCCGTGTGTTAGACTGCCAGAAGGAGCTGGCTGAACAGGTGCGGGTGGTGTTCGACCTCATGGCAGCCAAACTAGATGCCATACGTGGGTGTCGAAGTCCCATCAGGGACCACTTACAGTCCCTAACGGACACCCACAGTCCGCCCCATGCCCTCCAACAATCCATGCCTGTTGTCGCTGGAGTCATGACTCCGAGACAACAACTGTCTAGTCAGAGTGGCTACAGTGATGTCATCCGTGAATTAGGAAACATAAGGAGAGTCATGGAGAACATGGAGCGGATGCAGGCGCAAACAATGGCTACCACGGCTGCACACGAGAAAGCTGTCGATGGAATCTTCCATTCCCTGCAGATCCCCATCATGGGAGTGATGCCACAAGACATTGCGCCGTTAATGCTGCTGCCACTACAACATCCACATCTCCGGCCCCTGATGTGTCAGTGTCACAGTGCTGCAAACCAAACACCAACACCCACATGTGAGGAAAATGAAACATCAGAGGACGAAGATGAGGATGAATCTGCCATAGTGGCAAGGAGGAAGCAGTAGCATTCATCTCTGCCACATGGCTTGTTACTGCTTGGGTCTGCCCTCAGCATCATGCCCTGGAATAACACCTTCCACTGTCCCCCGATACACTCTGCGACACCAACCTTGGACCTCGACATGAACTGCCATCACTTGTATGCTCAACAATGATACAGCAATCAGCCTGCGGACTGGACTCTTCCCCTTCCAAGTAACTTGCCAATCCCTAAAGGACTCAGGCTGGCCCTCCATGGGGCAACATTGTTAAGTGTTGTCTGCATGGCCCAGTACTGAGACAGCCTCAACACTCCACTGAACGTGAATAATACATCCTGATACACACAGAAGTGTCATGTCTATGAATGATCAAGTATGAAAGCATGGACGGATGTAGGGGCAGTGATTCCCCCTTACGTCCATGTAGCTCATGTTGTGGGACTTGTGTCACAGGGTGCATCCCTGCATCATGGTGGTACATATTTGACCCCAGAAGTAGCCCTGTTGTCAATTGTAGGTCACAAATGACAGCCTATATGAAATGATTTGGGACACTTGTGAAACGCTGATGAGTGGGATCCCGTACTATCTTTGACACACAGAAATGGCATAGCGAATACGTGACACGCAAACAGCCTCTCTGTACAGAGGTGACACACCCACCATCTAATTCCAATAAGTGAGATTGTTAGCACTACATGTTGCACTTACACTTGTCAGAGTGATGTGCCTGTACAGAGGAGTAACCTGCACACAGGGAATGTGTGTTGTAATGATTTTATTTGCACATGCTGTGCCTGTGGTCATTTTGTACTGTTCCATGATTGCTAAGGACTGTGACAATGTGACGTGCTCATGTGAAGAAATTATCAATGATGGTGTTCCTATGGGCTAGTCCTGCTGCTGCTGCAGTGGGGTGTGTTCCACCTGCCTCATCTTCCTCATCATCGTCCGGTGCATCTGGCACTTGTAGCCATGGGGCATTGGTGCGCACACATATGTTGTGCAACACACAACATGCAACGATCATCTTGCACACGATGCCTGGGCTGTACAGGAGCCTTCCACCTGTGATGTCCAGGCACCTGAAACGTGACTTCTACAGGCCAAATATGCATTCCATGATGCCCCTGGTGTATTTGTGGGCCGCATTGTACTGCCTCTGGGCCTGTGTGTTCGGGGCTCGGAGGGGTGTCATCATCCAAGGGCAGAGTGCATATCCTTGATCACCTGTGACAGTGCATAGAGACAAGAGTCAAAAGTTGGTTATGCATGATGTGTTGGCAGGCCCACTAGTTCATTGGTGTGTGATATGTGTGACTTAGTGATTCCCGTATGACAGGTACTGCGTGTAGCAAATGAGCGCCATCAATGTGTATTATGTAGCCTCACTGCTGCCCCTCCCTCCCCCGTGCATATTTACTAGTGTGCGCAGCGAGGTTGCATCACTTGCAATTCTACGGCACACCGTTGTCATGCCTGTCTGCGCATGTCCACAAGCCTGACAACGACACTGTGATGTTGTGCGTTGAAGGTGGGAGGCCACATGTGTGTAGGCCTATGGTAAGGATAGGACGGACACAGATGTAGAGTTCATGGCTGGCTGAACTCGCGATGCGGTTGAGGGTAGACCTTTGGCCTATGCTGCGGTAATAGCGACACACACAACAGTTGGCATGTATGATCCCGGACCCCGAGCAGGCTTGCGCTCCTTCATTTATCCCTTCGGCCGAGCCCGCACTCCGGGGGCATGCTACATCGCAACATTGTCCATTGCGGGACATGAGGCGCCAACACTACAACAGAGACACACGCATTAGGCACTTCCTTGGCAAGGCCAACACTTAGCAACGCCCAGAGCCCAGGGCTGATTATCCACACCCCTACGCTGGACTGTCGTACGTCAGCCCACTACGCTTACGCTTACAGGGGGGTACAACACAGCCACATGTCCCAGGTCTTCCCCACTGCCGGAGGTGACATGGTTGCGCCCGCTGTACACAGCACAATGTCATGTGGTAGGGCCTGGGGCCCTCATGCATACATAATGACCACACGGACACACTTAGATAGTTTGTGAAACTGGCTATGGGCACATGCGCCCGGACCCTTTTATTGCCAGGGCCACATGTCCAGTGACACCTGTGCTGGATGGCTGTGGGGTGAGTGTAAGCCAGCCCTCAGGGAGTGGTTGGTGCTGGAACAACTACAACAGTGATCAGACAATCAGAAGTTCAAAGTTCAAACAGCAAGGGTTCATGACTTGAGCTGCACAGAGTTAGTGGCCCCGGATGCACTGCGGCTGGCACTGGCACACCGCCACGGGACGGTGACTTGCGTTGCACTGAGGTAGGGCCACAGGAGCTGAGCGGGTCCTCGTCGGTGTTGAAGGTTAATGTTGCGCAGTGTTTCGGGGGACAGTGGAAGGTGTTCTTCCAGGGCATGATGCAGAGGGCAGAACCAAGCAGAAACATGCAATGTGGAGGAGATGAATGCTACCGACTCATCTCCTACACCAAGTCAGTATCAGCTACATGATGATGAAGTCAACCCCCAGGCCATAGACTCAGACGCCACCAAAGTTCAACCAGAGAGTGTCCATGAATTACGTGGCACAGAGTTAGTGGCACCAGAGCTGAAAGGGAATGCAGTCTGCGATGAGGCCTGTACAATGGTGTAAACTCTGCCATGAAAGAAGAAAGACTCAGTTCCAAATGTGTGACCTAATTCACTGCAGTGTAGGCCGGAGGCAGCGGGCAGCAGGGGCCCACAGACACGTGTCATTGGCTTGCGATGCACAGAGTTGGTGGCACCAGATCGAAGGGAGTACAGTGATATAAACTCCGCCATAAATATATGAACTCGGCCATAATGAAATCAAGACTCAGTTCCAAATGTGTGACCTACTTGACCGCAGCGTAGGCCGGAGGCAGCGGTGGAGTATGTCAACGAGAAAGGAGTGCTGGGGGCCTGTGTCGCGGAGGCCGTGATGGTCTGAGGAGGCTGCCATGGTCGCGGGCCTCGGGCTTGGAGCTTGCACTGTCACGTGGTGGGCCCTCTTTGGCACACGCCGGTGTCGGCAGGTGAGCAGTGAGGCCCGGTTGCGCTGGGGCGGCCAAGACGGGTCTGGGGACCAGCGGCCTGGGGTGCAGCAGGCGCACGGGCTCGCAGGCACCGCCGCTCACGGCGTCGGCCTCGTGGCGGGCTGAGAGGCGCCGCCCTGGCAGACACATTGGCCATTCCGGAAGAGAACCACACCCCGAGCAACGGGCTTTTTATTCACACCCCTATGCTGGCCTGGCGTACGCCGGGCCAGCCCACTCCGCTCACGCTTACAGGGGGGGACGTCACAAGCTACATTTCCGTGCTCTTCCCCACCGCCTGGGGTGACATGGTTGCGTCCACTGTCCACTACACTCCAAACACCAGCAGTATGTGTCGACATGGCCATGTCTGTGGTCGGCATACTGCAGTCTGGCCAGCACACCAATGCCACACTTGGCATTGTGTACATTCTCATTCATCGGTCACTTGCCTCCTTCGCACATGCCTGGTTCCCACCTCTCCCCACATTCTTCTATTGTGTGGCTGAGGTGCCATGCCGTTAATGGCTTGTGTACATGGCTAGCCCAGGTTACCACAGTAAGTTGTGCTGTCGTGTCTGGTAGGTGGGCATGTTGTTTGGCATGTTGTATGTGTGTTTGTGACGTGGGCATTCCCAGAGTCGTGAGTTGCATGACTGTGGAGTTGAGGTGTGTGGTGTGTTCATTTGGTACTTACCAACGAGCAATGCATTCCCATAGGTGCCATCCTGGAAGCACTGGTTGATGATGGACTGTCGGAAGATGAAGGAATAATGCACACTGCCTGGGTAGTTGGCGACGACATTGGTGAAGAGTCCCCGGTGGTCCACTATTGCCTGCACATTGATGGAATGCGTGTGCTTCCTGTTGCGGTAATTGTGTTCAGTGGCGGCAGGGGGCACGAGGAGTACATGTGTGCAGTCGATTGCCCCCAACACGTGCGGGAATCCAGCTATGGCGTAGAAGCCTTGCTTGGTCTCCAGCTGTTCCTGCGCTGTGTGGGGGAAGTGGAGGTACTGGGGTACCAAGCTGATGATGGCATCCAAGACAGGTGTGAGGAACTTGGATAGGGCTGGCTGTGAGACTCCTCCGACTCTGGCAGTTGTTGGTTGGAATGTACCAGAGGCCAACAGGTGCAGCACAGCCAGCAGCTTTGTCTGCGGAGGGATGTTGGTTGTCCGTTGTGTTGGTACCGTCAGCCTGTGGGCAATGTGGGTCAGGATACGGAGGATGGTTGTCCTTTTGAGCCTGTAGTGGGCAATGACTTCCTCTGGCTTTGAGTCTGTGAGGCTGGTGTGTTTTCTGTAGGTCCGCTGTCTTTGTCTGCACTGCCCCTGTGGTAGTCCGGGGGGGGCGGGAAGGTCGGGGGGGGGGGTTGCAGGCCTGGGTGTGGTGGCGGTGGGTGTTGTGGCCCTCTTGGTGCTCCGAGCTGCATGATCAGTAGCTCCATGGCATCTGTTGTTCTTCAGATGTGGCTCTGCTCTGGGCTCCCTTTTGTGGTGCAGGTTGTCGTCCGACTTAACACCAGGTAAGAGCAGGTGTTAATTCCCTGCTGCTAACGCGCCTTATCGCATGTTTTGTGCTCTTCTCGCCGATCTGGCTGGACGTTGAGAATGTTGCGGTGTGGTTTATTCACGGCTTTTTGCCAAGGCACGCCTACTCTGCATCTCATTAGCGTTAGTTGCCGGTGTCATCCCTGGCGATGTTTTTTGCGGCTGCTAGCGCAGAATAACTGACGGTATAGGCTGTTAGCATCAGCTTGTGAATAGGGTGATAACTCTATCGCCACTATGGCTGCGATAAAGTGCCGCTAACTCAGCGATAAGTCCTTGAGAATATGCCCCTAAGTCTTTTGTGCATTTAATCTTTCTGATGGCATACTCGCTCAGCTAACTGGTTGCCACTCGCAAATCCATGCTTGAAACAAACATCAGTGGTTCAGAATCGTCAAGAGGAGACACTTCTCCTCCTGTCTCCCTTTCTCTCCTTCATGCCGTGAGTACATCGGAAATCCATAATGCTGCATTAACAGCGAGCGAGTCATGCTCCCCAAGTCGATTTGAAACCACAGGCACGCGTGGTAAAGGCATCTTCGTGTTCTGCATGGTAAAGGCATGCATGGTAAAGGCTGCGTGGTAAAGGCATAACTGGCAATGTCATACATCTGTGCTGGAGGTATAAAAAGGAAAGTGAGAGGGCATGCTACGGGTAGGAGTTGCTACTCCTAGCTACCCATAGCAAGGATTTAACCTATACCTACTGTATTTTCAGGGGGATGGTTTACTACTGCAGCTTCATATAGGGCACATGTTTTTGGTGGGTTTATACTACAATCTCCCTCAATGACAATCTCTAAAACATATGAGATTATGTTTAAGTATTTCACAATTCACCACGTGCCATTTCTTGGGGGTACCTTTAGCATTCCTTGGAAATGCATGATTGGTCCCTGCACTCACTCCAATATGTTAGCAATCCCTGTGACTTAGGTGAAGGGATGCTGATGCTTTTTTTTTTTTTTTTACATATTCTGCCTGAATAGTTCTATATCTGGAGTCACAAACGTGCATCAGCAAACTTCGTGTCTGACATTCAAGAAGCTGTCCTGACTTTCACCTTCTTTATTTCGTGTATAATTAAATAGCCTATTAACAGGCTTACAGATAATGTTAATGCGCTTGTTAATTAAGAGGCTTGCTCGACTGCCATTTCTTCACCTGCAGAAGTGAGAACAAATATTTGATTAGACTACTGCTGCAGTATTTTATAATCCCTATCCCATCATAACCGGATGAAACCCATTTAGCATGTACAAAGCCTATGATTGAGTAGCATTAAACCCTTCTAGACATTATGTGAAAAACCTCAAAGTTCTTATTCCTAATACAATGGAACCTCATCTATAAAAACTAAAACAGGTTCATTATGATTTATTGTTTTTTCATTAATCTACACGAGAAAGGTCCAGGTTCCCCTGGCTGCATAATAGGTAGAACAGAAATGATGTAACCTTTTACAAATGATAATTTATGTACAAGATGTAATGTCAGGAACTTTGCATAACATCTCTAGGTGCATTTTAAGTAAATATTTTTTACAAATAAAAACGACATCACCGGAGCTGCCAATGTTTGATCAAATTAGTCCATAAAGGAATTGTCCTACATCTAGCCTAGTTCTCAAATTAAAAATTTGTGTAAATAGTTTTTATGCATTTTCTTAATATTTAAATGTGCAGTGTGATGATGTATCTTTATGTTCATGGAGGTCGAAAATTCTGAAACTGTGAAGACAAATATCAAGAGATATGCATCCCTGTCGGAGCCGCAACTGCCTCGGGTGCCTGGATCCAGCCACTGGCCTAGTATTTGGTCTCTCCTGCTGTTCTGCCCTCTAAAGCTCAGATCTAGTCTCTGCACCTGTGACATTCTGGTTTGTGCTTCTTGTTGTCCATCACTGTCCCACAGCGTAGTTCTCCTAGAAAATGTGCCTCCAAAACAATGTCTGATTCCATCCGTAAGGATTCTAGGGAACTGCACAGGTTGACACCTGATAGCTGATATGTGGTTGGCTCATTGTGAATGTGTGGATATCTGATGGAGGGTTGCTGTGTGACTGATGGTGTGGTGTCTTTGTGTGTGTGTGTGTGTGTGTGTGTGTGTGTGGGAGCACGCACACGCGCACTTGATGGTGGGAGATATATGTCTGCTGGCAGGATTGGTTTTCTGATGGTATGTGTGGCTGTCTGTAGGTGTTCATGCATCTGAAGGTATGCATATAGTCATCTCATAGTGTGTTTGGGTATGGGTGTCTGGTAAGGGTTTTTAGGGATCTGATGGTGGTTACATGAGTGTCTGGTGGTGAGTATATGGGCTTGTTATGGCGGGTATGTGAATGACCCAGCCTTGTGGGTCTCCAAGGGCAGGTCTATTGTGGGATGGGTGTGTGCCTGTCTAATAGTGGCTATGTGGGACCCAATGGTGGATGTATGGGCATCTAATAGTGGGTGTACTGGTATCTAGCATTTGTTTGGTCATTTACTACTAAGTGCTGGAGTTTCTGATTCTGTAACCAGTTGTTTGATGGTTTGTATGCATGTGGGATCATGTGCGAAGAAAAAATGCGGACAACATGGCTTTGTTCCATCCCATGCCTTGTACAATTGTGGTCATGGTCCTTTTCCAACCATTAACCCTCACCTTGCCTTGGCCAAGGGTGAATGGACTGAATATTGTGTCCACCACACATTACACAATGGCAGGGTCTAATTTATTCTCTTGTACATTGTTCAAAGACAGGGAGGAATCTTCAGTATCCCACCACCTGCTGTTTCCAAGGGTACTCAGTTAATTTTGCACCCCTCACCTTGCCCATAGTTAGGCTGATATAATATTCTACTGATACCCACATTTCCTAAGAATGGTGGTTTTATCCCCTGGCATACTTTAACCATGCCCAAACGTACCTGTGAGCTTTGCATTTTATCTTTCCAAATATTTGATACAAAGATACCAACCCACGCCAGAAATACGTTTAAAACAATTAGTTTCAACAAAATTGCAATGTTGTTGATAAGGATCCACCTGGGCATGCACTGGGGAGGATTACTGATGCCCACCCTCTGACTAATGTGTTTTTTTTTTAATCAAGAACCACCATGCCCAAGGCAGTGTGTTCCCATCTCCAACAGCATTTCCAAAAGGTGTGGGTGTTTTTTTTTATCCCCCCACACTTGAACAAGGATAGGAGTTACTTCACCTTGCTTACTCTCCTATTGTCCCATGGGGGGGGGGTGTATTTTTCTTTGAACATTCCCTGCCTTACCACAGGGTGGAGGTAGTGTATGTTTCCATCTCCCCACCTTGGCCACACCAAAAGGTGTGGGTGTTTTTTTTATCCCCCCACACTTGAACAAGGATAGGAGTTACTTCACCTTGCTTACTCTCCTATTGTCCCATGGTGGGGGTGTATTTTTCTTTGAACTTTGCCTGCCTTACCACAGGGTGGAGGTAGTGTATGTTTCCATCTCCCCACCTTGGCCAGAGCAAGAGCAAAAAGGTTATGGGGATGTTGCTCGCTCTTCCATGACTTGTGAAATGCTCAGGGATATCGAAGATCCAGGAAGCACACAATTTTACAAGAATTCTATTGACAATTTGTGAACAGTGCAAAGAGACAGCTAAGTTCTGCTCTGGACCTCGTTGGCTGGCGGGATTTAGCAGGGCACAGATGAGCCAAGTAAAAAACAAATCTCAAAGATTTTGCTGTAGAGCTTTGCACAATGGCAGAATAAGGATGTTCCTTTGCCCAAGACTTGCCTAATGGCAGGAGGAGTGCTTTTCAATATGCCATCTCATTGGCAATGGGCAGCAGTAGTGTGTGCCTCCCTCCTCACCACCTTTCCCAAGGGCAGGGGTTTTATAAAACCGCCTGCCTTGCCAAAGGGTGGGGGAGTGTCTCTCTGCATCCTTCCCCCTACCATGCCTTATGGTGGGAAGAGTGTCATTTTTCAGCATCCCTCTGCCTTGTGCAAGGCTGGTGGTAGTGTACAATTTTGCCCCATGCCTTGCCTGAATGCAAGGGGGTATTTTAATATCTAATTTTAAACAAACCTCTCACCTTTTTCAAGAATGGGAGGTTGGATTTTGCACCTCCCCATACCTAGCCCAACCGTGAATGGATGCATTTTCTCCTTTTTAGGTCTCGCCTACGCAGCGCGCATGCACTGCTTAGGAGGACCTTTAGCCGTCGTTCAGCTCTTTTTTGGAAGCACATACTCGTGCTTGTGCGGCATACACCTTGCGGGAGCGCACAGGGGCGCGCCACAAGCACGAGTATGTGCTTCCAAAAAAGAGCTGAACGCACACCACTCGCGGGTGCACCCCTCCGCCTCTCTCTCCCTCTCTGCCTGCACGCCATAACGGGTGTGTTAAACTTGTCTCTCTGTTGAGTAGGTTCTCTCCTCACTTCTCGGTCGAGATTTCTGCTTGTTGCCTAATTTCTCCCTCCACTCCTTTTCTCTCTCTCCGGCAGTGCTTCATTTCATGTTCTTCATTCTCTTCCCTTTCTCGGGTACTACTTCCCTTCACTCCTCTCTGTCCATCTTCGATCGGTCTTTCTTTTCGCTCGACTGTCTCTTAAACTGCCTGCTCCCCCCCTCTCCCCCGCTCAAGTATTAGATATCGCTGGTTGTGTAGTATTAGATAGTACTCCACATACATTTCTGTAAGCCACACTGACCAGTTCTAGACACCACACACAATGTCCGTGTGTGGTAAACATCTTTCAAACTTTTTTGTCTATACCGAATACCACGTTTGGAGTGGACAGCCCTTTAAATGGCGTCATTGTGCTTGTGTTTAGCCTTCTGAAGAGCAGACCGTGTGTGACTGGGATCTGGCTGCTTCTTCCAGCGCCTCGAAGCAGGGGGGGGCTCCCTGAACAGCGCAGTGTAAGAGAAGTGTGCATTTCCCACCTAATGTGAGTGCAATATTGAATAACTAATGTTTGCTCGTGTGCTTCATGCACAGCGCTGTCAGCACAGCCCTAACAAGACCCTCGGCACCGCCACAAACTAGAGAGGCTGAGACAGACACCCAGGCCGTGCCAGCCGGACATACAGAGAGCGGTCTGCACCGGAGGGCCAGGGAGGGAGAAGGGCCCCGTCGTGATTGAATCTGTGCGCTGGTAACACTTTGATGTCATTCCTCGTGTGTACCCCACTCACCCCCCGGATTCCTGGCAACAAAGTGACCAGCACGTATTCAACCAGACCCCCTCGACCAGGTGCGGGGTGCGAGGATTGTCCATGCCACTCCTACCTCACGTGATATCTTGAGTCCTGTGCGTGTGCTTATGGTCCAAGAAGTTTCAGCTAGCCCCCCACCCATCTCTCCATTGTCCATGGTGCATTGCCCCACCTCCCTCCCGCTATCCGTGTTGCCATTCCTCCACCCTTTCTCCATGTTCCCTTCCACCTCCTTCCCACCCTCTGTGTTGCCTTTCCCCCACCATCCACCCTCTCTCCCACTCTCCCTGTTGCCTTTCCCCCACTCTCGCTCCTGCTCTCCATGTTGCATTTCCCCTCCCTCCTCCTCTCCATGTTGCCTTCCACCCCACCTTCCCTACAGTTGTCTTGCCCCTAACCTTCTGCCAGATGTCCGTGTTGCCTTGCCCCCACCCTCTTTCCAGTTGTGCATGTTGCCTAGCCCCCACCCTCCCTCCTTCCGTTGTTCGTGGTGCCCTGCCCCCACCCTTCCTCTTGTTGACCATGTTGTCTTGCTAGTTTACTCCCTCCGTCCGAGTTGTCTTGCTCCCACCCTCCTTCCTGTTGTCTGTATTGACTTGCTCCCAATAGCCCTCCCTCCTTCTGCTTTCTATGTTGCCCCTCACCCGTCTGCCCTCTCTCCGCAGCCGTGTTCCCCCACCCTCCCTCCTGTAGTCCATTTTGTCTTCCCCACCTCCTCTACACTTGTCCAAATTGCCTTGCCCCCTCCCCCTTTACAGTTGTCCATGTTGCCTTTCCCCTACCCTCCTTCCATTTGTGCATGTTGCCTTGCTGCCATCCTCCCTCCTTCTGTTGCTCGTGGTGCCTTGCCCCCACCATCCCTTTTGTTGTCCATGTTGACTTGCTAGTACATTCCCTCCCTCCGTCCGTGTTGTCTTGCTCCCACCCGTTGTCTGTGTTGTCTTGCTCCCACCCTGCCTCCTGTTGTCCATATTGGATTACTCTCACTAGCCCTCCCTCCTTCTGCTATCTATGATGCCCCCTGCCGTAACAAAACAAGCATTGGTATAGCCAATAGGTCTCGCCTTTGGGACCTTATAAGTGTTTAGCCATGCAACAGTTGATATTGTTGCACCAAGGATATTGTGCTGCATAACTAAATACTTATAAGGTCCCAAAAGCGAGTCCTATTGGCTATGCCAATGCTTGTTCTTAGAAGCTTTGAGCTGCCATACAGCTCCGTGGCCTGCAACATGCTGTGGGCAACAGGTAAGAGAGGAAGTGCAAAAGTTCCCTTGCAGGCTCTTCAGAATTCCAAACATGGCGTCGGGCAGCTTTGGTCTTCTCCGCTACCCACCAAACGCTATGGATCACAGAGTAGTGGGGAAACTTAGAGGTATCACAGCTTCCAGTTCAAAAATGCAAACAGAGTTCTGCCACTGCTATGATCTACCCCACTACTGACAATCCAACTGCATTTGGCATCAGAAAGTAGTGGTCTGTTGACAGCTGCCCCATCCTCTTTTTAACCAGGCAGGGAGAACAAATGTCCCCTGCACTTAGGGAGTGGAGGGGGGACTACTCTGAAGCTCCCTACCCTCAGGCAAGGTGAGGTATAAATAATTCAGCCCTGCAGTATGTGAATGTGAAGGAGTCACTGGAGCAGTTAGCATTTGCTATGGACTTCTATTACTTTTTATTTGTTTATTTTATACCCCCATACCTTTGAGAAAGGCAGACAGAAACAATTAATTCCCTTGCAATATCTACTGAACATGTGCCTGAGCAGTCTATGTTTGAATTTTTAGAAAATATCTCACAACCAACCACAAAATATACATCACTGTTGCATGCACATTAGATTCTCACACTTAAATCTCAGGAATGGCTGAAACAAACTAACCACATCAAGAATAGCAACCAAAATGCTGCAGTGCTATATAATTTGCTCGACCTGCAGTTTCAAACATCTGCATGACCAATGTTAGCTATTGAAAAACCGATCAACTATCACAATGCAAGCGAGTGGGATCAGAGTTGCAGATCCAATAAAGTGGCTACAATATTAGCAAATGGTACAATACAATTATATATGGTATACACTAGGGGGCATATTCACAAGGACTTATCGCCGAGTTATTGCCACCTTAGCGCATCAAAAGTGGAGATAGATTTAACGCCCCATTCTCAAGCGGGTGCAAACTGCAGACATCGCCAGTATTCCCGCGATAACTGCCGCAAAATTTATTTCCACGGGTGACACCACCAACTAACCCTAATGAGATGCAGAGTAGGCGTTCCAGCGCAAAAACTCACGAAAACACCACTACACCACTTTCACAACGAACTGCCAGATCTGCGATGCGAACCAAAAACAGGCGATAAACCGCGGTAGGAGCAGGGAATTAACACCTGCCTTTTGCTGGTGTTAAGCAGGACGACTACCTGCAGCATGAAAGGGAGCCCAGCCAAGAGCCACATCTGAAGACCCACAGATGCCATGGAGCCAATGATCATGCAGCTCGGAGACCCATGAGGGCCACAACACCCACCGCCACCACCCCCAGGACCCGCCCGCCCCTCCGGACCACCACAGAGGCAGCATACACAAAGACAGCGCACCCACCGTAAACGCACCAGCCGCACAGACCTAACGCCAGAGGAGGACATTGCCCACTACAGGCCCAAAAGGACAACCATCCCCCGCATCCTGATCCACATCACCCACCGGCTGACGGTACCAACAAAGCAGACAACCAACATCCCTCCGCAGACAAAGCTGCCGGCTGTGCTGCACATGTTGGCCTCTGGTACCTTCCAACACACAACTGCCAGAGTCGGAGGAGTCTCACAGCCAGCCCTCTCCAAGTTCATCACACCTGTCCTGGATGCCATCATCAGCCTGGTACCCCAGCACCTCCACTTCACCCACACTGTGCAGGAGCAGCTGGAGACCAAGCAAGGCTTCTACGCCATAGCTGGAATCCCTCACGTGTTGGGGGCAATCGACTGCACACATGTACCCCTCTTGCCCCCTGCCGACACTGCACACAACTACCGCAACAGAAAGCACACGCATTCCATCAATGTGCAGGCAATAGTGGACCACCGGGGACTCCTCAACAATGTTGTGGCCAACTCCCCAGGCAGTGTGCATGATTCATACATCTCCCGACAGTCCATCATCAACCAGCTCTCCCAGGATGGCACCTATGGAAATGCATTGCTCGTTGGTAAGTACCAAATGAACACACCACACACCTCCACTCCACAGTCATGCAACTCACGACACTGGCAATGGGCACACAGCAAAACTACATGCAATATGCCACACAACATGCCAACCGACCAGACACGACAACTCAACTCCATTGGGAACCTGGGCTTTGCCATGCACACAACCCAGCTACGGCATGGCACCACAGCCACACAATAGCAGAATGTGAGGAGAGGCTTGGAGCAGGCATGTGCGAGAGCAGCAAGTGACTAATGAATGAGAACCTACCCAATGCCAGGTGTGGCGTGGATGTGCCGGACAGACTTCAGTGTGCAAACCAGGAAATGGCCATGTGGACATTAACTGCTGGTGCATGGAGTGTAGTGGCCAGCGGACGCTACCATGTCCCCACAGGCTGTGGGGCAGAACACGGAAATGTCGCTCGTTACGTCCCCCCTTGTATGCGCGGGGGAGTGGGTTGGCCCTGCGTACGCCAGGCCTGCGTAGGGGTGTGAATAAAAAGCCCATCACACTGGGCGTGGTTTTCATTTCGGAATGGCCAACGTGTCTGCCAGGGCGGCACCTCTCAGCCCGCCACAAGGCCGGAGCAGTGCGCGCCGGGGCCTGCGTCCCTGTGCGCCTGCTGCACCCCGGGCCGCCGGTCCCCAGACCCGTCATGCCTGCCCCAGCGCACCAAGGAGGCTCCGCTTACCTGCCGACACCGGCGTATGTCAAAGAGGGCCCACCACGTGCCGGTGCAAGCTCCAAGCCGCAGTCCCGCGACCTTTGCAGCCTCCGCAGACCATCGCTTGCCTCCACGACGCTGGCCCACAGTACTCCTTTTTCGTTGACATACTCCACCGGCGTACTCTTCGGCCCAGTTGTTGGCACATGTTGTACTGAGTCGTGAGTTTGAATGGCAGTGACCCCAAGTCTGTGGCAGCATCCACATCACTATACTCCCTCCGATCAGTGTAGCCAAAGTCTGCATCGCAAGCCTGCGACACGTGGTGCCACTAACCCTGTTCAACGCAAGCCTGCGACACGTGGTGCCACTAACCCTGTTCAACGCAAGCCGGCAACACTTGGATGAGGGCTCAGGCCTACACTGCAGTCCAGTAGGTCCCACATGTGAAACTGTGTCCTGAGTTTTGAATGGCAGTGACCCCAAGTCTGTGGCAGCGTCCACATCACTAAACTCCCTCCGATCAGTGAAGCCAAACCCTGCATTGCAAGCAAACGACACGTGTCTGTGGGCCCGTGCTGACCGCTGCCCCCGGCCGACACTGCGGTCCAGTAGGTCCCACATCCAGCACTTAGTCGTGATTCATGAATGGCAGAGTCCATACCAGTGAACGCACGGAGAGGAGTAAGAGGAAGATGCGGCTCAGTCCGGATGAAAGCCGGATCCTCGTCACGGAGGTGACCGAACACAAGCAACAACTGACCTGGTGCCACTAACCCTGTTCACCGCAAGTCCGCGTCCCGTGGTGCCACTGAACCTGAACTACGCAGGCTGGTGGGACCATCCAACGTAAGCCGGCAACACTCGGATGAGGGCCCCTGCTCACCGCTGCCTCAGGCCTACACTGCGGTCCAGTAGGTCACACGTGGAACTGTGTCTTGGGTAAGATATGGAGTCCACACCATTGGACACGCCTCATCGCAGGCGGCATCCCCTATCAGCACTGGTGCCACTAACTCTGTGCGCAATGAGTCATGGGCACTTTCTGGTTGGACTTTGGTGGCGTCTAAGTCCATGGCCTGGGGGTTGTCTGCATCATCATCTGGCTGGGACGGACTTGGTGTTCGACATGTGTCTGTTCCATTCATCTCCACCATAGTGACTGTTTCTGCGTGGTTCTGCCCTCTGCATCATGCCCTGGGGTACACCTTCCACTGTCCACCGAGACACTCCGCGACAACCCCCTTTGTCATCTACGAGAACCTGCTCTGCTCTCGTGACCCTGCCCCAGTGCACCGCAAGTCAGCGGCCCGTGGTGGTAGGCCCGTGCAGGACGCTGTGCATCCGGGGCCACTAACTCTGTGCAGCTCAAGTCATGGAGCCTTTATGGTTGAATGGTTGGGTCCTTAACAATGGACACTGTTGTTGTTTTTTGACTGCACCAGGCACTCCGTGACGGCTGGTGTACACACACCCCACACACATCCAACACAGGTGTCACTCGACATGTGAGCCTGCTATTAAAAGTGGCCGGGCGCGCATGCCCGTAGCCATTCAGACCATCTAAGCAAGTGTGTCCGTGTGGTCATTATGTCAGCATGATGGGCCCGAGCCCTGCAACATCACAGTGTGCTGTCTTCAGCGGACGATACCATGTCACCTCAGCAGTGGCTAAGACCTTGGACATGTAGCTTCGCCCGCCCCTCCCTGCATGCACAAGCAGCGTGTGCTGGTCCGGCGTACGTCAGGTCAGCGCCGGGGTGGGCTGATTCGGCAGGGGGATCAGGGCGTGGCTCTGGTCTGGCCTTGAGCAGGAAGTGCGGTAAGCGTGTCTCTGTGTTGGAGTGTTGTCGCCACCAGGGCCACAGTAGTCGATGTTGCAATGTAGCATGCACCCGGAGGGCGGGCCCGCACGTACGGGGAAATGTAGGAGCGCAAGACCGCTCGGGGTCTTGGCTCATACATGCCAAGAATTATGTGTATCAGTCCTGCAGCTGCATAAGTCAGATGCCTAGCCTCAATCGCAGCACCATCACAGCCAGCCATGGACTGTACACCTGTGTCTGCCCTGTCCAGACCATTGGCCTACACTCACATAGCGGCACACCCTCAGTGGCCAGCTTCACAGTGTTGTTGGCATGCCGCTGGACATGCGCAGACAGGCATGACAATGGTGTGCCGTAGGAGTGCACGTGATACAACTGTGCAGCGCACACAAGTGTGGGGGCTCGTGGGAGGGAGGAGCAGCTGTGAGGCAACGTGACACACAGTGAGGCCACTCATGTGCCACGGGCTCGGCATATCATCCATGATTCCCTGGGTCGCAGACATCCCACCCCACCCACGACAGGCCTCTGTACATCTCCTGTATGCAAGCAGATGGTAAAGTTACTGTCGGGATGAAAGGTCCTTTGTCTGAACTATCAGGCGGAAGCACCTCTGCAGCTCCGAGCTGGGACTTGCATGTGCCCAGCACCCCCTAACAGATACGATAGCATTTTCTGGCGACTCCCACACTACGCACTGCCCGACATGAGACCAACGTGTACACATCCCACACACAGAAGTCCTTGGTCGTAGTTAGCGTGCGTGAAATGGCCTTCACACGTACTCCCACCCCACCCCAGGCCTGCACCCGTTGCACACAGACACTGCTCATTGATCCGAGCTGTGGCATTTCATCCACAGGACTGGCGCGGGTCAGCACAGTGCCGCTTCAAGCAGGGCCACTGACGCAATGGTAGACCATCCCGGACACATGCACAACTCCAGTCACGTGGACCGGTACCGTGCACGTTTGCTGCATGTACTGCGGGGCACTGCCATTGGCAGTGTTGCGGATCAGTTACCGCTAAGCTTCCGCCTTGCCAACGTCACCTGCGTTCAGCCTGTGTTGCATTGTCTCTCGTGCATATTTGAGTGGACCATGGATGTCTGCCTCTCCAACGTAACGGTAGCTGACCTGGATTTCGACGTGTGTGTGCGCCCCCTGTTGGCCCACGACCAGGAGTGTCACCGTGATGCCCGTTTATGGCATGCCTGGATGATAGGCATGCATGCTGGCAACTGGGCCTGGGAGATTGCACGAGTCGTCGTGTACAGTGACCACATTGAGCCGCTCCCCTATTGGGCTTTAGTGCCAATTGGCGCCAGGGGTTGGAGTCAGCACATCTGTCCGGGACAGCTGATGTGTTACGCCGCCGACATGTTAGATGTAGTCGACAACGAGCTCATGTTGGAAATGTTGGCCTACGCTGCTGCACTCGCGTTCATGGACGAGTGACAACGTACCTGCAGCCACAACTGAATGTGACTCATTGCACGTGTCCCGGCGCCTGGTTGCATGTTGGGGATCTGGTCACATGTCCCAAGACGACAGTGGACATGGCTGCATTGGCCTGGACTCCGGATACATGCGCGGACAACCAACGCGCGTTGGCACTGACTTGTGTGGGTGATGGACTCCCCCGGGTTGGACATGGGCGCTTTCCAACGTTCCTCATTCAGACATGCTGCTGCATTGGTCTGCATGTTGTGGCACTTCTCTTGGCCATACTGGCACGCAATTGTTGATGAAGTTTCCGCACCTTCACTTGTCTCCAACTGTAATGAGTGTTGATATGTATGCAAATCTGGGTGTCATGGCCTATCAGGGTCCCTGCCATACATGCATTGCTACCCCATCAGGGCTGTGGGTTGGTACTTGTGCATTATCATGTCCCTGTTTAATGCTTTGCTAGATGCGTATGGCCATTTACCGGCCACAAGCGGGTGCACTTGTGTCCTGTGTTTGGTTGTGCAAATGTTGGTGTTTGTACCACTTTGTGTTCTATGTTGGGGTGCTCTGCTTCCTATGTGTGTGTGCTGCATTGTGTGTGAGATGGCCCTTCAGCTCTGATTTGGCTCACCCTTCTCCTTTCAGGCAGTGTGGTTTTCACTTCTGTGCTTGTTCAGTGGTGTGATATTGCCGACTTGTGTGACTTGTGCTCTTGGTTGGTGTTGTTACTCTTGGGCATGGTTTGTCTGCAGTTGTGCTGTGCTTAATTGTGCATGTGTGCCATTGTGCCCATCTCCCCCGTCCCCCAGTCCCTGGTCGTTCCTCTCCCTGTTGCTGTTGTGTCTGTTGATTTTGAGCAGTTTCCGGTCCCCGACTCCTGCCACCATCTCCAGACTGATGTGGTGGACACCATTTCCTCCATGACATCCAGCTCCTGGTGTGGCGCTGGACTCCCACCTCCGGTGTGCATTGCTGCCTTCTGGTTGTTGGCGTGTTTCTGCTTGTTTTTGCGTTTCGCATCATTCCAGCTGTTCTGGTTTTCTTCCATTGTCCTCCTCCGCTCTCCAGCTGCATTCACCTTGTCCACGATGGACTGCCATGTACAATGTTTTGTTGCCAATGGGGCTTGTGGGGTTGTGTACTTGCTCCGACTGCCTCCATTGTGCTTCGCTATTGTTTTCTGTTTGGTTTGTCTTCCTTTTTCCTGCTTTTGTTGTGCTTATTCCCGCCTGCCGTGTGTGTGTCGCGGGCCTGGCGCTGCTTATCGCTGCTTTCCTCATCGCAAATGGGCTCATCGCACGTTTTTTTGCGTTGGGGTTTGTGTATTTATCTCCGTCGCGGTGGTTGTATCGCGGACATTGGCCGTGTTTTCGGCAAACTATCGCATGGTACCGCCGTGTTGTGAATTCCACGTTAACACAGGGTTATTTTCCCGTGATAGACTGCGATGTGTAAAGTTGCGTTAACATTTTTTGGAGATGTTTAGCGCACGTTCTTGTGAATATACCCCTATGTGTCTTAATCACAATAGTAATTTCTCACTTATGTGTAAGTTTGCTCTTTTTTTGTTATTCAGAAACCACGAGTTAATAGTAAGTTTACTACTGCAGAAACTCCGCAGTTAAGTTATAAACTTACAATTTACTCATAGTATGTGAATACTGAAAGAAGAGTAAACTTGCACAAAAGTGTAAGTTTGCTTTTGTGAATGGCTCTATATTTGTTATAATTCAAGTAGTCAAATGGTTCTCTACCATTCTTGCATGCCACTACCCACAGATGTTCTAGAAGTGACCAGTAATCAGCCATTCACAATAATTTACAAAACAATGGGAGCACTCAAAAGGTCCATTTCATACTAGAAAATAAGTATTCATAGATATTTGTAGACTTGTGTTTTGTTCTTTTATTGGTGGTGGCTTGGCTCAACCCACATCATGTTTTCATCATGAAACAGCCAACCCTTGTTTTATGCACAGAACTTTATCAAGGCCGTAAGTAGAGATTGTTTAATATTTGTAATCAGAAAATAATTCCTTTTTGTAAAAAAGTTATATTTTCAAGATTCTAACATGGACAGCAGAACAATAAATAATAAAATGAAGTAGAAGAATTATATATACAGGTTGTGACACATATATTAAATACAAAGAACTAATATGGCAACGAGTGACACTGTGTAATATAAGGGGAATAAAGGATTTGACTCTATTAATGGTTATTTTAACTTGTCATGTACAAGACAAAGGATGTTAGGAGTTCATATGTATAACAGACCGAGTTAGCCAACACCGATGTGCATGCTCAGGTATAGGTAAAAGAATAGGTGTAACATAAGGAATGATGACATACTAAAGGCAGAGAAAGCTGGTATTTATTAATAATTTTGCAGTAGGCTGAAATGTGCGCATCCATATGTTAAAGCTGTAACGGGATTATTATGATACGGCTGTGTGAATACTTGCCACTCTTAGGTTGAAAAAGAATGGACAAGATGTTGTGAGAGGTGGTTGAAAAGAAATATGTAGTATAAGAAATAGGCATCTAAAAACTTAAAATGCCTGCATACATCATGAGTACAAGTAGTAAGATCCTGTAGGTCACAAAAAGTAAACTATTGAGACTGGAAAAAACACTTTTCTGGTCTATGATAAACTGGGAGTACCCAAGCAGTAATCTATATTACCCCCTTGCCAATTGTGTTGTTTTGCAGTAACAAATACTAATCAAACTATATAGAAGGAGTTCAAATTCAAGGAGGCCTAGTATTTTTGTTGTGTAAGTAGAGAAAAATGGACGTTTGGGTCCAAAATATGTATATACTCGAACACTGTATGCTGTACAAAAGTCTACCAATCACATTCATATGAATGTAAACGAAAATCACAAACCTTATGGCAAGGATGTAGTAACTCTGAAGTCATATGGTATGGTAAAATGACATATTGATTTATCAAAACTGACTGTCAATGAAAGAAAGAAAAGGAGAGAACTGGAATGTACCAGTTCTGATGGGGTGTAGCTGTGTGATTAGATCATTTCACTCTTTGGTGCAGTGAAAATAGTAAATCAATGTGTTGCTCTGTAAAGGGACAGACCAAGTTGGGAGGAAGCGGCTGTAGTGAGAAAGAGTGGGCACCATCTTTAAACGGACTAGTTATAGTTTTTGAAGATAAAAAGACATGTTCTGTATGTCTCTAAGTCATCTTTTCTGACAGAATAGTAACATTTTTAAAATAAGCTATGTAAGGGTTCTTTTGAAAATAGTTGTGAAAAACCAAAACGAGAGTGGTTGACTTGAAAAATACCTCACTTTTGGGGTATGAGCTAGAAACATACGTTGGTCTAGATGTATGCGGATCATGTAGGAGAGAATTGGCTATTATTGTACAGGGTGGGCACCAAATTTGGATGGAGTATTTGTTAGTAGTTGAGGAGGGAATGATGTGTTTCTATAAAATGAGTTCTCACTCAGTATAGTGAGAACTGAAATTAAGCTATGAGAGGGTGTTTTTTATACTGAAATACAAACAGATGCAGCAATAGAGGTTAGAACCACATGATTTAAGTTGTAAAGTAAACAAACGTTGCATAAAAGGAGTTCACATATTACTCTGAGAACAGTACTAGTAGTTGTAAGTAGATATGTGACAACAGTCAAATGTAACTGAAAAAAGAAAAATGTAGTATAGGAAGTACTTTCTGCGTGCATGTAAAAATCAGTTCGTACATGAAGAAGTTGTGCATAGACTAACATATGCACCATTTAGAATGGATATTGGTACTTATATATGTAAACAGTAGCAATAAATCCATTCAGTTTAAAGGGTATGCTATAACTTTCACAGTATCAGACTATCCAAATTTATTAAGTGTTATACATTTAATATGTCAGTATTATTCTCAAAAGCAAATATTTAAAATTCTAGGTGCCTTTGCCTGAAATGGAAAATCTATGAACCAACAATAATTCACATTAAACTTGCAGTATAGGTCTAATAACAATAATGTTGAAAAATTGTAACAGCGCTCATAGAGATGAAGCAAAAAGTCACTACTTTAGGAAATAGTGTCAACAATCTAATGGCGCGTCTTAATTGGTTTCACTAAAGCAGTACATTTTGAAATATTGATATCCAAACAAGTGAATTCAACTTTTTTGTATATTGATGATAGTGAATTATGAAAATCCTATTTAGTTCAGGAGAAAATAATGTAGTTCTTTATCATAGCTAATGCCCATGTCCACTAATGGCAGTATAATTGTCCATTTGGCTTCCATTTTGCATTAACAATTAAATCTTTCACCTCCTCTAATATGTGGCTTGACCACAGAAAGCCCACGAAAGCGAATAGGAATGTTATCTACATGCCCATGCGTTGCATTGTAATGTTTGGCTATCGGTTAGTTTTCTTCATGATAATATTTGCCGTCAAGTGTTCCTGGATATGTTCTTTTAAGAGGCGCATACTTAAACAGATACATCTTGCTAAAGTAGCAAATCAATATTTACACAATATATATTTGATAGCAATCAGTGAAATCATTGAGCTTTTAAATAGTATTACAATTTTATTGAAATTGAAGTTTTTTCCTGGGCAACTCTACACATGTTGCAATTGCCACATTCTGTTAAAAAAAACTTTTGGTGTCAATGGTAGCCAAGAAGATCTATCTGGTGTTTCCAATGGTCTTAGAAAGCTGTGGCAAATTTAATCACCAGTGTTTTTACCATGCAATGTATCATCCAAGGCATATTAGTTAGTAGTTTGCTATACACAAGTTCCTCACAAGCAAACTGTATTTGGTCAGTTATTGCCCTAAAGAAATACTCAACATCCTGAAAAAACATTTCCCCACTACCTTCACAAGCCTGGTAAATCCATGTGCAAAGGGCTCACTAACTACATTTTACCCCACTCAAGAAAACAAGCAACTCCCACCCAACAATTATGAAGGGTTGCTGGCTTTAACATCCAGTAACATCTTGACAACATGATACGCTTTTGTTTGAGACATTCTAGAAGGTATTGAAAAAAACATCTCGGATACACAGCTATCACAATAGTTCAATGATTTCATTCCTCCATACACGGCCAACTCAAATAATGTGCGGCTCTGCAACCCATTGAGGACATGAATTACATCATGCTCCTAAGGCCTTTATAACATGGGTCTGTTCTGGACAGCAAAAGACACACAATTGATGGACGGAATGCAGAACAAATCAAAACATTCACCCCCAGTCAAGAGATCTGGGTTAAATCCATCATTCTTTTGCTCACCATGCCACCCCAGTTTAGACCTGGCCATATGCAAATCAGTCTTGACCCTGTGCCTCATGGGAACAGGGCAGCCCGAACTGCCAAGCCAGGTCCTCCCTGGACCGGAAACAAGCATCCTAGGACCGGTTTCGGGGTTTCACCCCTCTTCAGCAAGGATAGCTTGATTCCAGTGGCACAGTGAGCCCAGGACCCACGTCTGGGCATACCTGGTGCACTTAGGGCGAGAAAGCAAAAGACACACAATTGATGGACGGAATGCAGAACAAATCAAAACATTCACCCCCAGTCAAGAGATCTGGGTTAAATCCATCATTCTTTTGCTCACCATGCCACCCCAGTTTAGACCTGGCCATATGCAAATCAGTCTTGACCCTGTGCCTCATGGGAACAGTCCAGCCCGAACTGCCAAGCCAGGTCCTCCCTGGACCGGAAACAAGCATCCTAGGACCGGTTTCGGGGTTTCACCCTCTTCAGCCAGGATAGCTTGATTCCAGTGGCACAGTGAGCCCAGGACCCACGTCTGGGCATACCTGGCGCACTTAGGGCACTGGACAGAGCAGTGAAACAAGTCTGATCAAGATCGTTGATTATTCCCTCCTATATCTTGACAAACATAACACACCTCTGCTGGTGTTACGTGACATATCTCCTCTATATGATACAACTGATCATGACAGTCACTTCACTCTTCTAACAAAATGTGGACTTTGAGGACATTGTCCTGAGTTGAATCTATCCTCCTTACAAATCAATTTTGACATTCCAAAATTGAACAGTCAACCTCATGACTCACCCTCTGACCTTTCCATTTGCAACAGGGCTCCAATATGGCACCAATCATTTTTAACCTTTACGTTAAGCCACTAGGTAAGCACCTGTTGAAATATGTGATCATGACAGTCACTTCACTCTTCTAACAAAATGTGGACTTTGAGGACATTGTCCTGAGTTGAATCTATCCTCCTTACAAATCAAATTTGACATTCCAAAATTGAACAGTCAACCTCATGACTCACCCTCTGACCTTTCCATTTGCAACAGGGCTCCAATATGGCACCAATTATTTTTAACCTTTACGTTAAGCCACTAGGTAAGCACCTGTTGAAATATGCAGATGACACCCAGCCATACCCAAAACCATATTGCTCAAGCAAGAATCTAATAGCCTGCATACAGGAAATACAAGCTTGCATGAAAAACATGAAACTGAGGCTCAACAAACAGAAACCAATTATCTATTGTATATCACAATCATAACTGTTAAGTACCTTCTCGCGGACTAAAAACCTCATAAACATATTGAAAACCATCTCCTCTGCAAAACCCCTGGAAGTCACACTGGATTCTAAACTGAACCTCAATGCTTCCTAAAGGGTAGTAGTAAGAAGTGCCAATCCTATCTCAAAACTGAACATAATATCAGACATTTCCTGCCAAGATCAGACCTGCGGGTATATGCCCAAGCCACTGGCCTGACTAGAATCAAATAAAGCAATTTATTATACAAAGCCCTACCTAAGACTTGATGTGTTCCGCTGAAAGCAATCCTTATATCCACAGCATTGCTTGCTTATGGAACAAGGCCATTTGCTCATATCATCAAAGTCCTATGATCACTAAACTGATTGTCCATAGAGGAGAAAAGCAAATACAGGATTTACTGCATCCCAATGGATAACACAAAATACTTGGCAAATAAACTGACCTTAGTTGGAGAACATTTATATCCTAACCTTCACAAATACAAGAACAATTTCCCTGCAAAATGTGCCTTCTCCATCATTGCCCCACAAATTTGGAGTTATCAATAATAAGTGCATTACAGCCTCCTTCACTGTATTCAAAACTAACCTAATGAGACACATAGGGCCTATTTTAGACATTGACAAAGGCAGAGCATCTGCCAGGAGATAGCAAATTTCCTGTCAACCAGCCCTGTGGTTCCCTCGTCCCCTTCATTGGTAGGTGAATTTTCTATGGTCGAGGTGACTGCTGAGCCAGCCTGGAGTTTTGTTTAGGGAAGTGAGCAGTCAACTGCAACAAACTGTTTCTAAGACCTGCTTTTCCTCCCACTGGGCTGGTGCCAAGTTGGCCTTAGAGAGCCGAGAAAACAAAGGCGTCTCCCTTTACATTTAATTATGAATGTGCAGGCTTTACCTTGGTCCCTTTCTGTTTAATACATTTCCTGAACTCTTTTCAACTCCCCTCCCTGAGCGTTCTGGAGCCACATATATCACACACAAGTCTTCCTGCCAAAAGGTAAGGCCATTGTTTCTGCTCTAGGAGCAGCTCTAAAGCCTCATAAAGGGGAAGCACTGACAGGGACCAGCTGCTTGTAGACTAATGCTAATTAGTCTATTGGAGGTCAGTCAGACAAAGCAAAGCTTTTTTTTTATGTCACTTTTCCTAAATATTTATTAAAAAAAACTGACTCCACCACTGAAGTGGATTTTAATAAACATTAAAAAAATCAAATTATTCCAGTATTGTGCCCCAAGCCAGAGATAGTAGAGTTATGATTTTATTTTGAACTTTAGTTTTGCTCATCAGACAGCTACTGCCCTTTTACACTGAAAATAGCCTTTGGGGGTTAGTTACTATAGATACATGCTAACTCTAAATTCTTGCGGGTATCACTTTTAAATACTAAGCACCATAACTTGTGGGCTACAACACCTACTTCGGGGGGACTAGGGGTGATGGAATTCCACTGGCTTCCATTGTTGGTCCCAATCATCTTCAAAAGTAGCTACATCATCTGCAAAGCTATCACAATCACAAGACAAGTTCAACACTTCCTGGTGATCTCTGAACATCTATAGCCATGAACTGAAATAAAAAATGCAAACATTAGTCAAAAAAGAGTGAGCAGGTTAATCCTTATCATTACTCAGGAACTGAAATGAAATGAAATGAAATGAAATGAAAATCGATATTTATAAAGCGCTGACTGTCACTCCGAAGGGAGCATCCTGGCGCTGATACTGAGATGATATCGCACTCTAGGTGTCTTAGATAAGAGAGAGGCAAAATTCGTCTGTTGCTCCGAAGATCCATGTTTTTAGAGCTTTTCTATATTGGGTTTCAGTTTTATGCATGCTCAGTTGCAGAGGTAGTAGGTTCCAAGCTCTGGTGCCTAACACTGCTATAGTTTTACCTCCTTTAGTTTTACATCGGAAATTGGGAGGTAAGAGCAGGTTAGCTGATGAGGACCTGAGAGTTCTGTTTGTAATATAAGGAGTGAAGCGAGATGAAAGGTATTTTGGTCCTATCTTACGTGATGCCTTAAAAGTGATTAGGAGAATTTTGAACAGAATTCTCTTATGTAGTGGGAGCCAGTGAAGAGTTCTAAGAGCTGCAGAAGCAGAAGACCTTCAAGGAAGTCTTAAGACAAGCCGTGCTGCTGCGTGTTGGACCACCTGGAGTCTTTTTACTGTTTTTTTGCTAGCTCCTGCCAAGAGGCTGTTGCAGTAGTCAAGACGCGAGAGAATTAACGCGACTGCTACTGATTTCCTTGCTGCAAGAGGGATTAAGTCAACGAATTTTCTCAGGGATCTTATAATACTAAAACAGGTTCCTGCTACCTTCACTGCATGTGGTTGGAAGGTGAGTGCGGAATCAAACTGCACTCCCAGATTTCTTGCCACTTTCACAGTCTCCGGTGGGAGTGGAGTTCCCTCTGGCCACCAATCGCTTGGTACAAATGAGACTTCTTTCCCTATCGGTAGGATCTCGGTCTTGCTAGTGTTGCACCTAAGGTGGTTGTCCTTCATCCACTGAAGGACCTCGGTCAAACATCTTTTAAAGTTAAGTTCTGGGTCCTTAGAGTTCCGATCGAGAGATAGTATCATCTGGGTGTCGTCTGCGTAGGAGGTGACTTCGATCCCGTATGATGAGATCAATGAGATAAGAGGGGTGTTAGAAATGGGATCTCTAGTTGGCAAGGGCTTGCACCTTTGTCCAAGTAGGGACCCTTCTTCCTAGTCAGGGTAAGGGTTGTTACACTCGTGAAGTAACCCCTGCTCACCCTCGTGGTAGCTTGGCACGAGCAGTCAGGCTTAATTCAGAGGCAGTGTGTAAAGCATTTGCACATAACCAACAGTAATACAGTGTAAGCACTACAAACGGACACCACACCAGTTTAGAAAAATAACCAATATTTTATATACTCAAGACAAGACCAATTACGACAAAAATCCACAATACTATACTTTACGAATGAATGCTTGATACGTTAACTTCTTCTTTGCAGGAATAGCACAAAAGCAAAGTTCGTACGAGTCGGTAGCTCCGTCCGAGCCTATTGTGATGCTGAAAACCACAGAGTCTAACAGTTCCAGCCGACCGCGTCGATACGGGCCAGCAGAGTCATGAACAGACTCGGTTACAGTACCTTTCTCGTTGTGGCGGGTACGGAGTGTACGAGCCGGTCGGCGTTCGTCGCGGTTGCGGTGCAAGACGGAGCGATGCAAGGTGCAGTGTCCCTCGATGCGGTGCAGGCAGCGGCTCGATGAGCGTCGTGCAGACGGAGTCGGTGAGTCCAAGGCGTGCGATGCAGGGCGAGACGATGCTCGGTGCGGTGCTGACAGGTTGCGATGCAGGCGACCTAGCCGGAGTGCGGGAGCTGGCGTCGGACAGCGGTGCGAGTCGGAGCGGTGCGTCGCAGACGTGCGAGCGGTGCCCCAAATGCGGTGCGGTCTCGACTCTTGAGCCAGTTGCAGCGACAGTGTCGGTCTGGTCCGGCTGGCCCAGTGAAGCGATGCGATGCGAACTGCGGTGCCCACAGGTCACGGTGCAAGCAGCGGCTCGATGTTGGCGGCGTCGG
Source organism: Calotriton arnoldi (assembly GCA_963921515.1). Lineage (NCBI taxonomy): Eukaryota > Metazoa > Chordata > Amphibia > Caudata > Salamandridae > Calotriton > Calotriton arnoldi. Next base: position 490,419 of record CAWUFW010000920.1, on the reverse strand, counting down.
ACGTCGCCCACGGTGAGACCAGGGTTGCGATGCGAAGCGGGGCGATGCGGTCTGCGGTGCAAACAGGTCACCGGCCAGGGATGGATTCGGTTGACGGAGTCGGTTGCAGTTCCCTTCCTCTGTGGCAACTGAAACAGCGTTCCAGAAGCGGTACCCAGAGGCTTGTGAAGTCTTTGCAGTCCCTGAGACTTCTTAACAGGAGGCCAGCTCGGTTCCTGGCCCTTGGAGATACTCAGCACAAGTTTGTAGAAAGTTCAGTCCAGTCCTTTCACTGCCCAAGGCAGAAGCAGCAGCTGCAGGCCAACCCAACAAAGCAACACACAGCAAAGGGGCAGTACTCCTCCTGGCAGCTCTTCCAGCTCTTCGTCTTGGCAGGTTCCTTGATTCCAGCGAGATCTAAATTCATGGGGTCAGGGCCCCAATATTTATATCCCAAATTCCTTTGTTCTCTGAAGGCAGAGAGGCCTTCGCCTAGTCCAAACCAGTTCGGGAGCACTTTGTTGACAAGTCTCCGTCCCTTCTTTCAGTGAGTAGGCCAGGGACATCAGACGCACCACAGGAGGTGGAGCTAGCATTGTGGAGGGAAGGCACTGTCCTATTCAGGGCCCAGGTGCGACCCCTCCCACCCATCTACAGGTCGATCTGGCTATTCAGCCCTGCGCTGACTCACCCTGTCTCCTGGCATCCCCCAGCCCCTGTCACTCACATTCCAGACACGGAATACACAGCCTCGCAGAGGCCGGCTTGGATGGTTAGGCAAGAAAATACCCACTTTCTAAAAGTGGTATTTTCAAACCCAGAATGGTAAAACCAACCTTACTAAAAGCTGCATTTTATCATTCTGAGTCCAGGCATACTAAACTCGAATTTCTACCATGTTCCCGGGGTCAGTTAGGATTATATACTGTAATAATCAAAACCGCCCGTTCTGGCCTAGGGGAACAGGTAGCCTTGCAATAGTGAACAACGAACTAGGCTGTAATTCACTATCAGGACATGCCGCACACACCCGGGCATGTCCTACCTTTCGCGTACAACGCACCCTGCCCACAGGGGTACCTTGGGCCTACCTTAGGGGTGACTAACATGCAGCAAAGGGAAGGTTTAGGGACTTGCAAGTGTGTGCACTTGCCAAGTCGACATGGCAGCCCCAGGCTGCGCACAGGCTCTGCGATGGCAGGCCCGAGTTACACTTTACGGGCTGTTTGCGTGGGTGGCACAATCCAGTGCTGCAGCCCACCAACAGCATTTGGTCTATAGGCCCTGGCACTCGCAGTGCACTTTACAAGGGACTGACAGATAAACCAAATAGGCCAATTATGGAAACACCAATCCATAACACATTTTATACAGGAGCACTTGCACTTTCCCACTGGACCGCAGTGAGGAAAGTGCGCAGAATCATCACACCAGCAAAAACAGAGTCAAAACCGGGAGGTCAGAAAGCAAAAAGTCAGGGGAAACACGCCAAAAGATGCCAAGTCTAACACATGTCCCCTCCAGCTGAAAGTAGGGAGAACTACCCAACCCCATTGGAGTTCTCCTCACTAAGGCGGAAGAACCTGGACAGACCATCTGCGTTGGCGTGTTCTGTACCAGGACGGTGTTCCACCGTAAAGTCCATTCCCTGTAGGGAGATGGACCACCTCAGCAGTTTTGGATTCTCGCCCCTCATTTGCATCAACCATCTGAGGGGCCTGTGGTCTGTCTGAACCCGGAAGTGAGTCCCAAACAGGTATGGTCTCAACTTCTTCAGCGCCCAGACCACAGCAAAAGCTTCCCTTTCTATGGCACTCCACCTCTGTTCCCTGGGAAGTATTCTCCTGCTAAGGAAGACTACAGGCTGATCCAGGCCCTCTTCGTTCAGTTGTGAGAGCACCGCTCCCACACCATGCTCTGAAGCGTCAGTCTGCACGACAAATTCTTTGGAGAAGTCAGGTGCCTTGAGCACGGGCGCCGTGCACATGGCTGCCTTCAGGGCATCAAAAGCTTTCTGGCAGGACTCAGTCCAGATCACTTTCCTGGGCTGCCTCTTAGAGGTCAGCTCTGTTAAGGGGGCAACGATGGTGCCATAGCCCTTAACAAATCTCCTATAATAGCCGGTGAGACCTAAGAAGGCTCTCACCTCTGTCTGGGTCTTGGGGGTTCCCAAGCCAGAATGGTGTCAATCTTGGGTTGTAGGGCGCCACCTGGCCGCTTCCTACCTGGTGCCCCAAGTACACCACAGAACCCTGCCCGATCTGGCACTTACTGGCCTTGATCGTGAGGCCTGCACCTTGCAGAGCCCTCAACACTTTCTCAAGGTGCTGTAAATGTTCTTCCCAGCCGGAACTGAACACAGCAATGTCATCCAGGTAGGCGGCACTGAAATCCTCCAGCCCAGCCAACACCTGATTGACCAACCTCTGAAAGGTGGCAGGGGCATTCTTCAACCCAAAGGGCATCACCCGGAATTGGTAATGACCTTCTGGGGTTGAGAATGCTGATCTCTCCTTGGCCCCATCGGTTAAGGCAATCTGCCAGTACCCAGACGTTAAATCAAACGTGCTGAGGAACCGGGCAGCTCCCAACCGATCAATGAGCTCATCAGCTCTGGGGATGGGGTGCGCGTCAGTCCTGGTGACGGCATTGAGCCCACGGTAGTCCACACAAAACCGGAGTTCTGGAGTGGCACCGGGCGCCGCAGCCTTTGGGACCAAGACCACTGGGCTGGCCCAAGGACTGTGGGAGGGCTCAATCACCCCTAACGCCAACATCTTAGAGACCTCCTCCTTGATGCTGGCTCTGACCCGGTCAGTCAACCTGTAAATTTTGTGCTTCACAGGATGGCTGTCACCGGTGTCCACGTCATGGGTACACCAGTGAGTAACACCGGGAGTCAGAGAGAACAGTGGGGCGAACTGTCCCAACAACTGGCGACAGTCCCCCTGCTGCTCCTGAGTCAGAATAGGGGAGAGGATCACACCCTCTACTGACCCATCATGCTCCTTGGTAGACAGGAGGTCAGGGAGAGGCTCGCTCTCCTCTTCCACCCCATCATCTGTCGCCAAGAGCATACTCACTTCGGACCTCTCGAAGTGGGGCTTGAGGCGGTTCACGTGAAGGACCCTCAAAGGGTTCCTTGGAGCCTGCAAATCCACCAGGTAGGTGACGTCACTTTTGCGCTCCTTTACCTCATATGGCCCAGTCCACTTGTCCTGCAAGGCACAAGGTGCCACTGGGGCCATTACCCACACTTTTGCCCAGGTTGAAATTCGACCAGAGTGGCGTTCTGGTCATACCATCTCTTCATTTCTTCCTGGCTTGCTTCTAGGTTCGCCTGAGCGAGTTTCCTGAAGCGGGCAGTTTGGTTTCTAAAGGCCAGCATGTAGCTAAATACATCCTGGGGAGTTTTCCTGGGAGCCGCCTCCCAGCCTTCCTTCACCAAACTCAGAGGTCCTCTGACAGGGTGGCCATACAGGAGCTCAAAGGGGCTGTACCCAAGAGACTTCTGAGGCACCTCCCTGTACGCAAAGAGTAGGCATGGCAAGAGGACGTCCCACTTACGCCTCATGGGTTCTGTTAGACCCTTGATCATGCCTTTCAAGGTCTGGTTGAATCTCTCCACCAGACTGTTTCCTTGTGGGTGGTAAGGAGTGGTGAACTTGTAGGTTACCCCACACTCCTTCCACAGGGATGTCATATACTTCGATATGAAATTGGTCCCCCTATCGGAAACCACCTCTCTGGGGAATCCCACACGGGAAAAGATCCCCATTAACGCCCGGCCCACCACTGGCGCCGTCGTTGTCCTGAGAGGGATTGCCTCCGGGTACCGGGTGGCATGGTCCACCAAGACCAGGATGTACCTGTTGCCCATGGCTGTCTTGGGATCCAGTGGCCCCACTATATCCATCCCTACCCTTTCAAAGGGTGTTCCAACAACCGGAAAAGGTTGGAGAGGAGCTTTGACCTTCCTCCCACTCTTACCACTTGCCTGGCAAGTTTGGCAAGACCTACAGTGTGCATCTGACTGCCTTCGCATTTGGGGCCAAAAGAAGTGGGTGACAAGCCTGTCAAAGGTCTTGTCCTGCCCCAAATGTCCTGCCAAAGGCACGTCATGAGCCAGACCCAGTAGGAAGGTCCTGAAGCACTGGGGTACCACCAGCACACGGGCTGACCCAGGCTCAGCAACCTTAGGCTCACTGTATAGGAGACCGCTCTCCCAGTAGATCAGATGTGACCCGGACTGATTACCAGCTGCCTGGTCTGCAGCCTGCCGCCGCAGACCCTCCAGAGTAGGGCACTCGTTCTGCTCCCTGCAGAACTCCTCCCTGGTGGGACCCCCTTCTTGCTGCCAATGGGTCAGCTCAGAGATGTCTCCCAGTTCGGCTACCTGCTCCCCTGTAGGCACCGGGCGTCCCCTCGAGGTCCGCCTCCTCCCGGTCCGTGGGAACTTCGGGGCCAGTTTCCCGCGCCCCTGCCCTTTCTCTTGGCAGGGACTTGGGCCACTGTTTCAGGCTCCAAGTCCTCTTGATCACCCTTTCTGGCCGCCATTGACCGAGTAGACACGCATGCCCACTCTGGCAACCCAAGCATCTCCAAGTGAGACCTGAGCTCAACCTCCTTCCATGAGGACTGCTCCAGGTCGTTTCCTAGCAGACAATCGACAGGCATGGTAGGGCTCACAACCACCCTCAAGGGACCTGAGACCCCCCATTCAAAGGGAACCTGCGCCACCATACATTGGCGCTCTGAGTTGTCGACAGCAACTACTTGGTGGAATGCTCCTGGGACTACTTGCTTCTCAGACACCAGGTGACACCGGACTGAGGTCACACTGGCTCCAGTATCTCTGAGAGCCTCTACCCTGTTCCCATTAATGGTCACCCAGGTGCTATATTTCTTTGTGTTAGGGGCACCTGGTTTCCTGGGACCATCTCACTGTCCCCTAGTGAGACAAGGGTCATTTCTGCGGGATCCCCACCCTCCTGTGGGCACCCCTCCTCCCCAAGCGCTACACTAGCCAACACTTTGGATTGTCCACCGGTGGGTGGCTGTGTCCCCTTCGGGCACTTGGGGTCCCCCTTAAAGTGACCTACCTGGTCACATGCATAACACTTGCGGGGGCCGGTCTCAACAGGCTTCCCTGTAGAGACCCCTTTCTTCTTATCACCGGGGGCTGGGAACCTTTACCCTGGGTACTAGTTTGGGGCCCTTTAGAGAACTCCTGTGCTTTACCCTTGTCCCCCCACCTTTCTGCTGGGGACCCTGCCCACCTTTGGCTGAGTCTCCCCAAACGCTTTCTTGTGGACCCTGGTACTCACCCAGCGGTCCGCTTCCATAGCAAGCTTCCTGGGGTCAGTTAGCTTACTATCAACTAGGTGCTGGCGCAGATCTGCAAAACATAGACTAGACAAGTGCTCCCATGCAATCAAGTTGTAGAGCCCCTGAAAATCTGTTACACTACTGCCCTTCACCCAACCATCCAGAGACCTGCAGAACACATCCACACATTCCAACCAAGTGTTGACATCAGACTTCTTACTGGACCTGAACTGATCCCTGTACTTTTCAGGAGTAAGACCATACTTCGTGAGAAGGGCATCCTTCATGTCAGCATAGGTGAGGTGATACCCCTTACCCAAAGCTATCAGAGCATCCCTTGCTTCTTCCGGGAAAAGTGGCCACAATCCTGCTCCCCAATTCTCCTCAGGGACCCCATTCATGTGTATGGCTGCCTCATAACCCTGGAACCACCTTTGTATGTCATCCCCCTTCTTGAACTCCTTGCCTACGTTCTTGGGAATGTGCACAATCCTGTCTGCCTTTCTGGACGAATTGCTGCCACCATCTGAGCCTGACTTACTCCTAAGTTCTAGCTCCTTCAGTTCTCTCTCATGCTCTAAGAGCATCTTCCTCTCTTCTATGGCCAATCTCTTCTCCTCCCACTCACTCTCCAGCCTGAGCTTCTGCAGCTCAAACTGCCTTGCCTCCCGCCTGTCCTCCAGCTCCTCTGGGGACAGACTGCTGCTGCCTGACCTGGCGGGTTCCCCCTACCCAAAAGCACATCCACCCTGGAAATAGGCTCCTCCGCCTCCTCACTGAGATCACCAGGCTGCCCATTGGCATGTCTGGCTGCTACCCAGGCCCTCAGCGCCTTCTGTAGCTCCTCCTTCCTTGTGAGGCCTTTAATTTGGACTTTCAGGTTTTTACAAATCGCTCGTAACTCCTTTACGGCGTAGGATTCCAACCTGTCCTCCTCAAAGATAACTTCCAGAGATGCAACGGATGATGCAATTGATTCAGGCATGACAAAAGTTGTGAGTTGAAAACTGGCAAGATCAAAAATAGGCCAAAAGAAAAAGAACCAGTATGTGGTACGTAATGGTCTGCGATATGGTAGTAGTGCACACCAATCACTGTAAGTCAAGTGCAAACACAAGTCCTATCCTCACCGCTGACAACCAAAGTTAGAAATGGGATCTCTAGTTGGCAAGGGCTTGCACCTTTGTCCAAGTAGGGACCCTTCTTCCTAGTCAGGGTAAGGGTTGTTACACTCGTGAAGTAACCCCTGCTCACCCTCGTGGTAGCTTGGCACGAGCAGTCAGGCTTAATTCAGAGGCAGTGTGTAAAGCATTTGCACATAACCAACAGTAATACAGTGTAAGCACTACAAACGGACACCACACCAGTTTAGAAAAATAACCAATATTTTATATACTCAAGACAAGACCAATTACGACAAAAATCCACAATACTATACTTTACGAATGAATGCTTGATACGTTAACTTCTTCTTTGCAGGAATAGCACAAAAGCAAAGTTTGTACGAGTCGGTAGCTCCGTCCGAGCCTACCGTGATGCTGAAAACCACAGAGTCTAACAGTTCCAGCCGACCGCGTCGATACGGGCCAGCAGAGTCATGAACAGACTCGGTTACAGTACCTTTCTCGTTGTGGCTGGTACGGAGTGTACGAGCCGGTCGGCGTTCGTCGCGGTTGCGGTGCAAGACGGAGCGATGCAAGGTGCGGTGTCCCTCGATGCGGTGCAGGCAGCGGCTCGATGAGCGTCGTGCAGACGGAGTCGGTGAGTCCAAGGCGTGCGATGCAGGGCGAGACGATGCTCGGTGCGGAGCTGACAGGTTGCGATGCAGGCGACCTAGCCGGAGTGCGGGAGCTGGCGTCGGACAGCGGTGCGAGTCGGAGCGGTGCGTCGCAGACGTGCGAGCGGTGCCCCAAATGCGGTGCGGTCTCGACTCTTGAGCCAGTTGCAGCGACAGTGTCGGTCTGGTCCGGCTGGCCCAGTGAAGCGATGCGATGCGAACTGCGGTGCCCACAGGTCACGGTGCAAGCAGCGGCTCGATGTTGGCGGCGTCGGACGTCGCCCACGGTGAGACCAGGGTTGCGATGCGAAGCGGGGCGATGCGGTCTGCGGTGCAAACAGGTCACCGGCCAGGGATGGATTCGGTTGACGGAGTCGGTTGCAGTTCCCTTCCTCTGTGGCAACTGAAACAGCGTTCCAGAAGCGGTACCCAGAGGCTTGTGAAGTCTTTGCAGTCCCTGAGACTTCTTAACAGGAGGCCAGCTCGGTTCCTGGCCCTTGGAGATACTCAGCACAAGTTTGTAGAAAGTTCAGTCCAGTCCTTTCACTGCCCAAGGCAGAAGCAGCAGCTGCAGGCCAACCCAACAAAGCAACACACAGCAAAGGGGCAGTACTCCTCCTGGCAGCTCTTCCAGCTCTTCGTCTTGGCAGGTTCCTTGATTCCAGCGAGATCTAAATTCATGGGGTCAGGGCCCCAATATTTATATCCCAAATTCCTTTGTTCTCTGAAGGCAGAGAGGCCTTCGCCTAGTCCAAACCAGTTCGGGAGCACTTTGTTGACAAGACTCCGTCCCTTCTTTCAGTGAGTAGGCCAGGGACATCAGACGCACCACAGGAGGTGGAGCCAGCATTGTGGAGGGAAGGCACTGTCCTATTCAGGGCCCAGGTGCGACCCCTCCCACCCATCTACAGGTCGATCTGGCTATTCAGCCCTGCGCTGACTCACCCTGTCTCCTGGCATCCCCCAGCCCCTGTCACTCACATTCCAGACACGGAATACACAACCTCGCAGAGGCCGGCTTGGATGGTTAGGCAAGAAAATACCCACTTTCTAAAAGTGGTATTTTCAAACCCAGAATGGTAAAACCAACCTTACTAAAAGCTGCATTTTATCATTCTGAGTCCAGGCATACTAAACTCCGAATTTCTACCATGTTCCCGGGGTCAGTTAGGATTATATACTGTAATAATCAAAACCGCCCGTTCTGGCCTAGGGGAACAGGTAGCCTTGCAATAGTGAACAACGAACTAGGCTGTAATTCACTATCAGGACATGCCGCACACACCCGGGCATGTCCTACCTTTCGCGTACAACGCACCCTGCCCACAGGGGTACCTTGGGCCTACCTTAGGGGTGACTAACATGCAGCAAAGGGAAGGTTTAGGGACTTGCAAGTGTGTGCACTTGCCAAGTCGACATGGCAGCCCCAGGCTGCGCACAGGCTCTGCGATGGCAGGCCCGAGTTACACTTTACGGGCTGTTTGCGTGGGTGGCACAATCCAGTGCTGCAGCCCACCAACAGCATTTGGTCTATAGGCCCTGGCACTCGCAGTGCACTTTACAAGGGACTGACAGATAAACCAAATAGGCCAATCATGGAAACACCAATCCATAACACATTTTATACAGGAGCACTTGCACTTTCCCACTGGACCGCAGTGAGGAAAGTGCGCAGAATCATCACACCAGCAAAAACAGAGTCAAAACCGGGAGGTCAGAAAGCAAAAAGTCAGGGGAAACACGCCAAAAGATGCCAAGTCTAACAAGGGGTCATATAGACGTTGAACAACAGTGGGCTCAATGAGGACCCCTGAGGCACCCCGCTGTGATGGTCCGTTCGAGAGATAAAAAACTAAGTCTGAAACTGAATTGCAGGTGTCTATGTCTGAGCCAAAAAAGGTACTATGTCTCTCAAGCGAACACAAGAAATCCTTCTAACCCACCATGCAAATCGTTATGAACACCACTTTGCATTTGGTGTGTGAATTATTGTTTGCATGGCTGCTTTGTGAGTTACTGATTACAGAGCTATTGCAATGTGCATAGCCTAACTTTGATGTGACAGATGCCATTTACCGGTGGTTGTATGATGTAACAATGCAGGGAAATACTCTGCATGCCTTTACCACGCATCTTGTACCCTGAATTTTTTTAGAACGCATAGGCTTTTACAATTAATGCCTTTACCACACTATATATATATATATATATATATATATATATCCATCAAAAAGAGTAACCCCCATGGAAGACGCCAACAGGTGTATGTGTATGTGTATATATATATATATATATATATCAAAGCTCCAAATTGCCCTCCTAGGCATAGACGCACTCGGACACCTTGTAGCTTCAAGCCTTTTATAGGTAGAAAACAGCCTGCATGCCAATATGAGATTACAGCGGTCTTGTCGGTTTTCGCCTGACTCGTTTCAGTGCCGATTGCACTTTCTTCAGAGGCCCGACAGTCTCACGTGCTAAGCTGAGCCACTCCCATTAAGTACACAATTATCTCCCTCCAATGGGCTGCTCCGATGAGCACACGTAGCTTTATGGGTCTTGTAGTCAGCAAATTGATCCCCAAATGGGTGCACTGTATTCTGCTGTTGAAAAGATTAAGCCCTCAGATGGGCCTCGGCATACAAGACTGTTTATTAATCCTCAACAGATGACCCACATACCGGCTCCGTAAATACAAAGCTTCGTGGCCCCCAATATTTCACAGGGTGGTGCATCTATTGCGGCCGGGCTGCCGCACGAATATCAAAGCTCGAGATTGCCCTCCTAGGCATAGACGTACTCGGACACCTTGTAGCTTCAAGCCTTTAATAGGTAGAAAACAGCCTGCATGCCAATATGAGATTACAGCGGTCTTGTCGTTTTTCGCCTGGTGCGTTTCAGTGCCGATTGCACTTTCTTCAGAGGCCCGACAGTCTCACGTGCTAAGCTGAGCCACTCCCATTAAGTACAAAATTATCTCCCTCAAATGGGCTGCTCCGATGAGCACACTTAGCTTTATGGGTCTTGTAGTCAGCAAATTGATTCCCAAATGGGTGCACTGCATTCTGCTGTTGAAAAGATTAAAAGCCCTCAGATGGGCCTCGGCATACAGGACTGTTTATTAATCCTCAACAGATGTCCCACATACCGGCTCCGTAAATACAAAGCTTCGTGGCCCCCAATATTTCACAGGGTGGTGCATCTATTGCGGCCGGGCTGCCGCACGAATATCAAAGCTCCAGATAGCCCTCCTAGGCATAGACGCACTCGGACTGCTTGTAGCTTCAAGCCTTTAATAGGTAGAAAACAGCCTGCATGCCAATATGAGATTACAGCGGTCTTGTCGTTTTTCGCCTGACTCGTTTCAGTGCCGATTGCACTTTCTTCAGAGGCCCGACAGTCTCACGTGCTAAGCTGAGCCACTCCCATTAAGTACACAATTATCTCCCTCCAATGGGCTGATCCGATGAGCACACGTAGCTTTATGGGTCTTGTAGTCAGTAAATTGATCCCCAAATGGGTGCACTGCATTCTGCTGTTGAAAAGATTAAGCCCTCAGATGGGCCTCGGCATATATATATATATATAAATAATGTATTTGTGGGGGAGACCACCCACACCCTCGTACTTACCTTGAATGCGTGGTAAATGAATATCTTCTAAAAGCATATGCATTCTATAAACATGCGTGGTAAAAAATGCGGGGAAAGGTACAACGTGGTAAAAACCTCATTGTAAAGGCTGTTTCCCATTACAAATGACATACCTAATCTTACTGATGAAACTATATAACATATTATATTACCATCAACATCATGAAACAGACGACTATGAATGTAATGTTATTCATTGGTTTGAGTATGTGTTGTTATTTAAAGACATCTTTTAGATGTTTTTACTTAGCGGAATAAATATTGTGAGTTCACAAGCATTGCATTTGGTTTGAGGGTTATGGTGTACATGGCTGCTGTGGGGTCAAGCCGTCATGCACACGTAAGGAGGGAGTGCATACCACTGCTGCTCCCTCTGCGGCGAGCCAGCCCCACCTCACCCCACCCGACGTGGCTGAAGCAAAGAAAAACAAAATGATAATAACTTGTTATTATCATTTTATTTATTTTTTGCACTGCTCAAGGAGCAGTGGGGCGATGCTCCTCCGCCTTAGGGAAGGAGCCGCCACTGGTATGTGAGCTGTAAAGTGCAGCACACGTACAAAGTCATAAAAGGAAGGAGAAATAAAAGCATTTCTCCTTCCTTGCGCCTACTTCAAAAGGGCACAGTTTTCTGATGTTAAATCCTGTCTGCTTTATTTAGTAAATAGGGTTTAGCATGAGAAACCTTGGTTGGTTGCATGGGAACACCCATGCCCCACCCATTGCTATGCGCTGCTTTGCGTCACTTTCATGTTATTTCCAGCACTAAACAAGTTTAGAGCTGGAAAGTAAATCAGAAAAAAAAGATTTTGTGACAATTTGCGTCACTTTTGTGGCGCAAAGCCAGCGTAAAGTCTTAGTAAATCTCCCCCTCTGTGTTGCTGAGATATTATCTTTTTCCACAGACGGTGATGAAAGTCCTAGCTTCCACATTCTCAAATATAGTGTGAAGTTTTATGTCATTTTTTAACTTTGAAATTGAATAAACAAACAAATCATATTCATGTAACAGGTCGACATGCATGGGATCTCAACTTGTTCCTTGGTAAGAGTATTAGGGTTTCGATTTTCATCCTTAACGGTGAAGGGTGTTTGAATGAGAATTAGCTGAATGTGGACTATGAAAGAAAGAAAAAACTTTTTATAATGTAATTGAGTAAATGCATGAGTAGAAAGCCATATCTCTTATGTCAGAATTAATCTATGTACAAGAAAATATATTTATGAATATGTTTTTCCCGTGGGAAGCCCGGAAGAATATGTAGTGCCAGAGAGATTGTTAATTTAAGTGATTTCATTGGACTGACTGCTTAGCAGAGGTGATGCTAGTATATACATTGTATCTCTACTGTTTAGCATTTAGTCTGAACTGTATTCGAAGTGACATTTGTCTTTTTTATTTGAAATGCATTTTACCACATCTTTACTGACTTTTTTATAGTGTCTGGGGAGTTGTCTAAGAGCCCTTTTCTAGGAGCACTTAAAACTTTGGATCAGGCGTGTAGCTTTCACTTAGTGTTTAGCCCTACCAAGCATTTTACTTCAGCATCACTGAGGAGGCAGGGGCTAACATCATATTTTGCCATACTTTCGAATGAGTAGGATATCCTTGTATCATCTGTAATGTTTAATACAGAGGTAAATGACTAAACACCATTAAAATACAAATATGGAAGTATAATAATTAACAATTGAACAAAAAGATGGGTAATCAAGAAGAGTTGCCCTGAACCTTCCATGTACTCCAGTCATCCTCTGGTGCAAGCAATGTGTGATTGGTAGCGGGAGTTAATACAAGCAACAGGTTGATTTTTAGCTTAATGTGTTTTATTTATACAACACAAGGATAACTTCTATATAAAGTTTTCGTCTTCTTCTTCTTTGCAGGTATTCCCGCTTCAGACCTTTCGACAGATGTTCGCCCTCGGAAAAGGAGAATGCCAGAGGTAAGAGTTTATCGAGGAAGGTCTTTGGCTTATTTACATAAATAAGGCTAATAAGGAAAGGGTTTACTAGTGTTGGCACCCATGAGGAATAAGGAGATTGAATCACCACCACCACCCAAAAAATTGGTGTGTTCAATAATGATATATTATCATAGCTGTGTCAGGTACGCGTGAGATTATTGAGGAATTTACGTGCTCGAGAACATGTAGCACCGCTCGTGAGTTATAACATCAGTTTTGAGCTTTAACATGAAGTTTGTGCAGGGGAGGAACACAAGAAATAAGGATGTGATCCCTGTCCTCCCACAGCTCTGCCCTGTAGACAGGCAGGGCAGGACACGATGTCGGGGGTCTCGTCTCCCTCCCCTTCTGGGGGTTGGTTGTCTTTCTCCTCCATAACGAACTCCTGCAGCTTCTCATTCTTCGATGTTGGTCGCAATCTTTCTAGACACCGCCTTTGCCTTCCAGGACTCTCGTTGGTCTGTTCTTCAGTCTGGTAGCCCTGCCCCTTCCTGAACACCTCCGCCTGTTAGCCTGTTGTCACTTTCACTGACCATCTGTCTCTGCCTGAATCCTGGGTCTCTTTCTTCCACACGACCCTGTAGAAAGAAAGTTGATTTGAGGCGACATGTTGGGCTCCCGGTCAAGGCGTTCCTAGGAGGTGTGGCAGGTAAGTCTTTATCCCACTTATCCTGACACAATGTTATCTAACAAACAAGCTTGCTTAATTTGGAGGCAATTATAAAAATATCCAACCTTTGTTGAATTTTTTGAATTTATAAAAGCATTTTATTCCCTACAAAAGATCATAAATTACATTAATTTCACCAATTTTTTGTAATTGATTGAAACATATATGCTTGATTATTACAGCCAACACCCATTTCGCTTGTAAGAAATTAGATTATTTGTAGAAGGGAGTGAGAACTCACTTCAAAGAATAATCACATTCCTTGTCAGGGTAAACCACAAACGTCACTAAATAAACCTGTGCTTATCTCTCTCGTAGCTTGGTTCAAAAGCAGGCAGGCTTAACTTAGAGGCAATATGTAAAGTATGTATGCAGCACTCAAACAGTAGCAAAGTGAAAACACAACACAAGAAAAATCCCAAACCAATTAAGAAAATTTTAATAAATAAAATGACACCAAAACAACAAAAATCCAATATGAAGAACCAGAGATGTTATTTTTTTGTTTAAGTTTTCAGTAGAAACAGTGCCAAAAAGCACAAAGCACCAATTGCAGTTACACATTGGTGCTGGACAGGGGCACAAAGTCAAAAGGTAAGGCCAACCAGATGGAGCACGGGTAAGATACAGTGACCACATTCATTTCAGTGAAATGTTTACCTTCCAACTTAGTCCTGTTTCATGCAAGAAGCTCTTGTCTATGAGCTTGTTGGCAAATGAGGCTGCAGGCTAGATTCGGAGAGGGGTACGTTGACAGCGGGATGCTGAAGTATTAGTTGAAACTGCGGGTTAGCAAAGGACTGCAGAGCTGCCATTGTCAGTGTGAATAGCTGATCGACAATCGGAACTATGCATTGACAGAAAACGCAGGGTGGTCTTTCTCGACACAAAGATCTCTGTGTGGGCGAAGTTTGGGGTATATCCGTGAAGGTCTTGTTGGCAGTCGGATGCAGTTTCCACAGTGGCCTTGGTGAAGTCCATTCACGAGGAGAATGGGGATGGTTGTTTTTGACGCAAAGGGCTCAGAGCCTCTGGTTCTGCATCTGGTTTCCAGTTTTTGCAATGGAATCCAGGACCTGGGGGGCAACTCTTGGGGATTTGGACTCACTCCAGCAGAAACTAGCAGCAGGGTCCAGGTAAGTCCAGTTTGTTCTGGTCAGCTGGGCAGTTGCAGGGAGAGGCCTCTGGAAGCTTGGGGTGCCCCTATAGCTCAAACAGGAGGTCAGCCAACTGACCCTTGGAATCACTTCTGATGAGCTGGGGTTCAAGGTCCTTCTTCAGACAGCAGGACAGTCCTTCTTCTGCAGGTTCAGGAGTGTTCTGATGAGAGGTGAAATGTTTATATCTGGAGCCAGCCTTTGAGTGGGGAATTCCCTGGCCTATGCTCAAAACAGGTTCTGGTCAGATCTTCCTCTTCTCCTGGATTTGGTTATCTAGAGTAATAAAGGCAAGGGCAGGCCTGATGTCAGGTTTCTTTATGTGTGCTGCACGCAGGGTCCTTTGAATTGTAATTAGGGTAGGGCATAGCTCCTCCCCAGCCATCCCAGAAGACCCATTCCTCTCACACATAGGCCTTCTATGTTTCCATGTCTAAAATGAATATACAACCCACAACAGAAGAGGCAATCACAGTCATGTCACCAAGGACACTGGCAGAAAGTCACTGTGGTTTAGGGCAGAAAAATGCTAACTTACTAATAGTGTTACAGCAAACAAATGATGGACGGAATGCTGACAATGCAAACATTCTCCCCCAGTCAAAAGATCTGGGTTAAATCCATCGTTCTTTTGCCCACTACGTATAATGATCAAGCAAACTAACATTGCTGCATTGGAAGCTTCCTTTTATATCCGTCTAATTTCCTGTCACACTCTTAAATTCACGTGGTGCGTACCGGATCTAACCGCAAATAGCTACTGGTTCTCGCTGGAAGCCACCATATTGGGATTAGTGCATCCGTAAAACAACTTGATAGCTAAAAGTGAAAATTATTCAAAGTATTCTCGATGTCATCCTCCACCAGTTGGAAAAACGTTCTTTACAGATTGATATCTAACTACAAAGAAAGAAAAAGTATTCTTTTAGTGTACTTAATCCCAAATTTTAATAAAAAGATAGATTTCTCAGTGCCAAGAAGCACTCTTAATTAATAGTCAATATCACCAATCTTCAATTAGGTATGTACATCAAGCTGCTCCCAAGTGCAACGCTGTAAGTATGACAGGTATACCTCAACGTGCTCACAGTGCCACTGGAACCGAGCTACACCTGAATGAAAAGCCGCAGTTAGGGCGAAAATAGTCTTGGATTGCTTGTATTCTGGTTCAGAGAGGACCTACCTTGGCAGTTCATGCTTGACTGCTCCTATGAGGCAGGTTCAGGACTGATTTGCATATGGATGGGTCTAATTTGAGGGAGCATGGTGGGTAAAAACATGATGGACTGGGATGTGGCCCGAGTAAGTAACAGTGGCTTGGATTAATGCAAGCATTCCATCCATCAGTGTTTTGTTTACTTCAGTTCGGCGCCCTGAGTGTGACAGTATATATATATATAATAATTTATTGCATGATTAATTAAAATCTTACAATTCGAAAATCACCAGTACACAATCATTAAAACATATCTACACAAGCACAGTCATACAAATACATTAAATAGACAAATTCAATTCATCGTTATTATAATTCAATTATTACAAATATTAAAATAGCAATTATTTACAGGTATAAGTTCTTTACTTTTGTGCAATATCTCATGTGCAAATGCTCTCTAACTACCAGCAAGTTCCATTCCTATTAGGCTTGAATCATTGACTTCCAACTTCTCTTTTACAAGGGTCACAAATTTAGTAAAGTTTGCAATCATTACTATATCCATAGGCTTAAAACACGCTAACATAGCTTGTCTGCATGATCGGATCCCTCTTTCATTAAAACAGATCTTTAAAAGCCTCTTTCTTTCAACCTTCAATGATGTACATATGCAAACCAAATGTATAATATGTTCTTCCCATTGGTTACATAATCTACAGGGGATTGGCTTAGTTGGTCTCAGCCAAGGCTTTGTGTGCATTAGTCCCGGCAAGTTGCCAAATCTTGCAGACATAAATAAGTTCTTTGTTTGTATAGTCCACGGAATTTCTAGATATGGTTGCACTTTGATGGTCGTATATTCGTTCACAATCATCCAGGCATGAGACCTTTTAATGAATAACTCTTTATCCTTTAAAAGTGATAGTTGTTTTGTTAATCTATTTATTAATTTTTTAAAAGATAATGGTGTTATTGACATCTCCCAAATCTCGTGTGCAGACAATTCTTCCAGTGCTGTTTGAAGGTATGTATAAAAACGGGAAGTTTGATTCTGTTGCATTTCTTGCCAGAGTAAACAGCTCATTGGATTAAAATTATTGGTTTTAATTTGTTTCCATACCTTTACATAGTGGCCCATCCTCACAACTTGCTGATTAAAAAAACCGAATTCCAGTCGGATCTCGGCCGGAGATGCATTAACCGGAAGTCGGAACAAGCTTTTAAATGTTTTTGTTATAGCATTGTTCAAAAGTGCAAAATCCGTACCGCAAAGAGCTTTGCTTCCATAAGTGAGACTGGGCGTTAATTTCGCTTTTATAACCTTTAATAATGGAGCATAAGTTGGACCACCCAAAGAGCTATGTAATGAACGAAAAGCCATAATCAAGCTGTTACTTCTTTTTATCAGCTCTGTTTTGTGCTGAGAAAATGAACCCTTCTCGTCAAACCATAAACCCAAATATTTGTAATGTTTTACTTGTTCAAGCTGCCGACTTTGTAAGTACCATTTATGTTTACTGTGGCTCAGTGCCCTATTGCAGACTGACATTACTTTTGTTTTTGTCTCATTTATTACCATCTTATTCTTAATTGAATACATTGATATTTTATTTATAAGTCGCTGCAACCCTATCTTTGTCTGGCTGAGCAAAATAACATCGTCGGCATACAATAAATTTGAAATTTGTTTGTTTGCCAGTTTCGGAGCGTGAGCCAACTCGTTATCCAGTTCTTCCGTAAGGTCAGATAAAAATAGATTAAATAAATACGGTGCTAATACGCATCCTTGCTTTAAACCCTGAGTTGTATCTATTCTTCTTGATAGACGTGAGCCATTACCTAACCGAATCCTTGTCCAAGTCTCGGTATATAATAATTGGATTGCTTTTAAAAGGCCAGCGTTAATACCATAGTTTTCCAATTTCCTCCATAAAATTTGCCTATCTACGCAGTCAAAAGCTGATTTAAAATCAATGAAACATACATATAGCGGTTGTTTTTTCACTTTATATTTTTCTATTAACATTCCAAGTATTAATATATTCGTTGTCGTGCCTTGTCCTTGTAAAAACCTGATTGGTTTGGAGGAATTAAATGCTTTTCCACTGCCCATTCTGTTAGTTCTTTCAAAAGAACTGATGCAAAGACCTTAGCTTCGATATCTTGCAATGTTATTAATCTATAATTAGCGGGTTGTGACCACTCACCGCTCTTATAAATAGGTGAGATTATGGAACCCCTCCAGGAGGCCGGGATGGTTAACGTTTGCACCGCTTGATTAAATACTAATGTTAAGTACCTGGCCCATAGTGGAGCATTCTCTTTAAAGAAGGCAGCTGGAATCCCGTTTGGACCAGGGGCGCCGTCAGATCTCTGTTTCTTTATGAGTTTACATACTTGACTTTCCATAATAGATATGTCAGTATTCTCTTTATCCTCTGACTTTCTCAAGTTATTTATGCCGGGTCTCAGATCCATACTTATGTTGGAATTTAGATGTGAGTGAAGAAAGTTGACCCAATCTGACTCAGGAATGACAGAGGATGTAATTACTCTACTAGATCTATTTAAGCTGTTGATTAAAGACCAAAATTCCCTTGCATTATTCTTTTTACTGGTATATAATGCCTTAGCCCAAAGTGCTTGTTTTTTTTGCATTTTTTCATTCCAAATTCGTTTTCTTACTTCTATATTTATTTTCTTTAATTTATCTCTATAGATTTGATTCCCTGGGTGTTTCTTAGCCAATCTTAACATTTTATTACGCTCTTTTTTAATAGATGACTTTCCAAAGACAGTTTAACCAGCGCCATTGATTTTTATCATTCCACTCTTTATTACCAACTTTTTGTTTCTGGCTTAAAACTAATTTATTTGTAAAGAGGGACCATTTTTCAATAGCGCTAGAACCATCTCCATCAAAAGCAATTTCAACCATTTCTTTCGATGTTGCTATGATTGATTCTTTAGTGAATTCAGTCCAATAAAGTTTCTTATAATTTACCGTATTTATGTCTCCCAGAAGAGTCATATATTCTCCATGCCTTGCACAGTTTAACTTTAACTCTATTATTTGTTGATTATGGTCACTTCCGTGTGCTTCACCGATCTGATAGGTTAAAATCTTTTGAAATAAGTCTAACGAGGCTATTGTGTAGTCTATTCGCGACTTGTTACCCAATGCTTGATATGTCCAGGCAGGTGGACTGTCTTGCAGAAAACGTCCGTTTAGCACCCTTAGACCTAAGAATTCCAGATTTTTTATAAAATTCTTCCCAATTCTCCCTTTCTTTTCACTCCTGTTATCCGATGTATAGCAGGGACTTGGGATTTCCCATAAGTAGTTCTGTTGTTGTATTTCTTCATCTCTCATATGAGACCATAACATATTCATATTAAAGTCACCCGTAATGATGACCTCAGGTTGCGTATCCTTTTCCAGGTACTGGAGTATCGTAGTTGACAAACTGCTAACCATTGCTTTTCTTGAACTGCAATCCGGATGTATATATACATTTATTAACAAGAGTGTTTTATTTATCCATTTATCTTTATATCGTAGTTTTACTATCAAACAGTCAAATGAATTTTGTATTTCCTCCTCACTTCCCATTTTTAATTCTGTTGAAATAAAAGTAGCCAGGCCTCCACAAGATCTACCATATTTACTTGTTTTTGTGGCGGCCATGTAGTATCCCTTAAAGCCTCCTAATATAAAAGGATCAGTTGCCCAAGTCTCTTGTAGGCAGATTATTTGAAAGTCTTTTGAACTTTTGGGTTAGTTTTTCATTTTGTAATTTTGATTGGATTCCTTTTATATTCCAGGAGCATAATCGTATTGTACCACTTAAGTTTGTTATTTCCTTCTTGGAATCATCATTTATAAGCCGTCAATCCTCCCTTGCTCCGTGCAGTGCTGTCGTTAACCAACCTAGTTGTAACTCGTCCCTTAGTTCTCTTTTGTTCTCTGTAAAGAATTTTGATGTTTGCCCCATGTTTGTTCCTATTGGATTTTTTAATATTGAGTATGCCTGGTTATTCTCCAACCCATTCCGATGTTTAGTTGTTTTTTTTGGAGAGATTAACGGACTTGGGTAAGGGGGTTGGAGCGGTCTCATACTTTTATTCCCCAAGCCAAAAAAAGGTCATATTCTTGTATAATAAGGTCTACAGAGTTGGTTGAGGTCCAGGTTACCAGAGTCGATTCTTGATTGCTGCTTTCACTTACTAAAAATTCAATTGATTCAATATCTGTACTTCTAATTCTTTCTAACGCCGGTATTGCTTTACACAATCTCAAGATATTACCCCGGTTCAGGATATCATTGTTGCCCCTGGATTTATATTCAGGTTTAAAAATCAGTTGAACTCCTCCCTCCTTTTGAACTTGTTTTATTATTTTGTTTTTTTGCAGTGAATTACAGTAATTTGATAGCTCCTGCTCTTTTGGTTTAAATATATGTTTCAATTGCAGCTCGGTCCCTAAAGGATGTTTTAATGATTGACTAACCTGAGATATTGCCTTCGATGTGTTATGGATTTTTATTCTCTCTATTTCCCAATCTCGTGTTGTCTTACTTTCCTTCTGATTTTTTATCTTACCTATAATATCTTCAGTTAATGTAAATTGATCAGATTTTATTTTTGTCTTTTCGTTATGAGGTAGATCACTTCTCACTTTTGTATTTGTATCCTTAGCTTTTATGCTATCCGTTTGGTGTTGTTTACTTTCCAAATCGTCCTGTTTTTTATGATCTACTGGGACTTTAATGGTTTTATTAATTGCGTCTGAAAGGTTTTTATTAAACAAAGGATAGAGGGTTTTGTTACTTCTATAGCTTTGTCTACTTGTTTCAAAATTGTCCCTTTTGAGTTCACTAGGCTGTTCCCTGCCTTTGTTAACTCAATCTCAGAGGAAGATACGGTTATTGTAGCTTTTATAACTTTGTTCCTTGCTTTCCGTTGTTTTTTTTTCTGTCTTTTTGATAATTGGTATTCATGTGGTGTGTCTGATTGTATTGTTTGTGAGGCGAATGAAATTCTCCCAGTTTGAGCTTCATTTTTTTCTTCCATCAAATCCTTACTACTTTCCTCATTTATGATTTTGTTAATCTTTATTTTTCCGATACGCTCCCATTTTTGTTTCCAGGGGTAAATAAAATTTCCTCTTAGGTCTTCAATTATTGTATTTAATACTTCCGGAATTGTGGCCAGTTTGTTAATCAGTGGAGCACAACTACAATCTGTGTGTGAGGATATTGGTTGTGACTGAGCTCTTATTACCAGATTATTTAGCATGGCTATTTTATGATCAATACCCGCTACTGAGGATGCCATGGTGCTAAGAAGGTCTACCTGCACCTCCATTTTGTTAGACTGATAAGTCAGAGCTTCTAGTATTAATTGAGAGGTTCTAAAGAACAGATCCCATATTGATCCCGAGTCCCAATTGGCCGAACAGTGTGCATCCTGAATTTGGTTATTTACAGAAAAGTGTTGTTTATTGGGTTCTCCATCTTTATTCCCTAAATCAATAAATTCTAGCTTATTATTACGTTCATCTTTTTGATAAGGTGTACTCCATCGCTGCAGATTATCCGATTTCATAGTGTAATCATCCATTTTATTTTGAGATCTATTAATCTGTTTGAAATTCTCCTGACCCGAGTTTTGCTCTACATCCTTTGAAATTGGCATAATGTCAGTTTGAAGGAGATTCGATAAATTCATATTGTCTTTTATTGCTTTTCGGCTATCTTCCCCTTTTTTTAAATTGTCTTGTTGACACTGGTTTGGCTGCACCAGATTCTTTGGATCGCCTGTTATAGTAGCTTTTATTACATTTACCTGTACTTCAATTGGTAGTGGTGCCCTTGTTACTAAAAGGTGTTGGAAATCTCCGCACTGTGTTCTTGTGTCGCTTTGTTCATCTTGTTGCAACTGACCTGTTAGAGGAATTAACATCTCTAGATCAGTTATTTGACCCCATTGGTTGTCAGGCTCTTCATTTGTTTTTGTCGTTAACTCCCTTTCGTACTGGTCAACCTCCCGTAAATCGTGCTTTTGAGATATTGCACTTGATTCTTTCACTGGCTTAATTGGAGTTTGTAGTCCTCTTGAATCAGTTTGTAATGTTAGCATTGCACCCGTTGGGTCCTTCATAAAATCAAACTTTGTCGGAAGCTTTGTTTTCCCAAAAACATGTATCGTAGCTGTTTTTGAAGACTGGCTTTCCCCTGCTTGTTTTATTTTCATTTTATTTAGAATTGTTGTAGATTGAAGTTTTTTTTTCCTTCTAATGGGGGGGAATGGTGGTCGCTCCTTTCCCGACCTCATACTTCCCACTTAGTTATACAGGTGTTATACAAGTGTAAGATCTACTTTGTACGCGCCGAGCAACAACAGCACAGCCTCACTCCGTATACAGACCCCAACCGGGTGTTGTTTCCACCAGTGGAGCACAGGCAGCCCTTACAGCAGCTGGTCACAGTTCACTAATCACAGTGACTACCGCCTCGGCTTTTCCCAACAGCCTCCCAACCCTCAGCACTCAACACACTGCTTCTTACCTTTATCTGAGTTTATAGCAATCTATAGCAGTCTGGTTGCTGATAAAGGTACAATCTCCTATTTCAGACAAAAAGCAGCTCAATTTCTAATTACTGAGCTTGCACGATCACGTGCTTCTCAAAGCCTCACCGCTTACAGTTGCAGCTACAATTATAGCCATTCTTTGTTCACTATAGGTGTCACTGTAGGTGTCACAAGGGCTGTGGGAACTCCAGTACTCCGGTACTCCGGTTCTCAATACTCTGCTCTGGCGGGGAGAGTTGGGAGGTACTGCGTCCAGACCTCGTCTCTACACTCGTCGCTCCCCCGCGCCTACACCCGCTCCAGGTGCTACAGCCGAGGAAATTAAAGCTCCGTGCAGCACCAATCTCCAAGTCTCAGCGCTCACGGCTGCTCCGACCGGCGCCGTGCAGGTTTGTCTTAGCCCGATGTTAGGTTCAATTCAGCCCCCAGCTGCTCCTCCGTGTCGCCGGGGGCTGGTAGTCCCCCTCGGCGACTCGGTGGGCCGACCACGCCTGGCCCCAGAGAGCCTGCAGGAGCTGTGTGAGTCCAAAAAAGATGAAGCAGCAGACGCGGCAGGCTGTTAAACGGAGGGTCGGCAAGACAACTGTACCGCGTCCTCCTCGGGCCGTAAAACCCCTGAAGGATCCGCGGGCACCTTGAAGGCAGAAGGCAGCCGACCGCAAACCAGGAAACCGGGAAAACAGCGTGCAAACAGCGGCAGCTCCTCTTCGCGTCCTCCACGCGTCCTCGTTTCCTCCCGCACTGGAACTGACGTCTGCCGTGAAACTCCCGAAACCCGGACTGGATTCACTGGAGTGAAGTAGGACAGACTTAGCATGACCAGAAATAGCTCCTAAATCAAACTTGTCCTTCACCCCTACCCTTTTGTTCCTCCCCTCCTGTGGCAGTTCTCTTTCCTTGGTGAGAGCCTCTTCCCCTGGGCTCTCAACTTTTGCCACCCCCCAACCTTCCCTCTCCCTAGAAAGGCTTTATTTTTATTTGGTATTACACCTCAGATTGTTGTTCCTGCTTCTTATCGGTTATCATTTCTGTTTTGACTTTATATTAAATATTACATCAGATACGGCGAATGCAATAAAGGTCAGCAAAACTTTACGACTCAGTAGCATTCAATTCAGAATAAATGTTTTTATAAATGTTTGCCGCATACAGTAAATTAACCAAATTCTAATAAATGCAATGGAGCTAGTCGGTTTTTAAATTCACGTATTAATGCTGGTGGTTATTGATAGATTGTTTAATGGTGCTCTTTTCTTGTAAGAACTTTCAATAAAACGGAAAAATATATAATTGAGACATATCTATTTCCTCGGATCATTTTACTAGAAATTCTTGATTTTGCACTTTATCTTCCTTGTTGTCTGTCCTGTACAGTTCGTTCCTCTGCTTCCTTCAGGACTCTCTCTGGTTTGTAAAAGTATTCGAAACTGGTCACCACTTGCTTTTTGGCTTCATATGGTAGTACCTCAGCAAAAAGCATGCTTGAAGCAGCATGGAAATTATATTTCGGATGGTTTGGATGCCAGAAAGTTACAGCTATCGATCGTCAGAGATGACAAGCTTCATTAATAATGTTGGATTGGCAGACGTCCTCTGTAGAAACTTCTAAGACCGTCTGGAGTGATTTGATTAGTGTGAGTAATTCTTTAACATATTGGAGAATATTTATTTTCAGATAGGGCAAGTATCAGCCCTTCTATGACCATCCTTTATTGAAGGTTAGATTTGTGCAAAAGGATTGTTAATTCGGCGATAAGGGGATAACCGCATTTATTTCTGCTATTTACGGTGTTGTGGTATTATTGTGTTACAAATGTGGTAATACCATCTTACAACACGGTGAACCAATGTCCTAGGATTAACTTTACACAAATAAAAGCTGAAAACTCTCCAAAGCACTGTTTTTGCTAGTTATTTCACATATTTAAGGCTAAATTTGAAACGACAATTACCAGGTGCAGTAATACAATTACCGATGTGTAGTATTTTCCTGAATTTACAGAAATATAATAAGTGAAGAACAAAGTATAATGGCTTAAAGTTGCTCTCATCTCAGTGAACCACGTTGACTTATTCGAGTGTATTGGCACTACCATTCCCCCTGATGGGGCATCAGGGGGCAGGTTTCTGCTGGTATGATAGATGGGCATGAGAGAGCTAGTGATACAAATCACAATGTGTAGTTCCCCACTCAAAACGGCTCAATGGTACATTCCACGTACAGTTTCTCTAAACTGATTTCCATAATGTCAAATGGAAAAATGAAGTATAATCTGTATGGTTTGTTTGGTAATACAAAGGAAGTCAATGGATGGACTTCTTTTGAAAGGGCTACTGATCATAATTGAACTTCTGGAAGGCTGCTGGGTGACTGGGATACAGTTGTATCAATCATATCACTGGTGAGCATTGTTGCACACTGGCAGCTCTTTGGAACAAGCATTTGCAATGTAATAAGTCTTGCATTTGGGAGAGTTAGAGCTATTGACATTGTAAATGATAATGTCTTTTATCTATGTTTTTGCCTTTGGAACCTTATAAGTGTTTAGCCATGCAGCACTTTATCCATAACTTCTGCACACACACACCGATTGGGAGGTGCACTGCAGATGGAGTAATGCTTAATATACTGGAGCAGACGAAGCATGCTCAGGGTACGAAGATGTCCCTTCAAAGAGGCTGCAATGGCACCAATGCAACAAAAGATGTCCCTTCTGAAAGCTGCAAGGGAAGCCCTTTGACGCTAGGTGTCCCTTCTGGATGAAGTAAAGCAATTTGCAATACCACTGCTGGTCCCTAGATGGAGTGTTAAGTGGAACACAGCAATCGCAAATTTTTAATACATTTCACCTTCAGACCATAAATTGTAGGTAAAGGGGTAGGATAGAGTTGAAGTCACGAGGAGTGGAGTTTTACAGTTTAAAGTAGTAGTTTGATATGGCAACACTACAACTTCTGAAGATGGAGGCAGCATGTTTCGACAGTTTTCAGAGCATGGTCAGAATTGTGGACGCATGAAACATTCACAGTACAGTTGCGGAATACGGCAATTTGGCTAACTTAAAACAAAAATATGCAGTGAGGAGTAGGAAACACTTACAGACATTGATACTAACTTGCATTCATGACCTTCTGTAGTCTAGGAAGACACTGTACAGTTTTGATCCATGGACGAGCTGGTTGTCAGGGTGGTTGAGAAGAGGATTAACGCAAAAGGTTGTGAAGATCAAAGGCTGGCTGGACACATTTGCTGCTTGTAGCTGGAAACACACTATGTGACATGGTGTGTATCCTCTGAAGTCACCAGTGTTAAGTTAATGCAGCCTGTAAAGTAGGTTACCCAAGCTCCGAACATAAAGAAACAGAATCAGAGGCCAGAGTGCAGTGAGAGCATGCACGCATATCCCTTGCAGTCTGTTGGTGTGTGATGAGTGTACAGCAAACTGGGCAGCTGGGAGTGGGATAAACAGAGCCCTACGGCTGCCATCTTTATACTCCTCGCATAGCACGGCATTTTGGGCTAAAAGTAAGCCACCTCTGACACACCTGCCAGTAGTGGAGTATTATGCCCCTTCCTTCGTGGCAGGAGTTGCAGACTGTCGCCACCGAAATAAGCAGTGAAAACGATTGAACAAGCTGCGTGGATTTGCATATGTGATGAATAGCAGCAAGGTCAGCAATTCCGGTCACAAGGACTTGAAGGGTACGGAGGAGTACTTAAAACTAAAACAGACCAATAGGACACCCAGTGAAGAAGGCAGCCATTTGCTGATCACAAACACTTAGCGAGCGTGGACAAAAAAATCACTCGATGCACACGGAAAGGGTGGGGAGAAGGAAATGCTGCGTTTGTGCTTGAAGGATGGGGGGGAGGGCTTTTAACATGAACCAGGAAGTGGAAAGCAAGAGAGCATGAGAGCAGGCAACTTTGAAGCTCAGAGGTAAGTGCGCTGAAGAAAGGAAAGGCAGCCATCAGCTGAGCACTCGAGGACAGCTAAAAAATAGTGCTCACAAGTGTAATAAATAACATGCAATGTAAGAGTCCATGTAACAGGAGCAGTCTGTAAGGGAGGTTACAAATTTTGAAAAGGAGGGACTAGTAAGCTATTTCACCAATCAAAAGCTGGTATTTATGAAGGACAGTAAGAAGAGCCATTTGATAAGATGGAAGGGGCTTGAATCCCATATTCTAGATACAGCATGTCTCGAAGAGACAGCATGTGCGCTGCATAGACGAGACCTAAAAAAGCGTCTTGGTAAAGAGGAACCAAGCTGCAAATTGCAATAGTTATGCTAAATTTATGTTATGGGATTCAACATTTCCCAGTCTGAACAAATAGCTGTGTATATCCTGTGGTGTAGACTGGGAATCGAATCAGTGGGACTGAATATTGTTGCAACAATATCGATGGACAAAATATAAAAAAGTAAGTTTCTATACATTTTCTATACCGAACTTTACATATACGTTCCTTGGTAATATATATCTTCAAGGTATGTAGATGTGGAGTTAAGATTAAGAATAGTAAACCCTCATCTCCCTCTGTGAAGTTACCTTTCAATATTTTGCCCCTCAATATTGTTGCAACAATATTCTGTCCTTTCGATATTCGGGACTTCGGTATTCCCTCCTTCAATCATATCCTGTGTGACATAGTTCAATTCCATTAATGTACTTACTTACATATAAACATTATTTTTATTGCTGCCTTGTTCCTGTTGAATTCAAGGGCTTTTCCACCTCGAGGCAGATATAATGGAATTCTTAATTAGCATGCATATATCACACAATCTGCCATTAATATTGCATGGAATTTGGATTGGTAATTTGTCATACTAACTCCCTGGATAAGTACGTCAATGCTGAATGTTGATATCTCTGGGTGGCTTTGCCTTCGCATGCATATCTAGGTTCAGTGACACATTGATGAACTATGGCTAAAATATTCTTGCTCTCCATGTGACTAGTGTACTAGGGGACCTTAGCGATGGCAAGTTGTACTGAGCTACACAAGTCGTAGTTCTTAGATTTATATTGTAGAATTCATTACCTTATGTGCTAGGTCAGCTCTGAGAAACTGGGCTCAGTGGCGACAACTTTTTTAAAATATTAACTTGCCCAAGAGACAGGATGCTTCAAAATCTACTTTTCCTGTAAAAAGAAAATCCCCTTGTCCCTTTTGGTGCTTTGAAGTGAGGTGACAAATGATGACAGTGTTCTCATTATTTTAGAGCTCTGACAACAATCTCTCTGATTATGTTGGGGCTCATATTATAGCAGTGTTTGGATTATAGCATGTCTCTGATTTGGGCACCTTTCCGCAAATCTACAGGAACTGGACCTAGGCAGGACATGCTGGTTCATGTGAGTCTGTACCCACGCAAAAACAAACACGTTCAAGGCCATTCACCAAAAACTGTTTAATCTCCATTCTCACACTGGGTAAGGTTAGACATTTGCTACTTACAAGGACAGGAGTTAAAACCTTTTCCACAGTGGGAAAGGAGTAAAATCTTTTCCACAGTGAGAAGGAAATGCGGCTGCCCGCGGCCCCCGCAGGGGGCCACCCTAAACGGGCGGCCCCTTTAGTGCCATTTGGGCACTTCCCCACCCCCACTCAGAATGCGGGGCTCGAGGAGGAGCCCCCTTCCAGACGCGTCACTTCCGGCACGCAGAGGAGGTATTTATGCCTCCCCTGGCCATCTTGGCGTCCTCTTTGCGCCGGACACGCCGTCTCCCACCCTACCGCTTACCCGGCGTGGGGTTG
Organism: Calotriton arnoldi; assembly: GCA_963921515.1. Lineage (NCBI taxonomy): Eukaryota > Metazoa > Chordata > Amphibia > Caudata > Salamandridae > Calotriton > Calotriton arnoldi. The sequence continues at coordinate 462,367 of CAWUFW010000920.1, read as the reverse complement.
GCAGGCGAAGTACATAGAACGTTGTAATGTTTTTCTTTTGTCGTTGCAGGCGGAGTTACAGGGCGATCTGGAAGCAGATGGGTACAGAAGGGTACCTCTTCGTGGGCACAATAGGGGTGCCAGAGCCAAATCCCAGGAGCCTCATGGGAGGGTCCTGGAACAATTACGTCGGCGCCCCGTTAGTCCTTCAGGCGGTTGTGGGCCTGAACAACCGGGGGCTTGCCTTGCTACGCTCCGCCCCGAAAGGGGCGTGAGTAATAAGGGACCAATGTGTCACGTAATCCAGTAAGGGGATCACCCCCAGGAAAGGAGTAAAAACTTTTCCACAGTGAGAAGGAAAACGGGTGTGGCAAAAGTGAACTTGTATTTGTGCTGTAGATTGTCTCATGAGCAAATCTGTGTGTATATTTTCTCATACAAAAATGGGATTCATAAATGTTTGTTAGTAGTAGCTGTAAAGCCTTTGTTTATCGCGGTGTGCTTGGTGGTGTGTAAGGTGTGTTTGGTGATGTTTGTTAGGAGTACAGTTTTCAGGCCTAACTCTGCAAGCTGTAGTGAATTTGAGAATAGCCATAAATCTACATCATGCCAGGACATATACCTGGGGGTGCACTTTTGGAACCTTCTTTAGAAATCACTTCCCTAATATATTTTCATGTTGCCCATAACGATTTTACGCTGATTCACTATTATTAATCATTTTTTTCAAAATTACCGGGATGCAGAAAAAAAATGTACTAAACTATGCCTCTGGCAAATTGTATTTCTTAGGTGTGCAATAGGTCAGCAAAACTTCTTTTTTATTTTATTTCCAAGTTATATGTTTTTTGTGTACATCTTACTTTGAAAGTAATTAATCACCAATCTTGTTTTCATGCTTATGCATTTTTTGCATATAATCAGGGGGCATATTAGGTGCATTGTAAACAGCATCAAATTGTTGAATTTTGCAAACACATAGACACAAGTTTATACTGTAATGTAACTTGTGTTCGCATCTCACTACGTTTTTTTATGAGCACTCATTCTAATAGTAAAGACTCTGTATTAATGACTCATCTATACAAGTTTGAACATCGAGTGATAGGTATTCCACATCCCTGGGTCTCCAAAAATACAGTGGCTTGCTTGAGGAGTCCACAAGCCTATCCTATGTAATGTGTCTTTTTTGTACCTCTGTTGGTACTGACACCTTGGCTCTGTCCTAGACCTTCCCCATATAATAATCTGTGCTTAATTTAACAACTTAGTTTTAACTGCACACCATATATTTAGAGTGGAACTTCTAAGCTAGAAGTTGAGTATGTCAATTCTCCACATACTCAATTCCTGTGACTTCTTGCCTTCCATCCTCCATTTTAAACCAACCATGTGCTTTCCTGTTCTTCTTGGTTTCTGATTGGCACCTAACTATATGCCAACCCTTTAATGTTTCTTATGTCATAACTCAAGATTTTTCATATGAACCAGAATACGAAATTATGTTGTTCTTTGTTTAGAAGAGCATTTGAAAGTGCTACACGGAAAGGCTTCCTATAACAGTTTATCATTCATATCTGTAGTAGTCTCTTTGTCTGCCTATGTACCAATACAATGTATGTAATTCACATGCAATCTTTAAACCACCTATTTAACAACACACCAAATCAATTTCCATTGTCCATTAAGATGTGCACGGTGCAGTTGTTGTTCTTATCTAGCCTCACACAAAAAGGAGCCTCCTGAGCACTGTGTGCTCCAGGGGTGACAGGTCCATAGTGAACTAACAGCTTAATTAAGGAGGAATGGATGTTCTGTCTCTGCTAAGACTGTGGAGCAAATACCACTTAATTTAGCTATGTCTGCCAAGGTACCAGAGGTTTCTTGTCCAAGTGGGTGTGGCTGGCAGTTGAAAAGGCAGTACGGAGGAAAAAATCCTTGGTGGAAAATCTGCCATACCTGTAATTGCCAGCAAAATTTCCAGTACCATCTATGAGCATAAGAAATTGGGCATACATTGACAGTGCCTACATATCTTGCCTTGCTAAACTTTCTAGTGGATGTTTACCTGCATTTTAGATACACCACACATACCTTTCACGAAGGTTACTTTGCTAGACATGTGGTCTTGCAGGTACTGCAGACCTGATGGTTGATCTACCACTATTTCTGGCAGTGAATTTCAGCTGATCGCATATCCTTTATATACTGATATGCCACAAAAGGTGCAGACCATAAATCTCTGATTCAGGGACTAAGCCCCCTGGGTTCAGATTTTGGAGTCAATGTGCCTCCAGGTGGAAGTATATAAACGAGGAATGCCCACTTTCCTATGTGGGCAGCTATGCTGCACCCAGCGGCTATGGACCAAATCTGAGAGAAAAAGAGAATGTAGGGCTTAGCTGAGCAGAGCTCATGATAGACATCAGCAGTCCTCTTACCTTTTCTTTTTCTACAAACTGATAGGCATTAAAAGGCAAATCCCCATAAGCAGTTGTTTCCACTCTGAAAGTCGCATCAGAAAAGTCCAGAGTTCTGTCAGTTGGCTACTATATCTCCTTGACTCCCCAAGGTGACTGTTCCCCCTCAAAGAAAATTGAATCTCCAGCCAGTTACTTTGTGGTTACTTCAGAGAGAGTCTATCTCCATACATGAATGTTACTGTGGCATCACCTAAAACCCTCAATGCAGGAAGCCATGCTTGTTTAGCACTTGTCCTATCTCCATAACTATTACATTTGTGCTTGCATACAAAAAACACAGATGTACGGCCTATCTTGGGCTTAGGCTTGCTTTGTACCATGAGCTAAATTATCTGAGAAGCTCACCTTTGGAGTATAATATAAAACTCAAGCTATATCTATCCCAGAAGTGAAGCAACCTTGGTGGCTACAAAGTCCAGCTGTGTCCCGTTTATAGTTTTTGGAGCAAAACCAACCTCTTGCAGGTTGTTGATGATGAGGTATCTAACTTCGAGGGACACTCACCGGCTTCAGCCTTGGACTGTGCCCTGATGGAAAATTCTGAGTTTCAAAAAAGTCAATAAGTCCCCAGCTAAAAACCCTGGCAGGGCAATAGGTTTGGTGTATACGGCCACCACTCCATCAGAGTCAACCTGATTTCAAGCCTAGGTCCCAATCAACCACACAGTGATGATTTTTAATGGTGCTTTTCTTTTTCTAGGCCTTATAAATTTACAAATTCCAATCTCTGGTTTCCCTTATCTAATTTTGATCTTTTTTGTGTCATCGTGCTAATCATAGTTTCTTTTCTTTTCTAAATTGATTTAGGAACTTCATTGAGTTGCTTTTTTGAATTTAACATTTTTGATACTGCTTGAACTTAACATGCTTTTCTCAGGAGAATTGCCTGCTGCTTGTGGCACAGTTACCAGGGTTTGAACAGAGGTTCACTGACATTTGTGTTGAGATCTAACAAGGGTGTGTTTAAATTACTAATGGTCGCATGCCAGATTAATAATCCACTTTCTGACATTGCTGATCTGCGGTCCGGTAGGACTTACCAGTTTGATTTAATAGTTGAGAAATAAAAAAATTCCTATATCAGATTTTGAGGCACTAAATTGTTTTTGATTTTTCATTAGCAATAAGTATTTTGATTTTTATTTTTTTATTTTTTTTATTTGGATCAAACGATTGTACCTTGACATTTGGGAACATGAAGGTGGATCTGGCTTCCTTTGCTAGCCTTACCTTTGTGGACATGAAAGTCATGTGCAGGGAGAGGAAGATTAGGATAACTAATTAATCCAGGCAATAGGATTATGAGGCCAATAGAGCCTTGGATGAGGCCCACCAACTAGAGATCACCTTGCATGATAATGAGGATATTGAGGAGCCACCAGTGCAGAGGTATGATCTACCACAAGTTGGATCTTCACTTGTGTTGTCTAGAGCAGGGAGCAGTGCGTCAAGTAGCAGTTTGTCAGAGCTGGAGACTCGTAGTTTGGGATATGAGCCTGAGAGGCATTTGTAATTAGAACCAGCTCTGGAGGAGAATAGGTTTTCTCTGGCTTTGGAGCAGAAAAATGCAGCTAGGTCGTTGAGTTAAAAAAAAGGCAGCAGTGGCTGTTGAAGAGTTGAGTTTGGCAACTATGAGAAGAAGGCATCTACAACCTCCGCTGCTAAGGAGAAGCAGACAGCAGCAACTTGTGTACTGGCAAAAAGATTAGCTTTTGAGGAATGGAAGGTCATACTGTCTAATGAGAGGAGCCAAAACAAAATGGATTTGAGGCCCAGAAGGATATCGCAGTCCTGATAGACTGGAAGCAGGGAAAACAAGTTGCCCAAGAGGTATGTTTCATATCACAGTCTTTCTAAAGATTAAAAACAACCTATATTCATATACTAATAAGTCATCCCTAAGTTAACACTAAAAAGTGCTTGTAAGCAAAATATATAAAAAGTGGAATACTACATATTGTGAAGAGTGTGTCCTCACAGTGGTTAAATACCCAAACCTGTTTTCACTGAGTAGGTTAAGCTAGATTTTCTATGAACAGGCCTAGGTGTGCTTAAAATCTTTATATATCAAATCCATTTGGGAAAATGGTAGAAGAATGATTAAAAGATATTTTCCACGTAGACCCTCCTTACGAGTTTACTGTAATTTGGTGCATGGATACCATAGGGACAGAATCTACGATTTTGGCCAATATCTCTGCAACAAATTGTTGGAATTATGAGTTTTCCCACAGAATGGAGAATAAGTGGTTGTACCTGGTAATACCAGTCATTTTCTGTCTAGTTTTACACTATTCTGGGGTGGAAAACACTGACATTTTCCACATCCTTTGTGCCTGCGGAAACTGAATGCCTCTCCCATACTGTTGCAGGGGTCATATGGGGCCGGATTGTGCTGCTGCTTGAAGCCCCTGCTCCTGCAGCAGCAAAGACAGGTCCGGTGTCTCTAGGCCCAGCATTATCGGATCTGGAGTTTGCAGACCCAGAGATACTTGTCATTCCAAGCTACAGTATTTCACCCAGAGTTATCGCTCCAGATGAAATATCGCTACTCGTAATGAGGGTCTTAGTATCACATTTCTAATTTTATGGTTAAAGTATATATTTTTTATATATTTAATGGAAATGTATCTTTATAAAGGTGCTCTAAACACTTGTATCTGCAATAAACTATACTCTTTGTAACAGAAAAATTCTTAGCACATTTTTTAAGACCTTAAACATACTCATCATACAGTTCCATTACAGAAGATGCTCAAAAATAGTCTGTCCTTTCCCACAGAGGCAATGTTCCAAAGTGCATTTTCCTTTGCAGGCCTGGCACATGGCCCTAACCACGATTCCCAGATATGTGTTAAAGTCCTGATAGCAATCCTTTCTAGGCACAGGTGATGTACCTGGATTTTGTAACAATGGTGGGGGAGGTGATTCTATAATGATATGAAGATTTCAGGTCAGGAATGAGGTATCAAAATATTAAGGCAGAGGATTGGATAGAGATGCATGTGATGTAGACTGTCACAAGGTACAGGTGGTACCAATGGGTTGTTTTTCATCACCAATATTAAGAAAATAGTTCTTGCTGCAGTTCAAGTGAAATCTATATTGGACTTATGGCATGCAGAGAACAGCTTCCTGTTGACTAAAACGTACATGCAATACATAACCAATCAATCAATCACTCAGAGATGTGTGAAGCGTGCTACTCACCTGTGAGGGTCTCAAGGCACTGGGGAGGGGAGGTTGTGCAGCTCCGATTCAGCCAAAGAGGCTCTTCCTGAAAGTGTGCAGCGTGGGGGAATGTCTGATGCTGAGCGGGAGCTCATTCCAGCTCTTTGCCGCGATGTAGGAGTAGGCTCTTCCGCCTGCTCTGGCTCTGCGGATGCGCGGGGTTTCGGCGAGATCGGCAGAGCGGAGGTTTCTCTTGGGTACATGGAAGGAGACTCTTTCGTTGAGGTATTGGGGTCCGGTGTTGTGGAGGGATTTGTAGGCATGCGTGAGTAGCTTGAAGGTTACTCTCTTCTCGACGGGGAGCCAGTGGAGGTCTCGTAGGTGGTGAATGATGTGTTCATGTCGTGGGATGCCGAGGACGAGTCTGGCCGTGGTGTTCTGGATGGTCTGGAGCTTTCGGAGCAGGGATTTGTTGATTCCGGCATAGAGGGCGTTTGCGTAGTCCAAACTGCTTGTTATGAGTGCGTGGGTGACGGTCTTTCTGGATTCGGGGGGGATCCACTGGAAGGTCTTGCAAAGGATGCGGAGGGTGTTGAAGCACGTGGAGGAGACGGTGTTGATCTGTCGGGTCATGGTGAGGGAGGAGTCGAGTATGATGCTGAGGTTCCGGGCGTGGTCCATGGGAGTGGGGGGGTTGCCGAGGGCAGCGGGCCACCAGGTGTTGTCCCATGCTGAGGGGGTGGGTCCAAGAACGAGGACTTCTGTCTTCTCCGAGTTGAGCTTCAGACAGCTGCTGCTCATCCAGGACGTCTTTCATTCCTTCCTGGAAGCTGAGTCTGGTGGTGTGGGGTTGCTTTGTGAGGGATAGGATGAGCTGGGTGTCATCGGCGTAGGATACTATGCTGAGTCCATGCTGTCTGACGATGGTGGCGAGGGGCTGAGCGATGATCCTTGGGGTACTCCGCAGTTGATCTCTGTGGGCTCGGAGAGGAAAGGCGGAAGTCTGATTCTTTGGGTTCTGCCGGTGAGGAAAGAGCGGATCCAGTCGAGGGCAGTTCCCTGTTTGCCAGCGTTGTGGAGTCTGGCGGTGAGGGTGCGGTGGGAGACAGTGTCGAAGGCTGCAGAGAGGTCTAGTAGGATGAGGGCCGCTGTGTGGCCCTGATAGAGGAGAGTGTGGATGTCATCTGTGGCAGCGAGGAGGGCAGTCTCGGTGCTGTGGTTGCTGGTGAATCCGAATTGGGAAGAGTCGAGGATGGAGTTGGCTTAGATGAAGTTCGTGAGCTGAATATTGATGATCTTGTCGGTGACTTTGGCCGCAAAGGGGAGGAGAGAGATGGGTCTGTAGTTTTTGAGGTCCGTAGGATCTGCGGAGGGCTTCTTCAGGAGGGCCTTTACATTCTGCGCGTTTCCAGTCGTCGGGGAAAGTGCCGGATTCGAAGGTGGCGTTGATGGTGCGTTGTAGCTAGGGTGCTATGGCGGCTGCTCTGTGGAAAATGTGCAGCGGGCAGGGGTCCATGGGGGCTCCTGAGTGAATGCTCTATATGGTTGTGGCGGTGTCTTCGGTGGTGACTGGGGTCCAGTCGGAGATGGTAGGCTGGCTGGTGTTGCTGGTGGTAGGTGTGGTTTCGGTATCTGATGTCCGTTCAGTGAAGTTGTCATAAAGGGACTTGATCTTGAGATGGAAGTAGGAGCCTAGTTTGTTGCAAAGGTCCTGTGACGTCTGAGGCTTTGCTGGAGGTTTGGTGAATTCCAGAATGACGCTGAAGAGTTCCTTCGAGTTTCTGGAGTTGGCGAGGATTTTGTTCTGGATGAAGGTCCTTTTGGTGGATCTGATTCATTGGTGGTATTCTGTCATGGCGTTCTTGTAGGTGGTCCGAGCTTCTGGGGTTTTGATGTTTCTCCATACTTTCTCGAGACGTCTGCAGGTGCTTCTGGATTCTCTGAGGTCAGTGGTGAACCAGGTGGCTTTCATGGTGTGTTGTTTGTTGGAGTTACGGAGGGGGACGAGCTTGTCTGTGCAGTTGGTGATCCATCTGTGTAGTTTGTTGGCTGCAGAGTTGACGTTGGTCGTGGGGGGAGGGGGATCGTGGTTGAGGGTGGAGTTGAGGTGCTCCTCGGTGACCTTGCACCAATTCCTTCGCAGAGGGTGTGGTGTAGATTTGTGAGCGGTGGCATTTTTGAAGGAGAAGTGTACGCAGTGGTGGTCTGTCCCGGGGGGTTGCGTGTTGTGGCTGAAGTGGATATGGTTTCCTCCTGCGAAGATGGGTCGAGGGTGTGTCCTGCCTTGTGGGTAAGGGTGGTGACGAGCTGTTTCAGTCCGATGTTGGCGAGGTTGTCCAGGAGGGTGGTGGAGTTGGGGTCCCTGAGGTTGTTGAGGTGGAAGTTCAGGTCTCTGAGCAGTATGTAGTCCTTGTAGGCGATGGCGTGGGGCACAATGAGGTCTGTGATGGTTGTGGTGAACGTGGTTCGTGGTCCTGGAGGTCTGTAAGCGAGGGTGCTGTTAGGGTCGTTCTGGGGCTGGTCTGGATCTGGAAATGGAGGTGTTCCGTGGGGGACGAGGAGTCGTTCGTGCTGGAAGTGGTGAGTAGGAGGAAGTTCTTGTGTACGATGGTGAGTCCTCTTCCTCGGCGGTTGGGGCAGTCCGTCCTCTGGATCTTGTATCCGTCGGGGATGGCGGTAGCGATGTTGGGGGCGTAGGTGGAGTTTGTCCAGGTTTCCGTGAGGAAGGTGACGTCTGGCGAAAGGGTGACGTGGAAGTCCCAGATCTCTACTGCGGGTCTGTGCAGGGAGCATACGTTGAGGAGGATGCACCTCAGGGTTTCGGGTGCGGTGGCGTCCAGAGGGTGGGCGGTGGCCGTTGGGGTTCGGAGATTGGTGAAGGTTCGGCGGCAGTGTCGGCAGGAAAACCAGCCGTGGGTGGTGTCCGGCGTCGACAGCTGGCAGTTGTTGTTTCTTCCGCGGTTTAGTTTGTGGAGGGCAGCTGAGTCGTAGCGGTGGGGAGTCAGAGAACCAGGGTCCCTGGCGCTGGTCGGGTTCGGGTCGCAGACGGGCTTGCCTTTGGTGTGCCTTCAGCGCACCAGCGGCGCATCCACACATCGGCCGCCATTAAGTAGGGGACGGGGGAGGGAGCGCAGTGAGAGGCGGGAGCGGGAACCAGCAGGGGGGAGGGGCCGTGGGGGCAGCAGTGGTGGGAAAAACGGCACCAAGGGGAAAAAGAATAAAAAGAAAAACACAACAAGGCACAATAGAGAGAAAAAGATTTAAAGACAGAACAGGCACAATATAGAGAAAAAGATTTAAAGACAGAAGAGACACAATCAAGAGAAAAATATTTAAAGACAGAACAGGCACAATGAAGAGAAACAGACAGAAAAGACAGAACAGAAACAGAAGACAGAGACGGCTAGCCGGGCAGACCAGCAGAAGAGCAAGGCTCTCCCACTGGACTACTAGGGATGAGGTGCAGGCAGAAGCCTGTGGGTGGAGGAGGGCCTCGAACACCTACCTGAGTCCAGAGAGGTGCAGGGGTCAGCGCCGCAACAACGGAGCTGCGTGAGGGGAGAGCAGAGTTCCCTGACCAGGAGGTCAGAGGGCAACACTATGTTCACCCTCATGTTACAGTGTCTTCTGCCAACTAAAGGCTTTATACTACACATTCCACTGTTTTGATGCTTGTATGCAAATTTGAAAACACCAATTAGTTACTGAAAATAACATACGTTTTATAAAGCTACTACTTCAAAGGTGTGTCATGTGTGACCTGACAGCTTGCCAGTCAGCAGCAGTAAGTGCTGGTAACACAGCCCTTCAGGCCCCAGTGTCGCTATCCCCTCAAGGTCTCCAGTCCCCCAGGAGGCTTGCCACCGGTTTTTCCCACCATCCCAGTTTGCCGTTTTTCCCGCCCTCTCGCTTCCCGCTCTCCCAGCTCCCCCTCCCCAGCATCTATCCCCACAGAACCTGGAGGCCGCAGCGCAGCCGCACCGCTGTCGCTTCAGAGGCAAGCCTGTCTACACCCATCCGTGCCTGGACCGGGCCCAGTGCCAGGAACTCTGGCTCTCCGGAATCCCACAGGTACGCCACCGCTTATCTCTGTACCCTAGACCCTGGACACAACAACAACTGCTGTCTTGCATCTCCCCGCTCCACAGCGGGACCGTTCACCTGTCTCTGCTGCTGCTTCTCCAGGACCGACTGCCCACGCAAGGTCCCGCACTATGCCATCCCCGCCGGCCGAGACCCCACCGGATAAACTCAGATGCCTCGTGATCAATGCCAGATCATTGAGCAAACATGCCACCAAAGTCTGGGACACCATTTCCACCCTCCCCCCCAATGTGACCTTAATCACAGAGATCTGGCTCACCCCTGTCAGCCCCCGACATCACCACCGCAACACCCATCGGCTGCAAGTTGAAACACCGCGACCACACCAACAGGCACGGAGGTGGGATTGCCATCATACACAGGGAGGCAATCATCTGTACGACCACCGAAGACAAAACAACACCGTTTATGGAACACCCGAATTTCCAGCTCCATACCGATGACAAAACCACCATCAGAGGCACTCTCACATACCAACCCCCAGGACCATGAACCGACCTCAGCAACGCCATCACAGAATTCATCACCCCGCTCGACATCGGATCCGAACACTTCATCTTCCTGGGAGACCTAAATTGTCACCTGGACGACCTCACAGACCCCAACTCCACTGATCTCCTGGAATGTATGGACAACATCAGCCTCACGCAGTTGATCTCAGACCCTATGCACAGAATGGGACACACGCTGGACCCCACTTCATGTCCAGCAACAGAATCAGATAGAGCCACACCACAGAAGTCACTTAGTTCAATCATTCCATGGTACACTTTACAATCACCGGATCCCCCTGCACCACCCCCAACCGACACAGCTCCCCTGACTAAGGTCATGCAACACCAATGGACCGACGCCCTCAGCCTCTCCTAGCCTGACTCCTCCACCACCTGAGACAAGCAATAGAGAACTTCAACACTTGAATCACCGGCACCGCCAACCGAGTCACCCCCCACCAAACAAGCTAAAACAAACGGACCAACCAAATAAACCATCTGGTACACCCCAGAACTCAGCGCAGTGAAACACAGATTCAAACAACTGGAAAGAAAATGGCGCTTAACAGTAATCGAGCTGTGAAAAAGACGGCCCTGACACACCACATCAAGGCCAGAGCCAACCAGACCAAGGAACCCTTTGACATCGTCCGAGAGTTCACCTGCCCATTAGCCACAGAACACTCAATCCCTTCCTCAGAAGAACTCAGCGATGCTTTTGCAGACCACTTCCACAACAAGATAGCCACCAAATACAGAAACACCAATCTCCAAGCCACCGACTTCCTCAGCATTCCCCTTCCTGCGAAGACAGCCACTGACCACCCACTCACCACATGGGAACAACTCAGCACAGAGAACACCAAGGCCCTAATGAACTCCATCCACTCAGCACCCACGACCCGTGCCCCCTTCAACTCTTCAACCTCAGAGGCTACAAGATCGGCAACCAGCTCACCACCATCCTCAACACATCCATTCCCCGATCCTGGAAACGCTCTTAGGTCCAACTCCTACTCAAGTACTATCGCCCCATCTCCCTGCTCCCATTTCCCACCAAAGTCCTGGAGAAGTCCATCAACCTCCAGCTCACCGAACACCTGAAGAGAAACAACCTTCTAGACCCCTCCCAATCAGGATTCAGAGCCAACCACAGCACCAAAACAGTCTTGATCACCGCAACAGATGACATCAGCACCCTACTCGACAAAGGGGAATCAGCCACCCTGATCCTTCCAGACCTCTCCGCTACTTTCAACACCGTCTCCCACCACATACTCATCAACCGACTGCACTAAAGCAGAATCAAAGACGACGCTCTTAGATGGATGGCATCCTTCCTCTCAGGGCGCACACAGGAGAACTGCCTCACTCCCTTCCCTTCACAGCCAAAGCATGCCATCTGCGGCGTCCCACAAGGCTCATCCATCAGTTCCACCCTCTTCAACATCTACATGAAGCCGCTAGCAGACATCGTCAGATCCCACAACATCAACATCATCTCCTACGCTGACGACATCCAGCTCGTCCTCTCACTCTCAGAGCATCCCACTATGATGAAAACAAACTTTCACAACTGCATGAAGAATGTCTCAGCTTGGATGAAAGACAGCTGCCTGAAACTTAACACAGGCAAAACCGAAGTACTAATCTTCGGCAGCCACACCTCCCTCTGGAACGATTCCTGGTTGCCATTGGAACTCGGACCCACCCCCACTCCAAAACATCTCACCTGCAACCTCGGCATCATCCTAGACAGCGAACTGTCCATGAAATGACTCCACACACTCTGCAGATTTTTCAAAATGCTACCCACTGGCACCAGAAAAACAGTGATGAAGGCCCTCATCACCAGCTGTCCAGACTACGGCAGTGCACTCTATGCAGGCACCACCGGTGAACTCATGATAAGACTCCAGATGATCCAGAATGCAGCAGCCAAACTGATTCTCAACTTGCCCAAAAGGACCCACATCTCCCTGCACCACAGAGACCTCCACTGGCTCCCTATCCAGAAGAGATGCCATTTCAAGCTTCTGACCCACGCCTACAAAGCCCTCCATGACCAAGGACCAGCATACATGAACCACCGCCTAAACTTCCACCAGCCACCCAGAAACCTCCACTCCACTCACAATGCCCTCACACAGATGCCACGCATCTGCCGCTGCTCCACCAGAGGGCGATCCTTCTCCCACCTCACTGCCAAATCATGGAACACCCTTCCCCTCTACCTTCGAACATCACCCTCATTGGCAGACTTCAGGAAGGGACGCAAGACCTGGGTCTTCAACTAAGACCCTCATCCAAACACCTGTATACCCTCACGGGTGATAAGTCAGGCTATATAAGCACAGTTTGATTTATTGATTGATTGATCATGTCAGTCACTGGACTAACAAAGACTTACAAATATCCAGCACCAATTTCATTTATCATCTTCATCCTTTACACATACCCAAGTCAATCATGAGGGTGTACTGTAACATACTGATTTTATTCTGCCTGTAGTGATTTCACAGTTCTGTCACATCACCACTTGTTTCTGCCAATTATCCCAATGCCTATTAGCAATTGGCAAACTGGCTCTCCAACTTGCATCTCATGAATTATTCTATTCGTACTATCATGAATTAGCAAGCCACCACCAAAATCTATATGTATCATCCTCTATTCTTTCTCTAACAAAAGTATTGCCTTTGAAAATGCTTGCATCATTAAATGTAACCAATATTCTTTGCAATGTGTATTCCTTCTAGACCTCTGCCAAGGACTGAATGCTGTAGAGTCCCCCTCCTACTTGCCTGAGGAAACGGTGACTCCTACTAGGAGTCACAATGCCAACCTGCACTTAATTGTGTAGGTGAAAGGTGTCCAGAGTCTCCTCAAAAGGGTTCTAGTTAATACCCTGACATAGGGAATAGAAAAGAGCAAATCAATAATATACGTAGGTAGACCCAGTAGGCTAACTTTGAGAACATGTTTTTAGAATGCACAGTAGAGAACTGCTGTCCAGTGCCTAGTGTATGTGCTATGACACCTAAAACACGTAGAAACAGGCTAATACCTGGTTGACTTAATTAACTTTCTTATAACGTCATGGTATATGGCCCAGAAAATCACCCATGGTATATAATGTTAAAATTTCACATATGGACACTTATTGTGCCATCCACTAGATTGACAAAGGAAAACATTGCTTCAGGCCTATTACTGTCTTTTTAAACCGGCACTACAGTGTAAAACCTGCAGTGCCTTGTTAAAATAACCCTTTTTAACGGTAAATAACTCCCATTTAAATATTAGTAAGTCACCCTTATGTACGCCTAGTAACCCACAAGGAAGGGTGCATGGTATTTAAAAGTGGGATATGTAGAAAGCACTGTCGCCATGTACCCACAGTGACAAGACCCTAAGCACTATTTTCATTATGGCAGGCTCAGGTGTCCTATGTAGAAAACCAGAGTACAGATGAATATACTAATACTGTATCTTGGGACTGGAACTAGCTAGAAAAATAATTAAACCAGTATTCTAATAGGTATTCAAAACCCAATTCAATGGTGAATTCAGTTTTTTTTAATAAATATTAAGGAAAGGTAAGCATTTTAAAAATTACCCTTTTACCTGCCAGGACTGTCAGAAGGCTAGTTAGCATTGGATTCTGCCAATTTCTAGCCTGTGCTCAGCCCGGGAAGAGTTGTGAAAGAGGAATGAAATTCCTCCTAGGAGCACAAAATAGGTTGACCTGAATGGGCAGAGAAGACTCCTCTGAGCTCAATAGAATATGCAGGATGAGGACTGTGCCCTTCTTGTTGACACCACAGTGTCAAATCCTGCAAGACAGGTCTGACTGAAGCACATGCAAATGTGTTGTGTCCTTCAAATGGTGCAAACAGCATGCCAGGACAATTATTATGTATCCCCAGCCTGGATGCTGAAGGATTAAGCTTTTGTCCTACCAGAAGTCTGCCTCTGGATTTGTTGTGGGAACAGTGCCTGTTTCAGACTGAATATAAGAGTTAGTTATGGGCGGATAATAGGATCACGATAATACATGTCCCACTAACACCCCCAGCCTCAGAGTCCAAGTTTAGTGTGGCCGACTTTGTCATGTTGGATATGCCTTGACAAATTGCATTTTGGGGTGGTCTACCATTAAGCAAACAGGAAGCACCGCAAAATTATGTAGATAAGGGCCTGGGAACCATTACTCCAAAGGTCAGAGAGGAACTAGGAATGACTTAGGAGTCCCCCACCCACATTCTGGTGAACTTTACAAAGCTAGACCTTCATCCAGCATACCTCAGAACACTGCTGGACTTGCAAAAGTATACCAGGAAGACTGAACCTATTGCACTTCACATCTGTGACCTGTGTGAGAAGGACCTGATGAGGTTAGACCCTGTTAAAATCCAAGGACAGAAAGTTCTCCAAGGATCATAAGGCTGACCCTCCTGGGTGGCTCCACAAACATAACAAAGCTGAAGAGGACATTCCTGTCAAGAATCCCAGCTGACGAATGACAAATGGACCTGGACTGAACTGGACTAATTTATTGCCCTGTGCCTCCCACCCTGAGAGTATCTAAGTACTTCCTTTGAGGTCCTGGGGCCGAGGAAATGTACTCCTATGATTGGGCACCAAAGGAAGCTTGTTAACTTTTTCAAAATGTTTGCCCCAGAGCTTAAATAGTATCTGACCGGCACATCCATGGCATTTTATTGAATTCCATTTTTGACCCCCCGTCTAGAAGAGTTTTTCCTCAGAAAAAATTACAAAGTCCATTTTAAGATTGGGACTAAGAAGGTTTTTTGAACTTCCCTAATTTCAGGCCCTTGCGGGGCAAATCTACTTGGTGTATTGGACCCATGCTCCATCGCTGTCAGCCTCAAATCATGCCTAGGCCCTTGTCTACCGCAACCATTAACCACCATTGGCACAATTTTTGGGTGCTTAAGGTAAATTGTTTTATTTATTTAAATACTTGCCTTACTCCTGACCATCGTATGTCGGACTCCACTACCCCCCTCCCACCCTGCCTCTCCCCCGCCCCGCCCCACCACCCCGCAGCACTCCCACGGCGAGCCGCCACTGCTTTATTACTTGTGGTGGACCCCAGTTTACCCCAACTAATAAACCATCTTCACATGCAACTACAAGACGCAAAGATCATGGACAAAAATAGCATGGGGGGTGTAGAATGCAGCAAAAAAAAATGAGGGAACGAATGCATTGCAACACATATTCCACTTGAAAATGCCTCATTCTTTATGACTAATACAGTATCTGACATCACAGGTAAAAACTCTACCCCATCTTGGTTTGGGAACCTCAAACATACCAGTCCATGATCCTGGAAAGGGCTTGTCCACACCAGTTTCTCGGAACTCGAAGTGTCAGTTTGACTCATGTAGAAGCTCAAGTCTGACGTCATTTCCCCGTGCTGAACTCTGCTGTAACCCTACCATCGCCCTTTTTGCCCGATACTCCGTGTGGCGGATACTCTGCGTGGCTCATGGAACAATCTGAGTGACTGGAAGCACGGAAACGCCAGGGTGGTGTGGGTGATGAGGGGGCATACCTACGTGCTGAGCAAGGAGTTCAGCATCATGCACACTCCCTTCGCCTCTGCAGTCTCTAGTAAACTCTCGGCACCTATGTAACAACCTCACAATTTCATCAAGACGAATAAAATGATGATTCAGGTGGGTTCCCCGACATAACCCATTTAGCCTCAACACCTAATACTTGCAACATGTCTTCCAGGATATTGTTTATTATTACCACTTATTTGGCTGACTTTCAGTTGCATGGCTTTTATCTATATTTCATGTCAAGTGCTCCATCTGTGAATTCACAGTTATCTGTTTTATTTATTTCATGCAACTTCGTTTGCTCTGTTTCTTCATTGGTTTCTTTCTTTGCCCTTCCCTTTTATAAGGTACTTGTTAGAACTGGGGGTCTCTAGTTGGCAATGGTATGCACCTTTGTCCAAATAGGGACCCTTGCTTCTAAGTCAGGGAAAGGGGATTACACACCTGGATAACCCCTGCTCACCCCCTTGGTAGCTTGGCACGAGCAGGCAGGCTTATCTAAGAGGCAGTGTGTTAAGCATTTGTGAACACATACAGTAATACAGTGAAAACACTACAGATGGACACCACACAGGTTTTATAAAAATAAGTATTCTTTATATAGATTTATCACAAGACCACAAACGACAAAAATCCACAATACTGTAATCAATAATACTTCAAGATGGTAGAAATGGTTTAAAAATAGGTTCTTCACTTAAAAGCAGTCTTTAGCAACAAATAACCCCAACTGGAGTTATCACGACGTCGAGGTCAAAGAAATCCCAAAGTACGGCGCCGACCGCGAGGTGCGCGGCGTCGGGCCCGGAGTCAAAACAGACCCACAAAGAACAGTACCTTGGAAAAGCGAAAACAAAGACAGCTCACGGCATCGGGGAGGTGCGGCGTCGTTGGCGCGTTGCGGCGTCGGTTCCTTGCTTCGGAGGAGAGGATGCGTCGGGACCTGGATGCTTGCGCAGGCCACGGTTCCGTACGATGTCACAATGTCGATAGATTCTTGACCACCCACGTCGACGATCGGCTCCGCGATGATGTCAGCTTCGGAGTCGATGCGGCACAGCAGCAGATGTCGGGCCAGCGTCGTAAGTCGGAGCAGCGCTCACGGCTATAGCAGGCTTACAATGTCGCTCGCTGGCGTCGAGGTGGCACTGCGGTCGGCGTCGAGTCTTCGTTGCAAGTCGGAGCAGCGCTCACGGCTTCGATGCAGGAGACGGCGTCGCTCGCCAGCATCGGTGTTGCAAATTCCTTCTGTAGCACCAGAACAGCAAGTTCCAGATGCAGGCAAACAGAAGGGGGTGAAGTCTGGTATCCCTGAGACTTCGGTCAGGAGGCAAGCTCAAATCAAGCCCTTGGAGTAATATTCTGCAAGATGATGAAAGTTCTTTAAAAGTTCCTTCTCCTTTCCTTGGCAATGAAGAAACCACTGCAGGCCAACCCAGCAAACAGCACATTTGGCAGAGGGGCAGTCCAACTCCTGCAGCTTCCTTGGTTCTTCTCCTTGGCAAAAGGGTTGTCTTGTTGTTCCAGAAATGATCTAAAGTTCTTGGGTCTGGGTCCCAATATTTATACTACTTTTCTCTTTGTTCTCTGAAGGCAGAGAGGCCTTTGCCTAGTCAAAACCAGTTCTGGTCAGTCTTGGAGCACTTTGTTGACAAGACTCCTTCTTTCCTTTCACAGTGTAGGCCAGGGACATCAGACACACCACAGGAGGTGGAGCCAGCATTGTGGAGGGAAGGCACAGCCCTATTCAGGTCCCAGGTGCAACTCCTCCCTCCTATCTGCATGCAGATCTCTCTATTCAGCCCTGTGCTGACTAACCCTGTCTCCTGGCAGCCCCCAGCCCCTGTCACTCAAACTCCAGACAAGGAATACACAACCTAGCAGAGGCAGGCTTGGATAGTTAGGCAAGAAAATACCCACTTTCTAAAAGTGGTATTTTCAAACACAGAATGTTAAAACCAACTTCACTAAAAGATGTCTTTTATCATTCTGAGTTCAGGCATACTAAACTCGAATTTCTACCTGGTTCCCTGAGTCAGTTAGGATTATAAGATGTAATAATCTAACTGCCCATTCTCGCCTATGGGGAACAGGGAGCCTTGCAATAGTGAAAAACGAAAATGGCTGTAATTCACTATTAGGTCATGCCACACACATCAGGGCAGGTCCTACCTTTTAACTACAATGCACCCTGCCCTAGGGCCTACCTTAGGGGTGACTAATATGCAGAAAAAGGGAAGGTTTAGGGACTGGTAAGTGGGTGCACTTGCCAAGTCGACATGGCAGTCAGACTGCACACAGGCTCTGCAATGGCAGGCCTGAGACACACTTTACAAGCTGCTTCTGTGGGTGGCACAACCAGTGCTGCAAGCCCACCAGCAGCATTTGATTTACAAGCCCTGGGCACACCTGGTGCACTATACTAGGGTCTGACAAGTAAATCAAATGATCCAATCATGGAGTCACTAATCAATGCATCAATTTACCATAGGGAGCACTTGCACTGTGGCACTGAATAGCAGTGGCACAGTGCCCAAAACATCTAAAACCAGCAAACAGATCAAAAACAGAGGAGGCAATCAGAAAAAAATAGAAGGGAGACACACGCCAATGATACCAGGTCTAACACGTGTCCCCTCCAGCTGAAATGTGGGGAGAACTACCCTTCCCCTAGGGAGTCCTCTTCACTAAGGCGGAAAAATCTGGACAGACCATCAGCATCTGTACCAGGGCGGTGTTCCACCGTGAAGTCCATACCCTGTAGGGAAATGGACCACCTCAACAACTTTGGGTTCTCACCCCTCATCTGCATCAGCCATCTGAGGGGCCTGTGGTCGGTCTGAACCAGGAAGTGAGTCCCAAACAAGTATGGTCTCAACTTCTTCAGTGCCCAGACCACAGCAAATGCCTCACGCTCAATTGCACTCCACCTCTGTTCCCATGGAAGTAACCTCCTACTGATGAAGGCTACGGGTTGGTCTAGGCCTTCCTCATTAATCTGTGATAGAACAGCCCCCACACCATGCTCTGAAGCGTCTGTTTGAACAATGAATTCTTTTGAGAAATTGGGCGCCTGAAGCACGGGTGCTGTGCACATGGCAGTCTTCAGGGCATCAAAAGCCTTCTAACAGGTGTCAGTCCAGTTCACTTTCTTGGGCTGCTTCCTGGAAGTCAGCTCAGTCAAGGGTGCAACAATGCTGCCATACCCCTTGACAAACCTCCTGTAGTACCCCGTGAGTCCTAAAAAGGCTCTCACCTGTATCTGAGTCTTTGGGGGTTCCCATGCCAGGATGGTATCAATCTTGGGCTGTAGGGGCGCCACCTGGCCGCTTCCTACCTGGTGCCCCAAGTACACCACCGAACCCTGCCCAATCTGGCACTTACTCGCCTTGATTGTGAGGCCTGCCTTCCGCAGCGCCATCAACACTTCCCAGAGGTGGCGCAGATGTTCTTCCCAAGTGGAACTAAACACCGCAATGTCATCCAGGTAGGCGGCACTGAAATCTTCCAGTCCGTCCAACACCTGGTTGACCAACCTCTGAAAGGTGGCAGGGGCATTCTTCATCCCAAAGGGCATAACCCGGAATTGGTAGTGCCCATCTGGTGTGGAGAATGCTGACCTCTCCTTGGCCCCATCAGTTAAGGCAATCTGCCAGTACCCAGACGTCAAATCAAACGTGCTGAGGTACCGGGCAGCTCCCAACCGATCAATGAGCTCATCAGCTCTGGGGATGGGGTGCGCGTCAGTCCTGGTGACTGAATTGAGTCCTCGGTAGTCCACACAGAACCGGAGTTCGGGTGTGGCACCAGGCGCGGCAGCCTTTGGGACCAAAACCACTGGGCTGGCCCAAGGACTGTTAGAGGACTCAATCACCCCTAAGGCAAACATCTTGGAGACCTCCTCCTTAATGTAAGCTCTGACCCTGTCAGTCACTCTGTAAGCCTTGTGCTTCACAGGAGGACTGTCCCCAGTGTCCACATCATGGACGCACCACTCAGTGACACTAGGAACCAGGGAGAACAAATCAGGGAATTGCCACAGCAGTTGGCGACAATCTTGCTGCTGTTCAGGGGTCAGTGTAGCAGAGATGCCAACACCATCCACTGACCCATCTTGCTCCGCTGCAGACAGGAGGTCAGGAAGAGGCTCAGTCTCCTCCTCCATTCCATCATCTGTCGCTAGGAGCATGCCCACTTCGGACCTTTCTAAGTGGGTCTTCAGGCGGTTAACATGCAGGACCCGCAAAGGGTTCCTGGGAGACCGCAAGTTCACCAGATAGGTGACATCACTCTTGCGCTCCACCACCTCAAATGGACCGGTCCACCTGTCCTGGAGCGCACAGGGCTCCACAGGGGCCATGACCCAAACTTTCTGTCCAGGCTGAAGCTCAATCAGAGTGGCATTCTGATCGTACCACCGCTTCATCTCTTCCTGGCTGGCTTCCAGGTTCGCCTGAGCAAGTTCTCTGAAATGCCGAGTCTGGTTCCTGAAGGCCAGCATGTAGCAATATACATCCTGGGGAGGTTTCCTGGGAGATTGCTCCCAGCCTTCCTTGACCAGACTCAAAGGTCCTCTTACCGGGTGACCATACAGCAGCTCAAAGGGGCTGAACCCTAAGGACTTCTGAGGCACCTCACGGTAAGCAAACAACAGGCATGGCAAGAGGACGTCCCACTTACGCCTCATAGGTTCCTCAAGACCCATAATCATGCCCTTAAGGGTCCGGTTGAATCTCTCAACCAGCTCATTACCTTGTGGGTGGTAAGGAGTGGTGAACTTATAGGGAACACCACACTCCTTCCACAGGGACTTCATATAGTTAGATATGAAGTTGGTACCACAGTCTGACACCACCTCTCGGGGGAACCCCACTTGGGGAAAAACCCCCATCAGTGCACGTCACACCACGGGGGCCATCATTGTCCTGAGAGGGATGGCTTCCGGGTAGCATGGTCCACCAAGACCAGGATAAACCTGTTGCCCATGGCTGTCTTGGGGTCCAGTGGCCCCACAATGTCAATGCCCACCCGTTCAAAGGGGGTACTGACTACAGGGAAAGGTTGGAGAGGAGCCTTGTGCTTCCTTCCACTTTTCCCACTTGCCTGGCAAGTTTGGCAGGTCCTACAATGAGTATCTGAACTCTTGCGCATCTGGGGCCAATGAAAATGGGAAACAAGCCTTTCAAAGTTCTTGTTCTGCCCCAGATGTCCAGCTAAAGGAACGTCATGAGCCAAACCCAGTAGGAAGGCTCTGAAGTGCTGGGGTACCACCAGCACATGGGCTGACCCAGGCTCAGCAACCTTAGGCTCGCTATACAGGAGGTCGTTCTCCCAGTAGATCCAATGTGATCCAGACTGATCACCTGCTGCCTGGTTTGTGGCCTGTTGCCTCAAACCCTCAAGAGAAGGGCACTTCCTTTGCTCCTCACAAAATTCCTCCCTGGAGGGACCTCCTTCTTGCTGCCAATGGGTCAGCTCAGGCAGGTTTCCCAGTTCAGCAACTTGTTCTCCTGTAGGTTCCAGGGCATCCCCCTCAAGGTCTGCCTCCTCCTGGACCGTGGGAACTATGGGGGCTGGTTTCCCGCGCCCCTACCTCCTTCTCTTTAAGGCAGGGGTCTGGGCCATATTTTCAGGCTCCAGAACCTCTTGATCACCCTTACTGGCCGCCATGGACCGAGTGGTTACACACGCCCACTCAGGCAGACCCAACATCTCTAAATGAGACCTTCTCTCCACCTTAGCCCAAGGGGAGTCCTCTAAATCATTGCCCAACAGACAATCAACCGGCATGGCTGGCCTCACAGCAACTTGGAGAGTACCTGAGACCCCCCCCACTCAAAGGGAACTTGAGCCACCTCACACTGGCTCTGTGAGTTGTCTGCAGCAACAACAGGGAAGAATGCATGGGGGACAACCTGCTCTTTGGACACCAACCGACAACTGACAGCTGTCACACTTGCACCGGTGTCTCTTAGAGCTTCCACCCTATGGCCATTGATGGTCACCCACTGCCTGTACTTTTTAGTGTTATCAGGCAGCTGAGTTTTAGGGACCATCTCAAAGTCTCCTAATGAGACAAGGGACATCTCTGCGGGATCCCACCCACCTTGGGCACCCATCTCCTCCCCCCCCCCAGGGCTACACTGGCAATCTGATGGGGTGGTGCACGGGGTGGTGCTTTGGGATCTTTCAGGGGACATTGAGGATCATACCAACGGTGGCCCAATTGACCACACATAAAACATTTACAGGGGCCCCTCTGAACAGGTTTACCTGTCGGGGCCTCTTGCTTCTTCTCAGGGGAGGCTGGGAACCCTTCCCTTGGTTCCCTTGGGGATTACTTTGGGGCCCTTTCTGGAACTCCCTCTGTTTACCCTTGTCCCCCCACTCTTCTGCTGGGGACCCTGCCCACCTTTGGCGGAATCTCCCACATGACCCTTGTGGACCCTGGTACTGACCCAGCGGTCCGCCTCCTCAGCAAGCTTCCTAGGGTTAGTTAGCTTGCTATCAATAAGGTGCTGGCGTAGCTCTGGAAAACAATTAGCAGACAAGTGCTCCCATGCAAACAAATCATAGAGCGCTTCAAAAGTATCCACTTTGCTACCCTTCACCCAACCATCCATGGCTCTGCAAAAGAAAGATACATATTCTACCCAAGTGGTTCCCTCCAGCTTCTTGCAACTCCTAAACCTCTGTCTATAGAGTTCTGGGGTCAAACCATACCTTGTCATCAGGGCTTCCTTCATATGGGCATAAGACATCCTATTCTCACTGGGTAGGTCTACCAAAGTATCCCTCCCCTCACTCACAAAGCGGCCCCACAACCCAGCTCCCCAATCCTTCTCAGGGACCCGGTGGGCCAACATTGCTATTTCATAGGCTGCAAACCACTGCCCAATATCTTCATGCTTATGGAAATCTTTGATGACATCCTTGGGAATATATACCCTGCCTTCTGAAGGCACAGATGGTGCGCTGCCACCAGAGGGATTGAGTTCTAAGCCCTGTGCTTTGATCTCTAACTCCCTCAACATTCTCTCATGCTCTAATCTCATTCTCTCTCTCTCCAAGGCTAATTTGTTAATTTCAAACTCCAGCTTCTTATTCTCTAGGTCCTTTTGACCCTCCATTTTGAGCCTAGCCATCTCCAGCTTGTGTGCCCTATTTCTCTCCTATCCTCCAGCTCTCCTGGGGACAGGTCTTTGGAAGAAACACTGCTGCCTGGCGAGGTAGGTACTTTCTCCCCCTTGGGCCCAGGGGCACATCTAGCTGCCCTTCCACCTCCTCCACAGGGTGCTCCACATTTTCAGATGCATTTCTTGCTTCCACCCAGGCCCTCAGCGCCTTGTGGAACTCATCCTTTTTAGTGAGGCCTGGAATAGCAACTTTAAATTTTCTACAGAAGGCTTTCAGCTGTTTGGCATTATAGGTATCCAACCTCTCTTCCTCAAACTCTGGATCCATAGAGGCAATAGATGCTGGTGGACTCATGGCAATAAGAATTGGCAGTTCTCAGAAAAATAACAGTCCAAGGAAAAAAATTGTACCAAAAAGTATGTGGTCGCGTTTGGTCTGCACTCACTAGTAGTGTACACCAATCACTGTATATGAGTCACAAATGCAGGTCCAAATCCTCACCGCTGACCACCAATGTTAGAACTGGGGGTCTCTAGTTCGCAATGGTATGCACCTTTGTCCAAATAGGGATCCTTGCTTCTAAGTCAGGGAAAGGGGATTACACACCTGGATAACCCCTGCTCACCCCCTTGGTAGCTTGGCACGAGCAGGCAGGCTTATCTAAGAGGCAGTGTGTTAAGCATTTGTGAACACATACAGTAATACAGTGAAAACACTACAGATGGACACCACACAGGTTTTATAAAAATAAGTATTCTTTATATAGATTTATCACAAGACCACAAACGACAAAAATCCACAATACTGTAATCAATAATACTTCAAGATGGTAGAAATGGTTTAAAAATAGGTGCTTCACTTAAAAGCAGTCTTTAGCAACAAATAACCCCAACTGGAGTTATCACGACGTCTAGGTCAAAGAAATCCCAAAGTACGGCGCCGACCGCGAGGTGCGCGGCGTCGGGCCCGGAGTCAAAACAGACCCACAAAGAACAGTACCTTGGAAAAGCGAAAACAAAGACAGCTCACGGCGTCGGGGAGGTGCGGCGTCGTTGGCGCGTTGCGGCGTCGGTTCCTTGCTTCGGAGGAGAGGATGCGTCGGGACCTGGATGCTTGCGCAGGCCACGGTTCCGTACGATGTCACGATCTCCATAGATTCTTGACCACCCACGTCGACGATCGGCTCCGCGATGATGTCAGCTTCGGAGTCGATGCGGCACAGCAGCAGGTGTCGGGCCAGTGTCGTAAGTCGGAGCAGCGCTCACGGCTATAGCAGGCTTACGATGTCGCTCGCTGGCGTCGAGGTGGCACGGCGGTTGGCGTCGAGTCTTCGTTGCAAGTCGGAGCAGCGCTCACGGCTTCGATACAGGAGACGGCATCGCTCGCCGGCGTCGGTGTTGCAAATTCCTTCTGGAGCACCAGAACAGCAAGTTCCAGATGCAGGCAAACAGTAGGGGGTGAAGTCTGGTATCCCTGAGACTTCGGTCAGGAGGCAAGCTCAAATCAAGCCCTTGGAGTAATATTCTGCAAGATGATGAAAGTTCTTTAAAAGTTCCTTCTCCTTTCCTTGGCAATGAAGAAACCACTGCAGGCAAACCCAGCAAACAGCACACTTGGCAGAGGGGCAGTCCAACTCCTGCAGCTTCCTTGGTTCTTCTCCTTGGCAAAAGGGTCGTCTTGTTGTTCCAGAAGTGATCTAAAGTTCTTGGGTCTGGGTCCCAATATTTATACTACTTTTCTCTTTGTTCTCTGAAGGCAGAGAGGCCTTTGCCTAGTCAAAACCAGTTCTGGTCAGTCTTGGAGCACTTTGTTGACAAGACTCCTTCTTTCCTTTCACAGTGTAGGCCAGGGACATCAGACACACCACAGGAGGTGGAGCCAGCATTGTGGAGGGAAGGCACAGCCCTATTCAGGTCCCAGGTGCAACTCCTCCCTCCTATCTGCATGCAGATCTCTCTATTCAGCCCTGTGCTGACTCACCCTGTCTCCTGGCAGCCCCCAGCCCCTGTCACTCAAACTCCAGACAAGGAATACACAACCTAGCAGAGGCAGGCTTGGATAGTTAGGCAAGAAAATACCCACTTTCTAAAAGTGGTATTTTCAAACACAGAATGTTAAAACCAACTTCACTAAAAGATGTCTTTTATCATTCTGAGTTCAGGCATACTAAACTCGAATTTCTACCTGGTTCCCTGAGTCAGTTAGGATTATAAGATGTAATAATCTAACTGCCCATTCTGGCCTATGGGGAACAGGGAGCCTTGCAATAGTGAAAAACGAAAATGGCTGTAATTCACTATTAGGTCATGCCACACACATCAGGGCAGGTCCTACCTTTTACCTACAATGCACCCTGCCCTAGGGCCTACCTTAGGGGTGACTAATATGCAGAAAAAGGGAAGGTTTAGGGACTGGTAAGTGGGTGCACTTGCCAAGTCGACATGGCAGTCAGACTGCACACAGGCTCTGCAATGGCAGGCCTGAGACACACTTTACAAGCTGCTTCTGTGGGTGGCACAACCAGTGCTGCAAGCCCACCAGCAGCATTTGATTTACAAGCCCTGGGCACACCTGGTGCACTATACTAGGGCCTAACAAGTAAATCAAATGATCCAATCATGGAGTCACTAATCAATGCATCAATTTACCATAGGGAGCACTTGCACTGTGGCACTGAATAGCAGTGGCACAGTGCCCAAAGCATCTAAAACCAGCAAACAGATCAAAAACAGAGGAGGCAATCAGAAAAAAATGGAAGGGAGACTCACGCCAATGATACCAGGTCTAACAGTACTGATTTTTGATTGCACTGTGGGTATAAAAAGGAATATGAGAATCACTCAATGACAACACAAACTCGTTTTCTAATCTGTCTTCCCCTCTCCTCCATCTGAAAATAACAGCTGGCTGGTTTACTATCCAGAATAAGCAATCTTTCCTTGCCTGATAATGCAGCTTACTTTAGGAACAAATTAACAGATATTCCTATTTCAAGTTAAATGTGAACATTATTTCCTTCAATGCAATGTGCTTCTGTTTTCTTTTTTCTTTTTTTCTCTGACTGTGCATTGCAGGTTCAGAGCACTCATAGAAAAGAACCACCCTGTTCCTTCACAGTAAACTGCTACTGTGTCTACTCCGCAGTTCCAACTGAAAGAGGTGTCACTTCGCTTCTTTCACTAGGCAGTCAGCACTATAAACAGGCCCATTTGTATAACTGCACCTAGAAACAGAGCCATGGAAAAGCTAAGTGAGGGTGCAGTCGCCCCTTTAAAAGAATCTCTGTTGACCCCCCCTATTTTACTACTAATTCCACATGTTGTTGTTACACAGCTGGCCTCCATGCCATTCTCGTCTGCATTTGATTTGGACGGGTGTAAACTGGTGTTGCCTCCAACCTAAACTAGTTTTTTAAACGCGGGCAAATGAGACGATCAGGTGCCGTATTGAACAGAGTGCCATGGTGGCACCATGGGCATATGCGATCACTTTGTTTGCCACCAGGGCACTTTGGTATTAGAGAAGGTGCCGCAGGCGCTTGTGTGGTTCCTTCTGTAATACTGATAACGCTGGCGCACATGTAGCACAAGCGCTATCTCAAGAGGACATTCCCTTATTTGCATGGGGGCGTGGCCCCATGCAAATGACGGGATATTTCTGCTTCTGTGCCCGTGCTGTATTAGGCACGCAGCCGCAAAGGCAAAGATGCTACCAGGAGGCGCAATGACAGTGTGCCAAAAAAAGTTGATGCACTGTCAGTGTGCCCCCTGAGGGCAGCCCTCCGGACCGGGCAAAGGGGGTCCCAAGGACCCCCAGACATCTCCTTGCAAGCTGTTGCAGTCACTCACTGCACTCACCTGCAAGGGGATCTGTAATCCATCTTGAAAGTGCACGTGGGTTTGCCGGCAGCATAAAGAAACACGTATTTCACTTGACTGTTCACGGCTGCCCTGAGGGCAGCTCATTAAGCATAATAGGGCACACTTTCCCTGATTGTGCCCAGCACACCTTTTCAAAGGTGCTCCGCGGTGCAACCTGGAAAAGTGCACTCTGTGAGTAATACAGCGCATGGTTGAAACAGAATACAGACCACCACCAATGAGAATATAATATATTTTAATTGTTAGAGCTGTAGTTTAATAACTAGCAGTACAGTTACAAAAACATCAATGATATCCCATAACAATACATTTGTAGGTGTTACATAGATTCAGAGAATAGTCATTAACATGAAAGTGCAGATAACCAACATTAAATCTCATCCCCAGAAACAATGAAGGAGACTCCTTGGCTTTCGTGACCAGCCGCAGAAGGGTGGGCAGGTCTAGGCCAACACAGCAATATGTTCTATCCTGCAGATGAAGTCTTATATATGTCAAGAGTCACAGTCTTTTATAGCCAATATATTGACAGTCATTACCATTGATCCACAACATAGACTTGCACATGATCAGTTAGACTGGCTCCAAGCTCTGCTGACCTTGCTACATGACAGTTTAAATTAGATGTCCAATATCCTTTTAAGTCTAAACTGCATGCCAAATTGTCCGCCTCTCATCCCATGATACCAATGTAGGACTCAAAGTTTGCATACTGGAATGTGCATATCCATGTTAGACCAGAGTGCCATTTCTCCACAGGAAATGTTTCTGAACTTTGGTTGAATCTTCAGGGGAAAGGAAACTCCTACAATATATCTTGCTACCTTACGAAAAATGAATTGGCAAGAAATGTGCTGCAAGATAAAGTGGGAATGAGTGGCTAAAAAAGCCCTCAGCTGACCCCTGTGTCAGAAAATTATAGACCTATTTCACTTCTGCCTTTTTTCTCCAAGACCTTGGAGAAATATATCAGCTCAGTGATCTCCGATTATGCGGAAAAAAATAATCTCCTACACCAGAGCCAGTCAGGTTTTAGAACCAACTATAGTACGGAGATGGCTCTACTTGAAGACTCTGAGTTTATTAAGGAGAAGCTCTATCAGGGTGGGAAAGCCATGCTGATTTTATTAGACCTCTCTGCGGCCTTTGATACCGTGCCGCATGACAGACTCCTGAACAGGTTACAGGACTGTGGTCTAGGTGGCACAGTTCTGAAGTGGTTTTCCTCCTCCCTGGAGGACAGATGCCAGGAAGTTTGGACTTCCCCTTTCGCAGCTCCCATCCCTATCCTGAAAGTGGGAGTTCCACAGTGCTCGATACTGAGCCCCACTCTTTTCAACCTTTACATGGCTCCACTGGCAGAAGCGTGCAGTGCTAAAATTATCTCTTAAGCAGATGACACGCAGCTTCTGTTTACCTGTGACAAGGGAGCGGAATTCGAAGGGCAAAAGATTAACTTATGTCTTTCAAAGGTGTTTTCCTGGCTGAGGTTGAACCAGCTTAAATGTAATCCTGAGAAATCTGACTTCATCTTTTTCGGCTCTCCACCTGTGGATGAGTGGAAACTGTGGTGGCCTTCAGACATGTCACCTCCCCACTCCTCTTTAAGCACTGTCAAAAATCTGGGCATTAAGATGGACAGCACCTTTTCGATGAGATCACAGGTCCAGTCAGTTGCAGGCTCCTGTTTTGGGCTTTTACGGATGCTTAGGAAATTTCTTCCCCTCTTGCCTCTTGACCACAGGAGGACCGTTGTCCAGGCATTGATTATTTCCAGACTGGATTATGTTAACGTCCTGTACTTAAGCCTCCCCGAATATCTGCTCAACCGCCTACAGGTGGTCCAGAACGCGGCCTCACACGCGGTCCTCTTGCTCAAGCCCAGGACTCATCTCTTTCCTATCCTCAAGGCCTTACATTGGCTTCCTGTAAAAGAGAGAATCTGTTTTAAGGCCTTGGTACTGTTCTTTAAGGCCCTTCAGGGAAACGGAGCGCAGTACCTCAGAAGGAGAGTCACGCACTATGTGCCTCCAAGAACCTTGGGGTCCTCCACACTGAATTTGGATTCCATACCTAAGATTCACTGCGACCGCTCCGGCTGCCGTTCCTTTCAGTTGCAGGGTGCCCGTGCCTGAAACCTCCTACCTCTGACACTCAGACAGGTGTCCGATGTAACTGTGTTCAGGAAAATGCTCAAAACTTGGCTTTTTCGTAACTAACTCCTGGTCTCCCGCCCTGTGGGGCAGCAGCAGGTCTGATTGAGTCTTTCAGCGCCAGGACACCCTTTCTGAGTAGCTGTGCGCTCTATAAATGCTCTTTCATTCATTCATTTTCATTCATTATTTAACGAATACACAGAACCAATTTACAGTAAATATAATCAATAACCAAATAACTTATGAAATATGCTAGTAAAAGCTACACATTTAAAATCCTCTCATCAAATGCAGCTTGTCTTCACGTTTGCACACACATCAACTAAACTAAGTGAACCCTTGTTTGGCAATGTCTTCTGCAATGTAAGCACTACATACTATACAAAGCTACATTCCAATGAGAAATTGTAATCAATTTATTCCATATTACTATAGTGCTACTTTATTTTGAAAATACTATTGCTTGAGTGTACGTGTTAGAGATTGGGTTACTGGGTGACTGGGGTCTGAGTCCTGGTCAAGCAGCAACCACAATTCTAGTCACGTAACAGAAGCAAACCCCAAATTAACCTGTGTTCACAGAGCAGTCAGGCTTAACATAGAGGCAATGTGTACAGTATTTGTGCAACGTTTCAAACAGTAAAACTGTGAAAACACCACACATAATAGATCCCATACAAGGTTAGAAACATAGAGCAGCATTTAATCAATAAAACAAGACCAAAATGACAAATATCCAATCAGTGGAACCGAAGTTATGAACTCTTAAAGAATCAAGTGCAATAGAGTGCCTAAAAGCATACAGAGCCAACCACGGTTATCTGGTCACGCTGGACTAGGTCAAATGCAAACGTTCAGCCCAACCGCGATGGAGCGCAGGTTGGATACAGTCTCCGATTACTCCTGCTGAAAGTTTACCTTCCCAAGTTTTGTGCCAAGAATTCTATTGGCGTGGAAGAAAGTCTCAGGGAGCAAGGAGAGGGTCACTGGAGCCTGTCGGCGTGTCACGAACAGCAGGCCGGGGGACGTGGAAGGGTGGTCTGGCATCGCACTGGCGGTTCCCCCGGAGTGGTCAATGCTGTTGTGTGAAGAGATGGGCTGGTGGTGGCTCATGCTGAGTTTCAGTGCGAGCGGTGCAATCGTTAAGAGCCCAAAATTTGAATTAAGAGCCCACTGAGCAACACCAAGAGTCCAGGACCTGAGGGGCACACCTTGGGGGTCAGAACTTATTGAAGACATGTCCTAGAGCTCTGGTGAGCTCCCTGAGGCTAAATCAGAACTGTTTAAATACAGTGTACTCAGCCCATGGGGCTGTCCACGCTCTACCCTAGGGGTCAGCCGGCCATGGGTAGGTCCCACACTAGGAGCCATCTGGACTAAAATTGGTCTATCTCGCAATGCCAGCGAGCATTCCGGCCTGTCTCTGTTGGGGCAGAATCCCCCCCCTCCCTATTTAGGTGCACGATTTTTCCAGAAGGTATAATATACCTCTTGTTTTCACAACACATTAGGACTAGTGTTGAATCCTGACTTGAGGGGACGTGACTTTTTACTTTCTTTCTTCTAAATCGTTATATGCCGCCCCCTCTGAGTAGATGAGGATATATAGGTCCTGAAGAAATGCCTAGATCCATATGGACTGAATAAGGCATGAAACATGTCGACCCCCTGCACAACTCACTCATCCAAAACCTGAGATGGGTTTAATTTTCCCAACCCAGTCTACAACTTTCTAGTCGGTGTTTTTATTCATGGCCCAGGTACTCCTCGAATAAATTATCTTTGGAGAATCCAGTAGCCATTTTTAACCACATTTACACTATCCCACCTCTACTCACTGTACATAGGCACCCTCCATAAACATCCTTTGGCTTCACGACGGCATACAGAGAAGACCTCCGGCAAAGAGCCCCCCTGTAGGACCCGTTGGCCATTGCAGCGCCGGCCCAACGAGGAGCTGCCCTATGATGAAGCATAACAGTCATAAGTGAGAATGCACTCCTCCCCTTAATAAGACACATACTTGAAAAACTCAATATTAGGTGCGTGCGGTCAGTGTCAGTGTATCGCCTCAAACCACTGTAATTCGAAAGAATTCAATGAAAGGGGCAATCCTCTCATGCCCCACACTGTCGCACTGCGAAAAGTGGGATCTACTCCCCAAGAATGTCCATTTCGTCCAGGTACTCCGCAGTAAATCAATGTAACCAATATGTATTCCATTCCTTGTTGCTCCATATACTTATTTTCTTTCATCACGCCGGAGACAGTCTAATTGCATCTGCAGTCTTTATTTAAACACTTCTTATACCAGCTGCATGTCACTCCAGACTTTTTACAACGGTATGTGCAGATAAATACGATATGAAGTAGGCACATCATTTTAGGTACCCAATGCATTTCGAGCCTCCTTGGGCTCTTCGTCAGGGGTTTCTACAACAAATAGAATAAACAGCTTAACTGACCCAGTCATTGTGAAAAAATGCTTAAATTCAAAATTATAAATTAACCATAACCCACAGCCCCATTGCATACCATTCCCCTGCCCTCATCCAATACGATTCCTGTGCTGCTAGTGAAATTAAAACACCCTACTCCAGCCCTTCTTACATTCAATACATACTCCCAATGCCTTGATACGTGGTTCTCCCATTTCGCCTAAGACTTGTATCTCTCATAATCCCTCTTCCCCCACCTGCACCACCTCCTTCGCTCTTAGTTCTTAAACCATATCCCTCACTGTTAGTTCGTAACCAAACCACCTCATCCAAACTAACCTCCTCGTGCTGCTCTCCATATGCACGCTGCTTCATCTCTATTCCTCGCTGTTAGTTCGTGGATACAGCTGCTTTCACTCTCGTGCTTTGAATAATCCTGATACTCGATCTTAATTACCAACACGTGCCTGCCTCCCCCTATAGCTGCACTCGATTTTAAACAAGCTCCTAACTGAAAACTCCATCTACCAGGGTGCACCTCTCACTTCACTACACAACCAGCACTCCACCCCCAACAAGTCTGTGCTCCCAAAACAAACAACAAACGTTGTTAAACAAAACATCCTTATCTCCCTCGTAAATTGCCTAAACCTGAAACCGTGCATACATACTCGATTTATAAATGAATAATAAACATAATTTATAAAAAACGAACATTATTGCATGACTAGAATCCATAAATGTGTTAAAAATACATTGCGTGTAAAGTCATAAAAACAAACTGCTAATACATCTACCCCATAAATCAGCTTTAACTGTTCATAATACATGTCCGCTCTTAATTCCATGAATTTCCACTTCATGTTTCCACTGTCTCCGCTGTGACAGGGAGATAAGGATGTTTTGTTTAACAACGTTCGTTGTTTGTTTTGGGAGCACAGACTTGTTGGGGGTGGAGTGTTGGTTGTGTAGTGAGCTATAGGGGGAGGCAGGCACGTGTTGGTAGTTAAGATCGAGTATCAGGATTATTCAAAGCACGAGAGTGAAAGCAGCTGTATCCATGAACTAACAGCGAGGAATAGAGAGGAAGCAGCGTGCATATGGAGAGCAGCACGAGGAGGTTAGTTTGGATGAGGTGGTTTGGTTACGAACTAACAGTGAGGGATATGGTTTAAGAACTAAGAGCGAAGGAGGTGGTGCAGGTGGGGGAAGAGGGATTATGAGAGATACAAGTCTTAGGCGAAATGGGAGAACCACGTATCAAGGCATTGGGAGTATGTATTGAATGTAAGAAGGGCTGGAGTAGGGTGTTTTAATTTCACTAGCAGCACAGGAATCGTATTGGATGAGGGCAGGGGTATGGTATGCAATGGGGCTGTGGGTTATGGTTAAGTTATAATTTTGAATTTAAGCATTTTTTCACAATGACTGGGTCAGTTAAGCTGTTTATTCTATTTGTTGTAGAAACCCTGACGAAGAGCCCAAGGAGGCTCGAAATGCATTGGGTACCTAAAATGATGTGCCTACTTCATATCGTATTTATCTGCACATACCGTTGTAAAAAGTCTGGAGTGACATGCAGCTGGTATAAGAAGTGTTTAAATAAAGACTGCAGATGCAATTAGACTGTCTCCGGCGTGATGAAAGAAAATAAGTATATGGAGCAACAAGGAATGGAATACATATTGGTTACATTGATTTACTGCGGAGTACCTGGACGAAATGGACATTCTTGGGGAGTAGATCCCACTTTTCGCAGTGCGACAGTGTGGGGCATGAGAGGATTGCCCCTTTCATTGAATTCTATGATGAAGCATGACATCCCCGGGGTGTGTGAGGGCCCTTGCTCCTTATTGGAGCTATCCCTGTACAAGCATGCACTGTCTTGTCTTTTCTAGCACCTGTCTGTAACTGACCTAACTGTCGTGGCCTGTCACTTTCCTTCCTCCTCCCCTTTTTTCCCCCATAGGAACAGCGTACCTTTTCTCTTTTACCAATATCCCATGGGGCCTGTATGCTGGACCTGCTAAGCCCCTGTCCCTCCCTGTGAGATTGATATATATTAAAATGGAAGGTTTGGGCCTGGCAAAGGGTATATTTTTGCCAGGTTAACATGGTAGTTAAAAACAGCAAAAACAGGCTCTGCAATGGCATGCCTGAGACATTTTTAAAGGGCTACTTAAGTGGGTGGCACAATCAGTGCTGCAAGGCCACTAGTAGCATTCAATTTACAGGCCCTGGGTACATGTAGTGCATTTTACTAGGGATTTATAAGTAAATTAAATATGCCAATTGGGTATAAGCTAATGCTACCATGTTTTAAGCAGAGAGCACAAGCACTTTAGCATTGGTTAGCAGTGGTAAAGTGCACAGAGTACTATGGTCAACAAAAGATGAATTCAGCAAAAAAGTAGGAGGAAGGCAAAACGTTTGGGGATGACCCAGCAGAATCGGCCATTTCTAACAGTACCTTAATATGTACTGATGCATTTTACTTTTGAAATTTGATTTCGTTTTGATACTAACTGATTGGGTACAGTAATTGTAATATAACTGCTAAGTTTCATGCATTTCTGAAATGTGAAGCCATTTTAATTGCTGTCATACATTTGCCTTCCTACTGCAGTCTCATTTTAAAATCTGGCACAGCAAAGTGTAAAACAAGCTTATGAACTCGGCATTTTTTTTCACTTAACTATCTACTTTCTAGGACTTCTCGCATTCTTTCTCAGGAGAAGATTCTCCCGTCTTTCCATTAGGCAGGTTTTGTGTCAAATAACTGTTTTAATCATGTGTTCTGCTTCCATTTACTTGAATTGAGAAAACGTGTACAAACACTTGTGTTTGATGTATAGAAACTTAGCATTATAAGCTCCAATGCAGTCTGAGTAGAAGCTCTTGTCTGTTGAAACAGCAATTTCCAAAACGTGATTTTGCTTTCATGATAGCTGCTTTTGCATTCAATCAATCAATCAATCAATCAGGGGTTTGTTAAAGCGCGACTACTCACCCGTAAGGGTCTCAAGGTGCTGGGGGGGGGGGGGTGGGCAGGTTCCATCCATCAAGGAGAGGGTCTGTCGAAGAGCCAGGTTTTGAGGTTTCTTGCAAAGATGGGGAGCGATGTTGTCTGTCTGAGGTGGAGCGGAAGGGCGTTCCATGCTTTGGCCGCGAGGAAGGAGAAGGAGCGGCCTCCCGATCTGGTCTTTCTGGTGCGGGGACCACGGCGTAGGAGAGCTGGACTGATCGTAGGGTCCTTTGGGGTGCGTGGAATTTGAGTCGGCTGTTCAGGTATGCTAGTCCGGTGCCGTGGAGGGCCTTGTGTGCGTGGGTGAGCATCTTGAAGGTGATTCTCGCCTCGACAGGGAGCCAGTGGAGTGTGCGCAGGTGCTGGGAGATGTGGCAGTGTTTTGGCAGGTTGAGGACCAGTCTTGCGGCGGCGTTCTGGATGTTCTGTAGCTTGCGGGTGAGGTTTTTGTTTATTCCGGCGTAGAGTGCGTTGCCGTAGTCGAGTCTGCTGGTGACCAGGGCGTGAGTGACGGTCTTTCGGTGTTCGAGGGGATCCATTTGAAGGTCTTACGAAGGAGGCGGAGGGTGTGGAAGCAGGAAGACGAGACAGAGTTGATCTGGCGGTCCATTTTGAGCTCTGAGTCCAGGATGTTTCCCAGGTTGCGTGCATGGTCCGTGGGGGTTGGCGGGTTTCCGAGGGCGGTGGGCCACCAGGTGTCGCTCCAGGCATCGGGGTTTGGGCCCATGATGAGTACTTCTGTTTTGTTGGTGTTTAGTTGTAGGCAGCTGTTTTTCATCCATTTGGCGACGGCTTCCATGCCTTCTCGAAAGTTGCGTCTGGCGGTGTTGGGCTCGTTGGATAGGGAGAGGATGAGCTGGGTGTCGTCTGCGTATAACACGATGTTGAGTCCGTAGGTTCTGACGATGGGGGCGAGTGGAGCCATGTAGACGTTGAAGAGCGTCAGGCTGAGGGAGGAACCCTGGGGGACTCCGCAGGTGGTAGGTGTGGGGTCCGAGAGGAAAGGGGGGAGTCTGACCCGCTGCGTCCTGCCGGAGAGGAAGGAGCGGATCCAGTCGAGGGCCTTGTCCTGGATTCCTGCGTCGTAGAGTCTGCGTATTAGGGTGCGGTGGGAGACTGTGTCGAACGCCGCTGATAGGTCGAGGAGGATGAGGGCTACTGTTTCTCCTTTGTCCAGTAGGGTGCGGATGTCGTCTGTTGCGGCGAGGAGGGCGGTTTCCGTACTGTGGTTTTTTCTGAAGCCGGATTGGGAGGAGTCGAGGATGTTGTGTTCTTCAATGAATGTGGCGAGTTGGATGTTGATGGCTTTCTCGATGACTTTCGCTGGAAACGGGAGCAGGGAGATGGGTCTGTAGTTTTGAGGTCGGTGGGGTCCGCTGAGGGTTTCTTTAGGAGGGGGTTGACCTTGGCGTGTTTCCAGTCGTCGGGGAACGAGGCGGTCGCCAGGGAGCGGTTGATGGTGTGGCGGAGCATGGGTGCGATGGTGTCGGCGGCTCTGTTGAAGATGTGGTGGGGGCAGGGGTCCGTGGGGGCCCCTGAGTGGATTGACTTCATTGTCTTCAGTGTGTCTTCAGTGGTGAGGGCTGTCCAGTCGTCAATCGCTGGTTTCCGGGTGTCGGGGGTGGTTGGTGAGGGTTCAGTGTGTTGGTTGTCTTCGTCGAAGTTGTCGTAGATGCTCTTGATTTTGTGGTGGAAAAAGGTGCTGAGTTTGTCGCAGAGGTCTTGTGAGGGAGGGATGTCGGTAGACTCGCTTAGTGGGTTGGGCGAACTCCTTGATGATGCTGAAGAGTTCCTTGCTGTTGTGCGCGTGGGTGGAGATTCTGTCTCCAATCGCTTTTTCCTCGTTTCTCTGATGAGTTGATGGTGGGCGTTGGTGGCGGCTCTGAAGTTGTCGTGGGCTTCTGTGGATTTGGTGTTCCTCCAGGCCTTTTCGAGGCGGCGGCATGTGCTTCTGGACTCTCGAAGTTCGGTGGTAAACCATCTGGCTTTCTTGGCGCGAGTATTGTTGTTTTTCTTGAGGAGGGCTATGGTGTTGGTGCTGTCCGAGATCCATCTATGCAGGGTTCGGGCTGCGGTGTTGGGGTCGTCCTTTTCCGCGATGGTTGGGGTGGAGTTGTTGAGTGAGGAGGTGAGCTGGTCGTCGGTGATTTTGGTCCAGTTTCTTCGTGGAAGCAGGTGCTGGTGTCTGTGGATGGTGGGTGTTCTGAAGGTGAAGTGGACGCAACGATGGTCGGTCCATGGGAGTTCGGTGGTGTGGCTGAAGGTGATGGAGTTTCCTGTAGTGAAGAGGGGGTTGAGGGTGTGTCCTGCTGAGTGCGTGGGCTCGGTCACGATCTGGCGCAGTCCAATGTTGTGGAGGTTGTCCAGGAGGGATGTGGTGTTGGGGTCCAGTTGGTTGTCGAGGTGGAAGTTGAGGTCTCCCAGCAGGGTGTAGTTGGTGGATGCGATGGCCTGCGGGGAGATAATGTCCGTGATGGAGTTGGCAAAGGGTCCGTGGGGTCCAGGGGGTCGGTAGATGAGGGTTCCTCGGAGGGTGGCGGTGGGGCTGGCCAGTATCTTGAAGTGAAGGTGTTCCATCAGTTCTGTGGGCTCGTCAGGGAGTGTGCTCAGGCGGAGGCTGGATTTGTGGACGATGGCGATTCCTCCTCCTGGGCGGGTGGGGCGGTCCTTCCTGGAGATCTTGTATCCTTGGGGGATGGCGATGGCGATGTCCGGTCCCGAGGTGGTGTTGGTCCAGGTTTCGGTGAGGAACGCTACGTCCGGAGTGGTGCTGTCGAGGAGGTCCCAGATTTCTGTGGCGTGTTTGTGGAGGGTTCGGACGTTGAGGAGGATGCATTGCAGGGTCTTCGGTTCGGTTGTGTTCTTGTGGGCGGGTTGTGCTGGATCCGTGTTCTTGGCGGTGCTGCAGGTGTGCCGGCAGCGGTGACAGCTGAAGGGTCCGTGGGAGTCGGCTGGTGATGCTAGCTTGCAGTTGTTGTTGCGGCCTGGGTTGAGTGCGTGGAGTGCTGCTGGGTCGTAGCGTTGGCGGGGCGGAGGTCCAGGGTTCCTGGCGCTGGTCGCGGTCGGGTCACGGACGGGCGCAGACGGGCTTGCCTTTGACGCGCCTTTGGCAGTGACCGCCATTAAGTAGGGGTCGGGGAGGGCTGGACAGCTGGGAGGCGGGAGCGGGGAGGGGAGCTGGATTGGGCCGGTCGCGCTGGGGGGGATGGGCCGCGGGGGCAGCAGCGGCGGGGGAAGGTAGGAAATGAGGGATAAAGAAAAAAGGGAAAATAGGTAGAAATAAGGCACAAAAGAGCAGAGATGCAGAAAGGAGAAAGATAAAAGAGGGTAGAAAAACGAGTGAAAACTAGTGAAAGGGCAGAGCGAGAGGAAGGGAAAATGAGCAGAAATAAGGCACAAAGAGCAGAGATGCAGAAAAGTGCAGAAAGGTGAAAGATAAAAGAGGGTAGAAAAACGAGTGAAAACAAGTGAAAGGGCAGAGCGAGAGGAAGGGAAAATGAGCAGAAATAAGGCACAAAAGAGCAGAGATGCAGAAAAGTGCAGAAAGGTGAAAGATAAAAGGTAGAAAAACGAGTGAAAGAGCAGAGTTAGAGGAAGGAGACAGAGGTCCACTGGACCACCAGGGATGAGGCGCAGGGAAACCTGCGGGTGGAGGAGGGCCTCGATCACCAACACTCGAGAGTGCAGGGGCAGGGGCAGGCCTCACTTAATGGTGGAGCTGCGAGGGTGGGAGAGCAATTTCACTGACAATGAGTCAGTGGTCTTGCACGCCTGTCCCCACAGTGGCCGCCATTAAGTAGGGGTCGGGAGGGCTGGACAGCTGGGAGCGGGGAGGGAGCTGGATTGGGCCGGTCGCGCAGGGGGGAGGGGCCGCGGGGGCAGCAGCGGCGGGGAAAGGTAGGGAAATAAGGGATAAAGAAAAAAGGGAAAATAGGCAGAAATAAGGCACAAAAGAGCAGAGATGCAGAAAGGAGAAAGATAAAAGAGGGTAGAAAAACGAGTGAAAACTAGTGAAAGGGCAGAGCGAGAGGAAAGGAAAATTAGCAGAAATAAGGCACAAAAGAGCAGAGATGCAGAAAAGTGCAGAAAGGTGAAAGATAAAAGAGGGTAGAAAAACGAGTGAAAACAAGTGAAAAGGCAGAGCGAGAGGAAGGGAAAATGAGCAGAAATAAGGCACAAAAGAGCAGAGATGCAGAA
Organism: Calotriton arnoldi; assembly: GCA_963921515.1. Lineage (NCBI taxonomy): Eukaryota > Metazoa > Chordata > Amphibia > Caudata > Salamandridae > Calotriton > Calotriton arnoldi. The sequence continues at coordinate 423,705 of CAWUFW010000920.1, read as the reverse complement.
AAGTGCAGAAAGGTGAAAGATAAAAGGTAGAAAAACGAGTGAATGAGCAGAATTAGAGGAAGGAGACAGAGGTCCACTGGACCACCAGGGATGAGGCGCAGGGAAACCTGCGGGTGGAGGAGGGCCTCGATCACCAACACTCGAGAGGGCAGGGGCAGGCCTCACTTAATGGTGGAGCTGCGAGGGTGGGAGAGCAATTTCACTGACAATGAGTCATTAAACGCATGTTAGAATTTTAGGTATCGAATGTGAAGCTTTATTTTTAACACCAATTACTAATTTTCATGGAATTCCTTGCAGATGACTTGCACATGTAAGTATACTTTTACTGAATTGATCTGGGCATGCTATATACCTTAATGGTTTTCGGGGTTTTGCATCCTTTCACCCTTTTTATCTAAGGGTAAATCTTCAACTATGATCTATGCTGCCAAATTAAAGATGGATTTTAAGTAATTCTTTGGTTTTCATCTGTAGGGTCTCCTCTGCCAGGTTGTTTTGGGAACCTGGCCTCTGCTTAACGTGCTTTGATCACTCTCCCCACTCAGACTGCCCTGCAGATTTCTGACAGCCTCCGTTAAGAGGTGTTAGCTGAAGGAGGCATTATTGCCAATTAAACTGGAAAAGAGGAAAGCAGAAAACAATTGGCAGAAATGGCACATTTGTGAACCAGGCCCACAGTTCCTTGCACAAGCATAGTTAGAGAAAATAGGCGTAACTCATGATAGAGCGCAAAGATATTCTGAAAATTGTAGGGGTACATTATATTCATGAGTAGTCCGTACCCGTTTATATTTTATGTGAGCGTTAACATTAGTTAGAATTCGTGTTATAATAATTAAGTGGTAAATGAAATGTTAAGTTAAGTTGTGCCACTCAAGAAACGTAAAGTGGCGTTCAGAGGGAAATGTGTAATTTTAATGTTCATTGTAAAAGTTAATGAAGTAGCTTAGAGGAAAGAGTAATGTATTAGATTTAAACGTGCATCATGTCGAAGTTGCACACGCATTAGGGATTAATTGCGTTTAACAATGATGAAATGTAGTGCTTATAAATGTGATACCAATGTGTGTTTAATTTTATGTTAAAGGCCTTGATGGAGTATTTACTCTTTCGTGCTAAGAAAGGCCTATTTGTTTCCTTATGTTAGCCGGTTTATGTAGGCCCAAATTGTATTTTCCCCTGGTGAGGCTCTCATTTGGAGACGGTCAGTGAAATTTATTTGCGTGCAAGGTTGTTTCGTTCTCATGCATTCCTTGCAGGTGCAAGGACATCGTTTTCGTTAGTTAGAATAATGCTTTTGTTTTAGGAGTTAGGTATGGAGGAGATCTGCTACAAAGTCTCCAGGAATGCTGATAATTGGATGATGCGCTGAAGAAGCCTGAGACCCAAGGACACTTCAACCGTCGTTGGACCGATTTCAAGTTTTAGTGGAAAATCACCTAGAAGAGGTGTTTGGCCAGAAGAGGTGTTACCTGGGCGGGCCTAACGAAGGTCCATTTTGTATTAGGGACAGTGCCCCGTGGGAGGAGGGTCAGGTGAGAGGAGAGACAGACAGAGGAGAGGTAGTCAGCAGAGAGGGCAGATTGAGCAGGAACTGATTGAGGAGAGGTAGAAGAGCAAAGAGGGTAAAAGGAAGGGATCGATTCTTAGGATGGAGACTTAGACGGATTTTCACAACGTGAGTGTACTTCTGAGGAAGTCATCACGAGCTGACACCTTTTTGATGATCTTGCTTGAGCAAAGTTAAGTAGGGATGCCCTTTAGAATAGAGTAGGGATAGACTAACGGATTTCTTTACGGATTTCAATGAAGGCTAATATAGATGTTGGTGCAGTTATTGCCTGTTTATTGTTTCTGGAACTACTCATTCTTTTCATGCTATACCGGATTAGATTGGTGCGTAGAATGAACTTTGTATTAGTGCCTTTGTATTTTTGCAACCTCGTTCTGAGGTGTCTGTATGTTCACCTATTTTTGGTTTTGTAATAAACCCCTAAACTTGAACTTCGGAGTCAGTGATCCTTTCAGAATTTTGATTAAATTGATGCATGTCAGCTTGTAAAGAAAATGTTGTTCCTCCCCTTTACACTTCTCAGCAGGTAACAAAAGGTCCAGTCGACCGAGGGTTCCAAGTAAATTATCAGATTGGAATCCGGCTTAATCAGTTGGTAGCAGTGTAGGATGGATACCTCTGCAGTAAGGGGAGAAGTAGAGAAGGGTAGTCATTGAATCCCTGTAGAGCCCAAGTGATGGTTATCCAGTGGATGGTGAGCGGAGGACGACGGCGTTTGATGGAAATCGACGGCGAGTGACTGTGCAGCGGAAACAGCAGTTCATGGTGGAGTGAGTATGAACAGGGATGTGTGTCTGTTAGATTGCGGTGTTGTTTTGATTGTGTGATATCTTGCGGAGTTGGAATGAGAGTTGAGTGATAGAGGTTTCGGGCCGAACGCGTGCGGTCCATGAGACTTGATTTATTGATATCCCGGGATAAGAGATTGTGGTGTAGAAGACACCCAAAGTTGAAACTGTCTGACCAGTGATTGTGGGAGTCATGAGACATCGTTGACTAACCCACCGGTGATAGGGAAACGTGTGTGTGAGTGCGTGAGTAATCGACGCAGGTCGTGGGTTACTGCATCTGGAACATCGAGTGATTGGATCCTATCGATTAAGTACATGACTGTCCGGCCGTTCGTGGGCAGATAGTCTGGAGCAATCGTCCGGTTGTTCGCGGACAGATGGTTGCCAGAGTTGAGGTCAACAATTACGAGACTGTCCAGTCGTTCGTGGCCAGACAGTCAGAGAAGTAACTGTTCGGTCGTTTGGTGGACAAACAGTTATTTCAGATCATGAGAGAGACGTATGAGTGTGTGAGAGACGAATTGTAAAGGAGGGGAACTGCTGCATGAGGAGGAAGAGTGACGTCAGAGAGTGTCGCGCTGTGATAGGTCGGTTGGTGTGAAGTCGCGCTGGTATTGGTGGATTGTCATCAGGAAGTCGAGTGAAAAGAAGAAAAGAAAACATCGATTATCATGAAATGTTTCAAAGTTTTACGAGATATGTGTAGTGGAGACAGACGAGTGGTTACTCGGGGGGGGGGAGAAGAAGCTCCACCCGAGGATACCCCAGCCCATTACATGGCTACGAATGTAGGATTGCATACTATAATTTGACTTTTAAATTGGCATAAAATGACTGAACATGAGGGAGAATTGACTTTTCCGCGCTATGGCACTTTCAGGTTGGAAGCGTTGTACCAATTGAAAATGGTGATGTCTTCATTGTGACCTTTACCCAGACCAACACAGTTTGAGGCGCTACATGCATGGATAAGAGCAGCGCATGATAGGAAAAGAGACAGAAGCCAGGAAAGAGAGAAAAAGTCAATCAGGGCATTTCAGGATGCGCGATGGGACGCATTGGAGAAGAGATGGAGGGTGGAAACTATTGAAGGGGATAGGCTATATCCGTTGCTGATAAATGTAGGAGAGGCTCAGAAGAAGTGGGGTGAGGAAGACGATAGTGACACAGATGACAGTTTGCTAGACAGATTGCTATCAGAAAGACCACCTCCATATAATCCAGATTCCGAAGAGGGAAAGGCAGTATCAACGGAGGGAACTGGAGAATCGCAGACTCAACCTAGAGCGAGAGTAGTCAGAAGGATATCAACAGGAACAGAAGGGATGGGAACACACACACCAGCAAGCATCGAAGCTAATGGAGTTACAGTTGTTACAAGGCTACCGGATAATCTTACAGTACCGGTTACCATAGGCCCCATAGTGTCAGTATATGACCCCGATCAAACAAGAAATGGAAGTCTAGCACGATCAGTAGCAGGAGAAGGGACTGGCTCTGGAGGGAATGGCATAGTGAGTGGAATAGGTCACCTTCTGAGGCCCGTGGAATCAAGTACTCCTTTGCCAGCCATGGTGGACTCCTCTAGAGGACAGGTAGAGGTAAGAATGGCGAGACCAAGGTCTTTAGCCGATTCGAGATCTGACATAAGGATGTGGGAACCACCAGTGAGAAACCCTAATGATAGGATGACAGGAGACTGGGATCGCGGGAACACAGGAAGTCGACCAGTCTTAGGGAATATAGAGGAAGGGAACCGATGTGAGGATCAGGACAATGAGAATGGAGAATCAAATGGTTCATCAAGTCGAGGGATGCTCAAAACGGCTATAAGAGCAAAGATGCTGGATGTGATGAGATTAAAAGCTGAGGTAGATGAGGTAATTAGTGGGAACCTGCCGTTGGAAAGAGTAGAGCTTTATGGACCAGATGAGTTGCTGTTTGTAGCGAAAGATGTAACTCGCAAGGCGAGGTCAGCACATGAGAAATTGACAGAATTGGCAAGAAGACACGAGGTGGATCTTTCCAAGACTAAGACACTGCAGGGAAACCACAGGTTACAGTACAGTGACCAGGAACTGGAAGAGAAGAGAGTGATAGGGCTAAGGACTCACATTCGAGAACTGATTGTAGGGATACGCGCATGGAGCATGCTTGACAAGTGGGAGGAAAGATGGTCCAAAAAGAAAACCACTAAAAAGAGTATAGGAGAGACACTGCCTCCAGGAGGGGGGATGACAGGAGTAGGGAATTATCCTTTGCAAGAGGTACAGAACGGAGGGTATGTGCATGTGCCTTGGAGTAGAGGTGATTTGGCAGCATTCACGAACAAATTTCCTCGGCTGAGGGAGAAGCCTGTTGAGTGGTACAAACAGGTCGATCGTTTTGTTAAAATCTCGAAGGTGTTGTGGGTTGACTTGAATACACTGTTATTGTGGTACCAAGTGATTTGTGGGCAGCTTGTAAAGTTGCAGTTGATTGGCCAACTTCCGAACCAGACAGGGATTTGGTTACCAATGGTCCTTCACCAATTGTTATGAAAAAGTTCGAGCAACTAATTACATGGTTGAAATCCAAAATCTCACCACAGGATATTGATTCGGTTAAAATAGATCGAACTGTTCAGGAACCAAAAGAGTCCGTACATGAATATTATGAGAGGCTCTTACAAGCCTTTTAGCAGTACAGTGGGCTAGACACGTTAGACCCCAAAGACATGGGACAGTTTGTTTCCAAGTTCTTCTTGGGTCTAAGATCAGAAATCAGCTTCATGATTCAGCAGCATTTGATCTGCTGGCACAACAAGTCAGTGGACGAGATACTGCGGTACACAAGGTACTGCAGCAATGAAGTGGACTCGAAACATAGGAAGCTTAAAGATAAGCTAATGCTAGTCCAGATGCAAAATGCTGACAGGGAAATCATGCAGACACAGCCAAGTGGAGGGACATTAGGGAGAAGACAGGGGAACAATCAAGGAGGGACCCAGAATGGGCAGGGTCCAGGAAGGGGGAAACATATAGACCCTAAGACAGGGATGGATGTGGCAACACTGAAAAAGACAACTGCTTGTCACTTTTGTCACAAGATTGGGCATTGGAAACGCGAGTGTAGATCGAATCCAGCGAACCAAGTGCAACAAGAGGGAGAGACAGTGCAGGCATCTGAGGTCGTCAATACAGTGACGAGACTCAGGTCCATGCAAGGGGGGACATTGTGCCCGCAGGCTCAAGTTCCGCAACCTCCGAGAATTCCACAGGGAAATCGAACGTACCAGCAGATGCCCCTTTTCGAGGATTATGATGATTACAGCTCAGACCCGTTGGCATGACGGTGCCTGAGGGGGGACGAAGACTGTGCTCTTGGGGCAGTCTTAGAGGTAGATCAGAGGGGACCGTTTGTCGAGGCGGATGTTGACGGTCATCCCACCACCTTTTTGGTTGATACTGGTGCTACCCGTTCTACTGTAAGATCTGCAGTAGTTCCCAACGTACCCCTCTCGGGACAATCAATCCAAGTAGTAGGAGTGGCAAATAAAAAGATGAATAGCCCTTTGACCGAGCCGATTCCTGTGAGAATAGGAACTTTTCGAGATCGACACCAATTTGTTGTGTGCGACTCAAATCCAGTCTGTTTGCTAGGACGTGATCTGTTGTGCAAACTGAATTGTACCATCTATTGCACCCCAAAGGGAGTGGAATTACAGACAAATGATGACGATGCCACCTTCAAGGTTGCAAATCAGCATTTCTGTATAGAGATGTACCCTAAGTTGACAGTGGAAGAGCTTCCACTTGACCTGAGAGACTCTGTTTCATTGGATGTGTGGGACTTTACAGGGGAGGAGATCGGACTGATCAGAGGGGTTGAGCCAGTTAAGATCCAGGTCAAGCAAAATGCTGAGTTTCCGAGAACACCTCAGTATAATCTGTCACCTGAAACGATAGCAGGGATAAAACCTGTCATTGAATCCATGATTCAGCAGGGAATCCTGAAGGAGATAATGGGCAGTCCATGTAACTCACCCATTATGGGATTGCAGAAACCAAGTGGGAAGTACAGAATCGTGCAAGACCTGCGAAAGGTCAACACGATTGTGGTTCCATGTTGTCCAGTGGTACCGAATCCATCAGTGATACTATTCCAGATTCCATGTGAAGCCGAGTGGTTCACGGTGATTGACTTGTGCCAAGCATTCTTTTCGATACCGTTGCACGAGGAGAGCCAATTTTTATTTGCTTTCCTTCTGGGAGATCGTGTGTTAACGTGGTGTCATATCCCTCAAGGGTATACAGAGAGTCCATCAATCTTTAATCAGATCTTGAAAAAGAATCTTGAAAGTCTTGTACTGCCACAGAATTCTGTTCTCGTGCAGTACATTGACGATCTCCTCATCGCGTCCGAAACGGAGGATGCTTGCAGGATCAACACGATTGCCTTACTGAATCATTTAGGAGAAAATGGACACAAGGTGTCCCCGAACAAGTTGCAGTACTGTCTGAGTGAGATTCAGTACTTAGGCCATCGAATTGAGAAAGGCAAGAGGAAAGTGTCTATACCACGCAAAGTACTCCTTAGAAGCGAAGATGATACCTGCGTCTTAATCATAACAACCCTAAAAAGGTGTAGATGGGAAGTCCTGAGATGAAGAGACCCACTATGGAGTGGGGAAGGAAACAATTCCTTTTATTTTAAATACCCTCACACACCCTAGTGGTGTCATGCTTCATCATCGGGTCACCCTGACGCCTAAAAGTCAGGGTGGGCTCGACCGTTTTTTCAGGGAGCTCTTAGGAATAATAAGACCAGGGGGGAAAAAATTAAAAAACCTCCAACAAATCCCAGTATCCCTTTAATATTGGATTCGTTAGGGTTATTAAAAATATGTAAACAGGGGTCAGAATAGGAGTATTTATGGTCCTATGACCCTTCAGCCGACATGTTTCAGTACTACTAGGGCCATAAAGGTCCCGGACTTTCTTCAGGGCAACAATACAACCTCCCTGGACACCGCAAGAGGAAAATCCCTACACTGCTGTTTCTCTAAGGGCAGATAGCTGCTCCTTAGTTGATTCGAAGATAATTTATCTTCTTGATCCTGTTAACGCTCCATCTGTAAGAACAAACAAAGACAAACAGGGCCAACAACATATATTACTCAAAGAGCACATTAAATTGCTTCCCAATAGTGATGTGCTGGCCAGTACACCAGTTTCGTTAACATGGTGTCAACAAACCCATCATCTCTTTTAACCACGCGTATCCGTGGTTATTACACACATATAGTTTAATTTTTACCACACTCACGTAGGTGGCAAAGTATGGTGTAGTGGCGATCCTTGTCGCATCCTATTGATATCCACACTCTCGTGTTTGTGGTCTCAAAGTGTATACACCTGTGTCACTCTCACACTACAGCACTAGGCTGCTATCAATCACCTTGTTTTAGTCTCTCATACACAACATTCAGATTTATACCCTTACCCAGACATGGGCGAGGGAACTCTTCTCCGGGCACCTCGCAGAGTAAGGGGTAGCCCTGTTGTCAAACACTGCATGTTGCAAGCAGTAACGCGCCAAAAAAGGAAAGATAAAATCACCATAGCCTGTGAGCAGAAGGAAATACTAAAAATGCATATTTAAAAGCAGGCGCGCACATACCTGTATTCCCATTCAGTGCCAGAATTACTCACGTCATCAAGGGTCCTCCCCGCTCTTTCACCTACTCGGTGCGGGTCCCACGGGCCTTTGTGTGGAGACGCCAAGTGTACGGTGTATAAATACGCCTAGTGGGCGTGCCACTACTAATTCTACAGAACTAATTGGAGCGATCACGTGCGTGCGTCTATGGATCAGGCGCCGTCGCGCAGCGTCACATCTGTGAGTAGGATGCTGGGAATTGTAGTATTATACCAAGTTTCTTACGAATGCGCTGTACTGAATGGACTAGAACGTGAACCAGTGTGCGCATCATCCAACAGATGCCGTCGCGGCCCGTATAAATTATAGATAGAGTGCCAAGATGTGTAAATTAAATTTAAATTTCAAACCTGCTATAGTTTAATGAACAAAAGTCAAATCTGTTAGCACATTACTAGTTAAAGTGCTAGTGCCTGGCAGCCAAAGCTGAAAACAAACGGACTCATTTGGAGAATACTGAACCTCTTGGCAACCCAAATTGGTGAGATAAGTCCTATTCATAAATCTAAATTCGGGCAGTCTAACATCAAAACAATCTGGAAAACTTTATTGGGACACCCAATTTTGCTAGTCCTAGTATTAAGGGCTGTTCCTATTAAAGTATCAGTAACTACTGTGCTGTGTTACATCTGGGAGTCAATGTAATGTGGGAAGAATGATCAACCAACATACAGAAGGACGCACAAGTGTTACCTCCTATATATTTGATTCCACGGAATGGAATCATTCAGGCCAATAACGTGTGTCCTCAAACGGTAAACCCAACGTTGCTCACGTTCCAGTAATCTACTGCTAAGGTTGCTTGTGCCACTCACTTTCTCTATGACTGTCCATTTAATATCTTTGTCACTGTGTTTTTGTTCAAGATAGTGAGCGGTGAGTTTGGTAGCTGTGATAGCCCTCCTAATCGTGCTTCTGTGCTCACCTATTCGTGTTTTTATTTTTCTGCTAGTCATGCCTATATATAAGAGTTGGCATGGACACTTGATGACATATACAACGTTTTCACTATTGCAATTAGTATGTGAGCGTTGTTCCCAAGGCGATGTCATACCAAGATCGATTTGTTTGGTGTGTTCCGTAAGAGGGCAAGCCACACATGACCTACAGGGGTAATGACCTGAAACTGGTGGCTTATTAAAAAGTGTAAGCTGATTCAGCGTCTTTGGTCTATGCATATTGGTATGGACCAGTGTATCTCTTAAACTTTTATTCCTCTTAAAAGAGAACATAGGTTTCTCAAATGTAAGTTTGTCAGATGTTAATACCGGCCATTTTTTATTTATAATCTTTTTTCTGGGTATGCCTTCTGTTGTAATTTAATAGTAAGGAGGGCTGCTTCCTTCTTATAGTCTTGTAAGTTGGTACAGTTTCTACGGACCCGGAGAAATTGGCCCACTGGTAAGTTCTCCCTAAGTGCACGACGATGTGCACTATCAAAGTGCAACAGACTATTCCTGTCTGTAGGTTTGGTATATAATGAACTGATAAGGGTACCGCCACTAGCGATCAAGTTCACATCTAAAAAAGAAACTATTCCACTGTACTATTAAATTACAACAGAAGGCATACCCAGAAAAAATCATTGAACGGGCTAATAAAAGATCGCGTAACACCCCGCGGGAGGCTTTGCTCGAAACCCATTAAAAACCGCAAAAGGACATGTTGATATGTGTCACTACCTATAACTCCTTGTCTAACAATATTAAAAAGATTATAAATAAAAAATGGCCGGTATTAACATCTAACAAACTTACATTTGAGAAACCTATGTTCTCTTTTAAGAGGAATAAAAGTTTAAGAGATACACTGGTCCATACCAATATGCATAGACCAAAGACGCTGAATCAGCTTACACTTTTAATAAGCCACCAGTTTCAGGTCATTACTCCTGTGGGTCATGTGTGGCTTGCCCTCTTACGGAACACACCAAACAAATCGATCTTGGTATGACATCGCCTTGGGAACAACGCTCACATACTAATTGCAATAGTGAAAACGTTGTATATGTCATCAAGTGTCCATGCCAACTCTTATATATAGGCATGACTAGCAGAAAAATAAAAACACGAATAGGTGAGCACAGAAGCACGATTAGGAGGGCTATCACAGCTACCAAACTCACCGCTCACTATCTTGAACAAAAACACACTGACACAGATATTAAATGGACAGTCATAGAGAAAGTGAGTGGCACAAGCAACCTTAGCAGTAGATTACTGGAACGTGAGCAACGTTGGGTTTACCGTTTGAGGACACACGTTATTGGCCTGAATGATTCCATTCCGTGGAATCAAATATATAGGAGTTAACACTTGTGCGTCCTTCTGTATGTTGGTTGATCATTCTTCCCACATTACATTGACTCCCAGATGTAACACAGCACAGTAGTTACTGATACTTTAATAGGAACAGCCCTTAATACTAGTACTAGCAATATTGGGTGTCCCAATAAAGTTTTCCAGATTGTTTTGATGTTAGACTGCCCGAATTTAGATTTATGAATAGGACTTATCTCACCAATTTGGGTTGCCAAGAGGTTCAGTATTCTCCAAATGAGTCCGTTTGTTTTCAGCTTTGGCTGCCAGGCACTAGCACTTTAACTAGTAATGTGCTAACAGATTTGACTTTTGTTCATTAAACTATAGCAGGTTTGAAATTTAAATTTAATTTACACATCTTGGCACTCTATCTATAATTTATACGGGCCGCGACGGCATCTGTTGGATGATGCGCACACTGGTTCACGTTCTAGTCCATTCAGTACAGCGCATTCGTAAGAAACTTGGTATAATACTACAATTCCCAGCATCCTACTCACAGATGTGACGCTGCGCGACGGCGCCTGATCCATAGACGCACGCACGTGATCGCTCCAATTATTTCTGTAGAATTAGTAGTGGCGCGCCCACTAGGCGTATTTATACACCGTACACTTGGCGTCTCCACACAAAGGCCCGTGGGACCCGCACCGAGTAGGTGAAAGAGCGGGGGAGGACCCTTGATGACGTGAGTAATTCTGGCACTGAATGGGAATACAGGTATGTGCGCGCCTGCTTTTAAATATGCATTTTTAGTATTTCCTTCTGCTCACAGGCTATGGTGATTTTATCTTTCCTTTTTTGGCGCGTTACTGCTTGCAACATGCAGTGTTTGACAACAGGGCTACCCCTTACTCTGCGAGGTGCCCGGAGAAGAGTTCCCTCGCCCATGTCTGGGTAAGGGTATAAATCTGAATGTTGTGTATGAGAGACTAAAACACGGTGATTGATAGCAGCCTAGTGCTGTAGTGTGAGAGTGACACGGGTGTATACACTTTGAGACCACAAACACGAGAGTGTGGATATCAATAGGATACGACAAGGATCGCCACTACACCATACTTTGCCACCTACGTGAGTGTGGTAAAAATTAAACTATATGTGTGTAATAACCACGGATCCGCGTGGTTAACCCCTTCGGTGCGCGGCTGATTTTCGCCCTGTGCGGGGCGTTTCATTAAGCGGGCGGGTTCATGACGAGCTCAGCTCGTCATGCGCACACGAGCACTGCGCAGCATGACGAGCTGAGCTCGTCATGAGCACCGAAGGGGTTAAAAGAGATGATGGGTTTGTTGACACCATGTTAACGACACTGGTGTACTGGCCAGCACATCACTATTGGGAAGCAATTTAATGTGCTCTTTGAGTAATATATGTTGTTGGCCCTGTTTGTCTTTGTTTGTTCTTACAGATGGAGCGTTAACAGGATCAAGAAGATAAATTATCTTCGAATCAACTAAGGAGCAGCTATCTGTCCTTAGAGAAACAGCAGTGTAGGGATTTTCCTCTTGCGGTGTCCAGGGAGGTTGTATTGTTGCCCTGAAGAAAGTCCGGGACCTTTATGGCCCTAGTAGGACTGAAACATGTCGGCTGAAGGGTCATAGGACCATAAATACTCCTATTCTGACCCCTGTTTACATATTTTGAATAACCCTAACGAATCCAATATTAAAGGGATACTGGGATTTGTTGGAGGTTTTTTAATTTTTCCCCCTGGTCTTATTATTCCTAAGAGCTCCCTGAAAAACGAGTCGAGCCCACCCTGACTTTTAGGCGTCAGGGTGACCCGATGATGAAGCATGACACCACTAGGGTGTGTGAGGGTATTTAAAATAAAAGGAATTGTTTCCTTCCCCACTCCATAGTGGGTCTCTTCATCTCAGGACTTCCCATCTACACCTTTTAGGGTTGTTATGATTAAGACGCGGGTATCATCTTCGCTTCTAAGGAGTACTTTGCGTGGTATAGTGATTTAAACACGGGAGGGTGTACTCCCTTATGAGATTTCCTCTCGGCCCTTACGGCATTGGGAAAGGGTTCTTTCCCATTTCTGCCGGTAGTGTGATAGAAGAGGAAAGTGTCGCCAGATCGAATTGAGGCGATCATGAACATGACTGTGCCTACCACTCAAAAGGAAGTCAGAATGTTCTTGGGAATGGTTGGTTACTGTCGCCAATGGATTCCCAGTTTCTCGCTGAAGGCGAAGCCTCTCCAGAGACTGACGCATAAGGATGTGAGTGATCCGGTACCATGGGACAATGACTGTCTGATTGCGTTCTTGGAGTTGAGAGAGGGCTTGTGTCGTGCTCCGGCTCTGGGGATGCCTGACTACAATAAGTCTTTTTCACTGTTCTGTTATGATCGAGAAGGTTGCGCATTGTCAGTCCTGACTCAGAGTCATGGAGGTGTCCGTAGACCAGTTGCCTACTTTTCAGCTACTTTAGATACAGTAGCTTCAGCGTTGCCCGGATGTCTCAAATCTGTTGCTGCAACAGGTGTCAGCATTGAAAGGTGTGAAAGCATTGTTATGGGCCATCGTTTGACTGTTTACGTTCCGCATTCTGTTGAACTGTTGATGACAAGGACTAAAACACAGCACCTGACGAACAATAGACTCACACGCTACGAGCAAGTCATACTTGCCACGGAGAATGTGACTCTGAAGAGGTGTTCTGTTTTAAACCCTGCTACATTGATACCATTGCCAAATGTAGATGATGAAGATTGTGAAGACCACGACTGTCTTGATGTGACTGAACTTTGCACCAAACCAAGACCCGACATTGTTGATGAACCTCTGTCTGACCCTGATGAAATTTTCTTTGTTGATGGTTCATGTCTCAGAGACAATGTGGGTCATTTGAGAGCAGCATTTGCTGTATGTACCATTACTGGAGTGTTGAAGCTGCTTGCCTGGAAGGAGTATACTCCGCACAGGTGGCTGAAACCATTGCTTTGACTCGTGCCTGTCTGGCAGCTGATCAGATCCGAATCACCATCTATACCGACAGCCAATATGGGTTTGGTGTGGTTCACGACTTTGGACAGCTATGGTCTCAGAGGGGTTTCTTGACCTCATCTGGATCTCCCATCAGAAATGGAGATTATGTGAGAAGATTGTTAGAAGCGTTGCAATGTCCCAGGGAAATTGCAGTGGGAAAGTGCACTGCACATGGGAGGGGGACAGATTTTGTGTCTGTTGGAAATAAGTACGCGGACGAAATTGCACGTTTCTGCGCTGAACAAGGGTGCATATTTACTGGAGATTACACTGGAGAGAGCCAAGAGGGAACCGAGCTCAACATGATGTTAGCCATGGCAGACACTTGGGAAGAACTCAAGAGCCTGCAGGAAGGAGCTCCAGGTCAGGAAAGGGATGTATGGGTCAGATCAGGATGTGAGAAGGGAGTCGATGGAATTTGGGTTTCAAGCGATGGTCGAGCAGTGTTACCAGATGACCTATTGAGCCCGATGGCAAGGCAAATTCATGGTGCTGTACATCTAGGAAGAGATGCGATGGTGCGAGTGTTCAGACAAACGTGGTACAATCCACGGTTTCGTGCATTTGCTGAAGCAGTGTGTCATAGGTGTGTTACCTGTCAACAAATGAATGCTGGAAAGAAGGCTGCAGTTACACTGAGTCACATTGGGAGGTCAGGAGGACCTTTCAACAGGATACAGCTTGACTTTATTGAGATGCCTAAGTGTAACGGATTGAGATACATTTTAGTGGTGGTATGTGTCTTTTCACAATGGGTGGAAGCTTACCCAACACGAAGGTGTGATACTCTAACAGTGGCCAAGCTACTGTTGAGAGAGTTGATTCCTAGGTTCGGTTTTCCAACTTCATTGGAGTCGGATAGAGGAACACACTTCCACAGTGAGATCATGAAATTGCTTTGTGTGGCTTTAAATGTTGATCAGAGACTTCATTGTAGCTATCGGCCAGAGGCTTCTGGGATAGTGGAGCAGATTAATGGAACTTTAAAAGCACGGATGGCGAAAGTGTGTTCGTCTACATCTCTGAAGTGGCCTGATGCGTTGCCTCTAGTGTTGATGAGTGTTCGCAGTGTCCCACATAGGAGGACCGGTCTTTCCCCGCACAAAATCATTATGGGGAGGGTGATGTGATTACCAGCAATACCGTATTCAGCCTTGATAAACATCACTGATGACTTAATCCTTGATTACTGCAAAGGACTAGCTGATGTGGTCCGTTCTATGTCCCAGCAGGTAGATGCTGCTGCTGTACTGGCTTCACGAGATCTCTGCCACGACCTGTGTCCGGGAGGTTGGGTGCTAGTCCGGAAGCACGTAAGAAAGTGCTGTTTGGATGCTCGGTGGCGAGGCCCTTACCGGGTGATATTGGTAACGAACACAGCGGTGAAGTGCGGAGGATTGCCAAATTGGATTCATGCTTCTCATACTCGTCGAGTTTCAGAACCCTTGGAAGAGACAGCTCCTCTCGTGAATGAAAATCCAGCGGTGGCGGCAGGGCCACGAGAGAGGACAAGCCAAGCTGTGAGGGTTGCTGATGAAGCTGGTGGCTCACCAGACCAGGCTGAGGAGGGTTACGCTACACACAACCCAGGTATTGACTCTGAGGAAGAAGGTAAAGTTGCGGGTAATATAGAGTCAGACTCAGCCGAAGGAAGCGGTGTGCAGAGGGTTCGAGAGAAAGGCAAAAGGGCTGATCGAGCAGAAGAATCGTGGCCTGAAAGACAAAGAAGGCTCAATCTGAGGTTGGCCCCTGAGAGAGATCTCGCCCCTGTGTCCGAGACATCTGAATCAGAAGTGAGCAAAGAAGAGCAAGACCGAGAAGGTCAAGAAGGACAAGAGTGCCTTGCCAGAGATACGCTGCCCCGGAGTGGACTTACACAGTAACTGATGCCGTGAGTAGTGAGTTCCGGGAGGCTGAGGTCCGTGCGAGTGATCAGCAGGAATCCTCTACTGAAAATTGATGTGGGACTGATAGTTCCAGGACTCGAAGTTGAAGGAGTGCTGACAATCACGGTCCCAAAACCTCCAGTTTTGAGCAAGGTGCTAATTCTGATATTGCATAAATTAGTTTTCCCAACATTTGGATTTGAAGCATCACCTCATGAACTGGTAGATGTTCATCTTGAGATTTTGCAACATGTTCTAGCTGCAATAGGATCTGAACTTATCGTAGATTGTGAATGAACTGTGCATTGTAAATAGGTGTTCAAAAGAAGATAACCTAGGCCCGAGTGGAAGAAGAATACATTTAGGGCTTTTTCAATAGAAGAAGAAAGAGGTCTAGGGAAGTCTTTTTGGACTGTGTAAATAAATCTGTAAAAATTGAACTTTGAACGAATTTCCAGAATTCGAATGAACTTTGCTTGAACTTTTGAGCAGCAAACCGAGGTGGAAGGAAGAGACTTTGTGTATCCTCTAAATTGAACGACTGACAAGAAAATGGAGTCTGGAAATCCGAACCGTAGATCCAAGTGTGTGATAGGTACTTTTATAGTGGGAGTGATAGTTTCAATAGTTATAGTTATTATAGTGTCAGCTACTATTTCACATGAGCCAGAAGTCGTGCAGGTGAAAGGGACACCTACACCTAGTACTTCTAGCAAGAAAGAGGACACCATAGGAGCTGAAAAGGCTATGCTAGATCAAAATAGTCGTAGATTGCATGTACATTTGTCTAGAAGTGATTTTAAGCTTAACGCGTATGCCAAGCTGCTATATGAGTACATTGATACGATGGATGTGAGTGATTGTTATGTGTGTATGCAATTGCCTGCGTCAGTGGATGAGGGTATTAGATATCATCATCTTCCGTTGACTTATGGGATTTCATGTAGTTTGTTGCTTAGCATGTTTTTTGGGAGAGGTCATTATGAATACTTTTTTTCCAATTATGATGCGGTGCTTTCAGAGGTTCCAGCATTAAGCACCTGAACAAGTATGATTATTATAAGCAAGAAGATAGAATTGGGAAGTATTTCATACCGACTGCATCACTAGATACAGCTTATGCACATAGACATAACATAACCTGTTCACTAACAGAGATGTCCATTAGATAGGACGAAGGAGGAGTTAGCTCACAGAGCGAAAGGGAGCTATGGCCCTATAGCATTAGATCTGGTGAAAAAAGGGAAGCTGTGTGTGAAACGTGTCCAGACCTATTATGATAAGGTTTATGTGGGACAGAGTGCGTGTGATCAAGTTTTCACAATGGAAGAGTCAGCAAAGAACTTTTTGCAGGGTCCGGTACAAGTGGTACCAACAGTATACTTCGTATGTTGGAAAAACGCTTATGTGAAATTGCCTGCCAATTGGTATGGTACTTGTTACCTATCAGCTGTTTTCCCCAAGATTTATCATGTGGAGGAGCTGGGACTCCTCGAGGGAGGATTACATTCTAGGGTAAGGAGAGATGCAAGTGCAGGAGGAGAGATTGGAGATATTTTTGGAGCTGTGATACCAGGTTTAGGAGTGGTTTTGAATGATGTGAAGATTAGAAAGCTGGCGACTGTTGTGGACAGATTGTCGACGAATACAGCTAAATCACTATTGCTTGTAGATGGAGAGATGTTGTCGATAAGGACAATGGTAATGCAGAATCGTCTTGCTTTAGGTGTCTTATTGGCAAAAGAGGGCGGAGTCTGTAAAATGCTCAAGGTGCAAGAGTGCTGTACTTATATACCAGATAATAGTAAAGATCTGAAGAAGTATATAAGTAGCATCACTGAGATTCATCATTAGATCCAGGATCTGACCGAAGAGGGCGTTTGGGAGAAAGTTGGAAAGGGATTTGGTAAAGTGGGGAGTTGGTTTGCGAGCTTAGGAAAAGGTATTCTTGGTTACATTCTGAGACCTATCCTTATAATCATGGTTTGTGTGATTTGCCTATGGGGTTTTGCAAGGGCCTATAAGAGGTACAAGGCGAATCAGATCGAAAGGTCCCTTAGGGCAAGAGAAGTAAGGAAGACTAGACTGCAGGACAGTCATTATGAGAATATCAAGAATCTGGAAAGGTTCCGACAAGGAAGAATGGCTACGAGCTCTGTTTAGGTCGGTTCTTTCTCCAGGGAATTGTGATTTTGTTGATGGCACTAGTCATCAGAGGGGGGAACTGATAGAGCGCAAAGATATTCTGAAAACTGTAGGGGTACATTATATTCATGAGTAGTCCGTACCCGTTTATATTTTATGTGTGTGTTAACATTAGTTAGAATTCGTGTTATAATAATTAAGTGGTAAATGAAATGTTAAGTTGAGTTGTGCCACTCAAGAAACGTTAAGTGGCATTCAGAGGGAAATGTGTAATTTTAACGTTCATTGTAAAAGTTAATGAAGTAGCTTAGAGGAAGTGTAATGTATTAGATTTAAACGTGCATCATGTCGAAGTTGCACATGCATTAGTGATTAATTGCGTTTAACAATGATGAAATGTAGTGCTTATAAATGTGATACTAATGTGTGTTTAATTTTATGTTGCAGGCCTTGATGGAGTCTTTACTCTTTCGTGCTAAGAAAGGCCTATTCCTTTCCTTATGTTAGCCGGTTTATTTAGGCCCAAATTGTATTTTCCCCTGGTGAGGCTCTCATTTGGAGACGGTCAGTGAAATTTATTTGCGTGCAAGGTTGTTTCGTTCTCATGCATTCGTTGCAGGTGCAAGGACATCGTTTTCGTTAGTTAGAATAATGCTTTTGTTTTAGGAGTTGGGTATGGAGGAGATCCGCTACAAAGTCTCCAGGAATGCTGGTAATTGGAAGATGCGCTGAAGAAGCCTGAGACCCAAGGACACTTCAACCGTCGTTGGACCGATTTCAAGTTTTAGTGGAAAATCACCTAGAAGAGGTGTTTGGCCAGAAGCGGTGTTACCTGGGCGGGCCTAACAAAGGTCCATTTTGTATTAGGGACAGTGCACCGTGGGAGGAGGGTCAGGTGAGAGGAGAGACAGACAGAGGAGAGGTAGTCAACAGAGAGGGCAGATTGAGCAGGAACTGATTGAGGAGAGGTAGAAGAACAAAGAGGGTAAAAGGAAGGGATCGATTCTTAGGATGGAGACAGACCGATTTTCACAACGTGAGTGTACTTCTGAGGAAGTCATCATGAGCTGGCACCTTTTTTATGATCTTGCTTGAGCAAAGTTAAGTAGGGATGCCCTTTAGAATAGAGTAGGGATAGACTAACGGATTTCTTTACGGATTTCAATGAAGGCTAATATAGATGCTGGTGCAGTTATTGCCTGTTTAGTGTTTCTGGAGCTACTCATTCTTTTCATCCTATACCGGATTAGATTGGTGCGTAGAATGAACTTTGTATTAGTGCCTTTGTATTTTTGCAACCTCGTTCTGAGGTGTCTGTATGTTCAGCTATTTTTGGTTTTGTAATAAACCCCTAAACTTGAACTTCGGTGTCAGTGATCCTTTCAGAATTTTGATTAAATTGATGCATGTCAGCTTGTAAAGAATATGTTGTTTCTCCCCTTTACACTTCTCAGCAGGTAACAAAAGGTCCAGTCGACCGAGGGTTCTTAGTCAATTATCAGATTGGAATCCGGCTTAATCACTGATTAGGATGCGGTCCGTCGACTAGATTGCCGACTTTGGTGCTGGAAACCAAGGTTCGAGCCTCGGGGTCGCGTCCACATCCTGTGATTCTGGGCAAATCACTTAATCTCCCCGTGCCTGAATGTGTCCTTGTGTAACGTAACCGGTGCTCATGTAAAGCGCTCCAATACCTTCGGGTCACGTTCGCGCTATATAAATCTGCATTAAAATAAAAAAAATGTTTTAAAAAAATGTACATGAATACAATACAGGTGCCATTTTACTGTAAACCGGACAAAGGGCCCTGTTACGCTGAGTGCCCCTTCATCGGGTACACCATGTGCGGACCATGACTGTTTGTGCTATTAAAAAACAAATAAGTTCTCTCAAAAACTCTGGTGCGAATTCCTGAGTTCGCGACTGCCTTGGGCAGAGTACAAAAGTGAAAGTCAGGGCAGTGATGTCAGACCGCAGCCCAATCTCTCATTGCCAGGAGACAGAGCTGTCTCTTGAAAGTGGGCTTTGACCTTCCCAGAGATGGTGGAATGTGTAACTGCAACTGTGTGGGGGAGGGGAACCATGGGGCCTCAACGCCCTCCCTCGTGGTGCACTTAATACTCCACTTTCCAGGTGGAGTACAGTTAGCGCGGGCACAAGTACAAAGACATTTCCTCATTTGCTTGTGGCCACATCCCTGTGCAAACGAGGGAGGAAACCCCTGACATTGTGCAAGAGCAAACTCCCTGCCCATTAGGTGGGAACTACAGAAAGGGATACACAAGCATCTGCGACCTTTTCTGTAATACAGTAATGCCTGAGGGGGACAAAAGGCTGACAGACATGCTCGTTGCACCCCAGGAAGTGACCCATGATCCCCTTCTCTGCTATGTCAAGCACAGAAGGGATCTGTGCTTCTCTTTTTGGCGTGTTGAGTGCCCACATTACCTCTAATTGTCTCTGAGTTAGTGCATGTTTTGCTAACAACAAAGCTCGGAAACACAGGGCAGTAAGTCCATTTTGGTATTTTCCTCCTTTGCTGTCAGCAAACCGTGCACTAGCTCAAAAATATTTTGCGTTAATGTGGTGCTCAAGACGCCTAAAAGACGCGCACAGACCACCTATGAGATTGTGCAGTACAGAAAACGGGATCATGATAGGCCTCAGGAGCACTCTTGTAATTCGGCTCCAAATGTCCACATTACTTATTGTTGTCATGTACGCTGACATGAATGAGAAAAAATGTGTTAAAGTAGGTTGCACTTTGTGTAAGTAACCAGTAACGTTTCCTAAACCTTTGTGGGTCAGCTGCATATTGTTTTTGTTCAGCATTTGAAAGCACTGCACATGGCTTTACTTTGACTTTTTACAAATAAACTGCAACAAACTGTATAGTAGGGGTAAGTGTTGCTTCGTTTATGGTCGGAAGATCCCCATCTAAATTTATTACACTGACTAGTTTTTAAATTGAAATGATTGGATAATCCAGCATTTTACAGCAAGGGAGAGCATGTTTGGTGTGTGCATTTCTATACCAGAGGCCTTATAAGGAATTGGGTGGTAAAAGAAAATCTTAAGATTTATGGAGAAAGTGCTATATACAGTAGACTTTTCTGAAATTTCTCTAGGGATGCTTTTTCTGATTGTCAGTGCCTCCAGAAATTGATTTTCCATTACCACTCAAGTCTAAATCAGGCCATAGATAGGTTTAGAAGTGGGAGGAAAAGGAAAGCTCTCCGATTCTTAGATGAAGCTGTAAATTATCCCTTGGATGATATGCCACCAGTGGAGATTACTCCAGCAGAATTGCCTCTTCTCTATTACAAAGGAAATTGCACTGCACAACTCTCCACTAACGAGATTACTTCAACATAGTATTTACTACTTCTTCCACAAGTTGGGGATTTCCTGAGAGATTTCTTAAACATAGGATTTACCACTTCCTACACAAGTTGGCACATTTTTCTCACAATCTAATTAAAAATCAATCCACATTGATCCAATTTAGAGAAAGAAGGTAACCTTAAATTCAGGAAAAAGCAGTATTAAGCTGATTTCCTCCATAAGTGTCTACCAGAAGATTCTCCACCATGGAATTCACTAGCGATGATGGTACAGAATTGTAACGATAATGTATCCTTTGAATACTCCTCTGTTGGGAAATACCTGTATGCATGAAATTACTTTATAAGGTTTTTCAAAGGATTAAGCATTACTGTCCCAGAGATGTTTTAAGTCATGGGCAAAGTGGGCAAAAGCTTAGGGCCTCCATCTTCCAAATTGTCCTCCATGAAAGTGATTTATCTGTCTAAATCCCTTTTATCTCATTCTCAATCTCTTCTCCTCTGTCTGCATACCTGTACCTCGGAGTCTGCCCAGTGGTGGGTAGAGGCCCAGTTTCATAATCAGAATTTTAAGGCCACAACCAAGACATGTGTCTTTTTTTTGCAGGCCCGTTTCTGAAGATTTAAAGATATAATTTAATATTGTTTGTTAGCTTGCAGGCCATGAGTAGCAGAAAGTGAGTCTTTTAATTCAAAGGAATTCTGAACCATGGGCCCCAAAATATGTCTTGCCTTAGCTGCAAAAACCCTTAAGATGACACCATACCAGCCTTCTCTAAATCATTCACTGATGTGGCGCAGCGGCCAGAGCTGCCAACTCGGGAGATCGGTTCCAGTCTCGGCGTCAGCGCAACATCCTGTAATTCTGGGCAAATCACTAAATCTCCTAGTGTCCATGGTCAGCGCCACGCTATATAAAGCTATAAGCTATTCAGCGGTCTGCACTGCCTTTCTGCTTATGAACCCAACAATCTTGGAAGAAGCTGTTTGGAAAACGATTGTTTAAAACCAAACCCAAAGACACGGGGAATGAGCTATCATGAGAATTGAGAGCAAGAAAACATTCCAGTAAAATATGCCCTCGAGAAACATTTGGTACACAGAAAGAATTTATTGTTTTGTGCAATTTTTTCTTCTGTGTGGATTTCATAAAATGGTAACATTTTCACTGGATTTTGAGGGGCTGCCGCTCTCCCCACCCCCACAAAACAGCGAAGCACTCAAATAACAAACCACAAAACATGAATATTCTTAACGATGTGGAGGCTGAAAAATGTGATTTGTGGCGTTGTTTGTCTTCCTCATTTCACCTAAAAAAAAATCATGGGACCAGGCCTAGAAGAAAGAGTAACGTTGGAAGAAGCAGCTGTCTAGGGATGCATAATGAACATGTAAATCTAAGTAGTCGTTATGGTGTAACATGATGGCACTATTCTCCCTCTCTATTGCTGTGTGGACCAGCTATTATGATATCTCTCTGAGGGTAAAGGAATTGCAATATAGATTCATTAAAATAAGCGTAACTGATAGGCCCTGTTGCAGATTCTCTTGCTGAGTTACTGTGCAGATGGATGCCTATGATAAATGAGTCTGGGCGCTAGCTTTGTGTCTCACAGATGTGCTATCTAGCCTAATGTCTTTAGAGTATTCTCCTTCAGGTCTTTACCCCCGCCCCCCACCCCCCATCTCATTCAACAATTTCCAGGAGGGGTCACACATGCTTTACTACTCAGTTGCAATGTGTTGTTAGTAAAGTGACAAGACAAATTTCGACCTGAAACGAAGTAATACATTAATAAATTCTGCCTTGAATATTTCACAAGTATTCGCTTACCTGTGCATATTTAGCGAACACAAACGCATTGTTTTTTAGCTTGATTTATTGGAAGTGTAGAGCAATTATTAGCAGACTGACTCAACAGGTTTTGAATAATTTCGACATTGCCCGAAAAGCACAGAGCCAGCCTTTTTAATGCAAGACCATGTATTTTCTTCTCTTTTTCTGGCGTTCACTCGATCATGATTTTTGGAGACGCGGTTGTTGCAAATGCACAGGAAAACAATTGATGACATTTGAAATGTTCCCAGCAGCAGAAATTGGTTTGACGCATGTACACTTCCGAGCAAACAATAATTCTCCGGCTGAAGCAATTTTCAGTGGAAAAGTGGATGTGAACTTTAGCTGAAAGATTTGCTCGTGTAGGACAGTGACGAGACGTCGACGGAAAATGGACGAACTTGCACCAGTAGTTTCTTTTCCAGAACTTTAACCTGACCAAACAATTCGGGGTGCACCGACAGAAGTACTTTGGACTGGCCGCATTTGCAATACGACTACACTTAAGTAACATTTACGAGAAACACGTATATTATGACAGATATATACAGGTAATCACTGAATATATACAGGACCACTGCCACGGATCTTGTGGTGTCCACACTGGATCTCCCCCTCTTCCTTTCTCTAGGAAGGGGAGATGGGTAGAAATATGGCCAAGATGGCCGCAAGTCCGCCAGGTGCCCACACTAGATCGGAATTAGGCCATGGAGCCTCGAAGCACACCTCCTGATCCTGGGCATGGATAGAACAGAGGTGGGGCCTGCTTGTAACATGACAGGTGAGGAGGTAAAAACCACAACTAGCCTTGTTCATATAAGGGGACTGAGTGGTCCTGGCCAGGTATTCAGCTGGGCGCCCGCTTCAAGGGGTCAAACACATCCACAGCACCTTCGCGATCCAGAGGGAGAAAAAAGATTAGCTCTATTGGACTTCCCACTGCTTCTAGAGCCCACAGTTCTGCAACACTGTGAGCTCCTACATGGGTTAAAAGGAATATATTAAATCTATATAACTGGAAAAGCCCAGGCCTGGGAGGGTCTTGTTATGGAGTCCTGCAGGCTTCGATAGACAGGTTAGTGTCATCCATTAATCCATCTATTTTTCTGTCTCTCTATTTATCTATTGTTCGACCTGCTCTAGTCTGTGGTCATGGATTGAAGACTAGTCCTATGTTTTAATTGGGTTCAAAGACTCTGTGACCCTGAAACATCATCAAAGAAAGGATAATGGTGCTTTCTTAAGTTTCACCAAAGAAACCTCACCCTGGCCCAGACACGGAAAGGATTGACAGATTGATAGCTCTTTCTATATTCTATATTATATGGGTGAAGTTCTTAGCTGGTGGAGCGATTTGTCTGGTTAATTCCATTAACAAATGAGACGCCTCCATGCTAACTAGTTACGTGATCCCCAGCGCTCGGCGTTCAACTTCTTAAAGGGACATGTGGCGTTCAGACACACGAAATCGAGCAGTTACAGGTCTATGATGTTCTTAATGGAATAGCCTCTCAATTTCTTTCAGGAGAACCACAGATCTCAGTAAATTCAGGAAGCTGCCCAAATTCTGGATGTTTACTTTGTAAACTAGTGTTTAGGTAGAAAATGTTGGACCGTTATGTTCAGTGCCAGGACGCCTAGAGGTAATCATGCGCTTTAAAAATGATTTTGATTTGAAAGCATAATGGTGCTTTCTTAACCCCTTCGATGCGCCCGTCGGCCAACGGCCGTCGCGAGCACTACCTCCGTAGTGCTGCGCACGTCCGTTGGCCGACGCGGCCCCGCCCACTGATTAAAACCACCGCACCGCGGCGGTATTCGCGCCGCGGTTAAGCGGTTAAGACACAGTGGCTTTTAGTCAGACCTTGCTTTGTTCCTCTTCTGTGACAGGCTCGTAGCCGTTCTGCGGTGAGAGGGTTGTCAAGGAACCCTTAAGAGAGTTCTTGACCACTCTGAAAGTCTCGAGGGGAGAAGAGGCTATACTGCTGGAGAACTCCCCCACCACACAGATCCGCCTGTGCTGGCCGCCCGCTGCTGCTGCTGGTAAGATCGCCCTTCCGTTTGTGGCCTCGGTGCCCGTATTGCTTGCTGGTCTCCCCTTTTCCCTTCTGTGCCCCCGCTGCCCCCATTTGAACTGTGCCCGTATTTGTGTCCGCTTTCTCTCCCCTTTTCCTTCTGTACCCCTCGCTGCCCCATTTTGAATTGTGCCCGTACTTGTGTCCGCTTTCTCTCCACTTTTCCTTCTGTACCCCTCGCTGCCCCATTTTGAATTGTGCCCGTATTTGTGTCCGCTTTATCTCCACTTTTCCTTCTGTACCCCTCGCTGCCCCATTTTGAATTGTGCCCGTATTGTGTCCGCTCTCTCTCCACTTTTCCTTCTGTACCCCTCGCTGCCCCATTTTGAATTGTGCCCGTATTTGTGTCCGCTTTCTCTCCACTTTTCCTTCTGTACCCCTCGCTGCCCCATTTTTGAATTGTGCCCGTATTTGTGTCCGCTTTCTCTCCACTTTTCCTTCTGTACCCCTCGCTGCCCCATTTTGAATTGTGCCCGTATTTGTGTCCGCTGTATCTCCACTTTTCCTTCTGTACCCCTCGCTGCCCCATTTTGAATTGTGCCCGTATTTGTGTCCGCTCTCTCTCCACTTTTCCTTCTGTACCCCTCGCTGCCCCATTTTGAATTGTGCCCGTATTTGTGTCCGCTTTCTCTCCACTTTTCCTTCTGTACCCCTCGCTGCCCCATTTTTGAATTGTGCCCGTATTTGTGTCCGCTTTCTCTCCACTTTTCCTTCTGTACCCCTCGCTGCCCCATTTTGAATTGTGCCCGTATTTGTGTCCGCTTTCTCTCCACTTTTCCTTCTGTACCCCTCGCTGCCCCATTTTTGAATTGTGCCCGTATTTGTGTCCGCTTTCTCTCCACTTTTCCTTCTGTACCCCTCGCTGCCTCATTTTGAATTGTGCCCGTATTTGTGTCCGCTTTATCTCCACTTTTCCTTCTGTACCCCTCGCTGCCCCATTTTGAATTGTGCCCGTATTTGTGTCCGCTCTCTCTCCACTTTTCCTTCTGTACCCCTCGCTGCCCCATTTGGAATTGTGCCCGTATTTGTGTCCGCTTTCTCTCCACTTTTCCTTCTGTACCCCTCGCTGCCCCATTTTTGAATTGTGCCCGTATTTGTGTCCGCTTTCTCTCCCTTTTCCTTCTGTACCCCTCGCTGCCCCATTTTGAATTGTGCCCGTATTTGTGTCCGCTTTATCTCCACTTTTCCTTCTGTACCCCTCGCTGCCCCATTTTGAATTGTGCCCGTATTTGTGTCCGCTTTCTCTCCACTTTTCCTTCTGTACCCCTCGCTGCCCCATTTTTGAATTGTGCCCGTATTTGTGTCCGCTTTCTCTCCACTTTTCCTTCTGTACCCCTCGCTGCCTCTCGCCACTCCCGCCGCTGCGTCCCCTGCGGCCCCGCCCCCCTGACTGCCCATTCGCTGCCCCTGCCTCCCGCCTCCCAGCTGCTCCTCCCTCCCACCTCCCCATAAATGGCGGCCGCTGCGCGGTGAGGTGAGCGACCCTTGACCTTGCCAGGTAGGTCGCTCCCCCACCACACAGATCCGCCTGTGCTGGCCGCCCGCTGCTGCTGCTGGTAAGATCGCCCTTCCGTTTGTGGCCTCGGTGCCCGTATTGCTTGCTTGTCTCCCCTTTTCCCTTCTGTGCCCCCGCTGCCCCCATTTGAACTGTGCCCGTATTTGTGTCCGCTTTCTCTCCCCTTTTCCTTCTGTACCCCTCGCTGCCCCATTTTGAATTGTGCCCGTACTTGTGTCCGCTTTCTCTCCACTTTTCCTTCTGTACCCCTCGCTGCGCCATTTTGAATTGTGCCCGTATTTGTGTCCGCTTTATCTCCACTTTTCCTTCTGTACCCCTCGCTGCCCCATTTTGAATTGTGCCCGTATTTGTGTCCGCTCTCTCTCCACTTTTCCTTCTGTACCCCTCGCTGCCCCATTTTGAATTGTGCCCGTATTTGTGTCCGCTTTCTCTCCACTTTTCCTTCTGTACCCCTCGCTGCCCCATTTTTGAATTGTGCCCGTATTTGTGTCCGCTTTCTCTCCACTTTTCCTTCTGTACCCCTCGCTGCCCCATTTTGAATTGTGCCCGTATTTGTGTCCGCTTTCTCTCCACTTTTCCTTCTGTACCCCTCGCTGCCCCATTTTTGAATTGTGCCCGTATTTGTGTCCGCTTTCTCTCCACTTTTCCTTCTGTACCCCTCGCTGCCTCATTTTGAATTGTGCCCGTATTTGTGTCCGCTTTCTCTCCACTTTTCCTTCTGTACCCCTCGCTGCCCCATTTTTGAATTGTGCCCGTATTTGTGTCCGCTTTATCTCCACTTTTCCTTCTGTACCCCTCGCTGCCCCATTTTGAATTGTGCCCGTATTTGTGTCCGCTTTCTCGCCACTTTTCCTTCTGTACCCCTCGCTGCCCCATTTTTAAATTGTGCCCGTATTTGTGTCCGCTTTCTCTCCACTTTTCCTTCTGTACCCCTCGCTGCCTCTCGCCACTCCCGCCGCTGCGTCCCTGCGGCCCCGCCCCCTGACTGCCCATTCGCTGCCCCTGCCTCCCGCCTCCCAGCTGCTCCTCCCTCCCACCTCCCCATAAATGGCGGCCGCTGCGCGGCCGCGCCGCTGGCGCGCCGAGGCGCGCCTAAGGCAAGCCCGTCTGCCCCCGTCCGCGCCTGGACCGCGCCCAGCGCCAAACCCCCTGGCCCCCGCAGCAGCCAACCCACCCACCGGACTTACGACACCGCCACCCTCAACGCACTCAACACCGGCCGCATCCCCGGCTGCCACCGTGCCACCCCAGGACGCACCCACTCGCCTGCCAATCCTGCAAGTTCTCCTGCCTCCGGACCTGCACCACACCCGCCAAGCCGAGCACCAGCAGCAACCACCTGAAGTGCTTCCTGCTCAACACCCGCTCCGTCCACAGACACGCCGTGGAACTTTGGAACCTGCTCGACTCCACATCACCAGACGTCGCTTTCCTCACGGAAACATGGATGAACGCCTCCTCAGCGCCCGACATCGCCATCGCCATCCCGGACGGATACAAGATCACCCGAAGGGACCGCGCAAACCAGACAGGAGGAGGCATCGCCATCGTCCACAAGAACTCCATCCGCATCACGACCAACTCCGACGACACCTTCACAGCCGGCGAACACCTGCACTTCCAGATACACACCGACCCCAAGACCACCCTCAGAGGCACCCTCATCTACAGACCCCCAGGACCACGCACACAATTCAGCGAAGACATCGCCGACCTCATCAGCCCGCACGCCCTCCCCTCGGCTGACTACATCCTCCTTGGGGACCTCAACTTCCACCTAGAGAACAACAACGATCGCAACACCACCACCCTGCTGGACAACCTCGCCAACCTCGGACTCAAGCAACTGGTGACCACCCCCACACACCTCGCCGGCCACACGCTTGACCCCGTCTTCTCCTCCAGCAAGGACATCTCCTTCAGCCACACCACCGGACTCCACTGGACAGACCACAGCTGCGTCCACTTCAGCTTCAGCAGGATCACCACGCACCACCACCCGCAACAGTTTCCGCGCAGAAGCTGGAACAAGATCACCACCGACCAACTCACCACATCCCTGAGCCAGAACCCTCCCGCCAGCTCAACGAACCCCAACCAAGCCGCCAGCAACCTCACAAGATGGATCACCAACTGCGCAGACGACCTCGCCCCATTGAAGACCCCCCAGTCAGACCCGGCAACAAGAAAGCATCCTGGTTCACCGACGAACTCAAGATATCCAAGAAGAACTGCCGGGCCCTCGAGAAAGCATGGCGCAGAGACCCGACTGCAGACAACATGACCACCCTCAAGCACGCCACCCGAAAACACCACCAGCTGATCCACACCACCAAGAAAACCGCATTCAAGCAACGACTGGACAAAAACGCCCACAACAGCAAGGAACTCTTCATCATCGTCAAAGAACTCTCGAACCCCAGCGCCGGAAACAACGACATCACTCCCTCGCAAGACCTCTGCAACTCGCTCGCCTCGTTCTTCCACAGCAAGATCGCAGACATACACTACAGTTTCAGCACACAGCCGACGTACCCTACGACCGTTCCAATGCCCCCCACCTCCACCCTCCGAGCCTGGACCCCTATCAACACCGAAGACACTATCCGCACGATGAACTCCATCCACTCCGGATCACCAACCGACCCCTGCCCTCACCACGTCTTCAACAAGGCCGACGCCGTCATCGCACCCCACCTCCGGGACATCATCAACACCTCCTTCGTCACCGCCACCTTCCCAGAGAGCTGGAAGCACGCCGAACTCAGCGCCCTACTGAAGAAACCGTCAGCAGACCCCACCGACCTCAAAAACTACCGCCCCATCTCGCTCCTTCCTTTTCCTGCCAAAGTCATCGAGAAGACCGTCAACAGACAACTGGCCGCCTTCCTCGAGACGAATGGATCCCTCGACCACTCGCAGTCCGGCTTCCGGGCCAACCACAGCACCGAGACCGCCCTCATCGCAACTACCGACGACATCCGAGCCCTGCTCGACAACGGGGAAACAGCGGCCCTCATCCTCCTGGACCTCTCCGCAGCGTTCGACACAGTCTGCCACCGCACCCTAGTGCAACGCCTGAACAACGGCGGAATCCAAGAGAAGGCACTGGAGTGGATCATCTCCTTCCTCGCCGGAAGAACCCAGAGAGTCCGCCTCCCCGTTCAGTTCCAAGGCCACCGAAGTCATCTGCGGCGTACCACAAGGATCATCACTCAGCCCCACCCTCTTCAACGTCTACATGAGCCCCCTCGCAGCCATCGCACGCCAACACAACCTCAACATCATCTCCTACGCCGACGACACCCAGCTGATCCTCTCCCTCACCAACGACCCCACAACCGCCAGAACCAACCTACATGAAGGGATGAAGGACGTAGCCGAGTGGATGAGGAACAGCCGCCTGAAACTGAACTCAGATAAAACGGAAGTCCTCATCCTAGGATCATCACCCTCCGCCTGGGACGACTCCTGGTGGCCCCCTGCCCTGGGCAACGCACCCAAACCAACGGACCACGCACGCAACCTGGGCTTCATCCTGGACTCCTCCCTCTCAATGACCCGACAAATCAACGCCGTCTCCTCGTCTTGCTTCAACATCCTACGCATGCTGCGCAAGATCTTCCGGTGGATCCCCACCGAAACCAGGAAGACGGTCACCCAGGCCCTTGTCACCAGCCGACTGGACTACGGCAACTCCCTCTACGCCGGAACCACAGCCAAACTTCAAAAAGACTCCAACGCATCCAGAACGCCTCAGCTCGACTCATCCTGGACATCCCCCGACACAGCCACATCGCCGGACACCTGAGAGACCTGCACTGGCTCCCCGTCAGCAAGAGAATCACGTTCCGACTCCTCACCCACGCACACAAAGCTCTCCACAACCAAGGCCCCAGATACCTCAACGACCGTCTGACCTTCTACACTCCCACCCGCCAGCTACGATCGACCAACCACGCCCTCGCCGCCGTCCCCCGCATCCGAAGAGCCACAACGGGAGGAAGATCCTTCTCCTACCTGGCTGCCAAGACGTGGAACTCCCTACCCATCCACCTCCGCCTTACCCAAGACCACCTCTCCTTCAGGAAGCAACTCAAGACCTGGCTGTTCGAACAGTAGCGGACCCCCCTCCCCCAAGCGCCTTGAGACCCTCCGGGTGAGTAGCGCGCTATACAAATGCTTGATTGATTGATTGATTAATTGAACTCAGGACCACCCCTGTCTGGCCATTGTCACACAGTTGTTCTGTTAGAGAGAGACACTGTACCCACAGCAAACCCAGTTAGAGGAACTAGAGATGTGCATGCGTGCTTTTGCACTGCTTCACCTACAGCTTGCCCCACATGTTGATGACCTGTGAGCCTGTCTGATTGAATGAAGGCCATGCATAGCTGATTTAAGTGCACTGGGGCTGGTGCGGGGCATAAACATCAGCTAGACCCTGTGCCCAGACCATGCTGCGCATTCCTGAAGGTCAAGTGAAGCAGCCTTGGAGGCGTGGATGCTAGTGCAGAGACTAGCCCTCTACTCAGAGCACACTGCACATGGACGAAGGCAGTTTGGGTATGTGCTACAATACAGTTGCAAAGGGCTGAGCAGTGGGATCAGCGGCATGGGGGCCATGTTCTTCTGTTTTACTGGGACTCGGTGCTGGCCAGGTTCTGCACCCTGAGTTTGCTGCACCCTGCCAAGGGCTAATGCATGCACACTGTGGCACAGAGAGTAGGGAAGGCATTGCACCCAGAGTCGGGTGCATACAGTCAAAAGCTGTAGGCAGTTGGCTCAGTGAAACAGGGACAGCACAGGATCTGTCCATGCACTGGCGATTCTGTGAGGCATGGTCTGCACAGTGACGTTCATGTGCAGTTGAATCTGTGGCCAGGAAGCTGGCCCATCCTTTATCCAGAGTCTACTGAACAAGGCTGATGGCCGCATGAAGTGGGCTCGGAGGTGTACGGGCTGGTGCAGGGCCTAAAAGTAGGTTTTCGCCCAATGCCCAGTGTGTGGTGCACACAGGCAATGTTTGTGATGAGCCTGCTCAGTGGTACAAGGACTGGTGCAGAGCCAGGTCACAGGGAAGGTCCAGCACCCAGAGCCAGCTACACACTACAAAAGGTGGCGTGTAGACAGATCTGTGGCACACTGGCTGGAAGTGGTGCTGGCCTATGGCCAGACCCTTTACCCAGAGCCCTTGCACTCATGCACAGTCTGTGCAACGACAGCACACTTGCATGAGTGTAGGTGCAGGTGCAGGTCCTGGCAGTATGTCAGGCCCTACACCAATTATGATGCAGTGACTCCATAATTAAATTGGGTCCAAAGGGAAAGGACATTCTTTCTAATAGAATGTACTGGCCCCATTGTATTTCACAGGCAGTGATAACTTCATGGCTAAATGTAGTTACGTTATATTTTCTGATTGGCACAAAGTGCAGAAAACAGAGTCGGTTCTGTACCTATATTCAAATAGGCCCAGAGCTCATTGGTTGATTTTGTTTCATCCTAAATGATTCCATGACATGCACATGGAGTAGGATTTTCTTAGTCTCTCGGTTAAAGAAATTCATTTTTGCATGTGGGAGAGAGAATATCCTCCTACATCAAAGCCCCCCCTACATCTGAGTTGAAGTGAAATCATAGTCATGCTCAACAGTTTTATAAATAACCCTGACTTTGACTCCCCTTGCTGACATTCCAGGTGAGATTTATTTCTGCCTGCTAAAGGAAAGGGGTGGGTCTGTGAGTTTTCCACGTTGTTCTGAGAAGCTTTATATAATCAGGGAGGCAGACGTCCCACCTGGGCAAAGGGCAGATGACAACTGCCTTTCTCCTCCATACCCCAAGAGGTTTCTCTGACAGTAGAGGTTACATAGAGGGTGACTCAAAGGAGAAAATAGAAATAGAACCAAAAGGATATGACCCTGTATTTAAAAAATCAGCATCTTAATACTTCCTTGAACACTCTAGATGGGTAGCCAGTGGGCTGACGCCAAAGGACAGGGGAGAAAGTCCCTGTGAGCACAGAATATAAGAGGAGGGTTGAGATGGCAGAGTGATAATCTCACTGGGTCCCACCAATACCTTGGGTCTCCACCTCTCTTTTAAAACTAATGTACATGAAGAAAGAACTGAGAAGGAGACAAAAAATCTCACAGGAAATCTTGGAAAGGAAGAGAAAGGACTCTTATTGAACCCATCCAAGAGACCTAGTGGATGTGCCTATTTCAAGCTTGTATCTCTAACTTTCATAACTTTCACTGGACTCTCTCCAGGACTGGTGCCGCCAGTTCCCCTATTATCCCCCAGGTCTAGAGGGGAGTGCAACAGCTGCAGTTTCTTTAGGCAGCCCTTCTGGACCTACCCCTGAATGTCTGGGCAGTTTGAACTTCTGCTGCTGAGCACTGATACTCTGGTGGTGGCTATGGACGTGGTGGGTGGAGAGTGCTGTCTATAAGTGCTGTCTGCAGCAGAGGACATGTGGGCGGTAATGTGCAGCCTGCCTTGCCCCAGGATAAGAGGCGTCATGAGTGCAGCTCATGAACCCTTGAGCAGGTGATATTTAATCCATGGAAAGGAGAGAAGTCATGGACTTCGGAAAAGGATGTGAAGGAAGGTGCCTCTGTAGAGAAAAATCCTGCCTAGAGAAAGGTTCATCACCACTAGAAATGTCACCCACACAATGTGCCACGAGTTATGTGAGTTACCCCCAGTTGTGCTTTTCTGACTTCCAGTAACCACGTGGAAATCCCACCTGCGGCTGTGGGGTTTTGAGTTTCTAATTCTCAAACCCATGTGAGGCACTGCATCTTCCTGGATTTCCCCAAAGGCTTTGGACACTCGCCAGCATGGAAAAAAGACTCTTAGAGGAAGTTTGAAGTCTTGTGAGGCTGAGAAATTATTACAAGTAAGTGGCTCAGAAGACTTTGCAGCTATTGATCAAACGTTGAAGTAAAATCATATTCATGCTCAACAGTTTCATAGATAACCCTGACTTTGACTCCCCTTGTGATATCAACTGTCTCTATGATATTGTTTACTTTATCTTGACCACTTCCAGCCTTTGCTCCCTATCAATTACTAAAAATACATAGTGCTTTCGGTCGATTCACGCTGGATTAATGTTTTCGATTCCAGTGGGTAAGACCACAAAAAACTAGCACTCTTCAACAGAAAATAAAAGATTTGGGGGCAGATTTATTGAGACTTTGTGCCAGTGCAAAGTCAAGCAAAGTGATATATAACAGTGCAAAGTCTTGATAAAGTATTTAATTTGCACTGCAAAAAAAAAAAAAATACACTGGAAAGTTGCCCTGAAACAGTGCTTTCCGTTACTTTGCGTCAAGGGACATCACATGGGTATTCCCAAGGTACCATTCATGTTTTTTGACACAGAGCTCTAAAAATAAAATTTGTTGACAGGGCTTTGTGAAAAACGTTTTGGCTCCTTGAAGCAGGCGTTAACTAGGAGGAATGTTTACAATTATTCTAACGTTTCACAAATTGCATGTGTGCTGCACTGTACAGCACACATCCAATGTGAGAAATGTTTTATAGTTCATCTAAGCTTAGTACTTTGTACTAGAAGTGAGTCCTTCCAGTACGAAAACTATGCTAGACATCACACAAACCTGAAGAATGCTGTATTATATGATCACACACCATACAAGATGTTTAGCATCTCTATGTTAATGATAGGGCTTCTGCTCCCAAGGGCAAGGGGGTCAAAACTTAATTCACAAGTTAATCTATTGTACACCCACCACAAAAAGAATGTGAAAGTTTTAACAGCAGAAAGCTCTCAAGAATCCTCCTCCAAAACTAAATTTGTTGTACAGTGACTCTTGAAACCAAGTGCGCTGGTGCAAGAGGATTTTTCAGACTAGAAACAATTCAGGCCAACGCATAGACTACCCATTCCAGTATTTGGCACTATAAGGCAGTTGCAGTGTTATGCTGCCTTTGTTGCCCAGTGCCAAGAAGAACCAAAAGGTATCGATTCAGCACTTTAAGAAGTATCATAAAGCTGATTCTGTGCGGTAGCTCCCTGCCAATGTAAAAATGCCTCCAGATTAATTCAGTTCATCATCTCCCTATTCTGGAGTTAACCCAAGAAGAGCTCAACCAATTTGAGACCCTAACCCTGGAGTGGGAACTGACCGAGCCTCCAGTTTTTTTAACACAAATTCCTTACCTGCTATGAATAGGGCCTCTGCACCACTGCAAGAGGAGCTTGTTCATAATGAAGTGTTGGTCACCATTTACACACCTTTGACAGCCCAAAATCTGAAATCATTGTACGTTTTTGGTGCAAAGTCAAGCAAAGTGATACAAACAAGTGTCACATGGATTGCCACCTTCTGGGAGAGCTTAGGAAGGTACACCTGGTCACATATTTGAGTTGCGACAATTGAGACATCACTTCTTTTGTGGATTACGTTTCTCATCATCACCATGAGGAAGGTTCATAGGCACTATCTTCCTGGGTATCTTCCTGAGCATTTTGCACTGTCTCCTGTTTTACAAGAGTTGCAATGAGCTATATCTTGGTTAAGATCACTGCATACCAATTATTTTTCTTTGGTAAGGATAGGCTGTGCTTTGCTTGCAAGGCCAAACCCATTCTGTGAGAGCCCAGCTGTTCTTCAGCCAGTGTCCTGGAGAACAGACTTCTCTGGATGCCTGCATATACAAGACCTGAGTACTACATTTGACACAATTACTCTTACTAAAGATAGTAACCTTAAACATTGTATTCTTGGGGATCTATTACGTATAGGGTGCACTTTCCCTGTTTGCGCCATGGTGCACCTTCAAACAAGTGCGCTGTGCGCAAACAGGGAAAGTGCTCCCTATTAGGTTAAATGCACTGCCCTCAGGGCAGCCGCAAACTCATGCTGCTTTGCTTCGCTTCCAGTAACAACAATAGCAATGTGTGCTTTTGAGACAAAAAATATTTTTGCTTTTAGCCAATGCTCTTTAATATTGGCGCGGGCTCAGCAGCCCCCCCCAACAAAAAAAGGTTTACAAAAACAATGGCAAATCAAAACAGCCTTGCAAAGCTAAAAGGCTGGCAAAGGATCCCAGACCTATTGGCTTTGTCAATGCTTGTGTTCCATTCGTCCTAATTTAAGATTCTTCTCTTGCACTTATTGTTTATTCAGCTTCAAGTTCTGTTAAAAAAAACAGACATATAATTCCCAAAATGAATTTAAAGTAGAAAAAAACATAAGTAGAGTCTCCAGAGAAACTGCATTGGTAAAGGAATAGCTAGAATAACTCATAACAGACCGAAAAAAATAAATCTATGCATGTCTGCAATGAGAATGAACCACAGGGCCAAGTGGTTACAGCTGATGTCCACCTCTTGGGTAATCGTGGCGTACTGAGTATCAATTACAACCAAATCTGTGACAGCAGATTCCTCTCCTGCAAATGATTTACTCATAACAAATAATCAGCACAGCCAATCGAGCACTCAAGGGCTTTTTCTGATGGCCGTTTAAAATCCCTGCATGCACGGAATTGTCCGTCCTGACTGCAAGATCTCGAGGTGAAGTATACTTGCCTTGACATTCCATTGTCATAAGCATATAATTGATTAAATGTACCCATAGGATGTACCGGCAACATTGAGCACAAAATATTCTTCACTATCATTCTGGGGGTTGTTGCATATTGGGATCCACATCATGAGGGGTGCTGTTGGATCTGGCCCTCTTTGCTGGGTCACTCCCAAACATTTTGCAGTCACCCCTCCTGTTTTCTGAAACCTTTTTTGTTGGCTTACGGGCTCTATGCACTTTACTTCTGCTAACCAGTGCTAAAGTGCATGTGCTCTCTCCTTTAAACATTGTAAAATTGGCTTACACCCAACTAGCGCATTTAATTTACTTGTAAGCTCCTAGTAAAGTAGTACTACCTGTACCCAGGGCCTGTAATTTAAATGCCGCACTAGTGGGCCTGCAGGACTTATTTTGCCACTCACTTAAGTAGCCTTTTTAAACGTGTCTCAGGCCTGCCATTGAAGCCTGTGGGTGTAAGTCCGTTTTTATATAGCGCAGCTACTCAGGCGCTGGGGGCCGTAGTGGAAATTAAGTGAGCTATTGCCCAGAGTCACATGGTGCTGAGCTGAGCTGCCGCCGGAGCCAGGGATCGAACCGTGAACCCTGTGCTCCGAAGTCAGCTGCCCTGGCCGCTGCACCACACCTCTCCACTATGGGTGCAGTTTTAATCTGCCATTTCCACATTTGATTTGATTTAATTTTTCTGGCTGTTCTCCCTGGATCTTTGAGTGATGTTTCCTAGGATGTGTTGGTGCTTTTTCTTCTTGGGGCCCTCTGTCATAGGTAGCACCAAGACGCCTCTGGGCAATTGTTTGTGCTTTATAAAAATGTTATCAAATATGCCACTTTTCGAAAGCTGACATTTTCTTGCCTTAACCACCTGGTGCCGGCTGCCTGTTCCTAGATAACATGCAGGGCCGGACTGGCCGTAGTGGGTGCCGGGCGTTTCCCGGGTGGGCCGCCAGGGTCGGGGCCAGTTTTGGGCCACTGGGGGGCCGTTTTTGTTACCGGGGGCTGGCAATATCGGCCCGTAACAAAATCGTCCGAAACCGGCCCTAGCAAACAGCTCCGCCGCACCAAGCCCCCCCCCCCCCCACATGAGGGCTGGCCGAGTAGTTTGCCAGGGTCAGTTTCGGTTCCCAGTCCCACCCTGGTCACATGACTAGGTGTAGTTGGCAGTTGGTCTTTGTGTATTACTCCCAGATAGCCACCCAATAGACTGTCTGGGTGTTGGCAGGATTGGGCATTCTGACTTGATGAGGTGGAGCAGAGCTGTCACTGTTTAGTGATGGTTTGGTGGATCCTAGGATATCTTTCAGTGAGGGTATATCCACCTTGTTCCAGGCTCGATCCTGTTCTCCCCTTACTCTTCGGGGTGGATCATGGCCAGCAGAAGGGTAGTATTAAATGGTCAGATCAGGGAACTTCTCTAGGTCTACCAAGCTCTAATGGGGTGTTAGTAAATATAGCATCTATTGTGTGGCCTGCTTTATGTGTTGGTCCCATGAGAGTCGTAGAGAAATCAACGTTCATAACTGAGTCGGATAGTTTTATTGCTATACTGTCCTCTGGGTTGTCCAACTGAATATTAAAGTCTCCCAGAATTGTGAAGCTTGCATATTTAATGATTTTATGCACCGGGGCATGTGAGATGGAGTTAGAAAAATCTCCGGCATAGCCGGCGGGGCGGTACAGCAGGACCCAGCGAAGGAGCATTGGGAGAGGGAGAGATGGTGAAAAAACCAGGACCTCAGCGCGGACCAGGTCCTCAACCTGGAAAGTAGTCCATTTCAGAGACTTCCTGAATGCTATAGCTACCCCTCCTCCCCACTTGCCATCTCGGTCTAGGTGTAGGCAAGCATATTGCGGGAAAGGGGCCAATTGCAAGTCAGAGCAGAAATCATCACTTAACCAGATTTCTGTCACGAAGAGGATATCTAGTTGTTCCTTCTCAATCAGGTTGGAGATGTCAAGAGTGTGTTTTGGGAGAGAGCAAACATTTATCAGAGCTGCCTTTAGCTTTGTTTCCGTGTCCAGCTGCTCCCTCTTCTTTCTAATTCCTAGGTTTAGGGGATGAAGAGGAAGTTTACAAAGGCGACAGCAAACCAGGCCCCTACATTCTGTTAAAACAGGATTAGAGCAGTTCCTATTACTGGGCTTTAGATTAAGTATTTCGGCAGAGGAGTAGGTAATTAAAGCTCTGCATGATAGCTCTGCTCCCGATGTCATTCAAGCACTACCTCCCGGTTATTCTATTAGCAGACTAGATCGGTCAGGGAAAGGAGGGGGTGGGATTGCCATTACTTACAGGGTTACTCTAAAGGGCACGCTCTATCCCCTCAAGATCAAGGATTGCGAAAGCCTCCTCTTTACTCTGACACTCGTCATACTTTTACCTTTTCAAGTATTTTAGTAGACAGACCACCAGGTCCGTACGCCCATTTCCTGCAGGCTTTTCCATTGTGGTAGCAGGTTTAGCTGTGAACAGGGCCAATTTCACAGTTGCTGGTGACTTAAATCTACACTTAGGTGATTCCAACAATGCTGCTTCTAAGACCCCGTTACATGATCTTGCATCCCTGAAAATGAGGCAATTAGTCAACGACCCACTCACGAAAAAGGCCATACCATTGAGCCAATATTTAGTAATATAATGAACCTTCAGGTGGAAAGTCCTATCCCTCTAACTTGGTCAGATCATTTCCTGTTCCCATTTGTTCTGCCTGTCCCCAAGCCTCGCACGTCAGCGCCTTCAGTTAGACTGTTGGCACTGTTGTAGGCACTGGCCTAAGTTAAAGTGGAAGACTGGTCAGTTCACTTGCATTGCAGACAGCGAGACCTGCTCTTACAGACAATGTCTCCTTCTCCACATGTTGTGTTAATGAATGGATTTCTAATTCCTACCTGCAAGGTGGTGTAGGGCAATCCGGTGGGATAAAAAATTCCCATGGTTTAATGCCAACCTGCTTGCTTTGAAAAAGGACTCTAAATGTCTGGAAAGATGTTGGAGAAAGTCCTATGATGACATCAGTAAAGCTAAATATAGGATTGCAATCAGGCACTACCATGTGGAGATTAAAGCCTCTCAATCTGCCTATTTTTCCACCAAAATTGAGCAATCCACCAATTCGCCTAAGGAGATCTTTCAGAATCTTAAGGACATTACGGAGCCCAAGTCTGCTGATCCTGTTTTAAAAGCTTCATCTGAGCATAGCAATGACTTGGCCCTCTTCTTTCAAAAGAAGACATTAGGGGGGATATGTACAAGGAAGTGGCGGAGCGTGGCGTTAGCCTCCTTGGCTAAACCCCGCGCTCTGCCACTTCTGAAACGCAAGGCTGCACCATATTTACAAGAATGTGGTACAGCCTTGCGTTTCCCCCTGCGATGGCGCTAAGTTTAGCAACTATGCGCCAACGCAGGCACCCTTGCACCATAGTGCAAGGGTGTCTGCGTGCAGGGGAGGATTGTTTATGGGTAGGAAGGTGTCCCTTCCTGCACATAAACAATCCCAAAATGCAATTCTGTCATTTCCATGTGTGCTGCTTCATGCAGCTTACATGAAAGTGACAAAATAGCATTTTCTTTAAAGGTTTGTTTATGTACAGGAAGGGACACCTTCCTGTACATAAACAAACCATGGCATTTTTCTTTTTCAATGTGTGCTGCACAAGGCAGCACACATGGAAAAAGCAAAAACGAGGAGAAATAATGCAGTTCTCCTCGTTTCGCCAACTTAAGACCATGATTTACCTGGTCTTAATTTTGGCGCTGCCCCCTATGTACACCACCCTTGTACATGGGGGTAGCGTCAAAATGAATGAGTGTTGCGGTGGAACGCCCACTGCATCACCCACTGCCCACCCCTTTCGCGCTAACCATAGCTTGAAAGGGGGCCTTATGTATAAGGCAGCGTTAAGCCACGTTAAGTGGCTTAACGCTGCCTTGTACATAAGGCGCAGCCCCTATCGCCACCACAACGTCGGTAAAAGTGACGTTGTAGTGGTGATAGGGGCTTGTACATATTCCCCTAGATATCTACTCCACCTTCTCTGATAGCCCGGTCATGGAGGAGTCCTTAGGAAGTGAGCTCTATTCAATGCAGTTCAAAGGAAACCTCTCTGCCTTTTCTGACCTTACCGCAAGTCTTCTTATAGATCTCCTAAAGGGAGTAAAGTCATGTTCCCCATTGGACCCCGCCCCCATTCATATTTTGCATCAAGGTTCTGATAGTATTGTTCCCACTCTGATGGATCTGCTAAATCTTTCCCTCACTAGCAGACAGGTTCCTCCACAATGGAAGCATGCGGTGGTCAAGCCAGCCCCTTCTAAAAAAGTCAGGGTTAGATTCTATTTGACTGAGTAACTATAGGCCAATCTCCCTGTTACCAGGTTTATCAAAGCTCCTGAAAAAGCATATTAATTACCATCTTTCTGCCTTCCTTGAGTCCAACGATATCCTCCAGCCCACGCAACTGGGAGTCAGACCACCGCACAGCAAAGAAACAGCTTTGCTGGATGTGGTTAAGGAATTAAGATCTTTGTTGGACAAAGGAGGGTCAGCAGCCATTATTCTATTAGGTCTAAGCGCAGCCTGCGACACGGTGGACCAAGCCACACTTATCCATAGGATACCAAAGGCAGGTGTCCTTGGCCTGTAGAAGTCTGACTAATAAAATAGAGACAGTCGCCATCTTTAACACATGTAGAAATATTACTATATGTGAACACGGGAACAGCTGGCAAGGTTAACAAGTGTCCAAATTGCAGAAGTTCAGCACAGACTTTTATTCCATAAAAAACACAAGAAGGCGTACCAAGTTTTTTAGGTGCATGTCCAATAAACTCACAAGTACTTCTGAATTTCTGTGGAATTATGAAAAAATACATCACATGTTCATCATCAGACAGTACAGGCATGCGCAATTATTAGATACAGGACCAATCAAAAGAAGCTAATAGTGCATGCCACCTACATGGTACGGGGTGGCGATGCTCGTGATGATCACATGTCAAGTGATTGGGACAGTGGGGATTTTAAAAGCAATCTGGTTCAGATGCTTCGGCCCACCCATATATGGTATGCTAAAGGTGTCTGCTGCTAGGCTTGTAAGCAATTGCAAGTGACGAAGGATGTCTTTGAGCAAGCCTTGTGTTGTGTTACAAGATGTTTACTTCAGCACAGTACATCAGTTTACCAAGGGTCATGAATTTTGCTGTGCCCTCCCGTTTCTAATTTTTCATGTATATTCCTTTTATTTTCTTACAGTCACTGGGATGTGACGGAGGTGTGGTATGGTTGCAGTAATTACCCATCACTACATTTATGCATGCTAGGCATACCTGTATCAGCACACATACTGTTATCAGGCCTACCACTCCTATTATTAATGCTTCTAACAGCTATACACTGCAACCCCTAACCCATGATATCACTGACCCCCAAAATACCACCGGTGTGTATCCCATGCACTTCCTTCTGCACATTTCTGATGTTGCCTATTGCTTTGTTGATATTATTGCTGTTATCCAGAACGTAGGAACAGCAGGTCTGGTGTACTACTTGGCATACTCCCCTTTCGTGGCTAGAAGGATGTATAAAGCAATGCGATTCTGAATCACCACGGCTCTCATCACAGTGATTTCCTCTGTTATGTTTCCTAGGGCTGCCACAGTAGAGCCTGCCAGGTCTTCGATCAACCTAGCCTGCTCACATATTCTATAGGTGGCATAGGCCACCCATGCTGGGGGCAATAGTACTCCCATT
This sequence comes from Calotriton arnoldi, assembly GCA_963921515.1. Taxonomy (NCBI): domain Eukaryota; kingdom Metazoa; phylum Chordata; class Amphibia; order Caudata; family Salamandridae; genus Calotriton; species Calotriton arnoldi. The sequence continues at coordinate 382,182 of CAWUFW010000920.1, read as the reverse complement.
CCCCTCATTATGTTGTCCACCCATGTGGCTGTTCTTTTGCACTGGGCCATTAGGTGGCCCTAAGATCCCATCTGTGACAGGGCGGCGACATGCGTCATCCATGGCACTACAAATGAGAGGTAGCAGCTGCCATACCATCTGGCAGGCAGATAAAAGTATGCTTATCTACCACATACAAAAACAACCCCTTGTATCCCACTAGCTCTGTTGACAGTTGTAGGAGACCATTTTTTTTTTATCATTCTCAGTTGGCATAATGTGCTATTGATGGAGCACTATCACCTACATAAATGTTTAGCTTTGCTATTCCTGGGGAATTTTGTTTTCCACACTTGTTCCACTCGCCGCTTACTAGGTTGTGAAATGTGCACTGTGCATATGGGAATTCCCTACACTCCTTCCAACAGTGCTCACCCCTAAGTAGTTCCTGAAGTTGAACTGTGCATATGGGACCTTCTCAGTAACCAGTGTGCTGTCTCGGGTGTTCCTTATGCACCAAGATGCGGTAACTGTGCCCTCCACACTTAGTCTTGGTACACCTAAGTCCTCCACCCTCTTGTCCCCTGGGGAGTGCCAAACTGCTGGGTCTGTCCCCGCACCCCCCCCCCTTGTCTCAGGATTTTGTCGAGTTCATCTAACAATAGCTGATCCCCCTTTCTTGGCTGCATGTTCATGTATGGTGATCTTTCAGGTGTAGGTTGCCCGAAACTTGGTGAGGCAAGCCACCCAGGTGTTGTTGTACCCTTAGGTGAGCGTCCTGCCTTTATTGACATATTGTGTTGGGTCAAAAGCATATCCCTCACCATGATGCAGCCTATGTACTTTTGCACTAGCATTACATTATAGCTTGTTTTTTCTTCAGCATGTGTTGGCAAATGTGTGCAGACATAACATCCTGACACATTCATTATCTTCACATACATTGTCAACATTTGTATGTATTTGTTTTCTTCATATTCTTCCCAAATTGTTTCCTCCTTAACCCCCAATGCCCTCCAGTTCTCTTACGCCAGCTGTCATCGTTGAGTTGGATGGTGGCATTTGGTACAGTATTCCAGTACTGTTCATGACTGTCTCTGGTCCATCGAGGAAGGGTACAGAGATGTGTTCATCAAATAGTATCACCATTGTTGTAATGACTATACCGGGAATGGGGGTGCATACTGTAGCCAGCAACCAAGGCCACTTTCTGTCTATCTTCTTTTGCTCCATTCATGGCATTGTTCCAGGTGTCGGTACGTGTGAGATGGAGGAAAGGAACAAAGAATTCACAGAGATCCAAAATGAATCAGTGGTATCCTTTGTGTGGCATGAGCCACTAGGTACTTTCCATAGAATGGAGATTGTAACGATGTCCTGCCGGTGCTACTGTGGGCAGAGGTGTCAGGGTCGGGGCCTGGGTTGCTTGTCGTGGTTCCGATGCTTTCTTGGTGTGAGAGCCGTGGGTCCAGGAGGTCAGCCCCACGCATTTGGCAGCTGTGGCAGTTGTCAGGAGGACGTAGTATGGTCCTTTCCACTGAGGCTGAAGGCTGTGCTGTCTGGTGTTGGCCTTGACACAGACCCAGTCTCCTGGCTGGAGCCCGTGGGCTGGTGGTGTCTCTGCTTCAGGGAGAGCCTGTAGCACCTGGCGATGAAGTTAACACAATGTCTATGTTAGTCTTTTACAGTACTGCAAAAGCAAATCATCTGATACTGACAGAGGAACAATAGACATGTGGCCTGGAATGTGCATTGGACGGCCAAACAAAATCTCATGTGGGCTTAGTTTTGTGACTCTGTCAGGAGTGCTTCTCATGGACAACAAAGCTAATGGCAGTGCATCAATCCAGGATAGTTCAATGGATGCACAGATCTTCCCTATTTTGTTTTTCAACACACCATTTGTTCTCTCAACGGCCCCTGCTGCAGGTGGGTGATATACGCAATGTAGTTTCTCTGTGGCCCCTAGCCCTCTGCATATTCCCCCGATCACGAAGTAGGTGAACGCTGGTCTGGTGTCAGAATTCAGGAGCATAGGGACCTCAAAATGTAGAATAAGTTCCTTCAAAATGGATTTTTCAACAGTTTGTGCATCACAGTTCTTTGCTGGGTTTTACTCAGTCCATTTGCTAAACATGCATACGATGACCAACACATACTTATATTTGTAAATAGGGGTGTTAGAAATGGGATTTCTGGTTGGCTAGGGCTTGCGCCTAAGCCAGGCAGAAACCACCACTCTAGTCAGGGCAAGGGAGTTACACACTGAAGATAACCCCTTCTCACCCTCTTGGTAGCTTGGCACGAGCAGTCAGGCTTATCCCAGAGGCAATGTGTAAAGCGTTTGCACAACACACACACACAGCAGCAACACACTAGGCACACCACAAAAGAAACTCCACACAAGGTTATATCAAAAATAGCCTTTGTATTATCATAAACACATTAGAATCATAATCACACAATATACACTGTGCCAACTGGCACTAGGCAATATTCACAAGGGATTATATACAGTACCAGGCCAATTGGGCCACGGTCAGAACCATCAGAATGTAGGTAGTAAACATAAACCACAACCAGTAACTACTAGTACAATAATGACCTCAACATTATCACATTAGGCATAAAACACATTAGGCCCAAACCTCATTAGCATAAACACATTACGCAATAGGCCTCACCAGCATAAACACATTATGCAATAATCATGGTGCATAAATCACATTTGGCAACCATCAGCATAAACACATTATGCACACATTTGGCAGTGCACCATAGTAACACTAATTAGGTGCATACATCACCTTAGCGTAATCGCTGAACTGACCCCAGGTCAACTGGCCTTTCACTGGGGCTCCCAATGCCCTCTGTCCATAAATGTCAGGGCTTGAACTGGGGCCTCTCAAATGGCCCCCTAGCTGCCAATGCAGCGAAGATGCTGCGCAATGCGCTGGGGCACTGGGGAGCGTCTCACCCCCTCCTTATCACCAACAAAAATGCCCCCAAAGAAAAATGGCACTGGCACTACACGTGCTGTGGAAGCCTCACTCCGGGACTCCTAAAATAACTTTGCCCAAACGTTGCAGCTGCCCGTTCTCTCTCGCAGTGCAGCTGTGGCGAACAAAATGCGCGCTGGCACCAATGGGGCCTCTGGAGATTCTCCTCCACCGGGACCTCTCGTTGCAGCTGCCCGCTCACCCTTGGGGCAGCTGTGTAATCACCCTTGGCCCGGTAGGGCCTCCTGAGCCCCCACTGGGACTTCCAAGGACAAAAGAGTGCGCCCACGGTGCAGCTGCCCGCCAACGGGCGGGTCAGCTGGGAAGAAAGTGACACCGGCACCACGGTGCCTCAGGGAGCACCAACTCGGCTCCCCCTTCAGCCCCCACTCACTGGGGCTTTGCGCGTAGACTGCTCTGGGCTCCTCCAGTCGGGGAAAGGGGCACCGGCACGGTGCCTCGTCCAGTTCTGCACGCAGCCAGGCTTCTCCTGGCTTCCGGGGCTCTCCGGACTTTTTCTTTGGGCCCGGGATGCACTGGGAGGCGGGGTAGGCTCCCGTCCTCCTTCCGACACCACTCTTCCGGCAGCAGCTCCGCCCACAACCAGGCACTGGTGCCTGACTTCCGGGTCGCGGCGGTGAAGAATACGAGCCCACGCTCGGGCTCAAAGCGGCGGCTCCTTCTTTCTCGGCGGCGCAATGCGGGGTGGGCACCCGCTTTTAAAACGAAGCTCAAATGCGGGGTGGGCACCCACTTTTTAAATATGCATGAAAGTGGGGTGGGCTCCCGCTCCGATTGGCAAGATTGTCTGCCCTGGCACAGGGCTTGGGGGGAACCAGTCCGAACTAGTTCTGGGGAGTGTGGAGCACTTTGTTTACAGGGCTCCTCTTCCCCTTTGTCAGGTTGGGGCTCTGTCATCAGATACACCACAGGGGGATGGAGCCAGCATTCACATAGGCAGGCACAGACCTATTCAGGGTCAGGGGACTACTCCACCCACTACTCCAAATGCAGATGCCCTATTCAGCCTAGCGCTGACTCACCCTGCCCCTCCTGCAGCTACACACACCTCACCAGCCCCTGCCACTCAAAATCCAGACAAGCAATCCACATCAGGCAGGCAGACACATAGCACACAGAAATGCCAACTTCTAAAAGTGGCATTTCTAGAATAGTGATAATAAATCTGCGAACACCATTGCGTAGCATTTATTATTACTATTCCAAACATATCAAACTTGACCACGCTGCTCCTCTCATATCAGGAATTACCACTGAAACACTGATCAGGGAATCCCCAATGCATTCCTATGGGAGGGCAGCCTCACAGCAATGAGAAACCAAAATGGCTGTTTGTCACCACCAGGACATGTCACACACTTAAGGTGCATGTCCTACCGTTTACCTACAATGCACCCTGCCCATAGGGCTAGCTAGGGCCTACCTTAGGGGTGACTGACATGCAGTAAAAGGGGGGTCACAGACATGGCACACACTTTAGGTACCACGTCACAGTGGCAGTAACACTGCGCGCACAGGCCCTGCAATGGCAGAGGCCTGAGACAGGTTTGAAAGGCTACTTTGGTGGGTGGCGCAATCAGCGCTGCAAGCCCACCAGCAGCATTTAATTTACCAGCCCCGGGTATATGAGATACCACTTTACAAGGGACTGACAGGTAAATTAAATATGCCAAACAGGTGTAGACCAATCTTACCATGTTTACCACAGAGAGCACACGCACTTTACACTGAACGGCAGTGCTAAAGTGCCCAGAGTCCTAGAACCACCAACACAATGTCAGAAAAAAGGCTAGGAGGAAGGCAAAATGTTCAGGGATGACCCTGCAAAAAGGGCCAAGTCCAACACAACCCCCTTCCAGCCAAAACGCAGGGTAGACCAATCACCACCTTGATGGGCTTCCCTGCCTTGGGCGATAGAACACGGACGCGGGCCCGCAACTGCAGGGACACACTCCAGTTCTACGCCATTCTGAACCCATGTGGTTCCCTCTGTCAAAGCTCCCAGGACCAACTAAGCTACCCCACTGGTGCTCCCTAGTTGTCCTCAGCCAGGACCAGGCCCTAGGCCATCCAGATGTATCTGGTCCTTGCCATCTCACAGAGTGGGGGCAGTAACCCCTGGTACATAGTAACCATTCTCCACTCTTCCCCTCATCAGTGCAGTTCTAAACTGCCACTGATCCTCCAGCCTAGGGTCCGCACCCTCAGGCTGACCAGAAGTCACGGGCGAGGCTCTCCTCCCACTACCTCTCCTTCTAGGGCTCCGCACTCTCCTCCTTGGAGAGGCACCCTCAGAACACAACTCTCCCACCAGTTCAGGACCTCTCTCTAGCAACTTGTCTCCCAACCTAGGGTCTAAACCCTCAGGTTGCACCGGGGTCAGAGGCGAGGAATCCCTCCCTCTGCACCACCTTCCAGATTTCTGCACCCTCCCACCTGGAGTGGTACCCCTGGAAGCCAAACCGGTCAGGACACTGCTTACAGATGTCGTTCCCTCCAGGGCAGGCAGAACCTGAACCTGGCCTCCCAACCTTGGGGCTGAACCCTGCGGCTGAACACTTGCCTGGCATGCCAGGACTTCTGGGGACTCACACAGTATCCCCCGGTCAGGACACTGCTTACAGATGTCCTTCCCTCCAGGTCAGGCAGGACCTGAACCTGGCCTCCCAACCTAGGGGCTGAACCCCGTGGCTGAGCACTTGCCTGGCACACCAGGATTTCTGGGGACTCACACAGTATCCCCCCCGAGGGTAACACATGACTCATGTGTCGTGTGACAATCTGCCTGGCGCAGATCTCCCGACCCCTGTCCATCTGACAGTGCGCGAAGATCCCCCAGGACAGAAGTGGTGTCACCATGGTCACTCCTAGGAGACTCAGCCCTTCTGGCTGGTCCCTGACCCACTGGTTCTCCCACTGGGGAACACATCCCCCTCTCACCCCTCAATCTGGACTTCTGCACCCTCCACTTAGGAGCGGCACCACCAGACACCAGAACCCCTGGAGCTCCTTTTACAGACGCTCCAGGTTCTCCTGACACTAGGAGATCCCCCTCAAATGGCCTACTAGTACAGCCTAGGCCCCGACCTGGTGTTCCCTTAGGGAACCCTCCAGGCCCTGAGACTGGGTCTCGGGCACCTTGGGACACAGCCCACACTCACTCCTTCTCCACTGAGACAGGACGTGAGCCCCTACACCCCTCCCACTACACCGAGACCTAGCTGGGCTTCTCTGAACCTCTTCCACCACACAGGACCGGAAGATACCTGAGCCACTCCTTTTAGGATCACTCCCCAATGCCTCTTCAGACCCTCCGTCACACAGCCAGAGGTCTGCCTCCCGTGCAAGCTCCCTGGGATCAGAGAACTCACACTCCAACAGGTGTTGGTGTAACCCCGGAAAACAATTACTGAACATGTGCTCTCTGACAACCAGATTGAACAGCCCTTCAAAATCATTTGCCGTGCTACTCATCACCCAACCTTTCAGTGCATCACAACATTCATCCACAAACTCACCCCAAGACTGGTGAGACAGTTTCCTACTGCCCCTAAACCTCAACCTATACCCTTCAGGTGTGACACCCTCTTCCTGGGAACTAGGTACCATCTTCTGGGCTCTGGGAGTGGGACTTCCTGCACTGGACTCTATATTGCTGCCACCACTGGACTCCACCCTCACTGGTGAATCCAGACAACTAAAACTGCACTCAGGGGATAATCTACCCTCCAGAGCTAGTTTCTCCCTGGCGAAGGCCCTCTCTGCCTCCGCCATCCTCTCCTGCGCTAAGACCCTCTCAGTCTCTAGCTTTTTCTCTTCAAGGACCAACGCCTTGAGACTCAACTCCTGGGCCGACAAGGCCTTTTTCTCCTCCAAACTCAGCCGCGCTATCTCCGTGGCATACTCCAACTGGAGCGTGTCCAAAGCCAGCTGATGCTCCCTTTCTTCCCTCCTATCCACCCACTCCTCTGGGGACAGGGAAAGGGATGGGGCACTGCCCCCGGCACTGGACCCAGCAAGGGACTCCCTATCTATGGGGTCCTCACTACCTACTGGCGTCCCTGCCCTGTCATTTTCTCTCTCCTCTTCAGACTCTTCAGGGCCACCCTCAGACCCACCACCCTCTTGGTGTACGGCCTGGGCCCTCTCCCACTCAGAGTGCTCAAGTCTCCATGTATCCTGTTGCCATTGTAGCAGGGCGTCCCTAAGGGATAGCGGAGTGTCTTCCCCACTCACTGCTAAGCCTCTCTCATCACAGAACCCCCTTAGTTCCTCTAGACTGTAGTTCAACAGCAACAGATCATATGTGTTAAAGGCAAGTTCCATTCTGGCAAGGCACTTAAACCCACACAGGTACAATGCAAGACTCCTAGGCGTAAGATCTGAAGCAAGAGTACACAATTTAAAAATGACACTTTTAGGAGAAAAATAAAACTCAGGAAAAATAATCCCCAAACCTGTGATTATCTAAATGCAGAGCTTGTAGTGCAACCAGTTGTCGCTGTGGTATTGCGCAAACACAAGTCCTATCCTCACCGCTGACAACCAATGTTAGAAATTGGATTTCTGGTTGGCTAGGGCTTGCGCCTAAGCCAGGCAGAAACCACCACTCTAGTCAGGGCAAGGGAGTTACACATTGAAGATAACCCCTGCTCACCCCCTTGGTAGCTTGGCACGAGCAGTCAGGCTTATCCCAGAGGCAATGTGTAAAGCGTTTGCGCAACACACACACACAGCAGCAACACACTAGGCACACCACAAAAGAAACTCCACACAAGGTTATATCAAAAATAGCCTTTGTATTATCATAAACACATTAGAATCATAATCACACAATATACACTGTGCCAACTGGCACTAGGCAATATTCACAGGGGATAATATACAGGACCAGGCAAATCGGGCCACGGTCAGAACCATCAGAATGCAGGTAGTAAACATAAACCACAACCAGTAACTACTGGTACAATAATGACCTCAGCATTATCACATTAGGCATAAAACACATTAGGCCCAAACCTCATTAGCATAAACACATTACGCAATAGGCCTCACCAGCATAAACACATTATGCAATAATCATGGTGCATAAATCACATTTGGCAACCATCAGCATAAACACATTATGCACACATTTGGCAGTGCACCATAGTAACACTAATTTGGTGCATACATCACCTTAGCGTAATCGCTGAAGTGACCCCAGGTCAACGGGCCTTTCACTGGGGCTCCCAATGCCCTCTGTCCATAAATGTCAGGGCTTGAACTGGGGCCTCTCAAATGGCCCCCTAGCTGTCAATGCAGCGAAGATGCTGCACAATGCGCTGGGGCACGGGGGAGCGTCTCACTCCCTCCTTATCACCAACAAAAATGCCCCCAAAGGAAAATGGCACTGGCACTACATGTGCCGTGACAGACCCACTCCGGGACTCCTAAAATAACTTTGCCCAAACGTTGCAGCTGCCCGCTCTATCTCGCGGTGCAGCTGTGGCAAACAAAATGCGCGCTGGCACCAATGGGGCCTCTGGAGATCCTCCTCCACCGGGACCTCTCGTTGCAGCTGCCCGCTCACCCTTGGGGCAGCTGTGTAATCACCCTTGGCCCGGTAGGGCCTCCTGAGCCCCCACTGGGACTTCCAAGGCCAAAAGATTGCCCCCATGGTGCAGTTGCCCGCCAACGGGTGGGTCAGCTGGGAAGAAAGTGACACCGGCACCACGGTGCCTCAGGGAGCACCAACTCGGCTCCCCCCTTCAGCCCCCACTCACCGGGGCTTTGCGCGTAGACTCCTCCGGTCTCCTGCTCCGGTCAGGGAAAGGGGCACCGGCACGGTGCCTCGTCCAGTTCTGCATGCTGCCAGGCTTCTCCTGGCTTCCGGGGCTCTCCGGACTTTTTCTTTGGGCCCGGGACGCCCTGGGAGGTGGGGTAGGCTCCCGTCCTCCTTCCGACACCACTCTTCCGGCAGCAACTCCGCCCACAACCAGGCACTGGCGCCTGACTTCCGGGTCGCGGCGGTGAAGAATACGAGCCCACGCTCGGGCTCACAGCGGCGGCTCCTTCTTTCTAGGCGGCGCAATGTGGGGTGGGCACCCGCTTTTAAAACGAAGCTCAAATGCGGGGTGGGCACCCGCTTTTTAAATATGCATGAAAGCGGGGTGGGCTCCCGCTCTGATTGGCAAGATGTGGGGTGGGCTCCCGCACAGCAAACACAAAATGCGGGGTGGGCTCCCGCTTCTCTCGCATCCAGGCTCGGGGAAACCCCACGTCGGGATTCCCTCGAAGTGAGTTGCAGCTCAGCGCTGTAGAGCCCACGCGCTCCTCTTCTCTTTGGCCATAAAAAGATAGCGCTCACGAGGCGCTAGAGCCCTTAAAGGTCAGGGGGCACAGCTGGGCCCAGGCAGGCCAGCACACAGGGCCCTCCAGCAGGGAGGCAGTCCCTCGTGGCGGTTCCTCCTGGGGCCCAGCAGCAGCACGTCCCCCAGTAAGCACAAGGACAGCACACCATTCTCATGGGGTCACAGCCCCAATATTTATACCAACATTTTTCTTTGTCTGCCCTCGCACAGGGCTTGGGGGAACCAGTCCTAACTGGTTCTGGGGAGTGTGGAGCACTTTGTTTACAGGGCTCCTCTTCCCCTTTGTCAGGTTGGGGCTCTGTCATCAGACACACCACAGGGGGGCAGAGCCAGCATTCACATAGGCAGGCACAGACCTATTCATGGTCAGGGGACTACTCCACCCACTACTCCAAATGCAGATGCCTATGCGCTGACTCACCCTGCCCCTCCTGGAGCCACACACACCTCACCAGCCTCTGCCACTCAAAAACCAGACATGCAATACACATCAGGCAGGCAGACACATAGCACACAGAAATGCCAACTTCTAAAAGTGGCATTTCTAGAATAGTGATAATAAATCTGCGCACACCATTGCGTATCATTTATTATTACTATTCCAAACATACCAAACTTGACCACGCTGCTCCTCTCATATCAGGAATTACCACAGAAACACTGATCAGGGAATCCCCAATGCATTCCTATGGGAGGGCAGCCTCACAGCAGTGAGAAACCAAAATGGCTGTTTGTCACTACCAGGACATGTCACACACTTAAGGTACATGTTCTACCTTTTACCTACAATGCACCCTGCCCATAGGGCTAGCTAGGGCCTACCTTAGGGGTGACTGACATGCAGTAAAAGGGGGGTCACAGACATGGCACACACTTTAGGTGCCACATCACAGCGGCAGTAACACTGCGCTCACAGGCCCTGCAATGGCAGAGGCCTGAGACAGGTTTGAAAGGCTACTTTGGTGGGTGGCACAATCAGCGCTGCAAGCCCACCAGTAGCATTTAATTTACCAGCCCCGGGTATATGAGAAACCACTTTACAAGGGACTGACAGGTAAATTAAATATGCCAAACAGGTGCAGACCAATTTTACCATGTTTACCACAGAGAGCACACGCACTTTACACTGAACGGCAGTGCTAAAGTGCCCAGAGTCCTAGAACCACCAACACCATGTCAGAAAAAAGGCTAGGAGGAAGGCAAAAAGTTCAGGGATGACCCTGCAAAAAGGGGCATGTCAATGAAATCAAGCTGTAAGCTTTCAAAAGGTCTGTGTGGAGATGAAAAGTGGCCAGGGGCAGTTGGTGTACCCTTCCTGTTATTGTATTGTGCACAAATGGTACATAGTCTGCATAAGCGTTCTGTAGTTTGACGGAACCTGGTGTTGTACCAACATTGGGAAAACAAACTAATCGTACCATCACGTACCACATGTGAAGGACCATGAAAGAGGTGGGCCATGGAAGAAAGCAGTGACACAGGCAACTGCATACATCCTCCCCTTTTCCACTCCTCCTGTTCCCCTCCACAGTCTTGTTTTGAATGTACTTAGGGTCAAAATACATGGAATCATCCTTTATTCTTGTCACCTGTGTGGTGGATGTCATCTGAACCATTGCAACCTCACAAACTGTTAGTGCTATTCTCTTTGCCTCCCCATCAATGAATGCATTTCCCCTTGAAACATAGTCCTTAGATGAGGTATGCACAGCTCATTTAATGATCGCTTCTTTCTTTGGCAATAGCAAGGCCTGTAGAAGGTGACCAATCAATGCTGCATGTAGTATTTGTTGACCTGCTGGGGTGAGAAATCCCCTCATTTCCCATAGCTGCCTGAAGTTGTGTGCCACCCCAAAAGCATACTGGCTGTCTGGGTATATGTTTACTCTCTTCCCCTTTGCCAGAACGCATGCCCTCATTAATGCCACTAGTTCTGCAGCTTGGGCACTCTTAACCACTGTCAATCTCCCCACTCCAACAGTTTTCGAGCTGTGCCCACCGCACAAGAAGCCTGCATGGTCTCCATATCATCTGTGAGACATGAGCGATCAACAAACAAGTCTCCTTCTGCATCTGGAAATGGTGTGTCCCTTAGGTCTGATCGTACCTTGGTGTGTCTATCTATAGCAAGCACACAATCATGGAAAGCATCATCAATTGTTGGGTCATCATCGTCACACTCAGTGGGCAAAAGACTGGCGGGGCTCAGGGTGGTGCACATTTTAATGACAATGTGTGATGCCAATAATGTAAATTCATACCTAGTGAAGCATGCATTTATCAAGTGCTGTGTTTAAGTGGATGTCAACAGTGTGTCCACGGCATGTGGAACATGTAAAACCAAGGTGTGTGCCAGCACCACATTTTCTGATTGTTCTACTGCCAGGGCTGCTGACGCCACTGCCCGCAGGCAAGGTGGGAGAGCTACGACGATGGGGTCTAGAGTGGCAGAGTAGTAGGCCACTGGGCACTAGAAAGATCCATGCTTTTGTGTCAGTGCCCCCAGTGAGAAACCCCCTTTCTCATGGCAGAACAGATGGAAATCCTTGCTGTAATCTGGGAGGCCCAGTGCTGGTGCCACACACAGCTCGTGCTATAGGGTGTAGAATGCTTTGTCACAGTAAGGGGACCATGGTACAGTGTCTGGGACTACACCAGGTATACCTTCTCAATCTTAATGTAAATGCAGAAGGATATTGGCTTTTGGGGAGCAAGGGGATGGTGAAGAATGTGGAGCTAGGGTCCAACACAGTGAAGTGGGTGGCCACGACTGAGATGTTGGACAAAATGGTGGCTGGGTTGGGAACCACAGGAAATGACGGAATCACTATTTTGTTCAATTTGTGGAGATCCAGCATAAATCTGTACACGGGGGCTCCATGCGTGCCCTGGGAAGCTTTCTTTACAGGCAGTATCAGTGTGTTGCAGGGCTAGAGCGTATTTCCCTTATTATGCTCTGCAGCAGAAGGTCCTTTTTTACTGGGGCTATGCCTTCTTCTCCTTCTTTTGAAATCTGGTACTGGGGAATGCGAGGTAATGATGCCGCTGGTACTAACTTTATTTGTACCGGTGGATAGTCTAGCACCTGGCCTACATCGTTGAGTGGTGTGCCCAGACATGCTGTGGTATGCTGTCCCACTTCTCTGGTGGTATCACTGGCTCTGCACACGTCATGAATGCTTGTAACAATAGCCCATTTGCCCTCCTTTCCAAGAAAACCCCCAATGGTGAGCAGTGGATGGTGCATTGCAATTTGCAAAGCAGGTCCCTGCCCAATAAATTTACCAGGCAGTACCTACTAAAGATGAATTGGTGATGAACCATTATTGGGTTCACCACCGGTTACAAAGGTTTTGTCAAGTGTTCGTCTACCGGTTTTCCAGTCATGCTGACCGCTGTTACTTGCGTTCCTGAATGTGGTGCATTTGGCATCTCTGATGCCTTCAGCATTGATCGTGTAGCCCCAGTATCAACCAAGAAGAGGACCGTTTTGTCCAAAATTGTTTCTTCAACATATGGAACAGCCTGATCCACTGTTATTGCCGGTACTAATAGGTAGTCCTCCACTCTCTGTGGTTACAGGGGGTATGGCGGATAACGTCTGCCATATCGTCTTCAGGTATCCATTGTTTCCTATTCCTCGCTGGGGCTGGTGGGGGTGGATGCATGTGCTGGCCATACTGTGGTTGAACTGTTGTGGGGCCTTCCTGTCTATTAAGGTCTGTGTCAAATGTGTTGTCCGTTTACGGTGGTGGGACATTTCTCTGGTGTGTGAGCTGCCCTTGGGGTCTTTGCCTTTGGCACTGTGACCTGTAGTTTAGTAGGGGACAATTGGCTGTCCAATGTCTGGGGTCTTTACAGTGGAAGCACACTGTCCCTGGTGGGGGCTGAGGAGCTGCCCTATCATTTCCTGTCTGTCCTCGACCCTTCCCCTGCCACTGGTCCCCTTCCCGTTGCAAAACTTCTCCTGTGCCACCATCAGATGTACTTTTTCCTTCTTAACTTTCTTTGTCTCCATAGCCTGCAAGTGTACCAGGTAGTTGGTGCAGTATTTAGCCGCTGCTAGCACTTTTTACTATCGGCTCTTGTTGCCAAGAGGTCTGTAGGTGTGTCTGAATGGGTGTCGCAGTCCATGGACGAAAGTGGTGACAGTCCATGGCGAAACCCCTTGGGGCCTCTCCCAAGGGGTTTCGCATACCACTATTCTGTTGGTAGACCTGCAATATGCAGTCAAAATAGAAGTTTACACTTTCATCCTTTTCCTGTGTGGCGTGTATTATTTTTGACGCGTCCACCTTGTCTTCTGCCACTTTATCTTTCAAATGTTTAACTATCTCCTTAAGTTTTTCTTCTACTTCATCTCTTGGCTCACCCCCTTCTCTTTTTGGTTCCACCACTGACCACCACGTTGCTCTTTTACATTTTTCCCAGAAGTCTTTAGGTACTATGATGCTGAACAAAATATCCAAGTCCTTCCAAAGCAGCCCTCCCATAGCCATCATCCTGTTAAATTCTGCGTGCAATTTGTGTGGTTCCTCCCACAGCTTGGGGAAGTCCTTTGTGAATGACATAAGATTCGCCCTAGACCAGTGGACATGTATGTGTGTTGGGGGATTTGGCTTAGTCCCGGGCTGAGAAGGTGCTGGTGGTACTCTTAGGGCCATAATCTGTACAGATGTTGTTACCACTGGGTATGCAGATGCTAATCCTTGTGCTACCTCTGTTGTTGTCAGGGAGCTCACTAGTTCTTTCCACTGGTGCAATTTGTCTATGGTGTACTGTAATGTGTCAATTATCTTGGCATCTTCCCAAAATGGTAAATCTGAATCCTGAAAACTACATTTTGAGAGATCCCAATCTTACAGCTTGGGGAGGGAAGAGGGCTTTGGTAAAAGCCTCGGCGTGGTGCCCATAAGTGCAGCTGACCTTGGGCCCTTTTTCCATCAAGTTAGCTCACGCCAGTCCCAGCACTGCGTCCTGGTACTGTCAATTATGTGTTTCTGCCAATTGGCTTACTTGCAGTCTGTTCTCAACTAGGTCATTTAGTAATGCTGGGCATTTTAAGCTGCTACTCTTTAAACATATCCTACACTGTGTTGCTGGGGAGAGTTTGGGTGAGTTAGTAGGGGTGAGGGTCCTTGCTAGACTATTCCTTCGAGCCTCCGTGGGTTTTGTTGGGTTGGCATATGCTTCTGCTAAGGCTTGCTGCATCGTGTGCTGTGTGTTTGGCGTATGTGCAAATCTCCCACATCAGGCAGAGCAACCCCTTGCATCCGAACGAGTGATCCAGAGAAGTGTCAAATTTTTTGTTGCCACGCATGGTTAATCATTCTTGCCATTATTATATTTTTTCCTTTGCATGCTTTTATTAAAGCGTTGTGCTCCTTGCCCAGTTTGTTGGCAGCATATGCCACTTCCTCTCTCACTACCGCGAGGGAAGGCAGTGTTGAAATCCTCTCAAGGTCTACTTTTGATAGTTCCTCATTTACCAGTCGCTGGGCCATGGCGCAGCTCTCAGCTTATTCTGCTTTAGTTAGCTGTGTGGGTTTAGTGCATGAGGAAAACTCTTCCTGCGTATGCTCTGTGCCTGGATGAGTAGCCGTGGATGGCTCCTCATCATTCCCATTATTAAGTCATCTAGCGCTGGGTCTGCTTCTTCCCCTTCATCCTCAGGCTGTGCACTTGCGACAGGAGTACAGGGGAAGACCCCAATGACATCTAATTGGTTTTGTATCCACTTTTCCTTAATCTTCTGTTCTGCCACCTGTTTGCACAATCCTTCTTTCAGTGTCAACAACTCCTTATGTACCTTTTCTTCCACATCACTAGTAGTTCACAGATCCTGTAGGCGCAAATCCCACATCCAAACCGAGTTTCATTCCGTGGGCCTTCCCTTTCAATATCAACATCTGCCTTAAATAAGACAATCTAGCCATGCAAAGGGAACTGCAGGCCCTTCCTTTTTGCTGACAGTGCGTGCCATTTTTGTAAGAAAAAGCATGAACTGAGGCCGTGGCATATAGCCACTTGATAGGCAGGGGAGTCTTTAGGTGGGGCAAGCTTACTGCTATACAAGTCTTCTTTATTCATTGAGTTACCCATGATCTGGACACGATGACAGCTGGCCCTATTGATTTACGAACAATTCACTTGTGCTGAGCACAAGAGAAAGAAAGGTTATCAGTGAAACTAGTTTTACTGTTCATACCCCAGTTAACAGGTGGGGGAAAAACAGTACATTCGAAAGCACCTTTCTTCATTCCGTCAGCCAGCGACATGTCATTAGTAGAAGCCGAGTAGGCGTCCACACATTCCATCAGTCAAAGGACAAGTCATTTTATACTGGTTCACCATAAAAAGTGTCCACTAGTGGGAAGATGGAAAAGAGACTAGTAGATGCTAGGTGACCGGCGTCCTTGGAGGAGACAGAGAGGTTGGAATAAGTACAGTGTTGGGACCGCCTTGCATTTGTTCCCGGGTGAATGGGGCGGCTAGATCCCAATGGAAGTCAACAAAATCCGCAGTTGATTTGTAATTCCGTAGTTTAGTGCAAAGGATGGTGACCCTGCATGCATTCACATATGTATGCACGAAGATAAGTGTGGATGCTTGCCTAGAGCTACCTCGGTGTATTCTGCCTATACACCATGTCCCAGGACCCTATACCTAGGAAAGGAGGGGTTGCAACATTAGGAGTGAAGTGGAAATTCCTGCCCAAAAGAAATAGAACACAACTAAGGAGTGGTGTGGAATATGCCATAAGCATCAGTAAATCGATAAACATCAACAAATCAATCATTATACAGTAGCAGCACCACATTAATGTCAGTCACATTATTGTCAATAAAACCCCAATTCAACAAACATCAACAAAATAACCAATTCCCAATGACCTTACCAACCGCATCCCATTTGTAATTAGGTGGACACCATGTTACAACTGGAGGCCCATCGGGCGTCCAGATGGAGGGGACAGAGCATGGCACCCGTTGCCCGCAACGCCGAGACGGAGCACCACCTGCCCAGCACCTGCGATGAAAGCATTCTGGCAGCGGAGCTTCTCTTGCCAAGCACCTGTCTAGACAAACTTAGGTGGCAGCTGAGCACCTTTTGCCCTACGCCTGCCAAGACCAATGCAATGTGGCAGCAGAGCGCCCCCTGCTCTGCGCCTGCCAGGACAGATTTAATATGGCAGCAGAGTCCCTCTTGCCCCGCGCCTGCCAGGACAGATTTAATATGGCAGCAGAGTCCCTCTTGCCCTGCGGCTGCCAAGGCCACTCAAATGTGACAGCGGAGAACACCGTGCCCTGTGTTGACTAGACGGGGCAGCACTGGACCAGCGTCTGGCACATAACCATGAAAATAATCATGAAAACAAAAGCAAGACACAATAGAAAGCTGAGGGAGCACATCCACCAATCCTTCTACGCTCAAAGAATTCTAACCAAACATGTGAAATACCCTAACCAGCATGTGAACCCAGAAGAGTCCGTGGAGAGGATGGTAACAAGAACTAACCAGGGAGAGGACAAGTACTCACGGGCAGCAGCATTCAGCCCTCGAGCTGGGAAAGACGTGGGTGACTGAAGGCAACCAGGCCGGAGGCAGCTGGAGGATCATCCGTCCACCAGTCCAGGGCGAAGGCAGCAGGCCGTGAGATGCTGAAGTCGCTACTACTGGGTCAGCATTCACCAGAATGTAGAAGTCTAAATAATAATAAAAAACAGACTCTGTCAGGCTCACATGTAGAAATTTTACTGTACGCAAACACGGGGAGAGCTGGCATAGTAACCAAGTTTCCAAATTGCAGAAGTTCAGCACGGTCTTTTATTCCTGTAAACCACAAGAAGGCATACCAAGGCGTTTCGGTGCATGTCAAATAAATTCTCAAGTACAACAGAATTTCTGTGGCATTATGAACAAATACATGATGTGTTCACCATCAGACAGTTCAGGTTTGCACAATTATTAGATACTGGACCAAGCAGAAAAAGCTAATAGTGCGTGCCACCTGCAATTGCAAGTCACGAAGGCTGTCTTTGAGCAAGCCTTGCATTGTGTTACAAGATGTTTACTTCAGCACAGTACATTAGTTCACCAAGGGTCATCCATTTTGCTGTGCACATTCTAAAGGCCTTATCATCATTGAATATCATATTACGGTCGAATAGCACACAAAAGGACAAGCAAAGAAAATGGATTCCACAGGCCATGCCTTGAAATGGCTTTCCTCCTTCTTGAAGGACAGCACTTTCCAGGTGTTAGACCACTCCTGGAACTCTCACAGTCTCCCCCTAAGCTGGGGGGTACCGCAGGGATCATCCCTTAGCCCCACCCTTTTTAATATTTTTAAGTGTCCCCTTGCTGACACTGTCCATTCCTTCGGGTTGTCATTGGTCTCTTATGCCGATGGCATCCACTTGGTGATATCTTGCTCGTCTGATTGCACTTCTAACCATCACAACTTGGCCCCCTGTCTCCAGGAGGTGGGCAGCTGGATGGCCAACTGTAAACTGAAGCTAACAAAGACAAAACGGAGGTTATGTTACTGAGCAATAACCTCAGTAAGAAAGTCTTAACCCCTGGGCCGGATCATCTGGAGAGACTCCCCAGTCCTAAAGTGGTGATAAAGAGTCTTTGAATGTGGTTACACTCTAGTATTTCCATGGAGCACCAAGCAAAAAAGCCAAGCCAATTGCTTTGGTGTCTTGAGATTACATAGAAAAGTCTTAAACTGTCTCCCTTTCTTAGCCAGAAGACTAATCTTCCAAGCTCTTATCATCTCTCCTCTGGATTATGTCAATGTTCTGTTCCCTGGGTCACCAGGGTATGTAAAACAAAAGGGTTACAGACCACCCAGAATGTGACAGCGCAGATTCTCATGGACCTACCCAGACATCACTCTGTAAAAAAAGCCTTGAAGGATCTGCACTGGCTCCCAGTGGAACAGTGGGCTCAATTTAAGGCAATATGCATTCTGCACAAGAAAGGCCCCACTTTGTTGAGACCTTTTGCCATTCCTTACATCCTGGGAAGGTCACTTACATCCTCCTCAGCCCACCTGCTACAGGTTTCCAAGTTCAGTAGATCTCATTGGGGTCACCACTCTTTCACATCTGGCCCCCAAACTTTGAAACACCCTTCCCCTTGAACTGTTGCAGCTACCTAATGAACTTTCCTTCCATAAGGCCTTGAAGACCTGGCATTTTGGTAGTTAGTTTAGGTGAGCTGTTCCAGAGCTGGGCAGCTAGGCACTCTATAGGTTTTACAGAATATAATAGAAGTTAATCCTGACTACTTTTGTGCCAGCTACCAGAAGGTTAACCACAGATAAATTAAGTGACTTTTTGTGGTTCACCCTGACAGGATTGTAGCTGTTGCTTGAGGAGGGTTTCACCCCTCCAACCAACAACCCAATTTCTCCCAATGGCATTCTGTCTTCTTGGAACAGTAACACAATGTTCTAATAGACAGGATAAACAGGAGGTGAGTTCTTAGATCTATCAGCTTTCTTGTAAGTGTGTTCCCCTCCTGCAACATTACACCATTAGTATACTCCAGGACGCAGACCTTATAAATAACTATAGGTTGGCTCTTTGTCTAGTACATCTTCAACATTGCAGCTATGTGTTTTCTGCCATGTTTTTTCACAAAACTAGAGATTGAACCATTAGCCTGAGCTAACCAATGCTTTCTAGTGGACAAAAGAACTAACCAGCTTACATTGGTGCTAAAATCCACAACCAAGTATAAATGACACTTACCATCCAGCAAGGGCTTTCCAACCAGCATTACCTACGGGTCTCTTGGAGCTATCAGTATAACTTGTGGCTTTATACGATTTCTCTCTAGTTACAGTTCCTTGATAAAATATCCACACCCAGGGAATTCCTCACTGTGTTTCATAATCTTGGCATATTAACAAGATCAAGATCAAAACCAAAGGATAAACCTTTACAGCCCATATGCACTGCCCACTAATGTGTAACTGTGTACTTTGGGATGATTAGCTGCAAATTCAGGCTTCTTTAAATTCAAATTAGATATTACCCCTCTGTCTCTGGGCCACGTCTGAAAGTACCACCATGTCATCCTCCAAATCAGTTTCATTGAGGAGTCAATCAACAAAAGAGCCTATTACATCAGGGATCTAATCTGTTTGCTTTCTTTAATAAAGTATAACATCTGAAGCGCTTGTGGTCTCTTGAAAGGAGGAAAAAATAGCATTTGAGACCCTAGTAAGAAAAGGAGCCCAGATGTTGATATTTTGCTGGTAGACTTTTATGAGAATGCCATTTGGCCCTCAGCTATTATGGCTTGGAAACCCTTAGGACACTAGTAAATTCCTCCAAAGTAAGATTTTTTCCTGCCCTTTTCCTATCTGGTCTTGCTAGGTCATACACGCCTCTCTAGCCAAAAAGTTGTTAAGACAGATAAGAATAGCACGGGGCTTTTCAGCAGTTAATCCAGTCTTTTTGTGTTGATTAAACGGAAACCGGTGTGCTCTTTGAATCTCGATTTTCCAGTCCCATTGCTTCAATTCGGGAAATGCCATGGTAAAGAGTTCTACAACAAATTGACGAGTATCCGTGCCTTCTTTGCCTTCTGGGATACCCAGTACCCGGAGATTGTTTCTCCTTGAGCGATGTGATTTTTTGTTAGACCTGATTACTGTCCAGCAACAGTTGAGAAAAGGTGGCAGTTTCGCCAATTAATTCCACGATTCCAGGAAAAAGGGGCTCAGGTGTTTCTTTTGAACCCTGCTAAGCTGAAAGTAGTGGTTAAGGGGAGGCGAAATTCTTTTTGTCTGAAGCTGTAGCAAAGGAATTTTTACATACACTGTAGGATAGGCAGGAGGTCTATTTTTGATTTATTGTAATCTATACTTATTCTGGTTCAGGCCTATATTGGTTAATGGAAGTCTTTTGCCACATTCGATTTACTGTAACGGAGGAGATTTTTTTCTTTCCTTACTTCTTTCTGTGGTGGGGGGTGAGAACTCAGGAGAGAGGGGAGAAAAGTCAGCTCTCCATCACAGAGGACTGGTGGTCCTTACGCCTCATGAGATGGGTGGAAGGGAGGGGCTCTGGTGGAGGGGGAGGGAGGATTGGGGTTAAGGGTGTGGGGGGTTGGGGAGGGGGAAGGGTGGGGGTTAATAAAAAACAAAAACATTTTCCCTTTTTTTCTGGTGCTATTTTGCTGCTATATGGAAATACGAAGCATGTTCTATTATCGTGTTCAATAATCTGTGTCACAGTGCAAAGGGTGATTTGGTTGCTATAAACTACAAGGATGATGGGTAATTTGCGGATCTGCTCTTTTAATATATGTGGTCTCAATGATAGGAAAAAGCGGGGTATGTTAGCAAAACAGATTCGGTTTATGCAGATTGATGTGCTATGTATTCAGGAGACCCATATACCGTGGGGTAAGCGGGGATGGATGAGGGATCTTGGGATGGAAGTGTTGGTATGTACCCGGCAGGGGACTACAATTAGGGGGTGGCTATTTTAGCTCGACAAGGGGTGGGTTTATGTAAACGAGCTAAAGCAGATAATTTGGGTCGGTGGGCCATTGTTGAAATTATGGTAGAAAATATTTCTATGACACTGTGTTCAATTTATGGATCTAATTTAGATGACCGGATACCTTAAACTTTCTAAGCGTCGAACTCGCTTTATGGCCGCACCCCTTGATATGTTGCGGTGATTTTAATATCCATTTAGATAGCAAATTCAATATATATGACACTCTTCCATATCAAGGCAGGAAAGTCAGAGTTTTTAAAGCACTTCAAGGAATGATGAAGGAGATTGGACTACTGGATTGTTGGCATAAACTCAGATCACCCGACTCTGGGTTTACGTTTTATTCAGCTCCCCACAACAAGTTAGTTCGGCTAGATTATTTTTTTTGTCTAAACAATTGGCAGAGATAAGTCAGATCGAGGCTTTTCCAAGAACCATATCAGACCATAATCCTTTAACGATTGAAATTCCTTTAAGTGGGATGCCAAGAATCCAGCGGCCTTGGACTTTTGAAAGGAAACTTCTACTTGACGAAACATATTGCACCCATATGGCTAAATGGATAGAAGAATTTTTTCAATTAATCATAACACAGCCTCAGTTGGGATTGTGTGGGACGCTTTCAAAGCAGCTGTTCGTGGGGAAACTTTGAGCTTTTCTATAACTCGTCAAAAAACTTTACAGAGGGAAATTAAGAATTTGGTAGAACAATTAAAGATAGCAGAGTATGAATTAATGAGTAGAATTCAGAGGGGTACAAGTACAGAGGAATGTCACCAGCATATTGCTATTATAAAATCTAAAATACATCGTCATTTTGGTATGGAGGTGGCAGCTAAGTATAAACAGCAGAGGGTCGAATCATATGAACTGGGAGAAAATACTGGTAGGGTTTTAGCTAAACGGCTATACCAGCATGAGATAGCCAACCGTATCTGTAAAATCAAGGATCATACAGGGCAGTTTCAGGACTCTCCGGCAGGAATTCTTAACGTCTTTCGGAAGTTTTATAGTCAACTATATACTGAGGGACCTGACATGACAGAGACAGATTCCCAGGATGGTTTTTTTAATGGCATAGAAACATTGAAGGTCACGCAGGAGCAAAATGAGATATTGGAAGCCCGGTTTACTTGGGAAGAAATAGAACTGGCAATTATATCTTTAGCCATGGGAAAAGCTACTGGTCCAGATGGTATTCCTCTGGAATTTTATAGAACATTTCGACAAGTACTTAAACAAAATCTTATACTTTTATTTGAACAGGCACGGGAAAAAGATCTTATTCCAGACTCCTGGCGTAAGACAACAATCATTGTCTTTAGAAAAAAAACAAGCCAGAATTAGATCCAGCTTCTTATAGGCCTATCACTTTGATTAACTGTGACAGCAAAATCTACTCGAAACTTTTAGCAGTAAGACTGGGAAATATCATTACCCCTCTGGTATCATTACATCAACATGGATTTATTCCAGGAAGGGACACGGCGGACCATGTCCGCCGGGTGATTGCCCTTCTGGACTGGGCACAGGCCACGGGGTCACCGCTGGGGGTTCTCCTCTTGGACGCCGAGAAAGCGTTCGATAGGGTCTCCTGGCGGTTCCTGTGGTCTGTCCTATGCTGGAAGGGGATAGGTAGTGGCTTCGTACAAGCAATTAAGGCAATGTATTTATTTCCAGAGGCTGTAATTCGGATTGCAGGGCAGGAGTCTAAACCATTTACTATTAGCAGAGGTACGAGGCAGGGGTGTCCCTGCTCACCCCTGCTTTTTGCTTTAGTATATAGATCCTTTTTGAGAAAATTGGAGTTATGCACCCATATTAAAGCGGTTAGGATTGGGAGATCGAGTACAGAGCACTGGCATATGCAGACGACATTGCGGTCCTTACAAGTGATGTTGTCTCTGCCTTTTCTGTGGTAAAAATCTAGCAGCCCAGTTCGGCGCTTTGTCAGGATATAAGCTAAATGTGGACAAGACTCAAATTATTAGTTCAGGTATAATCTGCCCCCGGATTTTCCAGTTGTTTCAACAGCTATCTATTTGGGTATTATAATTACAGCCACGGTTGATAGAATACCTGATTTAAATATTAGCCCAATAATTGAAAGTACTAATAAGAAATTAGAGAGATTGGACCATTTACATATTTCCCTTTATGGGAGAAGCAATGTCATTAAGATGTCAATCTTACCTAAATTTTTGTATCTTTTTAGGACCATTCCTCTTGAATTTCCCTCTTCTTGTTTTATAAAGTTAGAGAGGGTTTGCTCTAGGTTTCTATGGGGCTATCGCCGGGTCCAGAAGAGCGGCTAAATGGATGATGCTTCCAAAACAACGGGGGGGTCTGGCTATCCCTAGCTTCCTGCTGTATTATTGGGCTGCTATTCTACAATATATGGGTGTCCTCTTAGTCGGAACCAAGGCTGCTTTATCTATAGAGACTAGCCCGTCCATATATGAGTTTGGGCTGGGGAGTCAAGTGAATGGCTGCTTAGTGTCGATTCTAGAGCCTAGCTACTATAAAAAGACCAGATTTAAAATCGTGAAAGCAGCATATAAGGTGTGGAAACAGATTCGGAGGAAGTTTAAAATTTCCAATCTAAATGTATATACTCCATTTGCAGCTACAGGATTACTCCCACCAATATTTCGGGACCAAGTCACCTTTGAATGGGCCAGTAAAGGTATATGTCAGTTGGGGGACCTTTATAAAGATGGGCAACTGTTAATATTTGAAAAATTACGGGAAAAATATGGTCTCCTTAGGGCCATTTTTTAAAATATTTACAGATAGGGAGTTTCTTGGGGGAAAACAGGCGTAGAACGGTATCAAATTTTGGGAAAATACCTCTGGTGGAAGCTGTACAAAAGAAATTCAGGTTAGGAAAGATCTATCATATCCTGCTTGATTCCTTTCCTGATGATCTGGGTGTATATTCTGATAAATGGGCAAGAAAGCTTGGGGAGGGAGCAATAGATATGGAGGACTCCCTCATGTTGGCTAGTCAGATTTTAATTACTGGGAGCCTTAAGAGCCAACATTTCATGTCAGTCTTTGACTTGTATTATACCCCTGCAAAGGTCATCAAATGGAAGGGATTGAGAGGAGGGAAATGTAACAGATGTGATCTCCAGGCAGCGGACACCGTCCACATGTTTTATTCCTGCCCAAAATTAGCCACTTTTATACATGACATAGAAACATTCTTAGCTACGATTCTGGGGATATCAGTCTCTGTTACACCGACTCTCCTTATCTTGGGAGTAGGGAATAATACTGATACAGATAGCAGGGTAAAATCTGAGACAGGCTTTGTTTTTATAGCTATGGCAATTGCCCGTTTGTGTATTACGTCCCAATGGATAAGTGCCGATCCTCCAACCTTCTATAACTGGCGCGCAAAATTATTTGCTATATATAACATCGAGTCATCAATATATAAACTGAGAGGACGAAGGAAGAAAGCGCTGGGACAGCGAATCTGGGCCCCCATTGCAGACCTAGTTGACTAAAGTACTGAGAGTGATATCTGTATCCCTTTGCAGTTTTTTTATATCTTAAAGCTTTGGATTCGTTTATTTGTTCTTAAATGAAATGAAATGGAACAAGACAATAATGTATTAAATATCTATGATATTTATATAGAGATATATAAGTTTGACAACCCAGGTTATTTAGTCAAATAGTATAACCATTGATTGATATATTATTTCTCTTTCTAT
Source organism: Calotriton arnoldi (assembly GCA_963921515.1). Classification (NCBI taxonomy): domain Eukaryota; kingdom Metazoa; phylum Chordata; class Amphibia; order Caudata; family Salamandridae; genus Calotriton; species Calotriton arnoldi. The sequence continues at coordinate 357,577 of CAWUFW010000920.1, read as the reverse complement.
TTTTTTTTTTTTTTTTTTGTATTTTTATAGGACTGTCAATATTTTAAGTTCTTGATGATGTAGCAGCAATGTTGATTTATGTTTAAGTTGTATGTGTTTAAAAAGGGGCAAAAAAAAAAAAAAAAATGATTTAAAAACAAAGTAAGATTTTTTCCCCAAACACAAGTACTATAAATTTCATCTGGTGGATCTATTCATCAGGAGAGCTGCCATCATATATGTTAGAGAAATATTCCACCCACTTTTCAGCTTAAATAACCAGATTATTCAACACCCTGTTTTGTAGAAACAACCCTCCTATCTGAGTGACCTTTTGTATACTAACCGTTTGGCATTTATTTGCTTGAAATTCCATTGGAGAACTTTTAAGGCCTTCTTCATGAGACTCTCATTATCTACCCGATCTCAGAGTTAACTCATTGCAATACTGAAAAGTTTCCACTCCAAAGACTGGACCCTGTGCCAAAGGCACACTCATTCCTCCCAAAGTAGATTCTGGCCTCAGCAACTACTCATTTCAAAATTCATCCTAAAATATGAAGGTTCCCACACACTGGAAATGTCCCTAAGAGGTCATCTACTATGCTCACCATTGAATAGAACCAACTTATGATGCCTATCCGCAAGCATTGCGTTCCGGCAGTTCATCTGAACCAGGTTTGCTTGCCTGGACCCACTGACACCGACCACGTTGGCTTCACACACATCATCACTGTTTTTCTCTGGTCTGCATCTCTCTTTGTAGTGTCTTTGTACACCAACCAACTGATAATCCAGTGTTTTTTTTGCTTTTCACTTGTCATATACGTCATTTTTTTATGATACCAATTCTTGCTTCCACTGCTCTTGTTGATCTGCTACGTTGTCTTTGCAATTTATATTTGTTCCACATACTGCATATTGTGAATTATTACACTCTTTTTACTTCCTGTTTAGGGTGCACCATTCACCCCTTTATTTGTAATGGTAACCCCACCATCATATGCAATCACCATTCCCTCATTCTTGCATATAACTTAAGTGATATTTACTGTTTTCCCCTTCCCCCTTTTATTTTGTTTCCCACTTTTCAGGTCAGGGTTTTGATTGTGCAGCTATCAAACAGACCTACTGCTAACAATATAGATAAAGCAAGCTCTAGGGCAGCCCCTTTGAATCACTGGCTTTTTTGATCAACCTCTTTCGGCCATAGGCTTGAGAAAATTAGATTATTAGTTGTGAAGGATGTGAGGGCTGCTCAAGTAATAGGTCCATGATTTCTCCTTACTGGGAACCAAGCACCCTATTGTATCACATGACTTTCTCAGGGTAGTGAAGCAGAGCAGTCCAATTCCTACTCTGGGGTGGTGGTGTGGTCTACTATCACCATTCACTGGCATGCAATAACAGCACTCAATAAATGATTGTCCAGTCAGTGCTTTTTCTTTATAAAAGGAAAAGTACATTGTTAGACTTGGCATCTTTTGGCGTGTTTCCCCTGACTTTTGCTTTCTGACCTCCCGGTTTTGACTCTGTTTTTGCTGGCTTAGTGTCTCTGCGCACTTTCTCACTGCTGATCAGTGTTAAAGTGCAAGTGCTGCTGTTGTAAATTGTGTTATGGATTGGTGTTTCCATGATTGGCATATTTGATTTACTTGTCAGTCCCTAGTAAAGTGCACTGAGTGTGCCAGGGCCTGTAAGTCAAATGCTGCTAGTGGGCTACAGCACTGGATTGTGCCACCCACACAAGCAGCCTGTAAATGTAACTCTGGCCTGCCATTGCAGAGCCTGTGTGCAGTCTGGGACTGCCATGTCGACTTGGCAAGTGTACCCACTTGCCAGGCCCTAACCTTCCCTTTTCTTACATGTCAGTCACCCTAAAGTAGGCCCAATGTACCCCTGTGGTCAGGGTGCAGTGTATGTGAAAGGTAGGACATGCCCTGGTGTGTGTGGCATGTCCTGATAAGTGAATTACTGCCAATTTCGTTTTTCACTATGGCAACGCTACCTGTTCCCATAGGACAGACTGTGGAGTTTGTTTATAACATCTTATAAACATAACTGGCCCTGGGAACCAGGTAGAGAAATACATTTTAGTATGCTTGAACTCAGAATCTAAAGATGCATCTTTTGGTGAAGGTGATTTTTGCATTCTGTGTTTGAAAATACCACTTTTAGAAAGTAGGTATTTTCTTGCTCGGCCATCCAGTAGGCCTCTGCTAGGTTTGTGGATTGACTGTCTGGGTTTTGGATGACAGGGGCTGGAGAGGAGCAGTTCCTCCAGAGAGTCTAGATGGGACAGGGAAGGGCTGAATAGACCTGGGCTGCATTTAGAGTAGGGGGAGGAGATTTCCTTTCACCTGAATGGGCCTGGTCTGCCTCTGACAAAGCTGTCTCCACCTTCTGCCAGGAAGCTGCACCAAGGAGGACAGAACTGGTTCTGGCTGGGCACAGACACTCTCTGCCTGAGAGGACAAAGGATTTTGGGCTGTAAAAAGTAGGGCCCAAACCCCTAAACTTTAGAACTCGCTGGAATCAACGAACCTGCCAAGAAGAAGAGCTGGAAGAGCTGCCAGGAGGAGTACTGCAGCTTTGCTGTGTTGTTGCTTTGTTGGGTTGGCCTGCAGTTGCTGCTTCTGCCTTGGGCAGTGAAAGGACTGGACTGAACTTTCTTTACTTGTGCTGAGTATCTCCATTGGGCCTGAAATCGAGCTGGCCTCCTGTTCTGAAGTCTCAGGGACTGCAAAGACTTCACCAACCTCTGGGTACCACTTCTGGAGCCGCTGTTTCAGTTGCCACAGAGAAGGGAACCGCAACCGACTCCATCACCAACTCCGTCGCTGGCTCTGTGTCCTGACAGCACCACAGACCGCACCGTCTGCATCTTGCACTGCAACCTTGGTCTCACCGAGCCGCTGCTTGCACCGTGACCTGTGGGCACCGCAGTCCGCACCGCCTCGCTTCACTTCGCCATCCTGGTCTCACCGACGCTGTCGTTGCTGCTGAGTCGACACCTGTGACCGCATCGTGGTTGAGGGCACTGCTCGTAAAGGTTCACAACGCACCGCCTCGTCCCACACAGCCGCCTGGGCCAACCGACGCCAGCTCCTGCAAACCGGCTCTGTCGCCTGCACCACAACCTGCCAGCACCGCATCGAGCACCATCTTGCCCTGCACCGTAAGCCTTGGTCTCACCGACGCCATCTGGACGATCGTCACCGAGCCGCTGCCTGCACCGTATCGAGAGGGCACCGCGTCCTGCACCGCTTCCAATTTGCAACGCAACCGCGACGGTTGCCACGACCGGCTCGCACCTCCGTGTAAGCCGCAACGAGAAAGGTACTGTTACCGAATCTGTTCACGCTTTTGCTGGCCCGTATCGACGCGGTCAGCTGGAACTGTTAGACTCTGTTGTTTTCAGCATCGCAGTAGCCCCGGACGGAGCTACCGACTCGTACGAACTGTGTTTTTGAGGTATTTCTGCAGTTTAGAAGACATCTTGCAAAGTATCTATTTTTCAAGTACTGTATTGTGGATTCTTTCTCGTTTTTGGTCTTGTTTTGAGTATTTAAAAATATTGGATATTTTTCTAAACTGATGTGGTGTCCTTTTGTAGTGCTTTCACTGTGTTACTGTTGGTTATGTGCAAATGTTTTACACACGGCCTCTAAAATAAGCCTGACTGCTCATGCCAAGCTACCAAGGGGGTGAGCAGGAGTTATTTTCGGAGTGTAACTCCCTTATCCTGACTAGAAGGAAGGGTCCCTACTTGGACAAAGGTGCAAACCCTTGCCAGCTAGGGACCCCATTTCTAACATACATTTATTATACACACTGCTAAACACTATGCATTAACTTATAAGTATATACATCAGGTAGATGGAATTTCCTTTGGTGACATTCAGCAAACATATTTGACCCCTATTGGGTCATGAGCCCCCCAAAATCACAGTACCCTCATCCATCTATACCAGATGAAGTATCACAATATCGGGAATATCATTTTAAATAAAGTGGGCTGTTGGCCTTTTCAAAAAAGGTCACCAAATTAAAAGACCAATAATCACAGGTAAAAAGTCACCATTATATTACTGAAATCAATAACCATGTTTCAATGCAGTCATTATTGTCAATAAATTTTGCAATATTTGTCAAAAACACAATTAGGATTATACTGTCAATAAAGCCTTTAAACTGAAGTAACATTTGTCCGAGTCTTTCTTATACAGCATTAGATCACATAAACTGCAGGCATAGAACCAACCACTAGAGGTCCTTGCACTCCCAGACATGCAGAACAAATGTTCCAGCCCCTAGAATGCTTTAAAAATAATGAAAATGTCTCCCCAGGTCTTGCTTCTTTGAAATGGTAGGCATACGGTTAATTTCCAAAACTTAGTCAAAGAGGGCTGCTGAACTCCTGTACCCCCCAAACTCTTCTTTATGAATGTTGGTGGTGCCCCTGCTCACATTGGGGCACCACAAGCTAAGAAAAATATTCAAATTGAGATCCCACAGGACATTATGGGACGCTTCCTCTACACCCAGGCCCCTTTGTTCACTGTCTGGTAACAAATGCACATTTTGCTGTAGGGGAGCCAACACCGGTCCAGGCAGCTGAAAACTCCCAGAAACTTTAGACTGAAAAATACCAACTTTCTAAAAGTGGTATTTCAAAAATAATAATTTAAAATCCAACCTCACCATAAAATAGGACTTTAAATTACAATTCAAAAGATTGTAAGAAGTGTTTTTCTAGCTGCTACTAATCCAAATTTAGCATTTAATAAATATAACAATGTAGCCCAATGATTCCCTATGGCAGCAGCCAGCCTTGCTACAGTGAGAATCGGTTTTGGGAGATATTTTAATATAAGGACATGTTCAACATTAATCACTACATGCCCTACTTTTAAATATATGCGCCTTGCCTTTATGGGCAATAAGGCTTTCATATGGGTGACTTTTTTTAAAAGAAGGTTTAAACCTTTCAAAAGAAGTATTTTGAGAGGACAGATGTGCGGTTTATAAATGCCACAGGCAGATTACCTGCATCCAGCCTGTACCCGCAAATATATTCACTTATAACCAGGCCAGTGACCTTTACCATAGCTGCGTTGCACAAGCCTTACCGTAAAAGGCAGGTAAACACGCACAGTCTAATTTACCTTGAAATTATTGGGACTGAGACTACCCACAATAAAGTTCCAAAAACCGAGTGATCAAAAATTGAAAAAATCTGGCTGTACTAAATGGGTGGAACCCATTTGCAACAATTGTCTGTATTTGTTCTAATGCACCTTCTAAGGTACAGATTAAGGTTTGTATTAGTGTTGGGGCTAAGGTTAGGGTTAGGTCTCGGAGTGGAGTTAAGATGGGGAAAAGTAATTGCCAACTACAGAAAATGCATACCATTTTGAGCTGTAAGTTTCTCACTATTTGATTTCAACATATGAATTTTCTAACTTCAAATCTCAAACACTCAACATACATTTGAGCATTTGCTTCCTTTCTCACTTGGCTATGCAGATAGCACAAGGGTAGACCCGATAACTCAGTTAACTAAAGCAGACCAAGATTCAGCATCATATAATCCCGCATGACAGCAGGCACCAATTGACATTGAGCTGTCAGCCATGTCCATTTTGTGTCTTTGTTTGCAAGGGAAAAGGATCATTTACTAAACAGCATGCAGTTTTAGTAAACAATACACACACTCAGATACACATATATGTTTCAAGCTGTACAATAACATTGGTAAGGATCAGCACAGTCTTATTATTCAAAGTGTAGGTTAGATGTAATGCCTCCTAAAAGGCTCGGAGAAATGATATCACAATTGTCTTTCTCAACACTGTTGGATATAGGGTTTCTGCTCGGACACCTTCTGCTTCTGCCACACCCAGTGTGGGTGTAAGCCCAAAGCCAAGCAGGGCCCTGGGGCTCTCCTGCCCCCCCAACATTTAAAAAAGTTGTGGGTGCCCCGGGTGATCAGTGGATACCCACAGTAAAAGTAATATTGCAGGCCCCAGTCGATACCCAGGATCTGTGCTGGTAGTAGTGCTGGCAGACATGCTGGCTGGCTGGGGAGCCGACAGAGGCCATGGGGACCTTGGGGCTCTCCCCTCAGACTCCCCTCAGACTCCAACATTAAAAAAACATGAATGGGTGCCCCGGGTGAGCACCACGGTAGGAGAAAAAAATTATTTTTTGATCCTGGTGGTGCCCCTAGAAGGGGCGGGTGCACCACAATGCATTTTTTTTAATGTGGAGGGCGTCAGGGAGCACAGGAGCTCCCCAGCAACATTTAAGAAAATCACAGCAAGTCTCCTGGATCGATGACCCCAGGAGAGCTTACAATTAGTTTTAAAGCACCCCTGAGCTGTAGCTGTATGCTGGTGTGGAGGCTCCGTCATGGTAGTTCTATGGCTACATTTTGTAGCCCGAAAAATGTTCAAAAATTACTCAAAGACATGTTTATGGTTGTTTTAAAAAATGCTTTATTTAAAATTATTTGTGACAATAAGTATTATTAAACACTGTAATGTATTTATTTATAAAATAATTGGCGACATTTTGACAAAGACAATAGGTTACCTTTAATATATATATATTTTAAAAGGGGGGGTTGGACGGGGCAGGATATGAAGGTTACCCCCATTTGTAGAAGTAAAAAAGATGAATATACATATTTTGTATGTAAAAAGTGGGGTTTGGGGGTTCCCCCATTTAAGCAGATGGAACTGCTGGAAAAAGTATGTATAAATGTGTACATATAAATATCTGGCAAAAGACTTTGTCCCTTTCTATCTCAGGGTGGATGGCACTGTGCTAATCCTATGCGTAAAGACTTTAATAGAAAAGCAGAAATTTGAGGTGAGCAGATCTAGAGTGTCGCTGGTGTTGAGGGGGCTCTATACAGGAGCTGCTTTCCACCTAAACTTGAGAACTACCCAGAGTTCTCTGCTTCTTTATGCATATATATATATATATATATATATATATATATATATATATATATATATATATATATATATATATATATATATATATTTGGAATTCAAACTATACAAACCAATGAAAGAGGTGGTGACAGGATGAAGAAACTACGCCAAACAGAATCTAAGTACATAATTAGACTAAGATCGAAGACCCCTTATGGAATCAATAATGACGAGGAGTTATTTGTACATTTGGATTGACACCGCTGATCCTCAACACCTTGCTGCTAGAAGAAGAAAAATGAAATAATTGATACAAAGAGAACAATTGAAAGACAGGGCACTAATCCCGGTCAACAACAGCAACTATAACAATTAGCTTCAAGGATCGACCTGCGTTATATTAAATCAATAATCTGTGTTTTATGAGCCTGCAAAAATCAATGGAAAACAAAAAGAGACTTAAGAAATAAAAACAAAAATAAAAAATAACAATGAAAGAAAGACTTAATCAATGTACTAAACACAAAATGAATGCAATTGAAATTATAATTGCTAAATACTTAATTGTGTAATTGAATGTAAAAAAAACATGATTATCAACTGAAAATCTGAAAAACCTTGTAAATATTGTAAATAATTAAGCACAATGTAATTTAAGCACAACGTTTCCCACCATGCCGCATTATGGGCAAAAGTGTTTGGTATAAATAGTGAAACTAAAGAGAGACTCACTAACCGTGACAAAGGCCTCGCTGGGCTGAAAGGCGTTGGTGTGAGCCAGTAAAGCTAGAATAAAAGCTTGAAAACTGGAATTGGAGTGCGTCGCATTTTTGTTTGCCAAAATAATCTTTGGGCTTGGATTCAGCCCCATCGCGATAGCACCCGTCTGTGTGCGCGCTGCCAAAAGGATCCAATTGTGGTAAAATATATATTTGCAATGTTCTCGCGCCGCCAGAGCGCAAGAAAGGTCGCACACCGGATTTCAATTTAGGAGTAAAGTATTTATTGACTTGACGCGTTTCGACAGCACAGTCTTTGTCAAAAAGTCATACAAAGACCCGGAAGTGGCAGTGACCTTTTAAGCATTTCCTGTGTTTTACAATAGACATAGAAGCACTGTGCAAAACAGAAAACAGACTTGAAAACTTTATCAATTCATTATAAAATAACATTGGATGGATAAAGAAAAATTATTATTATTGTAAACATTGCATGTGCAAAATAACAATTCATGAAGTCAAAGGATTAATGATAATAATCTATTTTCAACAAAGCAGCAGTGATTAAAAAGGGGGGGCGCAAGCTGAAGTGCCTGGTGGCAAATAACACTGGTGTTGTGCTTGCCTGTGCTTAAGGAAAAAATAATAATAAATAAATGGGCTAGTGCCCCGGTATACGTGCTTCATAGTAATACCCAGGATCTACTTAAACCGTAGGACACTGGGTTAAGCCCACTGCGGGTCCGATCACAAAAACAAAAATTTGACGGTACTATTGGAAAAGGCAGTGAGGTGGAAAGAGAATAATGTGACCAGGGGGGGCAGATCCGTGCAGATCTACAGAGCAGCCGCTCTATTCACGTGGTCAGATGATGCGCTGAGAGGTGTATTAACCTAGTATTGGGAAGTGATGCTTGAATATACTGAGAAACAAATTTGTGTGCAATTTTGATTTTAGGATAAGCGATGTCTAATCATGATGTAAAAAGAAGAACAAATAACAAATTTGGCGGAGTAAAAATGATATATGATCTTATTTCACTAGCCTAAATGCACATGGAGGTCCTCCTCATGGTTGAGGCCTCCTGGGGTCTTGCTTTGTAGTCTAACTATATATTCAGATTCCAGGCGTCGTAGATGACGTTCCCGATCTCCTCCTCTCGCTGATGCAGGGACCCTGTCAATGCCAAAATATGAAATTTTAGAGCTGATATCTCTGACAGTTGAATGCACCAGTGCACAATGCTTCGCTATGGCATATGACATATCACCATTCCTAATGGCGCGTAAATGCTCCAGGACGCGCTTCTTCACCGGGAAGATTGTGCTACCCACATAGCGTAAGCCGCAAATACAGGTTAACCCCTTCGATGCTCATGACGGAATGGTTCCGTCATGAGCATCGGTGCCCCTGTGCTCATGATGGAACCATTCCGTCTTGAGGCCAGGGGCACGAAATCCCTCTGCTGCAGACAGCAGAGGGATTTCCTTTTCTCCCCCACAGCCTCGGGAGCTGGGGAAGAGCTTCCCCAGCTCCCGAGGCCCCTCCCTTTCAGTGAAATGAAGATCAGCGCGCACGTCGCGCTGACTTCATTTCACTGAAAACGAAACTAAAATGAGCCTTTAGGCTCATTTCAGTTTCACTTTCTATGTGCTCAGGGGCTATCTCAGCCCCCTGAGCACGTAGAAAGACGGGAGAGGTATCATTGGAAAGGGAGAATCTCCCTTTCCAATGGTACTCCTCCTCAGTGGATCCCTGCTTGTGGATCGCCCCAGGAGGGCGATCCCCAAGCAGGATCCACCCACTAAGGCACCAGGGAGGGGGAGCGGCCCTTGGGCAAGGGCTTTGCTCCCCCAAAAAATTGCCATTGTTCAGTCTTTCTGCCCCCTGGGGGCAGATGGGAGCAGTAGCCCCCAATCTGCCCCCCGGGGGCAGAAAGCCCACTAGACACCAGGGATTTTTATTAGGTGCATTTTTTTCAGGGTGGGGGCTGCCCGAAATGGGCACGCCAATGCCCCCACCCCCAGCCACCATTACAGCCTTTCTGCCCCCTGGGAGGCAGATGGGGGCAGTAGCCCCCAATCTGCCCCCCGGGGGCAGAAAGCCCACTAAACCCCATGGATTTTTTGGGATGCATTTTTTTTTAGGGTGGGGGCTGCCCGAAATGGGCACGCTAATGCCCCCACCCCCCCACCACCATTACAGCCTTTATGCCCCCTGGGAGGCAGATGGGGCAGTAGCCCCCAATCTGCCACCCCGGGGGCAGAAAGCCCACTAAACGCCAGGGATTTATTTTATGTGTAATTATTTTTTTAGGGTGGGGGCTGCCCAAAACGGGCACGCTAATGCCCCCACCACCATCACCATTACAGCCTTTCTGCCCCCTGGGAGGCAGATGGGGGCAGTAGCCCTCAATCTGCCCCCAGGGGGCAGAAAGCCCACTAAACACCAGGGATTTTTTTTTGTGTAATTTTTTTAGGGTGGGGGCTGCCCAAAATGGGCACGCCAATGCCCCCACCCTGTCACCATTACAGCCTTTCTGCCCCGCCCTGGGGGGCCCCCAATCTGCCCCCCCGGTGGGGCAGAAAGCCCACTAAACACCAGGGATTTTTTTGTGCAATTTTTTTTAGAGTGGGGGCTGCCGAAAATGGGCACGCCAATGCCCCCATGCCCTTGCCACCATAACAGTCTTTCTGCCTCCCTGGGGGCAGATGGGGGCAGTAGCCCCCAATCCTGCCTCCGGGGTGGCAGAAAGCCCACTTGACGCCAGGGATTTTTTTTTGCAATTTTTTTAGGGTGGGGGCTGCCCGAAGTGGACACGCCAATGCCCAAATCCCCACCACCATTAAAGCCTTTCTGCTCCCCTGGTCTCCCGATAAAAATGGTACCTCACACGCGTGGGTGGGGCAAGTACCGCGACAGGCAAGGGCCCAAAACCTAGTGAGGCGACATCAAAATTACCTATCACAAACCAACCTGGTTTCAAGGGGGTCCCATGAGTTTTTGGCCCCGGGTTCGGCGGCCAGCTAGGGAAACCTACCAAACCCACACATTTCTGAAAACTAGACACCCGGGGATTCCAGGGAGGTATGGCTTGCGTGGATCCCCCAAAGTTTTCTTACCCAGAAACCCCCAGAAACCTGAAATTTTGCTGAAAAATCACTTTTTTCACACATTTTTGTGTGGGAAAGTTGTGGCATTACCGGGCTGAAACAAATTTCCTACCACCCAGTGTTCCTCCAGGTCTCCCGATAAAAACGGTGCATCACTCGGGTGGGAGGCCCAAGTACCCGCGACAGGCAAGGGCCCAAAACGTATTGAGGCGACATCAAAATTGCCTATCAGAAAACGACCTGGTTTTGCAAGCGGGGTCCCATGACTCTTTGTACCGGGGCTCGGCGGCCACCTAGGGAAACCTACCAAACCCACACATTTCTGAAAAGAAGACACCCGGGGGATTCCAGGGAGGTATGGCTTGTGTGGATCCCCCAACGTTTTCTTACCCAGAATCCCCCAGAAACCTTAAATTTTGCTGAAAAAGTCACTTTTTTCACACATTTTTGTGTAGGAAAGTTGTGGCATCACCGGGCTGACACAAATTTCCTACCACCCAGCGTTCCCCCAGGTCTCCCGATACAAATGGTGCCTCACTTGGGTGGGAGGCCCAAGCACCCGCAACAGGCATGGGCCCAAAACGTATTGAGGCGACATCAAAATTGCCTATCAGTAGACGATCTGGTTTTGCAAGGGGGTCCCATGACTTTTGGCCCGGGGCTCGGCGGCCACCTAGGGAAACCTAGCAAACCCACACATTTCTGAAAAGTAGACACCTGGGGATTCCAGGGAGGTATGGCTTGTGTGGATCCACCAACGCTTCTTACCCAGAATCCTCTGCAAACCTGAAATTATGCTGAAAAAATCACTTTTTCACACATTTTTGTGTGGGAAAGTTGTGGCATCACCAGGCTGACACAGATTTCCTACCACCCAGCGTTCCCCAGGTCTCCTGATAAAAATGGTGCCTCACTCGGGTGGGAGGCCCAAATACGCGCGACAGGCAAGGGCCCAAAACGTATTGAGGCGACATCAAAAATGCCTATCGCAAAACGACCTGGTTTTGCAAGGGGGTTCCATGACTTTTGGCCTCGGGCTCGGCGGCCACCTAGGAAACCTAGCAAGCCCACCCATTTCTGAAAAGTAGACACCCGGGAGATTCCAGGAGGTATGGCTTGCATGGATCCACCAACGTTTTCTTACCCAGAATCCCTGCAAACCTGAAAGTTTGCTGAAAAATCACTTTTTCACACATTTTTGTGTGGGAAAGTTGTGGCATCATCGGGATGACACAAATTTCCTACCACCCAGCGTTCCCCCAGGTCTCCCGATAAAAATGGTGCCCAAGTACCCGCAACAGGCATGGGCGCAAAACGTATTGAGGCAACATTGAAATTGCCTATCACAAAATGTTTTGGTCCCGTGCCTGTCGCGGGTACTTGGGCCTCCCACCCGAGTGAGGCACCATTTTTATCGGGAGACCTGGGGAACGCTGGGTGGTAGGAAATTTGTGTCATCCCGGTGATGCCACAACTTTCCCACACAAAAATGTGTGAAAAAGTGATTTTTTCAGCAAAATTTCAGGTTTGCAGGGGATTCTGGGTAGAAAACGTTGTGGATCCACGCAAGCCATACCTCCCTGGAATCCCCCGGGTGTCTAGTTTTCAGAAATGTGTGGGTTTGGTAGGTTTCTCTAGGTGGCCGCCGAGCCCCGGGCCAAAAAGTCATGGGACCCCCCCTTGCAAAACCAGGTCGTCTTCTGATGTCGCCTCAATACGTTTTGGGCCCATGCCTGTCGCGCGTACTTGGGCCTCCCACCCGAGTGAGGCACCATTTTTATCGGGAGACCTGGGGCAATGCTGGGTGGTAGGAAATTTGTGTCAGCCCGGTGATGCCACAACTTTTCCACACAATAATGTGTGAAAAAATTGATTTTTTCAGCAAACTTTCAGGTTTCTGGGGGATTCTGGGTAAGAAAACATTGGGGGATCCACGCAAGCCATACCTCCCTGGAATCTCCCATGTGTCTACTTTTCAGAAATGTGTGGGTTTGGTAGGTTTCCCTAGGTGCCGGCAGAGCTAGGGTTCAAAAACTACATCTAGGCACTTTGCCAAAAAAGGGTCATTTTTCACAGTGAAATTGGGGTGTGTCCACGTTGCGTTTTGCGTCGTTTCCTGTCGCGGGCACTAGGCCTACCCACACAAGTGAGGTGCCATTTTTCTCAGAAGACTTTGGGGAACGTGGGGTGGGTGGAATTTTGTGGATCCATGCAGATTCCAGAACTTTCCACCACAGAAACGCGAGGAAAATGTGTTTTTTTTTACACTTTTTTAGGTTTGCAAGGGATTCTGGGTAACAGATCCTGGTGAGAGCCAGTCAAGTCACCCCATCCTGGATTCCCCTGGGTGTCTAGTTTTCAAAAATGTATAGGTTTGCTAGGTTTCCCTAGGTGCCGGCAGAGCTAGGGTTCAAAAACTACAGCTAAGCACTTTGCAAAAAAAGGGTCTTTTTTCACTGTGAAAATGTGGTGTGTCCACGTTGTGTTGTGCGCTGTTTCCTGTCGCGGGCACTAGGCCTACCCACACAAGTGAGGTACCATTTTTCTCGGAAGACTTTGGGGAATGCGGGGTGGGTGGAATTTTGTGGATCCACGCAGATTCCAGAACTTTCCACCACAGAAAAGTGAGGAAAATGTGTTTTTTTGACAATTGTTTAGGTTTGCAAGGGATTCTGGGTAACAGAACCTGGTGAGAGCCAATCAAGTCACCCCATCCTGGATTCCCCTGGGTGTCTAGATTTCAAAAATGTATAGGTTTGCTAGGTTTCCTAGGTGCCGGCAGAGCTAGGGTTAAAAAACTACAGCTAGGCACTTTGCAAAAAAAGGGTCATTTTTCACTGTGAAAATGTGGTGTGTCCACGTTGCGTTTTGGGCCGTTTCCTGTCGCGGGCAGTAGGCCTACCCACACAAGTGAGGTACTGTTTTTCTCGAAAGACTTTGGGGAACGCGGGGTGGGTGGAATTTTGGGGATCCATGCAGATTCCAGAACTTTCCACCACAGAAAAGTGAGGAAAATTTGTTTTTTTTGACAATATTTTAGGTTTGCAAGGGATTCTGGGTAACAGAACCAGGTGAGAGCCAGTCAAGTCACCCCATCCTGGATTCCCTGGGTGTCTAGTTTTCAAAAATGTATAGGTTTTCTAGGTTTCCCTAGGTGCCGGCAGAGCTAGGGTTCAAAACTACAGCTAGGCACTTTGCAAAAAAGGGTCATTTTTCACTGTGAAAATGTGGTGTGTCCACGTTGCGTTTTGGGCCGTTTCCTGTCGCGGGCAGTAGGCCTACCCACACAAGTGAGGTACTGTTTTTCTCGAAAGACTTTGGGAACGCGGGGTGGGTGGAATTTGGGGATCCATCCAGATTCCAGAACTTTCCACCACAGAAAAGTGAGGAAAATTTGTTTTTTTGACAATATTTTAGGTTTGCAAGGGATTCTGGGTAACAGAACCAGGTGAGAGCCAGTCAAGTCACCCCATCCTGGATTCCCTGGGTGTCTAGTTTTCAAAAATGTATAGGTTTGCTAGGTTTCCTAGGTGCCGGCAGAGCTAGGGTTAAGAAACTACAGCTAGGCACTTTGCAAAAAAGGGTCATTTTTCACTGTGAAAATGTGGTGTGTCCACGTTGCGCTTTGGGCCGTTTCCTGTCGCAGGCACTAGGCCTACCCACACAAGTGAGGTACCATTTTTATCGGGAGACTTAGGGTAACACAAAAGTGTAGAGCAACTGTTATTATCTATTGACTTTTGATGCATTTCTGCCTTCCAAATGAAAGACAATGTGTAAAAAGAAGTCATTTTGAAAAATGTCCTATAATTCTCATGCTAGTATGGGTACTCCCAATTTCGGAAATGTGCAAATATCTACTATTTCTAAACTCTATATTTTGTTCCCATTTCAGAAATACATAGGTGTCTTTCATACCGATTTTTCCATGTATAAATTTTCCCAGAATAATTGCTATATACCCGGTACATAATAAAAACCATTGCAAGATGCTGCTCAGTTATTGGCTCTGGGTTCGCCGGGTTCTTTGTGAACCTACAAGTCCTATATATTGCCACAACCAGAAAGGTCCAGCGGATGTAACGGTATATTGCTTTCAAATAGCTGTCATAATTAGAAGAAGTTACAGGTGAAAATGTTGACACAAATGGCTGATTTTTTCAACTAATTTTCAATTATTCCTATATTTAACTGTTTGTTTCTATAAAGAAAACTTGAAGGATCTACACAAATGACCCCTTGCTGAATTCAGAATTTTGTCTACTTTTCAGAAATATATAGCTTTCTAGGATCCATTATTGCTTTCATACCCATTTCTACCATTAACTGGAAGGAGGTTGAAAGCACAAAAAATAGCAAAAATAGACTATGTCCCAGAAAAATGGCAAAACTGTGTAAAAATTTTTGGTTTTCTGACAAAAGTCTGCTTGTCCCTGAAAGCTGGGAAGATGGTGATTTCAGCACCACAACCCATTTTTGATGCCATTTGCAGGGAAAAACCAGACGCTTTCACCTGTAGCCCTTTTTTCGCATTTTTCCCCAAAAAACAAAATTTAGCTGTATTTTGGCTAATTTCTGGGTCCCCCAGGAATTCACAAACCCTGGGTACCTTTAGAATCCCCATGATGTTGGAAAAAAAGGACGCAAATTTGGCGTGGATACGTTATGTGGTCAAAAAGTTACAGGGGCCTAAGCCTAAGCGCGAACTACCCCAAATAGCCAAAAAAAAGGCTTAGCACAGGAGGGGAAAAGGCCTAGCAGCGAAGGGGTTAAAACATAAACAACAAAGTCAGTATTGCAATTAATGAAATTGTAAATCTTCCCACTTTTTCCATTAGGCTGAATGAAAGTTTTCACATTTGTGCTGTTGCTACAGGCTTTACACCTCCCGCACTTATGGAAACCCGGGAGATCCCTCAACCAGGTGCCCCTTGACTTATTCTTGACGGATAGGTGACTGTGCATTAGCATGTCCTTTAAGGACTGACATTTCCTGTAGGTGATATGTGGTGACGGACTAACCAAATTCCCGATTACAACATCGTTCTTAACTATGTGCCAATGTTTGCGCACTATCTTATGAACTTGCTGTGAGGCATGGTTAAAAGTGGTAATAAGTCTTACTTCATGTTTCCCACTATTCTTCTCTTTTGGAATCAGTAAACTGTTTCTATTCTTGATGGCAGCTTTCTCAGTCGCTATTTTGATGTTCCTCCCAGTGTAACCCCTACTCCTGAAACGACCCCTCATGTTTTTGACTTCTTTTTCATAAGAATCAGGGGAACTACAGTTGCGCTTCGCTCTAAGAAGCTCTCCATAGGGGATACTCCTCTTCAAACCAGTTGGATGATGGCTGTCTGCATGTAGGATACTATTGCCAGATGTCGGTTTCCTAAAAAGGCTCGTATGTAATGTCCCATGTTTCACCTCCACCAGAATATCTAGGAATTCAATGGTGGAAGGGTCAGTCTTACTGTTGAATTTCAGATTCAGGTTGTTAACTGAAAGGCCCTGAATGAAAATGTCAAGGGCTTCCTGTGGACCATCCCATATCAGAAAGATATCGTCAATGTAGCGGGTCCACAGGATGACATTGTTCATATGAGTGTTGTTACCATCATGCCACAGATGCTCCGCCTCCCACCACCCCATAAACAAACAGGCGTAGCTTGGTGCGAAGCAACTTCCCATGGCCGTACCAGTGTACTGTTCATACCACTCATCCTCAAATAGAAAACAATTGTTATGTAGGCAAAAATGCAACATCCGCATTAACAACATGGTGTGGTCATACATGGTCAAAGGTCTGTCTCTAAGGTAATATTTACATGCTGCCAAGCCCGACTCGTGATCTATACAGGTGTACAAAGCAACAACATCTATTGTCGCCAGAATGTAAGTCTCCTTCTATGGAATTTCCTGGATTTTGGACAGAAAGTCCATGGTGAAATATTTATGGTTCCCAGGATCAAACTCACAAGAATGGGTGGCCGTTCTTTTTCCTATCTTGGTCCTCTCTTGTGGAACTCTCTTCCCATAGCGATCCGCAAAGAAACACTTCACTTAAAATTTCGTAAATTAGTCAAAGCTTGGCTGTTTAACCAATAGTATTTACTTCTTTTCTATTTGTTGTGGTTCCTCTAGGCTGCGCTGGGAAACCCTTTGGGTAGCTATGCGCATTATAAAATCAGTTAACATAACATAACATAACATAACATGGTGTCTCTGCAGTATGAAGGTAGATTGAGGACGTATGGACAGAGGAAGCAATCTAAGTACATGGAAGTATTCTCGAGAAGGCTTTTTGTTAGCCGAGATGATTGGTCTGCCAGGAGGATCTGTGGGTGTTTGTGCACCTTGGCAACATATAAAAGACAGGAGTCACTGGTTTCTGCACCAGCAAAAACAGGAACTCATTTTGACTCAGCATATCATTCTCACGCCAGTCATGCAATAAGCTATGATATTCCTGTATGGTTTTGTTATACCTTGCCAGACCGGACCTCAGGTAGCTTCCTGAAAATTCAAGCTGACGCTTCGCCTCAATCCGGTATTTGTTAATGTCCCATAGGTCCACAAATGTTGTCGCTTGTTTTAAAGAGTGCAATCCTGCCCTTTGTGATGTTGTGAGGTTTTTGGCAAAATTGTTCCCCTGTTTCCTCCATAAATCCATCAAATCCCGTAAGATGGTCTCATGAAAAGTGTCGAGACCGTCATGTAATGTTATCGGGTTAAATTTTGATCTGGGTTTAAAATCATTCCTAGATCTCTTACTGACTTCCATGTCCATACTGATCAGTAATTCCACGATCAGTTTCCCAGTCTCTTGTTCCTAGTTGGAGTTCCCTTAAGGTTGCAAGTGTCTCAATGTCTCTCACGGAAAGTGTTACTCCCGCGGGGTTAGAAACGCTTGCAGTTTTTATGGCCTCAGACATGCCTCTGCTATGCTTTAAAGTGTGCAATTTTAGCAATTTCAATTTGCGCATAAAGAGGAAAAGGTCAATACGGGTCTTAGCAAAATCAAAATTGGCTGTGGGCAGAAAGAAAGGCCTAGCTCCAAGACCGATCTTTCCTCTGGAGTAATCATGTGGGGGGAAAGGTTAATGATAGAAAGATTGGGTTGCTCACCTATCATTTGTTCCTCTTGGACCGCCTTATGCCTCTCCCATGTGGCGTCACGTTGTCGCTGGCCTTCGCCCTCTCCCTGGTCCTTCTTTGTCTTGTTCTTTGCCTCCTCCTTTTCCTCTTCCCCGCGATGGTTTTTTCTTTGCGCTGAGGCTCAGTTGCATAAAATGGTATTCCTGCAAGGATGTGAACGGTCCTCTGTCTGGTCCCTGTGCGGTCTGTCTATCCTCTTCATCCGATGGTGCCGCAGAACTCGAGCCGGAAGTTTCCGATTCCTGTACTCGAAGTGCTTCAATCTTTTTGTAATCTTTTCTTATGGCGTCGTATTTCCTGCTAAAAGTCAGGATGCGGCCTTGCGCATAGTCGTTCCTGTCTCGCACGAATTTCCAGCGTTTCCTCGCCTTGATGCCATCCTCATACTTGATCAACCTCGTCTCCATGTCTTTGATGAAACTGGTTATCTCATCTTGGACTGGCATTTTACTTAATGCCTCACGTAGCTCTTTCAGCTCTTCCCCAATCTGTTGCAGTTCTATTGCCGCATATTTTGACAGGAGACCAAGCATCTGTTTGCAGGTTGTCGCCATGAGTGTAGACCATTCCTCCAATAATTTTGGATTTGGGTTTTGGTAAGTGGGGGTCACCAAGATTCTCAATCCTCTTGGGACACGCCCACCTCGATGTAGTTGTCCAATGATATCACCTCCCAGCTGCGATTTATTTCTTTTTACAAAGTTTCTCCAGCCTGTGTAATTCCTGCTTTAAAGTTTTGTTATCGCCGGTTTCTCCTGTATTGTTGCTCGTGGGGGTTTCCTGGGTTGCCCCGTCTGCCTCGGTGAATAGAGATCTGGCCACATCCAATCTCTTGCGTATTGCCTCGCACATTGCTGCCACGTACTGGTTTTTGAGCAGCGCTCCATAAACCACCAAGCCTTTTCCAATGTCCGATTCGCTCCTATGATGTGAAATCCTCTCCCGTGCTCTAGACCATACGCGGCTGCGTCTGATCGAGACAGGGGCACCCCTGCCGTTCTTGAAGATCCTTGGAAACTGAGGTTTTCAAAACGAGGGTCCAGAATGGGTAGTGTACGGCGCGAATTCCCCGGGAACGGGGTACGTACGCGCCGGCAACACTCCCGTCAGGACCTCCTTCGTGTATTCCCTCGTTGTTGGTTTCTGGCTGGGAAGAACTCCCGGAACATGAAATACGGCGGCGGGAATCGGGAAAAATGAGGTTACAAGGAACAGTCCAGCCTTACTTCCGATTGCTTCCACCTGATGGGGTTGGTGCCGACCGGCGGGCGCTGGACCCGCTGTAATATTTGCAATGTTCTCGCGCCGCCAGAGCGCAAGAAAGTTCGCACACAGGATTTCAATTTAGGAGTAAAGTATTTATTGACTTGACGCGTTTCGACAGCACGGTCTTTGTCAAAAAGTCATACAAAGACCCGGAAGTGTATATATATATGAACACCACATCCGATTCTCCACACAAAAATCGGACACCGACACGGGGAGATTTCAGAAATGCAAGGTTTATTCCTCCATTACGCTGCGATGCGTTTCAGCATTCACTGCCTTGATCACACAGTGATCACTTCCTGGTTAGCGCGCATAAATTAAAATTCGGTAGAGTTACCCGATCACATGATCGGAGCTTTTTCATGAAGCAGGAAAACAGACTATTTCATCATTATAACTAGGCCTGGGCGGTAAATTCCGTTCCGCTCGCGGAATTTGGGTAATTTTGCTTTTTGCGGAGAACGTGGAATTACCAGAAATTCCGTGATCCTCAGCTTCGCGGAATTTTTTGCTTGTTCGCGCTTTCAAAATGCGTGTTCGCGAGATATTTCTCCCCGAGCACGCAAACAGCGTTCGCGAACAGGAAAAAAGCATCGCGAACGGGCAGAACAAGCAATTCCGCGTGTTCGCTGAACTTTTGCGTGCTCGCGGAGATTTTTTACCGTTTCGCTGAGCTTTGCGTAGCACCACTACGCAAATTCCGCCCACCCCTAAATATAACAACACAGTTTCAATCATTTCATTTTAAATTACAGTTATTGCATTGTTGTACTCAATGTTGTTAGGGAGAATCTCATAATTCCTTCTAAGCGGAAATGTCCTTTTAAATCCACAAAATAATATGTCAGACATAATATGCAATAGATTTCTATGTCCTACTGTGTACAACATTGGAGTTCAATAAAGTGCAAGTGCAGAAGTTAATTAATGAGGACTCATTAATTCTTTCACTAATTTCATAGTCCTTTACATAAATTATATAGTCCAACAACGGGCAAGTGCCCATAAACCCCTGTTGAACCTCACATACGAGTCATTCTCTGTTATCTTCTATGCACCACAATCTATAGATCTAATCTCGCAGGACCAATTGCATTCTCATTTATATGTCATGAATCGTCATGCAACATGGTATTGATTACTAATGATAAAACCATATTTTATCATTAAAAACTCTCTAAAACCCAATGTGTACCTACTGCATATTCTAATAAAATTGAAAAACAGAGTTATAAATAAGACAATTCCACTTAGCAAGTTTCAATCCCCAGCGGGATATGAATATCAATCTTATGTCCATATGCATCAATTTCTCAATACTTTTTGGAGGATATTTCATTCAAAATTTTTCTTTAAAGATGTCATTTGCCATGATCTGAAATGAGAAATGTTTATATTTGTATAAACTTATATGGTTTCAAAAAATTCCTTTTACCCTTATAGGCATATAAAAAGATTTTTCAATATCCCAAAACATGGCAGTGTCTATGATCTGCAGGCCCAGTCTCGTTTATAACAGCCCAATAGTGCAAAATACCGCATTAAAGTGCTAGTGCAATACAGTACTTATATATATGTATACCAATGTTTTCAGTGCTATTGCAAGTGCACATTTTTTTCAGATGAACCTGATTGCCCTTCTTGGGAAACCTCCGTGAATGTTTCTGGTCCCTCTTTGAAGACTGAGTCCGCCGCCTCCTCTCTCTCTTTCATCCAGTCATCCATCTCTCCAATTTCACTTTAGCACTTGGCGCGATCACCTAAACACACTGCAGAGCGCGCAGGAATAAATGGTTCAACTTGCCTTTGTCTCCCGCCGGGAATGTTTCCCAGTTTCTCTCCCTGTTAATGTATTTTCAACGTGCCGCACTTCTCGGCATTTCAGCCACCGGCTCACCTCGTCAAAACGTGGTGCCGTATCCCGGAGAGCTTTCACACCAGGCAGTCTAATTCCGTGTTCCTCATAAAACATATATATATATATATATATATATATATATATATATATATATATATATATATATATATATATATATATATATATATATATATATATATATATATATATATATATATAATTTAAAAAAATTGTCACTGATAAAAAACAAAGGTTATAGGGACGTTTTAGTTTGGCTCAGACTTTACTCGTACAAAACCAGAGAAATTCAGCAGTTATAGTTACCTGAGCTAACTATAACTTACGCCCCTGGAATGCACTGCTTATGGCTCACATATTACATCACTCATGACATGGTCAGTGACATCACTCATGACATCACTGAGGACATCTCAAATGACATCACTGATGACATCATCCAGTGATTGTGAGTGTTTTCTAAAAGTTACTGAGTGTTAAACATCTATACTAAGATAAGTGGCTGTGCGAGTGCCTGTATGGGTTAGTGAGTGGGTGTGAAAGTGGGGTATAAAAGAGTGAGTCAGTATGCGAAAGACTGTATACATGAGTTAGTGGGTGTGTGCCTTTTTCCGTGCGTGAGTGAGTGGAGTGGTCAGTGGATGTATGAGTAAGTCAGTTGCTGTATGAGTATCTGTATGGGTGAGTTAGTGGGTATAAGTGTAATGGTGAATGAGAAGCTGAATGAGTGACTGTATGGGTGAGTGTACAGGTGTGCCAGTGGCTGTAAATGGTGAATGAGAGGGTGCAGGAGCGGTGTACGAGTGACTGAGTAGATACATAAGTATCTGTATGGGTGAGTGAGAGGGTGCATAAGTGGCTATATGTGTGAATGAATGGGTGAGTGAGTGGGTATGTCAGTGGCTGTATGGGTGAGTAAATGGGTGGGTGTGCGGTTGTATGGGTGAGTAAGTGAGTGTGAGAGAGGTTGCATGGGGGAGTATGTGCATGTCCCAGTGATTGCATAGGTGAGTGAGGACATGTGTTATTGTATGTATGAGTAAATGTATGAGTGATTCAGTGTGTGTGTGAGTGACTGTATGGGCAAGGGAGTAGGTATGTGAGTAGCTATATGGGTGACTGATTAACTGTGTGGCTGTATGGGTGTATGAGTGGGTGTGTAAGTGTCTGTCTGCATGACAGGTTGTGCAAGTGCCTTTATTGGTAGGTGTATGAGTGGCTGTATATGTGAGTTAATTGTTGCTTTAGTGCCTCTATGGGTGGGTTGAGGTGTGAGTGGCCCTATGGATCAGTAAATAGGTGTGTAAGTGTTTGTATAGGTCTGTGAATGGGCATGTCAGTGGTTCTGTAGGAGTGGTAGTGGGTGTATGAGATGTTGTGTAGGGGTGTTAGTGGGTGTATGAGTGGTTCTGTGGAAGATGTCATCAGTGATGTCATTTGAGATGTCATGAGTGATATCACTTGCCATGTCATGAGTGATATAATATGTGAGGTCATAAACAGTGAATTGTGGGGCATAAGTTATAATTAGCTCGGGTAACTAGGACTACTGAATTTTTCTCTGGTTTTGTACGAGTGAAACCTGAGCCTAACTATAATGTCCCTGTAACCTTTGTTTTTTTCAGTGAATTTCTATGGTTTTTTAAATTCTATTTCCTAACTATAATGTCCCTGTAACCTTTTTTTTTAAGTGAATTTCTAAGGTTTTTAATTTTATTTTCTAACTGAAACTTCCAAACTTTGAGAGTGAGTGTGTGAGTGAGTGCATGAGTGTCTCAGTGGGTATGTCAGTGTCTCAATGGGTATGTGAGTGTCTGAGTGGGTCTGGGTGGGCCTGCATAAGTGTATCACTGGGTGTGTGAGTGGGTACGTGAGTGTCTGACTGGGTCTGTGAGTGAGTGCATGACTGTCTGAGTGGGTGCATGACTATGTGAGTGGTTCTGTGATTAGGTGTCTCAATATTTGAATGAGTCTCTGATTCGTGCATTAGTATCTGAGTGGGTGCGTCATTGTCTGAGTGGGTCTCTCGGTGGTTGCACCAGTGTCTGAGTGGATCTATCAGAGGTGGCATTAGTGTCTAAGTGGGCTTGTGAGTGGGCGCCTGAGTAGCTGAGATGGTCTCTTGGTGGGTGCATCCGTGTCTGAGTGGGTCTCTGAGTGATTACGTCAGTGTTCGAGTGGGCCTCTGACTGGGTGGATAAGAGTCTGAGTGGGTCTCTGAGTGGATCCATCAGTGTCTGAATGGGTCTCTGAGTGGGTGCGTCAGTATCTGAGTGGGTCTCTCAGTGGGTGCATTAGTGCCTGAATAGATCTATCACAGGGTGAATTAATGCCTGAGTGGGCTTGTGAGTATATGAATGAGTATCTGAGAGGGTGTCTTAGTGGGTGCATCAGTGTCTGTGTGGGTCTCTCATTGATTATGTTAGTGTCTGAGTGGGCCTGGGCCGTTACACCCTATTTATGATTTGGGTTTGCTAATTTTGACCAATCTGCCTGTTTTTCTGGAAAGGACAGGCCATTGGGGGGCCTTGCAATATGGGTTAAAACAACCGTGTTATGTACATTTAAAGTCATCAATCTGAGGTCTCCTCCAGTTTTGTGTGTAATCTTGCATTTTTCCGATGGGGTTTCACTATGCTCATTCAATGTTTATTGTATGCGCGGAGGTAGCTCAACCAACCTAGCAGCCATTGATGTAATTACTGCCCTCCTACCATCTCTATCGACTGATGTATTCAGGATTGTGTCTGGTGATTTCAATTATAATTTCAAACCCCTTGGTATTACTTCCGACACAATTAGTGGGCTATCCCAGAGCTATTGCTGAACCAGTTAAAAATGGTATGCTACATCTTTGCAAATAAACTCTTTCACCCTCAAGAATGGGTTGAGAGCCTGTAATGGGAGAACCCCATCAGCCAAAGAAGGGAAGGACACCTATCACCGATATGGAGGCACAAGCTGTATAGATTACATATTGATGTCCATTAGGTGGTGGCCACAAGTAATAGATATAGGGGTGGTCTCTAGGCAGTGCAGTGACCATAACGCCCTGGACCTCTCCCTGAGTTCGCTGGGGCTTAGTATCCCCTACCTAGACCACGAACCATTCGACAGGAGGCTATTAATAATAATAATAATAATATATTTATTGTGTATAGTTACTTAAAACATTTACAATATACAAAGCAATAAAAACCAATCCATGTTATAAAAGCAGATAATCTAAGAGATGGTATAAAGACCAGTTAAAATAAATACATAAATAAATACAAAATTGATTTTGTCTTCCAGTATTGGCAGCAGTCTAATCAGATCTAACAGCTGTAAGAAGGTGCAGGAGCTTAAATGTAGCAGCTAATTGTTCATTGGACTGGGCCACCTGGGGGGCCACCTAAGGCCTAAATCTTTTATATGCAAGATGGATACATTTCGTCAATCTGATGTTTAGGGCCATGTTTTCTGGGTTAAGTGTTGCTATAATGCTCTTCCGAAAGGATGGAACTCCCAGCCTGTTCCACTCAGTCCGAAGATTTGCTTTACGCTCGTCCAACTTGGCTGGGCAAATGCACATAACATCCTCAAGGGATTCCTCAGACTCGCCACTGCCCCTGCATTTGATTTCTTCAGGTGGATGGTGTCAGCGGGTTAGGTGCTTCAAAAAAAGCCACTCACCCAGTCTGAGGGCCATGAATCTTAGCTTCAAGTGATTAGAATATGTACAGGCAAGATATGAGGATGGAGAGGCCGGCTGGTACGAGTTAAGAACCACCCATACATGCTTGCGTTTAGCTATGATTACTCTGTCTGCATGGTAAGACCAGAGACGGGTACGTTTTTTAATACTTAATGTGAATGCTGATTGACTTGGGTTTAGATCTCACAGTTCATTTGCGGACAATTGCTGCACACTATCATTTAAGAACAGATGTTGTGACCAAGCTGGCCCGCTGGAGCTGATGTCGGACCATAACAAGGCCTCCAGAGAGCCAACTCTGGCCCTTCTCAGCTTGTGACATAGATTAAGAAAGGGACTGGTACCTACCACTCGGTGTTCGGATAGATCAAGTTCCAATCTGGTCTGAACAGCGGATGACGACTTTGGCAACCGCAGGACACATTTATAGGACAGGACACTATCACCAACTAGCAACCGTCGTAGATTGAAATGAAGTATTATCGCTGCCACTCCATTCATCCTGATACAACTGTATGAGTCACTGGCCTCTGCCCTGGAAACAGTACTTGCTTTGGGAGGGAGCACTCTTGCAGAGGCTTCATGGAAGGGTTTTTTATCTATTGATAACTCCCTGGTTTGCTCCTGTTTATGGTGGAGGCCAGGGTCTCTCCCCAAATGGGCCAATATGGCCCAATGGTACACCGGTGCTTGCAGGGTAGCAAGGGGTGCCCTGACGGTTGCCAACAAAGGTGGAATTAGAGCCACAATATAGGAAGCCAGGGCTTCCTACAAAGCCTCCTTAATTAAGGCCAAGCGAGATCATGAAAAGGCCAAATGGGTGGCACTACTAATTACAACTAAAGAGAAATACCACAGCTCCTTTTAGCAAATAGTGGCTAATAAAGGGACCAAATCTGCTTCCCCCTTGTGTTGTAACAACACGGCTGCCACCTGGGTTGACCATTTTACAGGACTTTATGAGTGTGATATGGGGCTGAATGAGGTAGACAAACTGCCAGCTGCTGGATTTGCAGTGAGTTCAGCCAGTAGGGCGTCAGAAGATGTGACTTTATACTTCCTTGCAGGCAGTTTGGCTGGCCGAGCTGATTAGACAGCGGAAGCTCTTTTATTGAGTGCCCAATCTGGGGCAGCATTGCCCAGTCAGGATGACTGCGCTTCTTGCTCTATCACTGTGAGCAAAGTTGCCAACATCATAGATTCAATTACCCCATAGAAAGCGCCAGAGCTAGACAAGGCACCGCAGGACCTGTTTAAAGGTGAGAGGGAGATATGGAGCCCCTACTTTGCTCTATACTTCAATTGTATTATGAATAGGCTGGCCATGCCATGGACATGGGCAGGGGCTGAGATCATCCCAATTTACGAAAAGGGCTCAAGGTCCCTACCATCCAATTGCTGCCCAATTAGTATCATTGACTGCCCACAGCAGCTCTTCTGTTGAATCCTCTTGAGCAGATTATAGGGCTGGATCGAGAATGTATGAGTGTTTACCCCCCCTGCAAGTTGGGTTCAGGACTGGGACTAGTACTACTGACCAAGTTTTCCAATCACAAATAATCTACTGAAAACACGTTATGTTGGGAGGTGGGCACCTTTATGCAATCTTCGTCGACCTCCATTCAGTGTTTGATCTTGTTCCAAGTGAAGCCCTGTGGAAGGTTTTGACTACTGACATGGGTGTTCCGATATATTTAGTGGATGTCTTTGGGAGGCTTCACCTGAGTAGCTAGGCACAGGTTAGTTGTGGTTAATCTGGGGAGTTGTCAGACCCTAATCCAGTGTCCCAGGGTGTAAGACAGGGGATGAGTTTTAGCTCCAACTTTGTTTTTGTTATTTAATAATGATCTGGTGATCCACCTGCAGCAATGCAAGCACGATGCCCAAAATCTGGCCAATAGGATGGTCCTGGCCCTCCTGTTCGTGAATAACACACAGCATGTCTTGAAATCCCCTATGGGCATCCTAAATCTGTTGAACCAGTTTGGTGTCTTCTGCAGACAGCGAGGGCTGGAGATCAACTTCAACAAGACCATGTATCTGGTCTTGAACCCTTGCCTCTCAACCCGGTCTCATGCGGTCTGTAATGGCTTCTCATTGGAGAGGGTTGCACCTGTGAATACCTAGGGTACACTCTCAACAGGCATTTTGGCTGGTCTCCCGGGGCCTCTAGGATCCCTTGGCTGAGGTATATTAAACGTTGCTTAATAGAGATTGGGTGTGAGAATTTCTAGGTCCACCAAGAGACTGCTTGTAGTGTATCCAAAGACACGCTCAAGGGGATGTACTGGAGTCATGTATATGGTGAGTTCCTTTGGGCTGGGAGGGTAGTCTCCTTGACTTCAGCTTTTCTGGAATTTAAAGATGGTTACCACCAAGAGGAGTACATGGATGAAACTGAGCCTCCAGCTGCTAGAACTCTGTACATTAAATTTCAGAGAGTGGGTTTGCCATTTCAAACATTTACTGCAAGATGGCATTGTCTGTCTTCAGAATTAGAGATGAGATGCCCCTTCTGCCCTGAGATCAAGGAATCTATATACCATGTCCTGTTCTTTTGCCCGCTATATCACGCTCCCAGGAGGTTGTGGTTGTTGCCGCTGTGTCGCAACATTGAAGTTACGGACTATAGATCTGCTTCAAGGATCCAAACATCCAACACAGCTCAAACAATTGTTCTCGCTGTCTCCCGTTTTTTACTGATCATGTGGAGATGCAGGCAGAGAAGGGTTGCCCTACTGTCATCAGACTAGGTTTGGGGACTTGGTTGTATCCTATGTCCTACTATGTAACTGGCTGTAAATAGATGAACTTATGCTGTTTGGTATTATGGATTTGGATCCCTAGCTAAAGCATGAACTTTAAGTATTTTTTAATTTTTCAAGCAGAACAAATGATTACTACCCATTCACTGCTATTATATATTTTCCCTTTAGATTTCTTAACTTTATTTATTGAGATGTTTTAATGTTTTATCGTACTGATGTATCCTATTTTATGTGCTTTTATGGCAATTTGCCGAAAAAAAGTTTGATAAAGTGAAGTAATTAATAAAGGTGGGAGGGCTTGCAGCCCCCCTACATGAGCCTAAGTTGGTCCCGGGGACCTCATACCCAGCGCCGTAATTTAAATAAAAGGGGAGGGGGTTGCAGGCCCCCTTCCCCGAGTCTTATTAGGCCCTGGGGACACCTTCCCCCAGGGCCGTAATTTTATAAGGAGGGAAACATGCCACTCCCCCCGAGCCTCTTTAGGCACTGGGGATCCCAAACCCCAGGACTGTTTTTATTTTAAAGGGGAGGGGGGCTGCCTGGCCTCCCTTTCCTGAGCCTTGATAGGCCCTGGGGACCTCACCCCCTATGGCCATTTTTATTTTATAGGGAAGGGGGCCACATGGCCCCCCTTCCCAGGCCTACAATAGGCCCGGGACCCAAGTCCCTGGGTCCTGATTATAATATAAGTGGGTGCCCACTCGTGGCACCCACAAACAACACGTTGTGTGTAACAGGGGAGTCCCAGGAACCCCGTGGCCCCAGCTGGATTCTCGCATGCCACTGGAGCTGGCATTTGTTTCCGCACCAGGGGGGAGCAATATCTTGTTCTCTTTCCCCATCCGCATCAGTGCGGGAGGGAAACAGAATACAAGTCTACTCTGCTGTCCTACTCCCCTTAAAATATACTTTGGGACCAGCTGGATGGGGCCCAAGGGGCTGAATATGGTTTGGGGAGGGGGGCACGCTCTTCCCTCCCCATAAAAATGAATTTGGGTCCCGGGGGATGGAGTACCCGTGGTCGGAAACAGCTCGAGGAGGCAGGGGGCACGAGCCCCTCCTCCCCATAATTATTAAATTGTGCCCTGGAGGATGGATTCCCCAGGGCCAAAAACTACTTAACGGGGTGGCCGTGTTCCCCCATTAATTAAACAATGTGGCTGAGCCGCATTTTGCGTTTTTGCCTGCGATCCTGCAGGAGTCCCGAGGGACTGTGGCTAAAACTACAGATTTTTTTACTTTTACATTTTGGTACAGGGGAGGGGAGCCCTCATGGTATCCTTACCCTGCTCCCTCATATTATTGTCCCTGAGTCCTGTAATGGCTGCCAGCAACATTTTTCTCATGTTGTTGGCAGCCAGACAGAGTGCTCACTCCCTCAGGAGTCTGAGTCCCGCTGGAGCGAGATGGCCCAAGGGGAAAAAGCTCCCTGGGTCAATCAGAACACTCTATGTTTAAATTGGCGCTCCTGCATCAGTCTCGCGAGCTCTTGCAGACCCAACCGTCCAGATATACAAACATATTTGTACCTTAATTTCTCCAAAGCCTTTCAAACAGATTTACACCAAATCACATAAAGCACAATCTGTAGACCAAGATCCAGATTTCTGCCAAATTTGGTGTAATTCCATTGAGCAGTTTTTGCAGTAGTGCTTCTTAAAGAAGTCTACGGAAAATGCATTGGTTTTTTGTGTTTTGGGACCCCACCCCTTTTTTCTCGACCCCCACTTGACAGATCACCACAAAACTAGTCCATAAGTAGCACCTTTTGGAACGTTTCGTGGAGATTCGACAAAGGGCGCCAAAGTTATTAGCAACACCAAAAACATATTTCCTATGGAAACTCTGACCTAACCATAACTACCCAGTGGCGGCCCCACTGGAAAAAAAAAATATATAGATATATATATATCCAGCGGCCTGTCACTTCAAGGAGACACATAAAAAGTTGGCCTAACGGCTAGGGCGGTCGACCTTGGATCTGGGGAACTGGGTTCGAGTCTCGGCAATGACGCTGAACATCCTGTGATTCTGGGCAAATCACTTAATCTCCCGTGCCTAACAAAAATGAATGTGTCCTCATGTAATGCAACTGGTGCTATGTAAAGCGCTCTGATACCCGATTCGGGTCAAGTTCGCGCTATATAAAACTCTGTCAAAAAAATAAATAACCTTGAACATTTTAAATATCATTTAATTCACGCAGTGCCATCAAATAGAAGAGTGGGTGACAGAGAAGGGGCTCTAAGAAAATTAGAAACACATTACATTCTGGATTTGGATTGTAAACACCCTGGGAGTCTAAACACAACAGAAGATCTTTTTTTCCTGTCTTTAAATCGATGTCTCCATTTTGATTTAACAAATCAATTGTTCAATCTTAAGATTAAACCTAAGACAACATATCCTATGAGTTGGTCGAACCAGGCTGAGAGGGACAGGGGTACACCAAACAGGAGATATATTTCCGTACCCATCTGTGCATTTTATTAATTCTGTTCATTTTGCCAACAATGTATTCAAACAGGTATTACCAACTTAATGGTTCCGTATAATTATGGAATCTTTGCTGCTACATACGCCATAACCAGAAAGCAAATGGTATTTTAACTTTAGCACTAGGGCACTTCAATATAAAGGACACGGGAGGTTAAACACTTATTAAATCTATTTTGCACTAAA
The DNA here is from genome assembly GCA_963921515.1 of Calotriton arnoldi. Taxonomy (NCBI): domain Eukaryota; kingdom Metazoa; phylum Chordata; class Amphibia; order Caudata; family Salamandridae; genus Calotriton; species Calotriton arnoldi. The sequence goes on along the minus strand of CAWUFW010000920.1, from coordinate 327,371 downwards.
AATTTGCACTTTACAACAGTCATAGACATCAAACAGGGACTTATCTCATTATAATACAAAGTTATAGATAACAGTCTCGCATATGACTAACAGTTACTGTTTGACCATAGGAAATTAAATATATTGTGTAAAGTATTACATGTATTTACGTTAAAAAAACTCAAAATCATGTATTTATTAAGATATTTTAAACAGGATATTTATTCATTATTCGGCAGTAATTATTGTGGATTTTTAATACCTTTGTTTAATGAGTCTGTCTTACGTACTATGACAAATTATGTAGTATGTCCTTGCTTTCTATGACTAATGGTTTTTTCAAATTTGCACATGTCACTTTAAAAAGGTAAAAAATCTATGCAGCGATTGTCATGTGATCAAGGCCCGGACGGGCCGAAACGCATAATGGCAGACGAATACAAATAACTATGCTGCACTCACTGTGTGGTCCGTGTATGTTTTGCCGAGGAACGGCAGAAGGAAGCAGAAGAACACATTATATATATATATATATATATATATATATATATATATATATATTACCTACTGGCGGTCGCCAGTAGGTAGTTATAGTTAGGACCTTGTTTCTATTCAAAAAGCGTTTTTTCTTTTCCCAATATCTTTAGCGCCGTTTGATGAATCTTCGCGAAATTTTCAAAACTAATGGTTCATTCAGGTCAGCTCCTGTCTTGACTGTGTCGGGGTGATTCGTCAAGCAGGGGCCGAGAAAAAAGGGGGGTCCCAAAATACGTTTTCTCCATGTTAATTTCCATAGGAACTTTAGACAAGGCTACAGCCCCAACTGCAGAACGGAATTACATCAAATTTGGCAAAAAGGTAGCTCTTGGTTGAGAAAGCGACCTTTTTTTTAAATGGTGTAAATCCGTTCAGTAGTTCCTGAGAAATTCAAAAATAAAAATATCGATATCTGAGGGCTGAAGAGGATTCGCGAACCCTCCCGAGCACGAGCTTCATTCTGATTGGCTGCCAACACTCCAAACCAAAATGTGTTGGCATCCATCTTGTGACTCGGTTGAACCGTGTCACAAGAAAACAGTAAAAAAAAAATGAAAAACAAAAAAAGGGGGCAGGGTAGAAAGACCCTGACCCCCTAGGCCTGCTCAGGGTCAAAAAAAGCTTTTTTGTAAAATATTTTTGGCCGAAAAAAAACATAGCGCGGACTCCCACCCTTTGTTTGTTCGAGCCCCCGGGTGGGCCAGGTCCCGGGGGCAATGAGGAAATTATATGTGGGGGCCCGCGGGGGCCCCTGCAGCCCTGGAGACCGCCACGCCCTCCGGGCTTATTTTATCATATGCGAGGGGCAAGCAGCCCCACCGCAGCCCCGGGGACCGCCACCTCCCCAGGGCTTTTTAAAAAAAATGTGAGAGGGGCTCTGCCCCCCACGCTGCCCCAGGGACCGCCACCTCCCCGTGGCATTTAATTATTTTAGGTCGGGAAGGCCTCGCGGGCCCCCCCAAGCCCCGGGGACTGCCACCTCCCCGTGGCATTTAATTATTTTAGGGCGGGAAGGCCTCGCGGGCCCCCCCAAGCCCCGGGGACCACCACCTCCCCGGGGCTACATGATTTAAATGTGGGGGGCCACTCTGCCCCCCTGCAGCCCCGGGAGCCACCACCTCCCCGGGGCTAATTTCAAAAACAAAGTGTGGGGGGGCTCCAGCCCCCCTACACTGCCCCGGGGACCACCACCTCCCCGGGGCACTGTTGATTAAAATGTGAGGGTCCGTTGCGGCCCCCCAGCCCCGGGGGCCACCACCTCCCCGGGGCTTTAATCAATTGGGAGGGGAACATTGCAGTTTGCAATGGCAGGGAGGGAGCACGGCTCCCGCCCTGCCATAGCAAACACTGCTTTGCTTCTTGGAAGCGAGAGCAGGAAACCTGCTCTTGCTTCCAAGAAGCAAAGCAGAATTGCTTTTGGGCAAAGGAGCCGGCTGGGACCACGGGGGCATTGGGGCTCCCCCCGTGGTCCCCAACGTGAGGTCTGTCCCCGGGGGATGGGGTCCCCGGGGCCAATAGTGGCCCAGGGAAGGGGGGCCATCCTGCCCCCCTCCCTAAATAATTTTTTTTTAGAAAAGAACGAGGCAAAGCCCCGGGGGATGGGGTTCCCGGGGCCAATAATGGCCTCAGGAGGGGGGCCGCGCAGCCCCCCTCGATAAAAATAATATATATATTTTTTTTTAAATGTGGCCATGCCCCGGGGGATGGGGTCCCCGGGGCCAAAATTGGCCATGGAAGGGGGGCCGCGCGGCCCCCTTCCCGTCTTTAAAAAAAATGCTCAGGCCCTAGGGGATGGGGTCCACAGGGCTCAAAAATAATAAAGGGAAGGGGGGCCACACAGCCCCCCTTCCGAAAAGCAAATTTAAAAAAAGCCGGCATCTCGCCGGAGGCCCCGCCCCCTCCCTGCACCACTGTGCAAACGCGCCTCCTGGCGCGTTCTGGATTGGGGGATTAAGCCCCCTTGAATACTAATGGTCCTTAGGGTCCAACTAGACCACCAGGTACCTCCAGTAATCCCCACACAGTGGGATTGCTGAGAGGTGGTCCGAGGCCATGCCCCTTTTTACACCACTCTGCAAACGTGCCTCTTGGCACACTGCTGGTGGGGCGATGAGGTCCTCTTGTGTCCTGAGGACCTCAGGACTAAAGTGGACTTCATCCCCCGAACAGCAGTGCCCCAGGAGGCGTGTTTGCAGAGTGGTGGAGAAAGGGGGCATGGCCAGTGTCCACCTCTCAGCAATACCACTGTGTGGGGCTTACTGGAGGTAACAGGTAGGCTAGTTGGCCCCTAAGGACCCCCACAAGCAAAGGGGACTTCATCCCCCAACCAAGAGCGTGCCAGGAGGCGCGTTTGCAGAGTTGTGGGCAAAGGGGGTGTGGCCTGCTATGAGAACTTAGCAATCCTGATGTGTGGGACTTACTGGAGATAATAGGAGGGGTAGTGGGCCACCAAAGATGTCATTGGGGGCCGACTACCCCTCCTGTTACCTCCAGTAAGTCCCACACAGTGGGATTGCTAAGAGGTCTTCGGAGGCCACGCCCCCCTTTATCCACCACTCTGCAAACACGCCTCCTAGCATACTACGGGTTGGGGGATGAAGTCCACTTTACTCCTAAGGGACTTTGGGGGCCAAGAAGCCCTCCTGGTACCTCGTGTAAGTCCTACGTTGAATTTCTGAATGCTGGTTGGAGGCCCAGCCCCCTTTCTGCACCACTCTGCAAACGCAACTACTACGTTATAGTTATAAATTAGCATTTAATAAACTTTAGAAATTCACTGAAAAAACCATAGGTTTCAGGGACGTTGTAGTTCGTAATTAGCATTTAAAAAACCATAGAAATTCACTGAAAAAACCATAGGTTTCAGGGACGTTATAGTTAGAAATTATCATTTATAAAACCATAGAAATTCACTGAAAAAACCATAGGTTTCAGGGACGTTATAGTTAGAAATTAGCATTTAAAAAACCATAGAAATTCACTGAAAAAACTACAGGTTTCAGGGACGTTATAGTTAGTTGGACATTTCACTTGTACAAAACCAGAGAAATTTGACCGTTATAGTTAGTTGAGATAACTATAACTCGCGCCCGGCAATGCACTGCTGATGACATCACATATTATATCACTCATGACATAGTCGGTGACATCACTGATGACATCACTGATTACATCATCCACGTGATAATCTGATGCACCTCCTCACAGCCTAATATAACCTTTGATACACCCACTCTAAAATACAGACTGCCATTCTCGAAACCATAGACACACCAATACCAGTTACTACATACCCACTCACTGATTCCTAGGTCTACACACACATCCACTCCCTCATCCATACAGTCACTCATAGATGCAGTCACTCATCAATACAGCACTATCATATGCACTCATACACCTAACCTATACAGACACTAATATATATATATATATATATATATATATATATATATATATATATATATATATATATCCACAAACAAAGTTGCCCTCAATGAAGACGCCACTCACAGGGGGTTGATTCCATTCTTTATTGAAGACTACAGGGTGTCAGTTTCCATCCACGCATCATAATGTCCACAGCCTGACGCGTTTCGGAAGCAACAGAGGTGCCAAAACAGGAAAGCGAGGTGCAGAAAGAAGCAAGTGAAGTGCACAAAGAGGCAAGAGAGGTGCACAAAGAGGCAACAGAGGTGCAGAAAGAGGCAGGAGGGGTGCAGAAAGAAGGAAGAGAAGTGCAGAAAGAACCAACAGAGGTGCAAAAAGAAGCAAGAGTGGCACAGAAAAAGGTAGAAGAGGTGCAGAAAGAAGCAAAAGCAGTGCGGAAAGAACCAACAGAGGTGCAAAAAGAAGCAAGAGTGGTACAGAAAAAAGTAGAAGAGGTGCACAAAGAGGCAAGAGAGGTACGGAAAGAGGCAGGAGGGGTGCAGAGAGAAGGAACAGAAGTGCAGAAAGAGGCAAAAAGAGTGCAGAAAGAGGTAGGAGAGGTGCACAAAGAGGCAAGAGAGGTACGGAAAGAGGCAGGAGGGGTGCAGAGAGAAGGAAGAGAAGTGCAGAAAGAGGCAAAAGAATTGCTGAAAGAAGCAACAGAAGTGTAGAAAGAAGTAATAGAAGTACAGAAAGAGGCAAGTGAAGTGCAGAAAGAAGCAAGAGCATTTCAGAAAGAACCAACAGAGGTGTAAAAAGAAGCAAGAGCGGTGCAGAAAAAGGTAGGAGAGGTGCACAAAGAGGCAAGAGAGCTACAGAAAGAGGCAGGATGGGTGCAGAAAGAAAGAAGAGAAGTGCAGAAAGAAGCAACAGAGGTGCTGAAAGAGGCATGAAGGGTGCAGAAAGAGCAAGAGAAGTGCAGAGAGAACCAACAGAGGTACAGAAAGAGGCAAGAGAGGAGCAGAAACAGGCAGGAAAGGTGCAGTAAGAGGGAACAGGGGTGCAGAAAGAGGGAACAGGGGTGCAGAAAGAGGCAACAGAGGTGCAGAAAGAGAAAAGAGGGGTGCAGAAAGAGGCAAGAGGGGTGCAGAAAGAAGCAAGAGCAGTGCAGAATGAACCAACAGAGGTGTAGAAAGAGGCAAGAGGGGTGCAGAAAGAGGCAACAGAGGTGCAGAAAGACGCAGGAGAGGTGCAGAAACAAGCTAGAGAAGTGCAGAAAGAGGCAAGAGAATTACAGAAAGAAGCAAGTGAGGTGTAGAAAGAGGCAACATAGGTGCAGAAAGATGCAAGAGAGGTGCAGAAACAAGCAAAAGAAGTGCAGAAAGAGACAAGAGAATTGCTGAAAGAAGCAACAAAGGTGTGGACAGAAGCAAGTGAGGTGCAGAAAGAGGCAAGAGAGGTACAAAAAATGGCAAGAGAACAGCAGAAAGAGGCAAGAGGGATGCAAAAAAGGGAAGAAGGGTGCAGAAAGAAGCAAGAGAGGTGCAGAAAGAAGCAAGAGAAGTGCAGAAAGAGGCAAGAGAGGTGCAGAAAGAGGCAAAGTAAGTGCAGAAAGAGGCAAGAGAAATGCACAAAGAGGCAAGAGAGGAGCAGAAAGAGGCAAGAGAGGTATAGAAAGAAGCAGGAGAAGTGCAGAAAGAGGCAGGAGGGGTACAGAAAGAAGCAAGTGAGGTGCAGAAAGAGGCAACAGAGGTGCATAAAGACGCAAGAGAGGTGCAGAAAGAGGCAAGAGAAGTGCAGAAAGAAGCAACAGAGGTACAAAAACAGGCAAGAGAGGTGCAGAAAGAAGCAAGTGAAGTGCACAAAGAGGCAAGAGAGCTGCACACAGAGGCAACAGAGGTGCAGAAAGAGGCAGGAGGGGTGCAGAAAGAAGGAAGAGAAGTGCAGAAAGAGGCAAGTGAGGTGCAGAAAGAAGCAAAAGCAGTGCGGAAAGAACCAACAGAGGTGCAAAAAGAAGCAAGAGCGGTACAGAAAAAGGTAGAAGAGGTGCACAAAGAGGCAAGCGAGGTACAGAAAGAGGTAGGAAGGGTGCAGAAAGAAGGAACAGAAGTGCAGAAAGAAGCAACAGAGGTGCTGAAAGAGGCAAGAGGAGTGCAGAAAGAGGTAGGAGAGGTGCACAAAGAGGCAAGAGAGGTACAGAAAGAGGCAGGAGGGGTGCAGAGAGAAGGAAGAGACGTGCAGAAAGAGGCAAAAGAATTGCTGAAAGAAGCAACAGAGGTGTAGAAAGATGTAATAGAAGTGCAGAAAGAGGCAAGTGAAGTACAGAAAGAAGCGAGAGCATTGCAGAAAGAACCAATAGAGGTGTAAATAGAAGCAACAGAGGTGCAGAAAGACGCAAGAGAAGTGCAGAAACAAGCTAGAGAAGTGCAGAAAGAGGCAGGAGGGGTACAGAAAGAAGCAAGTGAGGTGCAGAAAGAGGCAACAGAGGTGCATAAAGACGCAAGAGAGGTGCAGAAAGAGGCAAGAGAAGTGCAGAAAGAAGCAACAGAGGTACAAAAACAGGCAAGAGAGGTGCAGAAAGAAGCAAGTGAAGTGCACAAAGAGGCAAGAGAGCTGCACACAGAGGCAACAGAGGTGCAGAAAGAGGCAGGAGGGGTGCAGAAAGAAGGAAGAGAAGTGCAGAAAGAGGCAAGAGAATTGCTGAAAGAAGCAACAGAGGTGTGGAAAGAAGCAAGAGAAGTGCAAAAAGAGGCAAGTGAGGTGCAGAAAGAGGCAAGAGAGGTGTAGAAAGAGGCAACAGAGGTGCAGAAAGATGCAAGAGAGGTGCAGAAACAAGTAAAAGAAGTGCAGAAAGAGGCAAGAGAATTGCTGAAAGAAGCAACAGAGGTGTGGAAAGAAGCAAGAGAAGTGCAAAAAGAGGCAAGTGAGGTGCAGAAAGAGGCAAGAGAGGTGCAGAAACAAGCTAGAGAAGTGCAGAAAGAGGCAAGAGAATTACAGAAAGAAGCAAGTGAGGTGTAGAAAGAGGCAACAGAGGTGCAGAAAGATGCAAGAGAGGTGCAGAAACAAGTAAAAGAAGTGCAGAAAGAGGCAAGAGAATTGCTGAAAGAAGCAAGAGAGGTGCAGAAAGAAGCAAGAGAAGTGCAGAAAGAGGCAAGAGAGGTGCAGAAAGAGGCAAGAGAGGTACAGAAAGAGGCAAGGGAAGTGCATAAACAGGCAAGAGAAATGCACAAAGAGGCAAGAGAGGAGCAGAAAGAGGCAAGAGAGGTGTAGAAAGAAGCAAGAGAAGTGCAGAAAGAGGCAGGAGGGGTGCAGAAAGAAGCAAGTGATGTGCAGAAAGAGGCAACAGAGGTGTAGAAAGATGCAAGAGAGGTGCAGAAAGAGGCAAGAGAATTGCTGAAAGAAGCAACAGAGGTGTAGAAAGAAGCAAGAGAAGTGCAGAAAGAGGCAAGTGAGGTGCAGAAAGAAGCAAGAGCAGTGCAGAAAGAACCGACAGAGGTGCAAAAAGAGGCAAGAGGGGTGCAGAAAGAGGTAGGAGAGGTGCACAAAGAGGCAAGAGAGGTACTGAAAGAGGCAAGGGAGGTGCAGAAAATGGCAAGAGAACAGCAAAAGAGGCAAGAGGGATGCAAAAAAGGGAAGAAGGGTACAGAAAGAAGCAAGAGAGGTGCAGAAACAGGCAAGAGAAATGCACAAAGAGGCAAGAGAGGAGCAGAAAGAGGCGAGAGGTGTAGAAAGAAGCAAGAGAAGTGCAGAAAGAGGCAGGAGGGGTAAAGAAAGAAGCAAGTGAGGTGCAGAAAGAGGCTACAGAGGTGCAGAAAGACGCAAGAGAGGTGCAGAAACAAGCAAGAGAAGTGCAGAAAGAGGCAAGAGAATTGCAGAAAGAAGCAACGGAAGTGTAGAAAGAAGCAAGAGAAGTGCAGAAAGAGGCAAGTGAGGTGCAGAAAGAAGCAAGAGCAGTGCATAAAGAACCAATAGAGGTGCAAAAAGAGGCAATAGGGGTACAGAAAGTGGTAGGTGAGGTGCCTAAAGAGGCAAGAGAGGTACAGAAAGAGGCAAGAGAGGTGCAGAAAATGGCACGAGAACAGCAGAACGAGGCAAGAGGGATGCAAAAAAGGGAAGAAGGTTGCAGAAAGAAGCAAGAGAGGTGCAGAAAGAAGCAAGAGAAGTGCAAAAAGAGGCAAGAAAGGTGCAGATAGAAGCAAGAGAGGTACATAAAGAGGCAAGGGAAGGTCAGAAACAGGCAAGAGAAATGCAGAAAGAGGCAAGCGAGGAGCAGAAAGAGGCAAGAGAGGTGTAGAAAGAAGCAAGACAAGTGCAGAAAGAGGCAGAAGGGGTGCAGAAAGAAGCAAGTGAGATGCAGAAAGAGGCAACAGAGGTGCAGAAAGACGCAAGAGAGGTGCAGAAACAAGCAAGAAAAGTGCAGAAAGAGGCAAGAGAATTGCTGAAAGAAGCAACATAGGTGTAGAAAGAAGCAAGAGAAGTGCAGAAAGAGGCAAGTGAGGTGCAGAAAGAAGCAAGAGCAGTGCATAAAGAACAAACAGAGGCACAAAAAGAGGCAAGAGGGGTGCAGAAAGAGGTAGGAGAGGTGCACAAAGAGGCAAGAGAGGTACAGAAAGAGGCAGGAGGGGTGCAGAAAGAAGGAAGAGAAATGCAGAAAGAGGCAAGGGAATTGCTGAAAAAAGCAACAGAGGTGTACAAAGAAGTAATAAAAGTACAGAAAGAGGCAAGTGAGGTGCAGAAAGAAGCAAGAGCAGTGCAGAAAGAATCAACAGAGGTGCAAAAAGGGGCAAGAGGTGTACAGAAAAAGGTAGGAGAGGTGCACAAAGAGGCAAGAGAGGTATGGAAAGAGGCAGGAGGGGTGCAGAAAGAAGGAAGAGAAGTGCAGAAAGAAGCAACAGAGGTGCTGAAAGAGGTGCTAAGGGTGCAGAAAGATCAAGCGAAGTGCAGAAAGAACCAACAGAGGTACAGAAAGAGGCAAGAGAGGAGCAGAAACAGGCAGGAAAGGTGCAGAAAGAGGGACCAGGGGTGCAAAAAGAGGCAAGAGAGGTGCAGAAAGAGAAAATAGGGGTGCATAAAGAGGCAAGAGGGGTGCAGAAAGAAGCAAGAGCAGTGCAGAATGAAGCAACAGAGGTGCAAAAAGAGGCAAGAGGAGTGCAGAAAGAGGTAGATGGGTGCACAAAGAGGCAAGAGAGGCACAGAAAGAGGCAAGAGGGGTGCAGACAGAAGGAAGAGAAGTGCAGAAAGAGGCAAGAGAATTGCTGAAAAAAACAACAGAGGTGTAGAAAGAAGCAGGAGAAGTGCAGAAAGAATCAACAGAGGTGCAAAAAGGGGCAAGAGGTGTGCAGAAAAAGGTAGGAGAGGTGCGCAAAGAGGCAAGAGAGGTACGGAAAGAGGCAGGAGGGGTGCAGAAAGAAGGAAGAGAAGTGCAGAAAGAAGCAACAGAGGTGCTGAAAGAGGTGCCAAGGGTGCAGAAAGATCAAGCTAAGTGCAGAAAGAACCAACAGAGGTACAGAAAGAGGCAAGAGAGGAGCAGAAACAGGCAGGAGGAGCAGAAACAGGCAGGAAAGGTGCAGAAAGAGGGACCAGGGGTGCAAAAAGAGGCAAGAGAGGTATGGAAAGAGGCAGGAGGGGTGCAGAAAGAAGGAAGAGAAGTGCAGAAAGAAGCAACAAAGGTGCTGAAAGAGGTGCTAAGGGTGCAGAAAGATCAAGCGAAGTACAGAAAGAACCAACAGAGGTACAGAAAGAGGCAAGAGAGGAGCAGAAACAGGCAGGAAAGGTGCAGAAAGAGGGACCAGGGGTGCAAAAAGAGGCAAGAGAGGTGCAGAAAGAGAAAATAGGGGTGCATAAAGAGGCAAGAGGGGTGCAGAAAGAAGCAAGAGCAGTGCAGAATGAACCAACAGAGGTGCAAAAAGAGGCAAGAGGAGTGCACAAAGAGGTAGAAGGGTGCACAAAGAGGCAAGAGAGGCACAGAAAGAGGCAAGAGGGGTGCAGACAGAAGGAAGAGAAGTGCAGAAAGAGGCAAGAGAATTGCTGAAAGAAACAACAGAGGTGTAGAAAGAAGCAGGAGAAGTGCAGAAAGAATCAACAGAGGTGCAAAAAGGGGCAAGAGGTGTGCAGAAAAAGGTAGGAGAGGTGCGCAAAGAGGCAAGAGAGGTACGGAAAGAGGCAGGAGGGGTGCAGAAAGAAGGAAGAGAAGTGCAGAAAGAAGCAACAGAGGTGCTGAAAGAGGTGCCAAGGGTGCAGAAAGATCAAGCGAAGTGCAGAAAGAACCAACAGAGGTACAGAAAGAGGCAAGAGAGGAGCAGAAACAGGCAGGAGGAGGAGAAGCAGGCAGGGAAGGTGCAGAAAGAGGGACCAGGGGTGCAAAAAGAGGCAAGAGAGGTGCAGAAAGAGAAAATAGGGGTGCATAAAGAGGCAAGAGGGGTGCAGAAAGAAGCAAGAGCAGTGCAGAATGAACCAACAGAGGTGCAAAAAGAGGCAAGAGGAGTACAGAAAGAGGTAGAAGGGTGCACAAAGAGGCAAGAGAGGCACAGAAAGAGGCAAGAGGGGTGAAGGCAGAAAGAAGAGAAGTGCAGAAAGAGGCAAACAAATTGCTGAAAGAAACAACAGAGGTGTAGAAAGAAGCAAGAGAAGTGCAGAAAGAGGCAAGTGAGGTGCAGAAGAAGCAAGAGCAGTGCAGAAATAACCAGCAGGGGTGCAAAAAGAGGCAAGAGGGGTGCAGAAAAAGGTAGGAAAGGTACACAGAGGCAAGAGAGGTACAGAAAGAGGCAGGAGGGGTGCAGAAAGAAGGAAGAGAAGTGCAGAAAGAAACAACAGTGGTGCTGAAAGAGGCGTGAAGGGTGCAGAAAGAGCCAGAGAAGTGCAGAAAGAACTAACAGAGGTACAGAAAGAGGCAAGAGAGGAGCAGAAACAGGCAGGAAAGGTGCAGAAAGAGGGAACAGAGGTGCAGAAAGAGGCAAGAGCGGTGCAGAAAGAGAAAAGAGGGGTGCAGAAAGAGGCAAGAGGGGTGCAGAAAGAAGCAAGAGCAGTGCAGAATGAACCAACAGAGGTGCAAAAAGAGGCAAGAGGAGTGCAGAAAGAGGTAGAAGGGTGCACAAAGAGGCAAGAGAGGCACAGAAAGAGGTAGGAGGGGTGCAGAAAGATGGAAGAGAAGTGCAGAAAGAGGCAAAAGAATTGCTGAAAGAAGCAACAGAGATGTAGAAAGAAGCAAGAGAAGTGGAGAAAGAGGCAAGTGAGGAACGGAAAGAAGCAAGAGCAGTGCAAAAAGAGCCAACAGAGGTGCAAAAAGAAGCAAGAGCGGTACAGAAAAAGGTAGAAGAGGTGCACAAAGAGGCAAGAGAGGTACAAAAAGAGGCAGGAGGGGTGCAGAAAGAAGGAAGAGAAGTGCAGAAAGAAGCAACAGAGGTACAGAAAGAGGCAAGAGAGGTGCAGAAACAAGCAGGAAAGGTGCAGAAAGAGGGAACAAGGGTGCAGAAAGAGGCAAGAGAGGTGCAGAAAGAGAAAAGAGGGATACAGAAAGAGGCAATAGGGGTGCAGAAAGAAGCAAGTGAGGTTTAGAAAGAGGCAAGAGGTGCATAAAGACGCAAGAGAGGTACAGAAACAAGCAAAAGATGTGCAGAAAGAGGCAAGAGAATTGCTGAAAGAACCAAGAGAAGTGCAGAAAGAGTCAAGTGAGGTGCAGTAAGAGGCAATAGAGGTGCAGAAAATGGGAAGAGAACAGCAGAAAGAGGCAAGAGGGATGCAAAAAAGGGAAGAAGGGTACAGAAAGAAGCAAGAGAGGTGCAGAAAGAAGCAAGATAAGTGCAGAAAGAGGCAAGAGAGGTGCAGAAAGAGGCAAGAGAGGTACAGAAAGAAGCAAGGGAAGTGCAGAAACAGGCAAGAGAAATACACAAAGAGGCAAGAGAGGAGCAGAAAGAGACAAGAGGGGTGTAGAAAGAAGCAAGAGAAGTACAGAAAGAGGCATGAGAATTGCTGAAAGAAGCAACAGAGGTGTACAATTTAGCAATAGAAGTACAGAAAGAGGCAAGTGAGGTACAGAAAGAAGCAAGAACAGTGCAGAAAGAACCAACAGAGGTGCAAAAAGGGGCAAGAGGGGTGCAGAAAAATGTAGGAGAGGTGCACAAAGAGGCAAGGGAGGTACAGAAAGAGGCGGGAGGGGTGCAGAAAGAAGGAAGAGAAGTGCAGAAAGAAGCAACAGAGGTGCTGAAAGAGGCTAGAGAGATGCAGAAACAGGCAGGAAAGGTGCAGAAAGAGTGAACAGGGGTGCAGAAAGAGGCAAGAGATGTGCAGAAAGAGGGGAGAGGGATGCAGAAAGAGGCAAGAGGGGTGCAGAACGAAGCAAGTGAGGTGCCGAAAGACGGAAGCGAGGTGCAGAAACAAGCAAGAGAAGTGCAGAAAGAGGCAAGAGAATTGCTGAAATAGGCAACAGAGGTGTAGAAAGAAGCAAGAGAAGTGCAGCAAGAGGCAAGTGAGGTTCAGAAAGAAGCAAGAGCAGTGCAGAAAGAACCAACAGAGGTGCAAAAAGAAGCAAGAGCGGTACAGAAAAGGGTAGAAGAGGTGCACAAAGAGGCAAGAGAGGTTCAGAAAGAGGAAGGAGGGGTGCAGAAAGAAGCAACAGAGGTGCTGAAATAGGCGCAAAGGGTGCAGAAAGAGCAAGAGAAGTACAGAAAGAACCAACAGAGGTACAGAAAGACGCAACAGAGGTGCAGAAAGACGTAAGAGAGGTGCAGAAACAAGTAAGAGAAGTGCATAAAGAGGCAACAGAGATGTAGTAAGGGGGAAGTGACATGGAGAAGGAGGCAAGAGGGATACAGAAAGAAACAAGAGAGATGCAGAAAGAGGGAAGAGGGGTGCATAAAGAGGGAAGAGTGGTGAGAAAGAGGCCTGAGGGTTGCATAAAGAAGCAACAGAAATGTAGAAAGAGGCAAGAGAGGCGCAGAAAGAAGCAAGAGTGGTTTACACACCATTAGTACCAATTTAATACCCACATTTAGCAATAAGTAACAGGTGACCATTCTAGGTTTACACAGGGCCTTCCACCAGGCTGTAACACTTGTCACTGCATTTTTGGTAACGCTTGAGCCGTTTGAGCTAGAAACAATGTTTTTTTGTTCAAATCTGCAGTTATGCAGCAGATGATGGATTATGTGGCAAATGCGGAAAATGTATAATTGTGCAAAAGTCGGTGCAGCCAAACAGTCACATAATTCCAGTGGCCCTGCTCATACCTCTGACTAGGTCCAGAAGTGCTCCTCGGTGGTTCCTTCTTTTTTTGTCACATTGAGTTCATAGTTTAGCTTCTATGGAAACGAGGAAGACTACACCTGAGGTTACAATTCTACAACACAGACTATCATACCACACAATTACTCTCCTTAACACATAATCCCACTCTACATAAGTGGGACACGGTTTCCCATCAAATTTTGCTCAGAAGGTTGAGAGAAATGGGACTAAGAGACTCCGCCTTTCAGTGGATGTCAAGCTTTCTATCTGGTAGATCTCAGACGGTTAACCTAGGCTCATATCGGTCGGCACCCATGGAACTGTCCAAGGGAGTCCCACAGGGCTCTTGTTTGAGTCCTACTTTATTCAACATCTATGTGGCTCCCTTGGCCAGTGTCCTAAGGAAATATGGGTTTATTCCAATATCATATGCTGACGATACGCAGTTACTCTTTCCTTTCGATGAACTCGCTCCCACTGTTCAAGAGACCTTTTCTTTGGGTATGAGTGCCATTTCCCAATGGATGAAAAATAATTTTCTCCAATGTAATGTTGGGAAAACTGAGCTATTACTTTTGGAGAGGCTCCCTTATTATGGTCACCAAATTGGTGGCCTATTAATCTTGGAAAACCTCCCATTCCTAAAACTTCTGTTAAGAACTTAGGAGTCCGTTTAGATCGTGCCCTTACATTTAAGGAACATATTGGCCAGACCGTAGGCACATGTTTCCATACTTTGGGCCTACTTCGACGAAGTTTTTCCTTTGCTCCCAGACTCTGTTCGAAGGACTCTGACTCAGGCACTCATATTGAGTCACCTAGACTATTGTAACGGTCTGTTGCTCTCTGCCAATGAAACTTCTATTAATAAACTTCAGGTGGTTCAGAATACGACGGCACGACTGGTTCTGAACATGCCTCCTAGATCAGCCTCCCGCCCTCTTCTTTTAAAACTTCACTGGTTACCCATACGTCAACGGATAAAATTTAAAGTCTGTTGTACTATCCATAAGGCATTGTTCAATCTTGGCCCTAGTTATTTATCAGAAAAGTTCACTTTTTATCATCCCCCAAGATCCTTACGCTCTAGTACTAAACATCTGCTGAAGGTCCCCCGAATCAGTAGAGCAAGATTAGGAGGAAAATCTCTCTCTCATCTTGGTCCGAAATACTGGAATGAACTCCCCTACATTTAAGAGAATGTTCGAACCATATTCACTTTAGAAAGTTACTTAAAACCACTTTGTTTTGCTTTTAATTTGACAGTACTGTATTTGAATCTGTTCTGCGTCCAAAGCGCAGAGATACTCCTTGGAGTCGATTCTGGCGCTATATAAAACCAAATACAAATACAAATACAAATAATTCCTACACACTAAATACCACATACTTTCTATCCACATAATTTCACTGCACAACATACCACATAATTCCACTACACACAACCTACATCCACTCCACTCCAAGAAACATTATTAAAACACTTTTACATTTACAACACCAATAGCTCTAACTCTCGCAAATGCGAAACCTATTACATTGCAAATGCTTCTTTAACTAGTAGTCGCGTTTGCAGAGTGGTGGAGAAAGGGTGCTGGGCTTCCGACCAGCGCTCAGGAATACCGCTGCGTAGGACTTACAGGAGGTACCAGGAGGGCTTCTTAGCCCCCAAAGTCCCTCAGGAGTAAAGTGGACTTCATCCCCCATCCCGTAGTCTGCCAGGAGGCGCGTTTGCAGAGTGGTGGAGAAAGGGGGCGTGGCCTCCAAAGACGTTTTAGCAATCCCACTGTGTGGGACTCTACTGGAGGTAACAAGAGGGGTAGTTGGCCCCCAAGGACATCCTTGGGGCCAACTACCCCTCCTATTACCTCCAGTAAGTCCCACACAGCAGGATTGCTAAGTTCTCATAGCAGGCCACGCCCCCTTTGCCCACCACTCTGCAAACACGCTACCTGACGCGCTCTTGGATGGGGATTGAAGTCCCCTTCGCTGCTGGGGGTGGTTAGGGGCCAACTAGCCTACCTGTTACCTCCAGTAAGCCCCACACAGTGGGATTGCTGAGAGGTGGACACAGGCCATGCCCCCTTTGTCCACCACTCTGCAAACGTGCCTCCTGGCAAGCTCTTGGTTGGGGAAGGAAGTCCCCTTACCTCCTGAGGGTCCCTGGGGGCCAACTAGCCCTTCTGTTACCTCCAGTAAGCCCCACACAGCTGGATTGCTGAGAGTGGTCCGAGGCCACGCCCCCTTTTTACACCAGTCTGCAAACGCGCCTCCTGGCACACTGCTGCTTGGGGGATGAAGTCCACTTTAGTCCTGAGGTCCTCAGGACACAAGAGGACCTCATCACCCCACCAGCAGTGCGCCAAGAGGTGCATTTGCAGAGTGGTGTAAAAAGGGGTGTGGCCTCGGACCACCTCTGAGCAATCCCACTGTGCGGGGATTACTGGAGGTACCTGGTGGGCTAGTTGGCCCCCAAGGACCCTCAGGAATGAAGGGGACTTAATCCCCCAACTTAGTACACGCCAGGGGGTGCATTTGCAGAGTGTTGCAGGGAGGGGCAGGCCTCCGGCTTTTCTTTAAAAAAAATATTTTTAGACGGGGGTCTGCGTGACCCCTGTTCTTTTAGTATTTTTTGGGCCCTGGGGACCCCATCCCCCAGGGCCTGAGCCTTTTTTATTTAAAGAAAATGGGAAGGGGGCCGCGTGGCCTCCCTTCCCTGGGCCACTGTTGAAACCGGGGACCCCATCCCCCGGGCCATGGCCTCGTTTTTTAAAAATATTTTTCCCGGGAGGGGGCCCCCCTCCCCTGGGCCACTTCTGGCCCTGGGGACCCCATCCCCCGGGGCCGGCCCTCAAATTGGGGACCGTGGGGGGAGCCCCAATGCCCCCCACGTGCCCAGCCAGCTCCCCGCCTCCTGCGGGAGCCGGCATTGCTTTTGGAAAGGGGAGCTCCCCATGCCCAAAAGCAATTCTACTTTGCTTCTTGGATGCGAGAGCAGGTTTCCTACTCTCGCTTCCAAGAAGCAAAGCAGGAGTTTGCTATGGCAGGGCGGGAGCAACAAACGGCAATGTCCCGGGGGTGGGCACCCCGGGACATTGCAGGAGCTGGCCCTGGGGGGTGGCTGTCCCAGGACCATCGAGGGTTCCAGGAGGGGGGCCGCCCTCCCATCGTGCACATTGCCCTGGGGAGGTGGTGGTCCCCTGGGTCGGGAGTCCGTAATGGACCGCCGCATTAGCATAAAGTGTGCCCCGGGGAGGTGGTGGTTCCCGGGGCAATGTGGGGGGGGCAGGAGCCCACCACCACACCTTTAATTAAAAAAAAAAGCCCTGTGGAGGTGGCGGTCCCCGGGGCTGCTGGGGGCCGCGATGCCCCCCGCACTTATTGATTAAAGCCCCGGGGAGGTGGCGGTCCCCGGGGCTGGGTGGGGGGGCAAGAGCCCCCCACGCTTTTTATTTATTTATTTTAAATAAAGCCCCGGGGAGGTGGCGGTCCCTGGGGTTGCGGGGGTCCGCGAGCCCCCCCGCATTTGAATAAGGATCGCCCCGGTGAGGTGGCGGTCCTCGGGGCTGCGTTATTAAATATTGCCCCCGGGACCTGGCCCACCCTGGGGTTTTAAGAAAACGAAATGCGGGAGACCGCACTTCGTTTTTTAAAAACTTTTCTTCCGGATTCGCGCACACAGCGCAACTACGGCCGAAAATGTAAAAAAAAAATGCTTTTTTGGGGGCTGAGCAGGCCTAGGGGGTCATGGTGTTTCTACCCTGCCCCTTTTCTTCATTTTTAACTTTATTTCCCTTTTTCTTGTGACTCGGTTCTACTGAGTCACAAGATGGCTACCAACACATTCTGGTTTGGCGTGTTGGCAGCCAATCAGAATTAAGCTCGTGCTCGGGAGGATTCGCGGCTCCTCCACGCTGCTCAGATATCAATATTTTTATTTTATGAATTTCTCAGGAACTACTGAACGGATTTACACCATTTAAAAAAAGGGGCGCTTTCTGAACCAAGAGCTACCTTTTTGCCAAATTTGGTGGAATTCCGTTCAGCAGTTCGGGCCGTAGCCTGTTCCAAAATTTCCTACGGAAATTAACATGGAGAAAATGAGTTTTAGGACCCCTCTTTTTCTCACCCCGAACCTTTCAAGACAGGAGCTGACCTGAGTGAACCTTTAGTTTTGAAAATTTCGCGAACATTCGTCAAACGGCGCCAAAGATATTGGCAAAAGAAAAAATGCTTTTTGAATAGAAACGAGGTCCTAACTATAACTACCTACTGGCGACCGCCAGTAGGTAATGTATATACACACATATATATATATGTATATATATATATATACACATACAGGCAACACAGGAAGATGGCACACTGAAGGTATGTAGTTTCAGCTGCAATATTTACTGATCTTTATTTCTTTTTCTTGCAAAGTGCATGTGTGCCAGAAAATCAAAACAGACCTACGCGTTTCTGCCAAGGACCTTAACTGGGTCGTAGAGTCAGTGTAAAGAGTGTTGTATTTAATGGGCAGCCACACACTTTTATTGTTTAAAATTAGATTAACATTTAAAGGGATTGGACCCCATATTTCATTTCCTATTTAGTAAAACAAGGTTTATAAATTTAAACAATTTCAACTCATCAAGTTGACATTTTCTTTAATTTAATTGTAAAGTACACTATTGTATATTCAACATATATTCATAATCTCTCAAAGTCAACAAGTCTAATTCATTATCCCATTTCTTGTCTTTGCAACCCATAATTATTGCCACAGGTATTCCCATCAGAGAAGAAACAAAGAGAGGTGAGGGAAAGGAGGAGCGGAAAGTAGGACATGGTGTAGGTACCTGTACATTGTTATAATTCTTAAGACATATCAATGTCCTATCAATGAAAGCAGAAAAACCTCTGCATTACACAATCCTTTCGGACTGAGATTTCATTATAGCTCATCATAATAACCCTCCATTTCTGCATGCATATTTTTGACCCAAAGACACATGCAAAAGCACAAAACCTATGTCTATATAGTAGCCATCTAGAAAGTGCAAAATATAAATTGCACTTTCACTTATCATATAAACTCTCCATTACCACAGGCATATTTGCAAAACAAAGCAAAGTGCAAGTGCTGATTGACTATATCCATACAGTACTCATCACTAAAGTACTTAATAGCTATACAGTACCTTACTAATGTGCAAACTTCGCGATATCTATGTCTATACAGTACCCATAAATAAAGGGCAGGATTCAAATAAATAACTGTACAGTATCTTGATAAAGTGCAAACTTCACAGCCTTAACCTATTATCATATGTGCAAACATAAGCAGTTGATAGTGCAAGGTCTGCATATCTATCACTGTGCATCTGTATTCGACATTCATTTAACAACAAGATTGTATCCTTCTTAATGTATATTGTCATTTTTGCAAGTATATACAAATGAAAGTGCAAGGTGCTAATAACTGTACAGTACCACAATAATAGTCTCATTGTCCAAACATCCTTGTTTGACCCCACTTGACATCTAAAAACCGAGACATTCCCTCATATTGTTTAGGCAGAACACCAAGTATTCAAATCTTATTCCAAGTCAACATTCCTAATAGTTTCGGGCAAACATTACCATTAGGTCCGAGCATAAATGCAAATTTTTTACTTTTTGCTGTTTTTTGTTTCTATATTCCAATCATGAAGGCAAACTGTGGTCTCACAGATGTGTATATAATTCAGCATCCGTACTCAGGCCCCACGGAATCTCAGTCCCAATGGTTACAATCCATCTTGATTCCGCCTTTCTCAGTGCTAGCTCGCAATCTCCTCCTCTGGTTTTGCTTGGAATGTGCTCGATACCAGAAAATGTAAAATTACTTAAACTCCCATCATGTTCTTTCAAAATGTGTTTAGACATCACATAAGTAAAGCCGTTCTTCGAGATCGCTCTCATGTGCTGGCAAATGCGTAATTTGAGCTTATTCACTGTGCTGCCAATATCTTGTTTACCACGTTTGCATTTTAATATGTATACTGGATGTGTTGTTTCACAGAGTATCCTTTCCTGATATCCTTCTTCGTGCCATTGAGAGTACTGATGTCTACCCAATTCTGTCCATAGTGACAGGCCTTGCATTTCTGGCATTTAACAAAGCCGTTGGTCTTCAGCCAATTCTCTTTCTCTGTTCCTGAGCTAGTGAAATAGCTTTGAGTCATAAAGTCTCCAAAAGATGGGGCTTTTCTATAGATGATGTTGAGGTGCTCTGTTGTTAAGCTCTAGAGATCTTCGTCTTTTCTCAATAATTTCCAATGATTTCCCAGAGCTTCTCGGATAGCTTTGACACATTACAATCCGTGATAAATCTAGTCACCTCCTTGGTCTCAGAGCCTTTCCTAGATGTTTTTGGAATGAGCAAATTCTCTCTTCTTTTTCTCTTCGCTCTAACCTCATCATTTAGCACAGTCACCGGATAGCCACGCCTCCTAAATCGCTTGTACATTTCAATGTTTTGTACCTCATATTCTAGATCTTCTGAGCAGTTTCTTCGGGCCCTCAGAAACTCTCCATATGGCACGCTCCATTTAAGAGCCTTCGGATGGGCACTGTTGACAGCCAGAATGCTGTTGCAAGCAGTTGGTTTTCGAAACAGTGTTGGGCAGATCTTTTTGTTTTCAATGTATACTCGAATGTCCAGGTAATTAATAGACTCCTTGCTGATGGTATAGGTAAATCTTAGTTTCAGAGAGTTCTAAGTGAGAGATTGTAAAAAACATTCAAGCTCCTCTGTTCCACCTACCCATATTAAAAACAGGTTGTCAATATAACGCACCCAAAGGACCACTTTCTCCATCATTACATTATTCTCTTCCGACCAGACGCGCTCTGCCTCCCATTATCCCATCCTTAGGTTTGTATATGTAGGTGCAAACAAGGTACCCACAGCCGTACTTTTATTTTATAAATATATAGATATAACCTACTGGCGGTCGCCAGTAGGTAGTTATAGTTAGAATGTAGTTTCCATAGGAAGAACATTTTTTCATTTGTTAATAACTTTGACTTTGTTGGATCAATCCTCACAAAATTTTCAAAACTAGTTTGCCACTCACTGCAACTGCTGTCTTGAAAATTTCGGGATGATCCATCAAGCAGGGGTCGATAAAAATGGGGGTTCCCAAAACACATACTCCCCATGTTAATTTCCATAGCAAACATAGACACGGCTACAGCCAGAACTGCTGAACAGAATTACACCAACTTTGGCAGAAAGGTAGCTGTTGGTCCAGAAAGCAACCTTTTTGTTAATTGGTGTAAATCTGGTGTAAATCTGTTCAGTAGTTGCGGAGTAATTTAAAGACATTTCCAATTGTATATAAAGAGATGTGGAGTATCCGCAACCCCTTCCGATCTTGTGCTGATATCTGATTGGCTGCCAACGCTTCAAACTAGGAAAGATTGGCAGCCATCTTGGGACTCAGCTTGAACTGAGTCCCAGGAAAACATTTAAAAAAAAGGTGGCAGGGTAGAAACACTCTGACTCCCTAGGCCTCCTAGGGGGGTCCCACAAGGACTCGCTGGATCCGCCGCTCCTGCCAACATTTTTTTTTTTTTTTTAAATGAAACGCTTTATTAATTATCGGCCCCTTGGTGGGCCAGGTCGGAGGCATTTTTCAAATAAAGGAGGGGGCACATGCCCCCACTCCTGGCTCTTACTATGCCACAGGGACCACCACCAAGCAATGCGGGGGAGGCCCATATAGCCTCCCTCACTGGCCCAGGGACCACCCCCTCTCAGGGCTTTAATTTTAATTAATGCAGAGGACAGAGCGGAACCCCCCACAGCCCTGGGAAATGTTACCTTCCCAGGGCTTTTGCTAAATTCAATGCGCCACCTCTCTGGTGCAAAATTCAAAAACAAATCAAGAAAGGAGGGGAGCCACGAAGCCCTCCTGCTGGAGCCATAGATGGTCCTGGGGACCGCTACCGCCCCAGGGCCGGCTCCTGCTATGTCCCCGGGTGCCTACTCCCAGGACATAGCTGTTTGTTATGGCTTGGCGAGAACTTTACTGCTACCACCAAGCCACAGCAAATGCTCCGCTTCCAGCAAGTGAGAGCAGTTAAATATTCTCTCGCTTGGTGGAAGCGGAGCAAAATTGTGTTTTTTGCAGCTCCCTGTGTGTGAAAGCAATAGCAGCTCACACATGAGGTGGGGAGCTGGCAGGGACTGCGGGGGCCTTCAGGCTCACATCGCAGTCCCCAACAGTTGTCAGTGGGTGCCCTGCGTGGGACCAGGACACCCACAATAGAGGCTGGGTCCAGGGGATGGGGTCCCTGCGACCGAAATTGGCCGAGGAAGGGGCCCTTACAGCCCCTCCCTTATTTAAAATAAATAAATAAATAAAAAGGCCGAGCCCCAGGAGATGGAGTGCCCGGAGCCAAAACAGGCCCAAGAGAGGGGCTGCTTGGCCCCACTCCCTTTAATTTAAAAAAATTAAAATAATAAATAGAGGCCTGGGCCCCAAAGGATGGGGTCCCCTGGACCAAAATCAGTCCGGGAGGGGGACTGATTGGCCCCTCTCCCTTTAATTAAAAAAACAAATGAAGGGGGGGCGTGGCCAGCCAAGATGGCCGTGTGGAAGTAAACCACGACGGCTCCGCTGCTGTAATACTGCCAGGATGGGATAAAGCCAGCACCGCACACCAAAAACAAAGAAATCGTGTTGGTGAATGCCCAGCGCGTGAAGCGAAAAAATCGGCGAAAGGAGACCAGATTCCGCCTGATTGCGGCAGGGCGGGAGCGGCCTGGTTACGGCCTGAGAGAAGGTCCACAACTGCAGCGGCCGAGCCTACACAGTCAGAGACCGGAGTGCCCTGCTCCAAGAGAGGCACCGGGGACGCGAGAGCCTTTCCCCCGCACAAACACCGATGGACAGGAATGCGGCCCCCCCCGGGAAGGAGGTGAGTGTGAGCCGTGGGTAGTGCTCCAAGGACACTCCATGCAGTGCCCGTCTAGAAAATAATGCGGAGGGCGCACCAAGCGACTTTGAGATGACCCGGGGCCAACGCGCTTTGAAACGGGCAAGGAATACCTGCTCAGCACGAAGAAATCCAGCGGGGGGGCCCAAAGCACAGAGGTCCGAAGCGGAGGAGCCATTTGCCTGACTTTAAGATGGCGCCCGGTCGAGACACTCCCACGCATGAAAAGCAAACAGGCCCTATCTTAGTAAAGGTGGAGAAGAAGCGATAAAGTACAGGACTGCAGATACAAGCACGGCCTGTTCCCCCACAAATTCAGTTTTGTTATCTGGCACAGTTAAGAGGAATACCAGTCCAACACAGGGAAGGATGCAGAAAGACTGGAAAATAGGAATAATGGCCTAGCAAGGGAAGAATACAGCACACTAGTGGAATAACCCCTAGATAATAAGGACACAGGGGAGATGCCCCACAAGATCCACTCAGCCATTAAGATAAGTGTAGATTCTGAGAACTCCCCCACAGACTCAACCCAGGACCCCATAGCCACGCCACACAATGGGAGGCACGACGAAGGAGTGTAAGAGAATACAAAGAGTGACAAGCAGCATTATAAAAGGGGAGAAAAGCACAGCAGTGGTGCGACCCTCAGTTGGGCACCGGGGACTCAAAGAGACTACTAGGCCAGGTCTCCCCTGAAGAAGAGCACTACTCAACACAGGGAGACGAGAAAAGAAGGGTGGGCTCCCAGACATAACAAGCCTGACGAGGATAAGAGAGGCCGCGAAACCAACTCGTAGGAAGTAGAGGGGTCCCCTATGCCTCCCAAAAAACAACAAAGCAACAGAGTCTCCTCATACTTTAATTCCAAACCTGCCAAAGAGCTCCCGGTGCCAGCAGGAGGGGGGAACGTCATGGCAATATCTAAAGAGGACTTGCTTGCCACCCTAAGAGAGTTTAAGCAGGAATTAAGAAAAGAACTAAAGGCCGACATGTCACAGTCACTAGACTCATTAAGATCTGATCTCAGCAGCAGATTGCCTACCCTGCAGCAAGATGTGG
Organism: Calotriton arnoldi; assembly: GCA_963921515.1. Taxonomy (NCBI): domain Eukaryota; kingdom Metazoa; phylum Chordata; class Amphibia; order Caudata; family Salamandridae; genus Calotriton; species Calotriton arnoldi. The sequence goes on along the minus strand of CAWUFW010000920.1, from coordinate 304,229 downwards.
ACTCAGTGGGCACCAGGGTGATGGACCTAGAATCCAAAACAGAAACCATGGAACGACGGACGGAAAACCTAGCACTGACCACGAGGGAACTTCAATCTCAATTGCAAACAATGCTCCTGAAAAACGAGGACCTAGAGAACAGGTCACAGCAGCACCCAAAATCGAAATAGAACTTGTCCACAGTAGGAAGGCAAACCCAAGGAGAGAAGCGCCGCCCTCAAGACATCCTGGCAAAAATGCACTCCTTCAAGACCGAAGTGGCCATCTTGCAAGCCGCCAGGAAAATGGATTCAGTGCGTTTTCAGGGATTCTCATGCGATCTCTACCAAGACGTAGCTCCTGCCACACAAGCGTGCCGACAGCTACTCAGGCCTGTTGCAGAGAAACTCAAGAAAGACAATATTAGATATCGGTGGACCTAACCTTTTGGCCTAGGGTTTGAATATCGCAACAAGGCGCACCATATAACCAAGGTCAAAGAAGCTTTTTCCCTTCTGGGCCTTCCAGTTCCAGAGAACAATCAAGAGAAGAATACCAGCGAAACCCAAGAAGGCTATTCATCTGGAGTAGGGCCAGGAAAACAATGGCAAAGTCGTCGCCCACCAAGATGACAGAAGACACAGGGAGCCCCTGAAGTAACTTAAGAGACCTGAAACCCCTCACACTATAAAAAAATTGCAGAATTCTTCAGAAAACCCCAAGAAATGGGAGTGCCATCGCAATTCGTCGTCTCCACTGGAGATTAAAAGGACATATTGGTAGGATGTAGGTCAAAGTTGGCCCTGAAACGTCTGAGGATTATCATTCAGCAATACATCGGTGACCAGTGCCACTACTTGCAAGCGTGAAGAAACGATCCTGTCTCATAAATTTACTACAAAAGATAGACTACAGCAGCGGACAATGGTCCGATTTGCCTCGAATGTTCGACAGACGCCACGATAGTGGTCCAGTTCAGGGGCTAGTTGCCCCAATGTCATTTGAGCTAAAAGATGTTTACTATCCTCTACTGTCATTTTCTACCTTTTTCTCTCTTCTTTTCTTATTTACTAGCAGGGACCTGGGTGACAAGGGTAACAGGAGTAAAACACAGAGAGGCTACGGACACCAGAGGCGTGGATACGAACAACAGGGAGGGTGTGACCACGAAGGGGGAGGGGTGGGGGAGAGACGGGGGTGGGCGGGTGGGGAGTGAGGAACTAGAGCGAGAGATCAGGCTTACACAGACATAATGGTAATCACCACATTATCATGGAATGTTAAAGGTATGAATGCCCCGGCCAAACGCCAGAAGATCTGGCAATATCTCACCGACCAACACTATAATATTGTGGCGCTCCAGGAAACCCATCTCAAGAGATCAGATGATCACAGAATAAAACACAAGACATACCCATTGATATATAAATCATCCTCCACTTCAAAACATAACGGAGTCGCCCTTCTTTTTCAGGCTTCCCTCAAGTTCCAACCGGAGGACTTCAGAACTGACAGGGAGGGGAGGACAGCATTAGTGAAAGGCCGGGTACGAGGGAGGCTCTGTACAATTGCGGCAATATACGCACCCAACACTAACCAAGCGGGATTCCTACACAACACCTTGTCTCTCCTGGGGGGCTTCACAGAGGGGGATATAATCTTGATGGGGGACTTCAACCTGACCTGAAATTCTGGGATCGATAGCACACATACACACAGAGCCCACACAGGCAGCTTTCCTAAGAACCTGGAACACACTTTTCAAGATCTGGGACTCAGAGACACCTGGAGGGAGGCTCATCCAGAGGCTAGGGATTATTCTTTCTTTTCGCATTCTCATCAGGGTCGGACTGGATGTAGCGGGCACCGGGCATTTCCCCTGTGGGCCGCCAGGGTGGGAGCCGGTTTTGGGCCCCTGGGGGCTGTTTTTGTTACAGGGCCGTTTTTGCAGCATAGCTTCAATATCGGCCCCTGTAACAAAATCGGCCAAAACCGGCCCTGGCAAACAGCTCGGCCACACCCCCAACCCCCCGGGGGGCGGCCGAGCACTTTGCCAGGGCCGTTTTTGGTTCCCAGTCTGGCCCTGATTCTCATCGCACTTATTCAAGACTTGATTACATTTTCATGAGCCACACATTAAACAGACAAGTACGAGAAGCCAAAATACACCCTATCATAATCTCGGATCACGCCCCAATACAGGTTTCCCTGAACTGGGCTTGCCCCGAGCCGAAATTTAAGAGATGGTTCTTCCCCAATGCCAAAACTAGAGATACTACATTGCAAGATGCTTTACGCACTGCAATTAGGGATTCTTCCACATAAACAACCCCCTAGACACGACACTGGCGAACAATTGGGACGCATTTAAAGCTGTGATAAGAGGCCAATGCGTGAACCTCATGACAGCCCTAAATAAAGAAAGGACTGCGGAAAGATTAAAACTGGAGGGGGAACTTAAAGCACTGGAACGAACACACAAGACTAATCCCTCGCTCATACTTCAAAGACAAGTCACGGCTTTGAAGGGGAAGCTACACGCGATCTACTCTAATAGGGCGGCATTGAACCTATTGCGACTCAAACAGACTTCCTATGCCCAGGGCAATAAAGTGGGGGCACACCTAGCGTGACAACTTCGGGTGAAAAGAGAAAAGGAATATATTGGGAGCATAAAGGACTCTAGGGATGTGCCGACACAAGACGAAGCTGGGAAGGTGAAAATCTTTAGAGACTTCTACAAGTCTTTATACACAGCTGACCCACCCAACCCAAAAGGATCGTCCCTCTCTCCTACACTCTTCAACTTATTCATTGAACCACTCACCGACATCCTCAGCTCCTCTAATACCACATGTATGCGGATGATACACAAATATACTTAAAAATCCATTCTCTAGAGGACATCAAATCTCTCAATGTAACGCTACAAAAAACTCAGACCTGTCTGGCTGAAAACCATCTGAAACTGAACACCCTCAAAACTGAATTCCTCCTTATCGCCCCCCCAACCAATCGACAATCATTTTGGACTGGCTGAAACACCTCACAGCACTGAACTGCCAACCTCTTATTATCGATTCAGCGAAATCATTGGGAGTAACTCTCGATAAAAATCTCAACATGCAGAAACACATCAGCAGCGCTACAAAAGGAGCAAATTTTCAAATCAACACCCTAAGAAGACTAAAACCCTTCCTACCCGTAAATGACTTCAAACTTGCAGTTCAAGCTCTAGTACTCCCTAGAATTGAATATGGGAGTGCTGCCCTTTGCGGGCTTCCCAGATCGAGGACGGCACCCCTAAGAGCCTCAATCAACTCAGCTGCTAGACTCATCACGGGCTCCAAAAGAAACTGCCACATCTCCCCGGACCTTAGAGCCCTCAACTGGCTACCCTTCGAAGCCAGAGTTCAACTAAAAATCGCCTGCATGACGCACAAAGCCATACATCACAATACTCCGACCTACCTGGCACAGAAATTGGTACTTTCGTGTGGCAACAGATCCTCCAGAAGCGCCAGTAACCTTCTACTGAAACCACAACGTTTCTCCAAGAAGAAAACATACAACCGAGCCTTCTCCGGGATTGCTCCCAGGATCTGGAACTCTCTACCTCCTGAACAAGACTGAATCCCTCTATTATATCGTTCAAAAAAGAAGTGAAATCTATTCTCTTATCCAAATTCACATGAACCATAGGTACGAATTGTAATAATTGTATGATATGCTCTGAACATAACTATTTCTGGTAATTCTGGTATTGTTTACTATATCTGCTTGTAAAGCGCTCTGATACCCGCAAGGGTATTGTCCGCGCTATATAAAACCTTCAAAATAAATAAAAATAAATAAATAAACCCGCAAGCACAAGCAGACTGTCTCGACACAGTAGAACTCCCACAAGTAACAACAACCCAGAACGAATGCTTAAAGGAACCCATAACAGAGGACGAAGTTCGACAGGCTTTAGGGGGTCTGAAATTACATAAGTCGCCAGGATCAGACGGTCTGACCACTCAATTTTACAAAACTTTTAGCGTAGAATTAACCCCTCAGCTGACTTCTCTTTTTAACCACATAGCAAGCACTAAACAGACAACGCATTCCATGAGTGAGGCCCTTATTATGGTGATACCCAAGGCAGGGAAAGATCCGCAACACTGTGGTTCCTATTGCCCCATAGCTCTGCTTAACCTCGACGCTAAATTATATTCTAAGAGACTGGCCACTACAATTGGAGAACATGATGCCGGACCTTATTCATCCGGATCAATCCGGCTTTATCAAGAATAGGCAAACACACGACAATGTGCGTAGAGTGATTCACCTTATTGAAAAGGCCTCCAAAAACACACATCCCGCAGTACTAGTAGGTTTAGACGCCGAGAAGGCGTTTGATCGAGTGGAATGGAGTTTTCTCTTTCGGACCCTTCAACAATTTGGCTTTTGTGAAACTTTCGTAAATATGATTGCGGCCAACTTTGCAGCCCGGAAGGCCAGGCTATTGGTCAACGGAGTAGCACCCGAACCTTTTATTCTGGGTAGGGGAACACGTCAGGGGTGCCCTTTATCCCCGCTTCTTTTTGTGTTAAGCATTGAACCGTTAGCCGCAAAACTCAGAGAAAACTAAGAGATTAAGGGGATAAAATTTGGCCAAGACGAACATAAAATTTCATTGTTCGCGGACGATATACTCATGACATTATCAGAGCCGCAACATTCCCTAACAACATTGCTAGGGGAGTTGGAAGGTTTTGAAGGAGTAGTGGGCCTGCGCATTAATTTGACAAAATCCTTCCTACTCAACTTGACACTAACAGGGGAGGTAATGGAGGGCTTGGTGGCTTCCACACCCTTCCAATGGGCTAAGAAAGACTTAACATATTTAGGGATAAGACTGACCCCCAAAATCTCAGGATTATTTGCTGCTGTTAATACCCCCGCTTCCTGCGACAGCTTCGAACCGACCTTAAGAGATGGGCGCCTCTTTATCTCTCCTGGATGGGCAGAATCCATGCTGTCAAGATGGTGGTCCTCCCAAAATTCCTGCATTTATTTCAGAGTCTACCTATTGATCTCGAAAGAGACTTCTTACAAAAAGCTCACTCAATGTTAAAGAAATTTATATGGCAAAATAAAAGGCCAAGATTACCATTTACTCTCCTCAGGAAGCCCAATGATGAGTGGGGCTTGGCGCTCCCTTATTTAACCCGATACTATAAAGCGGCACAACTTCGCGTCATAGTGGAATGGTCCCAACGTGAATCGGACAAACATTGGTTACATATGGACCTTCCGATCGCAGGTAGGGTGATATGGGATTTACTATGGAAATCAAAGTCGGACCCTCCGGCTAATGCTTACATAAGCACCCCCACCAAAACGACTCTAAAAACGTGGGATAACGTTCTCAAGCAGACTGAGTGGACTTCGTTCCCTCACCGTTCACTCCCACACACTACAACCCTGCCTTCCCGCCTGCGTTAGAACCGGGCCCGTTCGACGTATGGAGGGAGGGAGGTTGTCTTACCCTGTCTGATATTTGCCATAATTAGGACATTTTAAAATTTGAGAACTGCCAAAGGGAATTCCACCTACCTAACACAGAATTTTATTACTATATGCAAATACTGCATTGGGCTCTGCGGACTGGGATTAGAGAAGGGGCGACAAGAGAACTCACGGGGCTAGAACGCTTTGTGAAGGAGGCGAGCACAGCGAAGGAGGTGATTTCTTTCCTTTACTCTCTTCTACTGCACACACTACCTTCTAAACGTCCGAGATATCTTGAATTTTGGCAACATACATTAGACCAGGGAATCTCAGACACACAATGGAAAGCCCTCTGGAAGGACATAAAACGCCACAATCACTTGCTTGGTCAGCGTGAGGCTCATTATAAGATACTGTACGATTGGTACCTTTACCCCACAAAACTAAAGATATTCCCTAACACGTCAGAGTTTTGCTGGAGAGGATGCGGCCTGCTGGGAGACTTCCGCCACATATGGTGGAATTGCCCAACCATCCGTCCCTTCTGGTCTGAAATTCTGGCGCAAATTAAAGAGATACTAGGATACCCCATCCCCACATCCTCAAGCTTTGCACTCCTTGGCCTCCGAGACTCAGAATTGCAAATCCAAACAAAAGCGGACCAGGCCAGGTGTGGCTATGTCTTGGGGTTGCCAAAATGGCAATTACGGACGCGTGGAAAAAAACAGAAGCACCGTCTCTCACACAATGGCATGCTCATTTATGGCAAGCGCTAACCATGGAACGGATAAGTGACATTTACAGGGACGAGTTCAAAAACTTTGAATACTCGTGGGGTCCACTGGTTAAATTCCTCTCGAAAGGCCTCCCGCTGACAACCTGCCCCACGAGAGTCAGGGCTCTACACCTGTTCCAATTTTAACCCAAATCTCTAAACGCCATCAGAACGCACTCCATAAACTTCCCAGCATCTACCAGGACACCCAGGTTCCCTAAGGTCTTAGCTAGGTAGGCTTTTCTCTCTCTGTTCTTGTTCCCTCTTTTTCTCTCATCATTCCTGTCTCTCCCTTTTTCTCTTTCTTCTTTTGGTGTTCTTTTTTGTACCAATCTCTGCCTTGGATTTGTTCTCCTTGGTATATGTAGAATTTGGGACTGCCCAGCTTACCAGGTTTAATCTTAAGAGGTAACCCCATTGCTCTCCCTCCCCTACAGGCAAAGGAAAGCAACAATATACGCAAGACTATTGGAATAAGGCTTGGTGGAGGGGGGAGAGTTATGGAGCGAAGGATGGGTGGCCTTTTGGGAGAACAGGTTATGACAGTTTACTGCTCATGTTATATCCAACTATTATATGTTTTTTCCTGGTAATACACGAAGAGACTATGAGGAAGATATTGACTCAGGCTATCCGACAGAATCTGATCCGGGATCTAGAGTGCCAATAGATGCAAAAGAGTACAATATACTTGATGCATTGCCATGTCTATTTCTTGAAGTTGAAAAACTCAATAAAAACAAGTTTGACAAAAAAAAACAAATGAAAAATGCCAGGCTCTGGGGGATGGGTCCCTGAGGCCGTAATCGGCCCAGGGAAGGGGGGGCACATGGCCCCCCTCCCCTAATATATAATTTGTTTTGTTTTAAAAAGCCAGACCAGCAAGTCACCAGAAGTCATGCCCCTTTCACCGCCCCCTTTCACCACCACTCTGCAAACACACCTCCTGGTGCACAACTGCTTGGGTTATGAAGTCCCCTTGGCTGCAGAGGGTCCTTAGGGGCCCACAACTCCTCCTGTTACCTCCAGTAAGTCCCACACAGGGGAATTGCTGAGATGAGATCAGAGGCTCTGCCCCCTTTCTCGACCACTCTGCAAACACGCCTCCTGGTGCACTACTGGTTGGGGGATGAAGTCCCCTTGGATGCTGAGGGTCCTTGAGGGTCAGGAACCCCTTCTGTTTCCTCCAGTAAGTCCCACCCAGCAGTATTGCTGAGATGTCTTTGGAGGCCATTCCCCCTTTCTCGACCACTCTGAAAATGCATCTCCTGGTGCACTACTGGTTGGGGGATGAAGTCCACTATACACCCGAGGGTCCTTGGAGACCAACTACCCCTCCTGTTACCTCAAGTACGTCCCACACAGCAGGATTGCTGAGAGGTTGTAGGAGGCAAAACCAAAGGGGATGATGGACGGAGTGTTGAACATTGCAAGCACTCACCCCCAGTCAACTGATCTGAGTTTAATCCATCATCATTCTTTAGCTCACTCCGCCACCCCAGTTCAGACATGGCCATATGCAAATCAGTCTGACCCTGTGCCTCATGGGAACAGTCCAGCCCGAACTGCCAAGCCATGTCTTCCCTGGACCGGAAACAAGCATCCTGGGACCGGTTTCTGGCTTACAGCCGTCATCAGCCAGGCTATCTTGAATCCAGGGGCAAAGTGAGCAAGGGACCCACGTCTGGGCATACCCTACCAACTTAGGGCGAACATAGCAAAACCAAAGGGGATGATGGACGGAGTGTTGAACATTGCAAGCACTCACCCCCAGTCAACTGATCTGAGTTTAATCCATCATCATTCTTTAGCTCACTCCGCCACCCCAGTTCAGACATGGCCATATGCAAATCAGTCTGACCCTGTGCCTCATGGGAACAGTCCAGCCCGAACTGCCAAGCCATGTCTTCCCTGGACCGGAAACAAGCATCCTGGGACCGGTTTCTGGCTTACAGCCGTCATCAGCCAGGCTATCTTGAATCCAGTGGCAAAGTGAGCAAGGGACCCACGTCTGGGCATACCCTGCCAACTTAGGGCGAACATAGCAAAACCAAAAGGGATGATGGACGGAGTGTTGAACATTGCAAGCACTCACCCCCAGTCAACTGATCTGAGTTTAATCCATCATCATTCTTTAGCTCACTCCGCCACCCCAGTTAAGACATGGCCATATGCAAATCAGTCTGACCCTGTGCCTCATGGGAACAGTCCAGCCCGAACTGCCAAGCCATGTCTTCCCTGGACCGGAAACAAGCATCCTGGGACCGGTTTCTGGCTTACAGCCGTCATCAGCCAGGCTATCTTGAATCCAGTGGCAAAGTGCGCAAGGGACCCACGTCTGGGCATACCCTGCCAACTTAGGGCGAACATAGCAAAACCAAAGGGGATGATGGACGGAGTGTTGAACATTGCAAGCACTCACCCCCAGTCAACTGATCTGAGTTTAATCCATAATCATTCTTTAGCTCACTCGCCACCCCAGTTCAGACATGGCCATATGCAGATCAGTCTGACCCTGTGCCTCATGGGAACAGTCCAGCCCGAACTGCCAAGCCATGTCTTCCCTGGACCGGAAACAAGCATCCTGGGACCGGTTTCTGGCTTACAGCCGTCATCAGCCAGGCTATCTTGAATCCAGTGGCAAAGTGAGCAAGGGACCCACGTCTGGGCATACCCTGCCAACTTAGGGCGAACATAGCAAAACCAAAGGGGATGATGGACGGAGTGTTGAACATTGCAAGCACTCACCCCCACTCAACTGATCTGAGTTTAATCCATCATCATTCTTTAGCTCACTCCGCCACCCCAGTTCAGACATGGACATATGCAAATCAGTCTGACCCTGTGCCTCATGGGAACAGTGAACAGTCCAGCCCAAACTGCCAAGCCATGTCTTCCCTGGACCGGAAACAAGCATCCTGGGACCGGTTTCTGGCTTACAGCCGTCATCAGCCAGGCTATCTTGAATCCAGTGGCAAAGTGAGCAAGGGACCCACTTCTGGGCATACCCTGCCAACTTAGGGCGAACATAGCAAAAGCAAAGGGGATGATGGACGGAGTGTTGAACATTGCAAGCACTCACCCCCAGTCAACTGATCTGAGTTTAATCCATCATCATTCTTTAGCTCACTCCGCCACCCCAGTTCAGACATGGCCATATGCAAATCAGTCTGACCCTGTGCCTCATGGGAACAGTCCAGCCCGAACTGCCAAGCCATGTCTTCCCTGGACCGGAAACAAGCATCCTGGGACCGGTTTCTGGCTACAGCCGTCATCAACCCAGATCAGTTGACTGGGGGTGAGTGTTTGATTTGCTCAAGCGCTCCGTCCATCATCCCCTTTGGTATCGCTTTGTTCGCCCTAAGTTGGCAGGGTATGCCCAGACGTGGGTCCCTTGCTCACTTTGCCACTGGATTCAAGCTAGCCTGGCTGATGACGGCTGAATAGCCAGAAACCGGTCCCAGGATGCTTGTTTCCGGTCCAGGGAAGACATGGCTTGGCAGTTCGGGCTGGACTGTTCCCATGAGGCACAGGGTCAGACTGATTTGCATATGGCCATGTCTGAACTGAGGTGGTGGAGTGAGCTAAAGAATGATGATGGATTAAACCCAGATCAGTTGACTGAGGGTGAGTGTTTGATTTGCTCAAGCGCTCCGTCCATCATCCCCTTTGGTATCGCTTTGTTCGCCCTAAGTTGGCAGGGTATGCCCAGACGTGGGTCCCTTGCTCACTTTGCCACTGGATTCAAGCTAGCCTGGCTGATGACGGCTGAATAGCCAGAAACCGGTCCCAGGATGCTCGTTTCCGGTCCAGGGAAGACATGGCTTGGCAGTTCGGGCTGGACTGTTCCCATGAGGCACAGGGTCAGACTGATTTGCATATGGCCATGTCTGAACTGGGGTGGTGGAGTGAGCTAAAGAATGATGATGGATTAAACCCAGATCAGTTGACTGGGGGTGAGTGTTTGATTTGCTCAAGCGCTCCGTCCATCATCCCCTTTGGTATCAGGTTGTAGGAGGCCACACCCCCTTTCTCCACCACTCTGCAAACGCATCTCCTGGTGCACGACTAGCTGGGGGTTGAAGTCCCCTTGGCTCTTGAGGGTCCTTTGGGGCCAACTACCCCTCTGTTACCTCCAGTAAGTCCCACACAGCAGAGTTGCTGAGAGGTCTTCGGAGGCCACGCCCCCTTTCTCTACCACTCTGCAGATGCGCCTCCTAGCGCACTACTGGTTGGGGGATAAAGTCTTGTTTGATGCTGAGGGACTTTGGGGGCGAAGAAGACCTCCTGTTACCTCTAGTAAGTCACATGCAGTGGGATTCCTGAGGGCTGGTGGGAGGCCCGCCCCCTTTCTCTACCTCTCTGCAAATGCCACTACTAGTTAAAAAAAACATAGAAATTCACTTAAAATATCAAAGGTTAGAGGGATGTTATAGTTAGGAAATAGAATTTAAAAAACCTTGAAAATTCACTTAAAAAAGAAAGTCTACAGGGACGTTATAGTTAGGAAATAGAAATTTAAAAAACCTTGGAAATTCACTGGAAAAAACAAAAGTTACAGGGACATTATAGTTAGGCTCAGATTTGACTACGTGCAAAACCAATGTAATTCAGCAGTTATAGTTACCTGGGCTAACTATAACTTACGCCCCTGCAATGCACTGCTTATGACCTCACATATTACATCATTAATGATATGGTCAGTGCAGAGGCGTAGCTAGAGCTTCTGATGCCCGGGGCTACCCCTCAGATTGCCGCCCATGGGGGTGCTGGGGAAAAAGGATGGCGAGCAGCAGCGGTGGATTGGCAGGGTTTAAGTTATGACGCCACTCTCTACTCCACTGCAGGTGAAAGCAAAACTAGAGGTCCTTCCAACTGTCACCCATATCCAACAACGGGACGAGAGATACCTTAAGCTGACAGCCACCCTTAAGTTAAGTTCCTACTGCTGATGGATAGGACAGAGGTATAAAAATTCAAAGGTTAGCTAATTTCACAGGAGGGGGACCATAACTATAAGAGCTTTAATCCATGCTTCCAATACCTGGAATTATTTTAGTAGGAACAGGCAGCATTTCTAGATCACAGATTTCTCATGGGTAGTGTTGAACCATTTCTTATAAGTAGGAAGTGCCTTTACAATGGAAGGCTGCATGTATGGAACACAAAACCTGGAACTGGTTCTTTTACTGCTTCAGAATATAAAGGCGGGGCATCAGTGCCGGGGTGACGTGGTTGTGTTGTGTGTAAGGTATAGGACACACCGGAATGGGAAACTGGTGCAAAGGGGAAGATTTTAAGGTGAAAGGAAACTCAAAAAGATAGATGTGAGGGAAAGAGTGGTGAATGTAAGATAAAAACCAGAGTCAAAATAGGCTTGGGATTATGTGAAAAGGAAAAATGGAAAAGATGGACATAACACTAGGTAAGAGCTAGGTGAAGGTCAAAGAAAGACAATGAATTTTTGAGAGGAGAAACTATATAGAAGTGAGAGAGGGTTAGGGTACAATAGATGGAAGTTCAGCAGGATACTAAAGAAATGAAAATAAGGACTTTCAAATGGCTAAAAGTCTCCCTAGTCTTATCTCAACGTCATGGAGCAGGGATTCCCGTAATTCTCTGGATAAAAACCTTTGTTATCACCAACTTGGTAAACTCCATTTAGCACAGAATATACCTATTACAAAGAAGCAAAGCTAAGGGCTGCATCATGAAGTCCCACTGCCCTAGCTGTGCAATAGAAAACAGGCTGTGCTGCGCGCGCGCTGCACACTAAGTACATTCCTTTATATGTGAGCCCCGGCGCGCTTTTCACTTCGAGAGATTTTATTTCCCTTACACACTCTGTTAAGGTCTTCAAAAGGCTGAGGCTGCTTATCCCATTCCGAACTTGTCTAGCAGCAAAGCACACGCCTGGGGGATAGACCCAGGACATACAATATTGCAGGCATTGTGTATCTACTCCGAGGGGCCCAGGGCACTGGTTTAGGATGTGACAGATCTCCCGTTGCAGACCAACAGACTCATTACGAGGAAGAGATACCACCAGGCGAGTTGTATTTTTAACCTTAATTCTCATCTCCACATGCAAGACCTTCCCAATTTCAACTAAAATGTTCCCGTTTTTAACTTCCACACTGACTCTCGTCACTCATCTTTCTCTTACGTTCTCATCGCTCTCACAGTTACTCGCTCCTCAGGTCTTACTTCCCCCTCCCCAGTCACTAGCAATCACCTCGGCCTCCAAATATTACCACTGCCCTCACTGTCAAATTTCAGGCACAAATATTTCCCACATGTATCATATTATCACCCGTTTAGCTCTTGACTCTGGCAAAGCCCCTTACACAGTGACTTCGGCATATAACGTCAACAGGAAGGGTGCCCAATCAGTGCAGAACTTCCGATAGTATACTTCCGAAAATCCATCAGGTCCGGGGTTTTGCCCGCTGACACATCAGACAGTGGCGGGACCCCGAACAAACCCAGTGGTATATTCCATCATAGTCGAACCTCCGGAGGAAGGGGCAATGAGTGCCCAATAGGTGAGTCTTCATGCAGCATACGAACGGCTCGCTGGAAACACTTGGCATAGCACAAAACAGCGGAGTGCTTATTGCGGTCCAGCAAGCCATTCGCATTCAGGGACATCAGCTAAAGGGGAGGCATACGGGGGTAGCAAGCGATCATTAATCCAATCCAACCAGGGCAATGGGAGCGCCGTCAATGGCTGCTTTGGGTACGGACTGCGGGTGTGGAGCAGCACAAAAACTGAAAAAAGGAGCCTGTGGACGTGGTGTAGTACATAAAAACGCATGACAACAAACAACTCCCCGTGACGCCCCAACTTTCCTCACCCCATACTTCCACCCTCAAAGCCTTTGTTGCCCAAAATTGAACCCCAACGTAATGCAGGCAATCTATGTGGACCCCTACCATGTAAGATGACAGGCCAGATTTTACATTTGTCATTTTAATACAGTATGCAGTGGACTCTGCTCTCTCACGGGACCTCAACCCCTGCCCCAGGGGCACCAGGCAGGCATTGAACCCAGGTGGTCTCCAGGAACTTCGACCCGAGGGCGCCCGCATTGTTGGAACTCTGGCCGCCATCTAAGGTCCCTCCAGTGATGGTATGTTCCGAGGCTGAGGGGCCAGATCGGCCCCAGGCATGGGTGCGACGTTTAGAGTCTTACCTCTCCTCCTGTATAGACTCCACAGTGGTGGCAGGCCAGGGCCCCTACCGTAGGGGTTCTGCTGCAAATCGCCCAGCACTCCCGAGACTACACTCGATCCCCGTGGTGGTGGCGTGCGCAGCGTCACTGCTGCATTTTAGCAGCACAGCGCAGGGGCTGGCCAAAAATGATTTCCAGGGCCGTCATTGGTAGCGCTTTCGCGCGCTACAAGATTGACGGCCCTGGGACCCATGTACACGGTACGCTGCGCACCTCACACCACCACTATGCTGGGTGGTGCGTGCACTGTCTGCAGCATTTGCAAGCAGGTGCGCTTGCACTTTTATAACTGCACGTGTGCAGGAAGTGCTGCTTAGCGAGTCACAGCCGCACTTGTAGGTTTGGGGGGTGGTGGGTGTACATCACTAGTGTCAGTGACCCCAAAAAATAAAGGCCGCCGCCACGGGCCACCAGTGACGCGCAGCCGCCGGCTGCCACCCGCAAAATAGTGCCGCCTGGGGCGGACCGCCCCCACCGCCCCCCCTAGCTACGCCACTGGGTCAGTGACATCACTGATGACATCTCAATTGGCATCACTGAGGACATCATCAAGTGAGTGTAATTGTTGTAAGTGTTTATGAGTGTTAAACATATATAGTAGCCTACTAAAAAAGGTAAATTAGTATACTAGGTGCACTGCTACTGAGTGATACTACTAACATGGATGGGAGTTCTTGATGGGCCTCTTCTGTCTGAAAATCGGCAGACAAAGGCTCATAATGGGTGAGTGAATAAAAGGAGGGATGGATGGATGTGTGAGTGAAAGAGTGGATGGATGAATGAGTGAAAGGATGGATGAGTGAAAGAATGGATGGGTGAGAGAAAGGAATAGTGGATAGACGGAGGGATAGACTGATGAGTGAAAGAGTGAATGGATGGATGAATAGGTGAAATAGTGAATGGATGAATGAGTGAAAGGGTGAATGGGTGAGCGAAAGGGTAGATGGATGAATAGATGGATGGGTGGAAGTATGGATGAGTGGCAGGGTGGATGGATGAGTGAAAGTGAAAGGATGGATGGCTCAGTGAAATGATGAATGGATGAGTGAGATGGATGAATGATGGGTCAATGGCTGGATGAGTGAAAGGGTGGATGGATGAGCGAAAGGATAGATGGATGAGTGAAAGGATGGATAGAGGTATGGATGAATGAAAGAGTGGATGGATGGATGAGCAAAAGGATGGATGGATGGATGGATTTGATGAATAGGTTTGGAGATGGATGGCTAGCTTTGGATATGGATGGGAGGACGGATGGATGGACGGACAGAATGGTGAAAGACTGTATGATGGATGAAAGAGTGTATGGAAGACAGAATGTAAAGGTGAAATAGTGGAGATCAGTGGGTGTATGTAAGGATGAATGGATAGATGCTTGGATCTTCTGGGGAGGGTTGCGATGACTTGCTTCAGTTGCTTGGTGCCGTTAGAGCTTTGGTTCAAAGTGGGGGATCATTTTATTTTCTGGCTAGTCCATTGGCTTGCATGGTACATATATGTATTTCCACAATTAATAGAGAGAAATCGCTATAATAAAATGATACAGCTTTGAGTTTTGGAAACATACTTTCGTCACTAATGATGATTGCAACCTTGCTGTTGCGCTCGCTTCACTGCCTGTTTATTGCGATGTTAATTACAGGTTAGTTGCAGAGTGTATGCATGTATTTGCATAGAAAATATACAATAATTACAACATATCTACATACTCCTGGGTGCAATTTGAAGGAATAACTAACAGAGCACTCCGCCCCGCGAGGCTGTCATCAGCCATGACGGACTACCACAACCAGATCAGAGCCACCAAAAGGAACTTCATCCACAACAAAATCCTGGCCAACTCCACCAACTCCAAGGAACTTTTCAGTGTCATTCAAGAATTCACCAACCCACGCAGCGAAGCCACAGATATCACCCCATCCCAAGACCTCTGCGACAAGCTTGGAACCTATTTCCACCTCAAGATCAAAAACCTCTACGACAACTTCATCGACCATCCACCAGGCGCCACAGATGGCCCCCCGCCCCCCAGAAACACCAGCCAGCCCACCATGTCCAACTGGACACCGATCACGGCCAAAGACACTGCCTCGACCATGAAAAGCATCCACTCGGGGGCCCCCACCGACCCCTGCCCCCCTCACATCTACCACAGAGCCGGGCCGCCATCGCACCCAAACTACAACGCACCATCAACACCACCTTCAAAACAGGCACCTTCCCAGACGACTGGAAGCGCGCAGAAGTCAGACCCCTGCTCAAGAAGCCCACAGCTGACCCCACCGACCTCAAGAACTATCGGCCCATCTCGCTCCTCCCCTTCGCAGCCAAAGTTGCAGAGAAAACAGTCAACAGGAAACTGACACGATTCATTGAAGAGAACGCCGTCCTCGACCCGTCCCAATCCGGATTCCGAAGCAACCACAGCACAGAGACCGCCCTACTCGCTGCCACAGACGACATCTGCACCCTCCTGGACCAAGGCCACTCCGCAGCCCTCATCCTACTCGACCTATCAGCAGCCTTCGACACCGTCTCCCATTGCACACTAGTCGTCAGACTACACGACGCAGGCATACAAGGAACAGCCCTGGACTGGATCCGATCATTCCTCACCGGAAGAAGCCAAAGGATCAGACTCCCACCCTTCCTCTCCGACCCCACGAAAATCACCTGTGGAGTCCCACAGGGTTCATCACTGAGCCCCACCCTCTTCAACATTTACATGGCCCCCCTCGCGGCCATCGTCCGACAACACGGCCTCAACATCGTATCCTACGCCGACGACACCCAGCTCATCCTCTCCCTCACCAAAGACCCCACCACTGCCAAACTCAACTTCCAGAAAGGAATGCAAGACGTCGCAGTCTGGATGACCAACAGCTGCCTGAAGCTCAATGCCGAGAAGACAGAAGTCCTCGTCCTCGGTACCACCCCTTCTGCATGGGACAGCACCTGGTAAGCGACCGCCCTTGGAAGCCCACCTACCCCCTCAGACCACGCCAAGAACCTCGGCATCGTACTCGACTCATCACTCTCCATGAACCGACAGGTCAATGCTGTCACCTCCAGCTGCTTCAACACCCTCCGCATCCTCCGCAAGACCTTCAAGTGGATCCCCCCTGAGTCAAGGAAGACAGTCACCCACGCACTCATCACCAGCAGACTGGACTATGGAAACGCACTCTACGCCGGCATCAACAAGTCCCTACTCCGCAAACTCCAGACAGTACAGAACACCGCCGCCAGACTCATCCTCGGCATCCCCCAACACCGAACACATCAGCCAACACCTACGAAGTCTCCACTGGCTCCCCGTGGAGAAAAGAGTCACTTTCAAAATCCTCACTCACGCCTACAAATGGCTACACAACAACGGACCCAAATACCTCAACGACAGAATCAACTTCCACGTACCCAAAAGAAACCTCCGATCTTCCAACCTCGCACTGGCTGAAACCCCGCGCATCCACAGAGCCAGAGCAGGCGGAAGATCCTTCTCTCACATTGCAGCCAAGACCTGGAACGAGCTACCGGCAGACATCAGACGCGCCCCCTCCCTGAACACCTTCAGGAAGACCCTCAAGACCTGGCACTTCGGCTAAACAGATCTGCGGACCCCCCCCCCTCAGCGCCTTGAGACCCTCACGGGTGAGTAGCGCGCTTACAATTCCCTGATTGATTGATTGATTGATTGATTGGTTCTTTCCTTCATTTCAGAACATCAGAAACAGTGACACGCGCTGTATCGAAAAGCCATGTTCGCCGTGCTAGAATTTACAGACGCAGTTTTATTGCATTTTGACGAAAAAATTACAATATGGTTTCACAATTACATGGGAGGTGGGTGAGAAAATGGAAATATATTTTGAAGAAAAAGTGCTAAACATTTCCCTTTCTGGCAAAAAACATCCTATTTCAGTCGGTTACCAGACGCATGGTGATGGTAACCTGTAATTTACATTCTGCTGCCACTTCCTCGGTAATGAGTAATCGATTAAAAACTTGTCTGTTTGCCATTTTTATATGTAAATACAAATATAGGTTCAAAGCACAACCTAGGTGTGCAAAAAATAAGAGCTTTGAAATTCCACACTGTGATCTACAGAATAAGGATTAGTTAAAACAGCATTTGCGAGTGTTTAATGTCTACCTTTTTAAATGTAGTGTCTGAGCGTGGAAAAAAAGTATTATATGTAGAGCGCCCCTAAAAAGTCAGTAACGCCCACAAACTAAAACCTGATAATGCCCACAATAGAAATGTACTTAAAGTAGATCTATCAAAGGCTGGAGAAAGTGTCCTCCCAATGTGGGGAAGGGAGGTAAAGGGAGCTACCTCCGCAGGGTGCAGAAATAGGGATTTCTCAGCAGGGAAAAAATCTGTTAAGAAAAAAGAAAAGTTATAGGTGCGCGTCTATATGCCGGCATGATTTACATAGGGTGATTTTTCATCTATAGAAATTTCAAATTTTGCTCAGCAGAGATGCCCTTGAAAATGCACGAATGTTATAGATTTCCAGAAGAAATCTTGGAATTCTATGTGCATCCCAAAGACTCAGAACTCTTTTCCAAACGTCAGGGTAAACATACAGAAATAGAATTCTGAGTTTTGCCAGCTATGCTGATGAGTCGGGCGCAAACCTGCACATTTTTTAGTCGATCACATTTTATGCATTACAAGGTACCACAGCCAGACATGAGTTTGGCCAAGGTTATGAGGGTGCACATTCTACTGCTGGAGCAGCCCACGGGGCTTCTGGCACACAAGCTGTTAAGAGCGCACTCTTAATTAAAGGATTGATCTCCTGAAAGAAACAGCTGGGCCCGCATCCTGATGAGCCTGGCATTAATGTGTCAGGAGACAGGACTCTTACAACAGGAACATGAGCTAAGAGGAGACTCGCACATAGGCAAATGGGACAGAGGTCAAACTGTGTTATAAGAACCCTGGGGGAAATTGTGACGCCACTGGATCCACCTGGCAGTCTAAACATTAGGGCACCCTAACATGCATGTGTTGTGGTCATGCAATTCTCATCACGACAAAAGTAGCCTCTGTAATTTGCCTTACAGCTATTCAACCAGACAAGATAACTGCAAGTACTTCCATCTTAATTACTGAGTCCGAGGCTAATTATTGTTGCAATCGTCGTGCCCAGTGAATTTAACATTTAATTGGAGAGGGCGGGAGGTTGCAAAGCCTGAAGTCCAGTGCGTTACTAATTGCATGATACATTGGCAGGCTTCAATTATAGTACAAGTTGTCTAGTTTTCTGGTCAAAGTCTCCATATCCTGTTACCAAGGTCAGCTACTCTAAAGTTAGAGACAATCAACTTAAAGTTTGGTTTTAGCAAACGTGCTTTAAAAGCAACTCACATATCATACCTATGAAGCAGAAGCAGAATGTATCTACGAGTTATGAAATAACTTACATTATAAGAGGGGTTATTGATATCAGAAATATATTTCTTACGCTTTTCAGGTCTGGCTGCAGATGGCGTTCCCCTTCAGAAGCAGTCCAACAAGAATAATTATAGAAAGAGTGGACTTTGGAACCTTTTGGCTGTTGGCTTTCACTGGTTTTCATGGTTTAGCATTGCAGGATGGGCTGTCGATAACACCCTTAGCAGTTCAAGGATGACTACTGCTAGAAATGGGGCCTCTAGTTGGCGGAGGTATGTACCCTGTTCAAGCAGGGACCACAATCTTAGTCAGGGTAAGCTAGATACACACTTTAAATTAGCCTGTGCTCACCCTCAGGTAGCTTGGCACACAACAGGCAGGCTTAACTTAAAAGGCAATGTGTAAAGTATTTGTGCAATACACACACACAGTAACACAATGAATATATTGCAAAAAGACTTCACACAGGTTTAGAAAAATAGAGAATATTTATCTGAATAAAACCAGACCACAACAACAAAAATCCAATCAGTACAAATTAAGATATGAATTTTTAAAGAATAAATGCAAAAAATAGTGCTTAGAAGTCACTGGCAGGTCAAAAGGTTACTTGAGGTTGCAAGGCACCACTACAAATACAAAGTTCAGGCCGACTGCTATGGAGGGAAGGCTGGGTAAAGGACCTAGACAGTTCCTGCTGAAGGAATACCTTGACTGGAGCAAGTGTCGACAATGAGAGGCTACTGCGTCGTCGTTGAGCCGTTTAAACGGGGTCCCGCATCGTCGCCGAGTTCCACTTAAGTGAATGTAATGCGTCATTGTCGAGCAACGCAGGCTGTGAATCCACTGTCGTCGAGCAGCCTCTGTGTCGGCATGGAAGGGCAATGAGGCAGAATTTCTCACGCAGTCAGAGAGATTAATTGGTTTTTGCAGAAATCAGCTGCAGAACCCACTTCTGAGGCCCAGGACTGGAGGGGGCACCTCAGACACAGTTAGGGCTCACAGATGGCAGAGTCCAGCAGCACCAGCAGGATTGCAAAAAGTCTTTTGTATCCCTGAGACTTCAGAAAACAGGAGGCCAACCAGCAAGTCCTTGTAGTCACTTTGGGTTAAAGTGAGATGGGTCCAGTCCTTGTCCTCAGCAGGGCAGAGATCAACAAACAGCAGGGCAGCTCAGTAAAGCAGAGAAGCAGTTCCTCGGAACAGTCAGTCAAGGCAAAGTGGCAATCCTTATAGCACAACTGTCTTTACTCCAGCAGAGTTCTTCCCAGGTCCAGTAGTGTACATATATTGTAGGGTCAGAGCCCCAGCACTTATACCCAAAAGAGATTTTGATATAGAGGGTGCCTTTAAGGCAACTCTCTGGAGTACACAAGGATCCCTTTCAACAGATCCCTGTCTGCCCAGCTAACTGTGTGGGGTGGGGGAGGGGGTGAATCAGAGCTTTGTGTGTGGACAGGACACTACCTATGTGTGTCAGCCGGATGTATGACGATACATCGCGAACTAAAACAACGCATGCCTTTACATCGCAGTTGTTAGTTCGCATGTACCGTCACAACGCAAGTCATAACATCGCAAACCATTACTTCGCATTTCCTTTGAAATGCATACAAAACCCCTTTACAACGCACACCAATCCCCCGCATGCTCTTACATCGCATTTTTTTTCCCGAGCTAACCCCCCAACACTAATACACTACCCTACATAACACACACTCCACAACACTACCCTACAGGACAAAACAATACATTACCCTAAAGCCTAAAACCTAAATCTTTAATCACTACCCTGCACTACGACCCCCTCACACGACTCTAAACCCTAAACCCTAAAACAGTACCTTACACAACACTAAACCCTAAGCCCTAAAGCCTAAACAGTACCCTACACAACACTAAACCCTAAGCCCTAAAGCCTAACACTACCACTCTAAGCACAATCCCCCTTACCTCTATCTCGTCGTGGTTCCTCTCTCCCGGTTCCGGTCCCAGCGTTGTCTCTTCCTCGTCTCTGTTCCGCACGTCCGTCCCGGAGCCCGCCCATTACATCACATGCGTTTTAAAAGCATGCGTTGTAGAAGCGCATGCTATGTAATGCGACACGTAGTAATGGTCCCCGTCGTAACGTCGCTTGCGTTGTAACGCTTTCGACGTAAACGCATACGATGTAACGCATGCGTTGTGATGGCTGTTCGCCGTGTCAGCCACTGCTATTCCTCCCTGCCCAGGAGGGCCCATCAGAATGCAGATGATTGCAGATGAGAGCTCAGAGTGCAGATGAGCCTCACCTTCCTGTGTTTGTGGCTGACTAGAGGCAATGCACAAAGTGTAGCTGTCACCTAGCCGTGACGTGTATTCGAGACACGCTGCAGGCACACAGAGTAAAGTTAAGAGCAGAGAAATGTCCACTTTCTAAAAGTGGCATTTCTAAAATAGTATTGCCAAATCCTACTTTACCACTAAAGAGGATTTATCATTACCATTTCAAAGATATGAAACATGATATAGCTACTCCTTTCCAATCAGGAATTACTGCTTAAAGGTGTTTTAAGGAATTGCCAATGTTGGCCTATGAGAGGAGTAGGCCTCACTGTAGTGAAAAATTAATTTAGCCATTTGTCACTACCAGGACATGTAAAACTGAAAAGCACATGGCCTACCTTTTAGTTACACAGCTCCATGCCCATAGGGCTACCTAGGGCCTACCTTAAAGGTGACCTATGTGTAATAAAAGGAGAGTTTAAGACTTGGCAAGTGTTTTTAAATGCCAAGTTGAAGTGGCAGTAAACTGCACACACAGGCCTTGCAATGGTAGGCCTGAGACCAGTTCGAAAGGCTACTTGTGTGGGTGACACAATCAGTACTGCAGGCCCACTAGCAGCATTTAGATTACAGGCCCTGGGTATATGGTATACCACTTTACAAGGGACTTATAAGTAAACTAAATTTTCCAATCAGGCATGTATTAATGTCACTATGTTTTGGGGGGAGAAGCACATGCACTTTAGCACTGGTTAGCAGTGGCAGCAGTGGTTCCTTCGTTATGGCGGAGGAGCATTGCCCAAATGCTGGAGCCAGCAGGCAAAAACATAATGTAAAATAAAGTGATGATAAAGCAATTTTATTATCATTTTATATTTCATGACGGAGACAAGTCTTGGAGGCAGGGCCATCCTCGGACTGCAGCAAGTATGGAGGAGGAGTGGTGGGCCCTGCAAGTGCGCATGTTGGTTTGGCCGGCTGTCTTAGGACGGCCAAACAGACATGCAAACTTAGATATCTCCAAGCTGTTGTATTGAGAACAGCAGGCATAGGCTCCCAGTCTCTGAGGGAGGGTAAAACCAGCTCACTCCTCCCACTCCAGGTGCCTCTCTCATGTTGGGTAATAGCATTACCAGCCTGAGAGCAGCATCTGGATTTGCACAGTGAAGACTCGGAGCCTGTGCATCAAGAACAGAAGAGCACTGAGGTGGCAAAGCAGCGGGCGGCAGGTACGTTTTCTTTTTGTTTTGTTTATAATTGTCCCCCGCAACCACCCAATTTGTTTCCCTGCTAGGAGCCACCACTGAGTAGTGGTAAAGTGCTCAGAGTCCTAAGGCCAACAAAAACTGGAGGTAAACTGGCAAAAGATTTGGGCAAGACCACCCTAAAGATGACAGATCTAACAAAAACTTTGCCAGGATGATCCATTGGTGTCCCCATAAAGTTTAGTGAAGGGGCATCAATCAGTACTTTTGATTCACTATAGGTGCAGTATGATGTGTAGTTTCCATTGGAAGTCCGCAAGTTTGTTCTTATTCGTTTTTACTTGAATCACAGATTCACAGTACAGAAAAGCATGGCACACAGCTTGGCATAACATAACATACCCTAACAAACTCAGCACAGCACGACACAGCTTAATGCACCTTAACTTACACAGTATAGCACTGCTCAGTACAACATAAAACACCCTAATGCAACATAGTTGAGCACTGCATGACCAGCCATAACACCCTAGCAAAATACAGCATAGCACAGCATGAAAACCTAACACACCATAACATAGCACAGCTGTGGGAAATCTGCATCACAGCATTTTAGGGCAAGTGCAAGGTATTTCACCCCAACTGTAATAATTGGGGCCTTTCGCTTCTGGTGCATGCGAACTGCAGACCCCCAATTTGGAACACAAGTATTCCTTTTTAGCACTTGACTCCCAGGGAGTGCTTAATTTGTGCTGGTGTTTGGCACTGACACTCATTTTTAGGCACTGGCAATTTTTTATGAGAGTACACCAGACAGTGGCACTCTCAGCCTATTTTATAAGCACAGCATGAATGATTAGCAATTAAATGTACTGATAAAACTCACATTTCCAGGCAATCCCTGCAGCTTGGGGAGACCTGCAATAGTCCAAAATGTCACACTTCTTTAAGTGTGAGGGTTAGTAGGTAATGCTGGCAGTACCATTCGGCAGCAGTGGCTGGAGCTGTGAGTTGTGCTGACTGCAGTATATACCTTGGGTCTGACACATATTTTTGCACATTAAGCACTGATCCTAGAGTAGTGAGACAGAGCAGTCCAAGATTTACTCAGAGGAAATGCTGTGGGCTTGAAACTCAGGTCTACAGTACACAATACAAGAAACAACACTTGATAACGCACTGCATAATTTTGTTTAAAAAAAGAGCACTTTATTGTAGACAAAGCTAAAGACTACTCACAAATTAGCTAATAATACAAAGAGTGGCAGGATGCATGAGAACACTAGTGCTCAGACATTTATTGTATTAATCCAAAGATTACAATAGAAAACAGTGTATCACAATTGGCATAAATGTCAAATAAAAATGATAGTTAAAACGTACTGGACATATATAGGTTAAAATCTATGATTTCAAATGTGCTAAACTCAGGAGACTAACACTTTGTAAACTTCATCTGAAAATGTCTTTAGTCTTATGATTGCACTAATATCTTCAATTCTCAAACAATATCTAACTGCCTCTAGAGTAGACCTTATTTTTGCCTTGTTTAAAATTATTTGTAGGTACATTTTTCTTACATACAAATGTTTGGGGCAAATACATAAAATGTGGAAAAGGGTTTCAGTTGTGAGTCCGCAAAGTCGACAGGCAGATTTTCCTTTAACTGCTGGATTCCATTTTCCCCTGAATTCATAAATTGGAAATTGAACAGTCTAAATCTTAGGAATTTCCTTTTAACGTAGTCGGGCAGATATCACCCTTGATATTCTTGGTTCTGTGAAGCAAGGGTTTCAGAAACGAAATCCATGTGTTTGTATTGCTGTAACTTGGCCAAGTCATTCTCCCTCTGTCTGCTTGTTAAAATTCCTTGAAGCAGACCTTTTCGGGCAGGTCGGTTTAACTTTGCCAGCGACTCTAGATCAGGTAGAGAATACGTTTCTAGAGCCTTTTTTGAAGGTACTAATTTCAGTTCCATATCCTTGTGTGATGTTTTCTTTAATTCCTGATGACTTAAGAATTTTAAGGTTGATGAATCAGCCCTTGCCCAATCACAAGACAATTTCAAACTGCGTCTGTAGTGAAGTGACGTTAGAGTTTTTAGATTCAGTTCTAGCCTGATGACGCTGTGTGGAGTAGCTGTGCGAAGATGCAAAAGATTACGTAACACTGCATATACATTTTTATAGAGATTGGCTATGACCTTGTTATTTAATGCAGGTGACGCATAATGTAAGCAAGGGAAAGGCATCATGTTTAGTGCTTTCAATGAAGATTTGATTGCTCTGCCTCTGAACAAGTTGGAAAATCTTATATTAGATTTTGTGATCGTAGTTGACTTAAGCTTTCATGTGGATAGGTGGTTAGTTCAAGATAGTTTACTGTCAAATGTAACTCCAAGGTACTCATATTGATTGACTATTTTGATCAAGGCATCTCCTAAGACCCATGATATGCACTTGGTTTTCTTTTCAAAGGTCATGATTTTGGATTTTGACAGGTTGGCAATTAGTCCATTCCCCAAATTGAATTCATTTAGACAATTTAGTAAATATTATAGCCCTTTTGGAGTTTGTGACGATATTACCAGATCGTCAGCATAGCCCAGGTGTGATACTCCTGTGCATCCCTGCTTTGGTGGAATACCAAGGTCTGATTTAAGAAACTCTGACAGATCAGCCAAATACAAATAGAATAATGGGAACACTAGATAAAGGATCTCTGTCAGACCCCATTCGGGGGGGCCATGGGACAAACATGGCCTACTGGCACTCAGCCGTGAGGGTTGTAGTTTTTGCTGGTGATGTTCCCTGGTCCATCCTACTGTGGATATGTAAAACTGGGCCAAGTACAACCCCTTCAGCACATGGCTCTCAGAGGTAGGAATGTTGAGCAGAAACAGGCTTTGAAGGGAGGAGGTGTAGAGGTACATAAACTCAGAAGTCAATTACCCAGCAGCACAAAAACTAATTGTCTTATCCTTGATAGAGGAAGTTGTTTAATCCACACCTAAAGAGAAACAATTCACAGAACATTCTCCAGACAAAACTCTATCATGGTGCTTTGACTATTACGCTTTGGATCCTCCCTTTCAGTACTCAGGCAAGTCTCCCCCTCCATCCCCTGAATTCAAACTCTAGGGGGGTTTTAATGGTCAGGTCCGAGTTAATTCTACCACTTACTTACATAACTCCCCGTTATGCCGAGTGGCATGTAGGGCAGCAAATGAGTACCTCCAACTCTGTCTGTTTTGGGCAAGTTTCTGTACGGGGCCCCCAGCTGTGTTTCAGGGTCTTCATTTCTGTTTCCAAAGTTCACCTCCAGATGTTCTTTGGCGTGCCTTTTTTCTGTTCGCCTTCTGGGACCCAGTGGAGAGCTATCATTGTGATGGTGTGTCCTATCCATTTCCATCTTTTTCTCATAACGAGGGAGTCAGTACTCTCTTGTTTGCATCTGGTGAGCTGTTCCTGGTTGGAGACAGTTCACGGCTAGAAGATGCACAAGATTCTTCTCAGGTTACTAGTGTGGAAGGCTGACAGTTTGATGATGTCACTTTTCATCATGTCAAAATGTATAATTCCCTTTGGATAAACTTATCTTGTAACCACTCCACATCTACTCACACACATGGAACCACACCCAGCAAAAGCACAAATTCATAGGATATCGAAACACTTATAAATTCAATTTAATAAAAAGCCTTCATTCACAAATCCATCATATTAGGTATAAAAAAAGTCTAAAATGCATGAGTCAAATAATATGATAAAATAAAAGCAAAAAACAAACACATATAATAATATAAAATCACATTTGTCATAAGAACGTTAATTCGTAAGAGTACATAAAACCAACATGCAGCCAGAAATCAGTTCTTTGTCACAATTTCATTTTGTATAATACGAATTTAACCAAAAACAGAGCGTCAACGCGTTTCGGTGGGTCTCGACGAATGGAACCACCTTCTTCAGGACAAAAACATATGTAACTTCTCCTCTCCTATGTATTTTTCATAAGACCTAATTAAGAAAAAAACATCTATAATCCGTTTTTCCATAACCTTCATATAACATTTAAGTTTCTTTTTTATACATAAAAAACAATATAGTTTGTCATCTGAAGTTGCACAAAAATAGCCATAAGTGTTACTATATCCACACGGGCAAGTGCTTTCCCAAAATGAGGACAACTACTCAACATTCATACTGTCACCATAACCAACAACCGCCCACTGATTCTGATATCTTAAGATTCCAATTCGCTCGTCCTCATTTTGCCAACTAACACCCCACCTACTAGAAGTTGACTCAAAGTTAACTCACCGGTGAATAACACTTGGTGAGACGCCATCTCTGGTTCAAATAAAATGGCGGCGAGACAAACATTAACCTGCATAAAAATAAATCAAAATTTGTGGATTGAAAAATAAGATGGAGATGGACATGATAATTAGTCCATTCGCCTAAGTTGTTCATTTAAACGAAATCATACCTATTCGATAAAAATGTTGACATTTCAACTGTGCATCTGGTCCGTAATGCTGTTCATAGGAGGACTGGCTATATTCTGCCTCTGGTACCACTCTCATCAATGGTCAAAGATCAAGTACCCCATAATACATAAATTGAGCAATACTGCCCATAATGAGGGTTTGTATTACAGCAGAATGCCGCTATCATTTTTTAACATCCCACATTTCTACATGGAATTATATAGTACCTGCTGCTCGTGTAGATAAGCGTCACCTTGCATAGGGAGTTAGGAAACTTTCCTCGACAATATTATGTTCAGAGGGGACTTTTAAATCTAAAAGGAACACATCACGATGTTTACTGAACAAATCATACCTTCCTGCACCATGATATAAGCAACCGCTATATTTACTCATTTCACACTTACGGTCGGCGAGGGGAAGCAACTCTTCTCTTTTGTGTCCTCACACGTGTACGTGGTCGTACGGTTTAATAAAGTTACTTGCATCTACCGTCAACCTTCATTTAAAGACAAATCGATCTACGTTGCAAACATACGACCCTCTAGACAAGAGCAGAATGGACATATTCTGAATGGAGGTTATGGAGATTTTTTAGAACACCGCCAGAGGAGGGGTCCAAGGACAAGGCAGGAGCCAATAAATGAGAAATCAACCCCAAGAATACTTGAAGACCCAAAATCAAAGGTACTAGTGATAAAAAAGTTCCCCATTGTGAATCTATCTAAGAAAACAAAGCAGAGAATGAGACTGCATTCGCCTGTTGTAATCACTGGTGTCAAAGATCACCACACCCCCACCATTATCAGCCGGTTTAATTGTTAGACTAAAATCATTTTGTAAAGAGTGGTTGGCTTCCCTGTGTTCCCTTGAGAGGTTATTGTGATCCGAATAAGAATCCATGAGAGCTTTCCTTATATTCACCTCCACAACTCTTTCAAAAGTATCCACATTCTTACTTACCTGGTGAATAAACGGTGTAAAGGTAGACTTTGCTTTTAATCCTGAAATATTCTCGTCCCTCAGATGCACCTTATTTTCAAAGAATCTTTTTAATCTGATCTTTCTAAAGAATGCTTTAAGGTCTTTCTCTAAATCCAATTTACTTACATGAGCTGTGGGTGCAAAACTAAATCCCTTCTCTAAAATCTCATTCTCTGCTTTGGTTAATGTTAACTTAGATAGATTCACAATGGGGAACTTTTTTATTGCCAGTACCTTTGATTTCGGGTCTTCAAGTATTCTTGGGGTTGGCAGTTCGGGCTGTTCGGGCTGGACTGTTCCCATGAGGCACAGGGTCAAGACTGATTTGCATATAGCTGGGTCTGAACTGAGGTGGCGAAGTGAGCTAAAGAATGATGATGGATTTAACCCAGATCTGTGACTGGGGGTGAGTGTCTGAAAAGTTTCAACGCTCTGTCCATCATCTCCTTGTGTTTGCTTTGTTCGCCCTAAGTTGGCAGGGTATGCCCAGACGTGGGTCCCTTGCTCACTTTGCCACTGGATTCAAGCTAGCCAGGCTGATGATGGGTGTTACCCAGAAACCGGTCCCAGGATGCTTGTTTCCGGTTCAGGGAAGACCTGGCTTGGCAGTTCGGGCTGGACTGTTCCCATGAGGCACAGGGTCAAGACTGATTTACATATAGCTGGGTCAGAACTGAGGTGGCAAAGTGAGCTAAAGAATGATGATGGATTTAACCCAGATCTGTGACTGGGGGTGAGTGTCTGAAAAGTTTCAACGCACCGTCCATCATCTCCTTGTGTTTGCTTTGTTCGCTCTAAGTTGGCAGGGTATGCCCAGACGTGGGTCCCTTGCTCACTTTGCCACTGGATTCAAGCTAGCCAGGCTGATGAAGGGTGTTACCCAGAAACCGGTCCCAGGGTGCTTGTTTCCGGTTCAGGGAAGACCTGGCTTGGCAGTTCGGGCTGGACTGTTCCCATGAGGCACAGGGTCAAGACTGATTTGCATATAGCTGGGTCTGAACTGAGGTGGCGAAGTGAGCTAAAGAATGATGATGGATTTAACCCAGATCTGTGACTGGGGGTGAGTGTCTGAAAAGTTTCAACGCTCCGTCCATCATCTCCTTGTGTTTGCATTTACATCACAGTCACAGAGGCTTGGGGTGAAGGCAACTGAAGCCCCATACGCGCAATTACACCCTATCTCTTTATCGCTTCATATACTCCGGACCATATTTGTTGAATGGGTCAGTTTACGGGGTGAGTACTCTGGCTGCTATTGGGGGGATTATCATCTCTAGCGCCGTGACATGGTGTCGATTTTCTAGCTGGGGAAGCTGCTACTGTCGCACTTGTCTCTGTGGCCAGAGGGGGGCTTTTTCGTTCCGTATTGCCCTGAGTACTTTCATTTGCTGCCAGAAGCACCTCAAGGAGAGAGCCAGTTGTGCGCTAGTGGCTGTAGTGTTTAAAGAACTGGACTTCTCCCTTTCGGTTTCCTATGGTCAACTTTGGCGGCTCAAGATTTTACACCTACCCTCTATTATTTGCTGTAGGACTAATTGCTCTTGATGTGATGTGGGAGTTGTGCCCTTCAAGCTTCAGTATAATTCAGAGCAACTTGAAGCCCTCTTATCTTTGGAAATGATGTGCTTTGATTAATTGAGCAAAGATCTTGTTTCTCTTTTATTACAGGATTATTGGCACTAAGCGCACATCTAGAGGCCAGTGTTTATTGTATACTGTTAGACCTGTCAGCCCTAGGGTGGTCTTGCCCTGTTTTTTTCCCTTTTGCGCCTCATTTTTGCCACCGTATTTTTACTGGACCTAGGTCTCCGGGCGCCTTACCACTGCTAACCAGTGCTGAGGTGCAGGTGCTCTCTCACTCAAGATGGCTGCCACAGGCCCCTGCTCCTGCAGAGGGGCCTTGCACACATACACACTAGTAGCCAGGGTCAGGCTGGGACATAGGGATACAGTATCCATCCCGTCTCCGCCTCTGGGCCACATAGCCAGACATGTGGAAGGTTCCAGAACCTTCCGGGCTGTGGGAGGAGTTATGTTTTGCCGCCTTTAGGAGGGTCACCTGACCTAGGGGTATAAGAGGCTTGGAGGGAAATCTTTTAGTCAGTTGGAGCACCACTGATCCTGGGAGAACCTCTGCCGGAGTACAGGCTTTAGGGCCTAGGGGGGAGACCTACACTACTGCTGCTGACAAGGCTTAGGCACTGCTGTAGTAAGCTAGCTGAGGAACGCCCACCACCCACTGACCTTGCCCAGCGTGAGGGGACCCAGGGAACCACCTTCAGCGTGCTGGGAAGTAACATCAAGCACTCCCAGAACCACCAACTCATTCCTCCCCCCCTCATGACAAGAAACTCCTGACAAGAAACTCCTGACAAAAAACTCCTAAGAAGAAACTCATAAGAAGCAACCAATCAAGAACAGCCGCAAGAAACCTTAATTTGAGAGGCCTGACCGACCAGCAAGGCCTGAAACCTGAACTGCCAAACTGGGGATCACCAGGTAAAGCGCCGTGCCCTGAAGCGCTAGACCTTCACCCCCTATCTACTCCTGCCTGCTGCTGGGCTGCCCCCAAGAACCTTTCCAGTCAGCCCTGCCCACAGGCTGCTGGTGCGCCCACGCTATATCTCCACGAGGGAGAAACTGCCACCCAAGTCACTGACCTCGTGACTGAATCGCGGCCGCCGCCGCGTGAGGAGAAGTGCTGAGGTGAGGAGGCCCCCTCGAGTGCGTGTGGTGAGGTGCACCATCTGCGCCCTCACCGAAGCCTCAAATTGCCCCCAAAGATCACCGCCGGGCCGGGGCCCCACCGACAAAGTCGCGGCCAAAGGAATCACCGCCGCAGCCCAAGGGGGCCGCGTGAAGAAGCCGCGACCTAGCGGGACCAACGAGGCCTCCAGGCCCCGCCGACGCCGTTGCTGGGCGACCGGGGACGCCGGCCGCGCCCCCGGGAAAGCCGCGCAGCGATTGGGCGCCGGCTCCTGCCACGCCCCAGCGCCGACGGAGGCCGAAGAAGAGCTCCGGACCAGCAGAGGAGACGGGAAGCCGGCCGGAGAGGACTGCCGGCTCCGCTCCCCTTCCCGCAATCCCCTACTTGATCCCGGGGGCCGGAGGAGGGTGATACCGGCCCCGCAGCGACCCGCAATTCCGGCCAGAAGGCCGAGGCACCCGACTGGGCCCTGCCCTTCAGAACACGGGCTGGCCCGGGAGATCGACAGTCGCATGGAAGCGCGACCAACGACCACCACATCAGGTGAGCCCAGGAGGCCCCTAGGGCCCGCAGAGACGCCACTGAGGCCGGGGGCCACCATTAACCCGTGAAATTATCCCTATGAGGCGAAGCCCTGGAGAGAAGTGGGCCTGGCCTGAGTTAACCCCTGAGGGACACAGAAGCCCCCCATTGCCAGGGAAGCCCCAGAATACAGGACATGTTGAGGGGTTCCCCACATTGCTCATTAATCTAATGATGACGCCTACTGTAATTACTGTCTAGGCCTATGCTTATACTTGCAAAGTCGTTACCTAGTGTGAAGGTGATTAATTGAATTGAGCTGAAGTGTACACCGCCAAGAGTTGAAGTGTTTTATGTTGCAGGTGTACCGGAGTTGCGACGCCCACTGTACTGAATGTGGGTGCGCCTAGATTAATGCAGGCCCTGTTTGAAATGTAACGTGAAATGCCCCCTTTTAAGTAATTGAATATTCCTGAAGTGAATTGCATGTTTAGGCCCATGTTTTATTAATGCACCTTGTGATCATTAATGGTGCTACGTTTAGGAGATGATTCCTGCGGCCTTTTAGTGGCCTACAATGTTGATGAGCTATGATGCTTTAATGAGAATGCGCACCAGTTGAGTAATGCAATGATTTTAAATGTAGATCTGAATTAATCTGCCTCATCTGATGCTGCCTGGATTTATATAAAAGATCTTGATTTTAAATACACAAGCCTGGTGTGGTGTCATGTTATTGCGTCCGCATTTCTGAGTCAAAGTAAGAGTGTGCTGCACAACTGCCTTACACATTGCCTTCGCGTGCTTTCCCGCCTCGCGCCATGCTACCGTGACGGACTCGGTAACCCCGTTTCCAACATATACTTTAACTTAAATTCCAACGATGGGGAAGAGAAAAGCCATTGTTCCCACCCCAAAGTCTCCCCAGGGTGTTCCACAGGTAGACATTATTGAGGGATCCCTTACCCGGGAAGTCAGTGTGGTTTCTAAGGAGATTGAGCTAGTAGAAAGAAGACTGGCCTTGACTAGGAAAGGCTCTCCCCTGATCACGCTGCACAAGGGGAGATCGCACGAGAACCCAATCATGCCAAACTCTCCAAGGGCCTCTAATACGCTACCAGTAATACACCTGCTGGGTTTAGATCAGGCTGACATATTGGTGGCACGTGCACAGACACTTGGGGGTGCAATCAGGGTGTGTGTTGAGGGCGTACATGCTGAATAAAGCCAATCTGCTGGCCATAGTTGTAAGCGTAGAAAAAAGATGGTAGTCCCCAAATGGAAAATTGCTTTGGTCACCGTAGGAGTACAGACGGAGCCCTTATTCCGGGGTTCATTTTGATCAGATGCAGGACATGAACACAGATGTGCTTCACAGCTCTGGGTCCAGGAAGGTTGACCCTATTCTCACTAAACTTGTAGCACTTGAATTTAGCATCTCACATATAGGGAATCAGTTAAGTGTCTTACTTGGCTCTCAAGGGGATGGGACATCTAGTGTTGTAGCGACACGAGCCCTTTCGCCGCCGTCCCACCAAGCATATTAGGAGTTTCCTCTCCGCCAGGGTTTTCATGGTTCCTCCTCCATGAAAACCCTGGCAGAGAGGAAACAAAGGGGACCCTATAGGCCACCTTGTGCCTCTGTGCCCTGGGGCACCCCAGTTTCTGCACGGCATGGACTTATCAGTCCATGTCATGCAGGAACTGTTTTTGGCATTCCCATTGCGGTACCCATTCTTAGGGCACCGCTGTGGGAACATCAAAAACAAAGCCTGCCAGACAGGAGGAAACTCTGAATCTGGCGGGCAGCTTGACCGCGGCTTTGGCAGTGCGGCAGCGGGGCAGACCAGGCGCTGTGCCACCAAAGTCATTATCAGGGCCCAAAGTGCCTCCCCTGAGGTGCTAGGGGGCTCAGAAGAGTACTTCTGTAGTTGATTGGAACTTAAAGGACAAAGTCAGAAGGTATAATCCTTGGTCATGATGAACCTGGTTGGTGTATCGGAGCCGCACTCCATTGCAGTCAGTCTCAATTTGCTCCTACGTCCAGGTCTATAGCGATCATTGACTATCATTGGCACTTTGTACTTTTTGACACTATTTCTACTTAAAAACTTTAAAAATTCATATCACTTGTTCCTGTTATTGAATTTTTGTCATGTTGGTGTCATTTTCTGTGCTAAAGTTTACTATGGTTTTCGAATTTAATTCAGCATTTTTATTGTTTTGCATTTTGACTTTAGTACTGTTTGATATTGCATAAATACTTCTCATATTGACCCAAGTTAAGCCTGTCTGCTCTGTGTCACAGCTTCCAGAGGGTTGAGCTAAGGTTGATTTAGTGAATTTAAGGGTTCACTTCAGACTGAAAAGTCAGACGCATTTGTGCTTTCCTAACTGCGGACATATATTGAAATATATTTACAGTTAATTTACAGGTATTTAAAGTTTGTTTTGTGTTAGAAAAAAAATGACATTCTACAACTTTTCCTTTCATACACCCAGTACCCCAGCAAGACTGTCACTAGTAGAATTAACAAAACCCTCTCACTTTGCAGTTCATGAAAAATAAATGCCAATCTCCATGCTAATAGAATAAGCAGCAATTTACTTGAAGACATAACCTGACATTTGACCTCTGTCTTTAAACAGAAAGCTAATGCGACTAGATAAAAACAAAATTTACAGGCATTTTGATTGCTCACTCACTTTGTGAACTCCATCATTGTTAGTTTGCACCCCGCCTTCTCACATTACATGTGCTCTTTTAGGTGGGTAGTGACCCACCCAAAATAATAATCCAATTTCTTACAATAACACTCTAAAAGAATACACAACTTAAATTATTTTACTGAGTTTTTTCTGTGTATGGGTGATTTTTTTTTTAGTATGCCACATTATCCATTTGAAAAACATATTTGTATATTGAGCTGAGCATTCTGAAAATCATGAAATGGCAGGGGGAATTCAGGTAACAGATTCTCTGCAGGCGTTTATTAATGTTCTTTCATAAATCAATATTCTCAATTTTCCATTACAACTTACTAAGTCACCTGTTTGCTTGAACTTTTAATTTCATATTACATGGGGTTGGGCAATGCTTTTGAGACTTTCATAAAATCAAATACATTTTTGCATTACTGGGAACATTCAATATTTTCTTTTTTACAAGTTTAGGACTGAAACTTAATCATCCTCTGTTCAAAATCTTCCCAACCATTGGACATCTCAAATGAATGGTCATTTAGATTCATGCACTAGTGTCAACTTGATCGCAAACAGTATTGACACATGTTCAAACATAACAATGAGAAGCATTATGCAAATACCTGTGCAATGCTCTCACTCCATCATAAAAAGGTGTTATGTTGGACATTAACCTCTTTTGATATACAGCACCAGCCACTGGTTTATAAATGCACCAGATGGTAATGAGTTAACCTTGAAAGAAAGTATTCTGATTGCTTGGCATACATGAAGTAACTTGCGCAGGGCCGGCTTTAGCACTGCTGGCGCCCTGTGAAACAATGTTTGTTGGTTCCCCCCCCCCCAATGTTATGTTATGTTAAAGTATTTGTAAAGCGCATGGCTGCCCCAGCAACAGGGCGTCCCAGCGCTAAGATGAGCACCAAGAGAGACAACAGAACATAAGAAAATTAGATTTGGGAGAATAGCCATGTCTTCACCAGCCTTCTAAAGGTGAGGTGGTCAGGGGTGCTGCGAATGTGAATAGGGAGGGAGTTCCAGAGGGCAGGAGCGAACCACCTGAAAGAACGCCCGCCTGCTCTGGCCCTCTGTATCCGAGGAACTCTGGCCAGGAGCAAGTCTGCTGAACGCAGCGAGCGTGGTGGAGCATAGTGAGAGCAAAGATCACTCAAGATTCTGCGGCTGATGCCCCCCAGGATTCTGTGGGTAATGCACAGCATTTTAAAGCACACTCTCTGTTCAAGGGGGAGCCAGTGAAGTCGACGGAGGAGACTGGAGACATGACAGTGTTTAGGGAGGTGAAAGATTGGCAAATGACCACCTCCGCCACAGATTCCCTCACTACCACCATTTGACAGTGCCCCTCAAGTCTCCATAACCACTCTCTCTTAGATTATTTTAGTTTTATAGCGCCACTCATACCAGTTTAAGGTGTCAGAACACTTTACATCACACACACATTGCACAGAGACAATCATATGTGTGTAAATCAGTGTATAGGAAATGTTACATAAGACAGAGGTTACAAGGTGTAGGAGTCACATGTCATCCATTTTGGTAGGCAGTATAGTTTAAGAGTCCTTGGTCTGGAAAAATCACAAATTCAGAATTTAAAATGTAACACCATTGTTATAGGTTTTCTTTAATAATAAGAATTGATTTCTACCAAAGTGAACCCTTTTTGCAATATTATGATAACGAAAGACTGGGAAAAAACTCATAGCTCTCATATATTCCTTGCATTTTGCATGCAGCTCTTTGATGACAGTTAATAGCTCACAGCTCTATATTAGGATTTTACCTTATAAACTGCAAGTAACCAAAGGATCTCTCTGATAAAAGCGGTAACCAATTGACCAATTTATATTATATGCACTTTGTGATCTGAATGGGACACATTCTTTTCAGCAGGCAAATTAACCCTCTGCACTACAATGAGTCAAACATTTTTAGACAAAGCTCCGGTCTCTCTACAGGAAGAACATTAATCAAATTAGTTATCTTGACATTTTTATTGCTGGGACAAGGAACACGGCATCAGCTGCTTTTAAAACAATAAACATGGCGCCCCCACCCCAAGTCAGTGCCCGGTGAGATGGCACCTATCGCACCGCCCTAGAGCCGGCCCTAAACGTGCGGGCTCTAGCAACGAGTCTGAGCTCGTACAAAACGTATGGTCAGGCCGACAAGTAAGACTAGATCGTAATGTAAAGGTATTGTTTTTTGTCTTAAGATGTTTTCACTCTGGCAGGTTGATTTAGATCTTCCAAGCTGAGATCTTACATTAATAAATAGGCTTCAGTTATTGAAAGTGGAATGTTTTCATAAAGGTAATAGACTTACATCTGCAAATGAATAAATAAAGGGCGTAGGCCTTTTATGCCTATGGTTAAGACACCTGGCAAAGCCAGTAGGCCTATCTTTTGTAATGTGGAAAGGCATCTGTGCTTCAAAGAGACTGCTTTAGGGGCATTGCTTTTTTTTAGAGTTAGGACCGGCTGGAGCACAAACTGTCATGTGTTAACTTGCAGATAATCAGAAAAAACTATAATGAGTTAGTTACGCCCTGTGAAAAATCTTCAGAGTATGTGATTGGAATCCTGGTTATTCCGTTAGGACCCTCTAAGAGGGGTTCAATTTGTGGAATCCACTGATATCTTAGAATATTTGTAATTGTGTGAGTAGCTCTCAGTTGTGTGTACATTAAAGTACATTTCCAGTTTAAAGTAAAGGCACTGGCTTGACACTGATTTCCTAGGTCTTCTAGTGCATTACAGAATTCTAGGTTTTCAGCCCACGGCCCCCCCGAATGAGCTTCCTCTTGCTCCAACTCACTGTCCTGAGAAGCAAGTGCTAGAAGAGGTCTGTGGTACGATGGTCCCAGAACACTAGAGCTAAAATGTTCCCATTGATACATTTAGGGCCCAGTAACATCCAATTGCCCTGGGACCACTGGATCCGAAACCATAGCTATCACAGATGCACAATAAGCACATTTCTATGCAGCTTTTTGGGGAAAAAACATCTCTACAGCTTGAATGCAATTTATCAGGGTACAAATAACTTTTGAGAGAAAATAATTGCATAACACATTCCTTAACAATGTTATTTCCACTTGCATATCAAGTCATATTCATAGTGAACACCATGAAGATTGAACATCAGTATTCGTATATAGACAGGACATATTGTATGATAAGGGAGACAAATATCATTACCGAAAAAAGTGATGAGAGATATTATAATGTGTATGCACTTCTCCATTTGCAACAAAAGTACATTGGGGGCTCCTACTCCCCCCTCCATGATCCCCATCCAATCTTTTATGTAGGAGCAAGTTGTCTCACACTAGGGTGTTGTCTATGTTCTTGTGATATTTTTAATTACGGCTATTATCTGCTCTCTGTTATATTAATTATTGGCTACAGAATCATATGTATCTTAGAAGTATAACGGATCTTCCACACAAGGTGGTAGGCACAACCAAATACACTGCTATCTTGCTCCCCTTATCTACACTCCATACATAATCTCAGCACCACAATTGCAATAACACAACAAGAACAAGTTGCAGGTCATCATGCACAACACCAATACATTGCCACATAAGTCACACTTGCAAACTTTAGCCTTACAGTCATGCTAAATGTCATCAGTGCCGCTTCCAAACCTGAGGATTTTTGGTTTTAAGTCAGAATATCGACCACAGAAATACTCTGGTGCAAAAATATCAACATCAAAATCAACATCTTCATATATTTTCTACTTCAGGATTCTCCTCTTTTGGATTATACATGTTCATTTATTTAGGTGTATGCTTCAAATATAAATGCACAAATTGTAGTCGATATAATATTTGTTTGATTGCAACATGATAATTAAGCCGGCTCAAATATATTCATTTTTATTTTAAAGTGGTTTGAATTTGTTTTCGATTTATTATTTTTAAATAATGAACAGGGATTCATAGTATTTAATATCTTTATTTCTCAGTTATTTTGTTTCAAGAGTAAACAATGTTTCATGAAATATAAGTAGTTTAAATGCTTCTGGTGCATCATTATTAATTGTTTATTTTGAAAATGTTCAACAATGTTCAGACAGAGCATATTAACTAGAGTGTAGCATTATTAGATAGAGAGGAGATTCGAATCTGGGACTTCAGAATGAGGGTCATGGTATAGCTGTGTGAGGAAGACGGGTAAACACCTTTCTGTGCTGAAGGCTACAGAAAAAGGCACAGTGAGTCCACCAACAAGCTTATATGCCTGTCCAAGGACAGCATAGCCACTATGGCATGGAGACAAGAATAAAAGCTGCTGTCTCTCTATTGAATGCTGCTAATATTGCTCTGAAAAGGTATGTGGATGTCAAGCAGCTATAAAACTTGAGTAGACCCCTTCTGGTACAAACATCAGGTTCGTTGGCCAAGGGAAGGGGGTGGGAGTTATCAATGTAGAGAAAGCCTAAAATACTTGAATTATGCTACAACACGTTCTCTTGTTTTGCCTATTGACATATATCATTGGCAATATCTTGTTTATTTTTTATAATAGTTACTATTCATATCATATGCACTAGGACATGAATATCGGGCCCGATTCACAGAACTAACTTAAGACAAAATCCTAAACTTACTACCATTTTGGTATTCACAGAAGTCACTTACTTACTCAATCAATCAATCAGGGGTTTGTTAAAGCGCGACTACTCACCCGTAAGGGTCTCAAGGCGGTGGGGGGGGGTGCAGGCTCCATTCCATCAAGGAGGGGTTCTGTCAAAGAGCCAGGTTTTGAGGTTTCTTGCGAAGATGGGGAGCGATGTTGTCTGTCTGAGGTGGAGCGGAAGGACGTTCCATGCTTTGGCCGCGAGGAAGGAGAAGGAGCGGCCTCCCGATCTGGTCTTTCTGGTGCGGGGGACCACGGCGTAGGAGAGCTGGGCTGATCGTAGGGGTGCATGGAATTTGAGTCGGCTGTTCAGGTATGCTGGTCCGGTGCCGTGGAGAGCCTTGTGTGCGTGAGTGAGCATCTTGAAGGTGATTCTCGCCTCGACGGGGAGCCAGTGGAGTGTGCGCAGGTGCTGGGAGATGTGGCAGTGTTTTGGCAGGTTGAGGACCAGGTCTTGCGGCGGCGTTCTGGATGTTCTGTAGCTTGCGGGTGAGGTTTTTGTTTATTCCGGCGTAGAGTGCGTTGCCGTAGTCGAGTCTGTGACCAGGGTGTGAGTGACGGTCTTTCGGTGTTCGAGGGGCATCCATTTGAAGGTCTTACGAAGGAGGCGGAGGGTGTGGAAGCAGGAAGACGAGACCGAGTTGATCTGGCGGTCCATTTTGAGCTCAGAGTCCAGGATGATTCCCAGGTTCCGTGTGTGGTCCGTGGGGGTTGGCGGGTTTCCGAGGGCGGGGGGCCACCAGGTGTCACTTCAGGCATCTGGGTTTGGGCCCATGATGAGTACTTCTGTTTTGTTGGTGTTTAGTTGTAGGCAGCTGTTTTTCATCCATTTGGCGACGGCTTCCATGCCTTCTCGAAAGTTGCGTCTGGCGGTGTTGGGCTCGTTGGATAGGGAGAGGATGAGTTGGGTGTCGTCTGCGTATGACACGATGTTGAGTCCGTAGGTTCTGACGATGGGGGCGAGTGGAGCCATGTAGACGTTGAAGAGCGTCGGGCTGAGGGAGGAGCCCTGGGGGACTCTGCAGGTGGTAGGTGTGGGGTCCGAGAGCAAAGGGGGGAGTCTGACCCGCTGCATCCTGCAGGAGAGGAAGGAGCGGATCCAGTCGAGGGCCTTGTCCTGGATTCCTGCATCGTAGAGTCTGCGTATTAGGGTGCGGTGGGAGACTGTGTCGAACGCCGCTAATAGGTCGAGGAGGATGAGGGCTACTGTTTCTCCTTTGTCCAGTAGGGTGCGTATGTCGTCTGTTGCAGCAAGGAGGGCGGTTTCCGTACTGTGGTTTTTTCTGAAGCCGGATTGGGAGGAGTCGAGGATGTTGTGTTCTTCAATGAATGTGGCGAGTTGGCTGTTGATGGCCTTCTCGATGACTTTCGCTGGGAACGGGAGCAGGGAGATGGGTCTGTAGTTTTTGAGGTCGGTGGGGTCCGCTGAGGTTTTCTTTAGGAGGGGGTTGACCTCAGCGTGTTTCCAGTTGTCGGGGAACGAGGCGGTCGCCAGGGAGCGGTTGATGGTGTGGCGGAGCATGGGTGCGATGGTGTCGGCGGCTCTGTTGAAGATGTGGTGGGGGTAGGGGTCCGTGGGGGCCCCTGAGTGGATTGACTTCATTGTCTTCAGTGTGTCTTCGGTGGTGAGGGCTGTCCAGTCGTCAATCGCTGGTTTCCGGGTGTCGGGGTGGTTGGTGAGGGTTCAGTGTGCTGGTTGTCTTCGTCGAAGTTGTCGTAGATGCTCTTGATTTTGTGGTGGAAAAAGGTGCTGAGTTTGTCGCAGAGGTCTTGTGAGGGAGGGATGTCGGTAGACTCGCTGGTGGGTTGGGCGAACTCCTTGATGATGCTGAAGAGTTCCTTGCTGTTGTGCGCATGGGTGGAGATTCTGTCTTCAATCGCTTTTTTCCTCGTTTCTCTGATGAGTTGATGGTGGGCGTTGGTGGCGGCTCTGAAGTTGTTGTGGGCTTCTGTGGATTTGGTGTTCCTCCAGGCCTTTTCGAGGCGGCGGCATGTGCGTCTGGACTCTTGAAGTTCGGTGGTAAACCATCTGGCTTTCTTAGCGCGGGTATTGTTGTTTTTCTTGAGGGGGCTATGGTGTTGGTGCTGTCCGAGATCCATCTATGCAGGGTTCGGGCTGCGGTGTTGGGGTCATCGTTTTCCGGGATGGTTGGGGTGGAGTTGTTGAGTGAGGAGGTGAGCTGGTCGTCGGTGATTTTGGTCCAGTTTCTTCGTGGGAGCAGGTGCTGGTGTCTGTGGATGGTGGGTGTTCTGAAGGTGAAGTGGAATCAACGATGGTCGGTCCATGGGAGTTCGGTGGTGTGGCTGAAGGTGATGGAGTTTCCTGTAGTGAAGAGGGGGTCGAGGGTGTGTCCTGCTGAGTGCGTGGGCTCGGTCACGATCTGGCGGAGTCCAATGTTGTGAAGGTTGTCCAGGAGGGATGTGGTGTTGGGGTCCAGTTGGTTGTCGAGGTGGAAGTTGAGGTCTCCCAGCAGGGTGTAGTTGGTGGATGCGATGGCCTACGGGGAGATAATGTCTGTGATGGAGTTGGCGAAGGGTCCGCGGGGTCCAGGGGGTCGGTAGATGAGGGTGTCGGTGGGGCTGGCCAGTATCTTGAAGTGAAGGTGTTCCATCAGTTCTGTGGGCTCGTCGGGGAGTGTGCTCAGGCGGAGGCTGGATTTGTGGACGATGGCGATTCCTCCTCCTGGGCGGGTGCGGCGGTCCTTCCTGGAGATCTTGTATCCTTGGGGGATGGAGATGGCGATGTCCGGTCCCGAGGTGGTGTTGGTCCAGGTTTCGGTGAAGAACGCTACGTCCGGGGTGGTGCTGTCGAGGAGGTCCCAGATTTCGGTGGCATGTTTGTGGAGGGATCAGACGTTGAGGAGGATGCATTGCAGGGTCTTCAGTTCGGTTGTGTTCTTGTGGGCGGGTTGTCCTGGATCCGTGTTCTTGGCGGTGCTGCAGGTGTGCCGGCAGCGGTGACAGCTGAAGGGTCCGTGGGTGTCGGCTGGTGATGCTAGCTTGCAGTTGCTGTTGTGGCCTGGGTTGAGTGCGTGGAGTGCTGCTGGGTTGTAGCGTTGGCGGGGCGGAGGTCCAGGGTTCCTGGCGCTGGTCGGGGCGCAGACGGGCTTGCTGTTGACGCGCCTTCGGCGCACCAGCGGCACGCCCGCTGCCCGCGGCCGCACAGCGGCCGCCATTAAGTAGGGGTCGGGGAGGGCTGGACAGCTGGGAGCGGGGAGGGGAGCTGGATTGGGCCGGTCACGCTGGGGGGAGGGGCCACAGGGACAGCAGCAGCGGGGAAAGGTAAAGGGAGGAAATAAGGGATAAAGAAAAAAGGGAAAATAAGCAAAAATAAGGCACAAAAGAGCAGAGATGCAGAAAAGTGCAGAAAGGTGAAAGCTAAAAGAGGGTAGAAAAACGAGTGAAAACGAGTGAAAGAGCAGAGCGAGAGGAAGGGAAAATGAGCAGAAATAAGGCACAAAAGAGCAGAGAAGCAGAAAAGTGCAGAAAGGTGAAAGATAAAAAAGGGTAGAAAAACGAGTGAAGGCGAGTGAAATAGCAGAGTGAGAGGAAGGAAGCAGAGGTCCACCGGACCACCAGGGATGAGGCGCAGGGAAACCTGCGGGTGGAGGAGGGCCTCGATCACCAACACTCGAGAGTGCAGGGGCAGGCCTCACTTAATGGTGGAGCTGCGAGGGTGGGAGAGCAATTTCACTGACAATGAGTCAGTGGTCTTGCTCGCCTGTCCCCGCAGCGGCTGCCATTAAGTAGGGGTCGAGGAGGGCTGGACAGCTGGGAGGCGGGAGCATGGAGGGGAGCTGGATTGGGCCAGTCGCGCTGGGGAGGAGGGGCCGCGGGGGCAGCAGCGGCGGGGAAAGGTAAAGGGAGGAAATAAGGGATAAAGAAAAAAGGGAAAATAAGCACAAACAAGGCACAAAAGAGCAGGGATGCAGAAAAGTGCAGAAAGGTGAAAGCTAAAAGAGGGTAGAAAAATGAGTGAAAACGAGTGAAAGAGCAGAGCGAGAGGAAGGGAAAATGAGCAGAAATAAGGCACGAAAGAGCAGAGATGCAGAAAAGTGCAGAAAGGTGAAAGATAAAAAAGGGTAGAAAAACGAGTGAAAGAGCAGAGTGAGAGGAAGGAAACAGAGGTCCACGGGACCACCAGGGATGAGGTGCAGGGAAACCTGCGGGTGGAGGAGGGCCTCGATCACCAACACTCGAGAGTGCAGGGGCAGGCCTCACTTAATGGTGGAGCTGCGAGGGTGGGAGAGCAATTTCACTGACAATGAGTCAGTGGTCTTGCTCGCCTGTCCCCGCAGCGGCCGCCATTAAGTAGGGGTCGGTGAGGGCTGGACAGCTGGGAGGCGGGGAGGGGAGCTGGATTGGGCCGGTCGCGCTGGGGGGGAGGGGCCGCGGGGGCAGCAGCGGCAGGAAAAGGTAAAGGGAGGAAATAAGGGATTAAGAAAAAAGGGAAAATAAGCAG
Organism: Calotriton arnoldi; assembly: GCA_963921515.1. Classification (NCBI taxonomy): domain Eukaryota; kingdom Metazoa; phylum Chordata; class Amphibia; order Caudata; family Salamandridae; genus Calotriton; species Calotriton arnoldi. The sequence continues at coordinate 261,333 of CAWUFW010000920.1, read as the reverse complement.
AAATAGGGCACAAAAGAGCAGAGATGCAGAAAAGTGCAGAAAGGTGAAAGCTAAAAGAGGGTAGAAAAATGAGTGAAAACGACTGAAAGAGCAGAGCGAGAGGAAGGGAAAATGAGCAGAAATAAGGCACAAAAGAGCAGAGATGCAGAAAAGTGCAGAAAGGTGAAAGATAAAAAAGGGTAGAAAAACGAGTGAAAACGAGTAAAAGAGCAGAGTGAGAGGAAGGAAACAGAGGTCCACTGGACCACCAGGGATGAGGTGCAGGGAAACCTGCGGGTGGAGGAGGGCCTCGATCACCAACACTCGAGAGTGCAGGGGCAGGGCTCACTTAATGGTGGAGCTGCGAGGGTGGGAGAGCAATTTCACTGACAATGAGTCAGTGGTCTTGCTCGCCTGTCCCCGCAGCGGCCGCCATTAAGTCGGGGTCGGGGAGGGCTGGATAGCTGGGAGCAGGGAGGGGAGCTGGATTGGGCCGGTCGCGCTGGGGGTGAGGGGCCGCGGGGGCAGCAGCGGCGGGAAAAGGTAAAGGGAGGAAATAAGGGATAAAGAAAAAAGGGAAAATAAGCAGAAACAAGGCACAAAAGAGCAGAGATGCAGAAAAGTGCAGAAAGGTGAAAGCTAAAAGAAGGTAGAAAAACGAGTGAAAACGAGTAAAAGAGCAGAGTGAGAGGAAGGAAACAGAGGTCCACTGGACCACCAGGGATGAGGTGCAGGGAAACATGCGGGTGGAGGATGGCCTCGATCACCAACACTCGAGAGTGCAGGGGCAGGCCTCACTTAATGGTGGAGCTGTGAGGGTGGGAGAGCAATTTCACTGACAATGAGTCAGTGGTCTTGCTCGCCTGTCCCCGCAGCGGCCGCCATTAAGTAGGGGTCGGTGAGGGCTGGACAGCTGGGAGCGGGGAGGGGAGCTGGATTGGGCCGGTCGCACTGGGGGGGAGGGGCCGTGGGGGCAGCAGCGGCGGGGAAAGGTAAAAGGAGGAAATAAGGGATAAAGAAAAAAGGGAAAATAAGCAGAAACAAGGCACAAAAGAGCAGAGATGCAGAAAAGTGCAGAAAGGTGAAAGATAAAAAAGGGTAGAAAAATGAGTGAAAACGAGTGAAAGAGCAGACTGAGAGGAAGGAAACAGAGGTCCACTGGCCCACCAGGGATGAGGTGCAGGGAAACCTGTGGGTGGAGGAGGGCCTCGATCACCAACACTCGAGAGTGCAGGGGCAGGGGCAGGCCTCACTTAATGGTGGAGCTGCGAGGGTGGGAGAGCAATTTCACTGACACTGACTTACTCATTTTGTGTAACTTACTCATTTTGGCATTCACAGAAGGCACTTACTCATCAATGAGTAAGTGCCTTCTGTGAATACCAAAATGAGTAAGTTACACAAAATGAGTAAGTTACTCAAAATGAGTAAGTTACTCAAAATGAGTAAGTAAGTGCCTTCTGTGAATACCAAAATGAGTAAGTGCCTTCTGTGAATACCAAAATGGTAGTAAGTTTAGGATTTTGTCTTAAGTTAGTTCTGTGAATCGGGCCCATCATTTTTAAAACTCTCGAAAATATATTCCTAACTTCCTAGTGTTCTTGTGTGTGTCTATTCTTAATGAAAGAGGGTTTGGGTTCCACTAACTATTCCGGTGAGTCTCACATGGCTGATCATTACTAATACTGACCTTACTCATGTAAATTTCAGTGAGTTGCAGTCCATCAGGTTCTCGGTCTCACATTGGTACATTGACTAAGTCCTTGGTCTTAGTCAATGACCAAGGACTTAGTCCTTGGTCAGAGGGCCCAGAAAACCCTCCCTTGGGCTGTGTTCTGGACAGGAATTACAGAAAACATATCATTGGTGCTCAACGTGGAACTGATCTTGAGTAACGTTGTATGACACATGCAAGATGTTGCCAATGGTTACTAATAGTGGAGACGGTCATTATAATATTGGCCTCCTCCCTCAATTCAGATAGGTGCTGCCTCTCTGCTGTGGGTTTGTCAGGCACATGACTAATAAAATGTTATTCCCCATTTTGATTTCAGGTATTAATCTTATGTTTTGAACCTGTTTTATAATGGCTCAAGAACCTATTGAAATAGGTCTCTGTGCAACATAAGGAAGTAAATTTCAAGACCGCAATTACACAACATCTTTTGGTTAGAGTTTTTCCTAACACAGGAGGTTTGTTAACTTTCATTTGCATGCATATGCTGCGTACCCCTTGAAAATATGGTACTCCTTAGTGTAGTTCGACCCTGTAGATCCCAACAAGGGGAACTTTCATATACATAGAGATTCTGCAACAGCTGCTATTTATAAACCCTATTAGGACTTAGAAATTACATTAGGATATCAAGAACATCAAGCATTGTTTGGTGGACAACCACCTGTGTAGTTTAGAATGTTAGAATGGGACCCTTGTGTAAAGAAAGGGGCTAACTGGCCCATATTAACCAGGTGCACACCATATTCTGACATAGTAAACTTGCAAGCACCAGAGGTAAGACATTTACTAAATCAGTTAGTAACTACCTATAGGCGACATAAATAGTTTGCTTTAGAGTCGACTGCTATGGTGGCATTTATTTCCGGCCCTGCACAACAAGTAGACCCCATGGTGCAGACAAGTAGTCCACAGACTATTAGTTCTATAATGGGCAAAGATCCCAAAAAGTGAGACGAGATTGCCCTCTGGATCGCTTGTAAAACTAACATGCTAGAGGCAGTCTAGCCCCATACAATACCCGAGGATAACCATCGAATGCTAACTATGTGCATTTAGATTGGTAGAGAACTACCTGTAGAAGAGTGTACTACCTGGGGAACAGTCTTTGTGAGCATGTATACTACTACGAATGGCACACCATCATCAGCAGTGATATCGGAGGTGTTAACACAAATACAGAATTGAGTGCAGAGCTGCATCGGCACTTGATATAGGAATTAAATGCATATGGGATTTTGAAACAGTTTCCCCTATAGTTCCGAGTAACATTTGAGGAGAAGCCACACTTATGGCGGTATGCCAACAGTTGAAAGCCGTTTCTGTTCAAAGTTTTGAATGGCATCTTCCTAAAATTATTTCAGAATTTCACATCTCTGTGGGCCATAATACTTTAGGTTCTCAAGCCGAAAATCTGCAATTCAAAGAAAAAAATAAGAATGAGAGGTCTGTTAAAGAGAAAGCGACATTAGATTATAAGAAAAAGCAGAAAGCAAAACGAAACAAGCATTGGCATAGCCAATAGGTCTCGCCTTGGGGACCTTATAAGTGTTTAGCCATGCAACGGTTGATGTTGTTGCACCAAGGATATTGTGCTGCATAACTAAATACTTATAAGGTCCCAAAGCGAGACCTATTGGCTATGCCAATGCTTGTTTCTTCATTCTCACAACTAAGAGCACCTTCACATGTGTGATTTCAGAATGTGTGTAATACCAAACCCTCTTGTGTTTGATTTAATAGACTTTAATGCTCCTCCAGGTATAAGAATCTAGGCCACATAGGTATGCACTACAAATGACTTGTCTCTTAGTTCACTTATGACATTGGTGGCGGGGGAAGGAATATTTGTAATTCTTGTTTAAAAATATCCCTCTTAAAAGTATCTCTTAATTCAGCAGTAAAATCTGATGTACTACGGCAAAACGCTTCTGCGTGTTAAGGAAATACACTATTTTGCATTTTGAAGAGACGTTATCATATTTTTACACAATGTTTCTTGCATGATTTTCATGCCAATATGTTCAAGGCTTGGGTCGTGCACGGACTCTTAAAGTGACACCAGACCCTTGGGCTGTCTCTGGCTCGGCTCTCACTGTTGATTTGCTGGCTCGCTCACGTCTAGTGCAGCAGGCGCCGATCACTCAGTGGCACTGTTCATAAGGTGCAGGGGGTGCTGTTGACAGTGTGCACAACACAGTCAGGAGGCACGGCTCACAGAGTTCCAGGAGAAAGGATCACTTAGGTGGAAAGGTTTCAAAATATTAAGTGCTGAAGATCAACGTGTGCTTCTGTCACTCAGTAGTACACACTGGTCATAGGGTGTAGAGAGAACGCATATCGAAAACTGTGTGGGCACCAATCAATCCCAGGGCATTCACAAGGTGTTAAAGTGGGCAAATTAGAGGGAGGTGGGTACGTCACTCAGTTAGATCCATAGGGGGCAAGGAAGAAGTGATCACATAGTTTTATTTATTAATTTATTATAGCGCTTTTGTCCAAAGCGCTGCACGTAATTTAAAAGCACTAGCAATTCATAACCGTATTTGGTGACGAGGAAGAGGCGAGTGGACATAGGACTAAGACAGAAAATTGGTGGGTTAGATCGAGAGGTGCAGGATCCCCACGCTGAGAGAGGGATTTAAAATTCTGAAAACACAGGCTGTGTGTCTCATAAAATTGGATGTGGTTGCCCACTTTCCACTTTTGGGCTTAAATACGTTTGAAATGCAGGCAAAAACAAGAGGAATATTGTCTGTAGGTGTGCACCCAGGCTATGCTTTTCTTTTTTTTGTAGTTCATCTCATGTACAGCATTCATTTATTTACCAAAAATATTATCATAGTTATGCTGCAGTCATTCTACGATCTCTTCTTCCTTTTGTGTACGAATGTTACCTTAAGGAAAAAAAGCATGGTGTTTGTTAATTGTGTCCTTAAGTGGATTAGACGCTTGACTTCTTTCATACACTTATATTCGATTTTTGCCAACACAAATATAAAACGCAGGCGGTGGTGGCAGAAGCGTCTACTGATAATGATGTAATTTGTGCAGTGGTGAAATGAAGCCACACCATATTCTTATGACACTGATAAGCTTGCTGCAACATCCTCAAATTTGTCAAAAGACTGACAGTTTGGAGACAGCATATGCCAATCGGCTGCAGATGCAATGTAACAAATTCAAATATGGTATGTGAAGGGTTAACGTCTCTGAAGTCGTTCCTGGTAGTAGTATCTTCTGCTTATTTTTGTGTGGGTTTTAATTGTGTTAGAGCCCATGACCTTCAATTCTATTATGCGTTAGTTCACTATATAATAACGTATGAAAAGATTAAGGGCCAGTGGGCCGTTTGCGACTGCAAAAAAGCAATTTTTAATGTACAAAGGCCCAATTTGTAATTTGGTAACCTAGTACCGAATTGCAAATTGGGTGTGCGATTCGGTATTAGGAAAGGGCGTGTTTAGGGCAACCCTTCCAAATCCCGAATGGCAATGGTGTGTGTGAATGTTTTGCGACCGAAATGCGGTACCGGAACATTTGCATTTTACCACCTACTAAAAGTAGGTGGTAACCCATTCGCAAATGGGAAGGGACCACTTCTCTACGAATGTCTGTAAAAACATTTTTAAGAGCAGGCAGTGGACCCACAGACCACTGCCTACTCTTAATAAAATTAACAGAACTTTTCATTTTTCTTTTTGAAACAGGCTATATTAAAAACAAGAAACACTACTGTACTGTGTGAATTGAGGTGGTTCAAAATTACTGATAGGTTGGTAGTTGCATATGGTTGATGTGGATTGCAAAGGTGAGTAGAAAAGACATGATTGCACATAAACAACAGGTCAACGAGTGTGAAAGATGTGTTGTGCTGTTGAGATTTCTCTTCAATGAAGCTTATTGAGATACAAGGTAATCCCTGAGACCTTTATTGAATTATTATGGAGGTTACAGCTCTCAGGTACAGGTGGAAGGTGTTCTGATGCAGGGGGCGAGCATGGTGAAAGCTCAGAAGGAGGACACTGTTCAAAGGGGCTGGACAGCAGCCAGGAGGTGCTCGAATGACGAGTACGCGGCATGAGCAGGAGTGTAGAAAAGGAATGCTCTTGGCAAGGTAGCGAGCTGGCTGATGTGAGAAACCTTGAAGACAAGCCGGGAACTAGAAGAGTGTCCTGTTATGAGTGTTGTACCGAAAGGGCCATCAATGTCTGGTGGCAATGTGTGATTGGGGTGGTTACAGAAGACGTCGGAAGCTATGCTTCGTGAAGGTGACACCGTTGTCCAGAGGGGGATAAATACTGCAAGAAGTTCATGATGAGGCTAGCTCATTAGGAACGAGAGAGCAGATCAGGGTGGAGATGGAGTAGGAGTGGAGGTGTAACTAGACCCTATATAATTTAAGGCGATCACGTCCTTTGCTGTGGTCTCGTCCCTTGCTGAGGACGTGATGGAGTTTGCTAGCTTCATTTGCTGGTCACGGTGGCTTAGTGGAGTATTGTGTCCACTGTAGAGGCCTGGGTTCGACCTCAAGGCCACAGGCTCAAATCCCGGCAACTCCACTCAGCCTTTCATCCTCCTGAGGTCGATAAAATGAGTACCGTTGGGTCACAATAAACATCTGTTATTCAGTGCCAAGATACCCTTCTGGGTGAACGTGTGCTTTACAAATACACGTGTTATGTTATTTGGGTAGTGACCTGCAGGGCTTTAAGTGGGATGAAAAAACTGGGGGTCTCTCAATGTGGCGTGGCCGATGTAATTGAGGGTGTGGCTTAAAAGCACTCTAAGCTAAAAATCTGAGTTTAGCATAGTGTGCCGCCTGATTGGTATTTTGCTGCTTCTGTCATTGCATCCAGATATATTTTAAAAGTAACATTACACCTACAACAAGACTGAACCGTTGGCTTTGTCAATGGTTGTTAGTTGCATAATATAAATAAGCGACAACTACGGCTTCGTTGCATATAATATTGAAACTGCTTCAGTTCTGACATGATGAGACTGTGCAAGAACTATAACGAGTCTCGTTTAAGTTACATTAAAAGCAGTGAAAGCTGGTACTGCTGCAGAATTAAGATTTTTTTTTTCTTCACCCTGTGGTTGAGGGCAAAAATGGAGAGCCCGATAGAGACCCGTCTGGGCACCTGCTTTTAAAACTGACGTGCTGAGCACCGGCAAGACCCGGCCCACGTAAAGCCCTGGTGACCTGTAATGCCGGTGAGAGAGTTAGAATGTTGGATGAAAAGGATACGGAAAAAGGTTTTGTTGTGTACACAGCTGATGAGCAATGACGCAGTATCAAAAACACCGAGCGGTGCTAACATTCAAGCGTTAACAAACCACAATGACAAGGAGGAGCAGTGCTACCTCGTTCTCCTTCCCTAAACACCTTCTCATACAGCTCGTCTCCAGTAAACTGCTGCCAGACACCGTGTTGTGCACACCGCGAGTGAATCCTTTTCATTGTCGATTTCCTTATCGCACCAGGCATTGTTTACGTGCACAATATGTCACACCGACAGATTCGTAAACCGCCTCCTGCCAGCGTTAGAGCCCTTCCATGACGTCATGCGCAATGTTTTACTGCACGCCTTGCAAGTTGCTTTGAGTCGTTAAAAATGTGGTGTGATTCATGGCACAGCTAGCTTCTCTTTTTGCCACTTACAGCAGCAGTTCAGGCTCGTCAGCTTTTCTTGCCTTGACCATATAATTTTATTGTCTGCTACTTGTGCACTTGTTGAGGAATTCTGGAGGCCCTTCAAGGTGAGAAGTGCCACTGTAAATGGATTTTCACAGTAGGTAAATATGCAAATCCTTTACAGCTTTTCTCAGAGACGTTGGCATAAGCACAAAAGGATTGCCTGTTTTCACTTTGACACGAGCCCATGACACCCACGGCTCACACGTCGACACCTCCGCAAAGCCGGGATTAATGACCTCACCTGGTTGTTTCCCTGCAGGATGGCGCTGGGTGCGAAGTGCGCATCACCACTTTAAGAACACCTGGCTCCACTGTCAGCAAGTAGTGGATTGACCGCAAGAGCTAAGAAAGCTATCACCGGAACACGAGTGACGTGGTGCACACGTAACGGGGGAGCGTTTAATCAAGAGGTACATTGCCTAAATGCTTTACCTGCCTCTGCTTAAGAGTCTGTGAGCCGTCATCTGAGTGCAGTCATCACTGGGGCCTGATGACTGTGACCAGAGCTTTAAGTGGAATGAAAAAACGACGGGGTCTCTCAAAGGGGCGTGGTCGATGTAATTAAGGGCTAAACTAACAAGTTTGATGAGGAGAGGAGAAGGCAGCAGGGGGAGGGGAGAGAGGAGGGGGGCTGCGCCTGTTTCCCTTGCGGGAGCGAGCTTTGAAACCATCTGTTTGCAAGTTAATTACAAACAGATGGTTTCAAAGCTCGCTCCCGCAAGGGAATCGCCAAACGTGCACGCATTGCCATTGAAAGCAATGCAATGTGTGCATGTTTAGGGCAGAAAAACCGAATCGATTTCAAGAGGTCTCCTCCTATGCAGCGCATGCGCGCTGCGTAAGCGAGACCTAAAAACCAGGACTGAATCTCCTCCAGCACAGGAGTCTAGTAGGTGCGGATATAATTTAAGGGATCAATATTTTGATAGTGATTCTTCTCGTTCTTTGCTGGAGTCGGGGCACAGGAAAAGAGTGGACATCACAGAAAGGATGAATACGTCAAATAGAAAAGTGAACCTGCGCATAAAGATGAACTTAGCATAAGGATGGAAAAGTATAAGGAAAGGAAAGTTTTGGATTCAAAGTAACATTTTAAGAAAGAGAACACAGCTAGTTTAGTGAAAAAACATGTGTTCGAGATTACTGATACTTCTGAGGAATGGCACTTGGAGAGTAGTGCTCGGGACAGCTCAAAGGGACAACAGCTCTCCAGAGTCTCAAGGTGCATCTGCTGGTGACTCCAACTAAAGCATAATACAGGTTGCGACTCCGGATGGACATGTAAAGTCTCCAGACAGGATATATGGTGCAGAAATACAAATGGAGGGTGATATATTGGGCAAAATTAAAGCTATATTCTGGTCCCACTTATCGGACACTTCTGACATTAAAATACATGGGATTCTGCGATCTCTGTATAAAAATGTGTCTCTAATTTCTCTATCATTGGCGACTTGTGATGAGCAAAATTGCTGATTATAATGAAAGAGCTTAATACAGTCAAGTTCTGACATCACAAAGGAGAATAAAAGCAGGCCAAGTCACAGAGCACAATTAAAGCAGCTGTTTAAAGCAACAAAAACAAAATGTTGTTTTTCTTTCTTCTGCTGGGCCAAGCAGAAATTAGATATTTCTGTCAACATGTTTAATTTTTGCTCTCCTTGAAAAATTTGAGAAAAGTTAGAATCTTTGTGCATGTTCCAGCCGTGCCTTTTTAAAAAAAAAAAAAAATACGACTTCTATTCAACTGCTTCTAATATGTTTTCTTTTAATATGTAACAACTAGCTAACAACATTTTTAATGTGTTTAGTTTTGCACTAGTGATTCTATTTTCACTCATGTTTGCAAACTTGCTCTCTCTTTCATATGAAAGAGCTGAGCACCAAGTTGGTTTGTGGGAAAGGTGATGGTGTGACCATATTGTTATGTTTCGTATATAGGCCCTAATGTAGACCCGTTCATATATGCCATAATGTAGAAATACTCGTATATGCCCTATTATGGTCATACTCGTATATGCCCTATTATGGTCATACTCGTATATGCCCTATTATGGTCATACTCGTATATGCCCTATTATAGTCATGGCTCCTAATCTAGGCATGATCTTTCACCTACATTAGTTCCCTACAGTACACAACGAGCTCTGAGGGTTGAACGTTATCTAGTCTGTGGTTAGAACACTGCAAGGTCGTTCCAGAACACAGGCCTACAATGTACTCATAAATTATGCATGAGCATTCACTAGCTACATCTCCCGCATAATATGTATGTACAAAGTTCACCCCTGACGTCTTCCTCATGTCTAACAAAGACCAATACAAACCATACTGAGGGACAAGACACTTTAGGGTATAAATACACCACATCTTGCCACGGTAAGATAGAGGGAACCGAGACTGCCATGCTGACACACTGACCAGAGACGCTGAGGCTCCTGCATGCAGTCACTCCAGCTGACAGCGGTTTAACACAGCCCTTGCGGGGTGTCCAACTCGAGACCAGGACGGGGTCCCACACTCTCTCTATTCAGGTAATGGGGTTCGACTAAATCCTAGAAGGATTCTTGGCTCTTAGGCTTTTAGACCTACACATATGCTAGGTACACTCAGGTACATCTAGTTAGGCATCGTAGGAGTACGCACACTTTCATAGTGCCTTTTATATTCATGTATGTATTCATGATTATTGCAATATGGTAGAACTGTTCTATCCTTTCACTTTGATCGTACTGCTGATAATATATCTCTGCTATTGTCTGCTGGTTGCTGCAGCACATATATTTTACACTAGAATAACAACTGTTCAATAAATACTTATTGAAACGCCCAGACTGTTTATTCTGTGTAACTCTCTGAGGCAAACCGAATAAGTAAGCACGAGTGACTGAGCGAAAGGTAGTACATTGTTTCTACGATTCTGAGGAATTTGGGTTGTCATGATCTAAGGTTGCCAGAAACTAATCTCTCCCCGATAAGAGGAGATCCTAGTGGCACTGTGAGCTAGCTAATGCAAATCCAGCTAACATACGCGGTGGGGGTGCACAGAATCAGTCTAACACCAAGCCCACAGTATATGTTATCCAAACGCGCAGGTCCTGCAGGGGTACTATAGGAACTACACGACAATATATTATAAGGGTTCAGGTACCCCTTGATGTAAATGATAAGGATATCACATGTCACCTCAGAGTTCCATAATGTTATAAAGGAACTCAGTTCCTCTATATGGCATGACACTTTTTGGTGACTTGCAATGTCCTTATCATGTACAGCAGAGGGTACTTCATCCAATATATCATTCCACAACTTGACTGGTTTTCATAAGAGATGCACCTCGAGATGAGGAGGTAATAATGCAAGAGTTTTCATCCTTAGTACCTGAAGACCTCTCTGAAAATATGAACTGGAATGGCCTTTAAAGCAGGCCCCTGCATTGTGTAGCAACTAAGCAAGGTGGACAAAGAATTTGTTCCTCATGTGATTTCCTAAATGAGTGAGCCCCAGGTTCAGGCTCAATATCCTCTTCAGTAGAAAATCAAAGCTGTTTTATGTTAAATACAGTGCCAATTGTGAGTATCTGGGTGTACTATATGATATGGCTGAGCGGCCTTATCGTGGAGTGCACTCCCTTTTACTCAACCTTAGCTCAACCCTGCGTAGCTGGGCTGCGAACAGTAAGGCTTGGCAAAGGAACTTAGTCTGAAGCATTTAACAGCACCAAATAACGAAAAAAGAAAATCCCACACCAATAAAAAGACAACAACAATTTATAAAAATAGAGCATAATTTTCTAATTTTTTAGAGACCATGATCATTAAAATACGCTTAAGGATTCTGAAGTTACAGATTTTATAAGCTTTTATCACTTTTGAACGCAACCGCAAACAAACATTGGTTAACAAAATGTTTGTATACTTTTCAAAAATCTGGAAAAGTCAGTGCGGGTACTCCGACCCGAGTTGGGCAACTAAATCCAACAAGGGATGAGGTCTATGGGGCCAGTATGGAGGCTTTGGACAGTTACCTGGCCACCTGAGTCTTTTAGAGCAAGTTTCAAACTCTACAGAGTGACCGCCATAGAAGTTGAAGGAGTGGCCCTTTTGCTGATGGAAGCCGGCAAAGATGCTCAAAAGGATGCACCATTTGTGGTGCAGTCAACGGGTGTGTCTCAGTGGTGGTTCCTAGGATCACGGGTGTCTTGGGGAGACTTTGGCCACGATGATCGGGGTCCCTGAAAGTCCTCTACTTTGCAGTAGTCGGCAGCCAATGCTGCAATACTGGTCTTGCAGCACAGCAATTGGATGCAGACTCTTTGATGTGGGCTGGTGTCCCTTGGGCGTAAGGAATCCAGACTCTGACACCACTCCCGGGAGACTCAGGTGCAAGTCTCTATCTCGGATTGTCTCTTTGTGGTGCCTGGCAACTAGTAGCAGCAAAACGTCTGTGGTGGATACCAAGTTGTAAATTTGGGCTCTCTCAGCTCTTGTTGTCCTGAAGCTGGTTCCAGGAGATCAGCAGACTGATCCTCGGTGTCACTGATGTTGGTTAAGGTGGGAAATCAACTTTTCCCCATTGCAGGGACCGCAGGCATAGTCTCAAAAGTGCAGCGAGTGTAGTCTTCACGACGGTGCAGACTGTCTTTGTGCAGGTAAAAGGCAGCAGGGCAGTCCTTCATTGGCCCTCTTCTCTTCTCCAATGTGAACTGAGAGGCAGGGTGCCAGGGGTACTGTACTTATCCCAAGAAAATGCCCCAAGGGGATCACTCAGTCACTAGCCAATGGGCTACTGGGTCCCATGTATTGTCAAAGTTCCTGTGATGTGTAGCATCTGGCTATCCCAGTGTGTCCCATTCTTGCCCCCTTCAAGATGGCACAACCCTTCCTCGGTCATCAGGAGCAGGTTAGCCCACCCTAGCAGTGTGGCTAACAGTGGGCTACACGCCCACAGGAAACCTGGTTTGGACACAGGTTTCCCTCCCATTGTTCCATTTTCTAATTTTCTGCAGGAATAAAAGCCATCATGATCAGGGATGTTGTCACAAGTGGCCCTTCAAAGGGTCTTTGAAGCCTGCCTTTTGAGCTAACACCCTGAGTGGCCATCCTGGGAGAGGCAGTGACACCTCGCTCCTTGGTAACTAGGAGTTGGATACATATCTCCCCAGGGGGTCCGAAATCCATCTATGTGTCAGGGCCTTTGTGAGGCCACTGGACTAGCTGGAGTGCTGAGTGGCAACTTCCTAAAAGTTGCTGAACTTTAATAGTGACTTTAAATCTGGTCTGGGCATCAGATCGGATTTAATATTACAATAAATTTGATATCTTACTTGGCTTTGTTAGATGGTTCCATTCAGACGTTAGACAGGCTGGGGTAGCTGCCAGTAACCATGTGTTAGTCAATGGGGCTCTTAATATTTCTACAGCAAAACAACAATTTGAAAGTGTTGCTGTTAAGACATATAGAAAATCATATGTCTTACTTAGTAATATACAGCTCCTTGCAATAGGACTCTAAAGAACTTCCTTAGCAGAGACTTACATATATTACTTAAGGTAAGTGGTGTCGTTGCCATTAGGTGTAATGGCAGAGTCGAAACTACCAGTGTCACAGACTGCCCTGTCAGGCTACAGTGGCACTGTCTCTGTCACATGCAGGGTGGCACAAACAGTGCTGCAGCCCTGCGTGAACACTCTGTCCTACATGCCCCGTGTACCTGGGTTATCATGTACTAGGGACTTATAAGTAAGCCAGCACTTACCAACTGGGTGTATACAATTCAATATAACTTAGTATAGAGTTAGAATACTGGCACTGAGGTCTGGTTTGCAGGCCTCACTGTTAGCTCAGAGTCGAAAAACCAGCAGCATCAGTCCAAAAATGTGGGGGTGAACATGCAAAAAGAGGCATTTCCTTACACCAATGTATAATAGTATCTTGTTATTCCACTATGAAGACTCCTCTTTTTCTGGTATTAAAACTTGACAATTCATATAGAATAGTTCTAGATTAAAGAAATCTAACAGCACATACATGCACACATTAGGTGCAAAATGCTCCCAGCACTACACTAATGACGAATCTAGTCCGAAAAAAATATAATAATAATAATAATAAAGCATTTTATAAAGCACATGGTTACACCTAACAGGTGTGTCCCCGCGCTGAGATCTAACCTCAAAGAAAGAAGGGAAGGGGACTAACCTCTAGACAGTTATAGCTGATCTAAATAGCCAGGATTTAAGTCCTTTGCGAAAGGGCATTTCTGGAGGTTCCGCTTTCAGGTGCATCGGTAGGGCATTCCATGTCTTATCCGCCAAATGGCTACATGAGTGAGCCCCTAGCCTAACCCTCTGTACCCTAGGTACCATCACTAGGTTGGCCCTAGCCGATCTTAGATTCCGTAAAGGTATATAAGGTTTTACCACAGAGCATAAATATTTGGGACCCTTGCCCATAAGAATACATATAAAGCAAAGCCATATATATATATATATATATATATATATATATATATATATATATATAATGGATTCTTTAGTCAAATTATCATGTAAGTATCACAGTATATGACTGATTTTTCATTTGGCAATTTTCAGTACACTTATACAAGACTGCCTCAGGGGTAAAGGAATACCTCAGGAATCGGTGCAGCAAGGATTATGGAGATCTTACAAGAAGATCCAGATGGTTGTCATATATTGATGACATCTACATCACAGATGATGACTTGACTGAACACCTAGATATGGTGGACCGGATAATGACACTCTAAGCTTGACAAGGCCATAAAATGTATTTTAAAAAAATCTAAAACTGCATATCTTAATGGGATTTTCCTTGGATATAAATTATTCAGTGAAGGTAAAGGATTGGACCTGACTTCCTGCAGAAGTGTGCTACTTTACAACCTTGAAAAACATTACGGAAGTTACAAGCCCTTATAGGTTTCTTAACATTGGAAGAACCTACCACATTATGCTGAGCTGGTTAAGCCCTTGTATGAAAAATGCACAGAGCTGTGTTACTTGGACTGCAAGCAGACATGTTAGAGACTAAGGGCCTTATTTTGAATTTGGCAGTCCGATGGACCGCCAAACCCATGGCGGTGGTGCAGCTACATTTGCACCGGTGGTCCGACAGCCTATTACAAGTTGGGCGGTCGGACCACCAAGGTACCACTGCGGCCACCAGGGATCCACGATCCCTGGTGGTCTTGCAGTGGCCTAATGTGCTGGTGGTGACGCTGCAGCACCGCCAAGCATATTAGGAGTTTCCTCACCGCAACACTTTTCATGGCAGTGAGCCCACCATGAAAAGTGTGGTAATGGGCCCCCTGGTGCCTCTGCACCAGGAGATGCATGCAGGGGGGGGGCACATAGTGTGCCCACCTGTATGAATGCACCCCCAGTTCCTGCAGGGCATGGAATTAAAAGTCCATGCCATGCAGGAACATGCAATGCTGTACCCATTGCGGTGCCTAGCTAAGGCTCGCATATGAGCCTTAGCACTGCACTGCAGTGGGCCAGCCGCCGCATGACCGCTTGACCTGGATTTCAGTCGCCATCCGGCAGACAGTCTGATTATGGCTTTGGCGGTGTGGCAGCGGTGCGCTGGCGTGGCAGCCAGCTGCCATACCGCCAAAGTCATAATGAGGTCTTAAATATTTACAGACACATGGCAATAAGGCAAACCTAGCAATTAGGGTTGCTTCCAGTACTTTAGGCTGCACATACATGGTTTATAATGAGGGACAGGGGAATCCCATAGCAGGCAGATCACATTTGTATTCCTCTGTCAAGGAACTATTTACTCCTGCTGAGACAGTTCTTACTGCAGTACAGAGCACTATGTCAAGGGAACATCCTCTTGTTCAAAGAAAACAAATCAATGTCTTTTCTCCCATACCTACACTAGAAGCAACAACAAAAGATAGTATCCCCTTTGTGTGTGGTATACACCCTCATTGAGTGCAGTGGACTGCTTCTTTAAATGCAACTTCTAAAGCTTCCTTTGGTCAATGTGCAGCACACCAGGACGGACAAAAGCAAATGGATTTAAGCTAGAGGGAACTGTGCAGTAGGCTTAGCAGAAAAAAAGTGGTACAACCCTTTAAGGTGCTGCTGTAACTCAAGCTCAAATTAAGATCAATGCAGACATTTTAGTGGCAACCCAAGGAACAATGGAAGGGGAAAAGCCTCCTGACTGTTTCCCTTCCAAATATTCTTATACTCTTACTAAAGACAATGAACCAAATTCACAAAGATAAACTTGCACTTTTCCATAAGTTTACTTTTTTTCAGTATTCATAAACAAATGATTTAATTGTAACTTTACGACTGTGGAGACTCTGCAGTGAGGGCGGAGAACTCCGCACATAAATAGATAGACGTCCTATATTACATTTGTGAATACGGCCCATAGAATATAATTAGGCCCATAGAACATACTCTTCCAGAGACATGTTGACTATGTTTATTCTCCAATGGTTGATCTGTGGGAAACTCTCTTGGAGGTCCCGTATCAGGTGACCTCAACAGAGGGTTGTGCAGTGCAAACATCTCTCGTTCGCGGAGTCTGCGTCCCATACATGGAGTGTGAGAGGAGAAGGCCACAATAGAACAAACGTTTTCAAATTTTAAAACATACTTGAAAAATAATTTTACAAGTGTTTTCAAATTTATCATCATAAACAAAACATAAAGATTCGCCTGGTTTGTTGTATTCAGAACACTCATTAAATGCAATGTATAGAAACAACTTGCCCAATATCTATTTTTATAGAATTTATCATTTACTGTAGATAAGTATAATCCTTAATGAAACATTGTACATAAATATAAAAACAGTCAGTGTATAAATAAAAGACAGAGGAGAAAGTAAATCGACGTAAGTAGATCACATTATTAAAAACAATTGTCTTTCAAAAATGCATTTCCAAAACACACATATGTGCAAATTATTCAGTGGCAATTCATCTCAGCTCTTAACAATTAGTGTGCTAAGTTGTGGTAGAATTGAAATGTTATTATCCTATTGCTCATGCTTCGTTCTGCAGTAAGTTAGCATTCATGGCTCCATTTTATTTGTGGCCACCATTTTGTCCTACTGACAAACTCATTTCTGCTCTCTCAGCTAGAAAATTGCTGTGATGCATCTGTGTCTCTCAAGGTTGGGCCTCGCTGTGCAAATGAATACATTGTTTGTATTTCTGCATACCTTTCCCATGAGATGGAAGCCTGCTCCCACTGGTTTAGCTGCGAAGGCAGGCAGAGTGACCTTGGTACACAGACAGTGTGCGCCCGGTCTCAGACTCTCAGCTCATCTGTGTGTACCCCCTTTGTTTCCTGCTGCCTCTCTGTGGAAAGTTACTGGGTGGGTGTGTCTTGTATTCATGCTAGAACATATAATCTTTACCTCTATGCTTGAAAAAGTCAGTCCCTCGACAGTCATCCCAAGAGGCTGGTCAGACTGGGGGCCCCTGCAGTGTAATTTCAATAAATATCTGGTTTGTATTGTCTACTGTCTGACGGACTCTTCATTTGCAGGAAGGCAGAGAAGGTGGTCGTGAGTGACCCAAGTGGCCCTTTTCGGGTCACTTCCTTCAGTTGGCGCCCGAACAGGGACCCCACCAGGTGACCCATCCTCGCCTGCGACTGGGTGTGGAGGTCGAGGTCGCGTCCGGTCAGATGGGCGGATCGGGGTACCCCACACGGTTGAGCCTAGTTCTCGCAGCAGCCCCGCCCATCTGATCGGGCGGTGCCTCACCCAGCGGTCGCCCGGCTGGGGTCCTGAAAAGGTGAAACCCTTGGATTTGACCGTTTGGTCAGAAGAGTCGGCAGTGGAGAATAACCTTGATTGACCTGTGTGCACCAGGTGAGTTTGTCTTGTCTCTTGGTATCTTGAATATGGTCTGATGACCATTCTTGGCTTGTTTGAACTTGGTGGGTCTGTGGACCCTTGGGATACAGAGTGTTAGCGAACGCTCTGACAGGCCACTTGCTGAATTTGGTTTACTCTTGAAAAGGCCTGGGGCTAGAGCCTATCTTCTTGTCTTCGTACAGTCTCCGGACTGTCTTTTTTTGGTGCTGTCTGAGGACTGTCTTGGTTTGAGGACCGTTTTTGGAACAAGCGCTTGAATTGTTTGGGTTCTTTGTGAACATGGTGCACCATTAGTTTGTTTTTGGTACGGTCTGTGGACTGTCTTTTGGGAAAAGGTACTTGCAATTGCTTTGCCAGGCAAAATAATGAATTTGGTCCTTTCTTGAAAATGCCTGGAGTGAGCTTAATTTGTTCTCTTGTCGTTGTTGCTTTGCAGATGCTTGATTGGAAGAAGATCAGCTGGCGCCTCCAAGAGGCATTGTTAATATTGATGCACGCGAAGAGTGGCCTTGTCCCTATTATGTTTAGTACGTGGGCTTTTTGAATAAAATTAAAAAGAATTAAAAAAGGGAATATAGTAATATTGTATATATATATATGTTTGTTTTTGCATAGGATGAATGGTTTGAGAAAGGATGAAGGAATGTGTAATGTGGGAGAATGTGAAATAAGACAGCTAAAGAGCATGATGTAATAATAAAAAAAAAAGAGAAAAGCAGGGGTGCGCTTATGGCGCCCAGATCTCACATCTAGCTTTGGACATTGCAAAATGACAAAAGCTGTTTTGAGCTACAGACATGAAGATGCATTCTAAAAGTTTGGTGCATGAAAGTAAAAATGAATGAATGAGCCCTGCTCAGATGCTGATACTTTTAGTCTGATAGGTAGTGTAAGGAATGCTCAAGTAATTAATTCATGATTGATTTGAGTGAGTGTGTTTAATTTGGATTTGACCTCGCAATATAACGTGTATTTAATTTGGAAAAGGTGTTTCAAGCATTTCAGGCAGTGCGTATTTATGCTGAATAAAGAGGATTGTCAAAGCTGAAACACACAGTTCGTGATTCAGTTTGGTTTGGCAGGCTTACTGCGGCCTTTGGCCTTGAGATAAGAAATGGAATTCTCTCCCTGTTCCTCCCGTCTTCATGAAAAGACATTTCTTATCATTTACGTTTGTGGCTAACTTTTGTCGGTTTGCAGTTTGTTTAAACAAAAGGTTACTTCACTTCATAACGTAGAGTGAAAACTGCAAAGCACACATTTTTCTTCTTGATTATTATAATATGCATTCTCTGTTTCCGGATGATTAATACTTTTTGTTGGAATATTGGTTGCTAGCTGTGTTGTGGGGGCTTTACTGAGTTCTGCAGACAGGGAAAAGGTGGGGGATTGGGAAGCTTCTGAGCACAAGCACAAAGAGACTGCTGTGATACGAAGTGCGGAATGAGGACAGATTCAGATGCTAGCAGTCTAAGTTTTATGTTTTGACTAACAGGCTTTGTAAGGTTTTCATTTGTCCTAGGCATTTATTTCTCTTCATGGGAGATTTTGCAATCATTAAAAATTGATCTAGTTATATGTTGCACTCACCCTTGCATTATATTTCACGAGCACTTTCAGAGTCCTGACTGTCTCTTATGTCTCCTTTTCCATAGACAATAGGTTTTTCTTTCTTTATGGGGTACTTTGTGTACAATATGCTTTGTGAGAGCATAGTTGAGCTGTTGTTTCTATTTCTGCTGTTTCTGCTCCTGCCATGTTGCCCAGGCTGTGTAGGCTATGGCATATTTTGCTTTCCTTTGTCCCGCCATTCGTGGCCCGTATAACAGTTAGTACCCCTGACTCACATTTTGCCTCAGCGTCCTTTTTCGCTAACGCGTATACTTGTGGCATGGCCAGCAGTGATGATAATGTCTGTTATTTCTGCTGCTATTCCCACTGTGGTTTTTCATCCCCTGATATTAGTGAGTACTGGGACACAGGTATGTGGATTTGAGGATAGAGACTGGATGCAAATGGAGGAACGTGTGTGATCTGAGGTGGGAAATGCAGAAAAGAGGGAACTAGCTATTTCAGTTGCTGCCGCCAGGGAAAGATGAGAGAGTGAAGGTGTTTCTAGATTCTAGTGGGCAGGATTTGTGTCTTAAAAGGGGATTTGATTGTTTGTTCGCAGATTCGTTTTTACTGTGTTTTTTGCAACAGCGACTTGGTTGTAGACATTTGAGAGTACTTGGTCTACATTGCCACTTTCTGTTACATTTTTAACATAGCACAGTGTTATGAGTGTTTTGGTGGGTGTTTCAGACGCATTAGTTGTAGCACTCATTTTGCGCCCTCTTGCTCTGATTATTGGTCCTCTTTACCATGGATTTTCCGCTTGTGTTAATGTCTAATTGTGGTGAGAATGGGATGGGTTTGGCATCCTACTATTATTGCTCTCTGGCAGGTAAATGTATACTGATAGGTCTTAATGTAAGTAGTGAATAGTGTTTGCCCCACCCCCCCTGAGTTTTGCAGATACGCCATTTACTTTATGGGTAACAGGCGATGCAGAGGTGGGATTGCTACAGATATCGCTGGTTTGGATCTAAGCAATAGGCAATGCTACTTTGCCTTGTATCCCTTATTGTCGGATACAATGGGCGGGGCAGCGAGCCTTGTTGTGTATGCTGCAGGATTTGGTTGAGAAAGGCGTGGTTGAGGAGATGACTGTTGAATTGTAATAGCCCCATTATTTCGATTGTGTTTACAATTTTGTGCCTGAATGGTGTGCAATAAATGAGAATGTGGTTCTCTAACTTTCTGCTGTTCTAGTCATTGCTATGTTTCTTCTTGCTGCTCAATGTTTTCCTGTCACTAATATAACATACATTTTTGGTAGTATTATTTATTTCAATTTCAGACAGGGGTCACAGATGTAGGGTCAGTGCAGTTGAATAGTTATTGCGTTTGGCTTCTAATGGCCATGAAGAATGCTTTTAAAAAGGTAAGTATTGTTGGCAGGAGGTCACCTGCTCAGGTCACCTACTGTCAGAGGGGGTAGGAGATTAGCTCCTTGGCGAACTAACACATTAAAGAAGTGCATGAGTTGCATGAGCCTTTATTCTTAATGCCTGAAGCAGTTTTTTGAGCAACTAACACTTGGGCAACTAACAAACTGCTCATTCATCGGCTTCTGTGCTTGTTACATATATTGTTGCGTGCCGTTTTGTGTTGTAAGTACACAAGATGGCTCGTTGTGCACTTTCTGTCTTTGATGCTACCACAAGAGCCCTTTCGAGCTGCCCAGGGGGAGGTCATGACGGTGGCCGTCTCTATAATACAATCGATTGGACTCATTTTAGCCACTGATCTCACAGTTATGGTACACCATAAAGTGAACATGCCCTTGAATAAACAGAGACACAGCACCTCACCAGTGCACGTCTAGCTGGCTATAAATTAGCATTGTTCGCCAAAAGTGTCATTATTAAAGGATGTGCCACTTCGAATTCAGCCATGTTACTGCCCCTCCCTTCTGTCAACTGATGGAATTGGAAAGGAAAAGGAGATGAAAGGACGGGTAGACTAAACTGATGTTCCCTTATCTGACCCTCAAGGGGAGCAATATGTCGATGGCTCTTGAGTTTGAATTCCCAGGTGGCACCACCATTATTGCTTACGTTACAGCAACACTACATACAGTCGCAGAGACACCACGAGTCCTTTATTAGTTAGTCCGAGTAACTGTTGTGAATTGTAAGTAAGTGTAGTGCCCACCAGAAAGTAACTGATGATGTGGGAAGGGATAATGTGTTTGTAGATCAGGCGGCTAAGGAAAATGATTAAAATGAAATGAAAGAATGTTTGTAGCAGGCCCTGCTGGGTGGGTACCGGAAGTCACGATGTCTAAGTTGAAAGTATGGCACATTTGAAGGGACGAGGGATGGTGAATTAATAGGCCAGGGAAGAAAGAAGAATGTTGCCAGATGCCTATGTATTTCCTGTGGTTATGATGAGACATTGTTCAGCCCATGTACTGTATGGTGCGCATGATGCACAATTCTGGAAGGGGTATCCAGATGCCCCCGGTAATTTCGCACCACACATTTTTTCCTTTTGAGGTTCTTCAGATGAATAATATAGGAATAGACAGATATAACAATTCGAAGGAATAAGATTGAGGCGGAGCTGCAGAGCAAAGAAGTGCTGGACGAGGCAGGACCACCAAAGAAAGGAAAGAAGGAGGGGCTATTCAGGAGCCCCAGTTTGTTGGTCCACCTGTGATTAAGTCCCAGCCCATTGAGCCCCTGTCCTTTGGTCCCCTTGAGTCTGACCCCCTTTTTCCTGACACCTCTATGCCTGGAGTGTTAAGGTACAATTTGTGCCCCTGCAGGAGGAACAGTGCACCTAGGGAAAGTTAGATTAGTAGGGATGGACTGTATTGCTGAAGAATAGGGTGCATGTACCCTGCCCGTGGTACTAACGATAGCTTAGGGAAAAGGAGATTGGTGCATTGTTTGGACAGTCAAAGAACAGGGCAAATGGACTGTGATTCTAAGGAAAGAATACCTCACCCTGCAACGTGGGATCTGAATCCAAGCTAGATGAACAGCTCCACCGCCGGTGCTCAACAGCGCCTATGCCTAATGAATGATAGGGGTCCGCCAGCGGGTCCCAGATGGACGCTGGGAACTTTGTCCCATTTTCTTGTTTTACCCCCATTGGCCCTATTGCATGTCCTTTCCTCTGATAAAACAAAAATATAACAGAGAAATGTGTACCCATTTGGTTGTCCATTAGGGAGGAAGAGCAGCTCTCTGCAGCCCTGCGTGCCGGAAATAAATGAGCCTGTTTGGTCAGGGTGGTCTGTTAAGATACTCTTGCTATTGGTGTGACGGCTGTTCCCTCTGAACACACGTTTGATATTTTGGCTCCTCACAGAGGGGAGCACAGGAAGACATACACTGACAATTTAATTGTTTCAATTGGTGCACATTCAATTCCTTTACCCCTGTTCCAGATATGACATTTATTGATCTCCGTACTGCAAATGAATGTGTACATTGGGCAAATGTCTATAATGATGGTTAATATGGCAGGTCGTTTTTGTATCCAGGGGGCGAGGAAGATTAAGGTGGGTAAGAGCACATGTGACTTCACTTAGAGGCTGCTTGACAACAAGTCTGCCTCGGATCTTACTTCATAATGTTTACTTTACATATGGATCACGAATTCATGTTTGGCCTATGAGGGAATGGTCTGACAGAAGTTGCCTCACTTTTTTTTCCATATCCTTGTTGCCTCGTCTATGTATCAAACATTCTATCAGCTACAACATGAAAGTATGTTTCTGCCCCGAGCTAAAGGGTTGCTGACACAAAAAGACATGCCCTGTATGCATTAATAACAGTTTGTTGCGCACATTCTGTTAAAGTTCTCATCCCAGAGCAGTTAGCGCCAGTCTGTAACACACATGTTGTAATTGAGCTTTAGCAGGACTGCTAAAATGATGCAATATTGATGAAGGTATTTTTGACTATTAATAATGCTTGCATAATGATATACTAGTAATGCTTTCCTTGCTATATGAGCCATTCTTGATACAAATTTTTCCCTTAGAATTGTAAGGCCCTTACCTGATAGCAATAATAAAATTAGCATTGAATGCTAACAGGAGGGTCTGGTAGAATTGAAATGTTATTATCCTATTGCTCATGCTTCCTTCTGCAGTAAGTTAGCATTCATGGCTCCATTTTATTTGTGGCCGCCATTTTGTCCTACTGACCAAAACTCATTTCTGCTCTCTCAGCTAGAAAATTGCTGTGATGCATCTGTGTCTCTCAAGGTTGGGCCTCGCTGTGCTAATGAATACATTGGGGCATATTAGCAAGAAGAGGCGATAATCATCGCTAACCCTGCCTAGCGTGATTTTTTTTATCGCCGGCTATCGCTGGAATATATTGCCACGCTAACGCTGTATTAGCAACGATTAGCGCTATGGCGATGAATATTCCAGCGATAGCGGGGGAAATGGGCCAACATCGCTGAAAAACCAGCGATGTTGCATGGAGAAGGGAGAACACCTTGCTGATACGACCCTGTGGTCGTATCAGCATAATCCACCCCCCCATGTTAGGTATGGCTAACACCTGCTAATTGCAGGTGTTAAATAAATGGCGATGACCCCGGTTAGCGCGACTTTTCACGTCGCTAACTGGGTCCATGGCCACCTTGCTAATAGGCGATAGGCCTGTTAGCGAGTGTTTCCCAGGTTTGTTCGTCGGGAACGCCCACTTTGCATGTCATTAGCGATAAATATCGCTGACATGCAAAGCGGTAAAAAAACGGGCGCTAATGCCCGCAAACTGTCGCTAACTGCTGTTAGAGACAGTTTGCTAATAGGGCGATATAAATATCGCCGCTTTAGCGGCAAAAAGTGCCGCTAAAGCGGCGATAGTGCCCTTGCTAATATGCCCCTTAGTTTGTATTTCTGCATACCTTTCCCATGAGATGGAAGCCTGCTCCCACTGGTTTAGCTGCAAAGGCAGGCAGAGTGACCTTGGTGCACAGATAGTGTGTGCCCGGTCTCAGACTCTTAGCTCATCTGTGTGTGCCCCCTTTGTTTCCTGCTGCCTCTCTGTGGAAAGTTATTGGGTGGGTGTGTCTTGTACTCATGCTAGACCCTATAATCTTTACCTCTATGCTTGAAAAAGTCAGTCCCTCTACAGCCATCCCAAGAGGCTGGTCAGACTGGGCTCCGCTGCAGTGTAATTTCAATAAATATCTGGTTTGTATTCTCTACTGTCTGACCGACTCTTCATTTGTAGGAAGGCAGAGCAGGTGGTGGTGAGTGACCCGAGTAGCCCTTTTCGGGTCACTTCCTTCAGTTGTCGACGATGTTTCAAACTCACTTGAAGTATGGAGTTCTCTTCAGGTCTGTTGGACACAAGGCACATAGGAGGGGAATAGTAAGCAGATTACTTGAGACTCCTGATATAGTAAAGGTGAAGTGAGTGGGGAGTGTATACAATTATTACCTGTGGTACCAGGGCAACACATTCTAGGATGGTCTCAGAGGGGCCCAGGGTTAGGGTGCCCGTTATGATAAAAACCTTTGGCGAGAGCATATAAATGAACCTATCATGCACACATAAAAACCACCCCAAAGTGAAAAAAAGAAGGTTTACTTCTTCGGTTTGGAGGATGACCTCAAAGTGTGTACCAAGCCATTAGTTAATTAATGCTAGGATCAATTAGAGTACAAAAGGTATGTAGTGTTTCTCATAAATCTGAAGTGAGATGGCATAAAAGATATTCATAGGATCAAAACAAGGTAAGACTTGTTTGATGCGCAAATGGTAAATATGTGTAGAAACGCAGACTGCACGTGTGATGCATTTTTTCTATATTAGTGACAAGGCAAAACCATTTTACAGCAAGCAAAACCATGTGCCACAACTTACTGAAAAAGGCTTGTGGTAAATGAGATGGCAGAAATGTGCAAAGGCATGCTGTGATTGTGGTATCGTGTTTCATTTTTACCCATAAAAAGATCAAAGGTCTGATTATGAGTGACCAGGAAGTGAATGTGATAATTATTGCACTCTAGAAAATCCAAAATCGTTTTGTTCAGAATTTATCAGGAGGTGATCATTGTCGCTAAGCATAAAACAATACAAGAAATTGGGTTAGTAGTTGAGATGGGTGGTATCCCCAATCAAATAATAAACACAATCTTTCTTCGGGTGAACCGCAAAAGTCACTAAATTAACCTGTGCTTATCCCTCTGGTTGCTTTGCACAAAGCAGTCAGGATTAACTTAGAGGCACGTGTCAAGTATTTATACAGCACACAAACAGTAATAAAGTGGAAACACCACACATGAAAAATCCCAAACCAATTTAGAAAAACAGAGTACATTTTAATAAATAAAATGATACCAGACTGACAAAAATTCAATCAGTAGGACCACTACTCGCAGGTATCTTGTCGAACTATACCAGGGTAAAGTCACAGGTTCAGGCCGACCGTGATGGAACGTGGGATGGAGACAGGTACCAGGTTAGTCCTTCTGAAAACTTAACTTTTTCAAAATCGGAGCAAAGACTTCTGCCCGAGTTAGTTAAGGGCTGCGAAACAAGACTGCTGGTGCCAGGAGCAGGTCAAACATCGCAGATTGTTGTCACTAGAGCTTCACATTGGTTGATCATCGTGGATGGGTTACTGTCGCCATGAAGTGCTGGTCTCACGTTGCAGGTGCTGCTGAAGCTTTGTGTTGGCAGTTATAACAGGAGGTCAATTATCGGAGCAAAGAGGTCACTTTGCAGTAGTGAGGAGCCCCGGATTTTCACCTTTTCTTGAGGAGGAGTTCACACTGATGCTAGCCAAGGTGCCAGGACCTGGGGGCACCTCTGGAGGTCAGGACTCACTCAAGCAGAGGCCAACAGCAGTGCTCTGGCAGGTCCAGTTAGTGCTGGTCAGCTGGGCAGTTGCAGGGAGGCCTCTGAAAGGTTGTTGTGCCCCTGAAGCTCACACTGGAGGTCAGACAACTGACCCTTGAAGTCAACCTGGGTAGACTGGGATCAAGACAAGCAGGTCCAAACTTCCATCTTCAGACAACAAAGCAGTCCTTCCAGGAGCAGGGCAGTCTGTCTGGGAGCAGAGAAATCATTCTTCTGAATCTTCCACAGGTCCAGGAGTGTCCTGATGAGAGGTCCTGAAGGTTTCCATTTTATACCTGATGCCAGCCTTTGTTAGGGGGAATTCCCTGACCCTTCCCCAAAACTGGTTCTGGTCAGTTCTCCCCCAGGGTTTGGCTCCAAACTGTCTAGGTTGACAAAGGCCAGAGTAGGCCTGGTGTCCGGTTCCTTTGTGTGTGATGCAGGCAGACCCCTTTGAAATGCAATCAGGGCAGGGTACATCTCCCCCAGCCATCCGCAATGGAAGACCCTCTGCCTTCACATCTAGGCTTCTTTATCTCACTGTCTAAAAGCAATACACAACCCTCAAGGGCAGAGCAATTTACAGTCATGTGACCCTGAACATAGAATGGCACATTTGGGTGGGTAGGAAAATGCCAACTTTCTAAAAGTGGTATTTTCAAAATCATAGCTGAAAGTTCGACTTTACCATTAAAGATGATTTGAAATTAAAATTAATTTGAGTGGAAACAAAATGTCTCTGTCCCGTCACAAACTATATTTAGCACTTATTAAGTGTAATAAGGTAACCCAGTGTTAGTTTATGTGACAGATAGGCTTTACAGCAGTGAAAAACAACAATAAGAGTTTTTCAATGCCAGGACATGCAAAACTAAAACACACATGTCCTACCTTCAGGGACGGACTGGCCGTAGCGGGCACTGGGCATTTTCCCTGTGCGCCGGAAGGGTGAGGGCTGGTTTTTGGCCCATGTGGGCTGTTTTTGTTACTGAGGGACGGTTTTGCAGCAGTGCTGCAATATTGGCCCCCTCTAACAAAAGCGGCAGTGGTGTAAATGAGGGCCGGAGGTTCTCAGTAGCCCTTCCCCCGGGGGGGCTGGTTGAGAGGAGCTGCCATGGCTGACTTCTGTTCCTAGTCTGGCCGTGCCTACCTTTTAAATATCATGCACCCTGTCCTATGAGTGGTTAGGGTCTACCTTACGGGTGATATAGAGGTATCACAAAGTAAGGTTTAAGTCTGGTAAAAGTTTTTTTTCAGCGAGGTTAAAATGGCAGTTTAAAAGTGCACTACAGGCTGTAGCTGCAGACCTGAAAATTGTTAAAGGCAACTTTAGTGGGTGGCACAAAGAGTGCTGCAGCCCACTACTAGCATTTAATTCACATGCCCTGGGTATAGGTAGTATCATATACTAGGGACTTACAAGTTAATTAAACATACCAATTAGGTGTATGCCAATTTACCATGCTGTAAGGAGAGAGCACTAGCACTTTACCACTGGTTATGAAAAAGTGCAGAGTCTTAAAAGTGAACTAGAAAGGGTTGAGCAAGGGAAGGCAGAGGAAGGCAAAAATCTTGAGTGACCCTGCGGAGAAAGCAAGGTCCAACATACATTATATAAAGACATTAATTCATTGCAGGACAGTTCTATTGCACATTATTCTTTTTGACAAATAGTACTTCTGAGGGTAGTATTTTTCTAGCACAATAAGGCTTATTTTGTTGTTTTATTTTGCAGTTACTCAGTATGGATGGTGGCTATTACTACTCAAGGGATAGGAACCAATGCTGCTGTTGCTCTATGCATCAGAACTGTGGAACGTCAATCTGTTCGTCTGACATCAATGGTGCGTGATTACGTACTGTATCGATGCCGATTAGCTCTCGGATAGCTAGATAAATGTTTAACGTCTGCAGGCATGTAGGTATTTATCTATGGAAATGTTAGTATTTTTAAATCACGGACCTATTTGGGCAGAATTCAAGTCCTGTATAAAGTAATATGGGAGCACAGGAACTTGGTTCTCCCCGCAGCTCCGCTGTGCCATCTCTTGCCTCCAGACCCGACCTCCTCCTTGGGAGGTTCGAGGCTGCTGCCCGCTCCTGCTGCCCGCTCCAACTGGGACCAGACTGCCTGCAATCACCGTAACCTTTCTCAGCCGTTTTTTTTCTTAATTTGTTCCCTGTTGTGCCACTGTTATTGTGCCCATTTGTGTCTTGCTCTAATTCCACCACTGTTTTTATTTTCTCGTGCCTGCCTGTTCCTTCCGCCTTTCGCCGCTGCAGTCCCTGCTGCCCCTCCCCCCCGGAATTCCCCCCCGGAATTCCCCCCAGGAATTCCCCTGCTCCTGCCTCCCAGCCTCTCCTCCCTCCCACCTCCCCTACTTAATGGTGGCCACTGCACGGTCGCGCCAAAGGCAAGCCCATCTGCGCCCGTACGCGACCCGATCGTGGCCAGCGCCAAGAACCCTGGCCTTCCAACTACCCATCGCTACGACACCACCACCCTCCTCGCACTCAACCCTGGAAGACTTAGAGAATGCCAACAGGCCTCACCAAACACGACCCACGGCCAGTTCTCCTGCCTCCACTGCCGCCAGACCCTCACCGCCATCCCGGCCTCCAACACCGCCGACGCCAGCACCGGCAACACCCTAAAATGCATCCTCCTCAACGTACGCTCCGTACACAAACACGCCATGGAAATCTGGAACCTACTCGGCTCTCTCTCACCCGACATCGCCTTCTTCACATAGACCTGGACCAACGCATCCTCCGCCCCCGACATCAGCACCGCCATCCCAGACGGATACAAGATCCAGAGGAAAGACCGCCCCAACGACCCAGGAGGGGGCCTCGCCATCGCCCACAGGAGCACCCTCCGCCTCACCACCTCCAGGGAAACCTTTCCCTCCGCCGAACACCTGCACTTCCAGATCCAGACCACCCCCAAAGCCACACTCCGAGAAACCCTCGTCTACAGACCCCCCGGCCCCCGAACACCCTTCGCCGCCACCATCACCAACTTCATCGCACCCCACGCCATCGCCTCAACAAACTACATACTCATTGGACACTTGAACTTCCACCTCGACAACCCCAGCGACCCCAACTCCACTATCCTTCGTGACAACCTCGCCAGCATCAGACTTAAACAACTCGTCAACACACCGACCCACAGAGCAGGACACACCCTCGACCCCATCTTCGTGGCAGGAAACAGTGTCCAATTCAGCCACACAACGCAGCCGCCATGGACTGACCACCACTGCGTACACTTCGCCATCAACAAACCCACGGCACCCAAACCAGCCCCACGCCCACCACGAAGGAACTGGAGCAAGGTTACCGATGAGCAACTTAACTCCACCCACACCCGAGACAACCACACCTGGGCACCCGACGCAAACGACGCAGCCAGAGAACTTCACACCTGGATCTCCAACTGCGCAGACGAGCTCGCCCCGCTATGCAACCCCGACAGACAACGCCCCAGGAAAGCCGCCTGGTTCACCAACGCTCTCCAAGAAGCCAGACGCACCTGCAGACGCCTGGAGAAGAACTGGAGAAACACCAAGACAACCGAAAACCACACCACCTACAAGGACACCATGACGGACTACCACAACCAGATCAGAGCCACCAAGAGGAACTTCATCCACAACAAAATCCTGGCCAACTCCACCAACTCCAAGGAACTTTTCAGTGTCATTCAAGAATTCACCAA
The DNA here is from genome assembly GCA_963921515.1 of Calotriton arnoldi. Lineage (NCBI taxonomy): Eukaryota > Metazoa > Chordata > Amphibia > Caudata > Salamandridae > Calotriton > Calotriton arnoldi. The sequence continues at coordinate 231,889 of CAWUFW010000920.1, read as the reverse complement.
CCCACGCAGCGAAGCCACAGACATCACCCCATCCCAAGACCTCTGGACAAGCTTGGAACCAATTTCCACTTCAAGATCAAAAACCTCTACGACAACTTCATCGACCATCCACCAGGCGCCACAGATGGCCCCCGCCCCCCAGAAACACCAGCCAGCCTTTCATCTCCAACTGGACATCAATCACGGCCGAAGACACCGCCTCGACCATGAAAAGCATCCACTCGGGGGCCCCCACCGATCCTTGCCCCCCTCACATCTACCACAGAGCCGTGGCCGCCATCACACCCGAACTACAACGCACCATCAACACCACCTTCAAAACAGGCACCTTCCCAGATGACTGGAAGCGCGCAGAAGTCAGACCCCTGCTCAAGAAGCCCACAGCTGACCCCACCGACCTTAAGAACTATCGGCCCATCTCGCTCCTCCCCTTCGCAGCCAAAGTTGCAGAGAAAACAGTCAACAGGAAACTGGCACGATTCATTGAAGAGAACGCCGTCCTCGACCCGTCCCAATCCAGATTCCGAAGCAACAACAGCACAGAGACCGCCCTACTCCCCACCACAGATGACATCCCCACCCTCCTGGACCAAGGCCACTCCGCAGCCCTCATCCTACTCGACCTATTAGCGGCCTTCGACACCGTCTCCCACCGCACACTAGTCGCCAGACTACACGATGCAGGCATACAAGGAACAGCCCTGGACTGGATCCGATCATTCCTCACCGGAAGAAGCCAAAGGATCAGACTCCCACCCTTCCTCTCCGACCCCACGAAAATCACCTGCGGAGTCCCACAGGGCTCATCACTGAGCCCCACCCTCTTCAACATCTACATGGCCCCCCTCGCAGCCATCGTCCGACAACACGGCCTCAACATCGTATCCTACGCCGACGACACCCAGCTCATCCTCTCCCTCTCCAAAGACCCCACCACTGCCAAACTCAACTTCCATAAAGGAATGCAAGACGTCGCAGTCTGGATGACCAACAGCTGCCTGAAGCTCAATACCGAGAAGACAGAAGTCCTTGTCCTCGGTACCACCCCTTCTGCATGGGACAGCACCTGGTGGCCGATCGCCCTCGGAAGCCCACCTACCCCCTCAGACCACGCCAAGAACCTCAGCATCGTACTCGACTCATCACTCACTATGAACCGACAGGTCAACGCCATCACCTCCAGCTGCTTCAACACCCTCTGCATCCTCCGCAAGACCTTCAAGTGGATCCCCCTGAGTCAAAGAAAAAGACAGTCACCCACACACTCATCACCAGCATACTGGACTATGGAAACGCACTCTACGCCGGCATCAACAAGTCCCTACTCCACAAACCTCAGACATTACGGAACAACGCCGCCAGACTCGTCCTCGGCATCCCCCGACACGAACACATCAGCCAACACCTACGAAGTCTCCACTGGCTCCCCGTGGAGAAAAGAGTCACTTTCAAAATGCTCACTCACACCTACAAATGCCTACACAACAACGGACCCAAATACCTCAACGACAGAATTAACTTCCACGTACCCAAAAGAAACCTCCGATCTTCCAACCTCGCGCTGGCCAAAACCCCACACATCCACAGAGCCAGAGCAGGCGAAAGATCCTTCTCTCACATTGCAGCCAAGACCTGGAACGAGTTACCGGCAGACATCAGACGCGCCCCCTCCCTGAACACCTTCAGGAAGACCCTCAAAACCTGGCTCTTCGGCTAAACAGATCTGCGGACCCCCCGCTCAGCGCCTTGAGACCCTCACGGGTGAGTAGCTCGCTTACAATTCCCTGATTGATTGATTGGTACAGGGGGAATGGAGACGACACAAGAGCGTGAACAATTCCGATAGTGAGTTTGTGTGGAATCCCTCCGGGCCTGGACCGGGAAGGGGCCATATAGGGGCGGGTGGAAGAGGTGTCCTTGACTTTTTTTCTTGTCTCACTTGCAGGAGAGTGGATGCTAGCCTGTCGTGTAGCGGTTGTTATATTGGGCCAGATATATCAAGCCTTTTTCCCGTTCGCAAACGGGCCGATTCTCAGAATCGGCCCGTTTGCATGTGAACAGCCTTTGGGATGTATCATCCCAAAGGCCATCGCAAAATAGGGAATCGCAAAATTTGCGATTCCCTATTTTGCAAATGCATTTAAGGAATCGCAAATTGTGATTCCTTAAATGCAATTCTGGAAGCACCCGAAAATTGCGATTTGGCCTTAAGGAATCGCAAATTACCACCAACTTCAAGTTGGTGGTAATTTGCGATTTCCTAGAAAATGTTCAAAGTGCCATGTGGCGCTCATACATGCCCTTAGGGCATGTATGTGTGCCACATGTGCACACATGCATATTTCAGGGGTGCAACAAGGTGTCCTTTTGGCACCCTTTCACCCTTGAAATTGCATTCACAATTTGCAAGTACCTATTGGGTACTCGCAAATTGCGAATGTCTTCCCTCTAGGCCCATAGGAATGAATGGGAAGGTATTCCTTAATTGCGAATCGCAATTTGCGATTCGTAATTAAGGAATATGTAGGAATCGCAATTATTATTGCGAAACCTACATACATTGCATTTTGCGAGTCCTTAAGAGCGAATCGGTAAAATTCGCTATTAAGTACTCGCTAAATACAATGATGATACATCTGGCCCATTATCTTTTATTCCTGGCCTAGAGTGACCTTGTCTCGACAATTACTGTGGTAATTAGATGAATATGTCGTTTGTGGTAGAGGGTGATGCCGACATAACGAAAACCGTTACAACGTTCACTGCCACGGTGACTTTTTATCTAATTAGCAAATCGTTAAATCAATAATTGGAAAAGGTTACAGGCCATCAAATAGTTTCTAGTATTTTCATTTTTTGTGTGCATCTGATCTAGTAAATGGGTCGCCATCCAAATGCAGATTTTAAGGAAAATACAGGTTGTTATAAAATTGTTAATTTTTAATCTGCATCCCCACGTTTTTACGCGTGCACCAAAAATACTTTTCTAGCATGGATGCAAGCTGTGTTTCCAGCTGAATTCCTTCATTAAAGTGCTCTGCAACAATGCTTTCATGGTACAGCTTGTTCTTCGCGAGGGCTCCTTAGTATGCAGCAGGTGTAAACGAGAGACTTAAACCAAGCATCAAAACCGAACCTTTCAGACGGTAATGTGATGATGGCGGCGCTATTATGAGCCTAATGGTATCGCGTGCACACAAGAACGCAAGGGTGTCACGCTGCGAGGCCAATGAGCTGCTCCCTAGTTTGACTGCAGGCGAAGAATATCTCATCAGAGCTATGTATTTCACGAGCCTGGTACCAAATTTAAAACCCTTAAGGAAATGGCAGCCATGGATCAATGGTTTTAAAGGGTTGGCTATTACGGGGCTTAGTAACAAGGAAATTAATAGTTCTTCCAAAAACAAATCTGAATTATGCTACTGTTTCATGCTTTTTTCTTGCTGGTGCCTTTTGTATTTCGTTAACTCGCCCAGTCACGTGGCTACAAGATGCTGCGTGGACCGCGCTGTTGGGAAACATTTATTACCTGCAATGACTGTGAGCCACTGTGTTGGACCGATGATGGGAGGGCTGTTTTCTGCTATATTAAAAGTAATACTTTAACTCATGTGACTATAATTGATTTCAAATCGCTTACACCTTTCAGACCGAATCCATAATAAGCGCATGTCGAGGTGAACATTCCTCCATTTCCACCCACTACCGGTTCCCTTGTCAGCCCCACCAATTGCTCAGCAAGTAATCCTGGAAACCAAAGAAGCCATACCTAAAAAAACAACGATCAATGAATTATGTGAAGAAAAATACAGCTAGCTGCCGAATCTACCCAGGCAGCCAGACCCAAGCTGTGCACAACCTTTCAGCAGGGAAGCCTCTTTTTTTTCCCTATTTTTTTGGGGGGGAGGGGGGGTCGTAGATTCAAATATTGAAGGGTCTGTTAGCTTCAGTTAAACCAATTAGACTTAAACGCATAATGTCGATGATTTGTAAGTGACATGCCTAAAGCTATAAATGTAGTGCTTAATTGATGGCATGTCGAAGGAGATGACCTCCATATTTCACTGGATCCCCACGTTCCAACACTCCCAAAGTAAGCGGAAGATGCCTGATTAATTTTGTTAGACTCGTTAATAGTTTCGTTTTTTTCCAAATGCATTTTATATCAATGCAAGTTATCAGGAAAGTACAGTTGTCCTGTCTATTAAACACGCTAAGTATTGACATTTGTACTTGAATCATAGGTACTTCCAGTGCACATTTCTTCCAGTACACCCACATTTCCAGACAGGCCTACTCTCTCCATGAGCACTGGGAAGTAAAACACCACGTACAGCATAATGCCAACATTTGGAAGCAACAAAGAGGGCCGTTTAAAAAAAAAAAAATCAGAGGAATTTATTTTACTTGCAGGAGAAAGCAAAAATAAAGCTGTATGTGGTTTAAAAAATCATGAGTCACCCTGCTGAGACAGATGTGTTGGCACGTGTGACATGGGTAGAAATGGAAGTGCATGCAAATTTTGTTCAAGCGCAGAAACACTTTGGCAATGGGGCCCACATGCATACGGGGTGCTATCTAGCACTGTAAGTGGGATTAAAACGTTTGAGAGGGTACTCTAAAAAGGCATGGGCAAAGAAGTGTAAGTAGCAATATTTTAGTAGAGGCGCTGCCTTAGTAATACGAAACTTCCTGCGTATATGATTATAATACCTTCATCAGCTTCATACCAATTATTTTCAGGGAGAAAAATGCAAGTACTCCAGAGGCCGGGCTTACATCCACCCCACCCTCCAAAAGAATTAACAGTGGGGAGCCACGGGCAATGGCCAATGGGTCAAGGGAGCCGCGGGTTGAAAAAGTTTGGGAACCACTGCCATAGTCCTTACGTGAGGGCCAACAAGGGTCCAAAACCTGCAGAGATTCGCAGACACGAAGACAGGGTTTGAAGACCTTTGGGCCCATGGTGGGGTCTGAGAACCTTTTGACAAAATGTGCTTTTATTTTTGAATTAAGGCTCAATTCCCCCACCCCATGAGCCATACAAGTGGGCTACTGGTTTTATTGGAAGAAGTGTGGGACCAATGGGCGGTAGAATTCTGTGAATCCCCACAGATTCCAGAACTTTCCCTGAAAGAACTGTGAGGAAATTCAGTATGTTAGCGAATTTTGGAGGTTTCCAGGGTCTTCTGGGTAAGAAAACAGAGTGATGTTCACACACATCACACCATGATAGACCCCTGGTTACCTAGTTTTCAGAGGTGTCTGGGTTTGGTCTGTTTCCCTGGGTGGTCATGCACTGTAGGGGTTGGCCACCCATAGCAGGATGGGGGCCTGCAGCGAACCCCTGCTCTGCACAGCAAAAGGCCTTGTTCAGCAGAAGTTCTCCACACAGTGCCAGTTGGGTGCAGGGCCTGACTGTCTGCAACTAACCCCTGCAGGGCATAACCAAGGGTTGTGTACAGTGGGGTTTGACTGCCTGTAGATGGTTGGGTGCAGGGCCTGGCTAAAGGCCAGTCGCTGTGGCCAAACCCACTCTGCATTGCCAAAGACTTTAAGCATGGGGCCTGGCTGCCCATGGTTATTTGGGCGCAGGGAAATAATGCATGTGGTATATGATCATGAAAACTCCTATAAATATGCTGGTAAAACAAAATTTAAAGTGACGTTTATGGATGGCATTGGCTATAACACATTAACATATGTTTAAAAATAATAGAAATTTAGTGAATAAAAGTATAGGTTTTGTTAAGTTATAGTTGCAAACTAAAACAAAAAACCTGAAATCAGCAAGTTGTGGTTAAGACGACAATTCCTACTTGTTACAACAGACATACAAATCATAACTCATACAGATATTGCAATGCTTGTGACATCACAATTTTTATCCCAATAAGTAATAACACCTAAAAGCACAGGATAAGTAAATAACAACACATACTCAAACAAATAAAATTATGTTTATTTCTTTATCTTTCATGGTGTTAAGAGTTCTCATCTTGAAGATTATTTATATTTGAAATTGCATCTGTCACAACATGGGTGGGATAAAAAGCATTGCTTCTGAAATGTGAGTTATGGTTGCATGTCTGTTACGGATCATGGTCCTAGCCATAACTTGTGATTTTCACTGTTTTGTTTGATTTAACTCACAACTGTAACCCCACATAATCTGTGTTTTTCAGTGAATTTGTAAGGTTTTTTAAACATACATTGTTTTATAACCAACACTAGCCATAACTTAATTTCAACCTTTAGTTTTTATAGTGGATATATATATGCATATATGTATATATTCAAGGAAAAAAACAAAGGTTGCAGAGACGTTATAGTTAGGCTGACATTTCACTCGTACAAAACCAAAGAAATGTAGCCGTTATAGTTAGCTGAGCTCACTATAACTCGCGCCGCCACAATGCACTGCTGATGACGTCACATATTACATCACTCATGACATGGTCAGTGACATCACTGATGACATCTAAAATGACATCACTGATGACAGCATCCACATAATCTCTGATGCACCTACTCACACCCCAATATAACCTTTCATACACCCACTAAACCTGGGCAGGTAACTCCGCTCCGCAGCGGAGTTTGTGGAGATTTGCCTACTCCGCGCTCCGTGGCAAACGCGGAGTAGGCAAAAAACTCTGCCTCCGTGGCGGAGCGGAGTTAGACTCCCTCCCGCCTCCCAAAGTCTATAAAAATGTAAAAGAAGGCACTTACCTGGTGTCTGCCGCCTCCCCTGCCTGGCCGCTCTCCGTCCTGCTCCTCGGTCCTCGCATCCCCTTCTGTAATTAAAAAAACACTACGTTGTACGTCTGACATGCGTGCGCACGCGCGTCATACGTACAACGTCCATGTCAATCAAGGTCCTTAAATGAAAAAGTAAGTCAAGTAAAATTTGTATTTATAATTACATTTTCCAAATATAAAAATATCATCAGAAAGTACAATCATAGGTGTATAGACAATTAAAAATATAATTTATATATTTAATTGTCTATACACCTATGATTGTGCTTTCTGATGATATTTTTATATTTGGTAAATGTAATTACTAATTACTAATTGTACTTGACTTACTTTTTCATTTAAGGACATTGATTGGCAGCTATTCGTCATTAGTTTGAATACATATTTCTATAAAAGGGTGAGGAAGTAGAATTTTTGTGATAGATTCCGGATGATTACAATCCTGAGGAATGGAGTATACCGGATGTCAGTCCCTCAGCAGCTAGGATCACTCTGAAAGCTCAAAACCAGTTCCTGAAATGCTGGTGTGAGGAGATTATGAGATTAAAAAAGGCTTTAGGAAAGCTGGTCCTGAGGCTAAATCTTCCAATAACAGAGTCAATTAACCAATCAAGCATTTGTAAAGTGCACATTGTCACCACTGGGGGTATCTGGGCGCTTTATGAGTCGCCGTTATGAAGGGTAGAAAGCAACATAATCAGTCTCCAGCCCACTCTTTGGCTAAATGTAAATTCCAGATCTTTCAAATATGGACCCGAATGTGTTCTAAAGGTCCATAAACACTGTATTAAGTGTGTTTTAAGATGGGCTCATTTCACCAATATAAACAAAAGGGGGAAAGAGAGGTGAGATACAAGATGGACTCGACCTCCTGTCTTGCATAAATAACCAAAAGAGTCCACTTGTGGTTTAGAATGACCGTCCTATCGTTGGTTTAATTGATTCTCTGAAATAACAATTAAACCAATGATAGGACGGTCATTCTAAACCACAAGTGGCCTCTTTTTGGTTATTTACTCATTTCACCAATAACCATCAGAATGGAAAGCCTGAACAGAGCCCCTACCCTTTGTGAAATATGCGTGATGCTGGGAAACCATATTCTATGGGTACTGTTTATTGTAACTGTAGCAGAAATATCTTTTCATGTGCAGCTCCCAAATTTCAGCCCCCTTTTTCAGCAATGCAATAATCCTTCCACCTTTCCAAAAGTGGTGACCAATGCCGTTTTGGGAAGAGCAGTAGCCACTTCTACAAAGATGAGCACATTGAATTGGCAGCTAGCTTGAGTACACTGATAGCTATATTATAGGGTCTGGGGACTTCAAACATTGACAAGAACCTCAAACAGTTGCCTGAAACTAATGGAAACAGATTGAAAATAACTATTTGGTTGTATCAGAGTTTGCTGAAGAGAGAAATACTTGCAAGTACAAAGAGAAAGGAAAGCAACATTTGGCATTCTGAAGCATCTTAAACCACTATTTTGCCCACAGAATATTTTTCATAACATTACTTGTAAAGGCAAGCTTTGTTAAGTGTTCTTTCCCTAAAATAGTTCACAAAGAGGAAGTATACTGGATATGATAAACAATTCATAGATCCACCTTGAAACTGATGTAAAACACTGGGTTGAATTTTTCAGGAAAAAAAAATCATAGTCAATTAAAAAAATCGTCTGAACGGAGTACGTAGACAGCAAGATACATCATATAGAAACAAATGTAAAATTGGGTTTGTTTTTTCTCCCTAAAAGATTTTCTAAGATAGTCTAGAAATATTGAACTGTAATAGCAAAAAATGTCATTTGGCTCAGATCCTCTTCAACAAGATATTTTTTAAAGAAACTTTTCAACATTCACATGCAGCAACTGCGGAATTGCTATTATGCTTTTCTGCAGAGAATGTTCTGGGTGTTATTCAACCAGCACCTACAGACATTTATGTCATTATATTGAAAATCCTGCCAGTACTGTAGTTTGTCCATGCTATGTAGTTGAGGAGAGGTTGAAACATGGCGGATCCTAGTGGAGAGGCCGGTAGATGGACATTGGGAGGACAGTGAACACATACATAGTTGTATCTCTATGGGAATTCCCAAATCTTCTCCATGATTTTGATGCCAAGTTTGCTGTTCTCAAGCTAGTGTCAGCAAAGCAGGTATGTATGTCTTTGTTGTATTTGCCATCACTGCTGAAGGCATTTATATTATTCAGTAACTCATGTACTAAAAAAGGTGATAAAGAAGGTGGCTCTTGATTAAGGGATGAAGTTTAATATCCTAACATGAATAGAGGTTTTGTTTCACGCATAAGTGGAACAATTTAGACTGGAGATGTATTCTCTGAAGGACGTACATTTTTAGTTAATCAGTGTTAGGCCTGCCATCCTTAGGGTGGTCTTCCCCGAACTTTTTGCCTGCTTACCTCCACTTTTTGCTGTATCTTTTTGTTTTGTTCAACTTAGGACTCTGAGCACTTTACCACACTCCAGCGCATCCAGAACGCCTCCGCACGACTCATCCTGGACATCCCCCGACACAGCCACATCACCGTGCACCTGAAAGACCTGCACTGGCTCCCCGTCAGCAAGAGAATCACGTTCAGACTCCTCACCCACGCACACAAGGCCCTCCACGACCTGGGCCCAAAGTACCTCAACGACCGCATGACCTTCTACACGCCCACACGCCAGCTACGATCAACCAGCCACGCCCTCGCCACCGTACCACGCATCCGCAGAACCACCGCCGGAGGAAGATCCTTCTCCTACCTGGCAGCCAAGACCTGGAACTCCCTCCCCACTCACCTTCGGCGAACCCAGGACCATCTCTCCTTCAGGAAGCAGCTCAAGACCTGGCTGTTCGAGCAGTAACTTACCCCCTCCCCCAGCGCCTTGAGACCCTCCCGGGTGAGTAGCGCGCTCTATAAATGCCGTGATTGATTGATTGATTGACCACTGCTAACTAGTGCTAAAGTGCATGTGCTTCTCCCCTAAACATGGTGTAATTGGTATATACCTGATTGGCATATTTAGTTTAATTATACGTCCCTTGTAAAGTGTTATACCATATACTCAGGGCCTGTAATCTAATTGCTACTAGTGGGCCTGCTGCACTGATTGTGCCACCCACACCAGTAACCTCTCAAACCTGTCTCAGCCCTGCCATTGCAAGGCCTGTGTGGGCAGTTTACTGTCACTTCGACTTGGTATTTAAAACCACTTTCCAAGCATAATGATCCCCATTTATTACACACAAGTCACCCCTAAGGTAGGCCCTAGGTAGCCCTAAGGGCAGGGTGCTGTGTAACTAAAAGGTAGGACATGTACTTTCAAGTTTTACATGTCCTGGTAGTGACAAACAGCTTAATGCATTTTCACTACTTTGAGACCTACTCCTCTCGTATGCTAGCATTGGGAATTCCTTCAAACAAATTTAAACCGCAATTACTGGTGAGAAATGAGTAGTTAAATCATGCTTCATATCTTTGGAATGATAATGATAAATCCGCTTCAGTGGTAAAGTTGGATTTGACATTACTATTTTAGAAATGCCACTTTTAGAGAGTGGAGAAAAGAAGGGGGGTTTCGTCCAAACACACGCCAGGTCGGACGTATAAATGCAATAAAGAAGAAAAGGGGAAACCTGGCTGTCAATTTATCAAGCTGCTCTATATTTAAGCAGGCAAAAGCTAAGACCATAGGTTCTTGCGCTTACAGTGTATCAATCACAATTATTTATAATGTTAGACACCTTTAAAAAACATTATACTCATGTCTGGGTCAAATACACATCTATTACACAAAAGCTGTGGTACATATAAAGTGCATACATTATTGAAACCAATGTGTGACAAAAAACTGTGCAAACATAAATAATATACAAATCCGTAAACAGTATACAAAATTACACCAGCAGATTGTTAGTACAAATCATATAGAGCAGTTCCATAGGGCCCTACAACTTGGCAAACTTTTATGGGACTGCTGCCACAAGGGATGAATACTACTCTATGGGGTATATTTAAATTTGAAAACCCTCTTCAGAGGTCAAAAGTGCCCTTTGTGGCAAAGACAAGTGGAAAATGCCACGCGTTTCCAATCCCGAAGGGAAATCACGGGATTTTCAACAGTGCTAAGGCACGGTGTAACCTGAAGCTTTTGTGGTGCACTCGTTGTGCTTCTCAAATGACATTGATGTCACGTTTTCAGGACAATTATATCGATTGATTCGAACGGTTGGAGGATTGCGTTGAAAATCAGTCTGCAGAAGTGCTAAAATTTAATTGTTGTTACAGAGAAACGATTTGAAAAACCTGATAGTTGATCACCGGCGGAGGCGAGTGCGCGCGCTTTAAATCAGCGCGGTAACTGCTCCGCGAAGGTGAAAGTTTCACCGAATGACTCATGATGAAAATAAAGTTGAATGTTCATTCTTCCAGCCTCCTCCCGTCCATATAATTGTCCTGAAAACCTGACATCAATCTCATTTGAGAAGCACAATGAGTGCACCACAAAAGCTTCAGGTTACACCGTGCCTTAGCCCTGATGAAAATCCCGGGATTTCCCTTCGGGATTGGAAACGCGTCGGCATTTTCCACTTGTCTTTGCCACAAAGGGCACTTTTGACCTCTGAAGAGGGTTTTCAAATTTAAATATACCCCACAGAGTAGTATTCATCCCTGGTGGCAGCAGTCCCATAAAAGTTTGCCAAGTTGTAGGGCCCTATGGAACTGCTCTATATGATTTGTACTAACAATCTGCTGGTGTAATTTTGTATACTGTTTACGGATTTGTATATTATTTATGTTTGCACAGTTTTTTGTCACACATTGGTTTCAATAACGTATGCACTTTATATGTACCACAGCTTCTGTGTAATAGATGTGTATTTGACCCAGAGATGAGTAAAATGTTTTTTTAAAGGTGTCTAACATTATAAATAATTGTGATTGAGACACTGACTATGGTCTCAGCTTTCGCCTGCTTAAATAAAGAGCGGCTTGATAAATTGACAGCCAGGTTTCCCCTTTTCTTCTTTATTACTTTTAGAGAGTGGACATTTCTCTGCTCTTAACTTTGCTCAGTGTTCCTGCAGCCTGTCTCCAATACACGCCTGGGCTGGGTGACAGCTACACTTTGTGCATTCCCTCTAGACAGCCACAAACACAGGAAGGGTGGGTGTCACAGAGGACTCATCTGCATTCATCTGCATTCTGATGGCCTTCCTGAGCAGGAAGGAGGAAAGGGAACTGACACTTACATCTGAATAAGCTGTCTCCTGTTCTCACAAAAAGGAGTGATTATCCCCCACAGATAGCATGCCAGACAGGGCTGGGATGAAAGGGGATCTGTGCACTACAAGGAGCTGCATTGAAGTCACCTCCCACTTCAAACGCACATTTGAATATAAGTACTGGGGCTCTGACCCTACCAAATCAGTAGACTACTGGACCTGGGTAGAACTTTGCTGTAGTAAAGACTGCTGGGCTGTAAGAATTGCCACTTTGCCTTGACTGACTGTTCTGAGGGACTGCTTCTCTGCTTTGCTGAGCTGCCCTGCTGCCTGCTGATCTCTGCCCTGCTGAGGACAAGGACTGGACCCATCTCACTTGAACCCAGAGTGACTCCAAGGGCTTGCTGGTTTGCCTCCCATTTTCTGAAGTCTCAGGGACACAAAAGACTTCCTGCAATTCTGCTGGTGCTGCTGGATTCTTTCATCTTTGAGTCCTACCCTTGCCTGAGGTGCCCTCCTCCCTCCAGTACTGGGCCTCAGAAGTGGGTTCTGCAGCTGTTTTGCTACAAAACTGATGCATCGTTACCTTTGCACTTATCGGAACCAACCTGCTGACGCAGAGGCTGTTCAACAACAGCGATTCTAAAGTCTGCGTGGCCCAATGACAACTGTCTGCACGGCTCGACAACGATGCATTGCCTGCATATCAACGGAGCACAACGATGATGCAGTGACCCAACTGCGTAGAAATCATCGACGCAACGTGCCCTCAGCGTTGACGCTTTGCTCCATCCAAGGTCCTGTTTCAGCGGGACCTGCGAGAGTCTCATAGCTGGCCTGCCCTCCATCACGGTCGGCCTGAACTTTGGATTTACCCTGGTCCCTCGCGACATCAAGTAACCTTTTAGCGCTATTGACTTCAAAGCACTGTTTTTGCACTTATTTTTTTAAAATTCATATCTCGACTTCTACGGATTGGATTTTTGTCATTTTGGTCTTTTCTTACTCAGATAAATACTCTCTATTTTTCTAAACCTGTGTGGAATCTTTTTGTGGTGTTTTCATTGTGTTACTATGTGTGTGTTGCACAAATACTTTACACATTGCCTCTTAAGTTAAGCCTCCGTGCTCTGTGCCAAGCTACCAGAGAATGAGCACAGTTTATTTTAATGTGTGCATCTTGCTTACCCTGACTAGGATTGTGGTCCCTACTTGGACAGGCTGCAAACCTATACCAACTAGAGACCCAATTTCTAATGTTATATTCCATATAGGTACCCCAATATAGGCCAGAGTAACATCCCCACCTTTCACCTATATTTGTCCCTACACTACATACATAACGGGCTGCTAAGACTGACCCTTTACCTAGTTACAGGTCTGCTTACAGAACGTGGGGTTTTCCCTGAACAATAGCCTCATACATTATGCATGAGGATCCTTGGATTCTTGGAAACTCAGCAGGACTACCATCTCCTACATAATATCTATGTACAAGGTTCATTCCCGAAGTCATCCTAAGTTCGACAGTGGCACAGCAAGGTAGAACCCCTGGAGATACCTTTAGGTATATAAACATCACATCTTGCTGAGATAATTAGAGGAGATCAGGATTTCCTTGCCGACACACAGTGACGCGAGACGATGAGGTTCCTGCATGCAGATACTCCAGCTCGCAGTGGTCAAACATCCCTTGCGGGGTGTCCAGCTCGAGACCAAGATGGGGTCCCACAGTCTCTCACTTAAGGTAATGGGGGTGACTTTATCCTAGAGAGATTCTTGGCTTAACACCTACATACACTCTAGGTACACTTAGGTACATCTAGTTAGGGTAGCATCGTAGGAGTACACATTTTATTGTCATGTATTTTATGTACTTGCCTGTATTTATGATTATAGCAAAATGGTAGAAATCTACCATCCTTTTACTTTCCTAATGCTTCTAATCATCTATGTCTGTTACTGTCTAATGATTGTTTCAGCACACCTATTTTACACTAGAATAACGACTGTTCAATAAATACTTATTGAAAAACGTCTTTACCGTTTATTCTATGTATCTCCCTGAGACTAAGTGAGCACGAGTGACTGAGCAAAAAGTAGTTCACTGTTTCCACGGTCCTGAGGGATCAGGGTTGTCATGTTTGATAGTTGCCAAGAACTATTCTCTCCTTGGTAAGAGGAGTTTCTAGTGGCACTTTTTAGCTAGCTGGTTTACAGGCCAACATATCCGGTGGGGGTGTCTGGAATCAGTCTGGATACCAAACCTGCAGTGTATGTTGTCCAAACGCGCAGATCCTGTATAGGTTTTGTAGGAACTACACGACATGGTGCTGCCAACGTTGGTTGGGTACTTATTTAACAGTCAAATCTGAGTAGTTCAGTCGTGCTATTCTCAGAGACCCCTACTCACATTTCCCCAGAGACATCTGGAGTGGGAGGAACAAAATCCGCCGCAGCTGAGTAGGAAAATTCCTATGTATTGGCTGTTGGTTTAATCAAGCTTGAAGGACACATTGTTCCTATTGTGCATAACACCTTATCTTAGTTCCCTTGGAAAACTCTTCTAACTCATAACAATGACTGAGGAGGGAGACACGGTACGTGAACTGCATATAACAGAGGAAGAAGAAGATGCAGATGCAATACATCTTTCAGAAAATGTTAGAAATGTCATCACCCTAAAACTAGCTTCATATGGTTTAACAGCTAGGGGTGGGTCAGTAACATTTGTGATTGAGGCACACAAATCATTTCAAACAGAGGTATTCTATTCATGGGTTACATTCCCACAGGCAAATGCACTAACAAAGACATTTCATTACTACACAGAAGATGAAATACCGGACGAATATTGTCCATATGAGGACATTGAAGTTTTGCTCACTTACCAGAAGCATTTATACTGGTTTAAAGGCGCCCTACCACATACAAGAGCTAAGGTAAGACTCGGTCCGCTCGGAAGAGACGAGGCAACATGGCCAGTATTAGCAGCGTACGCACCACATCCTGACATTGAAACAATGCCAGCAGGAGACTTACTTACACAGCATAAAGAACTAATAAAACTTTACAGAAACATGACACAGTTCGTGATGCGGACACTCACATTTCAGCCAGCAACGGCTACACCAACATGTCTGATTCAAACATCAACAACTAAAATTACACCACAAACATTACACACAGTGATGGGTAAAATGCCCACTAAAAGTGAACAAATGTCATTCTGGGTGGCTCAAAAAATAAAACCAACTAGAGGCGGTATTTCCAAACACCAGCCCACATGAAAAACACAGAATGTTAACAATTTGCTTGCCCATGGGGATAACGCCCCATGTAGAAGATTGTACCTCTTGGGGTACAGTTTTTGCTGCCATATATACCAGAACCCATGGTATCCCGTCATTAGCAGTAATACCAGATGTATTAAGACAAATACAGAACGAGTATGGAGCAGAACCTGCTCTGAACTTAGGTATGAAGTTAATAGGTAATTTTGCCCAGGTATCACCTATAATATTAGCAAATATTAAAGGGGAAGCAGCATCGGTGGCAATACGCCAACTCCTAAAGTAGTTCTCTCCTCTACAACAGGAACATGAATTACCAAAATTAATTGAAACTGCTTATGCAGAATTAGGCAGAGACAGTTTGGGGGTAGAGCAATAAAACCACAACTAATGGGTAGTCCCGAAAAGGATACCTTCAAGCAAGCACCTGCTTCTTCAAAGAAGAAATGGGATAACAACAAACAACAAAAGAATAAAGACAATATATCTCAATCCAGAGGTAGGTCTCCTCAACAGGAGCACTCCGAAAGGAGGTATAACCTTAGGAATAGGGACAACATTAGGAAGCCTGACAGGTATCAGGACACTGATACACGTTTCTCTTGTTCCTTTCAGGATTCATCGAAAAACTCGGAGAGGGAAGGACGGTCAGAACACAGAGAAGAAGAGCGTACAAGTCCAGAGATGCACAACGCACTTCAGACTACGCTTCCAAAAAAGAAATGAAACCTAAAGCAAAACCTCAATTCAAAAAGAAGAAAGTAGCAGGTCTAAAAATTAGACATGCCCAGAATTCTGAGGACTCCTCTACTGAATGAGGAATGGGCTTTGACGATGCTAGACAGCACAGCAGAAGTAACAATAGCTCGCCAGAACCTGATGGAACTTCTGGTGACAGCGGAGTTGAGTGAATATATCACGGTGGAAACGCCTGATACTAGGGTAAGTGTCCCACATAGGTTATATGAAATAACACTACAAATGGAAGGGGACAAGCCCAGAAAAATTAAAAGTCTCTTTTGGGAGAACCTGACTTTTGGCTACGACATTCTTTTAGCTGAAAGAGATTGGCCGCCTACTATTGTTATGGATTGCCCAAAGGGAGAAACTGTAATTATGCCGGCTTTTTCCGACCTCATTCCCCAATACTTAAAACACACATACGCGCAGGAGTGGGCGGTAGCCCTTGCTCCTTCACTATATCGCAACCATGTTGGATGGGATGAAGATTCAACCCACCACGTGATACCATTAAAATCTACTCCAACTCCACAGAGACAGTATCCAATTAAGCAAGAAGCTAAAAAACAGGTCAGGGAGATCTTAGATCAACTTGAATACCAAGGTGTGATTGAAACTTGCACCTCTTCAATGAATAATCCTTTGTTTCCCGTAATGAAACCTGACAACTCATATCGTCTAGTTTTAGACTATAGACATTTAACTCATGCACAAAAACGTTGGCAGTACAAAACGCACACAGTGCTGCATTAATAAATAACAATGTGCGGAAAAAATACAAAACAACACTAGATATCTCAAATGGATTTTTCTGCCAATATATAGTGCCTGAGAGCAGATATTTGACAGCATTCTCAACGCTGGGGTCCCAGGGGCAATTTTGTCGACTCCCCCAGGGGTATAAGAACAGCCCGGGGTTGTTTTCCGCCAGAATAACTGAGTTACTTCAAAATCTGGAGGAGGAGGCATTGTCCTATGTAGATGACATTTATCTGATGGATGATGACTTGGAGGAACACTTGACCAGGGTGAGCACCATAATTTTGGGATTTGCCTCTGAGGGCTACAAATTTAACTTTAAAAAATCAAAAATAGCCCACCTCAATGTCCTATTTAGGGGATATGAACTGTCAAGTGAAGGAAAAAGTCTGGCAGCCAACTTTTTAGAAAAGTGTGTGCTGCTCCAACCTCCAAAATCATTGAAAAATGTACAATCCATACTGGGATTCCTAAATTTTGGCAGAACATACATTTTGGATTACGTAGAAAGGGTTAAACCTTTCTATGACCTCATAAGACCTGAATTTTCAGTTAGGCAATGGATACAGGGACACACAGACACCCTTTGTTCCCTACAAGCTGACATGATAGCTTCAAAACACTTACAGACACGTGTAAATGTTCGCACTCTAGTGGTCCGTATAGTTGCGGGTCAATCTGGGTACACCTACTTATCATACAATGAAGGTGAGGAACAGGGGTGGGAGCACACCGCTTCACCTCCCAGCAAGGTTCGCCCCTGGCATTATGGTAAATGCAGTTTCAGTTACTTGCTTGCTTCAAGAGTGTTCGAGTGTTTCGCCACAGTGGGCGCAGATAGTGCTGATCTCTAGACACGTGTTTCTGGTTCTTTAACCGTCATCAGTAGAGATTACAGTCTTTCACATTTGGGGTTTGCTGAGTAGGCTGCCAACATCTTTCTCAGGTCAGGTACCTCTCACAGGCATGCAGGTGCTTCATCCACGAGCTCGTCAGCTCAATGACTCACGGGAGTACTATTAAACAGGAACAGGGGTGGGAGCACACCGCTTCACCTCCCAGCAAGGTTCGCCCCTGGCATTATGGTAAATGCAGTTTCAGTTACTTGCTTGCTTCAAGAGTGTTCGAGTGTTTCGCCACAGTGAGGCGCAGATAGTGCTGATCTCTAGACACGTGTT
Organism: Calotriton arnoldi; assembly: GCA_963921515.1. NCBI lineage: Eukaryota > Metazoa > Chordata > Amphibia > Caudata > Salamandridae > Calotriton > Calotriton arnoldi. The sequence continues at coordinate 213,920 of CAWUFW010000920.1, read as the reverse complement.
TCTGGTTCTTTAACCGTCATCAGTAGAGATTACAGTCTTTCACATTTGGGGTTTGCTGAGTAGGCTGCCAACATCTTTCTCAGGTCAGGTACCTCTCACAGGCATGCAGGTGCTTCATCCACGAGCTCGTCAGCTCAATGACTCACGGGAGTACTATTAAACAGGAACAGGGGTGGGAGCACATCGCTTCACCTCCCAGCAAGGTTCGCCCCTGGCATTATGGTAAATGCAGTTTCAGTTACTTGCTTGCTTCAAGAGTGTTCGAGTGTTTCGCCACAGTGGGCGCAGATAGTGCTGATCTCTAGACACGTGTTTCTGGTTCTTTAACCGTCATCAGTAGAGATTACAGTCTTTCACATTTGGGGTTTGCTGAGTAGGCTGCCAACATCTTTCTCAGGTCAGGTACCTCTCACAGGCATGCAGGTGCTACATCCACGAGCTCGTCAGCTCAATGACTCACGGGAGTACTATTAAACAGGAACAGGGGTGGGAGCACACCGCTTCACCTCCCAGCAAGGTTCGCCCCTGGCATTATGGTAAATGCAGTTTCAGTTACTTGCTTGCTTCAAGAGTGTTCGAGTGTTTCGCCACAGTGGGCGCAGATAGTGCTGATCTCTAGACACGTGTTTCTGGTTCTTTAACCGTCATCAGTAGAGATTACAGTCTTTCACATTTGGGGTTTGCTGAGTAGGCTGCCAACATCTTTCTCAGGTCAGGTACCTCTCACAGGCATGCAGGTGCTTCATCCACGAGCTCGTCAGCTCAATGACTCACGGGAGTACTATTAAACAGGAACAGGGGTGGGAGCACACCGCTTCACCTCCCAGCAAGGTTCGCCCCTGGCATTATGGTAAATGCAGTTTCAGTTACTTGCTTGCTTCAAGAGTGTTCGAGTGTTTCGCCACAGTGGGCGCAGATAGTGCTGATCTCTAGACACGTGTTTCTGGTTCTTTAACCGTCATCAGTAGAGATTACAGTCTTTCACATTTGGGGTTTGCTGAGTAGGCTGCCAACATCTTTCTCAGGTCAGGTACCTCTCACAGGCATGCAGGTGCTTCATCCACGAGCTCGTCAGCTCAATGACTCACGGGAGTACTATTAAACAGGAACAGGGGTGGGAGCACACCGCTTCACCTCCCAGCAAGGTTCGCCCCTGGCATTATGGTAAATGCAGTTTCAGTTACTTGCTTGCTTCAAGAGTGTTCGAGTGTTTCGCCACAGTGGGCGCAGATAGTGCTGATCTCTAGACACGTGTTTCTGGTTCTTTAACCGTCATCAGTAGAGATTACAGTCTTTCACATTTGGGGTTTGCTGAGTAGGCTGCCAACATCTTTCTCCAGGTCAGGTACCTCTCACAGGCATGCAGGTGCTTCATCCACGAGCTCGTCAGCTCAATGACTCACGGGAGTACTATTAAACAGGAACAGGGGTGGGAGCACACCGCTTCACCTCCCAGCAAGGTTCGCCCCTGGCATTATGGTAAATGCAGTTTCAGTTACTTGCTTGCTTCAAGAGTGTTCGAGTGTTTCGCCACAGTGGGCGCAGATAGTGCTGATCTCTAGACACGTGTTTCTGGTTCTTTAACCGTCATCAGTAGAGATTACAGTCTTTCACATTTGGGGTTTGCTGAGTAGGCTGCCAACATCTTTCTCAGGTCAGGTACCTCTCACAGGCATGCAGGTGCTTCATCCACGAGCTCGTCAGCTCAATGACTCACGGGAGTACTATTAAACAGGAACAGGGGTGGGAGCACACCGCTTCAATTCCCAGCAAGGTTCGCCCCTGGCATTATGGTAAATGCAGTTTCAGTTACTTGCTTGCTTCAAGAGTGTTCGAGTGTTTCGCCACAGTGGGCGCAGATAGTGCTGATCTCTAGACACGTGTTTCTGGTTCTTTAACCGTCATCAGTAGAGATTACAGTCTTTCACATTTGGGGTTTGCTGAGTAGGCTGCCAACATCTTTCTCAGGTCAGGTACCTCTCACAGGCATGCAGGTGCTTCATCCACGAGCTCGTCAGCTCAATGACTCACGGGAGTACTATTAAACAGGAACAGGGGTGGGAGCACACCGCTTCACCTCCCAGCAAGGTTCGCCCCTGGCATTATGGTAAATGCAGTTTCAGTTACTTGCTTGCTTCAAGAGTGTTCGAGTGTTTCGCCACAGTGGGCGCAGATAGTGCTGATCTCTAGACACGTGTTTCTGGTTCTTTAACCGTCATCAGTAGAGATTACAGTCTTTCACATTTGGGGTTTGCTGAGTAGGCTGCCAACATCTTTCTCAGGTCAGGTACCTCTCACAGGCATGCAGGTGCTTCATCCACGAGCTCGTCAGCTCAATGACTCACGGGAGTACTATTAAACAGGAACAGGGGTGGGAGCACACCGCTTCACCTCCCAGCAAGGTTCGCCCCTGGCATTATGGTAAATGCAGTTTCAGTTACTTGCTTGCTTCAAGAGTGTTCGAGTGTTTCGCCACAGTGGGCGCAGATAGTGCTGATCTCTAGACACGTGTTTCTGGTTCTTTAACCGTCATCAGTAGAGATTACAGTCTTTCACATTTGGGGTTTGCTGAGTAGGCTGCCAACATCTTTCTCAGGTCAGGTACCTCTCACAGGCATGCAGGTGCTTCATCCACGAGCTCGTCAGCTCAATGACTCACGGGAGTACTATTAAACAGGAACAGGGGTGGGAGCACACCGCTTCACCTCCCAGCAAGGTTCGCCCCTGGCATTATGGTAAATGCAGTTTCAGTTACTTGCTTGCTTCAAGAGTGTTCGAGTGTTTCGCCACAGTGGGCGCAGATAGTGCTGATCTCTAGACACGTGTTTCTGGTTCTTTAACCGTCATCAGTAGAGATTACAGTCTTTCACATTTGGGGTTTGCTGAGTAGGCTGCCAACATCTTTCTCAGGTCAGGTACCTCTCACAGGCATGCAGGTGCTTCATCCACGAGCTCGTCAGCTCAATGACTCACGGGAGTACTATTAAACAGGAACAGGGGTGGGAGCACACCGCTTCACCTCCCAGCAAGGTTCGCCCCTGGCATTATGGTAAATGCAGTTTCAGTTACTTGCTTGCTTCAAGAGTGTTCGAGTGTTTCGCCACAGTGGGCGCAGATAGTGCTGATCTCTAGACACGTGTTTCTGGTTCTTTAACCGTCATCAGTAGAGATTACAGTCTTTCACATTTGGGGTTTGCTGAGTAGGCTGCCAACATCTTTCTCAGGTCAGGTACCTCTCACAGGCATGCAGGTGCTTCATCCACGAGCTCGTCAGCTCAATGACTCACGGGAGTACTATTAAACAGGAACAGGGGTGGGAGCACACCGCTTCACCTCCCAGCAAGGTTCGCCCCTGGCATTATGGTAAATGCAGTTTCAGTTACTTGCTTGCTTCAAGAGTGTTCGAGTGTTTCGCCACAGTGGGCGCAGATAGTGCTGATCTCTAGACACGTGTTTCTGGTTCTTTAACCGTCATCAGTAGAGATTACAGTCTTTCACATTTGGGGTTTGCTGAGTAGGCTGCCAACATCTTTCTCAGGTCAGGTACCTCTCACAGGCATGCAGGTGCTTCATCCACGAGCTCGTCAGCTCAATGACTCACGGGAGTACTATTAAACAGGAACAGGGGTGGGAGCACACCGCTTCACCTCCCAGCAAGGTTCGCCCCTGGCATTATGGTAAATGCAGTTTCAGTTACTTGCTTGCTTCAAGAGTGTTCGAGTGTTTCGCCACAGTGGGCGCAGATAGTGCTGATCTCTAGACACGTATTTCTGGTTCTTTAACCGTCATCAGTAGAGATTACAGTCTTTCACATTTGGGGTTTGCTGAGTAGGCTGCCAACATCTTTCTCAGGTCAGGTACCTCTCACAGGCATGCAGGTGCTTCATCCACGAGCTCGTCAGCTCAATGACTCACGGGAGTACTATTAAACAGGAACAGGGGTGGGAGCACACCGCTTCACCTCCCAGCAAGGTTCGCCCCTGGCATTATGGTAAATGCAGTTTCAGTTACTTGCTTGCTTCAAGAGTGTTCGAGTGTTTCGCCACAGTGGGCGCAGATAGTGCTGATCTCTAGACACGTGTTTCTGGTTCTTTAACCGTCATCAGTAGAGATTACAGTCTTTCACATTTGGGGTTTGCTGAGTAGGCTGCCAACATCTTTCTCAGGTCAGGTACCTCTCACAGGCATGCAGGTGCTTCATCCACGAGCTCGTCAGCTCAATGACTCACGGGAGTACTATTAAACAGGAACAGGGGTGGGAGCACACCGCTTCACCTCCCAGCAAGGTTCGCCCCTGGCATTATGGTAAATGCAGTTTCAGTTACTTGCTTGCTTCAAGAGTGTTCGAGTGTTTCGCCACAGTGGGCGCAGATAGTGCTGATCTCTAGACACGTGTTTCTGGTTCTTTAACCGTCATCAGTAGAGATTACAGTCTTTCACATTTGGGGTTTGCTGAGTAGGCTGCCAACATCTTTCTCAGGTCAGGTACCTCTCACAGGCATGCAGGTGCTTCATCCACGAGCTCGTCAGCTCAATGACTCACGGGAGTACTATTAAACAGGAACAGGGGTGGGAGCACACCGCTTCACCTCCCAGCAAGGTTCGCCCCTGGCATTATGGTAAATGCAGTTTCAGTTACTTGCTTGCTTCAAGAGTGTTCGAGTGTTTCGCCACAGTGGGCGCAGATAGTGCTGATCTCTAGACACGTGTTTCTGGTTCTTTAACCGTCATCAGTAGAGATTACAGTCTTTCACATTTGGGGTTTGCTGAGTAGGCTGCCAACATCTTTCTCAGGTCAGGTACCTCTCACAGGCATGCAGGTGCTTCATCCACGAGCTCGTCAGCTCAATGACTCACGGGAGTACTATTAAACAGGAACAGGGGTGGGAGCACACCGCTTCACCTCCCAGCAAGGTTCGCCCTGGCATTATGGTAAATGCAGTTTCAGTTGCTTGCTTGCTTCAAGAGTGTTCGAGTGTTTCGCCACAGTGGGCGCAGATAGTGCTGATCTCTAGACACGTGTTTCTGGTTCTTTAACCGTCATCAGTAGAGATTACAGTCTTTCACATTTGGGGTTTGCTGAGTAGGCTGCCAACATCTTTCTCAGGTCAGGTACCTCTCACAGGCATGCAGGTGCTTCATCCACGAGCTCGTCAGCTCAATGACTCACGGGAGTACTATTAAACAGGAACAGGGGTGGGAGCACACCGCTTCACCTCCCAGCAAGGTTCGCCCCTGGCATTATGGTAAATGCAGTTTCAGTTACTTGCTTGCTTCAAGAGTGTTCGAGTGTTTCGCCACAGTGGGCGCAGATAGTGCTGATCTCTAGACACGTGTTTCTGGTTCTTTAACCGTCATCAGTAGAGATTACAGTCTTTCACATTTGGGGTTTGCTGAGTAGGCTGCCAACATCTTTCTCAGGTCAGGTACCTCTCACAGGCATGCAGGTGCTTCATCCACGAGCTCGTCAGCTCAATGACTCACGGGAGTACTATTAAACAGGAACAGGGGTGGGAGCACACCGCTTCACCTCCCAGCAAGGTTCGCCCCTGGCATTATGGTAAATGCAGTTTCAGTTACTTGCTTGCTTCAAGAGTGTTCGAGTGTTTCGCCACAGTGGGCGCAGATAGAAGATGTTGGCAGCCTACTCAGCAAACCCCAAATGTGAAAGACTGTAATCTCTACTGATGACGGTTAAAGAACCAGAAACACGTGTCTAGAGATCAGCACTATCTGCGCCCACTGTGGCGAAACACTCGAACACTCTTGAAGCAAGCAAGTAACTGAAACTGCATTTACCATAATGCCAGGGGCGAACCTTGCTGGGAGGTGAAGCGGTGTGCTCCCACCCCTGTTCCTGTTTAATAGTACTCCCGTGAGTCATTGAGCTGACGAGCTCGTGGATGAAGCACCTGCATGCCTGTGAGAGGTACCTGACCTGAGAAAGATGTTGGCAGCCTACTCAGCAAACCCCAAATGTGAAAGACTGTAATCTCTACTGATGACGGTTAAAGAACCAGAAACACGTGTCTAGAGATCAGCACTATCTGCGCCCACTGTGGCGAAACACTCGAACACTCTTGAAGCAAGCAAGTAACTGAAACTGCATTTACCATAATGCCAGGGGCGAACCTTGCTGGGAGGTGAAGCGGTGTGCTCCCACCCCTGTTCCTGTTTAATAGTACTCCCGTGAGTCATTGAGCTGCCGAGCTCGTGGATGAAGCACCTGCATGCCTGTGAGAGGTACCTGACCTGAGAAAGATGTTGGCAGCCTACTCAGCAAACCCCAAATGTGAAAGACTGTAATCTCTACTGATGACGGTTAAAGAACCAGAAACACGTGTCTAGAGATCAGCACTATCTGCGCCCACTGTGGCGAAACACTCGAACACTCTTGAAGCAAGCAAGTAACTGAAACTGCATTTACCATAATGCCAGGGGCGAACCTTGCTGGGAGGTGAAGCGGTGTGCTCCCACCCTGTTCCTGTTTAATAGTACTCCCGTGAGTCATTGAGCTGACGAGCTCGTGGATGAAGCACCTGCATGCCTGTGAGAGGTACCTGACCTGAGAAAGATGTTGGCAGCCTACTCAGCAAACCCCAAATGTGAAAGACTGTAATCTCTACTGATGACGGTTAAAGAACCAGAAACACGTGTCTAGAGATCAGCACTATCTGCGCCCACTGTGGCGAAACACTCGAACACTCTTGAAGCAAGCAAGTAACTGAAACTGCATTTACCATAATGCCAGGGGCGAACCTTGCTGGGAGGTGAAGCGGTGTGCTCCCACCCCTGTTCCTATACAATGAAGGTGAAACTGTCCCAATAGCAGACAAATCACATTTGTACACAAACGCTGAGACAGCGGTACAGACTGCTGTAGTGAGAGAAAGAGCACTGGCTCTGGGGAAACAAAATATTGTCGTGACTCCAATACCAGCCTTAGAGGCTGTGACAAAGGCAAGCGTCCCGAATGCTAAAGCATTACATCAAAGATGGATACAATGGGCTAATTCTCTCACTGCATCAGATGTAGAATACAGGTACGACCCAAGTCTAAAAACACAAGCATTCCTGCAATATGAACAAGAATATCCTCTACCGAATGAAATTATGCCTCTAGATCAGTATGAATACATAATTTATACTGACGGATCTGCACAACCGGCCATAGGAAGTAAACAACAATACAGTGCAGCGTGTGCGATTGTTAAAGGTCGAATGAAGGATGGAAAGTTCCATCCAAGCTGTACAAAGACTCAGTCTCTAGGAGACCGCACGGCTCAGTTAGCAGAACTAAAAGCTCTTTTACTGGCACTGATTAATACGGATCGAGAATTCCCCACACTAATTGTGTGCGATTCCTTTACTGTGTCCAGTCATACAATGAATATCTTCACTATTGGGGACAAAATGTGTTTAAAGACTCAAAAGGTGGCACAATTAAGCACAAAATGCTATGGGAACAGGTAGCTGAGTTGAAAAAAGAACTACCTAGGGTTCACGTGTTACACACGCTGAGTCATCAACATGATGGCGTTCACGTTGAAGGGAATTCATTGGCTGATGAAGCCGCGAAGGGGCAGTACAAACTGCTTCCGTAGCTGCAATCACTCGTTTGAAATCAAGAATAGAGGGACAGATAATGGTAGCTGTCATTGCTTCACGCAAAGACAACAAAACACTGCCGAAAGGTTTTCCACTCAAGTACTCCTACCAGTTAGATGCAAATAACCTTCCATTTGCTCAGATTCCTGGAGTGGGGGATAAAGTAATACCAAATATGGATCGCAGATTAGGCTTAATTTTAGCTGCACACGAGGGTCTTGGTTCTGCACACGCAGGAGTTACAGCGACGGTTTCATTACTGAAACAACGATATTGGTGGCCAGGGTTAACGAAGCAGACCAAAGACTATGTCTTAAAGTGCGACATCTGTCAACAGATGAAAGGCTCAACCATAACACGTCCAGCGCAGACATCATTATTGATATCAGACAGACCTCTCCCGTGTGTCTATTTGGACCACTGCGGCCCCCTACAATCCAATGGGGCTCACAAGTATATAATGGTTGCAGTGGATTCCTGCTCGAGATTCCTATGGCTATTGCCTCATCGCTCAGCTGACGCTCGAACTGTTATCAAAGATTTGTGAGCCTTTATATGGACATACGCAGTTGGCACATTACATTCTGACTGTGGCCCCGCGTTTAGCTCTAGGGCTTACAAGGAGGCCATGGGAGGTTTGGGTGTAGCATTGCTGTACTCCTCTCTGTACCATCCCGAGGGAAATTTGGTCGTGGAGAGGAAAAACCGGGACTTAAAGCAGTCATTAACAGCTAGAGTATTAGGCGCGGGTGGTAGTTGGGTCAATCACTTATATGGGGTTCAGAGGGCCTTAAACAACATGCCAAGAAGCTCTCTAGGGGGGTCTCTCCTTATGAGGTCCTATTTGGGACGAGAATGTGGATACCTGATCTAGATTGTGAAGGCACAGTGGCGGATGAAAAACCTTTTGACATCAATAAACGTTTGGATGTTTTACAGGAACTGAATGAATCAAGGGCACTACAGAGCAATGTCCAAGTGAAAAGGTCCGCCTCTGGGGAAGTCAAGTCAGTCACGGTGATGGAGCAAGGACTCGTAAAGAAAGAGACTTGCTCGAAAGTAATCCTCACGTTTAACTTGCTAACGAATTACTAACCGTGTCTTGTAAATAATAACACGCACCACAGAAACACGCGGGTTAGCGAAGCTTGCTTATGTGCATACTAATGTAAATAACAATGAAAACGGACTAATACAGCTTTAAACAGGGAAATCTTTACCGCGCATGCGTCAACTGCATCTAGGCAATATGACGAGGTAACGCTTGGAGGGAAATTCTAGCGCATGTGCAGAAGGCATTAAAATGGAGTCTTGAAGACTCACGTGCATGGCATCTGCTTATCCGAAATCAAAACAAGCTATTTTACTAATGCGGGAAAGTATTAATAAGTAAAGAGGGTTAGAGTAGAAATGGGTGGTATACAGTGAGACCATTTATTTGTGAAAGTAACATTTGTCTTTTTTTACTTTATTATTAGTGCGCATTTGGGCCTCTCATGAATGACCAAAGTAAGCTGAGTCACATGATTTGTGCGCAGGCCCACAAGAAAGTTAACCCGGAAGGATGACCGAGGATTTGACAGTCGTCCAAGGACGAGAATGATGTGCCCTGAGAACGGAGGGTGAAGAGTTCAGCCAAGAAGACTCTTATTGATGGTTTTGAAATAAATGTTGCTAATAAAGTTTGGATAAGTATGGGAACAAAAGAAATGAATGAAGTTTAAGGGGATGGTTTTACAAACAATGGATTGATAGAATAAAAGTAATATGTAAGCATGGTGTGATGATCATCCCCCTTGCCTGACCAATTAGATTTCCTATTTTTATGATATTGAAACTTTAGTGGGTGGTACATGATGAACGCAAGGTATAATTGAGGTAGCTTTAGTTAGTTAGAGAGTTTGTGTTGCTGAGATGCTGACACAGGGAGGGATGCTGTGAGATGCTGATGAAGAAGCCGAATGGAGAACCTTCTATCCTAAATTAATTGGGTTAGATAAGAAGATCGCGGAAGAAACTCAAGGAGGAAAAGAGTGTCAGAGAGGGGTGCGACGCAGTCGTTGGTATTTAGAGAGGTCAAGTATCCTGTCCTGAAGTCTTTGTCTCCTGATCTATCTTGGGGGGACCCTCACCAGCCCTTTGGCCAGGGGGTTGGTCTTCACACCATCCTTGGTAATTATTATTTCTTGTCCGTTTGTAGATGTTCTTTTCTCTCTATCCTCTCTTTTCTGAGCATAGTTATTGCATGAGTCTGAAGTATTTTTGTTTTAATGATTATTCAATTGAATTTACACTCTTATGAATGAGGGTGTTTGTGGTGAAACTTTGAGATGGTTCACATTCATTTAATTTAGATAAAGATTTTAAAACTTTCTGAGTCTGTGGTTATTTACTTTAATTAAAGAACAGTTAAGAGTTATGTTCATTATCACCATCAATTAGTTCAACTAATCGTCCATCGACCAGAGGAAAGAACTTTTTGATCAGTGAAAGGTTAGTTAGGAATAAGAAATAAGTAATCCTGAAATATGAAAATTATAAACTAAACCCCAGCGGTCTACTCGATACAGAAGTGTGTTGTGTTTATGGGCCCAGGTGAGTATATGGTAGCAGAGTATCTGTTGTTAGTGTACCGATGGATCAGTTTTCTGGTAGCAGAGTTATGGTTATTATTGACTAGTTTGGTGATAAGTATAGATTATTGATTATTGATTTATGTTTTAACAAAAGAGTTAGCGTCTTTGTTTTATGTTGTCCAGAATTCCAGGGAAATGAATAGCGGGTGGTGACAGAAGCCATACTGCAGTGAGGTTACTCGTCTCTTGGAATAACACTGAGAAGCTAGGTAGGGCTGGCAGTGTTAAACTAGGGACTATTTCGTATAAAAGTAGAGTGCGAATGATAGCAAAAGGGGTTCGCTGGTGAAACTTTGGTCTCATTTCCCAATACGGGTGACACTGGAGGAGTAGCAGGTTCTCTGAAGCTTGAGTGAAGGGTAAACAGAGGTTTTTACTCGCAGTAGAAGAGGAGCAATTCTGAGATTCCAGAATAAGTCGAAAAATTCTATCCTTTTGTTTAGTGGAACAGACAGAGTAGCGAATGTTTTTATGTTGTTAATAACAAAGAATTTAATGAAAAGTATTAAGAAATAAGTTTCTGTATTACCTTGTGAAGGGAGGGTCAGTCGCCGGAGTTGTACTGACGTCACAGTGAGCCGCGCTGGGATTGGTAGAAACAGCAGGCGTGTGACAAAAGCAGCCTTGTAAAGGAGGGGTCAGTAGTAAGGAGCAGAACTGACGTCACAAAAGGTCACGCTGGCATTGGTCAGACCACGAGCGTGAGCCTGAGTTTGATTGGATAATTAGTTATGAAGCCGCGCTAGGATTGGTAGAAAGAGAAATTGTATGCAGGATTCTGATTTGACTGCCGGTGTGAGACGCGCAGATAGAAGATTTCAAGGGTTTGCAGAATATAATTTTATATATCGTTCATCTAGGATGTATGGAGAAAAGAGAAAAATGTCATTTATAAAGAAAATTAAGAATTTCTTTAAGAAAGATAAGCCTGTGCTGACTAGGGAGGGAATTCCTATTCCGCCACCGAAGACACCTGCTTCTTTTATGATGATGGAAAGAGGATATCATACATGTGTGTGGTTGGAAAATTGGATAGAATATACGAAAGGTGATGGAGTGCTAGCGTTTCCTGAAAATGGTACGTTTAACGGGAGAATTCTTCGGAATTTGAGAATGAGAATGAATGATTTAGAACCAAGACCTAGGTTAACTCAATACGAGGCTTTAGAAGAATGGGAGACTGAGTCATATGAACGCGAGAAATGCAGAAGTGGGAGATATAGAGGATCTTTCCCCAGATACTTGCATGAGTCACGCGAAGGGCAGATGAAACAATGGAGGAGAGCTATGGTATCAGAAGGTTTATATCCAGTGTTAATGGCTGAGGAACAGTCTGGAGGAAAGTGTAAAGAGAAAACGAAACACATGAATACAACAGAATATGGTGAATCAGATGATGAGTTATTAGAGGATATTTTAATTAAAAATCCACCACCGTATCAAGAAGCAACTAGTAAGGTTACCCCAAGTGCACCAGTGATAGGAATGCCTTTAACCCCACACATTTTACATGATACGTCATTCAATAGGGTGTTGCAGGATAATGAGAGGGATGTTTTAAATAAAACTAGAGAGGAATTAGTTCAGAAAATAAGCCAATTAAATTTGAATGCTGAAGCCATTCCATTCCAAAAAGCTTTATTCTACGTATTAGGTCATAAAAGCACAAAACTTACATTAAAAAAATACACAAAACGTCGATAAACAATTCATGGAGGCCCTCTACAATTCAATACATGCCCCCTAGAATGGAAGAATCTAACTATCATAAAACTCTTTACACAAATCTTAAAATTTTTACATATTAATTTGTTAAAAACTTTTTTTTAAATATGCCACAATACAAATTACATTTGTTAACAATCAGTAAAAAAGAGCAAATCATTTCACAATTATACAATACGGCCAAGCATGCATGCTAAAAATCCACTATCTCATTGTGGGACCTTACTTCTAATTGCCCACACCCACCCCAAGTATTTTGCCATGGCTACAACAATAGCTTCAGTTGTATCGCTTCTAAGAATTCTTTCCGCCTCATGCGCCCTTTTTGTTCCCAACAGCTTACAAATTGGGGTCAGCCAGGCGCGCCGCGGAGCTTTGTAACCACTACATTCAAATAAAACATGGGTCAATGATTCTTTACCACTCCTGCACACTGAACACAGGTCATTTCTAGATATAGACCATTTGCTAGTAAAATCTTTTAATGGTAGTGTGCCGACCCTGAACTGGAAATATAATTTCCGCTCAAAGGGCTTTGTATTAAAGTCCCAATATTGCTCAAACTCAGGTATGGGTTTACAATTCAGGAAATACCCTGTAAGGGATGAAGACTCACAATTTCTCACTGTATTGGTCTGGGCCATTTCCCAGTATTTAGCCTTCAGGATCTGTTTAGATGGAAAAACTGTGTTTTTGGGGTCCTCCCATAGTGGGCACATACCCATATTCGCTAGAGTAACTCTAAGCTGTCTTAACCATTTAATTTGGTGCGATGTGTCCAGCCTTTTTACATCTTGAAAGCCAGCTGCATACTCTGCAAGTTCTGGGGTGGACCAAAGTCTACGCCAGTACAAAAGTACACGTAATTTTGCAAATTCCGCAATTGGCTTTCTCCCCAAATCAATCAATAACGGGCATGTTGGGGTACTCTGTGGCAAGCTCGTAATGTTTCTGAGAAACTTATTTTCCGAGATAGTAAGTTTGGATAAGTTCTCCTCACCCCAGAGTTCTGCACCATATAAGGCAGAACTGACTTCTTTCATATTATAAATCTCCATAGCAGGGCTAACTATCTTGGTGAAGGAAGTGTTGTATTCTTTTTGCAGTACTCCTACCAATTGTCTGTGTTTTAGGGATGCTATATCGACCTGATGTGTCCAGTTTAACCCCTCCTGGATATTGACCCCTAGATATGTGAACTCTTTGACCTGATCTAGCACGGCATTATTCAGCATGATGCCCCCCCTTAAAGGCCCTATGTGGATTAAAGGCCATCAATTTTGTTTTAGACACATTGACCTCCAATCCCCGTCGAGCGCAAAACTCTTCGAAGATTGTTAGGGCTCTCTGGAGCCCACTCGGTGTTTTGGAAAGGATCAATGTGTCGTCTGCAAACATTAGTATGGGGACTTTTTCGCCTGCCAGAGTTGGTGCGTCTGTGGGGGTTAATCTCATACAGTTCACAATCCCATTAATGTATAAAGAGAATAAGGTCGGGGCCAATACGCATCCCTGTCGAACACCCTTCTCCACTGCGAAAAATTCTGTGACTTCACCCTGCTTACCCCACCGGATCCTAGCCTTGTTATCCTCATGCAACCTAATGATAAGTGTCAACAAATCGGGCGGTAGCCCCATTTCTTGTAGCGTCTGCCAAAGCTTTTTGCGTGGTACAAGATCAAATGCTGACCTAAGGTCAACAAAAACGGCATACAAGCTACCCTTACCCAAGGTTACCGTTTTCCTTAATAGTAAAATAAACCTAAACACTTGGTCGATTGTGCTAGTGGAGGTACGAAACCCTGCTTGGAGGGGCGATAAGATATTGAATTCACTGATCCAATCCTGCAATCTATTTAGCACCAATCTGCCCATTATCTTTTGTAGAGAATCAATAAGGCTGATCGGCCTATAGTTCCCTGGGCATGATTTGTCCCCTTTCTTAAAAACAGGAATGATCTCTGCGCCTTTCCAGGAATCTGGAACTGGCGCACCCTGAGCTATAGCATTTGTCAATAAGAGGATATATTTGCCCCATCTCACTTTATCATAGAGGAATATATATATATATTTTTTTTTATTTATTGGAATTTTCATACAAAACATGATAACACAATATCTTAAATCAACAGCAGTGTACAGACATTTCATTACATAATCGTTTCGACAAGTGCTTGGTGTGGAACAATCCGGATAGTCATTAGGCTATACATCGATATTTACCGTATCGTATATGTAAGCTTGTATTGTTGTGGGTGCAACTGCAGTGCAGAGTAGATAATTACAACCCCAGTTTAACTGAAACCCGTCCTCTCACTTGCGTCTACTGGGAGCCCTGTTGTAGGAGGAGATAACTTTGGAGTGGTCCCCATATATCTGTGGGCCTAGAGGCCATCGGCAATAGTTCTATATAGGTTGTAGTCTGTTCCTGGTAATGCACTAGGTCAGTCAGCCATTCCTTGAATTTCGGTGCGCGTCCTCTACCCCATCTACAGGCTACCCTGCGTTTGGCCATCAACAGAGATATGCCTAGGAACTTCCGGTGCGTTTTGGGGATTAATGCAGTATAGCTCAAGAGGGCCACCATGGGATCCCTGTCCAATGTTATGTCTAGCATTTTCTCCAGTGCCTCATGCACCTCCCCCCAGTAGGCCTGCACTGATGGGCATTCCCAGGCCAGGTGTAGAAAACCAGCACCTTCCCTTTTGCATCTGTCGCATCTGTCATGGTCGGTTAATTTGAATCTATATTTTTTTACAGGCGTGTAATATAGCCTCTGCAAGAATTTATAATGTAGTACCCGCAGCCTGTTACTGGCCGAGATTTGCGATGTCTGGGCACAGCAATAGTTCCATTGCTCCTCAGTCACCTCTCGTCTCAGCTCCTCCCGCCAGTGCATGCATGCCGGGCTGACGGGCTTCTTTTGTGTTGCACGTACGCTTTTATAGAGTCCGGACACCAGGTGGCTGCCCCCTGTAGGGTTTAACAGCTGGTGTAATGGAGGTAGGATTTCCGGCTCGTTGGGGAAGTCCGGTAGGATCGCCCTCATCCCTTGTCGTAACCGTACATAGAGGAACAAGTCTAGTGGAGTGGACCGTATGCCCTGAAACAAGTGCTCCGAGGAGCGGAAGGTACCGTCCAGAAATAAGTCCCCCCACACCTTTACATGAAGCCGTTTACAAAGGTTCAGGAATCCTCTTTCCTGCAATAGTGGTAGGTCAGGGTGATAGGTTAACGGAAGTCGCGGGGAATACAGGAAGGGCGACAAGAGTTTGTCCCTAATGCAATTCCATGCATCCACCGTGCTGGTGACCGTGGTGGGAGGCGTAGAGCGAGTGCGACGCGGGCCGTGTATGATGCCGTTCAGGGGAACAGGGTCTGCAAGCCAGTCTTCTGCGGCTATTTGCGGCATGTACCGTGGGGGATATATCCAGTAGAACGCATATTGTGCCTGTGCACTCCAGTAGTACACCTCGAAGTCTGGTATATCCAGCCCACCCTGTTCATATGGCCTAATGAGGCTAGACCACTGAAGTCGTGGTTGTTTTCCTCCCCAGATTAGCGTGATCAGCGCCGTCCGTAGTGTTTTAAAAAAGTTTGGTCCTGGGTGATAGGGTATGTTTGCAAACAGATACAGGAACTGAGGAAGTACCACCATCTTTATTAGAGAGGCTCGACCAGCGAGTGATATAGGCAAAGAGATCCATCATGTGACATTGCTGTTGAGGCGTGCAATTGCTGTACCATAGTTCAGCCGTATGGTGTCCTCTCTGTCTCTCGTCACCTGTATACCGAGATAGCGAAGTTCAGTATCACACCATTCCAGTGGATAATCAAGTGGGAATCGTGGTACCGCTGGTGTAAGTGGAAACAACTGGGACTTCCCCCAATTGATATTGATACCTGATAGTCTGCCGAACAATATAAATTCTCGTAGTATGGGGTTAAGATTGTGCCTGGGATCCCTGATATATAATGTCACGTCGTCCGCATATAAGGATATCAATATTTGGCGTAGGCCACATCGAAACGCCTTATCTTGATGCCGTTGTCGTAATCTAGAGGCCAGGGGCTCCATTGCGATAGCAAAAAGCAACGGGGACAGCGGGCATCCTGGCGGGTGCCTCTCGAAACAGGAAGTGAGCGAGATATATGGCCATTGATCAATACTCTGACAGTGGGCTGGTGATACAGCAATTGAATCCAGGATATATATAACTTTGGAAACCCCATACTGTGCAGCACCTCAACCAGATAGTCCCACTCCACAGAATCAAAAGCCTTCGTGGCATCTAGAAACACAGCTGCAAGTGGGAACTCTGGCGCCACTGTCTGTACAAGCGAGAAGAGTGTGCGAAGATTGTGATTGGTCGCCCTGCCGGGGACAAATCTTGATTGATCAGGTAGAATAAGGTTTTCCATAAGGAGATTGAGACGATTGGCTAGTATCTTAGCCAGAATTTTGGTGTCACAGTTGATAAGTGACAGGGGTCGATATGAATCGCAGGAGCTAGGAATTTTATTGGGCTTTAGTAGAGATGTCACCAACGCTTCCCTCATGGAGGGGGGTAGGGTACCAATCTCCATAGACTCCTCATAAACCTCTTTAAGGACTGGCGCCATGATATCGATGTATGTTTTGTAAAATTCGGCAGGGATACCGTCTAATCCAGGCGCCTTGCCGTTTTTTAAATGCATAATAGCTTCCCTGATTTCATCCAATTCGAAAGGCTGGCTAAGGAATTCTCTTTGCGTGTTACTAAGCCACCCCAGCGTTATATCTCCCAGATAGGCACCTAACTCTACTGTTTCTTGTCGGTGTGTGGTGTATAAGGTCTCATAGTAAGCGGCGAATGTGGATAGTATATCCGGTGTGTCTCTATGTATTGTCCCTTCTGGGCTTTCAATTTCTAATATATGGGACGTGAACCTGGGGCCTCTTGTCGCTTCAGCTAATGCCTTTCCTGGCCGTTCCCCTTCGCCGTACTTTCGAGCCACCCAGTACTTACTCTGAAATTTCACCTCTCTAGCAGCATTCTGTTCGTATTCTGTCAATTTCTCGCGAAATTCTGCTTGCACCTGCCCTGTCTCTGCGTTACTCATTCTGACCTCTAACCTCTTCAGATCCTGTTCCAGCGTTTGGATTGTACGCCGTATGTCTCGAAGTACTCCGAAACTCTTTGAGATGCAATATCCTCTAATAGTGACTTTGAAAGCCTCCCATACTATTTCGACAGTATCAACTGATCCCTTGTTTCTCATAAAGAAGTCCCTGATCTCCTCCCCCAGCTCGGCCCGAAAGACCGTGTCAAGCAGAGCATGGGGCTGCAGTCGCCAGCGTGGCCTAGGCGTGCCATATCCCGGTGGTGTGAGTGCCAGCCTCACAGGGCAATGATCTGAGAACGTCCGGGCTGGGTGAGTTACAGCACGTATAGCGTCCCCCAGCCCTCTTGAGACCAAACAATAATCAAGGCGCGCCCATGTGCCCGTGCGTGTCGTGAAGTGTGTACCCTCCTTCAAATATGGGTGAACATGCCTCCAACTATCCACCAGGCCACCTTCCTCCACTATACCCCGCAGTGCTTCTTGGGACTTATTGTAGTGGTGCATACTTGGATTGGACCTATCCTGTTCCGGGTTAAGGGCCACGTTAAAATCTCCACCCCAGACGACATGGGTGGAGCCTACGTTCAATATTTGCCCCCATATCCTAGTGAAAAAGTCTGGAGCGTCAACATTGGGGCCATAGCAATTGACCAGTGTCACAGAATCTCTACCCAGTCTACCCCATGCAAGTATGTATCTCCCTTGTGGGTCTTCTATCGCTCCCGCCAGTACAAAGGGTGTCTGTTTTTTAATCAGTATGGCAGTGCCTCTCGCGTAGGAGGAGTATGATGAAAAGAGTCTCGTGCTAGCCCATTTACTGGCGAATGTGTTTACAGCCCTTGGGTCTATGTGGGTCTCCTGGAGCATAGCCAGTTGCACCCGTTGTCTGTCCAAGTATGCCAGGACCTGCCTCCTTTTTCGCTGGTCCCCCAGGCCCCTGACATTCCAGGATAGGATCGTCAACGTGAAGTTGTCATCCGTAGCCATCACATTGTCTCACAACAAGGTGCCCAACATTTGATGTATCAGTTATATGAAAGGTTTGTCCATTTAAGCACCCATCCATTCTACGTGCAGTGTGTCTGTCTATTGCAATAATACAATGCGTTTCCCGCAACTGCCCCCTCCCACCTCCCATGGCATCCCAATCATGCCAGAAACTGACCACCCATCCCAATTCCCTAGCCCTACACCCCCCTCCCACTGAAGCAGCCCTAATCTGCCAGAATCTTACTCCCTCCCCCCCCTTCCCCAACGAATAAAAACAAGAAAACCTACCCAAACTGCTATGCAACCGTACATAGATTAATCATCGTTGGGGGGAGCACCCGTTGGGGGGATTACCCTAGGTGCCTTCACATTAACCCTCACCCGTTGGGTCCACTAGGGATGGAGCGCGTGGACACCAAGGGGCAGAGGTGCCCGGCGTAACATATTGGAAATGGCTCATAATGAAGAACAAAGATTAGAAATAGTAAGTCTATTGGTCTACCGTCCTCCGTAACTGCGGAGCCCGCTGCTTCTTCTCCGCCAATCAGTAGTCACTTGCTATGTTTCTTATGTCCCAGTAAGTTCAAGACTTGAATGAGTTATTCAGTCCGCGCTTTCTTCCACTCCCGCCGATGCAGCCTGCTGGGATGATGCTGACGGTTCGGTGTCATGGTTTGATCGTTTCAAGTGCTTTAAGAACTCCTCCACCTGCTGTGGTTTTGTAAAGAATCTCTGTTTGCCTTGGTGGGTAACCCTAAGCCGTGCCGGATATAACAGTGCGTAGTCGATTTGGGCCCGCCGCAACTTCTTTTTGACTTCTATAAATTTCCGTCTTTCTTCCTGAACGGTTGGTGTGAAGTCAGGGAATATAGAGAACGTATTACCATCATGTGTCAGCTGTTGAGCGCTTCTCGCTGTGCGGAGTGCGACGTCCCGGTCCCTATAATTCAAGAGACGTGCTATGATAGGGCGTGGCGTGCTTCCCGGCGGCGGGCGCGGGCCCAGTGATCTATGCGCCCTTTCCACTATGAATTGATTGGAAAAGCCTTCCACCCCAAACGTTGAGAGCAACAATTTTTCGACATATTCCTCCATTCTTCCTGTGTTGGTCGACTCGGGAATGCCAAGAATGCGTATGTTGTTGCGTCTACTTCTCGCCTCCAAATCTTCATTCTTTGCAGCAATGATTTGAAGAAGCTTATCCATTTGGGCAATCTGTGTTGTTACTTGGGACGTAGTGTCTTCATTGTCGGAGATGCGGCGCTCAGTTTCTTTAATGCGACCCTCGTGCCCTTCTAGTTTATGAGCAATGGCGTCCATACACGTGGACATGCTATCCATTTTGTCTACCATGGTAGCGAAGCCTTGTCGAACTTCTTGGAGGATGCTTTGTACCTCTAGGGATGGAGAGTTAGTGGTTCCCTGTGCGCCCTCTCCCTTGTCAGCGTCCTGGTCGTCCGTTGTGTTGCGGGTAATCCTTTTGGTGGTGTCAAAGGAGAGCTTGGGTTGGCGGTTATCTGGCTTCCCCATGGTAGCCTCTGAATGCGAACTGTTAGTGTCCCTGTAGTATTATGGCGTAGCGTTCGCAAGGTGACTGCAGTCTGTGCGCCCCGGTATGCCAAGGCAGTACTATGCCTGTATCCGACTCTTTTGCCTGCCAAGCTTGCATATATCAGTGAACACGTTGTGAGCTCCGGGGCACTGTTGTTGCCGGTTCGTTACCACTATCAGTGTTTTTATCTGAGGAGGCCGATCGCTATTTCCATGCGCTGTGGCCTTGTTGGTGGGGCGTTCGCAAGGTGACTGCAGTCTGTGCGCCCCAGTATGTCAAGGCAGTACTATGCCTGTATCCATCTCTTTTGCCTGCCAAGCTTGCGTGTAACAGTGAGCACGTTGTGAGCTCCAGAGCACTGTTGTTACCGGTTCGTTAACACTTTCCCTGCGGAGGCTGATCACTATTTCCTGGCGCTGTGGTCTCGTTGGTGGAGCGATGCTGGGGGCTGAAAAAAGACAGTGGCATCCCCGTTCGCAGGTACATGCCATTCATGGAGCCATCAGTTGTAGGGGGCTGCGTTCTTGCAATGGAGTTAAGGTCTCCCTGTGTCTGCACCTGTGCGTTGTGTGCTCCTTTGCGCGTGTCTATGGGTTACTAGACATTACGCATATGTTCACCATTACAGTTCCAGCGGGGGGGAGCTCGGTGGCTCAGCAGGTGTTTGTTGGCGCCCAACAAATAGGCCCCGGACGGCAGCTCACGCTGCGCGCAGGGGTGCTGTCCCTTCTTCTTTGTACCACCGTGAATGCACCCCTAGGATTCGAGGCTTTGTGTGCAAGCAGGCCCCCGGTCCTCCGATCAAGAGAGCTCGTTGCGTTCACATTTCGGAGAGCCCGCACATTGGCCCGTCTTCATGAGCCCGCCCCACGGCAGCCCAGCAGCGCGCCGCGCCTGCTTCCAGCAGTGGCTCCGCACTCGGGGATCACCTACTTGCACACAGCTTGTCCTTGCACCGCCGTCTCGGTCTCAGCTCATAGGCCGCATCTGCCGCTCCGATCCCGCATTCAGCTTCTGGGCGCTACAGTACCTGCGCACCTGTCCCGATTATCTTCGTCGTCGTCCGTCGCATCCGCCAGGGTTGTCAGCTCTGATGGTGTGCAGGGGCAGCCTCACCCGTGTTGTCCTGCCGTGGGCAGACTCCGGTGTATGTATCGTATGCCACTCACAGTGCGCAGTGCTGGTGGGCCCAAGCGCCTCGTGTCGATCCCCGGGCTCGCGTAGTAAGGATAGCCGCTCCTGGTCACCGCGGCTCGTTTCCTCTGCCCGCGCTGTCACCTCGACATTGGCATTTCTCTGGAACGGAGGCTCCGATCCGATCGAATTTCACATCGGAGCTGCAGCAGACCACCAGCTATCCCGGAGGGCAGTTTAAGTGTAATTCATGGCCATTGAAGAGGATATTTTTAGGATCGTTGACGCCGGGCAGCAAGAGCCTCACTGTAGTGCGGCCATTTTGCGTGTGCGCCACCTAGCGCCCCTCTCATAGAGGAATATATCCCCCGGTATTCCATCTAGACCTGGAGCTTTTTCTGCCATGACGGATTTCAGGGCCACCTCCACATCTACCTTACTAAAAACTTCCCCCTTAAAAAATTGCTTATCAATGCTGCCCTCTATTTCATACTCACTTGCAGCAAATTGCGGTTTAAAGTGGATTACCCACTCCGATTGTGAGACGTGATTTTGGGGCTGGGAGGCCTGCCCTCCTCTATTCCATTTATGGACATTCCAGAACTGTTTAGAATTCCTATTAACACAAGCCTCCTTCAACTCGTCCCACCTTTTGCTATCCCAATCCTTCTTCGCATTTTTTGTGCCCCCGATATGTGGCCCTTGCTGCTCGTACCACTACGGGGTCCCCTTGTATGATAGCTTCCCCAAGTCTGCACGGGACTTTTACATTCCGAGCTATACCATTCCTGAGGTTTGGGTGTGATCATCTTCTTTGGTTTACTCCTTATACTAAAATGCATACGCAATAGTCCCAAAAATTCATTATGTATGCAAATAAAACTCTTTAGATCAGTCGGATTAGTTATTCTATCCTGCAATTCACTAATGGCCTGGTCTAGCTCTTTTTCAATACTAGCAAGTACACCCGGTAGGTCTTTTAGCTTGGTCCATTTTAGTCGCCTTAGATCATTCGATGGGACAACGTCAGAGGTGATATAACTGTCTAACACTTCTTGAGGATCTTTGGAACATAAAAGGTCCATGTCCACACATAAAGGATTGTGGTCACTTTCCAGTCTCTCTCGAATCCTCATATCCTTCACTCTATGCCAAAGTGCTAGGCTAACCAACACGTAGTCTATCCTGCTAGAATAGTGGCCATTGTCAAATGTATTAGCCCCCATTATATCGGACACTGTACGGCCATTAAGTGCCCGTAATCCCTTTTCCATGCAAATTGAATTCACTTGGATCACCGCATCAGACCATCTTTTTATTGGGTCTAGCTCCAGCTTTGGAACGCCCCACTTTAGATCTTCCTCAATGTACAAATTTTCCTCCTCACTCAGAAGTGGCTCAAAAGTAGCATTAAAATCCCCTGCAATGATAATATATGTATCTGAGTGTCTACCCTCGAGAAGATTGTCAAGAGCCGCTAAAACTCCCGAATTTTTCCCCCGTGAGCCTCTCACATAGACATTATATATTACCACTATCCCGTTAGTGCCCCTAGACACTCTAATGGCCTGAATATCCTGACTATGTGTTGGGAGTACTTGAATATCCAATCCCAGATCTTGCTTCACCCATATTGTCAGTCCCCCTGATGGTCTCCCTTTTGGGCCTTTAACAGCCGGGATATGAAAATTCAAATACCCAACACAAAAATGGGGGACTTCTGCCCAAGTCTCTTGAAACAGGCAGATTTCATGCTTCTCAATAAAAGCCTGCCACTCCGGGGATCCCAACTTTGAGCCTAATCCTGCAATGTTCCAAGACAACAATGTGTTCGTTATAAATGATGTATTTGCCAATGGTAGTCTGCTTATAGCACGAGGGCTTAAACTGCCCTCCTGTCCTGACCCTTCGTATAGTACAGTTGACAGGGGATCCTCCCTTACAACTAGATCCAGCTCTGATACTAGACAATCACACCCTAG
Source organism: Calotriton arnoldi (assembly GCA_963921515.1). Taxonomy (NCBI): domain Eukaryota; kingdom Metazoa; phylum Chordata; class Amphibia; order Caudata; family Salamandridae; genus Calotriton; species Calotriton arnoldi. Next base: position 191,187 of record CAWUFW010000920.1, on the reverse strand, counting down.
TGGGCTGACCCATCTTAGTTGGAGGATGAACCTGCTGTTTCTTCTCCAATTCCATCTCATGTCAATCTATGTTTTCCAGAGTGGATACTCCCCGGAGCCTAGTTAAAGTGTTCTCGTGTGGATAAGCAGTCGCACTAATCCTTGGAGGGCGTCTAAACTGGATAGTTGACTGACCTGGTGCAGTTGTACGAAATTCTAGGGCAAAAAGATTTCCCGCTAATCCGCCCTAGCCATCGTCAGCTCGATACTATCCAAGGAGTTTGCAGTTGCTACCATCCTGCGGGCCTTTACTATATCTTCCCTTATTACCGAACGGCATCCTCTCACATGCCGAATCCAATGAATGGATTTATTAGGGAATCCTCGCTTTCTTGTCTTTTATTTACATTTAGCTTTGGTACATTCACCATAACAATTTTCAAAGAATTGGACATTTCCGCGGGATAATAAACCGGGTGCCTTACTCGCTGTTCATTCACTGGCTGGATAGGTTGAAAAACAGTGTTGTTATTAGACCGTACCAGGGCCCCCGCCCGAGCCACTGTAGAGATTTTTTTATTTTGGCTAATGATGGAATTTGGAATAGGTCTAGGCTTTATCGGATACAACCTCGAGTTCTCTGCCTTAGGTCTTCCAAATCTGGGTGAAGCCTCAACTGCCCGGATTTGATTTACCTGTGAGGCAATAGCTGAGGTAGTCCCAGATATTATCTGAATAGGCAGGATTCCGCCCTGTAATTGTCCTGAGCCTCTACTTTCCCTTGCAACTCCTAGTTGTAGCTAGTTGGGTGTCAATGTTTTTACCAGCGATGTTAAGTCCTCTATCTGGCCTCTCATTAGGCCCATTTCTTGTTTTAACAAAATAACTTGCCGAAGCAAGTCTTGGTATTCCATGGACGAATCGATCCCCCTAACCATACCCTGTTCAAGACTAACTGGGGTCTTCTGGGTTTCCTGCGGCCCCTCTTCTCTACTTGGTTCGTTACCAGAGATATCCAACAATGGGAGGAATCTATTAGTACACTCTACCATGGTGACAATGTGATCTATAATAACAGGACAATTTTTAGCTATTTCTCCTACATCAACATTACTAGCAGCTTTCTTTTGAAGTGTTTTATGAAACATTGCCGGGATGATGGTAGTGGGCGTTTTCTTTTCTGGGGATGACCTGGTGGGGGGTTGAATACAGGTAGCTTGTGTCGTGGGTTCTAGTTCTAGAATACCCTCACACTCCTCAATCAGGGCATCTATCCGGTCCAAAACGCAATTACTAGCTACATGTGGCTGGAGCTTCTTTGCCTTTTTGCCCCTTCCACCCCGGTTTAAACTAGTACCTCCAACCTCCCCACCATCTTTACCCCCTCTTTGTAACTTCCTTTTACCCATATATGTTGGTGGGGGTCAGACTAAACTTTTTCTTTAATCAAACAGAGCCCAATACTTTCAACTTTTACCTCGCTCTACTTCTCTCTTACGTGGACTATCTCCTTTATAACAACACCAGAGAGAGGACAGTTCACAACAAAAATAGACCAGTTCTTACTACCAGAATAAATCACCAGTGTCTTTTACAGATAGTCAGTTCCAGGAGAGTATCAACAGTACCTTTACAGGTTGTTACATCGCAACAAATTCTCCAGCTCCGCTCTCCGGCAAATGCAGCTAACGTCAGGGGGGTGGCCCTGCCCTGCCTCTTCCTGCCACTGACAAGCAAGGACGGGCCCGGGCTTCGCCTGGGCGCGGCCCGCACGCGTCCCGTGCCGCGGGGGAGAGGCAGTGCTATAAGCGCGTTCACCAGTGCCTCCCCCTCACACGCGGCACCTGTGGCGGGAGCAGGGAATGCTGGGACTGGTAGTCCCCTCTCACGGTGAAGCTCCCCTTCTGGAGACTGACAGCGCTGGAGTAAGGGCTGGTGGCGCTGGAAACGCTGAAGTGAAGGTGCCCTGGGACTCCTGTCCCACCAGGGCAAAAGCGAGGTTTGTGGAGCAGCAAGACTGCTGAAGCTTTGACAGTACCCGTGACCATTGGTCCGGTAATCCCATTGTATGGAGATAAAAAGACTTGCCAGAAACCAGAAACTGTAACAATTCCGTTGAATAGTCCCAGAAAAGAAGTAATAATTACAGATGATCAGGTCAGTGAAAGTGAATCAGTTATTTCATTAATGGATCTCCCAAATGTAGAACCTTCAACTGAAACTCTGAAAAGAGTTACACCTACAAATTTGAGAGAGAAGAGATCTTTGGTTCCTGTAGGAACTGGAGGTGCAACCGTAGTTACCCATGAAGATATAGAAAGATGGGCACAGGAAATAGATAATCGAAACCCACCACCAAAGATTCTAGATATCAGCAGATTGAAAGTGGAATTGGAAGAAATGATAGTGGGAAGTGTGAGCATAGAAAGATTGAACGTTTATAATGATGAAGAGTTATTATTCTTATGTAAGAGTATAACCAGGAGAGCAAGAGTATTTCATGAGAAATTAACAGAAGTCGCTTCAGAGATTGGAATAGATATAGGGAAATCAAAATTGTTGCAGAAACCATATAGAGTGGACTTTACTGACAAGGATTTAGAAAGTGTAAATGCTTCTGGTAAGAGACTACAGATAAAGGAATTGATGAATATTTTGCAAAAATGGGGAGACATTGATAAATGGAGAATTAGATGGATAAGAAAGAAAAAGGAAGTTCAAGCGAGAGAAGCATCATCTGCATTTCCAGTAAGGGAAACAGAAAAGGTTGAGAAATTGTGTCCAATGAGAGAGGTTCCCGGAGGTGGATATGTTCATGTTCCTTGGAGTAGACAAGATATTTTATCATTTACAAATGACTTTCCAAGATTGAGAGAAAAACCAGTGAAATGGTATAAACAGGTGGAAAGATTTGTGAAAGTTTCAAAGGTTTTATTGAAAGATTTGGATGGTTTATTTGACATTGTGGTACCTGCTGATTTATGGACAGAGTGTAAGATTACAATTGATTGGCCAAGTGAGGAGTATGCTAGAGACTCGAAGACAGGAGCACCCTCAGAGGAGGTGATGAAGAAATATCACCATGTGATTACATTCTTGAAAGGGAAAATTCCTCCTAAAGAAACAGATTGGGTAAAGATAAATAGGACAACTCAAGAACCAAATGAGTCTGTACATGCGTATTATGAAAGGTTACTGCAGGTGTTTTAGCAGTATAGTGGCTTTGAGAATATTGGTGATAAGGATATGGGACATTTTGTGTATCGGTTTGTATATGGTTTGAAACCGGAGATTAGTCAGATGATTCAGCAGCACATGTTGTGTTGGCAGAGTAAAACAGTGGATGAAATTTTAAAGTATGCAAAATATTGCGGAGACGACATTGAGGCGAGGCGTAGAAAGTTAAAGGAGAAAATGATGTGGGCACAGGTAAAATTGGCAGAGCAGCAGGAGAATAAAACAAATACTCAGACTTGTAATCAAGTGAAAGAGCAGAGTCAGAATGATCAAGTGGCGAATGGTAGTAAATTTAGAGGACGAATGAACAGAGAAGAAGCGAAGAAGAAGTTTCCTTGTCATGCGTGCGGAAAGCTTGGACATTGGAAGAACGAGTGTAAGAGTATTCATAATAATAATGTGCCAAATCAAAATTTAATTCCACAGATGCAGAATGAAGTACTTATGAATCAGCAGGTAGTTACTCCACAATATCAGGTGCCACCAGCTCCTATGCCAAACTTTGTAAGCCACCAAAAGTTCAGTGCGAACACCGGATTTCAAGGAGAAAGTGGTAAGAATAATACAACAGTTACACAATATTTTTTGCAGAATAATGAGGAAAATTCGGACTTCATGCAATGACGGTGCCTGAGGGGGGAGGAAGAGGAGTGCGTGCTTGGCGCATCCTTGCCGGTAGATCAGTCAGGTCCATTTGTTGATGGGAAAGTGGAAGGTAAAGACATCACTTTTCTATTGGATACTGGTGCTACCTGGTCTACTGTGAGAACAGCAGACATCCCAAACCTACCCCTCTCGGGAGAGTCCATCCAATTTGTAGGAGTGTCAAATCAACAGATTAGATCCCCAATAACAAAACCGATGGAGGTGCATATCGGAAACTTTAAAGAAATGCATCGGTTTGTAGTTTGCGATTCCAGTCCCGTAAATCTGTTGGGAAGAGATCTATTGTGCAAGATGAATTGCACGATCTGTTGTACACCAGATGGTGTCGCTTTCCAGACCCCTGATGAAGATGTTATATACAAAATGATGCTAGTTAAGCAAGGAACAGAAGTAGATGAAATGTTTTCATTAATGACTGAAAATGAATTGCCGGAAGAGTTGAGAGCCACAGTCAATCCAGAAGTGTGGGATTTTACAGGAAAAGATATTGGGCTGATGTCAAATGTAGACCCAGTTAAAGTGACAGTGAAGGAAGGTGCAGTTTATCCAAACACACAACAGTACAAGATGAGTCCAGAAGTGAAAGCAGGAATTATTCAAGAAATCGATCGAATGGTTAAACAAGGCATTTTAAAGGAAATAATGGGTAGTCCTTGTAATTCGCCAATAATAGGACTGAAAAAGCCTAGCGGAAAATACAGGATCGTGCAGGGTTTGAGAAAGATTAATAAAATTGTAGTGCCATGTTGCCCAATAGTGCCAAATCCAGCAGTGATCCTTTATCAGATACCTTGGAATGCAGGCTGGTTTACAGTAATTGATTTGTGCCAAGCATTCTTTTCTATTCCTTTGCACCCAGACAGCCAGTATCTTTTCGCCTTTAAGTTTGAGGATCGTATCTTCGCATGGTGCCGAGTTCCTCAAGGGTACACAGAGAGTCCCTCAATTTTTAACCAAATCCTGAAAAAGTGTTTACAGTCATTAGTTATGCCTGGAAAATCAGTTCTGGTTCAGTACATTGATGACCTACTGGTGGCATAGAAAACACGAGTAGATTGTGTCACTGACACAATTGCATTACTGAACCATTTGGCTGAAGGAGGACACAAGGTGTCTCCAGAAAAATTACAATTCTGTCAACAAGAAGTTAAGTATTTATGGCATAAAATAGAAAGAGGAGTTAGAAAAGTGACACCGGAAAGAATAAAAATAATCAAAGAGATGCAACTACCTAAGACACAAAGAGAGATGAGAATGTTCCTGGGAGTGGTTGGGTACTGTAGGCAGTGGATTAACAGTTTTTCCATGCTAGCAAAACCATTGATACAATTGACCCGGAAAAGAGCAAAAGATCCAATTGATTGGAATGATGAATCTTTGGAGGCCTTTGTGAAATTGAGGAATTGTTTGTGTGAGGCTCCTGCCTTAGGCATGCTTGATTATTCAAAAGAATTTGCGTTGTTTTGTTGTGAGAGAGAAAATTGTGCACTTTCAGTCCTAACACAGAGACATGGACTGAGCCGACGTCCAGTGGCGTATTTTTCTGCCACATTGGATCCAGTGGCTTCAGCCTTGCCTGGCTGCTTAAAAGCAGTAGCTGCTACTTGTATGAGTCTGGAGCAAAGTGAGTTAATAGTGATGGGACATTCTGTAAACGTTTACGTTCCACACTCAGTTGAAATTCTTCTGACAAGAACAAGAACTCAACATCTCACGCCTAGTCGGCTGACTAAGTATGAAAGAGTGATTTTGGGAGCAGAAAATGTGACAGTGATAAGATGTACGATCATGAACCCTGCCACATTATTGCCAGATCCATGCAATGAGGAAGTAAGAGATGAAATTGATCATGATTGTTTGGATGTGACTGAATTAGTGTACTAAGCCCCATCCTGACATTAAAGAAACACCATTAAAAGAAGCTGATCATGAGTTATTTGTGGATGGGTCTTGTCTAAGAAATGAGGAAGGAGGATTAAGTGCTACTTATGCTGTGTGTAAAATATCGGGGGTAATTGAAGCATCCTGTTTACCGGGAGTCAAATCTGCACAAGTAGCCAAATTGGTGGCCTTAACAAAGGCATGCAAAAATGGGAAAAATTGGAGAATAACCATATTTAGGGACAGTCAATATGGTTTCGGGGTTGTGCATGATTTTGGCCAACTCTGGATGCAGAGGGGATTTCTGACTTCTTCAGGATCTCCTATTAGAAACAGTAAAAATGTGAAAGATCTGCTGGAAGCATTACAATTGCCAAAAGAAGTAGCAGTTATTAAATGCGCTGCACATCAGTCAGGAATTGACTATGTGGCAGCTGGCAATAGATATTCTGACCAAATTGCTCGATACTGTGCGAGAAATACAATGGCAATAAACAGAAAAATTGAAACGGGTGAAACCAGCTGCCAACTTATGTTTTTCTCAATTCCAGAAACATGGGATGAGATTAGACAGTTGCAGGAAGAAGTTGAGGAAAAGGAAAAAGAAATTTGGATAAAATCAGCTTGTCCAAAAAGGTCGGAAGATGAAGTATGGGTGTATTTAGATGGAAGACCAGACATGCCAGATTGTTTGCTCTCTAAAATGGCAAGAGTATATCATGGAGCAACACACATAGGGAGAGATTCAATGAGCAGATTATTCAGACAGAGTTGGTGCAATCCAAAGTTCAGGGTAGTCACAGAGAGCCTTTGCCAAAGATGCTTAACCTGTCAGCAGCAAAATCCAGGTAGGAAGACAGTGGTTAGCTGGGGAAAGATTGGAAAGGCAGAAGGACCCTTTACCAGGCTGCAGTTAGATTTCATTGAGTTGCCTCCTTATAATTGACTAAAGTATGTACTTGTCATAGTGTGCCTGTTCTCAAGATGGGTGGAGGCATACCCCACCAGAAGAAATGACAGTCTTACAGTTGCTAAACTATTGTTGAGGGGGTTGATTCCTCGTTTTGGTTTTCCAGTCACTTTGGAATCAGATAGAGGACCTCATTTTAATAATGAGATAATTTGATTAATCTGTGCTGCATTTAACATTGAACAAAAACTGCACTGTGCTTATCGTCCAGAGGCTTCTGGAATAGGTGAACAGCTAAATGGCACAATCAAGTCAAGATTAGGGAAAGTGTGTGCATCCACAATGCTGAAATGGCCAGATGCATTACCTCTTGTACTGATGGGTCTCAGAAGTATTCCTGACAGAAAGACAGGAATGAGTCCACATGAGGTTCTCATGGGAAGGGCAATGAGACAAGCATTTATTCCGGGAAATAAATTAATGACTATAACTGATGATCTGGTATTGGACTATTGCAAAGGATTGGCTGAAATGGTGGTTGGAGAAGACGCAGTTCAAAGACAGCCAGACCAAGCACATGATTTAAATCCTGGAGATTGGGTGCTAGTGAAGAAACACGCAAGGAAGTCGTGTCTAGCACCAAGGTGGGATAAACCGTGTCAAGTCATACTAGTCTCTACCACAGCAGTGAAGTGTGCAGGTTTGCCCAACTGGATTCATGCTAGTCATACCAGAAGAGTTCCGAGCCCATCAGAACAACAAGAGCAACCACTGACTGAAGAGGCTGAAACGTCAGAAGTTAAAAACTGTAAAATTGAAGAATCTAGAGTGATAGATTCTGAAAGACAACTATATGACGAACAGGCAAGTACAAGTCAGGAAGATTGGATATCAATAATTGAAATACCTGATGATGCTGTCGAAATGAGAAGAATAACAAAACTGAAAAGGCAGGAAGGTAGACAGGAAAAGACAGGGGAAGAAGAACACACTCAGGTAGAAATAAATAAAGACATTCAGAAACCTGAGGAGGGAGAGGCAGAATTAGAAGAACAAGTTCAAGCCGAAGAAGAACAATCTGAAATAAGACCTGAACAGGATCAGTTAGATCTAGAAGAACAAGTTCAGGCAGAAGAAGAAGAACAAATTATAATAAGACCTGAACAGGTGCAAGAAGAGGAAGGTCCAAACACAGAAAATAGAGAACAAGGACAGATTGTGCCTAGATTAAGTGAAAATAAAAGAACTCTAGAAGGAGATAGGGAAGGTGAAAGTGCAGTTCAGGTCAAAAGAGTTAGAAAAGGAGACAATTGGCCAGAAGGAGTGAAGAAATTAAGGTATTATTTGAGAAAATCAGAAAAGAAATCAGAACAAGTAAACGAAGTTACGAGTCAAACGCAATCTAAACAAACCTTAGTAAAACTTACACGAAGAAGCCCAAGATTGAGAAATTTAAATAGAAAATACAAGGCCCCTGAGTGGACCTACGTTATACTCGAAGAATTTGAAAACTTAGATTTAAGTAAAGAAACAGAAAGGGTTCATGCTGCACAGATTGATGAAAGCAAATTGAGACCTCCTTAAAATAAAAATAAAAATTGAACAGACAAAGAAAGAAAAAGAGAGAAGAAAAATTCTCAAATTGAAATGGCAGAAGTTGAAGTCACAGAAAGACCAAAGCGAGGTTTTAAAAGAAAATGTTTTAGATTTTGTTTTTGCAGTATTTTACTGGTAGTATTATTATGGTTATTCCTAACAGTAGGAGTACCTTTGCTAATGGAAACAAGTGACAAGAATAATACAATTACTAATGAAAAGGTAGATAGAATAAAGGGAACTAAAATAGAAATAGGGGTAGAAGATGAGGCAAATTATCATAATGAATCAGACTATAATACGTCTTCAAATGTGTTTACTAAATTGTTATTTCAGTACGTTAATACAATGGAGATTAGTAATTGTTATGTTTGTATGAAGTTACCTTCATCAGTGTCAGAGGGGTGACGTATCACCATATATCTTTAACATATGGTGTGTCATGTAGTGTTTTATCAAGTTTATTTTATGCAACAGGGTGACTTCAGTATTTTTATTCAAATCTAGATGTAGTATTTTCAGAATTGCCTATTAGAAAGAATATGAATCCAGTAGCTAGTAGTAGGAATGCACAATTTATGGGTGAATTCTTTTAACAATGGGTTCAATAGATATAGCTCAGGCACACAAAAATAACTTAACTTGTACATTACGCAAAGAAGAAAAAGAGTTTTTGAATTTAGTAGAAGAAAGGAGACAGGATTTGATAAATAAAACTGCTGAACAGAAAACCCATGGACTGAGAAAGAGGGAATTTATGCAAAGGGCGAAGCTCATGCTGCGATGTCTCTGGATTTTGTGAAAAAGGGAAAATTCTGCCTCCATAGATTAAAAACAGATTACAATAATAACTACATTGGTTCCAGTGAGTGTGAACACAACTTCCTAATTTTAGGAGGGTGGGGACTAAAAGGGGGAACTGATCCTGTATTTCCAGGAGTTTATTATGTCTGTGGGAACAATGCCTATTATAGGTTACCTGCAAGATGGTACAGGAGCTGTTATTTTGGAATAGTTTTCCTGAAAATATACCATGTGGACAGAATCAATGGAATCAATGGAAAATCTAATGAACTAACACGTAGAAGAAGAGCTAGTTTTTCTGAAATAGTAGGAGATATATTTAGTGCATTGATACCCTCAGTTGGAGTCATTCTAAATTCGCAGAGAATTTGCAAATTATCAACCATAGTTGATCGTCTTTCTACAGACACTGCAGGAGGATTCTTAATGATTAACACAGAAATGGTTGCAATCAGGTCTATGGTTTTACAAAACCGTCTTGCTCTTGATATTTTATTAGCAAAAGAGGGTGGAGTCTGTGGTATGTTGAAAATTCAACATTGCTGCACATATTCGGGACAAGAGCAAAGAAATTAAAGGGTATATTGGAAATATTACAAGAATGCATAATGACTTGACCCAACTGGAGGTTGACAGTGTATGGGGAAAACTAACAAAGAGTATAACATCAATAGGGAATTGGTTTACTGATTTTGGGAAACGTTTTCTAGGTCAAATAATATTACCATTAGCTGTGATAATGACAATAGTAATGATATTAATGACTACATATAAATGTTGTAGAAACAGAGGGAAAGGAAGAATACATTTAGAAAGAGGGAAAAGGAAAGAAACGAAAAAGAATATGAGGAGATACAACTAGAAGAAATAAAAGGAAAAATATTTAAAAAGATGAAAGATTTAGAAGGAAAAGAAGTAACAAATGGAAAAATGAAAAAAGAAATAGAAAATTGAGATGTGCTAAAGTCGGCATCTGGGATGGGATGGGATGGGATGGGATGGGTAATTTTGTGATGGCTTAAAATGCCATCAGAGAGGGGATTGATGGAGCAAGGACTCGTAAAGAAAGAGACTTGCTCGAAAGTAATCCTCTCGTTTAACTTGCTAACGAATTACTAACCGTGTCTTGTAAATAATAACACACACCACAGAAACACACGGGTTAGCGAAGCTTGCTTATGTGTATACTAATGTAAATAACAATGAAAACAGACTAATACAGCTTTAAACGGGGAAATCTTTACCGCGCATGCGTCAACTGCATCTACGCAATATGACGAGGTAACGCTTGGAGGGAAATTCTAGCGCATGTGGAGAAGGCATTAAAAGGGAGTCTTGAAGCCTCACGTGCATGGCATCTGCTTATCCGAAATGTAAACAAGCTATTTTACTAATGCTAATGCGGGGAAAGTATTAATAAGTAAAGAGGGTTAGAGTAGAAATGGGTGGTATACAGTGAGACCATTTATTTGTGAAAGTAACATTTGTCTTTTTTTAATTTATTATTAGTGCGCATTTGGGCCTCTCGTGAATGACCAAAGTAAGTTGAGTCACGATTTGTGCGCAGGCCCACAAGAAAGTTAACCCGAAGGATGACCGAGGATTTGACAGTTGTCCAAGGACGAGAATGATGTGCCCTGAGAACGGAGGGTGAAGAGTTCAGCCAAGAAGACTCTTATTCATGATTTTGAAATAAATGTTGCTAATAAAGTTTGGATATGTATGGGAACGAAAGAAATGAATAAAGTTTAAGGGGATGGTTTTACAAACAATGGATTGATAAAATAAAAGTAATATGTAAGCATGGTGTGATGATCATCCCCCTTGCCTGACCAATTAGATTTCGTATTTTTACGATATTGAAACTTTAGTGGGTGGTACATGATGAACGAAAGGTATAATTGAGGTAGCTTTAGTTAGTTAGAGAGTTCGTGTTGCTGAGATGCTGACGCAGGGAGGGATGCTGTGAGATGCTGATGAAGAAGCTGAATGCAGAACCTTCTATCCTAAATTAATTGGGTTAGATAAGAAGATCGCGGAAGAAACTCGAGGAGGAAGAGAGTGTCAGAGAGTGGTGCGAAACAGTCGTCGGTATATAGAGAGGTCAAGTATCCTGTCCTGATTCCTGTCCTGAAGTCTTTGTCTCCTGATCTATCTTGGGGGGACCCTCACCAGCCCTTTGGCCAGGGGGTTGGTCTTCACACCATCCTTGGTAATTATTATTTCTTGTCCATTTGTAGATGTTCTTTTCTCTCTATCCTCTCTTTTCTGAGCATAGTTATTGCATGAGTCTGAAGTATTTTTGTTTTAATGATTATTCAATTGAATTTACACTCTTATGAATGAGGGTGTTTGTGCTGAAACTTTGAGATGGTTCACATTCATTTAATTTAGATAAAGATTTTAAAACTTTCCGAGTCTGTGGTTATTTACTTTAATTAAAGAACAGTTAAGAGTTATGTTCATTATCACCATCAATTAGTTCAACTAATGGTCCATCGACCAGAGGAAAGAACTTTTTGATCAGTGAAAGGTTAGTTAGGAATAAGAAATAACTAATCCTGAAATATGAAAATTATAAACTAAACCCCAGCGGTCTACTCGATACAGAAGTGTGTTGTCTTTATGGGCCCAGGTGAGTATATGGTAGCGGAGTATCTGTTGTTAGTATACCGCTGGATCAACGGCAAGACCTGTCTGGATTCCAAAAGTCTGGGATCTGGTCAGGGAAAAGATAACGGACAAAAAAGAATTTGGGCCATCATACAGAAAGCCTGTACCTGTCTTGGCAATTGAAGGAACAAGAACTGTACTTCTGCCACCTCTTGCCGGAAAAAAGGAGAAAAGATTTGTCTCCATTGATCTGATAAAACCACACTATGTGGTCGATACTGAATAGTAGGCCTCGTGGGCTCCTGGGTAGCTGACACCCTCCTCTCGCTACCATACAGGAAGTTCAGACGAAAAGGCTCATCACGTTTGAAGTGTCTCCCATACCGAATGATAGACTATGCAACAATGCCATGGAACTCGTTCCTCTTGATACAGAAATTAAAAATCAAAATGAAAGACAAGTTTCAATTCGACCTAACACTGATGTCTACATAAACATGCCTCAACAAGAGCCATCTACAAGTTCAACAAAACTTGCTGAGCTACCAAAAATAGATTGAACTGCATCTGGCTATTTCATCGACTTTGATACCTTTTCCTTGGATCCGAGTGAATCTGAAACAACGCCAGCGCCAATATCTCGTCAACAACAAATCAAAGACTTCTTCATTTTTCTTAAAAAGATTTACCTGGTGTCACCTTGGATAGGAACTTTGGATAAGCACCGGGATACATTTCTTTCTTTTCTGGATAGGCTTAGTAACTGTCTTTTGCTTACTTATAAATAGAACTTACCTTCGCCAAAGCTCTGCAGCATCAAGAGTGAACTTAATCCTGAAACCTCATGTTTCATCACATCGTGAACAAAGAGACTTGTCATCAGTGAACATTACAGCAGTTCCTATACCTGATGATATAGTATGGGGCAAGGTTGATTATGACATATTTGGTCCAAACGAACTTTTAAAACTACCACATTTATTTAAAATTTCCTTAAATGATATCATTACCTCCAGTACATTTTCCGATGATTGGGATTTTGAAACTGTAAATAAGATGTTGTCTGATTTAGAACAATCCGCCGCATTTTCTAGCAGTGAAATGTTAGAAGACACATCAGACTTTAACACAATGTATTGTTATCAACATTATGGTCATCATTTTCCACACAAATCCAGTAACCCTAGGAATGTTTTCACATATCACCAATGGGAACATTGCCCAACACCACCAAAAGGTAGATTTAAAAAGTTTGCACAGAAATTTTCATATTTTTCAGGGTTTAATGTTTCAGACCCGACCTCATATTACTATAAGGTTGCACCGACATCCGCACAGAAAAATAAGCTGACCAACACCATACAGATTTACTCTGCTTCCTTTATTACCCAACTGTCTGAACAGGGTTTCGACTTATGGAAAGACATTATAGACTTAAAATCAGTCTGGGGTTCTAGAGACTGGCAAGTCCAGGGAACAGAAGCGCTATTTAGAGCATTCCTCATTCCTCAGCAGATGATATTTCTAAATTAAACTGTGCAACAGACTTCCTGTCTTGGGATAGCCAAGAACAAGGATTTGAACACACCTTGGATTCCAACACCATCACAGGCCGAGGGTAATTATACATCACTGAAAGGGGATATATTAGATGACATCTTACAATATAATAGATCAGACCCCGATTGGAAGGGATGGTTGGTTTGGCCCACAGACACCAATAGATGTCAAGAAAGATTCAGGGGTACCACCGAAGGGTTCAGTATCCATAGAGTACACACATCGAGGGCTGCGAGGAGATTTATGGACCTGCATGGGCCGTCTCCCCACTAAATCACGTTCAAAACTCACAAAAATAGTCCACGGGTCCTACTTCTAAGTCTACTGTGTGTAAAGACTACTTCCCATGCTTGCGGGGGATCCCTTTTAAAGGACGGTTCCCCTCACACACCAGAGGTGTCATGCTTCATCATAGGGGTGCCTCCTCACGTCAAGAACCTAGTCATGACGTGGGCTACAACCCCCTCGCTACGAGGGAGGAGCTCAGGGATGTTTTCGTAAAAGAAGGTGGTCCTAAAACCCTACGTGAGCATGCTGTGTTTAAGATGAAGTGCAGTGCTGTGGTGAGTGGTGATTAAAACTGCCTACGGGGTTAGCTAAGGCGAACTTTATTCTACTACCCTGTGACAGGATTAAAAACAAATAGCTTGTGATGTAGCTGCCGACATTAGAGACAGCTGCATCTGAAACAAACAAACCACCAAGCTGACCAAACACTTTTTAGAAATGCATCACTTGGCAGACTCCCTCACCTGGACTGTACTTTACAAACCGAGCCTCAGCGCCGTGACACCCAATCTTACCAAAAAACTTTTGCGCATTGAGCAAAGATGGGTGTTCTGTTTGAATACATCCAACCTGGGGCTCAATGATGACATCCCCTGGTTGGCCCTAACGTAACACTTTCCTACACGCAGATGTTTCTGTGTCACATGTTAGATCTTACACACTAATCATCTGTTTCCTACGCTGTGATCAGCACTTTCTTGATCCATCTAGAGATCATATTTTCTGACGCTGTTTTCTGACTCAACAGTGACGTCCCCTCACATACTGCCACCTGCTCTATTATGAGTATTTTATTCTTGCTCCCATCATGATTGGCTTTTCATGACCGCCGAGGACCCTCACTTAGTCCTCCTGCCCCCCTTTCTTTTCCCTCCCCACCCGCCCTCCCCCTTTTCCTTCCCTCACTTCCCTCCTTTCCCTTCCCATTCCCCCTTCCCCCCCTCCCCATGTTTTCCCATGAGTCCCAACATTGTGAGCTCCGTTGTCATGTCCCTAAGACTGTTTGACCTACTGCCCTGACGCCTCAGCATCCGATGGTGCTCTTTGACACCTCTGCCATGGTCTACATAACTGTGCTTTGGCAGGCCAGCATCACTATGTTAACATTGCGTTTTGACCATGGTTCTTGCCCTTCAGTGTACATTGAGTCCCGCCGGACTATACTTTCCACTATCCCCGGGCCACATTCAGACTTTTAGTCCCGCCGGACTACATTACCCAGCCTGCCCTGTCTCCAGTCCGGATATTGACTCTTGCGCACTTTCTTGCTCCACACGGCTCCCCCCTGCCTGCTGGACGTACGTGCTGGAGCACTCCGCATACTGAGAGCGGTGAGTCCTCGCATGCTTTCTTATATTCCCCAGGGGTTTGCCCCTCGGAGCTACAGCGGTCTCGGAGCACTTTATCAGGCTCCTTCCATCCCCGAGGTGTGCGCGCGACCTGTCTTACATTATGCTGCTGGTCGCCCGTTCCACCTCTGCAGGATGACCTGCGCAGTTTCCCTATTTAACCCTGTTTATCCACACAGGCGTAAGTGCTGCGAGGCTTGCACGCACTTACTGTTATTAATGTTTTTTAACCTCGCGCGGTACTGACTACACACCCCATCCGCCGCTGGTATCATATCACTTCCACTTGCACTCCAGGGCCAGCTGCCCGGTTTGGCAACAAATGCACACGGTTGAGCACCGGCATATACGCGCCCATTGACACGCAGTCCCTCTCCATCACTCCACATATGGCCCCCGGTATGGTCACCCTTCTGGCACAACCATATACCCCCTGCATAGAACCCCTTCCAAGTTTGGTCCCTGTGAGATATTACCAATCTTCTCTCACAGTGCTCACCTTGCACCCCACCATTCCAACCAGGTTCACCTACTCTACTTACAGTTCATTTATTTAAACCAGGTGTACCCTTTATGTTTTCATTAGTCTGGTACCCTCCCTCGGGTGACAAATAATTGTTCTGGCACTGACCCAGTATTATGGGGCATTTGCCCCCCTTCCCCCTCCCTTCCCTTCTCCCCCATCCTCTCCCTCCCTCCCCTCCCCTTCCTTTCCCCCTCTCCCCTCCTTCCCCCTCTTCTTTCCCCCCCGGGCCTTCCCACCAATTTCCCCGCCATTTTTCCCTAGCCATTGGCAGGACAGCTCACATTATGCTTATTAGCTCTAACTTGCGTATACATATTCTCAGCTACGCTCTTTATCTTGTATTTTCTTGTCTCTTGACCCTAAACGCGACCACTTTATCTACTAGGATGGTCGACGTACGTATCTTTGGCGCAAAGCCCAGGACACGTGCGGTATATTCCCTAACAACTGTAGGTGAGTCCCGCATTCACACCCACTGATTATTAGTGGTTGATGCTGTATTGTTCTCAATTAAACAAATTGAGGCATGTCTATTGTGGCGTTGTTTCACCATGCGATATATGCTCTCTTTTCACATTGTGACAAGTATGGAACACAATTTGTTTGTCTCACTACAGGTTCCATCGACGAACTTTCCGAACACCAGGAATACTAGTGTAGTATCCCATACAGGTGTCCATTGTTTTTATTCACATTTGTCGTTCCACTTTTTCACCTTTTTGCAGTAGCTTTTGACTGATCCTGACGAAGGCCGTGACACTCTTAGAGGTCTATAGGCCGAAACATGTCAATTGTTTTCAGATGCAGCTGTCTCTAATGTCGGCAGCTACATCACAAGCTATTTGTTTTTAATACTGTCACAGGGTAGTAGAATAAAGTTCGCCTTAGCTAACCCCGTAGGCAGTTTTAACCACCACTCACCACAGCACTGCACTTCATCTTAAACACACCACGCTCACGTAGGGTTTTAGGACTACCCTCTTTTACGAAAACATCCCTGAGCTCCTCCCTCTTAGCGAGGGGGTTGTAGCCCACGTCACGACTAGGTTCTTGACGTGAGGAGGCACCCCTATGATGAAGCATGACACCTCTGGTATGTGAGGGGAACCGTCCTTTAAAAGGGATCCCCGCAAGCATGGGAAGTAGTCCTTATTTCAGTATCCATAGGCCAGACCCACGCTGTGTACAAAGAGAACATCCGAGGGTGGTGACATCGTACAGTGTTTGGAAGTTATGCCTCGATTGGCTAAAGACCTCAACACTACCACAGGTGAAACAACACTTATCCTTACTGACAGAGGATGTGGACCTACGGGATTTTTTACTAGGTCCCAGAAAGCCACGTCAAAAACTTTTCTATTATGCTGTCTATAATGAAATTTGGAAAATCTCCCAACAAGAAGCAGCGGAGAGATTACGAGAAATAGATAGGATTAACCTAGAAAAGACGTTAGCCGTAGTTAAAAATGGCATGACTACGTTAACTTCCGGGATTTATTCACTGGGCAACATTGTATCTTCTTCTATTGATGTACTAGAACAGGATTTGTCCATACTACAGCACGGACAATCACAATTACGTTCTATAATGTTACTGAGCTGGACGCTGCAATCATTGCGCGCAGGTTATGTGCCTTGGCGTTTTATCAACAGTATGTCACTGTTTTCTGCATACAATCTAACGGAAAAACAGATAAAAATGGCACAAAGGGGAGCAAAATATATAATGCTGCGTATTGAAAAACTGGACAGATTACCTTTTATTGTGGCAGAATCACCATCCACAGAATGGTTAATCCATGGCCATATAACAGTACCAGTCACAACTTTCCAGTTTCAGTATTGCCTTGAACTACAACAGGCAGGCAGATATGAAGAAATGGGTAGGGAATTCGTCAAGGAATCTTGGGAATTACCGTACAGATTTCGATGCAGGAGTGGGGATCTTGAAGTGCTTCTAAGTGGTACAAACTGTGAGAAAGCTTTAAGTGGAACTCTCATATGCCAGGATAGTATGCTACACGGGGCCTGCATCGGTTCAGTTGCGAACCTATCCTGTAATTTGAGGGGTACCCCAGCAGCCGTGATTACCCCGGTATTCAAGCTACTTTCGAATGGGAGTTACTTGATGCTGAATGATCAAGGCTGTTGTGGGATGCTTCCGGGCATCGCATATCTAGTCACCGTGAGCTCCAGGGTTACTTGCTGTATGCAAGGATTGTTTCCACCGACACACACAGTCAGGTAGGCGCTGCTATGGCCTTCGTTGAATGTTTCCTTCACACGGTTTGATACTCTGAGCAGAATGAAAGCCATGCTTTTACAGAAAACCGTGCCCTTAACCTCCGCCCAGGAGACTTTTGATCTCCAAGTAGCAAGGTCCTCGGCAGAGATACAGGCACTCATACGTACAAACTGCCCCTTCCATTTCGCAGAAATGGTAAATCGTATCTTTAACATGTCTGATACGATGGATATAGTACACCTATTTAAGACCATAGGTTCGGGACTGTTAAGCACCTTTCAGACGGTCCTCGGAGTTATACCAAACTTTATACACTCCGTATTCTGAAGCATTTTTGGAGGACTTCCGCTGATCCTGTTTCTAATAGCAGGTATCCTGATTGTAATTTTTCTGCTACACAATGGACGTCCCAGTCACCAAGGAGATGAAAATAGTGCTCCTGGAGCGTAAATACCGTGATCGCATGGTACAACATCTGGGCACACCTTGCCTACGGGAACTAAGCGCCTCTTGGTTCCTGTCATTTAGATCAGTCTGGATGTACTGCATCTTACCTGTTCTCTGATGCCTGTTCTGCGGAGAAGGATGCGTGTTGGATCTCTGTCTGACACTTCCATCAGTTGCGCAACCGGACGTTGATGCATTGCTGGACCCGATAACGGCCCATGTTCTGCAGTGTCCCCAGCGTATTCCTATGTTAATGGCGGCATTCTTAGAGCCTCCACAGGAACTCTCTGCTCCTGTTGGAATGGATACCGGCTCCTCCACGGACACCCAGGCCTTGGATGGCGCACAGGCTGCCCCAGCATCAGCTGCAGGCAGTACGGAAGATCATCTGTGCTCGATTGACGTAATCTGCGAGGTGTTACAGGGATCGTCATCTGGGAAGGCAGGCAATGGCAATGTTGCATCTACCAGCCAGGACACATAAACATTTGGCTCGTAGTGTGCTGGGAAAAAATTCGGCCTTGCTTAAACAAACTCCAAGTTGGAACTCCAAAACAAATTGACACTTTTTATGACCTGCATGGCTTTCCGATGCTTGTAGTTGTTCGAACTATATACGGACACAGTAGAGCTTCTGTTTTAGCACGTTTGAGAATTTGTAACATTTTTTAGCAGAACTATGGTTTTTACTACATATGTTTGCGTACCAGTACCTAGTTAGGTAGTACGTTAGAATTAGATTATGTTGTCCGGTCGGATGAGGAGTGGGTGTTATGTTCCATATAGGTACCACAATATAGGCCAGGGAAACATCCCAACCTTTCACCTATATTTGTCCCTACACTACATACATAACAGGCTAATAGGACTGACCCTTTACTTAGTTACAGTACTGCTTACAGAATATGGGGTTTTCCCTGAACAATAGCCTCCTACATTATGCATGAGGATCCTTAGATTCTTGGAAACTCAGCAGGACTACCATCTCCTGCATAATAACTATGTACAAGGTTCATTGCCGACGTCATCCTAAGTCTGACAGTGGCACAGCAAGGTAGAACCCCGGGGGATACATTCGGGTATATAAACATCACATCTTGCTGAGATAGTTAGAGGAGATCAGGATTTCCCTGCCGACACACACTGATGCGATACGCTGAGGTTCCTGCATGCAGATACTCCAGCTCGCAGTGGTTTAACATCCCTTGCGGGGTGTCCAGCTCAAGACCAAGACGGGGTCCCACAGTCTCTCACTTAAGGTAATAGGGTTGACTTTATCCGAGAGGGATTCTTGGCTTAAAACCTACATACACGCTAGGTACACTTAGGTACATCTAGTTAGGGTAGCATCGTAGGAGTACGCATTTTATTGTCATGTATTTTATATACTTGCCTGTATTTATTATTATAGCAAAATGGTAGAAATCTACCATCCTTTTACTTTCCTAGTGCTTCTAATCATCTATATCTGTCACTGTCTAATGATTGTTTCAGCACACCTATATACACTAGAATAACGACTGTTCAATAAATACTTATTGAAAAACGTTCATACCGTTTATTCTGTCTATCTCCCTGAGACTAAGTGAGCACGAGTGACTGAGCGAAAAGTAGTACACTGTTTCCATGGTCCTGAGGGATCATGGTTGTCATGTTCGATAGTTGCCAAGAACTATTCTCTCCTTGGTAAGAGGAGTTTCTAGTGGCACTATGAGCTAGCTGGTATACAGGCCAACATATCCAGTGGGGTGTCTGGAATCAGTCTGGATACCAAACCCGCAGTGTATGTTGTCCAAACACGCAGATCCTGTATAGGTTTTATAGGAACTACATGACACTAACATTGGTGGCAGTGTGGGATAGGACTTGTGTTTGTGCAATGCCATATGGTAATTCAGTGATCATTACAACTCTATACTTCAGACCATTTCAAACCTTTTTCAATTCTCCCTGTTTGACATCTTTGATTTTTCCAAAAGACCTTTTGCTCTATACTCATTTTCTCTAGAATATCTGTGGTCCTACCTGGAAATATGGAATTGAGGCTGGCCAACCTGGAGGCATACAGAGTAGCCTAGCTCAGGAGTTCTGCCAGGAGAGAAGATTGTTCCAAAAGGGAAGTGCCAAGAAGGCAGAGCTTCAGAAAGCCTTAAGAGCATGGGCAGAAGCACCCAGAAGAAGAAGTAGATGCGGTGGAGGGGTCAGAGTCTGAAGAGGAAGGATTGAAGCAGTACCAGGATGGAAGTCTTGTCTTGTATCCTGCTGATGTGGGGGGTAGCATCCTCCCAGGACTTGAAGTCCACAGCAGACCAGGCAGCAGTGTGTCATCAAGGAACCTGTCCCCAGAGGAGCTGGCAGGCAGGAGGGAGGAGAAGAAACAAAAATTGGATCTTGCCAAATTAGACAAAGAGCAGGCCCTTGCTAAATTGGAGAAGGAGCAGGCTCTTGAGGAGAGAAGACTGGCCAAGGAAGAAGGAAAAATGGCCCATGAGCTCAGCATGAGAGAGCTAGACATTAGACCCCAGAAAGAGGGGTCCATCAACAGCAATGGTGGCAGCATACCTTTAGTGTAAACTGGTGAGTCCAGAATCAGGATCCCAAAGGATTTGGTACCCAGTTATGTGGTGAGGGATGATATAGTCAAATGGTTTGCAGCCTATGAAGTGGCTCTGAGAGTGCACAAGGTCCCAGAGGAGTTCTGGGGTGTTTGTTTGTGGCGGTATATGCCCACAGTGGGGAGGGACACACTCCTTACACTAAAGGTAGAGGACCAGATATTCTACACTACAATTAAGGCATCCTAGTCAGCAAGCTTGGACTGACCCCTGAGAGGTATAGGCTCAGATTCAGGGGAAGCCACGTGATCTCATCAAAAACATGGGTGGATTTCTATGATTACGCCAGCAATGCACTGAAGGGGTGAGTGAGGGGCAGCAAGGTTCATGATATTTCAGGGCTGTAGAACTTAATTTTGAAGGAGCACATGCTTGATATTTTGTTTTCCAGAACTGCGCCAACACCTAGTTGATAGCAAGTTAACTGACCTCAGGAAACCTGCTGAGGAGGCGGGCATCTGGGTCAGCACTAGAGTATCCAAGTAGGCATCTTAGGGGGACTCCCAAAAGGGTGGTCAGGGTTCCCACCAGAAAAACGTAGGGGAGATAAACAGACAGAGTTCTATAAAGGCTCCCAAAATAACTCACAGGGGAAAGGGTCTAGATCTCATTCCCAATCTGGCCACCAGGAGAAAAACTACCCTGACCAAAGTCAGCAGCCTAAGCCCATCAAGTGCTATGAGTGTTACAAGTATGAACACTACAAAGGGGATCTCAAGTTTCAAAAACGAGCATCACTTCCCACTGGAGGAAAGAATCCAGGGGTGACTAGTGTAGCGCTGGGGGAGGAGTTTGTCCCAGTTAATGGGGAAGGGGTTAGTGGGGTTACCTTAGTGTCCCTGGGGAATAGTGAGATGGTTCCTAAGATCCATGTGCCCTCAAATACTACTAAGTACTGGCAGTTGGTCACCATCAATGGGAAGGTGTTGAGACTCTGAGGGATACAGGAGCCAGCGTGACTATGGTAAGGAATCAGCTCGTGTCCCCAGAGCAGATAATTTCTATTGCATTCCACCAAGTTGTGGTGGCTGACAACAGAGAGGGTCACTATCCAGTGGCCCTGGTTCCCTTTTGGTGGGGGGGTTACAGGTCTTCTGAAAGGTGCTGTGAGCCCTGCCATGCCTGTGGACTGTATGTCAGGTAATGACCTTGAGCACAATATCTGGAAAGAAGTGGAGCTCAAGGCTCATGTGGAGATGTTGAACTTTGCCGATTGGATCTGTGCAATGACAAGGTCCATGGCTGCCCAGAATGGGAGTCAAAAAGGGAAGGAGCCTGGAACAATGGCCCAGCCAGCTGCTTAAAAGGTGAAAGGCAGAAGGCATAGTAAAACAGCCTCTGGGTGTCTTCCCGGTGAGGTGGATGGGGCACCTACGGTGGCCGCTGCGGAGCCCACTGAGGAGGGCACTGCTTCCCTTGGTGACCTGTCTACACTTGCTGGATGGCATGTAAAAGGAGGACCCACCAAGGAGAAGTTCTGTAGGGCACAGAGGGACTGTCCAACCCTTGAGGGCATGAGGAAACAGGCAGAAGCCCAAACAGCAGGTGAAGTCTCTGGAAGCTATCACTTTTACTGGGAGGAAAACCTCCTTTACAGTGAGCCTAAGGCTCCTGTGCATGGGACAGCAAGGGCCCTGGTGGTCCTTCAATGCTACAGGACCTTCCTACTGGAGCTGGCTCATGAGATTCCCCTGGCAGGACACTTGGGCCAAGACAAGACCTTTACAATGCTTGTCACACATTTAATTTGACCCAAGATCAGGACATCCTCAGATGCATTGTGCATGGCCTGAGTAACCTGCCAGGCTAGTGGGAAGACAGGGCAAAGGCTTAAAGTTCCCCTTAACCCACTGCCAGTTGTTGGCACACCCTTTGAGAGGTTGGGCATCGATATCATAAGGCCTATGAATACCTAGACTTCTTCAGACAACAGGTTCATCCTGGTTCTGGTGGATCATGCCAGTAGGTACCCAGAGTCAATCCCTCTGAGGACCATGACTGCACCTGCGGTGTCAAAGGCCCTGATGGCGATTTTAACCCAAGTGGATTTCCCCAAGGAAGTGCTGCCTGACAGGGCACAAACTTCATGTCTGCTTATATGCAGTCAATGTGTAAGGAATGTGGAGTAACTTACAAGGTCTCCACTCCTTACCATCCACAAACCAATGGGCTTTTTGAGAGATTCAACAAGGCCCTGAAAGGCATGGTTAGAGGCCTACCTGAGACCCTGAGGAATACATTTGACATCCTCTTACCATGCCTGTTGTTTGCTACAGGGACGTACCACAGATGGGAGTGGACTTCAGCCCCTTTGTGCTTCTGTACGGGCACACTGTTAGAGGACCTCTGAGTCTGGTGAAGGAAGGGTGGGGGCAAGCTCTCAGGAAGACTCCCAAGGATATAGTGAGCTACATGTTGGCCTTCAAAAGCCAGATGGCTAAGTTGTGGAAGCAAGCTTCTGACAACTTGGAATCCAGTCAGGCTGTGATGAAAGAGTGATAATTGGAATTACAGCCTGGGCAGAAAGTGTGGGTGATGGAACTTGTGGAGCCCACAGCCCTCCAGGACCATTAGACTGGCCCCTATGAGGTGGCTGAAAAGAAGGGTAAGGCTACCTACCTGGTGGACCTGAAGACCCGAGGCAACTCCACAGGGTGCTTCACATCAACTGCCTCAAACCCCACTTTGAGAGGTCTGAGCTCACCATGCTGTTGGTCACAGATGGAGGAGAGTGAACCTCTCCGTGACCTCTTGGACTCCAAGGAGAAGAATAGGTCTGTGGAAGGAGTGATCAATTCCCCCACTCTAACTCCTGAACAGCAGAGTAACTGCTGCCAAGTGCTGGGACAATACTCTTCTCTTTTCTTTTCTTTCCTCCCTTACTCCTGGGACTACCCACCTGTGTACCCATGATGTGGACACAGGGGACAACCTCCCTATTAAGAATATCTTACAGGTTGTCGGATACGGTGAGGGCCAGCATCAAGAGTGAAGTCTGTAAGATGTTGGAGTTGGGGGTGATAGAACCCTCCAGTAGCCCCTGGTCCAGTCCTGTAGTTCTAATACCAAAAGCTGCCCCAGCAGGCACCACACCTGAACTGTGGTTCTGTGTGGATTATAGAGGGCTAAACTCTGCAAAGACTGATGCTCATCCCATCCCCCGGGCTGATGAGCTCATTGACAGGTTAAGGGCTGCCCAGTACTTAAATACCTTTGATCATAAATCAGGGTACAGGCAGATCGCCCTAACTGAAGGTGCCAAGGAGAGGTCAGCCTTCTCCACTCCAGAGGGCCACTACCAATTTCGACCCTTTGGACTCAAGAATTCCCTTGCCACCTTCCAGTGGTTGATGAACCAGGTACTCACTGGCATGGAGGCCTTCTCAGCTGCCTACCTGGATGACATAGCTGTCTTCAGTAGCAGTTGAAAGGATCACCCTTTTCACCTTCAGGAAGAGCTTCAGGCCCTGCAATGGGCAGACCTGACTATTACGGCCAGTAAGTGCCAGATAGGGCAGGGGAGGTCTGTGGTGTACTTAGGACAAGGGTAAGGTGCAACCCCCCCCCCCAGGCCATGATAGAGATTGCTGTGGCCTGGGAGCCCCCGAAAACCCAGACTGAGGTCAGAGCCTCTGTGGGCCTCACTGGGTACTTCAGGAGATTTGTCAAGGGATATGGCACCATTGTTGCCCCCTTGACAGAACTGACTTCTGAGAAGCAGCCCAGAAACTTGATTTGGATGGAGGCATGCCCAACTGCATTTGACTCCCTGAAGCATGCCATGTGCTCAGCCCCTGTGCTCAGGACCCCTGACTTCCCCAAGGAGTTTATTGTTCAGACAGATGCCTCAGAGCATGGCATAGGGGCAGAGTTATCAGAGCTAAATGAAGAGGGCCTGGACCCACCTGTAGCCTTCATCTCTAGGAGGGTACTCCCCATTGAACAGATGTGGAGTGCTATAGAGAAAGAGAGAGGTTTTGCTGTGGTGTGAGCACTGAAGAAGTTGAGGCCATACCTGTTTAGCACTCATTATCTGATTCAGACTGACACACAGGCCCCTCAAGTGGCTCATGCAGATGAGGGGTGAAAATCCAAAATTGTTGAGGTGGTCCATTTCCCTACACAGTATGGACTTCAGGGTGGAACACAGACCAGGAGTAGACCACGCCAATGCTGACGGTCGGTCCAGGTTTTTCCACCTTAGGGATAAGAACTCCCTCAAGGTTGGGTAGCCCCCCCACTTTCAGCTGGGGGAGGGGAGACACGTGTTAGACCTGTTATCCTTAGGATGGTCTTCCCCCAACTTTTTTCCTGCTTATTTCCACTTTTACTGTATCTTTTTGTTGGCCTTAGGACTCTGAACACTTTACCACTGCTAACCAGTGCTAAAGTGCATGTGCTTCTCCCTTAAACATGGTGACATTGATATATACCTGTTAGCCATATTTAGTTTAAATATAAGTCCTTTGTAAAGTGGTAAATCATATACCCATGGCCTGTAATCTAAATGCTACTTGTGGGCCTGCAGCACTGATTGTACCACCCACACAAGTAGCCTCTCAAACCTGTCTCAGGCCTGCAATTGCAAGGCCTGTGTAGGCAGTTTACTGCCACTTCAACTTGGCATTTAAAATTACTTGCCAAGCCTTAAACTCCCCTTTTATTACACATAGGTCACCCCAAAGGTAGGTCCTAAGTAGCCCTAAGGGCAGGGTATTGTGTAACTAAAGGTTAGGACATGTACTTTTAAGTTTTACATGTCCTGGTAGTGACAAGCAGCTAAATCCATTTTTCACTACTGTGAGGCCTACTCCTCTCATAGGATAGCATTGGGAAGTCCTTCAAACACTTTTAAGATGTGATTCCTGATTAGAAAGGAGTAGCTAAATCATGTTTCATATCTTTGTAATGAAAAATCCTCTTTAGTGGTAAAGTTGGATTTGACATTACTATTTTAGCAATACCACGTTTAGAAAGTGGACATTTCTCTGCTCTTAACTTTGCTCTGTGTGCCTGCAGCCTGTCTCCAATATACGTCTGGGCTGGGTGACAGCTAAACTTTGTGCATTCCCTCTAGACAGCCACAAACACTTGTCTCCTGTCCCCACACAAAGGACTGATTACCCCCACAGATAGCCTGGCAGAGAGGGCTGGAATGAAAGGGAACCTGTGCACTTCAAGGAGCTGCTTTGAAGTCACCCCCCATTTCAAAGGCACATTTGGGCATAAGTACTGGGATTCATACCCTAACAAATCAGTACACTACTGGACCTAGGATGAACTCTATAAGAGTAAAGATGCATATGCTGCAAGCATTGCCACTTTGCCTTGACTGATTGTTCCGAGGGACTGCTTCTCTGCTTGCTGAACTGCCCTGCTGCCTGCTGATCTCTGCCCTGCTGTAGAAAAGAAAAAGACCCATCTCACTTGAACCCAGAGTAACTCCAAGGGCTTGCTGTTATGCTTCCTGTTTTCTGAAGCCTCAGCGACACAAAAGACTTCCTGGAATTCTGCTGGTGCTGTGAATCCTACCATTGCCTGAGGTGCCCCACCCTCCAGCACTGGGCCTCAGAAGTGTGTTTTGCAGCTGTTTTGCTACAAAACTGATGCATCGTCACCTTTGCACTGATCAGAACTGACACATCGCCCTTCGACGCAGAGGCTGTTCAATGACTGCCGTTCTACAGCCTGCACAGCCCAACGACGATGCTATGCATTGCCTGCATCTCAACGGAGCTCAACGACGAAGCAGGGACCTGATTGCGTGGAAAACATAGACGCTACATGCCCTCAACATAGATGCTTTGCTCCATCCAAGGTCCTGTTTCAGCGGGACCTGCATGAGTCTCGTGGCCGGCCTGCCCTCCATTGCGGTCGGACTGAACTTTGGATTTACCCTGGTCCCTTGCAACCTCAGTAACTTTTAGCTCTATTGACTTCATAGCACTGTTTTTGCATTTATTCTTTAAAAATTCATATCTTGCATTCTACTTATTGGGTTTTTGTCATTTTGGTCCTCTTTGCTCAGATAAATATTCCCTATTTTTCCAAACCTGTGTGGCGTCTTTTTGTGGTGTTTTCATTGTGTTACTGTGTGTGTGTGTGTTTACACAAATACTTTACACATTCCTTCTGAAGTTAAGACTGCCTGCTCTGTGCCAAGCTACCAGATGGTGAGAACAGGTGCATTTAAAGTGTGTATTTAGCTTACCCTGACTACAATTCTGGTCCCTACTTGGACAGCGTGCAAACCTCTGCTAACTAGAGACCCAATTACTAAGGATCAGTTTTGCCTGAAACAGAAGGATTTTCCACTTCTTATTGAAAGTCTGTATACGGAGAGCATGCTAACTACTTAGGACATCCAAATATTCAGGGGTAGAGAGAATGGAAAAAATCCCTATTGATTAAAAAATAAAATAGCACTTAAAGGTGCCTAACCTTAAATGCAACTTTAAAACAATGGAAAAACAGCTGCACTGAATTTAATGCTCACACACAGAATTCCACAGTTTGTACTGATGTTCATGCATCAGCATGGTGATTTTTACTACTCCCCCTGACATGCTTAAATCCACAAAAACAACTGGAGAAAATTCATGATTTGCAGATTTTCACAAGCCTGATTCTTTGTGAATGAGGCGTGCAATAGTTGGTTATTAAATTGCCTTGTGTTTGAGATTTAGCAGTTGAGGCTGCTTGTTCTCGTCTCAACATAACCCATATCTATGCTACCAAGTTTGCTGGAGTGAGAATCAGGTTTAAATAAATAATTTCTGGTTTTCCATCATCCAGGCTAATTCCCACTGTGTCAGGTCGAAATGGATCTTGGCTGTTGTTAGAAATTGGGGTCTCTGGTTGGCAGGTTTGTACCCAGGTTTGTACCCAGTCCACGTAGGGACCCTTCCTTCTAGTCAGGGTAAGGAGGATTACACTTCTAAAATAAACCCTGCTCACCCACTTGGTAGCTTAGCACGAGCAGTCAGGCTTATCTCCGAGGCAATGTGTAAAGCATTTGCACATAATCAACAGTAATACAGTGAAAACACTACAAAAGGACACCACACCAGTTTTAGAAAAATAGCCAATATTTATCTGTGTAAAAGAAGATCAAAATGATCAAAATCCAACATACAGTAATCCAAATACGAATATTGCAAAAATAGACTTAAATTACAGTTCCTTGAAGTCGTTAGCTTGGTCCGGGGCTATCACGGCATTGTGAACAAACAAATCCAACAGTTCAGGCCGACCATGGCGTCGCTGGCCAGCAACGGTGTCAGGAAGACTTGCAGACAGTACCTTGGAAATGCAGGGCATAGTGGACCTTGCGATGAGCTCCGAAGAGGCGGTGTCGGAAGGCGTTGGTCCCGGAGGTCGGTAAAGGAGTCGTTGAGCCTTTGATGTCACATATATTGCAGATCCAACTCTGTGAGGTTGAAGTCAGGAGCGCCCGTTGAATTCCATCTACCGAGCACCACACGGTCTAGTGGCTCCTCTTGCTCGGGACTACTAGTATCCCGTACTGCGGGATCACTAGCACTCAAGCCGAGCTGAGGAACGGGTAGGTCGTACGCATCCCGCGACGATCAATAACCATGAGTACAGTGCTGAGCCTTTGCCTCTCTCACCAACCCCCCCCCCCATTTTTGAGAGCACTTTGGACCCTGTCCATTTCTCCCGCATTTCCTCTGTTTTAGGCGGGAGGACGCATTAGCGCAACTCCGCATCGGCTCATTGGAGCCTCCGATTCCACATCAAGCGGTAAGCTATTTTTAAACTGTCACTTATGCCGCGTTTCAAGCTAAAGTATAGCATACAGCGACACCTGCCCTACTTATAACTTATTGGGAACTGCTATACGGTGCATATTAATGGTTACCTGAGCTCTCTTTATGATAATGAACGGCACCGGTGTTCCTACGTAGGCCACGAGCGTCACCTCACGTATATAATATGTATCACTGTGATCTCGATCATGACTGGTTCACCGAACCGCATACAGGATGTATGTATTTGATTAGTCCTAACACTAAGAGCCTGACACTTTCACTCTCTCCAGGCTATCGATTCCAACATCTATTTTTATGAACATATACCATCACCAGCACATTGCGGTACAGTACCTGGCCATATGACCAGATTTATTTAGGCACTACATGAGCATGCGATCACTGGGCATGGACACCCATGAGCATAGTCACTATCTTGTAAGATGTAAATTCTACTTATGCTTTAATTCTCCCTATGTTTTTCTCCCCCCTCCCATTTCTCTTCCCCCTCTACGTCGGTACATTTAATCGCCTTAAGGTACACAAAATCCTTTTTGTGCTTGGGACAGCCAGGCACCAAGTATCACTGGTGCATACAACTGTCCAATTAGGAGTAGTTTTTATGGTTCTTTCACGGTCCTGACGAATTGCCTTGATCTTTTTAGACTTAGCGTCAAGAAACATGTTGACCTGCACTAAATACATAGAGCTAACGTGGTCCATTACAACCACTGTAGCCCACACTTGTTTTTAATATAACCTAGGGTACTGTATAACTAATAAAAGTTCCTTTGCGTACCCTCAGAGTTAGTTTTAATAACACTTCTCATCACTCTACTCACACACTAGATCCTCACCACAACACCTACACTTCACATACGGCAGCTCAAAAGACCTCCGGCAAAGAGCCCCCCTGCGGGGCCCGTTGGGCATTGCAGCGCCGGCCCAACGAGGAGCTGCCCAATGATGAAGCATGACACCCCTTGGGGTGTGTGAGGGCTCTTGCTCCTGAAAGATCAGGTCCCCATGACTCGATCCATTCAGGACTTCTGTGACAGCGTGATCATTAAATTCAGTGCAGCTGTGGTGCAAAGTGGGGCGGTGCTCATCAAGGTGCTGGCAGGTCACGGTCCAAGCAGCGTCATCGCCGTTTCTGAAGCACTGTCGTCGGTAGACGATGTGCCGGTGTTGGTGGGCCAAGGCTGCGGTGTGGGACAGGGTGGTGTGTCGAGTAAGTTACGAGCAGTGCCCTCAGGCCTCGGGCAGACAGCGGTGTCAATGTTGGCGTGGAGCATCGTCGTCAGAGATACCAGGGTGGTGCGAAGTGCGGTGCCCTAAGGTTACGTGCAAACTGCAGCTGAGTGGCCACATCGGGTGGTGGCGTCGTTGAGACCAGGGTTGCAGTGAGAAGCGGGGCAGTGCTCTCTGTGGTGCCAACAGTCACGGAGCATCTTTTTTCTCTGTGGCAGCTGAATCACGCAGTTCCAGATGCGGGCACCCAGAGGATGGTGAAGTCTTTGGCGTGCCTGAGAATTCCAACAGGAGGCAAGCTCTACTTCAAGCCCTTGGAGAAACTTTAACAGCAGGATTCAAGAAAGTTCGGTCCAGTCCTTTCACTGCTCAAGACAGAAGCAGCAACT
Organism: Calotriton arnoldi; assembly: GCA_963921515.1. Lineage (NCBI taxonomy): Eukaryota > Metazoa > Chordata > Amphibia > Caudata > Salamandridae > Calotriton > Calotriton arnoldi. Next base: position 161,059 of record CAWUFW010000920.1, on the reverse strand, counting down.
GCAGGCCAACCCAACAAAGCAACAAACAGCAAAGGTGCAGTACTCCTCCTGTCAGCTCTTCCAGCTCTTCTTCTTGGCAGGGTCCTTAGTCCAAAAGTGTTCTAAAATTCTGGGGTCACTGTCTAGAGTGAATGCACATCCCCAGCTCCTGTCACTCCAAACCCAGACGGTGAATACACAAACAGGCAGAGGCAAACAGGACGGTTAAATAAGAAAATGCCCACTTTCCAAAGTGGCATTTTCAAACACACAATTTAAAAAACACCTTTACTGAAAGATGTGATATTAAATTCTGAGCTCAGGGAACCTAAACTCAATTTCTCTATCTTTTCCCAATTGAAAGTTACACTTGTAAAATGTTACAAGCAGCTCCAATGCTCACCTATGGGAAAGACAGCCTTTCAGTTGTGAAAAACAAAATGTACTGTATTTCACCATCAGGACATATAACACACACTACTACATGTCCTACCTTTCACACACTCTGCACCCTGCCTATGGGGCTACCTTGGGCCTACCTTAGGGGTGACTTACATGTAGGACAAGGGAAGGTTAGGGCCTGGCAAGTACTTGCCAGGTCGACATTGCAGTAATAACTGCGCATAGACACTGGAGTGGCAGGTCTAAGACACCTTTGATATGCTACTTGTGTGGGTGGCACAACCAGTTGTGCAGGCCCACTAGTATCATTTGATTTACAGGCTCTGGGCACACACAGTGCACTGTACTAGGGGCTTACTAGTAAATCAAATATACTAATTATGGAAAACCAATCATAACTCAATTTACAGTTGTAACACTTGCACTTTAGCACTGAACAGCAGTGAAAAAGTGTGCAGAGACAATAAACCAGCAAAAACGAAGTCCAGCAAACCATCAAAACAGAAGGCCAGAAAGCAAAAAGACAGGGGAAACACGCCAAAAGATGCCCAGTCTAACAGCCATTGTTTCTATAAGAGAAAGTCAATACACCCAATAATTATTCATCATGATAATCATCAATATCATTTTGAGTCAATAAAGAAATTTGGGATAAGTCTTAAGAGTTTTATTAATCAAATTATTTTAGTAGATCATCTTTATCAAGTCATCAAACAATTAATCAATAATTAGTTATTAGAATCTTGTTAAAATCAATCAGCAGACAAATATTAATAAATGCATTAAATGCGCTCCATACAGGAAAGAATTCCTATTCTAAAAATATGGGAGAAAGGAGTCAGTCAGAAGCCATAAAGAGCTCTAAATCAAGAGAGAGTAAAAGTAAGCATAAAGCTTCAGCAATGAATCAACTCAATATATCAAAAATATCAAAGCAGAACGTCCCTTAAAGAGAAGTTTAATAAACTCAGTAGAGTTTCAGAGCAAGATAGCACTGGGTCTGGGTAATAAGAAATCGTAATAGCAAGTCGGGGCAAGTGGATGGAAAAAGGTTGTTGTAACCTACTCCATGAACATGCACTTATATAAACAACACATTTTATGAAATTTGGCAACTATTGCAGCTTTAGTCTTCTTCCTCCCAATCAGAGTTCAATGTTTTCCTGGGAACACAATCATTCCTCATCTTATCACTGAGAGAACAATAGTTCTTCAAGCTACTATGTTAGTTTTGTATCATCAAATGTTAAGTATGGTTCAGCTTCTCATTCAGAGTCACTTTCCCACCATAATTGTACACTTCTAACCTTTCGAATCTAATATCTACACAATTGGCTATGTAAAAGGTGAAACATCTCTATAACGAAAGAAAACATTTTACAGCAAACATTCACTGAGATGGAAATACTTTCCTGGATAGTATCATCTTCTGTTCAGGAAATAATATTTCCTTTGTTTAAGCATTTCATCGTCATCCATATTTGTTGCTGAATTATATTGCTGGTTTTTAGACTTCAAACACTGTGGCACTACTATCCAGTGCCCGGTGTATGTGCCCGGAGCCCTAAAACATGAAAAAAAAGGTTAATCGATGATTGGCACATTTAACTCTCCACTAAAGCAATAGTATATAATGTAGAAACTACTCCCATGACATGGAAAGTTAAATGTCACCTATGAACGAAGCACTTATTGCCTCATTTACTAGTGTGGCAAGGAAAACATGGCTTCAGGCCTACAGCTGTAGACTGACTGCTGCATTTAAACCTGCAGCCTGACCTATCGAAATAACCCTTTAGACTGGGAAAAAACTACATTTTAAATAATAATATCACACTTATGCTGGCCTTGTAGCCACAAGATAGAGTGAATAGTGTTTAAAAATGGGATATGTAGAAATGTAATGCCACTATGTCCCTGCAGTGACAAATACACAAAAGCTATTTTCACGCTGTCCTCTGAGAAAACTAGAGTATAAAATAAAATATTAATTCAGTATCACAAGTTTGGGACCAGCAAAAATTATTCAACCACTCTTTTCAATATTTATTAAAAGTACAATTCAATTGTGAAGTTGTGTTTATAATATATATTTAGGAAAATTAACTTTCAGAAAGTTATCTTTTCCCCGCCTGAAGCTCATACAGGGTAATTTAAATTAGCTTTGCAGCAGCTGTCAATCAAGTGCTTGATCATTATGAGGTGTGAAAGCTTCTCCCAGAGCACGGCCAATGGCCTGGGAGTGGGGAGGTGTTTTTCTTACCCTAGCAGGAAGACAAGTTGGGTGGGTCAAGGAACTTAATTAACTTCAAAGGGTCCTGCCCTGTCACAAGTAAATGTCAGGTGACAGATGGAAAGACCCCATAGTCAGGCTATTCACCATACCAAGTGGGAGCAAAGCTAATCCCAAAACTGGTTTTGGGTGACCACAGAGGAGGAGACTGCTCATTACCCTGGCCACACCTCTGTTTATTGTCACCTTTGTGACAAGCCTCTTGTAGTTGTATGTACAACATGAGTCACCAGAACTACAAGTTCCACAACACCCTACAAAAAACATGGGGTCTCAGTTACAAGAGGCCTGTGCTCATGGACCCTCACTTTTAATTACACTCTGGTGGTGCAGGCCTCTCAGTAATAGCCATGATGCGACGCTATGCCAGCCTGCGTGGCTTTGAATAGCCTCATAGGTATGGATTAAGGCAAAGCAATGAAAAGTGCTGCCTTGCTTTATTCTACATCCATGTGGCTTAACCTGGCCTCTCAGAGATGGCTCAGCGCTGTGAGACTCCGGAACGTCAAGAAAAGTGATGTTCTGGGGGCACACTGGGTTTGCAAATAGGCACCTGGGTGTGGGGTTGAATGCAAGTGATGCACACCAGAGGTCCATGTGTGTTGAAACTAAAGATGGTGTGTGGCCCTGGTGGACCTCTGGTAGTGTAGTGCATTGTAGGTGCTCACTGAGCACGTACAACTGCCAGTGTGTGTGGATGGGAGACATTGCATAGGAAGGAGATGAGAAGGCATATGTGTACAGCAAGGTAGCCTGACAAATCTATATGCACTGCTGTGTCGGGCAGTGTCACACTTTGTTGTAGCTGGGAAGGAATGACAGAGAGGAGCCCATTGGGGCACTACTTTCTACATGTGATGGGGCCCTGGGTGAAGATGTAGCACGTGGCCGGAGGGAGTCTGGAGTGAATGTGTCTCACCATGTCACATATGTCAAAGTCGGAGGATGTGAAACAGGGATTAGTCAAGGTTTATGAAGACTTAGTTTGCCATCACAAAGTCCTTGAGTCAGGAATGGTAGGAGGCTGAGGTAGATGGGCCCAGTTGTGTGGCAAATCTGGGTAGGGACGTAACCAATTCCAGCACTACTACCATGTGAGGTAAAGGTTGACCCAGAGCCCTCAAAAACAGGCTGCAGTGCCAGTCTATTGGATATGGTCATGCAGAATGTTGGTGTTGCAGGCACATGAGACTCAAAGTAGGATATGGGTTTCATCAGTGTGTGGCAGTAAGTTGTGTCCCTTGTCCAAAATAGGTATTGCAGGAGGTGACATGTACAAGTACAAGTGAGGGGGCCTGAGTCAAACAATGTGTGATAGACTAACGATAAACTACTCTTGCAATGATGAAATGGGGTAAGCGTCCATGCTAGCAATCTACATAGTTTCACTGGGCCCATTCCCTCAGAGTTGCAACACTGTGGCCACTGTCCACTAATATGGAGTCAACTGGGTGTGTAATTAACTCATCTCAGTATCCACCACTCTGAAAACCACAATAACAACATGCCCTCACACATTCCTACAGTGTATCAAGGTTGGAAGCTGTGTAGAGGTGTGCAGGATATGTGTGAAATACAGAACCCCTAGCCACATGAATGCACAATGTGCATGCAAGACAGCACAACAAGGCAGAGTGCTGTGGTGTACTGTGTGAAACGAAGACTACAGATACATAGCTAATTAATGTCCAAAGCCACATCACTTTCACAGGAGTGAAGGGCTGAGTACTGGTCACAGGGAATGCAGGCTCCCTGGGGATTAGGTGCAATGTGCATAGTAGTGGTGTCAAAATGTCCGAAGACATGGGGGCATATTGACAAGCCCAGTGCGCCGCTGGAACTCCACTTTTAATGATGTTGCGGCAGCGCACTAGGCTTACCCATATCTACAAGGCCACATAAAGCTACCATGCATGGCTTTCATGGCCTTGTAGATATGGAAAGAGGCAATGCAAGTAACTGCATTGCCTCATACTACGATGGGGAGGCATGCCATGGGCCTCATGGTGGGTGTGTTCCCAGGTAACACCCATGGCATTTGATACATTCCCAGATTTACAACAAGCTGGAAATCTGTGAATGTGTCAATATCCGACGCCTTCCCAGGGGAGGTATAGGGGAGGCGCAACAAGGAGAAATAACATAATTTCTCCATGATTTTTCCTCTCCCTTTGTGTGCTGCATTCAGCAGCACAAAAAGATAGAGGGAATTGCTTCCATATCTTGCTTTCTGGCAGGAAGGTGCCCCTTCATGCACAAAAACATGTTTACTTCCAGCGCAGGCACCCTTGCACTACGGTGGTGTCGAGGTTCCAGCAACTTGGGATGTCAAGGGTCCAGCAACTGGTCCTGGAACCCACCATGGAAATGCTCCACTTGACAGCTGCTGCTTGCCCAAGGTGGCAACTTCCAGATCCCAGATGCCTGAGCATATTTGTACCTCATGCATCTGAAGGCCTTTCCAACGTGGCGGATATCCCTGTACCTCTCAAGGCGGCTCCAATAAGCCTCTACCTCCTCTTCAGTCATGTTGGCTGTTGGAGATGAAGGACATATGAATCAGACCAAGCTTGATTGTCACAATGGACAACATTTACAAGCATCAATTACTATTAGCAGCACAAGAGGCATGGCCTGCCAACAACAACTACATAAATGTAACATATAATGACCAACCATCATGAGAAGCATGTACTTCCCCTAAGATGACAATGGTAAATAACCCAGGTTTTGGCCTTGTAGGTACAGGAAATGGCAGTGTCTGGCCTCATTGCCAAGTACCCATGTGCATATGAAAACAGAATTGGATTTATACTGTTGTGTACACATGGAATGGTACACATAGTCCATCTATGTGCTCCCTGGGTATTGGCATGTAACATGCCAGACGGTACAATATATGGCCAATCAGTTATGTGAAATGAGTGATGTGTAGCAAGTACACACATTGTGCTTTAGCAATGCTTCACTGTTTTGGCATATAGACAGGGGCTCACACATAGCAGCATAGATTAACTAAGTGCCAGGTAGTGGACACATTGACAGAGTGTGGTTATCTACCTCCCATTCAACAGACCTGTTGGATAATTTTCAAAGATCGACACATGGACATACCTGGAACACTATGACATAGATCGCCTACTGAAAATCAGACAAGAGCATGTGCTCCTTGACACACCCAATAGTCTGTCCGAACCTTACTGTACGGATTGTTACCTAGAAGCACATCAACTCATACGTAGCCCATGTGATGAGTGTGTACATACATGCTGTAGAGCGCAGAATTGTGAGCGTTTAGAGCTGTATCTGTCAGGTAATTGGGGAGAAATTGTTCAATGGAGAGAAATTCTAGGGATAAGATATGGAAAACTACAGCATTTTGAGGAATGTGGAAGGGCATGTATGCTGACAACACAGTTCATACATGCCTGTGGTATACTTTACACATTGGCCTTATGTCTCACAAAACATTACAAATGTAGGGAAATTTGTCTATTACAGGCCATTGGCTCTATGGGGCAGGAGTCAGGCATGTTACAGCATTGTCATGTGTGGACTGGTGATGTCCCACATACACTCATACCTATTCAGTCGGCACTGTTGTAGGATTAATCACAGCTTGTGTGGATCTGCCACACAAAAGAGTTCCCGAAATTACCATGTGTACGCATACAGTAGCAATGTGCAGCAGACAGGCAGATAGAAGTTCATCCCTCCACTTTCATGTTCATATAGTGTTTAATCACTACTTCCTTTGTACCACCATGCCATATTGCTTATCTTGCCTCTGTCACCCCATCTCACATGTCACCGAAATGCAGTACTCTAAGGGATGCGCTGGTACCCATGATGCAGGATGACAGTTGCAACATATCATGTTCAATGTTGGCTAAGGAGTAAACCCAAGTAAGTCATTGGCATGGACAACGGACGTATGCACTCACTGCAACACATGGGGATATGTGACTTGCCCACTCCTAATGCTATCTGGAATGAGACATGATAACTATGCCACCTCACAAATACATATGCAGCATCTTTACTAGGATGGAATCATGTTTTGGTTAAGGGCAGGCGGCGCTAGCATAGTGCCTCTACGCGGAGTTCCACGGAGTTCGAAAAAAACTCCCCTCCCTCCCCCCTCCCAAATTAATTAAAAAAGAAGGCACTTACCTGCGTGGCTGCCTCCTCCTCTGCCTGGCCGCTCTCCTTCTTGCTCCTCGCCGTCCTTCTTCTATGAAAAAACTCCAACGTTGTACGTCTTGCGCATGCGCATGGGCAAGACGTACAACGTAGGGTTTTTTCAGGCAGGTTTTAGGCAGGTTAGTGCTGTGGACCAGGTCTTCCGGTATCTCTTGGTCAAATGGAAGGTGGTATGTGTGGGCAAAGGGGGACCTCTATGTGGCGTTCATTGATTTGCACACCGCTTTTGACCTGGTTCCTAGGGGGAAGCTCTGGGAAGTCCTCCAGGGACTAGGTACTCCGCCTGACCTTCTTCATCTGATTAGTTTACTGCATGAGGGGAACTTTGCAAAAGTGAGGTGTGGGGTGAAAGGAGAGCTGATGCCTTCCCTTTTAACCAAGGTGTACAGCAGGGATGTGTCCTTGCACCAACCCTCTTCCTCCTTTATATCACCAACTGTATTACTAATCTAATGGGCTATGTGAATGACTCCCCTTCCTTGGCGGGGGTAAAAATACCAGCACTCCTTTTTGCAGATGGCACATTGTTGTTGTCCAAACCTAGGAGGGGGATGCAGAATTTGGTTGATAGTTTTAACTAATTTTGCAGAGATTTTGGCCTTGAAATTAACATAACTAAGATCAAATACATGGTGTACTCCAAGAAAGGTAGGATGAAAGGAGTCATTAAGGTTGATGCTGAGGCACTGGAAAGGGTGCAGGAGTTTGACTATCTGGGCATCAGACTAGATGAGACAGGATCATGGAACCCGCAGATCTTAAAAATTACCCTTATTGTGATACATTGGACGGGTGCCATACAAAAATACGCAAACAATCGGCCTGGTCTTCTGCGCTCCCAGCAATAGAAATGTATAAGGTACAAGCCAGGGGGGGGCAGCACTCTATGGGGCAGAATTATGGAGTTATTCCAACACTAGTCCCCTGTGCACAGCAGAAAATAACTTTTTTAGGAGTCTGTTGGGCCTAGGGAAGGGCACACCACTGGTTCCCCTCCGCCTAGTCTAGGAATCCACAAGTTAGAGACAGTGCTTTTGTTAAAACCTTTGTTGTATTGGATCCGACTGTGGAGTCCCGAAGAATTGTGTCATATCAAGGAGGGTTTGAGGGATGTTATTTCAGTCAACGGGGCAGGTATAGTAGGTTGGTTAAGGGTGCTCAAAACTCCTGGCTTAATGTGGGTCTAGGAAAATTCTGGAGTGAGCCCCAGGCCATTCGGGGAGGGGATGCCGTTGTAGTATAAAAGATGGTGGAGGAGAAAGCCAGCCGCATTAGAGACCACAATGCATCGGTAGAGAGTTTGACAAGTGCATTCCTCCCCCATAAGTCTATGTGTGAGGGCTAGCAGTTCCTGGATTTTATACGCCCGGACAGAAACTCTATACCTACAATTTAGATATGGGTGTTTACCCGTAGCAGCCTTTACTGTAAAGTAGAGGAAGGCGAACCAGGAATCTGACTGTTGTCCATGCTGCCAAACTACCTGCAAAAGTGACAAGCATGTGCTGTTCTTTTGTCCCCTCTTTGCGAAACCAAGGTACAAATGGATTGTTCCCATGTGCAGATCTTTATGTTTATTGACGAGAGGAAAGGCATATTGAATATGCAAAAGTGACACCACCTCGATTGTGGTGGTGGTTGTCTCCAAATTATTGTATGCAGCATAGATAATTAGAAGCAAAGTGTTAAAATCCATACAAAGCTTGGCTGTGAATGTCCCCTTTGTGATTCCAGCTCCTTAATTGATTCCAGTATATGGGTTTTTATTGATATTTACTACTGTTCTTATGTGTGTTTTATCGTGTTTTAAATACTTTTAATAGTTATATTTTTGATTTTAAACAAATGTTTCGAAATATCAATAACCGATACGATACTATACAATAACCATGCTTGTTTGTCTCCTTCAATTAACTCCTTACATGTGACCAGTGCACTGTAAATTAATAACAAAAGTGTGACCATTTTGGGGGGGGGCATAAAAACCTTGTCCAACCTGTGGCCTGATGACATGTGAGTGCGCCCCCCTGCAACATACATGATGGGTGGCCCACACAGTTCGTAATCAGCAATGACCTAGCAGGTCGGGTGACAATACTACCTGCACAGTGCGGGATGGGTCCCATATCACCTATGGGCCTCCCCTGCAATGCATGGTCTCCTTTGGCTATTGTAATGCTCCTTCGAATAGGCCCCTGAGTCATGTTCAGTGTATATGTTAGCCCATATCATGCCATAGTAACCTACATACAAATCTGGCCCTTCCAAAGACAAAACTGTTAAGAGTATTTTGTTACAGCAAAAAAACTACAAGCTCATGGTATATAGGTACCTACCGATAGTCCCACCAACTTCTATCCCCAGGTGATCCAGGAGATCCTGCTCTCGGCTGAGGATATCGACCCACCGGTGCTTCAATTGGTGGACCGTCCGATCAACACCAAACAAAAATTCTGCTCATCTGAAAGTGCAGCTTCTCCCACTGGTGCCGCCTCTCATGGGTTGGGTAGCTCTGGATAACCCTGCCTCCACTTCCACTTATGTTGGGCAAGTATTGAACCAACAGCCACAGTAGGCCCCCAAACTGCTCCTCCATCAGGTTCTTGGCTCGGCCCCTGCCCGACATCTCCCTACACCCACTTGCCACCGTAGCCCCAACTACAAAAACAACTATCCCTTCACCAACCCTTATAACTATTACCCCCTATTGAGATAAACACCCCAAAATACACTACACAAAACTACAATTACTGGACAAATGTGACAATTTAGGCACACGACACGGACACCAACAAGACCCGGAAACAGCACTAAACTCTTCAGCAAACAACAAACCCCTCCACCAGCCAGTGCAGACAAAAAGTAAGTGAAAGTGAAAAAAACTTCACACTTCCTGGTTTGGAGCATGGCTGAGTCATTACATCATTTCCTGTGTGGATGTGCCACGTTTCTGACATATGCGTCAATTTTCCTACTAAAGCATCATTTTTTCTGACGCTAGTGAAATAGTCAATTTGCGAGTAACACTATGGCCAAAGCATTGTTTTTTACGGTTTGGCCTTGATGCATGGCTTCCGTCGGACGCTCTTTCCATTCAAGTATCACATTTAGTGATAAAGCATCAGTTTTCCTACCAAAGCGTCACGTTTACTACAAAAATCTCCTTTCCTACTCAAACGTCACGTTTAGTGGTAATGCGCAACTTTCCATATCAAGGAGTCATGTTTACTACAGAAAAGTCACATTTCATACTATAAATTCACCTTTCCTACTCAAATGTCACGTTTAGTGGTAATGCATGACTTTCCATACCAAAGAGTCACGTTTACTACAGAAAAGTCACCTTTCATCCTAGAGTATCACCTTCCCTACTCAAACATGTTTTTTTACTGACACATTGCTGTGGGCATGGCCAAGGCGCAAGTGACACACAACACATGGCAATGCACGGTGCATTGTTTCTGAGGCTTTGATGTTGAGGCCTGGCTTCCGACCTGATTGTAAACTTCTGAGGGCTACTTCTAGTTGATGAAATGTGTGTACGTAGATGTTTCCTGGGACTGTGACATAAATGCAAAAACAAGTAATGGTTACCAACATTTATTCTCATGTTGAACCTTTATGATATGTTGGTTCATTTTCCATTCCCAAATATGTGGACTACGTAAAGAAATGTTGCACAATGTGTGCGCGTCGGCGATTGCCTGTAGCAATGTTTTGGAGGTCTCCACCCTCGGCATCCTCCTCCTCCATCGGGTCCTGCGTTTGTTTATAGGTGACTGTCCCAGGGTACATTACTACGCACACATATATTGTGTAGTATGGCACACACCAAGATTATTTTGCAGACCATTGGATGGGGAGTAGATCAATCTCCCCCCTGAAATGTCCAAGCAGTGGAACCTGGCCTTCAGCAGTTCGAAGGGTCGCTCAACAATGTTTCTGGTCTTGCTGAGAGCCTAGTTGCAGGCCTTTTCCGGCTTAGTATGGGGGTTTGCATATGGAGTCACTGCCCTCGGCTGGATCCCATATCCATGGTCAGCTGAAAGTGAATAGAAAAGACAACTGTCAATACTTTTGCAAACTGTTACTGATACATGACAGGCCATGTGTGTTATGTGTAGTTACATTGTCGTACAGATTTCTAAAATTGTTTTCACAATATGTGTTAGTCATACAGGGCCTCATTGAGAATAGAATGAATGTTTTTGTGCAGGAAGGGATACCTTCCTGCACAAATACAATCAATGGAGGCAATGGAGGATGTTATATCTCCTCTTTGCGCTTCCCCACGCCAAGGCATAGGCTTTTGACACATTCCCAGGCTTACAATTTGTTGTAAATCTGGGAATGTGTCAAATGCTATGGGTGTTAAGTGGGAACAACCACTGCAACACCCATGGCACGCCTCCCCATCGTAGTGTGAGGAAACGCAGCAACTTGCCTCACTCCATATCTACAAGGCCATCAAAAGCCATGCAGGGTGGCTTTACGTGGCCTTGTAGAAATGGCTAAGCCCTGTGCGCCACCGGAACATCACAAAAAGTGACATTCCGGAAGCATACAGGGTTTGGAAATGAGGCCCACAGTTGTTGATAGGTTGACACTTTTCTCTTCCATTACTCTGTTATAGCAAATGCTGAGCATAGGCTGATACATCGTTCAATTCTACATCCTGACTGTCATGTTAACCCTGTAGTTTTCTGTGATGTCTATTTGGAGAGGCTCCTGACCACTCTATGTTATGTGTTCCCACTACATGTGTGAACTTGCCGATTGTGGATCTAATATTTGGGTAGTTGGTCCTCCCTAGGTGATAATAACATCAGAGACATGCCTTAAACTGACACATGCATGTAAACTATAGATTTGGGTGGTGGGATACATGACATGCCTGATGAACCAGGGAAGTGGCATCTAGACACCACCACAACCCCCATGGTACCCCTCCCTTGCACACATGGATGCTACACATCATTTGGCCCAGCCATGCATTGCTCTGTACCCTTCCACCATTAAACAGCAGCCATAGTGGCTTTGCGTGTCTTGACATTGGTAACTTGTGGGTTTGCATGACAGATGTACCATGATGCATGGTACAAGTATGAGCCACACCCCTCTTACTATTGCTCAAATCTGCGTCAACAGACAAAGCGATGGCTATCATGTCATCCATTTCTAACTGTTAGTGGGTGTGTTAGATATTTGAGTTTTACTTACCTACAAGTAGGCCATTTCCATATTGTCCATTCTGGGACTGGTCATTAATGATGCAGTGACTGAATATGTATGCATCCTGTACACTCCCAGGGTATTTGGCCATCGCATTGGTGAAGAGGCCCAATGGTCCATGATGGCCTGGACATTTATGGAGTGTGTGTGCCATGTTCCTGTAGAGGTGGAATGTGGCTGCAGGAGGTACCAGTCGCACATGTGTGTAATCCATGGCACGAAGCACATGTGGGAATCCAGCAATGGCACTGAAGCCTTGTTTGGTCTCCATTTGCAGTTTGTGGGTGCTGGGGAAGAGGAGGTGACAGGGTATCAGACAGATGATGGCATCCAGGATGGATGAAAGGACTCAAGAGAAAGATGGCTGGGAGATTCCTACCACTCTGGCGACTGTTATCTGGAAGGACCCTAATGACAGCATGTGTAAAACCACCACGAGCTTCACCAGTGGAGGGATTTTGGTAGACCTGTTAGATGTTGGCTGGAGCCATGGAGCAATTAGGTGTAGCAGACATAAAATGGACTGCCTCCTCAGCCGGTTATGGGTAATTACCTCATCCTCCCTGATTCCTATTAGAGTAGTGCGCTGGTGATAAACGCACTCCCTTCTCCTGCGTTGCCTTCGTCGTGGTGAGGGGGGTGGGCTTGGTGGTTGCTGTGAAGTGGATGGTGGTTGTAATCTCTTTGCTACTCCCAGCTGCAAAATTACTACCTCCATGGTGTAATTGTGGTTGCAACACTGTCCTGTCTAGCTTCTCTTTGTATAGCAATGTCAATGCGTCATTTCCTATGCATGGGTTTCACAGGCGCAGGTTTTTTGACGTTATCGGACCTCTGCACCACTCAAGCCGCCGCTGCATCACTTTGCTAAAATGTCGTACATATCCATGCGTCAGTTTAACAGAAGAAATTACGATGGAACGCCTACCTTGCATATATTAAAACTTATGTGACACAGGCAGTTCTGACGCAGGTTCCGTTTGACGCAAGAGTCCAAAAATTGATGCATCTTCAAAGATATATCACCTTGTAAATATGGAGTGCTGATTGCGCCGCCAATGCACCAATATTTGTGACACATTGGCAGGGCAAGGTCCTTGTATTTAAGCCCCTCAGTTCCCAACAAAGTAAGGCAAGACATTGTAAGTGGTCTCCTAGTTGTGATAGGATGATTGTAGGCTACTCTCTGCAGTTCATAATAAAAACTTGTTTGAGTTCAAGGTAATTCTACATCTAACTACCGGCTTTACAAACTGGGAATGACAGATCCCATCAAATGGGTATGAGGAGGAGAGAGTTTTGAAAGAAATTCTCTTAAAATCAAGAGTGGTACTACAATGGCAGCCTTCAAAGTGCATTAGGGATGGTTGTTATTAAAAGTAGATTATTATTATTATTATTAATTCAATTTCTAGAGCGCACGGCTACCTCCTGCGGAAGTGTCCCGGCGCTAGCGGTAAGTGCAGATAGCAGACAGAAGCAGAAGAATTATGCAGTAATTTGGGTTAGACTGAACAACCAGGTTTTTAAGGCCTTTCTGAACAGAGGCTCTGAGCTCGCCTTTCGAAGATGAGCTGGCATAGAGTTCCACAAAGAGGCTGTTTTCACAGCAAAGGCACGGCCCCCCATCCTGGCCTTTTTGAAGCGTGGGGTCACCATTAGGTCCTGATGGTTTGACCTTAGCGATCTTGATTGGCAATACTTCCGAAGTCTATGCTTCAGATATTGAGGGCCCACATCTCTCATGGATCTGAAAGCTAGTACCAATGCCTTGAATTCAATCCGTCTTCTGACAGGGAGCCAATGAAGGCTACGCAAGTGAGGAGAGATGTGGTGACGAAGAGGCACATTTCTGATCAGCCTCGCTGCAGCATTCTGTATAATCTGCAATTTTCTCAACAAATAATCTGGGAGCCCCAAGTAAAGACTATTTGCGTAGTCCAATTGAGAGGTAACAAGTGCATGGACTACATTTTTTCTACAATTCATTGGCAGTAAATGCAGAACTCTTCGTAAACTTTTTAATTTCCAAAAGCATGCAGAAGAGACTTTACAAATTTGGGCACTGCCCGAGAGATTAGCATCAAATCTAAATCCCAAGTTCCTAGCAGAGTGCACCGGACTAGGAGGGGGGTTAAGCTCTGCCGGCCACCAGAGTTCCGACGAAGGTGGAGATGGTTGATTAAAAAACAGAACCTCGGTTTTTTCTGTATTCAACTTCATGCAATTGTTCGTTATCCATGTCAAGATTTTTCGTAGACATAATTTAAAATTCATAAAAGCTACCTCCGTGTGTTCTTTAAAAGAGAACACAAGCTGCGTATCATCAGCGTACGAGACCACCTTCACCCCACACTGTTCAATCTGTGTGGCGAGAGGGGCCAGGTACACATTAAAAAGGGTGGGGCTCAGCGCCGATCCCTGTGGGACCCCACAGCTAATGGATCTAGAGGCCGAAATAAAAGGGCGCAGGAACACATTTTGAGAACGGCCCTCTAACTTAACTTATTTTTACATTTAGTACAGATTAAGAATTTTGGGCAAAGGAAGGATTTACATTTTATAAAATGGTCGTTGCTAAGATGACAAAAGGTTCATATATAGAGCTTTATGCATGAACTATTAATGGAATTTTATTTACTTGAGAGTCTTTTAGGCATTGAAGTGCAATACACTGATTTCAATGAGCAACTGAAAATATGTTGCAAACAATATGATATTAAAATGAGAATGGGAGAGTTCGACATATACTGATCTCTGAAGTGGTTGCACAAACAGGGTGTACAGATCCAGTCAAAAGAACAAGATCAAAGAATGGTGATTCGTCCTTCTTTTTTAAAGCAGACTGTGATTAAAGGAGAGAAAAGTTGCTGTGATGGTTCTGGTGATGTTTTGAACTTCTGTTATTATTATACTGTTGCTCGAAACCCTGGGCCATGTTTTATGAGACTGTACATCAATTGACAATATTGGGCCAAACCGAGATTGATTAGACCTGGGATACAGTTAAATTCTGCCTCAGAAAAAACACAGATTTATGGCTGGTATTTGAATTGTCTAAGTGGTACAGTAGTTTCTAAATTTACAGAAAGAAATAGCAATACAGACATTATTGAATCTTCTGGTAAAATCTACTATTGATATTTTAGTTTTTTTTTAAACTTTTTTCCAGAAGTCTTTTACCAGACTGTGCAAATACAACTTGCATGTGCACATCTTTTCTGGAAACTACAAGTAGCACGTCAAACTTGGATGCTACTTTTCCAGAAACCCTACAATCACACGTATAATTCCTCCAAACATCCTCTTTATAGCCGACATCAGTCAAAATTCCCCTACTGAACTACATATAGGTGCTTATGAAACCCAGAGTCCCCTCAAACTGGAGGAGGATTCTGAGGACAACAAATATTGGCCAACTGGTCAAAGCATGTGTCTCAATCAAGGAACTCAAATAGTCTCTGCCTCAATGTTAAGTCTTTGTAAATATGTATGTACTCTGCAATTGTAATATCTCTTTTACATGATACACCTACCTCACTTAAATGCTTTCCATCCAAGTAGCCCTTTAACCATATGTACTGCTTTCCTGGTGCCATGTACAGTGATTATTCTCAAAATTCTATTTTCGTGTTCACGTAAATAAACAAGTAAATTAATAAACCATGCATAACTATGGCTTGTCCACGCATTAAACAGCCATTGGCAAAGCCAATAGGGCTCACCTGTGACACCCGTTGGCTTTCCTAATGCTTTTTTTCTTTTTAAACCAGGTGTCCACCACAGTATGTGCCTATTTCAGTTTTACAGGTGTAAATATAGTCACAACAGCTACAGCACCTATAAATAAAGGAACTGTGAATGTATATTTGGATATAGGTGCTCGTTCTGTCTCTAATCACACATTTGCTGAACTTATAGGATAACAAAACATGGAAATATGTTCTGTATAATGGTGCTTATTCCACACAGGTGAATATCCTATAGGGCACAAACTGTAAACCCACGAGTTATGCTGCTCACCTATTTACAGGGTTTAGATTGGCTTTGATAGATGTACAGTGCACATGCAGTAGCAATGTTGCCATGTGCAGATCTTGTAGGGAAATGAAGCCTAAATGTGGCCCGATTCTATAGGCATCAGTCAGTCAGAGACCTCTACACTTTCAGCATTGGATTGTAGACAGCATGTTCAAGTGGGTGCAACTATAATGCAGGGATGTTCTACATGACAGAGCAAGAGAAAGTGTGATTTGTATTCAGTAACCTAGAGTTTTGTGTAGAGTATCTAGGCGGGAAGAGGTGTGCCCTTCAGCACCTGTGAGCATAAGCACTGCTATCTGACCACAGTAATGTGGTCGTACTCCGAAGGGCATGCGCATTTCATATACGCGCAAGCTGCGCCATTCCACTTGGGCCCCTATAATAAATACGCTCTCCAGTTTAAAAATATTCTGTAGACCGGTCACACATAGTCTTGTAATGATTTGCGCTGCACAGTCATCATCATGAATCAATCCTTTATTCGATTTTCATTAAAATAATAAAAGTACACATAACAGCAGATACATCATAAAAATGTTAAAAGTATAAAAAGACCTTAAGCGGCTCGATATAAAAAATATCAATTTGACATAGTAATACAATATAGTATACTAATTGCAAAACATAGCCATTCGCAAAACAATTATGTTGCAATAGGTAAATAAGCCATGTTTAAAAACTATCTGGATTGACTAATACATCTTGAAGTGCATAAAATACAATTGCCAGGAGCATTTCAAGCGTTCAATGTCCGAAAGGCAATTAACATAGGAGCCAGTTTTATGTTGACCATGATACAAAGCGCAATCGTACTGCCCGCTGCATATAAATCGCGACTGAACAGCATAGCTTTACTGTGGATAGCCTTTGGAGAAACTCCAAGACAGCCCTGCTCTGCCTTATCTTGACCTGCTTCAAGAGTGGTAAGATATATACAGACCTCAATGCAGAATCCTTGCAAAAAAGGATAAAGTGCGTGGTGCTCTGTACAGACAATCCATCACAGGGAGAGACTGGAAGGGTGGCAGAAAAGATGTTGTGTATTGGGTGCGCCACCAAGAAATGAGCAGTGTTAAGGCTTAATCTTACCAACAGGTACCTGTGCTGTGTATTTTACACGCATAAAAGATACAGCTCAATACCAAGACATGTTCTGACTTGGGCATGAGCTACAGCTGTGGACAGTCCAGAGTTTTTTGCCATCCTTTCCTCTGCACATTTATCTAGGAAGGCTGTCACCAGATGTTTTCGGAAACTGGGCCTGAAGGTGGTAGAATTCAGGAACAGCTCCTCTAGTGCCAGCCAACTACAGGGTTTAGATATTTATGACAGCTAAGGTATTTTAGAGCTATTTTCCAGAGTCAGGTAATCAGTCAGGACTCCACGATATAATATAGATACATCCTTCATCAATATCATTAGCCATAAAAGAAGGGGCTGCAGTCTCGCAAAATCACTTTTATGCCCAAGCCCAATTTCCAGATGGCATATATAATTGATAGTGGATTTGGGTAAAGCAAGCAATCATTTTCGAACTCACAAATGTATTTAAAAATGAGAGAATTTAGCACACATGCAAAAGCTATACTGTTGTGATATATATCAGAATATATAACGCTTGGGCATATGTATATGATTTGTGCTTGATCTGCCATTAGGGTTGCACTGGCCTATAGGCCAATCTGTCAGTGCCAGAAGGGCTGCTCGGACAGGCCCAGTGCGTGGGGATTTTACTGTTACATTTTCTGATATTACCACAAACATTTTCTTCAGCAAGCACAAATACATGCAGTCTTCCACACCTTGCAAAACACCTATACAGTAAGTTGAAAACAGCCTCAATTTCCAAACGTGGGGCACTTTTTAGGTCTCGCCTAGCACTGCTGCGCATATGCGCAGCTCGCTCGGCGAGATTTATTGCTAATGAGGAGTTTGAGAAAAGGGATTTAAGCCCCGCCCCTTATTTACATTGGCTGGCGTCACCGTTTATGGTAAACGGTGGCCTGCCATTGGAAATAAGCTTTTTGGGGTGCCTCCTTTTCGCTTTTTTGTCCGGCCCATCCGGACTGGATCGCCTGCTTCACGGCTGTCGTGAAGCAGTTTATTATCGCAAGGAGGCGTGTTATGTAAACAAGCCATGCGATCCAGTCCTGATGGGCCGGACAAAAAAGGAGACATGAGTGCTAGCGCAGTTTATTTTTGCATCTCACTTTCACTTTAAAGTGAAAGCGCGATGCAAAAATAAACAGCGGATGCCTGGCGAGCGCTTGTTGCTCGCGCTTCTTGTTTTTAATTGTATATAGCGTTAACTCGACACGTAGGTATTGGAGCGCTTTAAATGAGCTCCAGTGACGTTACACGAGGACATATTCATTTTCTCGTAGGCACTTGGCAGAATCACAGGATGTTAAGCCTAGGACAACATTGGAACCTGGGGCTCCCGGCCACGGGACGGTGCACAGATGTTCCTTCTCTCCACCCTTTTAACCCTTTCCAACCGCTCGCTGCTTCCCAGGGAATGACATGTTAAATGTGAAATGTACAATGCAAAAAGTTCCATTGATGCAGCGGGCCTGCAGTTTGAGGATTTTCTTTTAATTGTATATAGCGTTAACTCGACACGAAGGTATTGGAGCGATTTAAATGAGCTCCAGTGACGTTACACGAGGACATATTCATTTTCTCGTAGGCACTTGGTGATTAAGGGAAGTGCGCAGAATCACAGGATGTTAAGCCTAGGACAACATTGGAACCTGGGGCTCCCGGCCATGGGACGGTGCACAGATGTTCCTTCTCTCCACCCTTTTAACCCTTTCCAACCCCTCGCTGCTTAATTCGACACAAAGGTATTGGAGCGCTTTAAATGAGCTCCAGTGACGTTACACGAGGACATATTCATTTTCTCGTAGGCACTTGGAGATTAAGGGAAGTGCGCAGAATCACAGGATGTTAAGCCTAGGACAACATTGGAACCTGGGGCTCCCGGCCACGGGAAGGTGCACAGATGTTCCTTCTCTCCACCCTTTTAACCCTTTCCAACCCCTCGCTGCTTCCCAGGGAACAGCATGTTAAATGTGAAATGTACAATGCAAAAGTTCCATTGATGCAGCGGGCCTGCAGTTTGAGGATTTTTTTAAATTGTATATAGCTTTAACTCGACACGACGGAATTGGAGGGGTTTAAATGAGCTCCAGTGACGTTACACGAGGACATATTCATTTTCTCGTAGGCACTTGGAGATTAAGGGAAGTGCGCAGAATCAAAGGATGTTAAGCCGAGGACTACATTGGAACCTGGGGCTCCCGGCCACGGGTTGGTGCACAGATGTTCCTTCTCTCCACCCGTTTAACCCTTTCCAACCCCTCGCTGCTTCCCAGGGAACGGCATGTTAAATGTGAAATGTACAATGCAAAAAGTTCCATTGATGCAGCGGGCCTGCAGTTTGAGGATTTTTTTTTATTGTATATAGCGTTAACTCGACACGAAGGTATTGGAGCGCTTTAAATGAATCAGCTGCCTGATTACTTGAGGTCTATCTCGAAGGAAGTTACATTTAAAAAGAAGCTGAAAACACTCTTATTCAGACCTCAGTGATGTTAGGATCTCAGCGGTTCTGTGCTCTGCTCCC
This sequence comes from Calotriton arnoldi, assembly GCA_963921515.1. Lineage (NCBI taxonomy): Eukaryota > Metazoa > Chordata > Amphibia > Caudata > Salamandridae > Calotriton > Calotriton arnoldi. Next base: position 141,278 of record CAWUFW010000920.1, on the reverse strand, counting down.
TTCAGTGCCTAAAAGCACCGGGACAATCCTCTGAGTAGCTTTGTGCTATAGAAGAATCATTCATTCATTCATTCATTCATTCATTCAGGGAGACCAAGCAGAAACCCAATTCAGCAAAAAGGACCTAATAAAATCAATCTAAAGTGAGACCTGCCTCCTCCTTACAGCTTCATGAACGTCAGCAATACAATTCTACCATCTGGAAAAAAACACAATTCCACTTGGTGAAGATCATCAGGACACAAGCTTTTAAAATGAAACTCGCAGACTTCCATTTCTCTGTTTTACTCATACACACAATAAAAATGCATCATGCAGGCCACACCTATACATACGTGCATGCAAATATGCACTAGAATTGTAGTGCTGGGACCTAGCTTAGTGCATATCAGTGGGACTTTACTTGAGTGGGCCAATAGGCCTTCACTCATGTGGAACAGATAAAAAGCTCTGGTTATAACTACTGATTCAGAGAGCAGAGTCCGCTGCCAGAACAGCTAATCCTATGACAGGAAAGGTAGGCCAATGTCAAAAAAATGAGGGCATGCTTTGCACATCCCTTCTCAAACACATTAGAAACTAAAACCAACAGGCATTTGCAATGCAACAGGTCTCGCATATACGCGAGTTTGAGCTATTGGCATTGTAAATAACAATGCCTTTTATTTATGTTTTGGTTTTTGAAACATAAATAAAACGCATTGTCATTTACAATGCCAATAGCTTAAACTTGCGTAAATGCGAGACATATTGCATTGCAAATGCTTGTTTAGATATTGGATTCGTCCCAGTCTAACCCTGTCTGCATTGAGAAACAACTGACCTATTGCAAGACAGATTTGAAAGAAAATTAACTTTTGCTGATTTCATACAGGGAGACAATCGGGCCATGTTAATAAGAGTCAAAAAAGTAGGCAGAAGTGAGTGTTTACATAATGAGGAGGTAGAATGAAAATCAAGTATTCTTAGCACCCACAAAAAGAAAACATACATTCAGAATGATAAATCCAGCACCTAAAGATGACAATGCATTCAAAACCTGAACTGTACCGGTGTCTAGAGAGCATCCTTAGATTATGCCAATTTTGTTGGCTACATCCAGTGCATCGTAGTCTGGAGCTAGACACACATATGCCTTCTTCTCGCCATCGGGCCTGATCAGTGTGTTGACCTTGGCACCGTCAATATCATAAAGCTTCTTTACAGCCTGTTTGATCTGGTGCTTGTTAGCCTTTACATCAACAATGAAGACCAGCGTGTTGTTATCTTCAATCTTCTTCATGGCAGACTCCGTGGTAAGCGGGAACTTAATGATTGCATAATGGTCAAGTTTGTTCCTACGAGGAGCACTCTTCCTGGGATACTTTGGTTGCCTCCTTAACCTCAAGGTCCTCTGTCTCCTGAAAGTGGGGGCTGTCCTAATTTTCTTCTTCTTGTGACTGTGTACCCCTTTAAGAACAGCCTTTTTAGCTTTCAAAGCCTTGAATTTTGCTTCGGTTTTAACAGGGACAGCTTCCTTCTTGGGCTTTGGTGCCATGTTGAGGGTCAAAACCTGAAAACAGGTCTTTCCACCCAAAACCTTGCTTAAGAGCAAATCCCATCATCCATCTGCACTGGAAATGACAACACTGAATTTCTTATCATCCATCTGTGCAGCAAGTGACATCACTGGTTTCACACCAAAACTATCTTTAAAATAAGCCAAGCAAGAGGACTTAATTTCCCGTCATCCATCTGTACATCGTCCAGTGCCCCCTGCATTCCTTCTCCCGCCCAGGACCTATTTAATGGCGGCCGCAGCACATACGTGCAGCAGGTTTGCCACTGCTGCGAGAAGGCAAGCCCATCAGTACCTGGACCGCACTCAGCGCCAGGGACCCAGATCCACCGCTACCCTGCTGCACTCTCAACCCCGGCTGCTTCTCCCACACTACATAGATGGAGTGCTCGCATGTGCCTCCTGCAAGTTCTCATGCACTCTCCCACACCAACAGCACCCAGCACCGCACCGACTCACACTCATACAAACCAGCCACTCGATCACACAAACCAACCATCACAAACGCAACAGGCTAAACTTGTCTGCATGGTCCTCAACACCGGCTCACTCATCAATCACGCCACAAAGATATGGGACCTACGGCACGACCATGACCTGGACCTGCTCTTCCTCATGGAACTAACCCCAATATCTGTAAGGGACACTGCTGCAGCCATCCCAGCCAGCTAGCTATACGATCACTAGGCAAGGCCATCAGCAAAAGCCCAGAGGTGAAGTCACCATCATATTCAAAGACACCATCAACTGTACCATTTCATGGACACCATCACCAGCTACATTGAACACTTTACGTTTAAGATACACATCACACCCAACTTCTGCGTGGGAAGAACCCTTGTATACAGACTGTGAGAAATGGGGTTGTTGATTGAGTGGGATGTTAACCCTGCTCAAGCAACAGCCACATCCCTGCCATGGTGAGTCACAAAAGTCACTAATTTAGCCTTTGCTTAACCTTCTGGTAGCTTGGCACAAAAGGAGTCAGGCTCAACTTAGAGGCATTGTGTAAAGTATTTATGCAGCACACAAACAGTAGTAAAGTAAAAACACAACACAAGAAAAACGCACACCAATTCAGAAAAAAAGAGTGCATTTTAATTAATTATTTGACATCAAAACAACAAAAATCCAATTAGTAGAACCAGAGATATGAAATTTTAATGTCTAAAATAAAAACGAGTACCTAAAAGATCAAAGCACCAACTGTGGATTCTAGTCGCACAAGACAGGGTCAGAGTAAAAAAATATGGCCGGCTGGCCGGCCGGCTGTCATGGAGCACAAGCCGGATATAAAGAGTGGATTGGGCCCAGTCGGCGCATACCTTCGGGCCGAGCAAGGCTGCAGTGGGTGTCCCAGGAGGAGGCGTTGTCAGGGGGGGGAGCCACTGGGTAAAGCTGCAGTGAAGATTTCTACGCTCTGACTTAGTCTCTTTTTTGGAAGTCGGAAATCTTCAGCGGGATGAAGCTGGAGGCTGAGCCGACAAGAGTTCCGCCAGACCAAATACCCCTTTGGAGAAGGTCCGCTGAACAGGATTTGGTGCTGAAAAATAGAACTTAACGGAAGCTGCAACACAGTCAAGCCATTAGCGTTACACCTTGGGTGGATAGATGAGCAGGTTGGTCCGGATTCCTCTCGGTTCGCAGAGCAGTTTTTAGCCAAAAAGTTTCTACGTCACAATCAGTTTGGCTATCAGGACACCATTAACACCACCATCAAGGGCCCAGGACCGGAGCAGCACCTCTTGAGGGGTATTGGACCCAGTCAGACTGGGTCCTAGTGCGGGTTAAAGATGGTTTGAGCCTTTTTGTTCCCTGAGGCTCTGGTCAGGAGGCCGGCCAACTAGCCCTTGGAGTCACTCTGTTAGTCCTGGGTTTAGCAATGGAACAGGGCTCAAGCAGCAGGACAGGCTGTGAGGGTTCAAGGCAGACTTCAAGCAGTAGAGCAGTTCTTGCAGGTGTAGCAAAGCAGTCTCCTGAAGTACACAGCAGGCCACAGCAGCAGGCAGGCCTCACAGTCCTTCCGCAAATCTAGAAAGTGAACTGAAGAGTGGGTCTGAGGGCCCAATTTTTACACAAGGTGCCTCCTTTGAAGAAGAAGTTTCAATAGAATCGCCTTTGAAGTTTCCTCCCTCCAATCTGACTGCATGAACAATGCAGTAGTTACAAGTCCTTTGTGTGAAGGCAGGACACAGCCTAATCAGTTGCAAATGGGGCTGTGCACAGCTCGGCCCCACTCCCCCATCCTGGCACACCAAACCCCTCTATTGTGTAGCTGTCTGGAAAGAATAGACAAAATCCAACTGCCAACTACACCCAGTTATGTGACCCAGGAACAAGATGTATTCTCCAAATAGTTAGGGAGGAAACTTCAAACTTTCTAAAAGTGGCATTTTCAAAATTGCAACTTAAAATCTGACTACTATTAAAGAGGATTTTTAATTGCAGACACCAAACCACAGAAGAGGACTGTGTTTCAGCCCTCTCTGCACACCATCATCTTGCCAAAAGCCATCAAATACCACAACAGCTGGATCACTCCAAGCGTCGACACCTTGGCTCCAATCAACCACAATCCAACAGCAAGAGCCCGACCACAGGCCAGCTAGTATATAGAGGAAAGTAGGTTGACTGCAAGTAATTGGAGCACAAAATGAGAACAACTCAAGACTCAACAGATAAAGACATCTTCTAATCTAGCCTAATACAATGCCACCAGCAGATATGGATTTTTATCTGGACAGTGGTCCTTGTCGAAGGTAGATGGAACAAATGAAATAAATATAGAACAGAATCGATTCTATATGATTACTATCCAGCCGGATAGTTGGATTTAATCAGACTTATTCTCAGATATCAAAACACACGACATTGTACAGTGGGATACAATCCTGTATCCAGGGACATAAAAAGTGAGGTAGTTTGTGAAAAATAATAATGACACATAAACATAAAAAAACGAAACATTCAGGCAAAAACAAAAAGCTTGTTAATAGATATAAAAAATGGAACAAGCGTCATAGTTGACACAGCCGTGACACATGGTATACAATTAGTTTGTGTGCACGGTGTTTTAAAAGGTCGATGACGTTTTGATCCCGTTTACACAGATACTGGGATCATCATCAGGACAGAAAATGAACAATGCCTGAACAACATTCAGGACTTGGTCGTGTGTAATCACGGCGGTGCCAGTGGCTGGGGGTCTAGGAGCGGTCAATTCATGTCTGGGAAGAGCTCGGTGGCTCAATGCTGCTGCCGGGACGGTGGACGCCGGTAAGTTAAGTCAACCAGTGAGGTACTTAACCCTTGGCAGGGAAGATGCCTTGGTTACATGGAATCATGGCGGTGCCAATGGCTAGGGGTCCTGGGGCGGTCGATTACCGTCTGAGAAGAGCTCAATGGCTCAATGCTGCTTAATGGATATGGAACACTAAGCGAACAGCTCTTGCAGAATGCGTCAAAACTGCCACAAACTGCTACAAGGAAATCTTGCCCATCATCAAAGATTTCACTGCACCTCCTGCAGCCTTCAGCAACATCACAAGTCCTTTGCAATAAGCTATTGGAATTCTCCTGTAAAAAAAAACACCTCCATATATGGCAACTTCGACCCTCAAACAGACCCAGTCACCATCGCAAGTCAACTTCTCATGATGACTGAAGAATGAACCCTGACCTCACAGCCCACCATAACCATTGCCAAAACTGCCACTACCATGAAGACCATCCACTTGGGGTCTCCATTTGAATCTTGCCCCACCACAGCTTCACCAAAGGACTCCTACCAGTCAGCAAAGCACTAAAACCCCACCTCACAGTCTCCATCAACTCAGCCACATTCCCAAACACCTGGAAACCCACCCCGTCAAACGTCTGCTCAAGAAACCATCCGCTGCTTCAGTCATACTCTCCAACTACAGACCCATCTCTCTCCTACCATACCCAGCCAAGGTCATAGAAACCCTAATCAACCAGGGGGCGTGGCCAAGATGGCAACCGGGCCAGACGCTCTGTAACAGAGCTCCGGCTAAAACCTCAAAATGATCCTGTTTCCCGACTCCGGAACAGAACCGAAAAAGATGAGGGGAGAGCGAAAGAGGATCAAAACCCGCTAGTACCAGTCTGCTATCGAGAAAACCTGATCTCGTTCGCGAGCGACTCCGTCAGAGTGAAGCTACCGGGGTCGGCGTGCTTCGGTGAGGCACCCGGCGGACCGCCTGCGGGGGCGGACCCGATCGCAGAGAGGAGAGTGGAGGAAGAGCCCTGTGGAGGACGGAGGTGATCCCCAGTCTGCCCAGCTGACCACCAGCACGAACCTTTGCTGGCTTGGGCTCGTCAGGGCATAGCGGAGTGAACAGCGCCGACAGCGGAAGCCGGGGTGTGGCGCACAACTCTCCACGAGAGCCATAACGGAAAGTAAACCGGAGCGAGCCCCCCATCGGCGAGAGAAGTGGAGGAACGCTGCCGATGTGGGAGGGGGGTTAACTATCCCAGATGACACTGCTGATGCTCTGAGCCTCACTGCCCCCTCGGACCTAACCGAAGATAGAGCAAAACAGCACACACGGCATCGACCATCTGCGGCATGCCACAACCCACGAGGTTAGAGGAGGCCAAGACGAGTGAGCGGGCAGTGGGCCCGGGAATAGGCCCTCAAGAGGGGACACACAGTCAAGGTATGGCAGAGATCTAGCCGACGCAATACACAAAATGGCGGAGGGGCCCTGAAAAAGAGGTCACTGCAGTCGGCGCCGGCACATCACGAGAAACTGAGGAGAGCTGGCTGTGAGCTGAGCGGAGATACGGCCCCAACAGATACCACCGGTTGAACGTGACAACGGCCCAGAGAACAGCAGAGTGGGCGAGACTGAAGACCTACCGGCAACAGCTACATCCCGAGGTAAAGAGTAACAAGGGAGTCGCATGGGGCTGGTAGAGAGTTGAGAACAGAGACACCGATGGGAGCAGCCTGGAGCTAAAGGGATGAACAAAAGGCGAAAACGGGACCTTTCTTTCCCTAGGCACCCCTGTTCGTCATAGCCATGGTTCAAGAGGGACGAGGCTGGATATAGTGAGAGCTTACACTGGTAGACGTTAACTAGCACCCAAAGCCCCTAGACACTGTGCTACCAAAGAAGACTGAAAGTAGCAAGGTTACTTCGCTACACCAAGAAGAGCTGAGCCTACGCTGTAGCACAAATCAACCCTGCACGCCCAAGAATATCCACGCAGCAAGGGGGAGAACAAGCGATAGCCACATTCATTAAACCCCCGGAACCCGAAGTAGAAGCTCTAAGTGCAACCAACCCATCCTAGTATAGAGACCCGTGGAAAATCCTAACTCACAACTGGAGGAGGGGCAAACATCGAAACGGGACCAGAAGGGTGAGGCTCCCCCCCAGGGCTTGAAGAAAGGGGACGGCAATCTAGACACGTAAGGCGCCGATAAAGAGCCCGGAAGACTCGAGACCGGGGCCCTCACCCAAACCATCGCGTACAAATTGGGGGACTGTAGACAGAATAAAGCTTGCAAACTCTGAGCCTGTCCCAAAAGGAGAGGACATAACAGAAATCGCTATAACCACAAACAGTACGGGCTCCAGTGGGCGAATTGTAAGATACGGAGGCAAGGTAGTAATGGGGAAGACTATGACCAAGCCAGGGGGAGCCTCCCAAGAATCACAGGAGCAGCTCCACAATGTAAACATGGAACAGGAGAACCGGGACCCCCCGGTGGACCCGATTAGGCAGCAACTGGACAAGATCTTGGAAGCAATAACGAACACCAGGAATGCCTTACACCAAGACATAGGAGCGGTGTCAGTGGGCCTAGGATTGCTAAGGACAGAACACCACAAGCTGGCGGATCGTGTCAAAGGCACAGAACGTAAGATTGAAGAGATACAGCCGGAATGTACAACGCTCACGACTCAGATGTTGGAACTCAAAGACAGGGTGGACTTGCTGGAAAAATGCGCAGAAGATGCGGAAGGCCGTAACCGGTGCAATAATATCAGAGTGGTGAGTCTACCGGAGGTTATCGAGGCAGGAAACATGGTGGAATATCTAGAAAACTGTTTATGGGCTGAAGTTGCCACAGAATTCTTATCTCCCTTCTACGCACTGGAAAGAGCGCACAGAGTGCTCTCCAGACCACTGGCCACGGGTAGACCACCCAGACCAGTAGTGGCCAGGCTGCTACACTACAGAGACTGCGAAAGTATCTTGCAACAAGCCCGCACAAAAGGACCATTTACAATAGCTAACCAAAACGTCTCCATATACCCGGACTACACTGCAGCAGTGCAGGCTAGAAGGGCCTCAAACGCCGAAGTGAAACGAGAGCTCAGAGACCAAGGGATCCAATTCTCGTTAATGTACCCATCTAAACTTAGAATAATCCTGGCCAGCTCCACACACTTCTGCGAAACCCCAGACCTGGCGCAGTCATTGCTGGAAGACCACAAAAAAGGAGTGGCCCCACAAAAGACACACCTGAAAGGATTACCACAGCGACAGGGGAGGAGAGGCTGCTTCCACAAGAAACAACAAGCCAGCACAGGAGGCAGACCATCGGCAACGCAGACTGAAGCAGAAAGGGCAGCGGCGCTGCAGGCGGTTGCCGAGATAGGCGCGGCCCAACGCACGTCCAAAGATGGAGACTCGTCATTGGAACGGAAATCCACCAGATCGACTTCGATATCCTCAAGAGAGGATGACATTGATCTACCAGATGTGACGCCGCAGACTGCAGATGATATAATTTGATATCCTTTTACTTAATGTGAAAAGCTCTGCACAAACTTCATCGGGGGATAGTTGGAAAAGTGAAGTTCTGAGAAATGTTGAACTAAACCAGGCTTAAGGGAGGGTAATCGGCCATAGAGACTGCCAGACACTATTTAACATTATTGACAAGGGTCTGGGACAGCCTCCCCCTCCAAGTGAAGCTATCACTGAGCTTGGAAAATTTAATTGAATCTATGTATCATGCACTGGGTTACCGAAGCAAGAAAGGATCAGTAGACAACACATCTTGGGCGCGCCCCTTCTGGAATAGCCCTCGTAGGCTGACCAGAGGAGCTATTCTAATACCACATGGCTGTTTCGCACTGTTTGGACGGCAGGTCATTGCTGTGCTGCCCTAGGGTGTGGGAGTTGTTGTGGGGGTTCGATTTGTATTTTTTTACCCTTTCCCCTTTCTTCCTTAATCATTATCTTTCCCTATACCAAGCAATGCATGGAGAACATTGGCTTATTACAAGAGACGGGGAGGGGACACACAGAGGGGGGCGAAGCACGAATATGTGATTATTGCGAATATATACAACAATGCCACAGGGGTAACATTCATTTCCTGGAATGTTAAGGGAATGGGATCCCCACTTAAGAGAAACAATATTCATAGATACATCAAAGGCAGGGGAGTCCAGATTGCTATGCTCCAGGAAACACATTTAATAGGACCCGAAATAGATAGGTTGAGACGGAGATGAAGAGGCCAACTTTACGCAACATCTTACTCAGCATATGCCAGAGGTGCACTAATCTGGATCAAGGCGGAAACACCAATTGAAATGTTACACACAATCATAGACAGAGAGGGTAGATATGTCCTGGTGGAGGGCAGGTTACTTGGCAAAGAAATCACCATAGGCAGCATTTATGCCCCTAACCAGGAGAAGCTGAACTTCCTTCACACACTGTCCACACATAAGGCCTGCTTCACACCTGATACACTCCTGGTGGGGGGTGACTTTAACTGTGTCCTCGACATACAACTAGATAGATCTTTTCCCCCCCTGAAAGGGACAGTAACGAGGAAGTTAGTGACCGGGCTACGAGACTGGCTCGAGAACTGGGGGCTGATTGATATATGGCGCACTCAACGTGAAACAGATCGTATATATTCATATTATTCAGCGTACACAAACTTCATACCAGAATAGATCACTTTGTATGCTCGCATAGAATATCTCAGACTGTCCCAAATGCAGAATATCTAGGGAGAACTAGATAGTCCAGTGATACTGCGGTACACTCCAATAGGAGAAAGGCCACCAGCTCCTATGTGGCGCCTCAACCCGGCCCTATTGAAAAAAGCACATTACCGAAACTCATTAGCTGAAGCTATCTCAAACTACTTCATTAACAACCAAGGTTCCGCGTCCTCGAACTTAATTGAATGGGAGGCATTCACGGTAGTAATGCGAGGGCAATGCATCAGCCAGACGATAGGTGCACTAGCGGAACTGCGCAAAGAATTATTGACAATAGAACAGAGGATATGTGAACTAGATAACACAATAGGGGATGCCCCAGGAATAAGGACAGAAGCCCAAGAAGCGAGAAAACAATACAATACCACCCTAGAGAAGTTGAGGACACATGATCATAAACAATACATTATGAAGGCACATGAGGAAGAGGGTAAGGCAAGGAGAATGCTGTCATGGCTCATCAAACCCGAATCCAGAGGCTCACATATAACCAAGATACACACTAATAGTGGGCAGCCCATATACTCACCCGCGCTGATAAATAAAGAATTCTGTAATTATTATAGGGCTCTGTACAAGGCTCCATCCGGCCTTACCGAAGAAGCTTTAGACTTGTATCTGACGCATGTCCCGATCAAGAAACTAGCTGAAGCACACTGTGAGGAGTTAGGAGCCCCTGTCACGACACAGGAAATGCGAGCTGCAGTGAAAGGGCTAGCAACAGGTAAAACACCAGGCACAGCCAGGCTGCCGGCTGAATTCTATGCAGCATATATAGGGGTGCTGGCGTCCAAACTTGAGAAGGTATACGCGGAAGCCTGGCAGAGCGGTCTGCTCCCAGAGACCACAAGGGATGCGGTGGTCATACCACTTCCCAAAAGTAAAGAGCAAGACGCGGAGTGACTGACTACCGCCCCCTCTCCATGTTAAGCCAAGACTTTAAAATACTGAGTAAAGTATTGGCCCTTAGACACCTCCCACATATGCAGGGATTAATACACGCAGATCAGAATGGGTTTATACCCACACGCAGTACCTCGCATAACCTTAGGAGACTGTACCACGTCATGTATCACCCAGAAATACAGTCTGACCGCAAAGCAATGTTGATGTCGGTAGATTTGAAGAAAGCATTCAACACTGTGAGCTGAGACTTTCTGTTTGCAGTAATGAAACAGATGGGTCTGGGGGAAGAATGGATTAAATAGGTCAGACTCCTGTACAGGGTCCCGACAGCGAGAGTTAGAACAGGTAGCACACTGTCACAGCAATATGAAGTGCAGAGAGGCACCAGGCAGGGATGTCCTCTTTCCCCGCTGCTGTTTGCCCTGGCAATTGAGCAACTGGCTGCTAGGTTTCGGCAGATGGGAATGGGATGGGGCTTAGAGGTGGCGGTGGAGGGCCGAGAACACATCATATCATCGTATGCAGACGACATACCACTTTATTTTAGGGATGGCATATTGGATATCCCGCAGTCAGTGACACAGTTAAGGCAATACGAATCTGCCTCTGGCGTACGGGTGAATACATACAAAACACACATATTTCCATTATCCAGAGGGCTGGGGAAGCCAACGGGACTCCCACCAGACTTGAACTGGTCCCCGGTGTCCTTCAAATACTTTGGAATACAGGTCTTTCATGCAATAGAAGAATTAAAAGACAGTAATCTGGGAGGAGCCCCATGATCCCTCAGGGTGAGTGTACCTTTTTGGAGATCACTGAAACTATCTATCACGGCCCGGATAGCGATATCCAAGATAGTGATGTTACCAAGACTCCTTTATTACTTTGCCAGCATGCCAATATAAATAGCAGCATCATGGTTCAAGCAATTAGACACCCTGCTACGAGATCTAATATGGGACGGGGGCATGCACAGAGTGTCTTTAACTACACTTAGGCGCCTGATTGATGAGGGGGGTCTTGGAGTCCCAGACTTTGAGGTATACTTCTTAGCATCTCAGCTGCAATGGCTCACACAGTGGCTAAATGGAGCGAACCAAGACAAATTACAACAATCAGAGAAGTTGATGCAAATAGATCTCCTAATGGCCAAATTGCTAAATACATCAATTGCGATCCCCAAGCCGGGAATCTTACTTGCTACGGCCCTGCAATGCTGGCGCAGGTGTGTATTCAAGACTAAGGGAACAACTTTATATGCTCCATCATTGCCCCTAGCTGGATTACCACACGGAGACCCCACAACATATTTTACCCACAGACAACTAGCGGCCTGGACGGAAGTGGGAATACTCACAGTGGGTGACTGTTACCAACAGGGAGCGTTAATACACATGGAGGACCTCATGGATTCCTACCAGCTGCCCCCAGGTCAATTCCTCAGATATACAGCATTAGTAAGAGCATTCCAAGACTTTATGGAGTGGAGAGGGGATGGAACCGGAGACGCACAATACACTACAGTTATTAGTATCCATGGGGGTCACAAAACATTTAGTGACATGGTTTTATAGGTCCCTTGCAGACATGACCAGAAGCCCATTGTCAGCACTAAAGAATAGATGGGAGAGGGCTCTCAATCGAGACCTAACAGAATCAAAATGGCGAAGAGTTCTAGCCTCGCCAAAGAACATTTCTAGAATACACCCAATATAACAAGACTTATATGACACCGCATAGACTGCAGATTACATACGGAGGGGACCCTCGAGCCTGCCCTAGATGCGGGCACATGGATGCTGGACTTGTACACATGGTATGGTACTGCACACGGATACAGGTATTCTGGTCAGAAATACTGGAGGAGCTGGACCTTAAGCTAGGGCGCACACCACCCCAAACATTAGAGGCGTGTATTCTAGGGTTGTACCCAAGACCGAATTCTAAAAAAGTGGGAACTAGATTCTTAGATCTGTCGTTGGGACTGGCTAAGAGAAGAATCGCTATACAATGGAAGTCAACGACTGGGCCAACAGTAAAGGCATGGAAAACAGAAGTGACACAATGCGCTAGAGAAGAAGAGTGAGCACTGATTGGAGAAGAGGCCAGGGTGGTTAGGCTCCGCCTGATAGCTGAATTGTGGACAGAAGTATTAACAATGTGGGAGCACCCGTAACAAACCGGCAATGATGAACCGAACACAGACAAAGATGACACGGAAAAGGAAGAGAACGGGACAGCCCCTATCAGGGTAACAGAAATATGAAGCAAAATTAAACGCCAATACGCCACTGCAGAGCTAGACTATATGATGATGAGATACCCCCAGACAGATTAAACATAATCCCACCAGACGTCTGACACTGGACAAGAATCACAAATAATAACACACACAAAGCATAGACAGGTATCGCAAATACCTCCAACACCCCCGCACTGCGGAGAATATAGGGACCGACTGGAGTCTCTCTTCCCGGGCCCCCTCTATACCCCCCAGGGATCTATCTCTCTCTTCTCTTTCCTCTCTGCATGCCTCCTCCTGCATTGCTCTCCCATCCCCCTTTCATCCCCCTTCATTGTTAAGTAGAGTTAGAGATAACGGTGTATGCGATTGGATGAACTCTATCCAGACGTAAAGACTAGAGATACCCCTTCAAGGTATGGAATTAGTATAATCCTGGAACACAACAGACACAATAAAGCACATGTCAGAATTACATAATATGTTAACGTTTTACATGGAACCATGCAAGACATGTGAAGAAAATACGATGTTGGCTGTAACTACACGGCAGACGCGAGACGACCAACTGTGTTATAATTTATGCTGTAACAAGTAACAGAGCATATAAACTGCATGATGATGTTAATTAAAGATGTAACAATATGTACGATTGATGCATTAAAAAAACACCAATAAAAAGATATTGGAAAAAAAAAGAAACCCTAATCAACCAACACATCATCGAACAGCTCAGCAACCACCAGCTCCTCGACACCATGCAGTCCAGATTCAGGCCCAACCACAGTACAGAAACAGCGCTGCTCTCTGCCACAGACAACATCTGCGTGACGCTTGACAGAGGAGAAACTGCAATCCTCATTTTTCTGGATCTATATGCAGCATGTGTCATGGTCTCATAACACATCCTCATCAGACGCCTGCATGAGATTGGCATCCAAGGATCCGCTGTTTGCTGGATCTGCTCCTTCTTAAGGTATAGAACTCATCTGTGAAGTGCCTCAAGGTTTATCACTCAGCCCCGCCCTCTTCAACGCATACGTGATCTCCCTGGCCAATGACACCCACGCACAAAACATCAACATCCTCTTCTACACCAATGATATGCAATTCATACTTTCACTCTTGAGCAAGACCTCCAATACAAGAAACCGGTTCTCTGCCTGCATGACCAAAGGTGCTAACTGGATGATAGCCAACTGTCTGAAGCTCAACACCAACAAGACAGATTTAGCAATCTTTGGCATTAACACCTCGCCATGGGACTCCAACTGGTGGCCATGCATACTCGGACTCACACCCAGAACACACACCCAGAACCCACACCAGGAACCTTGAAATCATCATCGACAGCAAACTGGACATGACTGCACAAGTCAATGCTGCCACTGCATCCAGCTTCCACACCCTGAAGATGCTGAGGACGATCTTCAAATGGCTCCAAAGCAACACCAGAAATAGTGGCACTCATGCTCGAGTCACCACCAAGTTGGACTACGGGAACATCCTCTATGCTGGGATCACCCAACAACTCACCAATGCACAAACCATCTGGAACTTGGCAGCCAGACTCATCCTCAACCTCCCACAGAGAACACACATCACACCACATCTCAGGTAGCTCCACTGGCTCCAGATACAAAAAAACACTCATTTCAAACTCCTAACACCCTTTCAAGGCACTACACACCACTTACATGAACAGTTGCATCTCCTTCCATCAAACACCTAAATATCCGATCCGCAGGACTCCTACTTGCACACATCCCATGCATACACAGAACCAGATCAAGAGGACTGGTGTTCTCTTACATTTCCCCTAAAGCATGGACCGACCCCCCATTCCAAAACAGAGCCTCATCCTCTCTTCTTGAATTCCACAAGAAGCTGAAGACCGAACTTTTCCATTAACCAACCGACCCTGAGCAGGGTTAGGCACACATACCTGTACAGCAGCAGGAAACCCTCGTGGGTGATAGTGCGTTTTACAAATACACATGACATATTAGAGTCAGGTGCATTAAGGGTCTCTCTGGTCGTAAACCCTAGGCTTCATAAAAAGACATGGGTTTGCAAAGATATTCACATGTACTAACCCTAGTTTGGATTTGAATACGTTTTAGCGAATCACAAAATGGGGTTTCTGGCCACTCAATTTTAAAGGGGCATTTAGGGGATATTCCTTGTAAATTGCCTGTCAGTATAGTATGTATCAATGGTGTGTGACTACAATTCCGGTTGCAAGATATTGATCAGTTACCCACTCCCGAGTTGGGGTGATAACTGATTTGCAAAGGGGAAGGGACCCTCGTTGAAGCTTCATATTAGACAGCTGCATACCCCTTAATGCACATCTCCCTGCTACCTTACTGAATAAACTTCAGCTACGCCAGAAGGCTGTTGTGCAGATTATCATTGGGTTATGGAGAAGAGACTGTTTTTCCAATTGTAGGAAAGCACTGTGCTGACTGCCTATAAAGGAAGCACGTGGATTAATTTCAAATTTTTCTGATTGACGTATAAAACAATTTCAGTGTGTGCTCCATATTACATTCTTCGGGGTTCTGGCAAATATTTCTTTGTATGTCATGTATCAGGCTCATCTGCATGATAATTTCCCACTTCTTTTCTGAACAGCTTGGTTTGGAAGCCCAAAGTTGTCTCGTCCCTAGAAAGTTTCCAATAGAAACTTAAGTCATATATATTCAGTAAAACCATGTTGCTTCTTTCCATCTTTTCTTCCATTAGGTGTGTTCTTCCCATCCACTTTACATTAGGTATTGATTGCTGAGAAGATCTTAGTCCTAAAGTAAAATACCAATGATCAACACATTGAGACATTTGGAAATAAGACACAATGGAGATGATTAACAAAAGCATTTATGTGAAAGGAAAGAAGTACAACAGAAGTACTTATTCCCAGTGGCGGCCGACACAAATAAAAAGTGGTGTGGTGGGTGAAGGAGGTGCGAGGGAAGCACGGAGGGAGCGCAAGTGGGCCACAGCGGGGTTAATAGTAAATGAATTAAACTTACCAGACTGCCGCCGCCTCGTGCCTTGGTGCTCATCTGCTTCGTGCTCCCCTCAGTCCCTGGGACAGCATCAGATACTCCCCATTCAATTCCTGTGCTGCTCTCATGCTGCATGAGAGCAGTGCGGGATTGGAATGAGCGGGCTAATTTAAATTCATGCTCAGGCACAGGGAGTCTATGCTATATCGCTCCAATGCAGATGTGCAATACAGCTGGGTTGGAGAAACCTAACTGCACATGTCTGTTTGGCCGGCCTAAGACGGCCGGCCAAACCGACATGCATACTTAGCAGTGCACATCACTCTGCCCCATCTGTCCTGGCCCCGCCTTTCCCTACACACGCTGGCTCAGCCAGCAGCTGAAAAATAAAATGATAATAAAATATTGTTTTATTTTCAGCTGCTGGCTCTGAGCCAGTGAGGCGACGCTCCGCCGCAATTGCAGAGAAGCCGCCACATTCCTGACTCTGACATTGCTTTGCGACTTGGGCCTGAAAACTTCAGCTCCCGGTTAGTAAAAGTGCAAAGACAGCACAGTTCTTTCTATCAGTAGCATTTGCATATAAATAGTCCCTGAATTTTCCCACTTTAGATGTTTTGAGGCCGATTCGCAAAGGCATGAGTACGTACAGTCGAACTACATGAATACTACTTTACAAACTCCAAAAGCTTCTGTGAATAGGCTCATGTATGTATATAGTTTTTGTACCGCAAACAAATGTTAGTTTCAGAGCATGTGGGCAGAGGGGATGATGGAGAGGACACGTATATGCTATAGACATAAGAGCATATATTTAAAAAAAATAGCAGAATTATTTTATAAACCGCATCTTAAATGTCTCTAATGATGGAAAAATAGCAAGCTTAAGCTACAATTTTGCACCTGACTGGATATTAATAGCGGAGTACACAGAATAAATCACATAGGCAGGCTGGGCGCTAAGTTTAGCCGAGGTCAGTGGAGTTCAGCTTCATGAAGAGTGGACTTGATAAGTCTTTAGTTCTCATCTGAACTACAGGAAGACTTTGTCCTTTTTCAGTGGATCAGGATGGGAGATCCAGAAGTAAGAGCCCTGCACATGGAAAGATCTCCTTCCAAAGTCTTTAAGCTTAGGAGGCTGAATGACCAATAGGTTTGAGAGGATAATCTGAAGTCCCAGGAATAGTAGATAAGGCGCATCGCCATGAACGGACCTGTGTACCATGCACAATCTTTTAAAGTGGAATCTCTCTTTATCAGGAGCCTTAGTTTCTGGATCCCATGCCTCTACGTCTTAGGTCACACATCAACCGTGCTGCATGATTTTGAACTCTTGTAGTTTGTCTGGAAACTTCTTGGGGAGTCCAGCAAGAACGTTGTTACAATACCCCAAGCAAGATGATACAACAGCTAGGACTAGTTCAATCTGTGGTGCTGGACACAGGCGAGCTTGTCCACCACTGCCATTATCACCTTCACAAAACTATCAAGTAGGACAAAGGAGATGGGGGGCTAACAGCCACCCATGGGCAATCCTCAGCTAGTGCAGGCCCACATCAAGAGGGAGGAGAACGTCTGCTGGGATGTTTTATACAGAATGAAGAGCAAACTGTCCTACTCATTTAGTACTCAATATCCCAGCAGACCCTGTTGTTCTCTCACATTGGCTCAGATCAGCCTGTACCCGCCATAATGGAACATACCCCAGCTCTGTCTTGTCTATGCCAAAGTTCTTGCAGCAAATAAGGTGGAAAGAAGGCACTGACATACAGCTAAGGATGGTGGAAACTAATGATGGGAGCAACAGGGGGAAACATATAAATCCGCTTTATATGGAAAATGAGTCCGTATAGCGAGGGAGGCAATGTTGACATGAACAGTGGCAAAGCATAGGAAATAGCAACCACCCACCCTCAGGGAGAGTCAGGTGGGCCTCACCAGGTGATTTTAGCATAATGAGCTGTCTCTTTAACACAGGTCTAAAATCAAGTATTGCTCACAAATAATCTAAGTATAATTTATAGCGAAAATGCTGTCACTTGGTACTATTTAAGAAAAAATTTATTTATAACAACAATCACATTATAGAGAAAACGTGTATATACGATATTGTAATCGAATGTTGTACAAATAATTTTTTTGATTTACAGTAGTCATAAATAAGTTACAGTGTATGTTCAGAGACCCTTAACCTCTAGAATTCTTTTTTCGATGCTAAATTGGAAAAATATATATTTTTGGCTTTTCGTATTACAGCAACTCTGCTGGTAATTACTAAGCATTTTCTCCAAAGGAGGACTGATTTCCAATACCCTGTAAAACGTTTTGGGGTCAAATTCTTACATTTGGTGCAGAATACTTTCAAAATGTCAATAATAGTAAGCTATGCTCTTTTGTCTGAATTGCTGGTGTTTTAGAAGGGGCATCCAAGCTGAGAAATAATCAATTGCATTTCTTGATAGAAAAACAGAACAGTGACATTCGAGTTCCACTGAAAACGCCTGTGGAACAAAAAGGACAACAAACAAGGTACTTACCTTCGGTAAGGCTCTTTCTGGTAGAGTCTATCTAGCTGTAGATTCCTCAACTTTTGAATATTCCCCAGGTATCAGACTAGATCCTAAAACTTTTCAGCAGTACCTCTGCGTGCCGTTAGGGGGCACCACTTGGCTCCACACAGACGCCATTCCGCTCTGTAAATGACGCGCAGCTTCTATACATGTGCCACTCCCGTGCGTTAACGTCAGTTGCTTTTGAAGCTGCCCATGACCCCAGACGCAGAGCCACAATAATAAATTGGTTGAGACCAATGTTCAGATTCCTGAACTTGGGATGTTATTAATGGCTAGAGTCCACTCACAGAATGGGGAGGATGGGAGTGTCAGTGAGGATATTCACAAATAGAGGGACAAAGGGCTTTTATACATGAAGTCCAGCACAGTTGCCCAAATGCAATATGAAAATTAAAGTTGTGCTGTTCCTGAGTGATCTAGAATGTAGCAATATGCAAGGGACAGTAGGCTAAAGAGTCGAAAGAGATGGGAATCCATTTCTTTGGAATGTAATGCCCTCACACACCCAGTTGGGTGTCATACTTCATCATCGGGCTGTTCCTCGTCTGGCCGGCGCTGCAATGCCTGACGGGCTCCCGATGAGGGGCACTTTGGCGGAGATCTTTTTCCAAATAGCCGTCTGGTGCCGTGGGTGTGAGAGATTTTAGTGAGTGTAGATGAATAAGTGGTGTGTGATGTTTATGTGAGTTAAAACAGGGTTGGGAGTACCAACAAAAATAACTTTAATTGTGGGGTCTCCTACCCTGGTTAAAAATATAGAGGAAAGGCGCAATGCTAAATTAATGTTTTAGGTGTGGCGCTCTTCCGTGTGGTTGGTCAACATGTTTTTTCGCAGTTCTACTAGTCTAGAGGCGATTCGTCAGGACCTAAAGTTTAAAAACTATCTACACTAAGGTGGGCCGGAAACCTAAAATAGATTAATGTTTGGGATTTAAGCCACCATGGCTTACTCTGTCTAATGACTGGTAGTTCTTGTTCTACTCTAATAGGGATGTTCTACTGCTTCATCATTCCCCGGCAGGTCAAGATATGAGGAACTTCCCCATATAGTTTGCGTAGTACGCAATGTGTCCAGGGACCTACCCACTGCTGCTGGGACTTTAATCTATTTTAGGTTTCCGGCCCACCTTAGTGTAGATAGTTTTTAAACTTATTCATCTACACTCACTAAAATCTCTCACACCCACGGCACCAGACGGCTATTTGGAAAAAGATCTCCGCTAAAGTGCCCCTCATCGGGAGCACGTCAGGCATTGCAGCACCAGCCAGACGAGGAACAGCCCGATGATGAACAGCACAACTTTAATTTTCATAGTGTCAGTGAGGAATCAGTGGCTAGACAGAGTCTCTACCAGAAGGAGCGTTACCGAAGGTAAGTGACTACTTCTTCCGAGCATTACCGCACGTAAGTAACCACTTCTTCTGATAGGGACTTGTAGCCACAGATTCCTCACCTTTTGAATAGACACCAAATCAGTAACTATTTGGAGATGGATCTGTTAAGGAATTCTAACTAGAAAGTCCAGAAAATAGTGATTTATGTACGTATGGAGGGACACTCACATAGCTGCCAGGCAAATGTCCAGGACAGGGACCCTGCATGCCAACGTAGTGGTAGCAGCTTTGGCCCTGGTAGAATGAGCACACAGTAGCTCCAGAGGCTGCTCTTTAGCCTATGTGAGCAGTTTTAAACTGCCATTTAGAACTGGCAAAATAAAACTTTTGGCAGGCCTAAACCCCCCCTTGTTGTCACATATAAGTCACCCCTAGGGTAGGCCCTAAACAGTCCATAGGGCAGGGTGCAGTGTGTTTACAAAGTTGGACATGTACATTTAAGTTTTACATGTCCTGGTAGAGAAAAAATCCTAAATTCATTTTTCACTACGAGGCCAGCCTCTCTATTAGAATAACATTGGGATAACTTATTACCTTTAATAAGTGATATATTTCAATTGGAAGCAAGTAGGAATATTGCGTTTGGTGCTTAAAGAATTGTAATTTAAATCCCTCTTTAATGGTAAAGTTGTTTTTTAAGTCACAATTCTGAAAACGCCATTTTGAGAAAGTTGGCATTTTCTTGCCCTAACCATTTGGTGCCTGAATCCTGGGTCACATGACTAGATGTAGCTGGCAGTTAGTCTTTATGTGTATTGCTTCCAGACAGTGAGACAAAGGGGGAATAGATATTGGCACAATAGGCCATCTCTGACTTGATGAGGGGGAGAAGATGTCACTTACAACACTTGCACAAAACAAAGTCTCTGCCTGGGCACACTCACAAAGTGTTTGACACGAGTATATTGTGCCCCCAGACAAGCTGGGGCTAGAGCAGGGAGGCAGGAAATTCCAAACACCTCTGAGGGTGGACACCTCCAGAACCTTCTCCTGCTTCAAAGCTGGCACTAGGTATAAATATTGGACCCTCAGACACAATTCTTCAGTACACCTCTGCACCTGCGGAGACTCAGAAGGACTGCTGTTCTGCTCTGTAAGAAGGACCTCTACTCTGCTGCCCTGCTGCCTGAGTGAGAAGGACTGGACCTGCATCTTGAACCCAGGACCACCAGAGTGACTCCACGGGCTAGTTGGCTGGCCTCCTGATCAGAGTCTCAGGGACAAAAAAGGCTCCAACACCTTGATCCCAGTATCTGGACTGCTGTGAGCCTTGCCCTCTAAGTGGGCCCTTGGAAGTGGGTCTGAAGGTGCATCCGAACCACCGCAGTGAGATGCATCCTTCAAGCAGCACCCCGCACCTCCTCAGACCCGCCCCTTCTCAACGCTTCCTCGAGGCAAGACCTTGCATCACAACCCTGCAGCTCTTCAGAACCGCTGCTGCGCGAAGCATCCTCGACGCAGGACCTCGCATTACAGCCTTGCAGCTCCTTGGAACTGCTACTGTAGATGTATCCTTGATGCAAGACCTTGCAGCCACCACTGGATGACACTTCCTCCAAGAGGGATCACACAATGCTCCGCAACCTGGATTTAAGGTACTTTATTCAGTGGGCTTAACCCCCTCCATCGCGGTTGGCCTGAACTTGTGACTCTGTCCCTGGCCTGCAATACCAGATGATCACAGTTAGTGCTTTGTGCTTCTAAGAGTGGTTTTCACTTAAATCTTTAAAATTGCATATCTCTGGTTCCACTGATTGGATTTTTGTGGTTATTGGTGTCAAATAATTTATTAAAGTCTACTCTATTTTTCTTAATTGGTTTGGGATTTTTTTGTGTTGTGTTTTCACTTTATTACTGTTTGACATGCAGCATAAATACATTACGCATTGCCTCTAAGTTAAGCCTGACTGCTTCGTGCCAAGCTACCAGAGGGTTAAGCACAGGTTCATTTGGGGTTTGCTTGTGTTTCACCCTGACAAGAATTGTGGTAGCTGTTTGAGTAGGGTTTCACCCCCCTCAACCAGTAACCCAATTTCCTACATTGGTGATCAGCAGAGAGATTAGGACATGTGTTGGTGCAGGACCATACAGTGATTTGGTGTAACACTAAAATCCCAGATAAATAATTTGATACCATTTTGAGTTGCTTTTAAATTCTCCTTGGTTTTGCTTTTTCCAAATTCACCCTCATTCTACCCGACTGTCTGAGCTAGCCAACCTGGATAACTACACTGTGGTTGAGCTCAAGGAGATCTGTACGGAGAGGGGACTTCCAGCCAAAAGGAACACCAGTAAGTTGGAGCTCCAGAAGGCTCTGAGGGCATGGGGGGAAGTTGATCAATCACTGGCAGCAGCAGAGCACAACCAGGAGGTGATGTGGTGGAGCAAGTGGACGACCTGGGAACAGGTTCTGGAAGTACAGCACACAGGGAAGGGGCATAAATTGTCTCCAGAAATGGTACTCTTCCCCGGAGCAGAAAGCAGTGTTTCCACCCAAGGCCTATCCCCTGAGGAGCTGGAGGACAGGACGGCTGAAAGGGAGTTTAGGCTGCAGTTGGCTATACTCAAGATGGAGGAGGCTGCAGCCCAGAGAGCCATAGAGGAAAATAAACTGGCCATGGAAGAAAGGAGAAGGGCCCACAAGCTGAGACTTAGAGAGCTGGACAACGAAGCTAAACAAGTGGAGTCCAGCAATAATGTGGCAGCATACTGACATTGCCCCATGGAGATCAGAGGGTCCACATTTCAATGGATCTGGTGCCTAACTTTGCTGTGGGAGATGACATCGATAAGTGGTTTGAAGATAATGAGGTTGCTCTGAAGATGCATCGGGTCCCTAAAGAGGATTGGGGGAACAGTCTCTGGAGGCAGATACCTAGTGATGGGAGGGATGCCCTACTGGCCCTAGAGAACAGCAGGATGAGGTACCCATACATGAAGTACACCCGTATCAAGAAGTATGGCCTCACCCCAGAAAAGTACATGCAGAAGTTCAGGGACAGCCAGAAGCTGCCCTATTAGTCCTGGGTGGATTGTGTGAATTCCATTTGCAAGGCACTGGATGATTGAGTGAAGGGTAGTGAAGTGAAATATTACCAAGTGCTGTACAATTTGATGGCAAGGAAGCACATGTTCCGTATTTGTTTTGCAGAGCTGTGCCAGCACCTGATTAATAGTAAGCTCACTGACCTATGGGAGCTTGATAATGAGGTGGACTGTGTCTTAGCCCTAGGGTCCACAAGACGTTATCTGGGAGAGAACAACACAAGGGTGGGCAGGGTCACCATCAGAAAAAAAAGGTAAAAATAAAAACAAGGAGTACTTTAAAGGTCCCCAAAATAGTTACACAGGGAACGATTTCCAAACCACACCTGTGAAAAAGAAGAATGGGTTCATTGACTTATGGTCAATGAACCCATTCAATTTACCCCTAAGTGCTATGAGTGCCATCAGGTTGGGCATTTAAAGGATGATGTCAAATGGACGATGCAGGCACAGTCCCCCACTGGTGGGCAGACACTGGGGCTGACTAGTGCTGTGATTGCGGAGGAGATTGCCCCAGTTAGTATGGGGGGGAAGTGCAGAGGTTTCCCTAGTGTCCCTGGGTAACAGAGAGATGGTGCAAAAGGCCCACATGCCTAGCAACACTACAAAATACTGGCAGTAGGTCACCATCAATGGGCAATGGGTGGAGGTTCTGAGAGACATAGGAGCCAGCCTGACTAATTAGATGTTAGCTAGTGTCCTCAGAGCAGGTAATCCCTAACATAGTCCACTAGGTTGTAATAGCTGACAACCATGAGAGTGACTACCCAGTCGCTCTGGTTCCCTTTGAAGGGGGGGGGGGGTTCAGGTTCCTTGAAGGTAGCTATGAGTCCATCCATGCCTGTGGATTGTCTGCTTAGTAATGACCAGAAGCACACCATCTGGAAAGAGGTGGCGCTCTGATCCCACCTGGAGATGTCTGAGTGGGTGTGAGTGACCATACAGTCCAAGGCTGTCCAAGAGGGTACTTAGAAGGACCTCAAGCTTGGAAGAATGGCCTAGGTATCTGTAAAAAAGAGGAAGGGTAAGGGGTGTAGGAAATCCGCTCCTGAAATTCTCACGATCCAAGGAGGCTAAGCTTCAGGATGATGTCACAGAACTTACAGGGGAGGATATTTCCACCCTGGGAAACCAACCTGAACTGTCCAAATGGCAGAAGGATGGAGGACCCACCAGGGAGGAGTTATGTACAGCGCAGAAGGAGTGCCCTACTCTGGAGGGACTATTACGGCAGGCCGAGGCCCAGGCATCTGGTGACACCTCTGGTGATCATAGAGAAGAATCCCTTGGCAACCATATGATTTACTTAGTGGTTCATCCATCCATCTTTCATCTCACATCAATACATATGTGGCCCAACACCAAATATGAGGATAATTTTGCTTTTTATATACGAATTCAATTTTATTCTTTCTTCTGTAGTATAACATAACCTCTCTTAATTGCACATTGAATCACAAAAAGTGTTGCTTTCAGGCTGACAATATTTACATCTTAGTGCATAAGTACATATTATAGCTCAAACACCCTTATTCGTAGAACTATGGTGAGAAGCACTTTGTATATTTACTTTAAACCAAATTTACATTACAAATTACGTACAACTTAAACAGACATACTCAATTTGTTCATCATGACAACCACATATTCATTCACTAATTGTAAAACATCACATGAATGTCAGCAATGGAAATATGCATATATGATTCCAATCTGTGTATTTTTTTCCTTATTTGGTTCAATATTCACAAAACACATATAATACTCTAATGGTACAACTCTTAAGCTTATGATTCACTTAGTTCTATTGACGTTATATCACTCATTCTCCTGTGTGGCTTACTTTCTTTGAAGCATATCCAATTTACGAGTGTTTCGGAGATAAAACATTGCCTTGTTTAGGATAGCCACAAACACAATTACTGCAAGGACTTCTCACAGCCCTATTCTTGGGTCAGTGAGGAGTACAGAAAACAAGTTTCCATCACTAGCAACAGGGGTTTTGTGTCAAATAATAGCATTCCACTGAAATCCCAATCAGGATCAAAAGAGCTCACATCCAAGTGCCTTTGAATATGCTCGAGCAAAAATCCAAGATCCACAGGAGGATTACAGGTTAGATGATATCTCTGATAGGGGCTTTTTATTTAATGTCTGTTGAATAGTTCCATACCACTTATACTCTCTTTCGTCTCGTTCTCGCGTACAGTGCCATCTCTGGTGATTGCCTGATCTACTGGGAGAACGCTCTCCGGTACAACAAGTCTAAGGTTCCTGAGCCTTGTGCAATCCATGTATTAGTGCTCCCCCAGTGCTACAGTGCCTTCCTACTTGAGCTGGCTCATGATGTTCTACTGGCAGGTCACCTGGGGCAAGAAAAGACCATTGGCAGGCTTCTAATGGTCCTGGATGAAGATGTCCTCGGATGCTTTATGCAGATCAAGTCCCATCTGCCAGGCCAGGAGGAAGTCAGTGGGGAAGCGCAAGGCTCTGATGCTTCCTCTTCCAGTCGTTGGCACCCCCTATGAAAGGCTGGGCATCTACATTGGTGGGCCTCTGGACCCCAAGACAGCCCTAGGCAACAGGTTTATCTTTGTTTCTTGGTGGACCCTGCCAACCTGTACCTGGAGGTTATACCTCTGAGGACAGTGACTGCACCTTCAGTGGCCAGGGCACTGATGGTGATCTTTACCCTAGTTGTGTTACCCAAGGAGGTACCATCTGACCGGGGTACCAAATTTATGTCAGCATACATGAATTCCATGTGGGACAAGTGTGGAGTAACAACACGTTCTCCACACCCTGCCATCCCCAGACCAATGGGCTTGTTGAAAGGGTCAAAAAGACTCTCAAAGGCATGATCATGGGCCTATCAGAGCCCTTGAGGCAGAAGTAGGATGTCCTCTTGCCATGCCTGTTGTTTGTTTACAGGGCGGTACAGCGGAAGCGGGTTCGATTCAGCCCCTTTGATCTTCTGTACGGTCAACCTATAGAGGGCCTCTCAGCCTAGTAAAAGAGGGTTGGGAGCAAGCTCCCAAGAAAGCCCCTCAGGATGTGGTCAGCTAGATGCTGGCCCTCTGCACCCATATGAAGCACTTCTGGAATAAGGCATAAGAAACTCTTGAAGCCAGCCAGGAGGTTATGAAGCTCTGGTATGACCAGAATGCCACCCAGTTCAGTGTCATCCAGGCAAGAAGGTGTGGGTGTATGGCCCAGGGCCCCACAAGACCAATGGTCTGGGCTCTAAGAGGTGTTCTACTAAGTGGACCTGAAGACGGCCATGGGCCCTTTGGGGGTCCTGCATGTCAATCACCTCAAACCATACTTCAAGATGCGCAAGAATACTATGCTCCTGGTCATGAATGATGGAGTGGAAGAGGAGAGTAAACCTCTCCCCAACCTCCTTTTTCTAAAGAGCAGGATGGGTCAGTGGAGATTGTCGGCCTCTCCCGTACCCTGACCCTACAGCAACAGAGGGACTGCCAAACGTTGTTGGGGCAGTTTGCCTCCCTCTTCTCAATAACCTCACGGTTAACTATATAGTATACTCATGATATTGACAATGGGGACAGTATGCCTGAAGCGTATGATCTACAGGCTATCTGACAAGGTAAGAGCCAGCATAAAGGAGTAAGTCTCCGAAATGGTGGACCTAGGGGTAATTTAGCCCTCAAGGAGCAGTTGGTTCAGCCCAGTGGTGCTGGCCCCAAGGCTGCCTCTCTAGGTACCACCCCTGAACTCCGGTTCTGTGTGGATTACCAGGGACTCAATTCAGTCTTTAAGACTTTTGCTCACCCCACACCCCAGACTGATGAGCTCATTGATTGTTTGGTGACTGCCGAGTATCTCAGCACGTTTAATCTGATATCTAGGTACTGGCAGATCGCCTTAACTGATTAGGCCAAAGCGAGGTTTGCGTTTTCTACCCCCAGAAGGCCATTCCCAGTTTTGGGTGATGCCCTTTGGGCTGAAGACTGCCCCTGCCATCTTCCAGAGGTTGGTCAATCAGGTACTGGCCGGGTTGCAGAACTTCAGTGCTGCCTACCTAGATGACATAGCGGTCTTCAGTTCCAGCTGGGAGTACCACCTGTGCCACCTCAAAGAAGTGCTTCAGGCTCTGCAGAGAGCAGGCCTGACTATCAATGTCAGTAAATGTCAGATAGGGCAGGGTTCAGTGTCTACCTGGGTCCCCAAGTTGGACGGGGCAAGGTACAGCCCCTTCAGGCCTAAATGCTAACCATTGTGGCTTGGGAAGCCCTCAAGACCCAAAAAGAGGTGAGGGCCTTTCTGGGCCTCACTGGGTACTACAGAAGATATGTCAAGGAGTTTAGTATCACTGTTGCTCCCTTGACAGAGCTGAATTCGAACAAGCAGCCCAGATAGGTGATCTGGAAGGAGGTGTGCCAGAAGGCTTTTGAGACCTGAAGAATGCCATGTGCACGTCACCCATGCTCAAGGCTCCTGATTTCTCCTAAGATTTCATCATGCAGACAGATGTCTCAGAGCATTGCATAGGGTCCGTGCTCTCACAGCTAAATGAAGAGGGCCTAGATCAACCAGTGTGCTTCATCAGTAGGAGGTTACTTCCCAGGGAACAGAGGTGGAGTGCAATAGAAATGGAAACATTTGCAGTGGTCTTGGCATTGAAGAAGTTGAGACCATACCTGTTTAGGGCTAACTTCCCGGTTCAAACAGACAACAGACCCCTCAGATAGCTAATGCAGATGAGGGGTGAGAATCCCAAACTGTTGTTCATTGAAAACAGCTTCATTCCATTTAATCTTCGAAACCATAAAAGCCCATCAACAAAATACATTACCTGTTACATAAAAACAAGAATACAAGAATTTAAAAAAGAGTATCTAAATTAGACTTGGCTTTTTCAGCGGGTTCATCCCCAGACTTTTTGACCTCCTGTTTTTGACCTATTTTTCATTACTATTGCTATTCAGTGCTAAAGGACATATGCTCTCCATGTAAATGGTGTTAAGATTGGTCTTCCATGATTGGGATATTTGATTTACTAGTAAGTACCTAGTAGAGTGCATGGTGTGTGCCAAGGGCCTGTATATCAAATGCTAGTAGTGGGCTTGCAGCACTGGTTGTGCCACCCACACAAGTAGCCTTTCAAAGGTGTCTCTGACCTGCCACTGCAGTGTCTGTATGCAGTTTTTACTGCCAGGACTTAACCATCCCTTTTCTTACATTTAAGGTACCCCTCAAGTAGGTTCAAAGTACCCACATGGGCAGGGTGCAGTGTATGTGAAAGGTAGAATATGTACTGGTGTGTTTTACATGTCCTGATAGTGAAATACTAGGAAGGTAATTTTTCCCTATTGAATGGATATCTGTCTCATAGGCTAACACGAGAGTTGCTTTGTAACATCTTACAAGTATAACTTTCCATTGGGACAAGATAGAGAAATGGACTTTAGTATGCTTGAACTCAGGATTTAAAAATACATCTTTTAGTAAAGAGGATTTTTATATTGTGTGTTTGAGAATACCACTTTTAGAAAGTGGGTATTTTCTTGTCTATCTAGGTGACTCTGTCTGTTGTGTATTCACTGTCTGGGGTTTAGACTGACAGGGGCTGGTTTGTGCATTCACGCTAGACAGACACAAGGGGGGTTGAGGTGTACCCTGCCTTTCCTGGTGACTCATAGACAGGCTGAATAGACCTGACTGCATTTAGAGTAGTGGGAGGAGTTGTTGCTTGCACCTGAATGGACTGTGTCAGCCTTTCACAATGCTGTCTCCACCCCCGGGAGTGAGGCTGGCCTGAGCCAGGCAGAACTGGTTTATGTATGCCAGTGGAGCTTTGTTTGTGACAACTCCAAAGGGAAATGTGGTATAAATTTTGGGTCCCTGAGCCCAGAACTTTAGATGACTGCTGGACTAAGGAACCTGCCAGAAAGAAGAGCTGGAAGAGCTGTTAGGAGGAGTACTGCTCCTCTGCTGGTGCCTGCTTGTTGGGTTGGCCTGCAGTTGCTGCTTCTGTCTTGGGCAGGGAAAGGACTGGACTGTCCTTTCTGCATTCTAAGTATCTCCAAAGGTTTGATGTAGAGCTTGCCCCCTGTTCAAGAAGTCTCAGGAACAGCAAAGACTTCAACATCTTCTGGGTACCGGCTTCTGGAACTAGAGGTTTCAGCTGCCACAGAGGAAAAAGGTAACCTGATGCCTTTACCAAGACCTCCGGTGGTTCCGTGACCTGAAGGCACAGGAGATGGCACCGCCGTAACACCTGTGGACACTGCTCGTGGAGAACACAAAGCACTGTCCTGCTTCGCACCACAGCCCTGGTCTCACCAATGCTGCCGTTGCAAGCTGACCTCTCGTAAGTTACACTACGCAGTGTCCCTTCCCAAACCGCAGCCTTGGCCCACCGATGCCAGCGTCATTGGCTCCAGTTCGTCCACTGACGCTGCTGCCTGCACTGCGACCTGTGGGCCCGCACATCAAATTGCCCCGTCTCGCATTGCAGCCTTGGGCCTACCGGCGACAAAGCTTCAGCAATGACGATGACGCTGCTTGCATCATGACCTGTTAGCATCGCAACGAGCACTGCCCTACTTCGCATCGCAGCCTTGGTCTCACCAACGCCGCTGGACGACCGTCACCAAGCCGCTGCCTGCACTGCGACCTGAGGGCACTGCACGTCGCACCGATCTGCTTCACACCGTAGCCCTGACGCCTGTCGACGCTGGCACTCCTGACTTCAAACTCACGGAGTTTGACCTGCAACACGTGTGACTTCAAGGGCCCGACCACTCCTTCACCGACTCCCTGGTGGCTCTGGAGGAGGCGTCTGCCTCTCCCCCAGGCCCCAGTTCCTCCAGCCAGCCACCAGTGCCTCCATCCTCTCAGCAACACCATTGTCAGTGCCGGTTGCAGCTGCCCGAAACACCACTACTGCCCCTTCCCCACCAAGACTGCCAGTTTCAACACCACGTGCTGCGCTAGTTGGTGCAGCTCAGCCATCAGGTGGCATGCCTCCAAGAACAACAACAGGAACTCCAGACCCGCATAGAGAATGCCCTCTTCAAAGCCATTTTTATTTTTTGTTTATGTGGGAGGGACTTTTGTTGCGAGTGGAGAGGGTGGAAATTGGGAAGAGAAGAGTTTGGACTTTGTTGGACAGTTGACATTTGTTGGGGATAGGGTGATTTGATTGGGAGGGGGTGGGCCTGTTGTGGGTGGAGAGGGTGGGTTTACATTGTTGAAAGAAATTAAAGGGAAAATTTCTTCTACTTTATGCCTGAAGTAGTTTTTCTTTGTTTGTGTTTTACTTTTATTTTGCACTGCTACATTTTCGCGCAGCCTATAATCCGCTTACCAAAGTGTATACCAGTTAGTTATAGTTAATTATACCCTTGTCCTACTACCCTCTGTAACTATATATTGACGATTGGGGGTATCCTGCCCTTGCCTATATTGCCTACAACAACCTTGATAAACAAGGAAAGTCAAAGTACTTATCTGCAGTAGAAGTTAGTTACTTACTAACTGAAGTTGTTCACTTCACTCCATAGTTCTCTTACCTGAATAGATGAAGTGATGGTTGCTACCTCTCAATTTTCTAAAGCGTTACTGTCGGGTTTCTCAAGGTGCCTTCTTAATGGTGGTGGTAGTAGTAGCAGGCCAATGGACTAACAGGGAAGGCCTCACAAGTGAGGTTCCACTCCCACCAAGGTGAGCTCCAACGGTAGGATTAATCAAAATGATTATCCATCAAAGGCAACTAAATTGAAGAAAAAAAACACAGAGTTAGTGGTTTATATTTATATTATAGTTTTACAAAGACTAAAACCAGACTTCTACCACAACGACACAACAAAGAATACCTGATATTATAACAAAAACTAGCAATAGTAACTTCTTCTGAGCAATGGGGCGCTAGTAATTTATTCAAACTAAAGTTTCGAAATCCTCGAGTCAGGAGAAGTGGACTTAGAATCAGGAGTGGAGTCAACAAGGTTAATCGTTTATGCAACACAAGGCTTGAATGACGATGTTGACAAATGATGTTCTATATCTAAAATATGGATCCCTTTTATGCGTGAGTAGGTAAGTGAGGTTGGTATGGGATATTACTCAGGTAATAGAAGTTACCGCAGTGAGTTGGTGTTGCTTTCCCCACATCCGCAACACCAAGTGTATGTTCCATTTATGGTATAAATTGAGTCACACCTCAAGAAGTCACACATCCTGGGGGAAAGAGGGTTAGGGGTTTGATGAATGGATGGGAAAGGGGATTTGAGGAAAGGTGTGACAAAGACTAACACTACAAAACAACAACAGTAATTAGGGTGATGAGCAGCACATCATCATCAATCTGTTGTGGAAGGAAATGAAGGAATGAGTATGACACAGTTCAGTTAAATGCATTGCAAAGAGTCCTTCAGTCCCAGAGACCCAAGTTATTATATATCTAAATGTTCTGTCATCTTAGTTTGAAAAATACAAATTAAGGAGGCATGAAAAACAGTGTAGTCTGATGTGCTGAGAAGGACTGTACAGAGTGGGAAGTGCCAGGATGCCCGAACAATGTGCATCCATCCTGCACTTGAGTTTGAACAGTGACAAAAGCACCTGGGTTACTGAGAGAATGCAAGTGGAGGGCAAATAGTAAGGGTTGTTGTGGTCACTCAGCGACTTGATAAAGGACTGTTGCACTACCAAGGTTGTGGTACCAGGAGGGAACATTTGAGGGGTATTGAGATGTCAAAAAAGTGTCAGAGGCACAGAGATATGGGTATCCTGGTCCCACAGTGAGGGGTCAAAAGTACCTGCTGAAGTTTGCTGTAAAACCCTAACCACATTTTGTGTAGCCTGGCTCCCTCTGTAATTAGGGATCCCACACAGTTCTAAAAATTATGATTGTTAAAAGAAAAATTATACTGTATTGCCAAATTGGGCGATGCATTTGCATTCTGCAATCTTCTCTGAATGTCTGTTTTAGGTGCCTGGCTAAACCGGTCCTGTAAGGTAAGCAGGAGTGTTATGGAGCTTTCAACTTTTGTACAGGAGAAGAAGAGGCCTGCGGATTGTAAAACAGAAACAATATTGTAGAGTCAAGGAGAAGGAAAAAAGCTAAGCTTCATGAGGAGTGTACCAAATACCAAGACTCAGAGGCACAGCATGAGTATAGGCTGCTGCAATAATTCATTTATCACTCCTGGCAGATCGATTAACTGAGAAATGAGAGCATTTTACAACCAATCACAGACAAGTAGCTGCATCTGCTGGGCTGAACAATCTCACAACTGTGATCATAACATTTATCCGAGTACATGCATGATGTGGCATCACAAGTCTGTCTCCAGTTACAAGCAACAGCCCCCGACCACAACCACATAAGAACAGTTTCACATTTGAACCAGCACACACACTCATCTGCATTTCCTTAACCAACATACCTCTTTCTAGTCCACAGAGCTGAGTAGGCCTCAGAGTCATCATCATTTTGGTTTTCCTCTGAAGTTGAAAGAATCAATACCTTCCTTCTTCTGGTTGATGAGGTAGTCACGCCTTGAGTCCTTCCATCCTCCTCCTGAATCCGAGTAGCGAATCAGTCCAACTCTGTCCCAACCTGAGCCAGATAGACCTGTAGTACACTGCTATTGATGAATAAGAAGAGAAACAGAATTTGAGTATTTTCTGTAGATTTGTCTTTGTTAACTAAAGTGACTGGTCTGGACTCTGTAAAACCAGAAAAAGGAATGGACCCTGCAAGTAAATCTCGCAAAGGGCCAATCGCCTTCAGGAAATATTATCACTCATAAGGCCCCAAACATTGCGTTTCATCGAAATCAAGTTTACAAATTATTAGTTGAACACCCTCCTTCACTGTCTGCCACTACTTGAATCATCAATCACCACTCACAATCATTCAATAATATATCACTCATTGGATGAAATAGTTAGTTACCTGTTTCAATCCAAGCACGGTGTTAGGTACAAAATCGTATCTCCTCTTTGATGCAAGCAACACATTGGAATTTGGCAGTCTGGTACATCAAATGATCTTTACTAGGGCTACCCTACTAGGGGATGAAAAAAGGATAGGCATGGGAGGGAGGCAGGCATGGTCTCAAATGTCCTTGAAGGAAATGGGGAGGAGTCTTCATTGCACATTGGTCCAACTCCAACCCGGCCATACATGTGCCTAAAAATGGCGGGGCTGCATAAGTCAGACACAAACATAATGTTCCACTAGCTATATCCTTTTTTTTTTTGGCAATGCAGCTTGACGATAAATAATTAAAAAGTTCTATGGTGGCATACTCAGTCAAAGAAGTAGAGTTCATCCCCAGAATTCAGGTGGTTTGCCCAAAAGTTGGCCAGCTAACACATGAGTCTGACCAATCACCCTCCTCTTCCTCCTGTGGCCTTTCAGAAATCATGGTCAATCTCTCCAAGTTTTGAGGCAGGAGACTGATCATTTTCATTGTGACAACTGCGCCAGCTGCACTGTGCACGTGCTCATCAGACACACTGGCTACCGGGGGAGCCAGATACTTTATCACCAGCCTGCGGAGCTCTGGGCATTGGCACATCCTAGCATACCAATACACCAATCAGTTTTGATCCATATAGACCTCTCTTGGGTCATCCAGATAGACCTGGAACATCCTCTAAATGGTCATTGTTGCTGCCTCTTACTCGACCTCTTTTGCCTTTACCTCTGCACTAGACTTAAGACCTGCTACTTGAATCCAAGCCAATGCAGAGGTTGGGGCAGACTGTTGTGTTTCTGTTGTTGTTGTTGGCACCGGTGTTCTTGTTGCTTGTGTTGGCTGCTGTGAGACAATAGGACTGCCCTCTCTGGAAGTTGAAGGCAGCACCCCAGCACTTGTGCCCGGGAGTGGGACTCTAATTTCCAGTCGTTCTTCTTCCAGGTCTCTGGCTTGCTCAACAATCCATGTCTTGCATTCTGAAACATCCTCTTCTGAAAAAGGAATGAAAGTGGCCAGTATTTTTTTTGTACTGTGGATCAAGTATTGTGGCCCAGATATACTCTTTGGACGGCACGCTATCTCTTTACAGCCTTGTATTATCAACCAAGCGAAGGATTAAGCTCTGAACCGGTCAACAGCAGCATACCCCGGAGTCGATTTGATGCTCATACATGGGTCCACCTCTTGATCGTCTCAATTCTGTTACTGTAACAACACAGAATGTTGATCTGATCAAGCGAGGGAAGGAAGGGAAGAGAACAGCAGGGAAGGAGACCTTAAGAGAAATCCACACATTAGTCCACCACATTAACATATAACATATATACTAACGACATATATGCTAACCCTAATACCTGTAAAGCAAAAGAAGAAGGCTTAAAGACACAGACTTCCTTAGTTGATCCAGGTTAGGAGTTATTTAGAACTGTCTGTTACTTGAAAAACCCGATAATACAAAAGGGACATCAGATATAACCTCTATAAGATCTATGCTACACGAGCTATAGTTGTGTGTCAGACCTCAAGGTACATACCATAAGTATCTACTGCCCAGCGTGACAGAGGAAGTGAAAGAATCCTCGTAAAAAGTACTCCTCCCCTGTTAATGGCAAATAGAAAACACAACACAAAAGGTCAATATAACCTAAGCCTGGTATTCTCTTTTACTCAGAGAATATTCCGGGATTGAAGACGTAAAATACTTTGTCATGAATCATGGAGACCTTAAAACTGAATCACAGCAGTACTTGTTATCCAGGTTCCCAATCAAGATTCACAATACCAAAAGAACATGACACTGCAGGGTTGTTCCCACCCGTACAATAGTTCTTTAACGGAGAAAGTCAAGCAAGGAAATAAACAGTACCCAGCTTTCCGCACTGTATAAATGAAAAAATCTGACTCCGCCGAATCTGAAATGATAAGGGCACCCTCTCTAAGCATCTGAACGTACCCACCTCCAACAATATCTTTATAGAATGCAAAGGACCGTGTACTCCGTGACGCCAGAAATCCTTTCTGCACACAAAAGCACTCGCAGTCATCAAAACATGGAGCAGATACAACAGCGTGTTCCTTCACGCAGGTAGAGCCAATACTTTAGCCCTCCTAGAAGTCAGGAAACCTCCGAGAGCCCAACGAGACTGGAACTCAGACACCGCAGCCCCGCTACCGTCCAAAGCGGCAATAATCTGCCTTGAGCCTTCCGGGTGGTGTTCTTTTGAAGTTTCCTGCCGGACGA
The DNA here is from genome assembly GCA_963921515.1 of Calotriton arnoldi. Taxonomy (NCBI): domain Eukaryota; kingdom Metazoa; phylum Chordata; class Amphibia; order Caudata; family Salamandridae; genus Calotriton; species Calotriton arnoldi. The sequence goes on along the minus strand of CAWUFW010000920.1, from coordinate 106,341 downwards.
GCCTCCCAGCATTCCTTGCGGTTGCAACCAGGAAATAACCCCTTGGAATCATGGGAAATGAAGTCCGCAACCGTCAGCACGAACCTACTGACTCCCTTCAGGAAAACATATCAGGACAGCGGTCAACAAGGGGATAACACATCGTGACAGAACCAAGTTATGGGCATCTTCATTTTCATTCACACCTGGGAACCTTTCAGACACCATTTTTAACCAATCCTGTAGCAGATGCAACTACGGGATAACTCGGCACAGCATACTGTTCTCCTTTTGATAACTTCCTTTGTGAAAACCTCAAAAGCAAGTAGCATCTCTGTCAGGCATTTGACTAGGCCCCATTTGTCCATCTCAATGGTCATGTTTCTCACAGTTGCATCCCCTTCTCTTTGAATGACCTACTCATTGATCAGTTTGTACTGCTCAAACAGATGATGCAACATGAAATAGGTCGAGTTCCAACGTGTTGGCACCTCCTGTATGAGAGTTTTAACTGGTTCGCTATTACTTCACTGAATGATCCTCAACTGCTTCCGGGATTTGAAAGAATGGCTGAAATGAGTGCAGATTCTTCTGCAGATGGTCAGTATGTTGCTGACTAGGTCTTTAGAAAGTACAGCACACTGAGGTTGATGCAATGCACCAAACACAGGGCCCTGAAATAGCCACCATCTGCCAGGGCCTTAACTATATTACTGCCATTGTCCGTGGCAACACATCCAATTCTGAGACCTGTGTCGCTGCCATTTAAACACTTTGCTGTTAAAGGCTTCCATGATATTTGCAGATGTATGGGGTTTCTCCATGGTGAACATGTCTACTGTTGCATGCCACTGAATGACCTTAAATGTTTCTTCAGCACCGAGACCTAGTTGCCTAATCCCCACAAAAGAGATAAAGTGTGCAGAAATATATATGTAATCAGCGGCTAGACAACTGGTCCAGATGTCTGTCGTCAGGTGGATAGTGTGAACAGCACACTGCTACAAAGCTTGTCTAACCAATTACATGACATCATGATGGATCATTGGAACAATAACTCTGGCAAAATTGGTCCGGCTGGGAGCCTTCCATTTCGGACAGATGGTCACCACAAATTATAAAAATACTCACTCCTTTGACAAAAGAAAAAGGTAGGCAGTCCAGCGCTATCATTTTAGCTAGCTTCCCGTTGTATAAACGTGCTATTGGGTGGTTGAATTCGAGCTATTTCAAGGTTGCTGATACGGGTGATACTGCAGCACTGCTGGGGACAGGGCTGCTTTGGGTAAAGATGACACCCTATTCTTCCTCATCACCTTCACCTCCCCCCGTGATTGGAGCAGATGTCCTGCTCTCATCACCTTCACCACCACCACATGCAGCTATTTTTTTTTTAAGGATCCCCTCCCAGTGGATTGCGTGATGTTTTTTTCATATGGGTCGTTTGGCCTGCATTACCACAGTGTGAACCAGGCTTACTTCGATGAGTACTTGTGCAGCAAATGGAGCATATTTCAATTGTGGCCTCCTGCTTCCTAATTGTAGATAAGTACCAAACTGGGGAGGTGAACTTTTGTCTGTGGTGCCACTGCCAATTCTCTGAGAACTGAAGGTAGGTAGGTGTGCTGACAATTGCCTCTGCAGTGATTTCTTCTACTGAGGTAGTGGTGGATGCAGGTCTCAGCGTGGGTCTTACAAATATGGGAGCTGATGCTGGCAGTGAGGGTGGTATCAGTGCCACATTCCTCGGAGCAGGTTGAATTGGAAGGGTAATGTCAGACTCCTCTGGGCCAGCTTCCATGACAATGACTGGCTTCTCATGCTCATCCCCTTCTATAAATGAAAGGTTTTCAGGAACTTTCTTTTTGTCAGTGCAGCAGCGGCGCGCATTCTAGAGCCCGCACCGATCACAGCATGCACGGTTTTGTGGGCCCCCCCTGTGGGAAAAGGCATCTGTACCATTCTGCATTTTGGTGGTTACAATGTCCTGCTTTAATGTAACCTTTCTGTTACAGGTTGCAATGCTTGTTTAGGGTGTTACTTCAATTTGTTTTCCTTCTGCAGCTGCTGGGTTTTCCCCGCTGGGGTTTTCCCCCCTGTTGCTTCAATTTGTTTTCCTTCTGCAGCTGCTGGGTTTTCCCCGCTGGGGTTTTCCCTGCTGCTGAAGACCGTCATCTAGGGCGTGGTCCAGATCTATATAAGCAGCCCTGCCCTTGGGGTGCTGCTCACTATTCCTCGACCTTGGGTGGAGCAGGAGCTCCGGGTTTCTTCCTCCTTCAGGTTCCAGTGATAGTGGCCGGCCCCGGGGGATTTCTGGAGCTCATCTTGGATTCCGTCTCCGGTGTGATGTCCCGTCGTTGCTCGACAGCGCTCCAGTCATTGTTCAGCGCTTGGTCCCGCGCTGGTGCGTGTCCTCCGTCAAGAGCCGAGAGGTTTCTCGGCTTGCTGCAGTTCCATTTTCGGCTACGCTCCGGTAGCCATAGTCAGAGCAGGCTGTGCTCTGAGCGGTAAGACCTCCCTGGTGGGGAACGCGTTCATTTCTGCATTACGGTCACGCCCTCGCTTGAATCTCCGCAGGGCAGTAATCTCTGAGAGTGTTTTGATGTGTGTGTGTGTCTCGGGCTTGAGATTCACGTCTTATTACATAAGTCAGTGCCTGTGACCATTGAACAGGGTGCTGGAATACAGCTGCTATGTGTAGTGCTCGTGTATCGCCATGCTGCAAGTATTCATTGCAGAACATTTGCGTCTCTTATAGTTCTGCAAGATGTTATTGCAGAAATCATATCTGTTTCTGTATGAGAAGGATCATAGCAGATCATAGAATATATCCAACAGATATTTAAGAAAAGAGACAGAAACGAATCTTGAAGGCTTTTAAGCTTATTGTTGATTTATGTCTGTTAACTGATTTTTCCTTTTCAGATCTCCTTCCCTGCAGTTCCCTTTCCCCCGCCTGGCCTCTCTAAGCCTCAGTGCTATAACAGCATACTGAGTTGGAGCTGCCTGGAGGTTGGCCACAATCTCGTCGTGCAGATCCCGAGGAAGACGGTAGCTGTTACAGAATAGTGAGCCCACAAATTAAAATTCCTCCTGGTCTGCATGAAGGATTGCCACCATGGATGATCTCCTGAAGATGATCAGGCAAATACAAAGGGACGTGGTGGAATCCAAGAACGCCACAGCCGCACTGGCGGATAAGGTAGCACAGCTGCAGACCAAGATAGGGAGTAGTGACACTGGATCTGCTGCATGGCACACAACATCTATCCCTCTTGGTTCCTCTCAGCCCACAAACATTTCCTTAGCTGTTCCCACTCCAATACCCCTAGCCACTCTTGAGCGTTTTTCCGGGGATTCAGTCAAAGTAAAAAAAATTCTGACCAAGGTGGAATTACACTTTACATGTCAGCCGACTGCCTTCCCGGACCCATAATCTTGCATAGCCTTTCGGATCTCCTATTTGTCAGGGGACGCAGCATCTTGGGCTGTGCCAATGGTACGACAAGATAGTCCACTATTATACAATTGGAAAAGGTTCATCCAGGAATTCGAAAAGGTGTTTGACCGTCAGGTAGCCACTCTGTCTGCCGATCGTGAGTTGTTGGAGTTAAGGCAAGGGAGTAAGGACCTGGTAACGTATTTAACCAAATTCAATAGACTTGTGGCGGAAACGTCTTGGCCTGAGGAAAAGTGAGCCACATTGTTTTACCAGGGTTTGAAAGATGATTTAAAGGATTTTGTTGCGCAAATTGACCCGCAGCCTACTACATTTATGGATCTCATAAATCTTACCCTACGGTTAGACCATCACCTCGTGGAAAGAAAAGGAGAAAAAAGAGACCAGACAAAACCGTGTGGCGGTTTAAGTACAAAGGTCTCACAGGTCCTCCTGAGAGTGGAGTCGAACCCATGGAAATTGGGACAATCTGCCAACCACTGACTAAAGATGAAAAGGAACTGCGCTGTAAAAATGGTCAATGTCTATACTGTGGTCGAAAAGGACATTTTGTAAAGGAATGCCCAGTGAAACCCGAAATAAAAATCCACCACCTAAAAAGGCAGTAGCAAGTACGGATGCCGGGGAGGAAAACTAAAAAACCTAAGTAGTAGTGAAGGGCTACACTTGAGGGTAGTAACCATCCCTTCCCAGGCTATAGATCCCCAGCAGCGGGTTAACAGCATGCTTTTTCGTGTAACTTTGGATCTTCATGTTGCTGGTCAAATCCATAAAGTAGGGGTTCTCATTTATTCAGGTGCAACAGGAAATTTTAGTGATGACCTGACAGCACAACGCTTCAAGATTCCCTGTGTAGAAAACTCCTAAAGTGGTTTTAGCGGTAGACGGCGAAACATTGGCAGGAGGCCCAGTAACGTTACAAACGGAAAAACTCCTTTTTGTAGGTCCTGATAAAAAAAATCATGAAAGCCATTCTGAACATTTGACCCTAGACGTTATTAAAGCCCCACAGTATGGAGTCATCTTGGGAATACCCTGGTTAACCTTACATAACCCTCTCATAGACTGGAAAAAAAGAACAGTGCGGTTTACTACCTCTTTCTGCCTGCACACTTGTACTCACCAAGCAACAGTCCACTCTCTGCACATCGCAGCTGCCGAGGAATAAGAAACCATTTTACCATCCCAATATACCAGCTTTTTAGATGTGTTCAATGAAAAAGGGGAGAGGAACTACCACCACGCCGGCCTTATGAATGCCAGATTGATTTGTTACCAGGAGCGGCCAGTCCCAGCTGTCGCATCTATGCTTTATCAGAGAAGGAGAGCCAACATCTGAGAGAGTATCTTGATCGATATCTAGCTATTGGGTTCATCCGCCCCTCTAAGTCCCCGGTCGCATCTCCACTCTTCTTCGTCCCCAGAGCCAACGGGTACCTAAGAACCTGTATAGATTACAGAGCACTGAATAAGATCACAGTGAAGAATAGGTATCCTTTACCTTTAATTCCCGTCCTCCTCGATCAGGTAAAATCCGCTGTCATCTATACTAAATCGGACTCACATGGGGCTTATCACCTGGTTCGAATGAGGGACAGGGACGAATGGAAGACCGCCTTTAAGACCTGTTATGGATTATTTGAATACACAGTGATGCCCTTTGGACTCTGCAATACGCCAGCCGTGTTTCAGTATTTTTTCAATGATGTCTTAAGAGAATTTTGGACTCTTTTGTAATTGTCTACATTGACGATATTCTCATCTACTCAGACAATGAAAAGGATCATGAAACACATGCCAAGACCATTTTGCTGGTGCTCCGAGAACATCACCTGTTTTGTAAACTCAGCAAATGTGAGTTCCACGTCACTACTGTAGAGTTCTTGGGAGTCATGCTCTCTCCTTTAGGAATAAAAATGGCAGTCCAGAAAGTCAAGGCCGTGGTGGTGGAATGGCCTACGCCAACCACGGTTAGAGATATGCAGTGTTTCCTTGGCTTTGCTAATTTCTACCACCGCTTCATCAATAATTTCTCACAAACAGTGGCTCCAGTCACAAGACTGTTGCGCAAAAAAGAACGCTTTGAATGGACAATCGAGGCAGAAGCAGCCTTTAGCACATTAAAAAAGGCCTTTACCACTTCTCCAATCCTAGCTCATCCTAATGTAAAACAACCCTTTGTGGTAGAAGCAGATGCTTCCGACATAGCTATTGGCGCAATACTTTCCCAAAGAAACCGTGAAACGGGACAACTCCACCCGGTTGCCTACATGTCACGAAAGCTCAATGAAGCGGAGCAAAACTATGTTATTGCCTAAAAAGAATTGTTGGCCATTCGAGATGCTTTCAAAGAGTGGCAACATTATCTCCAGGGAGCCAAGCATACCATCATGGTCTACTCTGATCTCCGCAATTTGCAATTTATGAGTTCTGCTCGCCTCCTCACACCTAGGCAGTTACGGTAGGTGCTCTTTTTCGCAGAATTCGATTTTATAGTAACTTTCAGACTAGGAAGTGACAACAGGAAAGCTGATGTGCTATCCTGTCAAGATTCGATGACAACACACACAACCGGACCTCCACAGTCTATCCTTGCTCCATCTATGGTCCTTTGCACAGTTTGCACTGATAAGTTCTTTGATAAGTTACGAGATCTATTTACCATCTCAGACTGGCAAAAATGACTCAGCGAGTATCCGAAGAGACCCATAAATCAAGGATTACCCATGCATGATTCACGCCTTTTCGTGCCAATCTCAGAGTTACAGCAAACAGTTTTCACTGGCTTCACACCATTCCCATAGCTGGCCATCCTGGCTTTCCAAAAACCATGGAACTGGTACAAAGATACTTCTGGTAGCCAACCTTACGAAAAGAAATCAAGACAATGGTAAAAAATTGCGACACTTGTGCCAGGTGCAAAACTGACCATTCCAAACCAAAGGGTCTGTTGATGCCTCTTCCCAACCCAACGAAAGCATGGGAACACATTACACTAGATTTTATCACTGGACTTCCACAGGTACAACGATGTTCCGTAATCCTGGTCGTAGTGGACAGCTTAAACAAATATGCTCACTTCATAGCATGCAATAAGTTACCAACATTCAGCCAACTAGCTATGTTGCTTTTTCATCATATTGTACGTTTACATGGTTTACCAAGGGTGATCCTGTCAGATGGCGGTTCTCAGTTTTCCTCACAATTCTGGCAGACATGGTGTAAAGCATTGCAGGTTTCTTCCACATTATCCACCAGTCACCATCCACAAATGGATGGTCAAACAGAATGCTTGAATCAGACTCTTAAGCAATACCTTCGATGTTATGCTGTGGACACAATCAAGGCTTGGGTAACATTCCTGTGGTTAGCAGAAAAGGTGTACAGCAACTCTTATCAATCATCCTAGGGATGTATTTCATTTTATGGTTTATATGGGTATCACCCTGACACGCTACCTATCACTATCCCTGGTTCAGCGGATGTTACACCCGCGGTATCAGAGGCTTTACACACCCTCCAACAGACACAGAAGCACATGCAGGATCAGTTAGATCGAGCTAAGAAAGCTTATAAAACGCAATATGACAAAAAACATCGTCCTGGTCCCACATACAAACCTGGTGACAAAGTTTGGTTGCCCACACGACACATGACTTTTAAACATAAACATATGTTTCGTCCAAAATTCATAGGTCCCTATCAAGTGATACGACAAGTGAATCCTGTCACGTACAAGCTACAGTTGCCCCGTGCTCTGTGGATTCACCCAGTATTTCAACCTCGCTCCTGAAATTGGCTTCCACCCACTCCCATTCCCGTCCACCTCCAGTGTTGATCCATGGGGAATGGGAACATGAGGTGCGTGCAGTTTTGGATGCCAAAAGATGCAGGAATGGCCTCTGGTATTTTATTGCCTGGAAAGGGTACGGCCCAGAGAATGATTCTTGGGTGCAGGCGCAGCATATACATGCTCCACTCCTTGTGCGGTGCTTTCATCTCCTCCATCCTGCCAAGCCGGGCCCTAGAACGCGCTTGGGAGGGGGGAGTGCTGTTAGTGCAGCAGCGGTGCATGTTCTAGGGCCCGCCCCGATCACAACGTGCACGGTTTTGTGGGTCCCCCCTGCCCCGTAAGGGAGTGCTATGCTGTGGGAAAAGGCATCTGTCCCTCTCCGCACGTTGGTGGTTACAATGTCCTGATTTAATGTAGCCTTTCTGTTACAGGTTGCAATGCTCGTTTAGGGTGTTGCTTCAATTTGTTTTCCTTCTGCAGCTGCTGGGTTTTCCCCACTGGGGTTTTCCCTGCTGCTGAAGACAGTCATCCAGGGCGTGGTCCAGATCTATATAAGCAGCCCCGCCCTTGGGGTGCTGCTCACTATTTTTCGATCTTGGGCGGAGCAGGAGCTCTGGGTTTCTTCCTCCTTCAGGTTCCAGTGACGGCGGCCGGCCCGGGGGATTTCTGGAGCGCATCTTGGATTTTGTCTCCGGTGTGAAGTCCCGTCGTTGCTCGACAGCGCTCCAGGCATTGCTCAGGTGCGTGCGTGTCCTCCGTAGAGAACTGAGAGGTACCTCGGCTTGCTGCAGTTCCATTTTCGGCTATGCTCTGGTAGCCATAGTCAAAGCAGGCCGTGCTCTGAGTGGTAAGACCCCCCTGGTGGGGAACGCGTTCATTTCTGCATTATGGTCACACCCTCTCTTGAATCTCGGCAGGGCAGTATTCTCAGAGAGTGTTTTGATGTATATGTGTGTCTCGGGCTCAAGATAAGTCAGTGCCTGTGACCATTGAACAGGGTGCTGGAATACACCTGCTATGTGTAGTGCTCGTGTATCGCCATGCTGCAAGTAGTCATTGCAGAACATTTGGGTCTCTTATAGTTCGGCAAGATGTTATTGCAGAAATCATATCTGTTTCTGTATGAGAAGGATCATAGCAGATCATAGAATATATCCAAGAGATATTTAAGATAAGAGACAGAAACGAATCTTGAAGGCTTTTAAGCTTATTGTTGATTTATGTCTGTTAACTGATTTTTCCTTTTCAGATCTCCTTCCCTGCAGTACCCTTCCCCCCGCCTGGCCTCTCTAAGCCTCAGTGCTATAACAGCATACTGAGTTGGAGCTGCATGGAGGTGGGCCATAATTTCGTTGTGCAGATCCTGAGGAAGACGGCAGCTGTTACACCTTTTCCCTTGCCTCTTCTGGCATGTCCTGGACTCAGCCGGGGTCCAATCTGTGTCCAGATCATCAGAAGGTGGGCTTGGAGAAGATGATGGAGTACCCTTCCTTTTTCTCGCTGGAGATCTGGAAGCCAGAGGTTCTAAAAGAGAAGGTTTTTGTTAAGCAGGAAGCTCAACCTCCTGTTCTGCTCCTACTTCAGGAAAATCTACTTTTGCTGGCTGCGGTTGTTATCCACTTGACTCAGTTTCCTGCAACGATTGCATACTACTTTGCGAAAGAGACAAATCCAATTCATAGTCTGCTTGTCAGCATCGCCAAGATTGCAATGGCCTCCTCACTGACAGATATGGGCTTGGGTTGGGGTGGTGCTGTTGATGCGGGATTTCTGCTCCCAGCTTGCTCCCCAGAGGCCGATGCGGCAGGCACACGTTGCCTGAAAAAGGTTGTGGTCGTCACACCAGTGGCGGAAATCTGTTTCTTCTTCTACTCACTGGCCACTTTCTTTGCAGCATCTTTCTTTGGGCCATCTTGAAGCTGTCAGTTGGCAGTGAAACTTACTTAGCTGCACAAGCGGAAGAGATTGGAGGACTCACGTCACATGTTGAATGGTCACATAGCTTTGTACAGGCCTTCTGTCTGGCAGTTCTGTGGGCGATGTCTCTTGTGCACCTGAAAGCAAACAAGCAACATTTAGTGAAATGTGGCATTATAATTGTTGCAGTTTGAATTAGTACAGATAAAGACAATTTGATTTAGTGTGGTTACTTAAGTTATTATCCTGAATGTTAGACCTGGCACTGTTGGCGTGGGTCTCCCTTCCATTTTTTGCTGTTGCCTCATGTATTTTTTGCTGGTTATAGATGCTTTGGGCACTGTGCCACTGCTGTTCAGTGCCACAGTGCAAGTGCTCCCTATGGTAAATTGATGTATGGATTAGTGATTCCATGATTGGTTGGTTTGGTTTACTTGTCAGACCCTAGTATAGTGCACTAAGTGTGCCCAGGGCTTGTAAACCAAATGCTGCTGGTGGGCTTGCAGTACTGGTTGTGCCACCCACAGAAGCAGCCTGTAAAAGTGTGTCTCAGGTCTGCCATTGCAAAGCCTGTGTGCAGTCTGGTACTGCCATGTTGACTGGGCAAGTGCACCCACTTGCCAGTCCCTAAACCTTCCCTTTTCTTCATATCAGACACCCCTATGGTTGGCCCAAGGGCAGGGTGCATTGTAAGTATAAGGTAGGACATGCCCTGGTGTGTGTTGCCTGTCCTAATAGTGAATTACAGCCATTTTCGTTTTCACTATTGCAAGGCTACCTGTTCCCCATAGGCCAGAATGGGCAGTTTGATTATTACATCTTATAATCCTAACTGACCCAGGGAACATGGTAGAAAAACGAATTTAGTATGCCTGAACTCAGAATGATAAAATACATCTTTTAGTGAAGTTGGTTTTAACATTCTGTGTTTGAAAATACCACTTTTAGAAAGTAGGTATTTTCTTGCCTAACTATCCAAGCCTGCCTCTGCTAGGTTATGTATTCCTTGTCTGGAGTTTGAGTGACAGGGGCTGGGGGATTCCAGGAGACAGGGTGAGTCAGCACAGGGCTGAATAGAGAGATCTGCATGGAGATGGGTGGGAGGAGTCGCACCTGGGACCTGAATAGGGCTGTGCCTTCCCTCCACAATGCTGGCTCCACCTCCTGTGGTGCGTCTGATGTCCCTGGCCTACACTGTGAAAGGAAAGAAGGAGTCTTGTCAACAAAGTGCTCCAGGACTGACCAGAACTGGTTTGGACTAGGCAAAGGCCTCTCTGCCTTCAGAGAACAAAGGGAAAATTAGTATAAAGGAGGGGACCCAAACCCCAGAACTTTAGATCACTTTGGGAAACAAGAAGAACCTTTGCTGAGGAGAGGGACTAGAGAAACTGAGGAGGAGACTATCCCTAAGCTGAGTGCTGTTTGGGGGATTGGCCTGCAGTGGTTGCCTGACTGCCAAAGAAAGGAGAAAGGGACTTTGTGTGTACTTTCATCAACTTGTAAGAGATCTCCAAGGGCTTGAGAGAAGAGCTTGCCTCCTGCTGAAGTCTCAGGTACAACAGACTTCACCAACCAGCTCCCCAAGAGTCTTTCTGGAAAGTGCCTGCTGCTGTCCTGGACTTTCTGAGGGACTGCGTGTCGCAAGGAGCTGGAAGCGCGACTCACGAAGGAGAAGCGTCGCCGCCGAAGCGCCTCGCATCGCCGAAGAAAAGGATCGATGTCGCATCAGACGCCACTGCATCAACGGAGAAGAGTGTCGCCGCCGCCGCTGTCGCATCGTTGCCGAAGCGTCTCGCATCGCCGGAGAAGAGGATCGACGTCGCATCAGACGCCGCCGCATCACCGGGAAGCGTGTCACAGGGCCTGTCGCGGCTCAGAAGAATCGTTGAGTCGCCGCACGGCCGTCGCATCATTGCCGAAGCACCTCGCATCGCCGGAGAAGAGGATCGACGTCGCATCAGACGCCGCCGCATCACCGGGAAGCGTGTTGCAGGGCCTGTTGTGGCTCAGAAGAATCGTTGAGTCGCCGCACGGCCGTCGGGCGTGCACGCATCTTGTCGCATCAAGAAGAAGACGCCATCTTTGTTTCATTGCACCGGATCTTCATTGCATCACGGCGTTGCTGGTCGCATCGCCAAGGAAGCGCAGAAAGAAACCGACGCATCACCTCTCCATGCCGAGAAGAACCGACGCATCCCCTACGCATTAGTAGGGACCCGACGCATCACCGTTCTTGCGTGTAAGGAACCGACGCATCACCTTCCCTGCAACACTTTCGTTGTATAGCGTTACGCATTCAAAGGTACATTGAACTCAAAGTGTCGCATTTACCATCTTAAGAGAACTGAGCTAATTCTACCATTTTTAAGTACAGTATTGTGGATTTTTGTCGTTTGTGGTCTTGTGTTAAATCTATATAAAAGATACTTATTTTTAATATACAACTGGTGTGGTGTCCATCTGTAGTGTTGTCACTTGATTACTGTATGTGTTCACAAATGCTTTACACACTGCCTCTGAGATAAGCCTGTCTGCTCGTGCCAAGCTACCAAGGGGGTGAGCAGGGGTTATTTTAGGAGTGTACCCCCTTACCCTGACTAGACGCAAGGGTCCCTATTTGGTCAAAGGTACCTACCTCTGCCAACTAGAGACCCCCAAATCTAACACTGAATAATTAACACCAATAGTGTATCCATTCCAAAATCGAACCACACCATCATAACATATTTCATTTTCAATCAGGATAACAACATACAGATGTAACAGTTTGCTTTATGTGCATCTGAGGTAAACACCTGTGGTAGTCAAGGAAGCGCAAGGGAAAATTGAATAATCCTTGAACAATGAATGCTGGTGTGTGTGCCCCTATGGCAGGCAGGGAGTCCAGGGGGAAATGAAATAATCCTTAAAAATGAATGCTGGTGTGTGTGCACCTATGGTAGGCAGAGGCTCTGGGTGAAATGGAATAATCCTTAAAAAATGAATGCTGGTGTGTAAATGGCTGTACGCCTATGGTAGACAGGGGTGGATGGATGAAGGGAAAATGAAAACAAAAATACAATTATCTTTTTAAATTAAATAAAACGTATAAGAAAAACTAGAACAATAAAAAAAAGTTAATTGCTAGTGTACTAGGGGAGTATGAGAAACCCACTGAGAGGCAAGGAGGTGCAGGCGCAAAATGCAAAAATAAAATGCATATAATATAAAACACTGTTCATAATACACATATACTACAAAGATCCTCAAGCATATTATTAAACCTATATCAGAGAAAAGTAAAAAAAAAAATGAACATAAACAAAAAGACATAGCCCTCTCTTATCAATCTTCCTAGAAAATGGCTTTGAAAACTGGAAAAATAGGATGGTTGCACAAAATGGCAACCGGCCACAAGGTCAAGCAACAACAAGAAGCAAAGAGGCATGATCACAACAAAGAACAAATGTAGGCCTATGGCAAAAGCACACTGGCTGGCTACAAAAAATGGCCACCGGCCACATGGTCGACAACAACAGCAAGCAAGTAGGCATGGCCACAGCAAAGAACACACACAGGCCTATGAAAAAATCACATTGACTGGCTACCCAAAATGGCCACCGACCACATGGTCAAACATCAACAGCAAGCAAAAAGCCATGGCCACAACACAGAACACACGGAGGCCTATGGCAAAAGCACACTGGCTAGCTACACAAAATGGCTGCCGACCACATGGTCAAACAACAACAGCAAGCAAGGAGGCATGGCCACAACAAAGAACACATGCAGGCCTTTGGCAAAAGAACACTGGTTGGCTACATAAAATGGTCGCCTGCCACATGGTCACACAACATGCAAGGAGGCATGGACGACAAAGAACACATGCAGGCCTATGGACACTGACTACACAAAATGGCCCCCGGCCATATGGCATGGAGAACAAAGACAAATGGTGGCCTATGGCAAACACACTCAAACACTGGCCAGACAAAAGAGTCACTACCATTAATTCAGCAATGCCAAATCGAAAATTAAGTAAGCTAACAAAAATTTTAAACCAACACACATCCTCCCAAGGCCTCAAATATTACCCCACCAAAATACACTTTTTGCAGAAAAATGTTGAAATACAAAAAATAAACCCCAAATTTTTAATTTAATCTAATGCCATCCCTGCCCTAAATGATCTTTTAAAATGACATATACCACAGAAGAAAAAGTTACTTACCTTCGGTAACGATGTATCTGATAGAGACATATGTTAGTTGTAGATTCCTTACCTTAGAATTTCCCCCAGGCGTCAGTCTGGATCTGGAGATTTTTTTCTTTAGCAGTACACCTACGCGTCATTAGGTGGAGTCGGTCAGCTCGGTTGTATGATGTTACAACGCATGCCATTACAACGCATGACATTACAACCATGCCGTTACAACGCATACCTTTACCCCGACTTGCTGTCAGGGGTGCGCTGGAAGTTGGAATAGTATAATTTACTATTCCAACTCCAGTGTGTGCAACAGTAGGGAAGGTGTTGTCTACCCCCTGCAACAAGCCTTTCGTGTTGTAACGACATGCGTTGTAATGCTTCCATTGTAAAGGCTTGCCTGTTTGCTCCACATTCTTCGTCGGCACCAGGATGACATCGCAGGACCTACATAGACGCTATCCATGCGCGCTGACGTCAGTTCTTAACACGGATTTCCACGCCAGAAGCACAGAGCCATTAAAGACACTGTCCACTGGTGCATCAAAACTAGGACCCTTTAGGTGAGTCCCTATCCCTAGAAAGCAGTTCAAAGAGCAGGAAGGATGGGTGGGGCAGTAAGGAGTCTACAACTAACATATGTCTCTACTGGATACATTGTTACTGGAGATAAGTAACTTGTTCATCTGATAGAGACTGTTATTTGTAGATTCCTTACCTTAGAATAGATACCCTAGCAATACCATCCCCGGAAGAGGGTCTTCGAACCAAGATCAAACCAGAAAGTCCTAGAGGACCGAACGGGCAAAGTAACCATCCCTCCGGACTTGGCTGTCCAGGCAGTAGTGTCTGGTAAACGTGTGCAAGGATGCCCACGTTGCAGCCTGACAGATGTCAAGGACTGGAACTCCACGTACTAATGCCGTGGTTGCCAAAGTTGCTCTGGTGGAATGAGCACGCAACCCCACAGGAGGGTCCTTCTTCACCAAAGCATAGTATATTTTGATGCAAAGGACAAAGCATTGGGAGATGGTCCGTTTCTGAACAGCCCGTCCTTTCCACCCACCCACATAGCCAATGAAGAGTTGATCATCCACCCGGAAGTCTTTTGTGCAATCATGATAAAAAGATAATGCACGTTTTGGGTCCAGATGGTGGAGTCTCACCTCCTCCTTGGAGGGATGCAGGGGTGGATAGAAGGTGGGCAGAGTGATAGATTGTCCCACATGAAAAGGCATGAGGACATTAGGAAGGAATGAAGGCTTGGTCCGAAGTACTACTTTATCCGGATAGACAGAGAGAAAAGGGAGCTTAGAAGGTAAAACCTGCAGCTCGCTCACCCTGCGTGCAGAAGTGATGGCAACAGGAAAGGCAGTTTTGAGAGTCAGCAACCTGGGGGGACAGTTAGGAAGAGGTTCGAAGGGAGCGCACATAAAAAAGGTGAGAACCAGATTTGAGTCCCATTGGGGCATTACAAAATGAGATGGAGGGAACAGATGTGTAAGGCCCTTAAAGAATCTGGTAACAATAGGAGATTTGAATAAAGAAGGCTGATTTGGCAGCTGAAGAAAAGCAGAGATGGCGGCAAGGTATCCTTTAAGAGTGCCTGTAGGAGGCTGGCTTAGTATATGGTGCATACTTATTTAAGTGACGCGCCCGGCACTAATCCAGACAACCCCTATGGTGATTTTAGTGGTCTTAGACAACGATAGAAAGCTCTCTAAGTGGTAGCTGTGGAGAGCAGCCTTCAGGCTTAGTCCAGAAGAAGTGTTAAGCAGCTTGGTTTACCAGAACTAATCATGTAGTGTAGGTTAAACGAAAGAGAACCACACAGTGTAGCTATAAAAATAGTTATATTTATTATGCACACTCACTAGCACATTGGTATATCTCCTACCCGGAGATATCAACACAATACACACAATATTTCAAAAGGAAACAGGTAAGCACAAATACACAGTGGTCTCCAGGGAGAGACCAAGCTATATACTAAAGAAGTGGAATGCGAATTGTGACCGAAGTCGAGACTTGACCCAGAAGACTCAGAAGATCTGGGGACCCAAGGAACCACCCAAGGTAAGTACCCAGGAACCCCAAGGAGGCTGTGTGCAGAGCGAAACACAGCTACATGCTCAATGTAAGTTAATGGGGAAGTCACAGTTGCAGTTTTTAAGAAGAATGACCCTTCCCAGTGAGCCCTGAAGAAAGTGCGTGGAAGACGGGAGGTTGGAGAGTCACCCCACCCATGAATACCCCAGGAACCAGGAAACCTACACCAGGGAAGCTGGGTGCATAGGTGCGAAGTGACGTTGGAAACCGCCGTAGACCACAATGGAGGACTTCAGTGAAGATGGTGCTGGCAAAGAAGGTGATAGAGTCCAGTGGAACCCAAAGATGGATTCTTGAAGAGAAGTACCTGCAAGCAGAAGGGACAGAGTCTATGCCACTTGGGAGTGACCAGGAGGCACGGAAGACCAATAACCACCGATGATGGCAGATGTAGGAGAGTTGACGGTGACCTTGTCCCTGCAGTTGTGAGGACCAGCAACACGGTGGAAGACCAGGAGCCGTTCACGAGCTGTTCCGTGTCGGAAGTTGGGAACTAGGGGGTCGGTGTCCGGCGTGAGCACCAACAAGCCTTGGCAGCAGCAACAGACCTGGTAAACAAAGAAGGTTAGACATCTCGTAATTGACTTGATAAAATGGCTGACCACACTTACAAAGCCTAGAGAATCGACTCCTGGGTTTGTAGGGGGTGTCCTGCTCATGCAGGGCACCCTCACACTTATAACATAGCACCCTGCCTTCAGGATTGAAAGACCTGCCATAGAGGTGACTTATAGGTTTTAAGTGCAGTGACCTCAGATATAAGGAAACATATCTGTTGTGAGTGGTGCTTGCATCAGCTCACACAGGCTGCAATGGCAGACCTGTAGTCACAGTTTAAGTGGTCTCTCATGTGTGACATAATACATGCTGCAGCACATGGGAGACCCCTGGTGTACCTATACCCTGGGTGCCTTAGTGCCATATACTAGGGACTTAGGAGAATACACCAGTAGCCAATTGGGAAGGTATCAAAGTACCTACCATAATAAACTTTAGGGAGAGAGCACTGTGACTGGGGTCCTGATTAGCAGTATCCCAGTCAGACTAGTCAGAAAACAGAAGAACACCAGCAAAAATTGGGGGTAACCATAAAGGCTGATCCTACATTCCTACACAATCCCCCCCCCCCCAAATGAAAGGAGATGAGACTAACCTTGCCCAGTTGAGTCTTAATTTTCTAAGTGGGAATATCTGGAGAGTCCATCTGTGTTGCATGGTTACTCCCAGGTCTATGTTCCACAGAAAAGTTCATCCCCTTTAGGGAAATGGAACACCTCAAAAGTTTGGGATTTTCACTCTTCATCTGTTTAAGCCATAAAAGGGGCGTATGGTCTGTCTGAACAATTAAGTGAGTACCAAACAGGTATGGCCTCAACTTCTTCAAGGCCCAGACCACAGCAAAGGCTTCCCTCTAAATAGCTGACCAACGTTTCTCCCTTGGGGTCAACCTTCTGCTTATAGAAGCTACTGGTTGGTCCTGGCCCTCTGCATTAAGATGTGACACAACAGCTCCTACCACTATCTCAGAAGCATCTGTCTGGACAATGAAGGTTTTGGAGTAATCAGGACTTTTCAAAATGGGAGCAGTGCACATGGCCTGCGTCAGGTCATCAAATGCCTTTTGACAGCTAACTGTCCACTGAAATTTCTTAGCCATCCTTTTGGAGGTAGGATCATTAAGGGGAGTCACAATGGACCCATATCCCTTCCCCTTAACGAACCTCCTGTAGTAACTAGTCAGGCCCAAGAAAGCTCTGACTTGAGTCTGGGTAGTGGGAGCAACCCAGTCCATTATGGTCTGGATTTAGCCCTCTAATGGTTGAACCTGGCCTCCACCTACCAGGTGACCCAAGTATACAACATTTCTCTGCCCTATCTGGCACTATGTTGCCTTGATAGTGAGGCCTGCCTTTTGCAGGGTCTTCAAAACATTTCTGAGGTGGACCAGGAGATCCTCCCAGATGAAACTAAAGACAGCAATATCATCTAGATATGCTGCAGTATAGGCTTCCAGACCTGTGAGATCTTTGTTCACCAGCCTCTGAAATGTGTCAGGTGCTTTTTTCAAACCAAAAGGCATCACAATAAATTGATAATCCCCACTAGGGGTTGAAAATGCTGTTTTTGGATGGGCATCGTCAGAGAGTCTGATATGCCAGTAGCCAGCAGTCAAGTCAAATGTACTAAGATGCTTGGCTGAGGCCAAAGTATCAATTAGTTCATCTGCCCTTGGAATTGGATGGGCATCAGTCCTAGTGACTGCATTGAGGCCTCTGTAGTCTACATAAAACCTCATCTCTCTCTCACCATCTTGGATGTGAGGTTTAGGCACAAGGACTACTGGACTTGCCCAAGGGCTATCTGAAGGCTCAGTGACACCCAACTCCAGCATCTTTTGGACCTCAGTCCTGATGCAATTTCTGACATGGTCAGGCTGTCTGTAATTGTTATTCTTCACAGGCAGACTGTCACCTGTGTCCACTTTATGGGTACACCAGGTGGTTTGACTGGGAGTCAGAGAAAGCAGGTGGGAAAACTGATTGAGGCTTTCCTGCAATCAGCTTGCTGCTGGTCAGTGAGGCTGCCTGACAAGGCTACTCCATCAGCTGACAATTCAACAGGGTCCTGAAAGAGGAGATCAGGGAGAGGGTCACTCATGTACCTCATCAGTGGCCATGAGCAAGCTCATGTCAGCCCTTTCAATAAAAGGCTTTAGGCGGTTCACATGAAGTACCCTGTGGGGACTTCTAGGAGTACCTAGGTCAACCAAATAGGTGACCTCACCTTTTTTCTCAAGAATGGTGTGGGAACACTCCACTTGTCCTGGAGAGCTGCTGGGGTCACAGGCTCCAATACCCCCACACTCTGTCCTGACTGGTAAACAGTCAGTAAAGACTTTTGGACATGCCATACTTTCTGAAGCTCTTAGCTTGCCTCTAGGTTTTTGCTGGCATCTTCATGTGCTCAGCCATACGTGAACGAAGGCCAAGGACATAGTCCACAATATCCTGTTTGAGAGGCTGCTCCCAGCCCTCCTTAACCAGACACAATGTACCCCTAACTGAATGTGCAAACTGAAGTTCAAATGGACTGTAGCCAAACTCCTTCTGTGGAACCTCTCTGTAGGCAAAGAGAAGGCAGGGTGGTAAGACATCACATTTTCGAATGAGCTTTTCTGGGAGCCCCATGATCATAGCCGAACAAGCCCATTGCACTGTGGATGGTAGGGTGTGGTAAACTTGTAGTTTACTCCACACGCTTTCCACATGGCAGTAATATAAACAGACATAAAGTTTGTACCTCTGTCTGTAAGACCTCCTTAGGGAAACCCATTCTGGAAAAGACTCCCAGAAGGGCCCTTGCCACTGCAGGAGCTGTAGTGGTCCTAAGGGGATTAGCCTCTGGATACCTAGTGGCATTGTCCACCACCACGAGGATGTAACTGTGTTCAGATGCTGTTGGAGGGTTTAAGGGACTCACAATGTCTATCACTACCCTCTCAAAGAGAACCCCAACCACTGGAAGTAGAATTAAGGGGGCATTTGTAATGCCACCTGACTTACCACTGGCTTGGCAAGTGACACAGGAGCGACAAAACTCCTTGGTGTCTTCAGACATATGGGGCCACCGAAAATGAGGGACAAGCCTGTCCCAAGTCTTGTTTTGCCGAAGATGTCCTGCAAGGGGAATGCTATGTGCCAGGGATAGAGGAAAACCCCTGAACCTCTGAGTTAGCCAGGAGCCACCTCCTGGTGGCACCAGGCTTGGGGTCTCTACACTTAGAGAACAGGAGACCATCTTCCTAATAGATCCTATGGGACCCACTGACATTCCCTGCTTCCTCAGCAGCAGCTTGCTGTCTGAGCTGTTCAAGAGAGGGGCAGGATTTTGGCTCCAAACTCAAGTCTGCCCTGGAAGGGCCCCCTGCCTCCAAGAACTCTGCCTGGTCAGGCCCAAGTTCCTCTGGGGCAGTTCCTTCACAGGACTGAGGTCATATCCCTCAGGAGACTGACTCTCACTTAGAGTTTGGGAGGATGATAAATCTTTACCCTTCCTGCTCCTTCTTTTAGGAGCCAGCTGGTCCATTTTTTCAGGATCCAGTGCTCCTTCAGTGCTTAGCTGTTTGACCTGAGCCCTGGTGACAGCAAATGCCCTAGCAGAGATTCCCATCATCTCTGCATGTGTCCTGAACTCCACTTCAGACCAGGCTGAAGTTTCTAAATTACCCAACAGACAATCTACAGGTAGGTCTGGATAAACCACAACTCTTTTAGGGCCAGTTACCCCTCCCCAACTGAGATTCACAACTGCCAAAGAGTGATCAGTCCTGGCATTGCTGGCGTTGGTCACTTGGTACAGCTGACCAAGTATGATCTGAGTTTCTCGGTCACCAATGTGACACT
This sequence comes from Calotriton arnoldi, assembly GCA_963921515.1. Taxonomy (NCBI): domain Eukaryota; kingdom Metazoa; phylum Chordata; class Amphibia; order Caudata; family Salamandridae; genus Calotriton; species Calotriton arnoldi. Next base: position 86,494 of record CAWUFW010000920.1, on the reverse strand, counting down.
GGTCCCTGTATCCCTGTAAGCCATAGCTTCTTTACCATTAATTAGAGGCTGTTGCCTGTACTTGCCCAAGTTAGTGGGACTTACAAGTAGAGTGGCAAGATCCATGCCACTGTCACAGACAAGGATATCCTGATTGGGTGTTCTGACTACGGCTGGGCGTCAAACTCCGCTCCGCCGGCAGCGTTTTCAGAGTTTTGCCAACTCTGCGCTCCGCTGGGAACGCAGAGTTCAGGCAAAAACTCTGACTCGGCGGCAGAGCGGAGTTAGCCCCTTCAACCACGCCAAATTAAAGAGTAGGAAATAAACACTTACCTGCTCTGGCGTCTCCGGGCTGCCCTCCTCCTCGCCGTGGTCTCTCCTCCTCGCCGTCCTCCGCCAGCCACAAACCCCTACATTGTACATCTTGGGAGGACTGCGCATGCGCGCGCATGTGCAGTCCTCACAAGACGTACAACGTAGGGGTTTGTGGCTGGTGAGGGCGGTGGGCGGCGAGGAGGAGATCACAGCGAGGAAGAGGGCAGCCCCGAGATGCCTGAGCAGGTTAGTGTTTATTTCCCACTTTTTGAAGCGGAGCGGAGTGTGTTTTCAACTCCGTGGACCTTCGCATAGTGGCACTCCACCAAGTCCGCCCAGGATTAGTTCTGACTAGGCCAGAACCCAATTCAGAACCCAAGGCTAACCCTACTAATCCATTGGGAGCTGTACTACCACTTGTACTTGTGCTAAGGGGACTAGTAGCCTTAGGGGCAGTGGTAGTAGCTTCCTTGGTGCTGGCCTTAGGACAATTAGCATCCCTTGGCCTATGTCCTTTCTCCTTACACAGGTAGCACCAAGGTTTCTTTTTAGAGTTGTTGGAGTTTTGGGGCTCAACCACAGAGGCGGGTTTTTGGGGACTTTGAGAAGACTCCTTTTTGTCTTTACCCTTCTCCCCACCCTTCTCTAGGGCCTTAGAAGAATCTTGCCTTCTTCTGGTCACCGCCACCACCATTGTTTTTCTGCTTAACCCTGGTGGGGACCCATTTGTCTGCCTTCTTTCCCAATTCTTGGGGAGAGGTCAGATCAGAGTCCACCAGGTACTGGTGCAGTTGTGAATTTTGACCATTATTAAGGATGTGCTCCCTCATCTACAAATTGTACAATCCCTCATAGTCCTGTACCTTGCTTCCATGAAGCCAGCCTTCCAGAGGCTTAATAGCATTGTTTATGAAATCTCTCCAGTCTTGAGTGTGTGCCTTCTGTGTGTCCCTAAACTTAACTCTGTACTGTCTAGTAGGTAAACCAAATCCATCTATGAGGACACTCTTCAAGACTGTAATTATCAGCATCCTCTTCTCTAACACTGAGGAGCTTGTCTCTTTCTTTGTTAGCAAAGGAGAGCCACGGGATAGCTTCCCACTGCTCTTGAGGGACCTTCTGTACTTTACAGGCCCTCTCTAAAGGAGTGATCCATTTATGGATATGATCCCCGTCCTGGTGAGGAGGTACTATCCTGCTCAGATTCCTAGTATCAAAGGATGGTTCCCTTCAGGGGTCTCCAACCAGTAGCTTGTGAGCTACTGTAGCTCTCCAGCCACCTCTGAGCAGCTAATCTGTGTGCAGCCCAGCTTATTAAATTAGAAAGCTTTTGCTTGGTTGAATTATTATACATATAAAAAAAAGGAAAATATACAACACTAATAATATTAGTAGCTCTCAATGGGTTTCATTGAACATAAGTAGCTCTCAGTACAGAAAAGGTTGGCAACCGCTAATCTAGGTACACTAGTGCTGCCACCATGGGACTCTAGTCCCAAATTCTTCCTAGCCCTCTGGACGTCCAGGGACTCTTTATCAAGGGCCAACTGTTCTTGCTTGAGCTTGAGTCTAACTCGCTCAAGTTTGTTCAGGTGGTATTCCCTCTCTAAGGAGTCCTCCCTTCTGCTAGAGATAGAGGTCCCTATGGAACTAACAGAAGCATTGGAATTGACAGAGGAGGACCTAGTCCTCCCCAGCATTCTCTGTACCCTCTCAGGAGGAACAAAGGTGGACCCACCTCTAGGGGCACCATCAGTACTATCAGTACTATTCCCTGGGGGATCAGAGTTTACCAGGGTGGAGTCATCAGACTCCTCCTGGTCATGCTCAGAATTAAGGTCACTAGGGGCAACCACTTCTGACCCATCTTCTGGAGCATCCCCACTCACCACTTTGTCCCACTCTTCTGACCTAACGGGATTCTGGAGGTCATCTAGGATAAGCAGCTCTAAGAGGTGCTTAGTGGTGGGGTTACTACCTGTCTTTGACTTTCTAGAGGTACACAGGGTCCTTAGTTTCTGGAACGTAAGACCACTGTATCTAGGGGGTTGGGACCCACTGGGGTCCATAACTAAAGACATGGTGACAAGGTGTAGTGTGGTGTTGCACCTACCTACCCTAGTGAAAACTAAACTTCCAAAGACCCTTAACAACCAATCTAAAAGTTCAGTAGAACTTACTTGTTTACAAAAATATTTTATTTGTGCCTAATGCTAGAGATGGTTTTTCATTTAATCCACACCTAGATTAGCTGGTAAAATAGTGCAGGCTTAAGTCCCAACCGCTGCACACCAATGTAGGAGGCTGGCTTAGTATGTGTTTGTAGGAAAGTAGGATCTGCTTTCATGGTTAACTCCACTTTTTGCTGGTCTCATTCTGTTTTCTGACTAGTCTGACTGGGATCCTGCTAATCAGAACCTCAGTCACTGTGCTCTCTCCCTAAATTTGACTACGGTAAGTACTTTGGTACCTTCCCAATTGTAGTCTCCCATGGGCTTCAGCATGTATTAAGCCACCCATGAGAGACCACACAAACTGTGACTACAGGCCTGCCATTGCAGCATGTGTGAGCTGGTGCTTGCACCACTCACAACAGATATAAGTTTCCTTATATCTGAGGTCACTGCACTTAAAACCTATAAGTCACCCCTAAGGCAGCCCTTTCAGCCCTGAAGGCAGGGTGCTTGGTTATAAGTGTGAGGGTGCCCTGCATTAGCAGGACACCCCCTACAAACCCAGGAGTCGATTCTCCAGGCTTTGTAAGTGCGATAAGCCATTTTAAACATACAGTGTTGGATGTAGGATCTCATGTACTGGGGAGCTAATGCTGCTGCCCACCCCAGACACGATTCTGCACTCCTGCTGTTGAGCCAGGCCTGAGCAGGGGACCATCTCTGAGACAGGACTAAGTGTATTGGGCTGGGGTGGGGGTGCTTGCCAGCGCCATCAGACTGCTTTGAAGGGCACATTTGGTGCCCTCCTTGCACGCTCCAGTTGAATCCAGTTCAGAGAGCCGTTGGCTCCCGCTCTGGCGTGAAACTGGACAAAGAACATGGGAGTATCCTCCCCTCTGTCCAGGCCCTCCTCTGGGAGGGACCCCTGAATCGTCCCAACCCTTTCCTTTGGGTACTTCAGGGCTTACCTGTGGGTGGCTCTTCAGATTTGTCATGGGACAAGATTCAGATCCGAAACCACTTCTACTTCTACAGTCTGGGCACTCTGGACTTCACTTTGGGAACCGAAACTGCATCTAGGAAGGCTCCTGGTCTTGTTGTCCTGCCAGTCTTCTGCATCATCTGTGCCTGTGCTCCACTCAGACTCTTCTCCAGGCCTGCGGGCATCAAGGACATCCGAAGGAATCTTCCTTGGAGTGAAGGAGTCACTCCCCTGTATCTGCTGGCATCGCAACAAAGATGACCGGTCTGCTGCTCCTGACGTCCCACGGACTTCGAAAGGCTCAGCAACACAGGTGGTGGTTCTGTAACTCCCTTGAGGCCTGCACTGTCTTTGCAGCAAGTTTGAGGTCAGTATTCTTCATCGGAACTGCTGGAACAGAACCCCTGTGCACCGCGTCGACTTGCAATTGCCAAGGCTTGTTGGCTCTGTCCTCCAGAGATCTTCGGGCTACAAGAATCTCTAGGCTCCAGCATCTCTTCCTGCCAAGGTCTTCATCCTCACCACATCCTCTGCACCGTGGGCCTGCATCCCTGGTAAACAGCTCGAAGTCCTCTTGCTACTCCTGTGCCTTCGGCTTGTTGAGGGTCTTCTTTGGCTTCAGTAGGCTCCCCTGGTTGCTCGGGCCTGCTCTGACTCTGCACTGGTAAGTCCCTTGGACCTTGTTGGTCCCGACACTGCACCTTCTTTTTTTTTCCATATCTGTTGCTGCTGCCAAGGCACTTCTGACGTGGGACAGCTTGTGAACGGCTCCTGGTCAGCTGCAGCGACAAGGTCACGGTCAACCCTCCTGCATCTTCCCTCATCAATGGTCATTGGTCTTCCGTGCCTCCTGGTCACTCCCAAGTGGCATAGACTCTGTCCCCTCTGCTTGCAGTTACTCTTCTTCAAGAATCCACCCTTGAATTCCACCGGGCTCATTCACATTTGCTAGCAGCATCTTCACTGAAGTCCTCCATTGTGGTTTCCGACGTCACTTCGCACCTATGCACCCCGCTTCCCTGGTGTAGGTATCCTGGTTCCTGGGGTATCCACGGGTGGGGTGACTCTCCAACCTTCCATCTTCCACAGGGTTTCTTCAGGGTCCTTGGGGAGGGTCCTTCTTCTTGAAAACTGCAACAGCGACTTTCCTCTTGACTTGCATTGAATACGCAGCTGTGTTTCCACTCTGCACACAGCCTCCTTGGGGTTCCTGGGTACTTACCTCAGGTGGTCCCTTGGGTCCCCTGCTTTTCTAAGTCTTCTGGGTGAAATCTCAACTTCTGTTGCAGTTCACATTCCACTTTATTAGTATATGGTTTGGTCTCCCCGTGGAGACCACTGTGTATTTGTGCTACTTACCTGTTCTTCTTTTGAAATATTGTGTGTATTGTGTTTATATCTCCGGGTAGGAGATATACCAATGTGTTAGTGAGTGTGTATAATAAATAACTATTTTTATAACTACACAGTGTGGTTCTTTTTAGGTTGAGCCTGAGCCAGTGCACATACGCTGCTCAGCGAGACTGCTGTAGTGGAGTACAGAAGAGAAGCTCCGCCCACTCTCCGTCCATGTTTGTCATTGGCTTGTGTGAGTGTCCTTCCTAGATGTTGGTGTCTAATTCATAAAATGGCTTGTGAGTCCCTCCTTACTACCGCCTTGTCTTCATCTGTAACCTCCCATGGCTACTGGCCCCTTTACTTCAATTGTTTCACGGTACGTGTTCTTAAGTGTGTAAGCAGCACTAGTTTCTCTTGCTGCAGGCATGACGTGCTTTACTTACGTCCAGTGCCCCATACCCACTTTCTCTTTTGAAGCAGCCGGGACAATGGCGGGCGCTTCTTTGAAATGCAATAGGTCTCGCATTTAAATGCGAGACCTATTGCATTGCAAATATTTTTGTAATGCAATAGGTCTCGCATTTAAATGCGAGACCTATTGCAGTGCAAATATTTTTGTATACTGCGGCTACAACAAGAATCAATATTGTAGAGGAAGTTCAGTTCACAACATTGTAAAAGCATTGTATTCCGTTTAGCACAACCTAACTGGACTGAGCTTTCATGCACAACAATGAAAAAATATGCACTTTATTCTAATGGGCTACACTCTCAAAAACATGTGTGCTTGTTCACAATATTCCCATAGGATTGTCATTTATTCGAAACGTTATCGTTTCTTCATACAGAAGAACACCTCAAGCCACTTTTAGGTGGTCCGTTTTTCCTTTCTTCCATTTCCCCACATTGCGGCAGGTATTTTATAAAGCGCAGATTTACGTACTTGGCACACCATGGAGCACTTGCGGTCGTGTAACTGAGGCACTTGCATGGAGCACCATTGGGTAAGTACCCGGCTTGGGAACTGCCAGGGCAGTACTCTCTCTGAACGCTTGCATGTTTACTGAGCACGTCACAATGTACAATTTAAATGCTGCACTTTATTGTGCCAGTACCTCAGCATGTCTCGGTTTTCTTTTTTGTCTCCTTTTCTTGTCAGTCAGGAATCTGGCATCCATTCGTAATATAGGTCAAACTACGGATTTAATTCCATTGTATCTGCCGGTCACTGATTGCCGAAAGGTCTGAGTTTGGTTTTAACTCCTGCACTTGGAAAAAAGGTCACAACCACAGCAGATAGTTGCATGTTTTCTACTGGCAGTTGCTCCTCTGAATTTTACGCGTTCACATTGCATCACACGAGTGCAAGCAGGCACACGTGGCTACTTTTGCTTATAATGACAAGCATGGAATACATTAATAATGTTTGGCACAGTATTCCTGGCTTCACATTATGGTTGCGTTTTGCATTTCCATTCTATTTTGGTGGCACTTTATTGCGTGTTTTCTGACGCCCACAGGAGGTTAACATAGGGCTAGTGCTACAGTTTTTCAAGACTTATTTGTTTCTTACTTTTGCATCAACTAATCTATTAACAACTGGCTGGGGCTACTTTCACTTGCACTTGATCATCAGATTTCCATCACAATATGAGGCTATTGATAAGTAGCAGTCAACTTGAATCAGACACATAGTAAAAAAATTATGTATTTTTGTTTGTAGATACCCATGATGAAGGGCTATTGTAACGGCCCGAAATGCATTGGGTTGGATTGATTTGTTAACCCTCATGAAAAATAAAAGATCATCATTCACATGGATGAATCATAAACAGGCATTTAGTTTTCGCATTGGACTATAGACATTTAATTTGCAAAATTATTTGGATGTCACACTGCTTTTTAGATCGAGCATCAGTGCGCATGCACTGTCTGCAAGACCTGCTGTAATCACTCATACTGAGTACAATCCAGCCTGCTGCTTGCAATTGGTTCAGTCCTGCATCCCTTTGATTTCCTGGCTCCTCATTAGTTAGTGCTCCAATACCTCATTTCCTGTTTTACGCGAGGAGCACCGGTAAATTACAGTTTCCTTACACTCAATAACTGTTGTTTGGTCTTTGGGAACTACTTGCTTAGTTAATTTCATGTTAGTGTGTGTCACGGCGCACTTTCACTTTAGGCATAGTGGCTGCGCCCGATTTTGTTTATGCACGGCGCGCTTTCATATGGCTGCTGGCAGCCTTTGTTTCCTTCTCCATGCCGCTTTCAATTTAAAATGGATTGGCTTCACTTTAGCTATGGTAGCTGCCGCCTGATTTTGTTTCTTTATGACTTATATAAAGTTCTTCTATTAAATTCCACGGGGTAGTGCAGAGTATTATTTCACAGCTGTGCAAATACAAATGTGTTGTGCCCCATGTGACTATCACAGGAAGCTAAAATATGAGAACGCACAATGGTGCCTTGATGTTACTACTATAAAAAAAAATGAAAGCTGGACTGTGCTGCCCAAGTGATTGCTTGAACGCGGTGCCGGAGGTATTTGAAGGAAGAAATCTCTATATGTATGAAAGTTGTATAATGTAAGATTATATCATTATAGCTCCAAAAACTGAACGCTTCACAGGCTCCACGCATGATGTCTATTTAAATATAGTGCTACTGCTTATTGTTCGATAAGTAAGCCTAGGCTTTTACACTACTGCCTTAATATACACACCAATTAACTGGTGTAACACTGTGTCACAAACTGCAGATTGTGTGGCATGCTACATGAACACTTGTGTGTGTATTTATGTGTTTGGATATGTCTTCATGTGTGTGTGTGTCTATGTTGCAGATATGTTTTCACTGATAGTTACGTTTATTGTGACTGATGAATACAACATAATATATTCTCAAAAGTACTAAAATATACGAATTAAGCTGCTTTAAAAACACATTAAAACACTGCATAAATCACAAAAATAAGATGTATTCAACCCTATCTAACCCAAAAAATGTTTGCTGTCAAGTTGTATCATGTGCTGATAATTATTCAGTATTTTTTACAAATCATTTACTTTTTCAAGTGCATACAAGTGAGTGGGCAAGTAGTGGAGTAAGTAGATAAACGTGGAATTATACAGTCCTAAGAACATAATCTTCACTTGCTTTTTAGTGGTTTATTGGCAAGTGGAATATGTATTCTTTTTTAACAAAGATAACACTCACTGAATGAGTCGATTGGTTCTGCAAACGTCCAAATTAATAGCGCATTTTCATCATATGTATATTACATTTTTTCTTGAAAACAACTAGATCAGTTTTCTACTCTTATGCCATTTCTCTCACTAATACACACACACACATATAGATATTTACGCAGACACACCCGCCTGCACATGCACTCTCTCTCTCATTCACTCTCACCCACTGACTCTGTTAGGGCAATATATGTAAAGCGCACCATCTGCCAGTGCTTTGGCCTATAGTCTTCCTTCAAAGGCATCTTAATTACACTTATCAACATCATCTTTAACAGGTGCAGTTCTTGAATCTCCGTCCTTTGCCACAGAAATGTCTACACTTGCTTGATAAAAATCATTAGCAAAGACACATCACATGTCTGGTTTTATTATGCAGGGGCATACAAAGGCAACACAAAGGCACACAGGCTACGTAGCACCTCAAGTTTGGGGAATAAAATGTGAGCACTCACAGGAAGCAAAACAGAGGCTTGTTGCTCGTCAACAAAACACAAATAGACTTTGTATTGTGGCATGCCTGTGTTCACATGTATTACAATGATAAATCCAGTCATCTTCGGTTCCCTAATAATTTTTAATATTTTTGCAGTTAGCACAACTCTCAATGTTTAGAGCTCTAGTAAGTAACAGTGGTAATAAAAAAACATAAATCCACACACCTAGCGAAATATCTAATTTCTCTTTATTGTGGAATTATCTAGATGGTTGTTATGTTATGTTATGTTAAAATCACTTATTAAGCGCACGTACACCAAACGGTTTCATGGCGCTACCAAACGGTTTCATGGCGCTGGTTGAATTCTATCGTGAAGAAGCTACTCCTTTCTGAGAGAGCAGCTTGGAATATCTTGTACCACAGCTGTCACCATCTACATTTGAGTCAATTATGGAGCACAACAATGTTCAACTTGACTTACCATTTCTCCTGGACAAAGTGGAGGCAGCTATTGAGTAAAGTGCCCTTCAACAGCGAGTAAGACAGAAAACAACAGTAGCATGTGAAAACAAGTATTTACAATGCAATCGGGGTCGCATTAGAAAAATTGGAGCTATTTCCGTTGCAAATATAAATGCAACGCCAATAGCTCAAACTTTCAGGTATGCAAGACCGATTGCATTGAAATGCTTGTTTGTTTAACCTACACTATATGATTAGTTCTGGTAAAACAAGCTGTTCAACACTCCTTCTGGACTAAGCCTGAAGGCTGCTCTCCACAGCTACCACTTAGAGAGCTTTCTATGGTTGTCTAAGACCACTAAAATCACCATAAGGGGTGTTTGGATTAGTGCAGAGCGCTTCACTTAAATAAGTGCTTTATCATAAAGAAAATGCCCCCAAGACCATCAATCTATTACTATTCTGAAGGAAGAACCGGTAACTTGTTTCTCCAACCATCATTGACTTGACTGCTACTAATTCAAAAATATTTCAATTGTGTACACGACAAACTTTAGATCACGCCAATAGAATTATTCATGACATTGATCGTGAAATCAGTAAATAACTGGAAATATACAAGGTATTGTCTTAAATATTCAATTCATTTTTGTTTTTGTGATAAACAAACCAAACATTGTACATTTGCTTTTTTCGATTTGAAACAAAAAACATGTAAAGACCAATATACAATACATCACATCAAACATAGACTTACAAAAGACATGATCGAAAAAACATACGACAACATTACGTGTCTAGTGTCCAACACTGTCATATTAATAGGGCAAGTTACGATTTTCCCCCTCTTATCTGCAGTATGACCTAATACTGCTTGGCCCTATTTTGAAAGGTGGTCAGAGCTTGTTATGCACATGGAATCATAGATTTTAATCATTGATAGTAAACGCATATATGCACCAATTTATAAAGTAAGAAACAGGTCTTGGCCATGCTCATAGATGTGCCATACGCCGACGCGTTTCGACCTTCACGGCAGGCCAGTGGTGTGTTTAAAAGAAGGTCTTCCTCAGGGCTGTGTGCTTATTGGACACTGTGTAAAATATGAAATCAAATAATTAATATCTGGGGAGTAACCTTGTATTACTATACTGTCTGTATGTAGCATGTGTCACTCAACTACGTGTGGAGACATACCGTTGAAACTGCTGGATACAGCTACTTTTCAGGAATGTCTGAACATTTCTTTGGTCGATGGGTCATTCCGTATATTAATTTCAGCATTAGACCCTACATTGGAAAGGGGTTAATAACAGAGTTGAGTCCTGTTACCAAACATGACTTTGGTTATATACTTTTTTCATGACGAAAAGAATACAATTTAGAGGGAGGAATACCTTCTGCCAGAGTGGAATTATGCACGTCCAAGAGAGGTTTGCTCTTTACCTTGGATCTTACTGTGAATCAAAAGGGATAATGTCACCTGTCTTTTGTCGTCAAGGAGTAAAAGGTGATGTTAATATCATGCATGTCTTACTCGCATGTTGGGAGTGCACTTCACGTGTAATTTGACCTAGCATTACCCAAGTGCTTTTTGTCAAAAATCTGAAAACGACAGCCTGCTTTAACTAAAGGTATTGAGCAACAGGTAATCTAGGTGTGTATTAAATGAAAAGCCATCACTAGCATTAGGCACATATAAAATATTTTTGTAGACAAGTAAGTTCTACTAAAGTTTTAGATTGGTTGTTAAGGGTCTAGCACAACCTTTTCTCCAAGCTTAGGAAGTTTAGTTTTCACTAGGGTAGGAAGGTGCAACACCACACTACACCTAGACACCATGTCTTTAGTTATGGAACCCAGTGTGTCCTAACCCTCTAGATACAGTAATCTTAGGTTCCAGGAACTAAGGACCCTGTGTACCTCTAGAAAGTTAAAGACAGGTAGTAACCCCATCACTAAGCACTTCTTAGAGGTGCTTATCCTGGATGACCTTCAGAATCCTGATAGGTCAGAGGAGCAGGACAGAGTGTGTGGGGATGCTCCAGAAGATGGGTCAGGAGGGGTTGCCCCTAGTGACCTTAATTCTGAGCATGCACAGGCAGAGTCTGTTGACTCCACCCTGGTGAACTCTGATCCCCCAGGGAATGGTACTGATGGTACAGAGGGTGTCCCTAGAGATAGGTCCACCTTTGTTCCTCCTGGGAGGGTGCAGAGAATGCAGGGGAGGTCTAGATCTTCATCTGTCTATTTCAATGCTTCTGTTAGTTCCATAGGGAACTCCATCTCTAGCAAGAGGTAGGACTCTTTAGAGAGGAAATACCATCTGATCAAACTTGAGAGAGTTAGACTCAAGCTCAAGCAAGAACAGTTGGCCCTTGAAAAAGAGACCCTGGGAGTCCAGAGGGTTAGGAAAAAATTGTGACTAGAGTCCCATGGTGGCAGCACTAGTGTACATAGATTAGCGGTTGACAACCTTTTCTGTACTAAGAGCTACTTATGTTCAATGAAACCCATTGAGAGCTACTAATATTATTAGTGCTGTATATTTTCAATCATGGAAGCAAGGTACAGGACTATGAGCGATTGTACAATTTGTTGATGAGGGATCACATCTTTAATAATAGTCAGAATCAACAACTGCACCAGTACCTGGGGGACTCTGATCTGACCTCTCTCCAAGAATTGGGAAAGAAAGCAGACAAATGGGTCTGCACCAGGGTTAAGCAGAAAGACCATGGTGGTGGTGGAGACCAGAAGAAGCAAGATTATTCTAAGGCTCAAGAGAAGGGTGGGAAGAAGTGTAAAGGCAAAAAGAAGTTTTCACAAGGTCCCCAAAAACCTACCTCTGGGGGTGAGTTTCAAAACTCCAACAATGGAAAAAAGAAACTTTAGTGCTACCTGTGTAAGGAAATAGGCGACAAGTCAAGGGATGCTAACTATCTTAAGGCCAGCACCAAAGAAGCTACTACCATTGCCCCTAAGGCAGCTGCTCCCCCTAGCACCAGTACAAGTGGTAGTACAGCTCCCAAGGGATTAGTTGGGTTAACCTTGGGTTCTTAAGTGGGTTCTGGCCTAGTCAGAACACCCACTCAGGCTGTCCTTGTCTGTGACAGTGGCATGGATCTTGCCACTCTACTAGTAAGCCCCTCTAACTTAGGCAAGTACATGCAACAGCTTCTGATTAATGGAAAAGAAGCTTTGGCTTACAGGGATACAGGTGCCAGTGTCACAATGGTGACAAAGAAACTTGTGTCCCCTGAACAGATCATACTTGGTCAGCTGTACCAAGTGACCAACGCTAGCAATGTCAGGACTGATCACTCCTTGGCAGTTGTGAATCCCAATTGGGGAGGGGTAACTCGCCCTAAAAGAGTTGTAGTTTCTCCAGACCTACCTGTATATTGACTGTTGGGCAATGATCTAGAAACTTCAGCCTGCTGGAATTAAGGACACATTCAGAGATGATGGGAATCTCTGCCAGTGTATTTGCTGTCACCAGGGCTCAGGCCAAACAGCTAAGCACTGAGGGAGCAGTGGATCCTGAAATAATGGACCAGCTGGCTCCTAAGAGAAGGAGCAAGAAAGGTAAAGATTTATCCTCCCCCAAACTTCCACTGATGATCAGTCTTCTGAGGGAGATGATCTCAGTCCCTGTGAAGGAACTGTCCCAGAGGAACTTGGGCCTGACCAGGCAGAGTTCTTGGGGGCAGGGGGCCTTTCCAGGGCATACTTGAATTTGGGGCAGAAATCTGCCCCTCTCTTGAACAGCTCAGACAGCAAGCTGTTGCTGAGGGAGCAGGGAATGTCAGTGGGTCCCATAGGATCTATTGGGAAGATGTTGTTGGTCCCTTAAACCCTCCAACAGCATCTGGACACAGTCATATCCTAGTGTTGGTGGACCATGCCACTAGGTATCCAGAGGCTATTCCCCTTAGGACCACTACAGCTCCTGTAGTGCCTAAGGCCCTTTTGGGAGTCTTTTCTAGAGTGGGTTTCCCTAAGGTGGTCTTAACAGACAGGGGTACAAACTTCATGTCTAGTTATATTACTGCCATATGGAAAGAGTATTGAGAAAACTTCAAGTTTACCATACCCTACCATCCACAGTGCAATGGGCTTGCCCAGAAAAGCTCAGGTGAAAATGGGATGTCTTACTACCCTGCTTTCTCTTTGCCTACAGAGAGATTCCACAGAAGGGGGTTGGTTACAGCCCTTTTGAACTTCTGTTTGGGCATCCAGTTAGGTGTCCATTGTGTCTGGTGAAGGAGGGCTGGGAGCAACCTCTCAAACCTCATAAACAGGATATTGTGTACTATGTCCTTGGCCTGCATTCACATAGGGCTGAGCACATGAAGAAGGACAGCAAAAACCTTGAGGCCAGCCAGGAGCTTCAGAAAGCTTGGCACGACCAAAAGGCTGTGCTGACTATTTACCAGCCAGGGCAGATAGTGTGGGTGTTGGAGCCTGTGGCCCCAGCAGCTCTCCAGGACAAGTGGAGTGGCCCCCACACCATTCTTGAGAAAAAAGGTGTGGTTACCTATTTGGTTAACCTAGGTACTCCTCGAAGTCTCCACAGGGTACTTCATGTGAACTGCCTAAAACCTTTTGTTGACAGGGCTGACATGAGCTTGCTCATGTCCACTGATGAGGGACAGGAAGAAGAGAGTGACTCTCTCCTAGACCTCCTCTCTCAGGACCCTGTTGATGGGTCAGCTGATGGAGTTGCCTTGGTAGGCAGGCTCACTGACCAGCAGCAAGCTGATTGCAGGAAAGTCCTCAATCAGTTTCCCCACAGGCTTTCTCTCATTCCCAGTCAAACCACCTGGTGTAACCATGAAGTGAACACAGGTGACAGACTGCCTGTGAAGAATAAAATTTACAGACAGCCTGACCATGTCAGAGTCTGCATCAGAACTGAGGTCCAAAAGATGCTGGAGTTGGGGGTCATTGAGCCTTCGGATAGCCCTTTGGCTAGTCCAGTAGTCCTTGAGCCAAAACCCCACACCAAAGATGGTAAGAGAGAGATGAGGTTTTGTGTAGACTACAGAGACCTCAATCCAGTCACTAGGACTGATGCCCATCCAATTCCAAGGGCAGATGAGCTTACTGATACTTTGGCTCTGCCAGGTATCTGAGTACATTTGACCCTACTGCTGGCTACTGGCAAATCAGACTCTCTGAGGATGCCAAGCCCAAAACAGCATTTTCAATCCCTACTGGGCATTATCAATTTATTGTGATGCCTTTTGGTCTGAAAAATTCACCTGCCACGTTTCAGAGGTTGGTGAACAAAGTCCTAACATGTCTGGAAGTCTATAGTGCAGCATATCTTGATGATATTGCTGCCTTTAGTTCCATCCTGGAGGATCACCTGGTCCACCTCAGATATGTTCTAGAGGCCCTGCAAAATGGAGACCTCACTATCAAGGCCACAAAGTGCCAGATAGGGCAGAGTAAGGTTGTATACTTGGGTCACCTGGTAGGTGGAGGCCATGTTCAACCATTGGAGAGCACAATGCAGACCATAATGGACTGGGTTGCTCCAACTACCCAGACTCAGGTCAGAACTTTCTTGAGCATGACTGGGTACTACAGGAGGTTTGATAAGGGATATGGGTCCATAGTGACTCCCCTTAATGATCTCACCTCCATAAGAAAGCCTAAGAAGGTTCAGTGGACAGTTAGCTGTCAAAAAGCATTTGATGACCTAGCGCAGACCATGAGCACTGCTCCCATTCTGCAAAGTACCTATTACTCCAAATCCTTCATTGTCCAGACTGATGCTTCTGAGATAGTTTTGTCCATGGGGGTTGTGTAGGAAAGTAGGATCTGCTTTCATGGTTTACCCCCAATTTTTGATGGATTCATTCTGTTTTCCGACTAGTCTGACTGTGATCCTGCTAATCAGGAGCCCAGTCACTGTGATGTTTCCCTACATTTGACTATGGTAAGTACTTTGGTACCTTCCTAATGGCTACTTGTGTACCCTTCTAAGTCCCTAATATATGGTACTAATGTACCCAGGGCATAGGTACACCAGGGGTGGGCTGCAACATGTATTATGACACCCATGAGAGACCACTCAAACTGTGACTACAGGCCTGCCATTGCAGCCTGTGTGAGCTGGTGCTAGCACCACTTACTCAAGTTACCTTATATCTGAGGTCACTGCACTTAATACCTATGAGTCACCCCTAAGGCAGGCCTTTCAATCCTGAAGGCAGGGTACTTGGCTATAAGTGAGGGTGCCCTGCATGAGCAGGAGACCCCCTACAAACCCCGGAATCAATTCTCCTGGCTTTGTAAGCGCGGTCAGTCATGCTATACATATAGTGGACATCAAGTCAATTACAAGATGTCTAACATTATATTGGCAGCACCGCAACCCGTCATGTTTGATATCAAAAATGTTGGAATCCTACCCAAACACTGATTCCAGTGTTGGATGTAGGATCCCATGTAGTGGGGGGCCCCATAGGGTGCCCCCCTGTATTCCCAGTATTAGCATTTCAGGGTCTAACAGCAAGCTAGTGCTGCTGCCGACCACAGACACGATTCTGCTCTCCTGCTGCTGAGCTGAGTTCGAGCAGGGGAAGGTAGAACAATAGGTTTCCTGTCTCAGATAGGACTTAGTGTATTGGGCTGGGGTGATGGTTTATGCCAGCACCACCAGAATGCTTTTAAGGGCACATTTGGTGCCCTCCTTGCATATTCCAGTTGGAATCAGTTCAGGGAGCCATTGGCTCCCACTCTGGTGAGAAACTGGACAAAGGACATGGGAGTATACTCCCCTCTGTCGAGCCCCTTCTCTGGGAGAGACCCCTGAATCGTCCCAACCCTTTTCTTTGGTTAATTAAGGGCTTACCTGTGGGTGGCTCTTCAGATTCGTCGTGGGAGAAGATTCAGATCCAAAACCACTTCTACTTCTACCGTCTGGGCATTCTGGACCTCGTTGGACTCTATCAAGAGAGACTCCTGCTGCTCCTGGTCTCGTCGTCCTACCAGCCTTCTGCGTAGTCTGTGACTGTGCTCTACACAGGTTCTTCTCCAGGCCTGTGGGCATTCAGGAAACCCGAAGGAATCTCCCTTGAAGTGAAGGATTCACAGCCTCCATGGGGTTCCTGGGTACTTACCTCGTGTGGCTCCTTGGGTCACCAGCTCTTCTTAGTCTTCTGGGTCAAGTCTCGACTTCGGTCGCAGTTCGCATTCCACTTTATCAGTATATGGTTTGGTCTCACCCTGGAAACCACTGTTTATTTGTGCTACTTACCTGTTCTCCTTTTGAAATAATGTGTGTATTGTGTTTATATCTCCAGGCAGGAGATATACCAATGTGTTAGTGACTGTGTATAATAAATACTATTTTTATAAAATCAACTTAGTGGTTGTTTTTCATTTAACCTACACTACATGATTAGTTCTGGTAAAACAAGCTGCTTAACACTCCTTCTGAACTAAGCCTGCTCTCCACAGCTACCACTTGAGAGCTTTCTATGGTTGTGAGACCACTAAAATCACCATAAGGGTTGTCTGGATTAGTGCGGGGTACTTCACTTAAATAAGTGTGCACCATATACTAAGCCAGCCTCCTACAATGGTGCACACTTATTTAAATGAAGCACCCTGCACTAATCCAGACAACCCTTATGGTGATTTTAGTGGTCTTAGACAACCATAGAAAGCTCTTTAAGTGGTACCTGTGGAGATCAGCCTTCAGGCTTAGTCCAGAAGGAGTGTTAAGCAGCTGTTTTTACCAGAACTAATCATGTAGTGTAGGCTAAACAAAAAAGAACCACACAGTGTAGTTATACAAATAGTTATATTTATTATACACAGTCACTAACACATTAGTATATCTCCTACCCAGGAGGAGACCAAATCATACACTAAAGAAGTGGAATGCGAACTGCGACTGAAGTCGAGACTTGACCCAGAAGACTCAGAAGAGCTGGAGACCCAAGGAACCACCCAAGGTAAGTACCCAGGAACCCCACGGAGGATGCATGCAGAGTGGAAACAAAACTGCATTCTCAATACAAGTCAATGGGGAAGTCACGGTTGCAGTTTTCAAGAAGAAGGACCCTTCCCAGTGGACCCTGAAGAAATCCCGTGGAAGATGGAAGGTTGGAGAGTCACCCTACCTGTGGATACCCCAGGAACCAGGATACCTACATTAGGGCAGCGGGGTGCATAGATGTGAAATGACGTTGGAAACCGCCGTAGACCAAAATGCAGGACTTCAGTAAAGATGGCACTGGCGGAGAAGGTGAAAGAGTCCGGTGGAAGCCAAGGATGTATTCTTGAAGAGAAGAACCTGCAAGCAGAGGGGACAGAGTCTATGCCACTCTGGAGTGACCAGGATGCACGGAAGACCAATGACCACCGATGATGGAAGATGCAGGAGAGTTGACGGTGCCCTTGTCGCTGCAGCTGTGAGGACCAGGCAACGCTGTGGAAGACCAAGTGACGCTCAGAACTTCCCACATCGAAGTCGAGAACCAGAGGGTGGGTGTCTGGCGGAAGCACCAACATGCCTTGGCAGCAGCAACAGACATGGAAAACGAAGAAGGTGCAGGGTCGGGACCAGCAAGGTCCAAGGGACTCACCAAGTGCAGGAGAGTCAGAGCAGGTCCTAAGCAAGCAGAGGAGACCACTGAAGCCAAAGAAAACCCTCAAGAGGACCCACAGGCTGAAGGGACAGGAGTCACAAGAAGACCTCAAGCATCTCACCAAGGATGCAGGCCCACGGTGCAGACGATACAGTGAGGACTGTTATATTCCATATAGGTACCCCAATATATGCTCAGGTAACATCCTAACCCTTCACCTACATTCTTCCCTACATTACATACATAACGGTTCTTAGGGACTGACCTTTTACCTAGATACAACACTGCACACAGAACGCAGGATTTTCCCTGGTAAAAGCCTCATACAATATGCATGAGGATTCTTGGAAACTCCGCAGGGCTACCATCTCCTGTATAATAACTATGTATAAAGTTCATTCCCGACGTCAACCTAAGTCCGACAAGTGGCACAACAAGGTAGAACCCCCGGGGAGACCTTTGGGTATATAAACATCACATCTTGCTGATACAAGGAGAGGAGATCAGGATTTCCCTGTCGACACACACTGACGAGAGATGCTGAGGTTCCTGCATACAGATACTCTAGCTCGCAGTGGTCTAACATCCCTTGCGGGTTGTCCAACTCAAGACCAAGACGGGGTCCCACAGTCTCACACTTCAGGTAATGGGGTTGACTTTATCCTAGAGGGATTCTTGGCTTAACACCTACATACCTGCTAGGTACACTTAGGTACATCTAGTTAGGGTGGCATCATAGGAGTACGCATTTTATTGTTATGTATTTCATATACTTGCCTATATTCATGGTTATAGCAAAATGGTAGAAATCTACCATCCTTTTACTTTCTTAGTGCTTCTAATCATTTATATCTGTTACTGTCTAATCGTTGTTTCAGCACACCTATTTTACACTAGAATAACGACTGTTCAATAAATACTTATTGAAAAACGTCCCTACCGTTTATTCTGTGTATCTCTCTGAAGTCTAAGTGAGCACAAGTGACTGGACGAAAAGTAGTACACTGTTTCCACGGTCCTGAGGGATCAGGGTTGTCATATTCGATAGTTGCCAAGAACTATTCTCTCCCTGGTAAGAGGAGTTTCTAGTGGCACTGTGAGCTAGCTGGTACAGAGGCCAACATACCCGGTGGGGGTATCCAGAATTAGTCTGACACCAATCCTACAGTGTATGTTGTCTAAACGCGCAGATCCTATATAGGTTTTATAGGAACTACTCGACATGGCGCCCCCAATGTTTGTTGGGTACTTATTTAACAGTCAAATATGAGTAGTTCAGTCGTGCTATTCTCAGAGAACCCTACTCACATTTTCCCAGAGACTTCTGGAGTGGGAGGGAACAAAAATCCGCCGCAGCCGAGTAGGCAAAATCCTATGTATTGGCTGTTGGTTAATCAAGCTTGAAGGACACATTGTTCCTATTGTGCATAACACCTTATCTTAGGTTCCCTTGAAAAGAACTCTTCTTACTAAATACAATGACTGAGCAAGCGGATAACGCTGTGCATAACCTAAATCTCTCAGCCGAAGCAGATGCAATACAAATTACAGAAAATTTTAGAAACGCCCTCACCCTAAAACTAGCTTTGTATGGTTTGACAGCTAGGGGTGGGTCAGTAACCTTCGTGATTGAGGCACACAAATCATTTAGAACAGAGGTATTCTATTCATGGGTCACATTCGCACAGGCAAATGCACTAACAAAGACATTTCATTACTACACAGAAGATGAAATACCGAACTCATGGTATCCCTTCATTAGCAGTAATACCAGATGTATTAAGACAAATACAGAATTAATATGGAGCAGAACCTGCTCTGAACTTAGGGATGAAGTTACTAGGTAATTTTGCCCAGGTATCAGCTATAATCAATGTTCCCTCTAATTTTTGTCCTCTGTGTGCGGCAGTGTAGGGTCTCTGTGCGCTGCAGCCATGGCTATGTGCGCCAGGAACCAGACCGCGCTTGTGCGCAGCGCCAAATATCACTCCAAACTTTTGCTTAAAAAAACTGAAAAGACGGTGCATTCACACACATACAACTCACGTTAAGGGGCATAAGGCAGATTTGCAATTTGGATATACACGCCATGACATGAATTGGTTACATAGGCAAGTACACTTCAGGTTTAGAAAAGCACAAGACTCCAACGGTGGTACCATCATAAGATTTTACTAAATATTCTTAACTGGAGCACTGTTCATTGGGTGGGGAAATGTTGAGAGCCTATACAAGATTACATATACACAATAAGTTACAAAATTACATAACATATTAACAATTTGATGTGCAAGCTACTGAGTAATGTCGGGCTATCCCATCAGAGATAGTTTGTGAAATGTGTGGCATCCATGCAAACATGGACTGTGGGGGAGGGCCATTCACACAAGTCAAGTGCCATCGTTAGATAGGTGACAAGGCTGGATATACCGGCCTCTACAGGGCTCAAGTTCTCAAAACAGAAGTGGGGGGACTCACCAAGTTGGGCAGTATGCAACTGACATTATGGCGTGTGATATCAGATCACGTGACATCACAGTGCGTGACATGGCATTACATTACAAACCATGACCTACCAGGAAGTGTCATCACAAGAAGGTACATTATATCTTAAGACCTCACACATGGTTAGAACATCTATCATGAATACATTTATCGCATTACAAGATTTGACAAAAGAGATTTTGTGTCGGGTTGTGCCAAAAAAGTGACGCAACCCTGACGCAAAATCTGGGCCTCAACTTATACATTTATGTTTTTTAAAACTCTGCCACAAAGAAATTGGCACAAGGAGAAACATGGCAGTAAATCTGTTCTGCTTAATTGGTTGCAAAGTCTGCATTTTCAAATATATTTTGGGGTTAAGGCACCTGCTGCAGAGATCTTTGTGTGCCTAGTAAATCTCAGGGAATAATAATAATGGTGAGATAACTCTGGTGGTTAATGCATTTGCTGGAGAGATCTGTGTTTTGTTTAGTCTCAATTTTGAATCAAAGTAGCATAGAGGGTTAAGGTGTCTTCTGTAAAGCTCATCCTGTAACATGCAGATGACAGATTTTTATTTATGTAGATAGGTAAGTGGGTTACTGCTCTTAACACAGAGATCCTTTTGTTACTTGCAGTTCATAAATTGTAATCCTTCTTATATATCACAGTGAGCTAAGAAAGACATGCGACTGTTACACCTTGTAACTCTGATTGTCTTATTTTAACACATCCTGTACATTGATTACACAGATATGATTTATTGTCAATGTATAATATGTATGTGTGATGTACAGCTCTCTGACACCTTGCATTGGGATGAGTAGTGCTATAAAAGAAATAAAACAAAACAGTGGCATTTAAACTGTTATTTGTGTAAATACTGTGAAAGACCAACACGTCTGAAAGTCTTGCAGTGCATGCATATTTCTTATATACATGGACTGAACAGAGTAAAAACATGCCTCTCTTAAGTACATGTGAAGTAATAACAAGCTGACTGCCTTTGTTTGTCCTCCACTGCATTTGCATCTAGGTGAGAGGCTCCAGATAGCTCCCAGCCAAGGATGCTCCAACAAATGGTAGCCTGATGGTCCCTTAACCCCTCAACTGCTGGGCCTTCTTTCCCTCCCCCTGCCCCTTCCACCCCAGTGCGGAGCCCTTTTTTTGTCTTTTTGAGGTAGTTAGGGCTCTATAACCTTTTTTCCACATAAGATACCCACACAAAATGTGTGTCCTTTTTTTTCTGACATACTGGGGATTCTAAAGGTACCCTGGGTTTGTGGATTGCCATGGAGGGGACCGAGAAAATAGGATTGGGGGAATAGTCATGCCCATGGTAGGCAGCCCCCACTGTTATATATATATATATATATATTTAAACTTTCCCTGGCATTTAGTGGGCTGTCTGCCCCCTCAGGGCAGATTGGGGATAATTACCCCAAATACCCGCCAGGGTAAGCAGAAAGACTGTTGCCCCATTTACTTGGGTGGGAACATGGCCATACCATTGCTAGGCAGCCCCCACCCAGATATATAAAAAAAATAAAAAACATTCCCTGGCATCTAATAGATTTTCACCCCCGCCGAGGGGGCCAGCTCGAGGGTAATTACCCCATCTGCACCCTGGGGCGGCAGAAAGACTATTGCCCCATTTACTTGGGATAGGGGCATGGCCATGAATATGCTGGAAAAGACGTAAGAAATAACATCTCAGTTTCATAAAGGAACCAGGTTTCGGTTGGTGTTATATGGCAACTGCGTTTTAGTAGGATTGATATGCTTCCCTCAGTTGGGGAATCGAGCAGGACGGCAGCACGGGCCCCACTCAGTCCACAATTCCCAAAGCCTGGCATTTACCGGATGATGTCAAGTACCCAGGTTTTATACTCAGCAGGTTATGAATAGGAATAACGTAAGCACACCTGCAAAAACAGTCCCTTTATTTACACAGTTTCAGTATGGCCACCTTAAAGGGATCATGCACATGCAAATAAATGGAGCAATCCCATGGTTCCAGCAAGATGGAAAAAAAAATCTTTTTAGGTCTTTCTACAGCTGTCTGGTTTGACTAATGCAACAATAAGAATTATATATAGAGAGAGGGTGCTTTGGGTCGGGCCCCTCAGCCCTTGGATTTCATGACCATCCCCCACTTCACTTGCTATCCATTTCTCTTGCTCTCCCGTCTTCCAATCTGCCTTCTGCACTTCCCCTTCAGGCATGCAAATGTGAATGCCATGTTTGGCTGAGGATTTTTTGTGTGTTTTCTGTTTATATAGATGTTATGTTTTTGGCAAGTGTAGAGGCAAGTACAGAGGATGAAAACGATAATTAGTGGGTTTGAGTGGGCAATATCAACTAGCGTTGCCAAAGCTTATAGGCGTGGCTTTCATTTTCAGTTGCAAGGCAGACTAACTGGCATTGGCAATGATTGTTTTAAAAAGCGAGACTTGTTGGCTATGTCATTGCTTGCTTTCTTTTCTGTCCCTCAGCATAGCTGATCTACACATTACAAACCTAAAGGTTGAATTTATGAGACAGACTTGGTAACACATCTCAATTCTAAGCCGAGTAAACAAAATAGAAAGAAAAATAAACAGAATTGGTGGCACAACAGGATTAATTAATTTGTCAATTTGCTTACCGTAATTAAGCTTACTATCCCTCTAGAAAATGTACATGAAAAAACAGGCCTGTTGCCTTCCCTACTTTATCTTACAGAAGGTTAGGTTGTATATTTTGTAGAGCAAGTACACGCTGTGTTTTTAAACTTGCTCTACTCTTTTGTTAATAAAGCGCGGTGCAGGGAAGATTGTGGGCTTTTATTTAAGTATTCATGTTAATCACAGCCCCTTCACGAGTTGTGATTAACATGAATACTTAAACAAAAGCCCACAATCTGCCCCGCACCACGCCGCGCAAAAAACACAGCAAGTGCCCCAAGTACCACTTACCTGCACTGCAGAGTCCTGAGTCACGCAGGCAAAACCGCATCAAGGAAGTGCCTGTTTTCGCGCCGCTCGCTTTTTAAAGCGGCGGTGTGAACTCTCTTGCGGGATGTCCTGTGTGTGCGCGCTCCACACACGGGAGTGCGCGCTCACGGGAAGAGAGGTGCGCGTGCACCTTATTGGGAACAGTGGCTGTAATATTAGCAAATATTAAAGGGGAAGCAGCATCGGTGGCAATACGCCAACGCCTAAGGGAGTTCTCTCCTCTACATCAGGAACATGAATTACCGAAAATAATTGAAACTGCTTATGCAGAATTAGGCAGAGACAGTTTGGGGGGTCGAGCAATAAAACCTCAACTGATGGGTAGTCCCGAAAAAGATACCTTTAAGCAAGCACCCGCATCTTCAAAGAAGAAATGGGATAATAACAAACAACAAAAGAATAAGGACAATAGATCTCAATCCAGAGGTAGGTCTCCTCAACAGAAGCCCTCCGAACGGAGGTATAACCTTAGGAATAGGGACAACATTAGAAAACCTGACAGGTATCAGGACACTGATACACGTTCCTCTCGTTCCTTTTAGGGTTCATCGAAAAACTCGGAGAGGGAAGGACGGTTAGAACACAGACAAGAAGAGCGTACAAAGTCCAGAGACGCACGACGCATTTCAGACTATGCTTCCAAAAAAGAAGAAAAGCCTAAAGCAAAACCTCAATTCAAAAAGAAGAAAGTAGCAGGTCTCAAAGTTAGACATGCCCAGAATGCTGAGGACTCAACTACTGAACGGGGAATGGGCTCTGATGATGCTAGACAGTGCAGCAGAAGTAACAATAGCTCCCCAGAACCTGATGGAATTTCTGGTGACAGCGGAGTTTAGTGAACATATCACGGTGGAAATGCCTGATACTAGGGTAAGTGTCCCACATAGGTTACTTGAAATAACACTACAAATGGAAGGGGACAAGCCCAGAAAAATTAAAGGTCTCTTTTGGAAGAACCTGACTTTTGGCTATGACATTCTTTTAGCTGAAAGAGATTGGCCGCCTACTATTGTTATGGATTGCCCAAAAGGAGAAACAGTAATTATGTCAGCCTTTTCAGACCTCGTTCCCCAATATTTAAAACACACATACGCGCGGGAGTGGACGGTATCCCTTGCCCCACACTATATCGCAACCATGTTGGGTGGGATGAAGATTCAGCCCACCACCTGATACCATTAAAATTTACTCCAACTCCACAGAGACAGTATCCAATCAAATAGGAAGCGAAAAAACAGGTCAGGGAGATCTTAGATTAACTTGAAGATCAGGGTGTGATTGAAACTTGCACCTCCTCAATGAATAATCCTTTGTTTCCCGTAATGAAACCCGATAATTCATATCGTCTAGTTTTAGACTACAGACATCTAAACTCATGCACAAAAACTTTTGCGGTACAAAACGCACACAGTGCCGCATTAATGAATAACTGTGAGGAAAAAATACAAAACAACACTAGATATCTCGAATGGATTTTTCTGCCAAAATATAGCACCTGAGAGCAGATATTTGACAGTATTCTGAGCGCTGGTGTCCCAGTGGCAATTTTGTCGGCTCCCCCAGGGGTATAAGAACAGCCCGGGGTTGTTTTCAGCCAGGGTAACTGAGTTACTTCAGAATCTGGATGAAGAGGCATTGTCCTATGTAGATGATATTTATCTGACAGATGATGACCTAGAGGAACACTTGACCAGGTTGAGCACCATAATTTTGGGATTCACCTCTGAGGGCTACAAATTTAACTTAAAAAAATCAAAAATAGCCCACTTCAATGTCCTATTTTTGGGATATGAGCTTTCAAGTGAAGGAAAAAGCTTGGTAGCAAACTTTTTAGAAAAATGTGCGTTACTCCAACCTCCAAAATCATTAAAAAACTTACAATCCATACTGGGATTCCCGAATTTTGGTAGAACCTACATTTTGGATTACGCAGAAAGGGTTAAACCTTTCTACGACCTCATACGACCTGATTTTTCAGTTAGGCAATGGCCACAGGAAAATACAGATATCCTTCGTTCCCTACAAGCTGACATGATAGCGTCCAAATACTTACAGACACGCGTAAATGTTCGCAATTTAGTAATCTGTATAGTTGCGGGTCAATCTGGGTACACCTACCTAACATACAATGTAGGCGAAACAGTACCCATAGCATACAAATCCCACTTATACACAAATG
The DNA here is from genome assembly GCA_963921515.1 of Calotriton arnoldi. Lineage (NCBI taxonomy): Eukaryota > Metazoa > Chordata > Amphibia > Caudata > Salamandridae > Calotriton > Calotriton arnoldi. The sequence continues at coordinate 61,286 of CAWUFW010000920.1, read as the reverse complement.
CTGAGATGCGTTTTGAATCTACAGAAAAAAATTCTGACAGCAGTCCAGACTGCTGTAGTAAGAGAAAGAGCACTGGCTCAGGGGAAACAAATAATTGTCGTGACTCCGGTACCGGCCTTAGAGGCTGCGACAAAGGCAAGCGTTCCAAATGCTAAAGCCTTAAACCCGAGATGAATACAATGGGCTAATTCTCTCACTGCAACAGATGTGGAATACAGATACGACCCAAGTCTAAAAACACAAGCATTTTTGCAATATGAACAGGAATATCCTCTCCAGAATGAAATAATGCCTCTAGATCAGTATGAATACATAATTTACACTGATGGATCTTCTCAGCCGGCCATTGGAAGTAAACAGCAATACAGCGCTGCATGTGCGATTGTAGATGGTCGTATTGATCCAGCGCTTACAATAAAAATATTTTCTCCTACTATGTTTTTGGGTCATCCAGGTGCAATTACTTCTCTAACACACACACACTATATCCATCTGACGGTGGGGCCCATAACACCTCATATACATTCACTTACTCATTTATTTCCCTGGATTTTCCTCCGACATGAACCCTAGGAGAAAAACGATTTGCTGGAAGGAGACGGGATACCTCTTTTATAATGACACAATAATTCTCATTTTACTTTAAAGGTATTCCGCTCATTGGTCGTTGGACCAACTAGTAGGAATTAGTTGATGGTGATTAAGACCAGCTCAATCACAATGAACTCTTTTACCAAAACATTATTAATCATTATGCTAAAGAAAGTCACTGAGTCATTTGTTTAAAGAATAATAAAGTTTATATAAAGTTTTGAATGCAGAAAATTCAGGATTAATTTATTATTCAGATCATTGCCTTTATCATCATTATAAGAATATTTGTAAAATGCATGACACTTTTATTAGACCGAAAATTAGGTTATAATACTAAAAGACTCTATAGATCAACCTATCTATCTCTCGGGGAAATCCTAATAATTCTAATATAAATCTTGTCAAATGCTAGTTCTCCTAAAGCGGCATTTCATACTCAACTGGAAAAGGAAAATAACAGCAGCAGCATCAGCTCGTCAGCATCAGCAACCGCAAACTCTCCCATCTACAGCATCTAACTTCTTCAGCATCTCCCGCAGCATCCCGCAGCATTCTAACCCCCTCCCACCAAGAGTAGGTCTGCTTATACCCTAATTCTAGCTTACAGCATAAAATGTTTCTTCTTACATGGCGCGATTCATTCTCATTGGTCAAAAACTCAGGTCCCTATACATTCTAATCAAACTTCCTGGTCTTAACTAGTTCCGTGAGGAATGTCCATGCAAGCATCGTTTCCCACAGTTCATGCACTTGCTCATCCGTTTCGATCAGTCCAAATTGTTTCTTTTTCTGCAACAATTGTATAATAATGTTCTTTCTATTGATTCAACCAGGCTTCTCACGCTTCTTGCTGATCATCTTGGCACACATCTGCTCAGAAGGGTCACAGCAGCCTTGACCATACTTTCATCTCAGCCTCTCGGCATCAGCACGTGATCATCCCTTTGCAACAGACTCTCTCCTCTATCACATGGTCGCATCCGCTCCTGCGCACTCTAATAACTCGCGGCCATTTTATATTGCTGCTCGGCAGGCCTAAGCGCACTATTTCTAAAGAAAACAAAATGTTATTAAAACAATTAAATATAAACCCTTTCGTTTCCCTCCCGTCTTTCTACGTACCCCAATTAGGTATTACCTAGCAGAAGCAACATATAAAGCTGTCCCTTACTTACCATCGCTTTATTTTGCAACCACACGTTTTATTCAAAGCACAAAAACATGCATTTTATTATCATTTCAGTACGCAAAATATTATGTTATATTAGAAACGTAAACAACTATTAGTTCATTATTTTGCACAAAAACTGTGTGTTATCCTTTCCCCAGACATACATTGTTGGTTATTTACTTGAACGAACATGTTCATTGTTATTATACGAAAATATTAAGAGGTTAAAATTTTTATATTTACCCTGCTCCATCAACTCCCCCTTTGGTGATTTTTAACATCACCACACAAACCCAAGTTATACAATTTTCTCAGACAGCATATATCTTTTATCCATTTGCTTTTGTTAGTTTTATACTTCTGTATCGCTTTCAACTTGTCTCTTTGTTTTCTTGTACAGGTTCTCTTTTATTTCTTCTAACTCTATTTCACCTATTTCTCTCTCTCTCTCTTTGTTTATCATATTTTCTTTTTCTAACTTATTCTGCTTTCTTCGTCTCTTTATACATGTTACTGCAAGCTTCAATACTAATATTATTATTATTATCATGGTTGCTATTATTATAACTTTCCCTATTATTAATCCACTCATTCTTGTTAACCAATTCGTTACAGAAGAAAACCCTTTACCAAGTTTTCCCCAAACACTTTCAACCTCCAGTGGTACTAGTTCTTTGTGCAAATTTGTAATATTTGTTATATACTTCTGTATATTTTCGCTTTTATCAGGAATGTAAGTGCAACAATGTTGGACTTTCAGCATTCCACAGACTCCGCCCTCTTTTGCCAAAAGAATGTCAAGGGCAAGACGATTTTGCAACACCATAGCTCTCATGGCAACCATCTCGGTATTTACCATTAAGAACCCTCCAGCAGTATTTGTAGATAAACGATCTACTACTGTGGATAATTTCGAATTCTGAATGCATTCAAAGATATTCCCACTGCTGGTATCAATGCACCAAAAATATCACCTACTATTTCTGAAAAACTTTCCCTTTTTCTACGTGTAAAGGTATTTATCATTTTGTGTGTTCCTTTGTCTTTTCTATCCACATGAAAAATCTTTGGAAAGACCAGGCCTAAATAACATGATCCATACCAATGGTCCGGCAACCTATAATAAGCCCTATTCCCACAAACGTAATAAATCCCTGGAAATATTGGATCTTTTCCCCCTTTGAATCCCCATCCACCTATAATTAGGTAATTGTTATGGCAATTACTGGAACCCACAAAATAATTGTCATATCTTGTCTTATTTCTTCTAATGCACAACCTTCCCTGTTGGGGCCAATCCAGAGTCATAGCTGCATTTATCTTTTTCTTGTCATGATGGTCTTCCTCAAACACCCAGAGAGGTGTTTTTGTCTCTTCAATTACTTTTCTTTCAAATTTCACTCTTCTCTCCTCGACCATTTCTAGGAATACCTTTTCTTCTTTCTTTAACTCACAGGTAAGGTTGTACCTAAATATATTATCTAATGTTAAAATCTTATCTTCTAAGAAATATTCACCAAAAATCTTTCCCTCTTTTATTTTATTAAGCTCGGGAACTACAGAAACCTTTGCAAAAATCCTATTTACATCAGTGTAATAATATTCTAATCTGCCTGTTTTATAAAATAAGCTTGCTAATACACTACATGTTATTCCATATGTTAAAGGGAGGTGATGATAAGTCACACCCTCTGCTACAGATGCAGGCAACTGCATACAAACATAACAATCCCTTACATCCATTGTTTCTACGTACTCATACAATAATTTAGTAAACACATTCTTCGAAAAATCTGTTATTGATTTGTCCTTATGTAATTCTGCACTACTCCTTAAAATAACTGGCTCTTGAGTGTTAGCTCCTTTTTCTTTCTCAGTGTTATTAGACATTTCCACTACAGCTAAACTAATTGGAATAGTTATTGCTAAGACTACCCATACTGTTATTAATAATCCTGTACAAAAACAGCACATTTTGCACCATCTTTTTAAAAACTCACATCTACATTTTCTCTCTCTAATATTCTCCATTTTGTACTTGTTTTCTAGAAAATTGTGTCACTACACCTCAGAAATGACTTGCTTGCCACTCTGTACTTTCAGAATGTTGTCTTTGCTTGGTTCTTTCTTCAATTCTTTCTCAGAATTCTTTCTTTGTCACATCCGGTATAGTTGTCAGTCCAGTGTTTTGTCAAATCCGGTAAACTATCTACAGAAACCACTTCAGGTTTGTTGCTTCAGGTTTGTTGCACTTCACTTTCTCCCATCAAGTTTCTTTGTTCTGGGTTCTCGTGAGTGTTCAATTCTTCTTTGTAGCTAGTCAGAGCACGATACAACCATTCAGGTGATCTGTATTTCTGATTCACTTTCTTTATTCTTTTTGTTTTCTGCAAGTGCTTACCACCTTGTTTTCCTTGCTCCTTTTGACTTGTTATTTCATTCACTTGTTCAGCACTTTTTCCATCCAATTTTACTATTCTGTATCTTAATTTTCTTACTTCGTTGGGCCAATTATCTCCTTTTCTTGGCCTTTTTGCTTCACTCCCTTTTTCCTCTCTTTCTGTTTTCCAATTTCTTTTTCTTGTCTCTAGTTTTTCACTTCTTTCTTCTCCACTTTCTTCTGATTCTGTTTCAATCTTTTCATTATTTCCTCTTATTTTGAAACTAATTATTTCGCTTTCAGCTACTTGTGGTTCTTTTCTTATCTTCCTTCGTTCACCTACTTCTGTCCCTCCTCGAGGTTCTTCCGGTTTTGTGTTAGTTTCTCTATCTGCTTCTAAATTTCCGTGTTCTTGTGTTTGGCTATCTGTCCCTACTGCTCCTCGGGGTTTTTCTGATTTTTCTAACTTTTGGTCTGAAACTCTCCCTTCTTCATCTATTAATATTATCTTCGAAGGAATTTTACCACAACTTGCACTTGGTTGTTCACTGTCACTGTTTTCTGGCTCAGTTTCTTCTCTTATGCTTTCAAAATTCCACTTTGTCTTTATAATTTCTTCTCCTTCTGACTGTTCTGTATCAGATTCTGAACTGGTATCAGATATTTCCAGATGTCGACTTACAGGTCGATCTTCAAATTCTGGAACTTCAGCTATTTCCTCTATTTCTTCTTCTTCTATCGTTTCACTTGTAGTTGGGTCTCCCAGATGTCGACTTTCAGGTCGATCTTCAAGTTCTGGCACCCTGTTTGTCTCCTCTTCTCTTTCTGATGCTGAACTGTTGTCTAATATTTCCAGATGTCGACTCACAGGTCGATCTTTAGGTTCTGGAACTCTGATGGTGTGGCTGGCATGAACCCAGTGTTTCACTCCTGCACACTTAACTGCGGTGGTCATCACTAGGATCACTTGTCGTGGTTCGTCCCAGCGAGGAACCAAACAATTTCTTCTCCGGTGGACTTTTATTCGAACCCAATCTCCTGGATTCAAGTCGTGTGCTGGTTTTCTTTCAAGAGTGGTCGCATCCGGTCCAACCTGATGAAACACAGAACGCACCACATCAGCCAATCCTTTGCAATAATCCAGTACTAGATCATCAGTTATAGTCAGTAGCTTGTTGACAGGTACTTGTGTTTGTCTCATTGCTCGTCCCATGATTATTTCATGTGGACTGAGTCCAGTCTTCCTTTCCGGAATACTTCTGATTGTCATCAGAACCAATGGCAAAGCATCCGGCCATTTCAGTCCTGTAGCTTGACACATTTTTCCTACCCTGTTCTTGATTGTTCCATTTACTTGCTCTACTATTCCAGAAGCCTCTGGTCTGTATGCACAATGCAGTTTTTGTTTAATACTAAGGGCTTCACAAATCAGTTTAACTAATTCGTTTTGGAAATGTGTTCCTCTATCTGTTTCAATCGTGACTGGAAAACCATACCTCGGAATGAATTCTCTCAGCAAAAGTTTTGCTACTGTGATACTGTCATTCCTTCTTGTTGGATATGCTTCCACCCAACGGGAAAACAAACAGACGACCACTAAAACATACCTCAATCTGCTACAAGGTGGCATTTCTATGAAATCCATCTGCATTCTGGTGAAAGGACCCCCTTCTCGCCCTATTCTTCCTAGACTCACTACTGTCTTCCTTCCTGGATTTAACTGTTGACAAATCAGACATCTTTGACAAAGACTCTCAGCTATGGCTCTGAATTTTGGATTGTACCATGTTTGTCTAAAAAGTCTGATCATTGAATCTCTCCCAATATGGGCTTGCCCATGGTACATCCGTGCCATGTCAGAAATCATGCTATCAGGCATAACTGGTCTCTCATCCCTGTAAACCCATACATCAGTTTCTTCATGTTTCCTACATCCTGCTTTTAACCATGTATCTTTTTCTTCATCTTCTGTAGCCTCTTGTAACTGTCTCACCTCATCCCATGTTTCAATTGAGTTAGTAAAAAGCAATGGACAAGAAATATGCTCTCTCTCGCGGCATTTGTTTAAAGAAACCACATTCTTTGCACAGTACTGTGCCATTTCGTCAGCATATTTGTTGCCAACAGTAATGTAGTCTTCCCCATTTTTATGTGCATTGCCCTTCACTACAGCAATCTCTTTAGGCAGCTGTATCGCCTCAAGCAACTTTTTCACAAAATCTCCATTCCTTATGGGTGTCCCTGCAGACGTCAAGAAACCCCTTTGTGACCAAATCTGACCAAAATCATGCACGACCCCAAAGCCGTACTGGCTGTCAGTCATAATCGTAACCCGTACATTTCTTCCCAATTTACATGCTTGAATCAGAGCTACTAATTCTGCAACTTGGGCAGACCGTACACCTTTCAGACAAGATGCTTCCAATACAGCTGCTACTGTGCAAACTGCATATGCTGCACTTAGAACTCCATCACTCGTTCTCAAACATGAGCCATCCACAAACAGAATGTAATCTGATTCTTTCAAAGGCTCATCTCTTATATCAGCTCTTGGTTTAGTACAGTATTCGAGCACATTCAGACAATCGTGATCTACTTCATCCATTTCAATCACATTCTCTTCATCTGGCAATGATGTTGAAGGATTTACATTCATACATCTGTCAATGGTCACATTATCTGCACTCAAAATTACTTTTTCATACCTAGTCAGCCGACTATGTGTCATGTATTGTGTTTTCGTTCTTGTCAAAAGAATTTCCACAGAATGGGGAACATACACTCTCAATGGATACCCCATCACTATGCCTTCACTCTGTTCCAGACTCACACATGTAGCAGCAACTGCTTTCAAACATCCAGGCAACGCTTTTGCTACAGGGTCTAAAACAGCTGAAAAATATGCAATTGGTCTTTTCATAGTTCCATGTCTCTGCACCAAAACTGAAAATGCACATCCATCTCTTTCATTGCAGAACAGCTCAAAATCTTTCTCATAATCAGGCATTCCTAATGCTGGAGCTTCACACAATTTCTTTTTCAGCTCTTTGAATGCTTTCATTTCTTCTTCATTCATTTCAAAAGGATCTTTAACATCCTTCTTTGTCAGTTTCTGCAATGTTTTAGCAATTAGTGAAAAAACGCTTATCCATTGTCGACAATATCCAACCATTCCCAAAAACATTCTTACCTCTCTTTGTGTCATTGGAGCTCTCATTCCTTGAATCATTTTTATTCTCTCTGTCGTTACCTTTCGTACTCCTTTCTCAATTTTATGCCCTAAATACTGGACTTCTTGTTTACAAAACTGCAATTTTGAAGGGGACACTTTATGTCCTCTTTTTGCTAAATGATTCAGCAAAGCAATCGTGTCATTGACACATGCTTCCTTCGTTTTTGATGCCACCAGTAGGTCATCAATATACTGAACCATTACTGACTTTTCTGGCATTCTTAAGTCTTCCAATGATTTCTTTAGGATCTGATTAAAGATTGAGGGATTTTCTGTATACCCTTGAGGAATTCGGCACCATGCCAAAATACGCTCTCCAAACCTAAACGCAAATATTGGCTGGCTATCTGGATGCAATGGAATAGAGAAAAATGCATGACATAAATCAATCACAGTGTACCACTCTGCTTCGCGTGGAATCTGGTATAGAATCACGGCAGGGTTCGGTACTATTGGGCAACAAGGTACAATATTTTGTTTACCTTTCTTAAATCCTGTACGATTCTATATGTTCCATTTGGCTTTTTCAGTCCCATTATTGGCGAATTACATGGACTGCTCATGATTTCTTTTAGAATCCCTTGTTCAATCATTTTATTTATTATTGGCGTTATTCCTTCAATTATTTCTGGAGTCAATTTATACTGAGGCGTATTTGGGTAACTCGATCCTTCTTTTACGGAAATTTTTACGGGATCTACTCCTTTCATTAATCCCACATCTTCTCCTGTCAAGTCCCACACTTCTTTTACTGTCCCTTTCAACTCAATTGGGATTTTCTCTGCATCAAATACAGGAAACAAATGATTTACTTCTGGTTCCAAATTTACCATTGTCATTTTATACAGTACATCCTCATCTGGAGTTTGAAATGCAATTCCGTCCGGAGTACAATAAATTGTGCAGTTCATCTTACACAATAAATCGTGTCCTAAAAGGTTAACGGGACTACAATCACACACCACAAATCGGTGCATTTCATTAAATGGACCAATTCTCACCTTTACTAATCTAGAAAGAGGCGTTTCAATTTGCTGATTGGAAACTCCAACCACTTGTATATGTTCACCTGAGAGAGGAAGATTTGGAATTTCTACTGACCTAACAGTAGAACGGGTAGCTCCAGTGTCAACAAGGAATGTTATATTTGCACCATTCACTTCTCCATCCACAAATGGACCTGACTGGTCTACCTCTAGAGTTGCGCCAAGCACGCACTCTCCCCTCTCTTTCAGACACCGTCATGAGCTTTCATACGACTCATCCTCACTCTGTCGTAACCAATATTGTGAGATTTCAGCTGCACGTGACAACTGTTTTACCTGTTCTCCTCCGTAGAATCCTGTTTCTGCACTGTACTTCTGTTGATTAGCACTCTTGGGAAGTGGTGGTTGTGGCACCTGACCTTGTTGAGTAACTACCTCACTCTGCACCTGTGAATTTAATGTTTGATTTTCTACATTAGGTTTAGGAGGAAATTTACACTCGTTTCTCCAATGCCCTAGCTTTCCGCAATTGTGGCATGGCCACTTTTTCTTCGCCTCATCTATGCTCATTTGTCCTTTTCCTTTACCTATATTAGGTCGGGATTTAAACTGTCCTGTTTCACTGCTAGTATTATTCAATTGAGCTTCTTGCTTCTCTGCAACTTTCACCTGTGCCCACATGGCTTTTTCTTTCAATTTACGCTGTTTACTCTCAATTTCATCACTGCAATACTTAGCATATCTCAAAACATCATCCACTGTACTATTCTGCCACCCTATCAAATGCTGCTTAATCCTTTCACTTATCTCCGGTGTTAATCCATACACAAACCTATATACAAAATGACTCATGTCCTTCTCACTTAGCGTCTCATAACCACTATACTGTTTGAAAACCAATAACAATCTCTCATAATACGCATGCACTGATTATTTGCTTTCCTGTGTTGTTCTGTCTATTTTCACCCAATCTGTTTCTTTTGGTGGAATCTTATTTTTCAAAAAGGTAACTACCTGATCATATTTCTGCATCACTTCTGGACCTGGCGCTCCTGTTTTGGCATCCCTTGGATATTCCACAGTTGGCCAATCAATTGTAATCTTACATTCCGTCCATAAATCAGCAGGTACTACTATGTCAAACAATCCATCTAGATCTATCCACAGCACTTTTGACACTTTAACAAATCTTTCCACTTGTCGGTACCATTCTACTGGTTTCTCTCTCAATTTTGGGAAGTCATTTGTAAATGACAGTATATCCTGTCTGGTCCATGGAACATGCACATAACTACCACCTGGTGTTTCTCTCATTGGGTACTCTCTGGTAACTGGTTCCTTATCTGTCATTGCAAAAGCCAAAGCTGATTTATCTGTTGTTTTCTCATTCCTCTTTGTCCATCTGTTTCTCCATCTATCCACATCACCCCACTTTCTCAATAAAACAATCAGCTCTTTTATCTGGGTCAGTCTTCCTGATGTGTTCAAATTTTCTATGTCTTTCTCACACAAATCTACTCTGTACGGTTTTTGCAACGTCCTTACTTTCACAAATTCCACTCCTAGTTCACCTGCAATCTCTTCCAATTTGTCATGTAAATTTCTAGCTCTCCATGTAAGACTCTTTCACAAAAACATAATCTCATCATCCTGATAATTCTTTAGTTTTTCCGTTCCAATTGTTCCCAAAATCAACTCTTCCATGTCTATTTTTAACCTAATTACATCTAATGGTTTTTCTTCTGGTTCTTTTGCTTTTAGTGCTTTCATCCATTCATTTAACTCTTCTGGAGTCGGACCTACAGGTGTACTATTTAATTCAATCCATTCACTGGTTCTTTCTGGTGTTCCTGATGCGGACTCTGTCACCATAGGTATTCTTCTAACCTCACTCTCATTTATCGTCAAATTTGTAGGTGGACTTGGTCTACACATACTCGCCGAATTGTGTGCACCTTCATTGTTCAGTTCCATCCCTTCTCTTTTTCTTTGCACATGTGAATTCATGGGAATCACCAAAGAATGTTCTTTTATTTTCTGATTTTCAAAAATTGGCATTACTGGACCTATCGTTACTGGTACAGTTACAGCTTCCATATTCTTTGTTAATTCTCTTATTTTCTCTGTCAATTCTTTTGTCGTTTTTGCTAGTTCAGTTGCATTGTCACTTTCTGTCTCATCATTTTGTGAAATTTTAAATGTTTCTTGTGACCTATTTATTTCATTTCTTCGTTCGGGTTTTTTATTCCTCTCAGTTTCCATTTGCGGTGCATTAGGTGTCACCACTACAGAAGTCTGTTGATATGGAGGTGGATTTCTGTTTAAAATATCTTCCAGCAATTCGTCATCCGTTTCACTACCACCATACACATACTTTTCTACCACTACATGTTTCTTTTTCTCAGTACACTTCCTCTTTGCTTCTTCCTCAACCGCAAAAGCTGGAAACAAACCTCCTGCCATGTTAGCGTATCTCCAACGCTTTACTCTGTCCTCATGATTTATTCCCCACAACCTTCCTGGTATAAACTCATGATTCTTCAATCCTCTGGATCTCTCTCGCTCATACATCTCATCTTCCCATTCCGCTAAAGCTTCAAACTGTGTTGGTCTAGGTCTAGGTTACAACATCACCATCTTTTCTCTCAAGTTCCGTAATACAGCTACATTAAATGAACCATTCTCAGGTAAAGCCAATGCTCCAGCATTCTTGGTGTATTTTGTCCAATTTTCTAACCAAATGCATGTATGATATCCATATTTCAGCATCATATGTGAAGCTGGTGATTTCGGCGGAGGAATTATTTGTCCCTCTCTAGTCACTACCTTTTTGTCCTTCTTAAAGAAGTTCTTAACTTTTGACATCCAAGACGTTTTCTCTTTTCCATACTCATAGTACGACATGATTCACAACCTTTCTCTCCTACAACAATCAGCAAAATCAACTCTGTTCCCTATGCGTTTATTTCAACCAATGCTAGCGCGACTCACACCAACGCTCCAATCACAACGATTTCTTTCTACGGCGCACTGTCCAATCCCAGCGCAGCTTTTGTCTACGTCACTTCGTTCCTGTTCTCATGTGACTAGCGCACTGTCCAATCCCAGCGCGGCTGTTGTCTACGTCACTTCTGCTCTTGACCCCTCCTTTACAAAATTTATTGGCAATTTCTTTTTCAACAATTCTTGTTAGTTACAACATTTTATCCACATTTCCATTGTCTGATTCGCTAAACTGAAAAGATAGCTTTGCTCATTCACACAAGAATTCTGTATTTTCCAGTAGGCAGCGCTTACCTCTACCCTACCACAGAACTTTCAGTTACGTCGATAAAGTAGCACTTCCCTCTACCTTACCCTTCTTTCAAGCAAACGATAAACCCGTTTCTCTAGGGATAAAACACATGTGGAGACTATACTGCTCCTGAGAATTAAGGCCAGAGTTTCACAAGAAAACCGATCACTATTTCACTTACACACCTTTTATACGCAAAATGTCCCTAAATAACACAACCTGTGTTATTACCAAATTGAACTCAGACAGTGTAAATTCCATGCGACTTCTCTTGCCACACGTGTCCACTTCCTACTTCCCGGAAGCGTGAAAACTTACATATAACATAACGGGACTCAACAAAAAGTGTTAGACATAAATTTATCAATAATCTATAATCAAAAATCAATAATCACCAAACTAATCTATAGTAACCATAACTCTGCTACCAAGAAATCTGATCCAGCGCTTACAATAAAAATATTTTCTCCTACTATGTTTTTGGGTCATCCAGGTGCAATTACTTCTCTAACACACACACACTATATCCATCTGACGGTGGGGCCCATAACACCGCATATACATTCACTTACTCATTTATTTCCCTGGATTTTCCTCCGACATGAACCCTAGGAGAAAAACGATTTGCTGGAAGGAGACGGGATACCTCTTTTATAATGACACAATAATTCTCATTTTACTTTAAAGGTATTCCGCTCATTGGTCGTTGGACCAACTAGTAGGAATTAGTTGATGGTGATTAAGACCAGCTCAATCACAATGAACTCTTTTACCAAAACATTATTAATCATTATGCTAAAGAAAGTCACTGAGTCATTTGTTTAAAGAATAATAAAGTTTATATAAAGTTTTGAATGCAGAAAATTCAGGATTAATTTATTATTCAGATCATTGCCTTTATCATCATTATAAGAATATTTGTAAAATGCATGACACTTTTATTAGACCGAAAATGAGGTTATCATACTAAAAGACTCTATAGATCAACCTATCTATCTCTCGGGGAAATCCTAATAATTCTAATATAAATCTTGTCAAATGCTAGTTCTCCTAAAGCGGCATTTCATACTCAACTGGAAAAGGAAAATAACAGCAGCAGCATCAGCTCGTCAGCATCAGCAACCGCAAACTCTCCCATCTAACTTCTTCAGCATCTCCCGCAGCATCCCGCAGCATTCTAACCCCCTCCCACCAAGAGTAGGTCTTCTTATACCCTAATTCTAGCTTACAGCATAAAATGTTTCTTCTTACAATGCGCGATTCATTCTCATTGGTCAAAAACTCAGGTCCCTATACATTCTAATCAAACTTCCTGGTCTTAACTAGATCCGTGAGGAATGTCCATGCAAGCATCGTTTCCCACAGTTCATGCACTTGCTCATCCGTTTCGATCAGTCCAAATTGTTTCTTTTTCTGCAACAATTGTATAATAATGTTCTTTCTATTGATTCAACCAGGCTTCTCACGCTTCTTGCTCTTGGCACACATCTGCTCAGAAGGGTCACAGCAGCCTTGACCATACTTTCATCTCAGCCTCTCGGCATCAGCACGTGATCATCCCTTTGCAACAGCCTCTCTCCTCTATCACATGGTCCCATCCGCTCCTGCGCACTCTAATAACTCGCGGCCATTTTATATTGCTGCTCGGCAGGCCTAAGCGCACTATTTCTAAAGAAAACAAAATGTTATTAAAACAATGAAATATAAACCCTTTCGTTTCCCTCCCGTCTTTCTACGTACCCCAATTAGGTATTACCTAGCAGAAGCAACATATAAAGCTGTCCCTTACTTACCATCGCTTTATTTTGCAACCACACGTTTTATTCAAAGCACAAAAACATGCATTTTATTATCATTTCAGTACGCAAAATATGTTATATTAGAAACGTAAACAACTATTAGTTCATTATTTTGCACAAAAACTGCGTGTTATCCTTTCCCCAGACATACATTGTTGGTTATTTACTTGAACGAACATGTTCATTGTTATTATACGAAAATATTAAGAGGTTAAAATTTTTATATTTACCCTGCTCCATCAGTATGCAGGACGGAAAGTTCCATCCAAGCTGTACAAAAACGCAGTCTCTAGTAGACTGCACAGCTCAGCTGGCAGAATTAAAAGCTCTATTACTGGCACTGATAAATACGGATCAAGAATTCCCCACACGAATTGTGTGAGATTCTTTTTACTGTGTCCAGTCAGACAACGAATATCTTCACTATTGGGGACAAAAATGGGTTTAAAGACTCAAAAGGTGGCACAATTAAGCATAAAATGCTATGGGAACAGGTAGCTGAGTTGAAAAACAAACTACCAAGAGTCATCAATGTGATGGCGTTCACATTGAAGGGAATTCATTGGCTGATGAAGCCACGAAGGGGGCAGTACGAACTGCTTCCGTAGCTGCAATCACTCGTTCAAAAATGAGAATAGACGGACAGATAATGGTAGCTGTCATTGCTTCAGGCAAAGACAATAAGGCATTGCCGAAAGGTTTTCCACTCAAGTACTCCTACAAGTTAGATGCAAATAACGTTCCATTTACTCAGATTCCCGGAGTGGGGGATAGAGTAATCCCAAACATGGATCGCAGATTAGGCTTAATTTTAGCTGCACACGAGGGACTTGGTTCTGCGCACGCAGGCCTGTCGGCAACAGTTTATTTACTGAAACAACGCTATTGGTGGCCAGGGTTAATGAATCAGACCAAATATTATGTCTTAAAGTGCGACATCTGTCAACAGATAAAGGGCTCCACCATAACACGTCCAGCGCAGACAACATTGCTAATATCAGACAGACCACTCGCGTGTGTCTATTTGGACCACTGCGGCCCCTTACAATCGGATGGGGCTTACAAATATATCATGGTTGCAGTGGATTCCTGCTCGAGATTCCTATGGGTGTGGCATCAGCGCTCAGCTGACGCTCGAACTGTTATCAAAGATTTGCGAGTCTTTATAGGGACATACGCAGTTGGCACATTAGATTCTGACCATGGCCCCGCGTTTAGCTCTAGGGCTTACAAGGAAGCCATGGGAGGTTTGGGTGTAGCATTGCGATACTCCTCTCTGTACCATCCCGAGGGAAATTCAGTCGTGGAGAGGAAAAACCGGGACTTAAAGCAATCTTTAACAGCTAGAGTATTAGGTTCAGGTGGTAGTTGGGTCACCGCTCAGCCCTCCACAGGGCTTGGTCGCCCCACTCACTGCTGCCGCTCCTGCCTGCCTTGCCGCCTCCTGCCTGGAGATTCCTTCGCTCGCTGCCCGCTGTCCCTGGGACTTTCCCGCTGCTCCTGGGACTTTCCCGCTGCCCGCTGCTCCTGGGACTTTCCCGCTGCTCCTGGGACTTTCCCGCTGCCCGCTGCTCCTGGGACTTCCCGCCACTGCCTCCCTGCGGCCCCGCCCCCCGTGATTCCATTCGCCGCCCCGCTCCCGCCACCCAGCTGCTCCTCCCTCCCGGCTCCTTACTTAAGGGGACCGTAGGGGACCACAGAGTGTGACCGCTCAGCCCTCCACAGGGCTTGGTCGCCCCACTCACTGCTGCCGCTCCTGCCTGCCTTGCCGCCTCCTGCCTGGAGATTCCTTCGCTCGCTGCCCGCTGCTCCTGGGACTTTCCCGCTGCTCCTGGGACTTTCCCGCTGCCCGCTGCTCCTGGGACTTCCCGCCACTGCCTCCCTGCGGCCCCGCCCCCGTGATTCCATTCGCCGCCCCGCTCCCGCCACCCAGCTGCTCCTCCCTCCAGGCTCCTTACTTATGACGCCCCCTGAGCGACCGCGCAGCGGCCGCGCGCAGTGGGAGCACCGACGGAGCGCCGAAGGTGCGCCAAAGGTAAGCCCGTCTGCGCCCGTCCGCGCCCAGCGCCAGGACCCCTGGATCCCACCGATGCAACACTACTCGACGGACCTACGACGCCGCCACCCTCACCGCACTCAATGCCGGCCGGAACCCTGCCTGCTACCGAGCCTCACCGAGACGCACCCACGGACCCTTCACCTGCCAAGCCTGCCGATTCACCTGCCCCCGGACGTGCACCACCTCCGCCAAGTCGAGCACCAGCAGCAACCACCTGAAATGCATCCTGTTGAACACCCGCTCCATCCACAGGCACGCCGTGGAACTCTGGGACCTGCTCGACGCAACAGCACCGGACGTCGCCTTCCTCACCGAAACCTGGATGAACGCCTCCTCAGCGCCCGACATCGCCATAGCCATCCCGGACGGATACAAGATCACCCGGAAGGACCGCGTCAACCAGACGGGAGGAGGCATCGCCATCGTACACAAGAACACCATTCGCATCTCGACTAACTCCGACGAGACCTTCACCGCCGCCGAACACCTACACTTCCAGATACACACTGACCCCAAAACCACCCTCCGAGGCACCCTCATCTACAGACCCCGGGACCACGCACACTATTCAGCGAAGACATCGCAGACTTCATCAGCCCGCACGCCATGCCCTCCGCCGACTACATCCTCCTAGGGGACCTCAACTTCCACCTGGAGAACAACAACGACAGAAACACCACCGCCCTGCTGGACAACCTCGCCAACCTCGGACTCAAGCAACTGGTGAACACGCCCACCCACTACGCCGGCCACACGCTTGACCCGTCTTCTCTTCCAGCAAGCACATCTCCTTCAGCCACGCCACCGGACTCCACTGGACCGACCACAGCTGCGTCCACTTCAGCTTCAGAAAGACTGCGACCCACCACCACCCGCAACAGGCTCCCCGCCGGAGCTGGAGCAAGATCACCGCCGAGCAGCTCACCGCCTCCCTCAGCCAGAACACACCCACCAACACAACGGACCCAAACGAAGCAGCCAGCAACCTCGCCAAGTGGCTGACCGCCTGCGCCGACGACCTCGCACCACTAAAAAACCCTCCCAGCAGACCCGGAAGCAAGAAAACTCCTTGGTTCACCAACGAACTCAAGGAATCCAAGAAGAACTGCCGCACTCTCGAGAAAGCCTGGCGACTCGACCAGACCACAGACAACAGGACCGCCCTCAAGCACGCCACCCGCAAACACCACCAGATGATCCGTGCCACCAAGAAGTCGGCACTCAAAGAACGACTGGACAACAACGCCCACGACAGCAAGGAACTTTTCAGCATCGTCAAAGAGTTCTCCAACCCCAGCGCCGGAAACAACGACATCACCCCCTCGCAAGACCTCTGCAACTCACTCGCCGCGTTCTTCCACCGCAAGATCACCGACATACATAACAGCTTCGACGCACAGACCACGCACCCTACCGCCGAACCAACGCCCGCCACCACCACCCTCTGCAACTGGACCCCGATCAGCACCGAAGACACCACCCGCACGATGAACTCCATCCACTCCGGATCACCAACCGACCCCTGCCCACACCACGTCTTCAACAAAGCCGACGCCACCATCGCACCCCATCTCCGGGACATCATCAACTCCTCCTTCCACACCGCCACCTTCCCGGAGAGCTGGAAGCACGCCGAGCTTACCGCCCTCCTGAAGAAACCAACGGCGGACCCCACCGACCTCAAGAACTACCGTCCCATCTCGCTCCTTCCGTTTCCGGCCAAAGTCATCGAGAAGACCGTCAACAGACAGCTTGCCGCCTTCCTCGAGACGAATGGATCCCTCGACCCCTCGCAGTCCGGGTTTCGGGCCAACCACAGCACCGAGACCGCCCTTATCGCAGCCACCGACGACATCAGAACCCTAACCGACAACGGGGAAACAGCAGCCCTCATCCTCTTGGACCTCTCCGTGGCGTTCGACACCGTCTGCCACCGCACCCTAGTGAAGCGCCTCAGCAACATCGGAATCCGAGAGAAAGCACTGGAATGGATCATCTCGTTCCTCGCCGGAAGAACCCAGAGAGTCCGCCTCCCCCGTTCAGATCCGAGGCCACCGAAGTCATCTGCGGCGTTCCACAAGGATCTTCACTCAGTCCAACCCTCTTCAACGTCTACATGAGCCCCCTCGCAGCCATCGCACGCCAACACAACCTCAACATCATCTCCTACGCCGACGACACCCAGCTGATCCTCTCCCTCACCAACGACCCCACCACCGCCAGAGCCAACCTACACGACGGGATGAGAGACGTCGCCGACTGGATGAGGAACAGCCGCCTTAAACTGAACTCAGACAAGATGGAAGTCCTCATCCTGGGCTCATCACCCTCCGCCTGGGACGACTCTTGGTGGCCCCCGGCCCTGGGCACCGCGCCCAAGCCAACGGACCACGCACGCAACCTGGGCTTCATCCTGGACTCCTCCTGTCAATGACCAGACAAGTCAACGCCGTCTCATCTTCGTGCTTCAACACCCTGCGCATGCTCCGCAAGATCTTCAGATGGATCCCCACTGAAACCAGGAAGACCGTCACCCAGGCACTCGTCACCAGCCGACTGGACTATGGGAACACCCTCTACGCCGGAACCACAGCCAAACTTCAAAAAGACTCCAGCGCATCCAGAACGCCTCCGCACGACTCATCCTGGACATCCCCCGGCACAGCCACATCACCGGACACCTGAAAGACCTGCACTGGCTCCCCGTCAGCAAGAGAATCACGTTCAGACTCCTCACCCACGCACACAAGGCCCTCCACGACCTGGGCCCCAAGTACCTCAACGACCGCATGACCTTCTACACGCCCACCCGCCAGCTACGATCAACCAGCCACGCCCTCGCCACCGTACCACGCATCCGCAGAGCCACCGCCGGAGGAAGATCCTTCTCCTACCTGGCAGCCAAGACCTGGAACTCCCTCCCCACTCACCTTCGGCGAACCCAGGACCATCTCTCCTTCAGGAAGCAGCTCAAGACCTGGCTGTTCGAGCAGTAACTTACCCCCTCCCCCAGCGCCTTGAGACCCTCCCGGGTGAGTAGCGCGCTCTATAAATGCCGTGATTGATTGATTGATTGAATCACTTATATGGGGTACAGCGGGCCCTCAACAATATGCCAAGAGGTTCTCTAGGGGGTGATACTCCATATGAGGTCCTATTTGGGATGAGAATGTGGGTACCTGATCTCGATTGTGAAGGCACAGTGGCGAATGAAAAACCTTTTGACATCAATAAACGTTTGGCTGTTATCAGGATCTGAATGTATCCAGGGTGTAGGAGAGTAGGATCTGCTTCACATGGGTACCCCCACTTTTTGCTGATGCTTCACTGTTTTTCGACTTTAGTCTGGCTGGGGCCCTGCTAATCAGAACCCCAGCCTAGCTGCTTCCTCTCTAAAATGGTTTCCATGTGCCTTAAGCACATCTCTGATTGGAATCTGGAGTGCCCTTATAAGTCCCTAGTATATGGTATACTATGTACCCAGGGCATAGGTACCTCAGAGGCCTACCAAGGCCTGCAGCATGTATTGTGCCACCCCTGGAAGGCCATCCAAAATGACACCACAGGTCTGCTACTGCAGCCTGGGTAAGGTGGTGCATGCACCCCTTACAGTGATATATGTTACCTATATCACTACATACATACACACATATAAACCTATAAGTCACTCCTATGGCAGGCCTTGTCAATCCTGAAGGCAGAGTGCTTGGTTCCTATGTGAGAGGGTGCCCCTGCATGAGCAGAGCCCCTCTGCAGCGTTCGGAGACCCTTCTCTGATGCTGTTTGTAGTGCAGCCTGACCATATACTCTTAAGCGCATTATAACCTCGCGTTAAATGCTAACTTTGGTATGGCTGCACGGAAACATGTCGTGTTTGGTGTCAAACATCTTGGACTACTACCCCCCCCCGCCAGTTCTGGCGGCGGGGGTAGCATTCCACCCTTCTAGAGGGAGAGACATGTACACACCGGCCTGCCCGGTAACTTCTTTCCAAGCCCTGGCATCACAAAATGGTTGCCGCTGCCACAGACACGGGTCTGGCCTCCTGCTGCTGACTGAAACTCCGGCAGGGGAGGCCTGGACAATAGGTTTCCTGTCCCAGGGAGGTGTAACCACCTCCCCAGACAGGATAATGTGTATTGGGGCTGAGCGGGAGCACTCTCTGGTGCTTTGAAGTCCTGCACTGGGGGCACACTTGGTGTCCCTGTGCATACCCCAGTTCAAACTGGTTCAGGGGCTTCCAGCCCCTGCTCTGGCGCGAAACTGGACAAAGGGAATGGGTGTAACCACCCCTCTTCCCTGACCCTCCCATAGGTGAGTCCCCAGAGTATGTCCAACCCCCTAACTTAGTATAAGTATGGGACCCCAGTCCTTAGGACTTTAGATTTACCTGGATGAAACTCTGACACAGAATCCTGGACCTTCGACGCTCTACTTTAAGATTAGAGGACTGAAGAATCTCCCTTGGGGTCAAGGAGTGACTCCCCTGCTTGGCAGGCACCAACGAAGCAATTGTCCGGTCTGCATCGCTGAAGCTCCCGCCGGACGCCGAAGTCTTTGCATCACCAGAGGTGGATTTCCAGACTTCCCCGAGGCTGCCCTGAGTCCTCAGCAAAGCTGAGGCCCGTAGCTGTCGTGGTAACATGGAACCGTGACCCCTGGACACCGCGCACATTTGCAAGTGCATCCCCTTCCTGGTCTTCCACGAAGTTGTGCTTTGGGCTCCGAGTAGCCCCCGCCTCCAGCACCGACTGCACCGAAGATCACTGGCCTCCACTCCATGAGTGTCCTGTGAGCTAGCTCTAAGTGCGTCCACTCGAGGCTCCTTCGCAGTCGCTAGTCCGTTGGCAGGTAGGCCCTCCCGAAGGCCAATCTTCTTCTGCTTGGGCTTCCCTGGTTGCTCCAGGTGTGCCCTGACTTACCCTCGCTGGGTGAGTCCCTCAGACCTTGCTGGTCTGCACCACCGTCCTTCTTCTATCTGCACGAGACTTGCCGTTGCCAAGGCTTGTTGGGTCCAATCCGGTCGCCGACACCCCTGCAATCGACAGACGTCGTGGGACAGCTCGAATCCAGCTCCTGGTCATCGTCGACCCCTCCTGGACCTCGTGGCTGAAGAGTCAAGACGACCGTCAACCTACCTGAAGCACTCGACATCGGTGGGCATCCGCTCATCGCCCTCCTGGTCACTGGCTAGTGACCCAGACTCTGTCCCCTCTGCTTTCAGGTTCTTCAGATCTTCGAACCACCTTTGGATCCACCCGAACACTTTCGACTTGGCCGCCAGCAGCACTTTGCAGCAGATCGCCATTGAAAACGATGACGAAACCCGACCCCGAAAGACACCTATGCACCCGGCTTCCCTGGGTGAGGTAACTCGAGTACTCGGTGCTCCCGTGGGTATAGACTCTAGAACAACCCAGTTCTAAAGGGGTTTGCTCCAAGTCCTCCTCCTAGTGTCCCTTTTCTTTAAAATTCCAACCGCGACTTTCCCCATAGAAGTCAACGGCGATTCGCGGCGGTGTTCTCACACTGCACGCGTCCCCCGTGGGTCCCCTGTGTCACTACCTTGGGTGGTTCCTTGTGGTCCAAGCACTTCTACAGGCTCTAGGCCTTGTGTCTAGCTCAGTCGTGGTTCTTATAACACTTTATTGGTATATGGTTTGGTACGCCCCTATATAAAGCTGTCCCTTACTTACCATCGCTTTATTTTGCAACCACACGTTTTATTCAAAGCACAAAAACATGCATTTTATTATCATTTCAGTACGCAAAATATGTTATATTAGAAACGTAAACAACTATTAGTTCAAACGTGTATTTGTGCTATTACTGTTGATAACTAACTTATAACTTATGTACTTCGAACTCTAGCCTCATAAAGAGACTAGAGGGGTGTGTTTAGCAATAAATACATATATTTTGAATATATACCTGGTGTGGTCCTCTTTCATTTGGTCACTCAAGAGATTATAGACTGGTAAAACAAGCTGCTTTACATTCCTTCAAGACTTAGCCTGAAGGCTGCTCTCCATAGCTACCACTAGGATAGCTTTCAATAAAGGTTGTCTTTAACCTATCTCCAATAAGGGGTTGTTTGGACTGGTGCAAGGTGCCCACTATAATTAGTGGACAGCATATACCAGGCCAACTTCTCACATTGGTGGGCAGCGTGTGGGATTCCAGCTTGCTATTGTTTTACCAGATAATCTCAATTGAATTGATCAACTGAAAACCACTAAGGGTACCTTAGGTACATATGAATCAAGCTTAGTATACAGTAAGTTCTACTGAACTTAGAGTTGTGTGTTAAGGGATAGCACACCCTTTCTACAACTCAAGAGAGTTTAGTAGGCCACACTAGAGTAGGTAGTGCATACACCACACCTCACTAGTAATGTCTTCAAAGCCAGGACCCAGTGAGTCCTTGCCAGAAGCCAGTGGGCTTCTTCCCGCCAAGTATGATAATCTCCCATTCTTGGAATTGAGAGCATTGTGCAATACTAGGAAGCTGAAGGCAGGCAAAAGTGCCAGCACCCAACACCTCAGAGAGGTGCTACTAGCTGATGATCTCAGCAGGCCCCTAGGGTCTGAAGGGGTAGGCAGACAAGGTGGGGCAGAAGATGAGGAAGGGGCCAGGGGTGAAATCACCCAGGACCCCCCCTCTGAAACTGGCCAGGAAGGTGACAATGACCTTGACCTGGAAAACCCAGCCATTCCTGTGGAAGAAGAGGAGGGTCAGAATGACCTCCCCTTTGTCCCAGCAGGAAGGGTTGTGAGTGTGCCCAGAAGGACTAGATCTCCTTCTCAGGAGTCTAACCACTCTGACACCTCAATAGGGACCTCTGTCTCTTCTCACAAGAGAGAATCCTCTCATGAGATGAGAAACAGACTGATTCAGTATGAGCAAGCCCAGCTTGAGCTCAGAAATCAGCAGTTGGCTATAGACAGGGAGTCACTAGATCTCTATAGAGAGAGAAAAAAGTTGGGACTAGAGTCCCATGGTGGCAGCAGTTTCCCTAGAGATAGGAAAAGGTCACATGACCATAGAAACCTGAGCAAGATTGTCCCTCCCTACCAGAGTGGGGATGACATCCACAAATGGATAACTGCACTGGAGAGGGCCTGTAAAGTACAGAGGGTCCCTCAGGAGCAGTGGGCAGCAATCTTGTGGCTCTCCTTTGCAGACAAAGGTAGAGACAAGCTCCTCACTGTAAGAGAAGAGGATGCTGACAATTACAAAGTCTTGAAGAGTGCTCTGATTGATGGGTTTGGCCTAACAACTGAACAATACAGGTTAAAGTTCAGAGATACCCAAAAAGCACAGACTCAAGACTGGGTAGACTATGTGCATTGTTCTGCTAAGGCTCTGGAAGGTTGGTTGATGGGCAGTAAGGTATGTGACTTCACAGGATTGTACAATCTTATCATGAGGGAGCAGATTCTTAATAACTGTCAAAATCAGCTGTTGCATCAGTACCTGGTGGACTCTGATCTGACCTCTCCCCAAGAATTGGGAAAGAAGGCAGACAAATGGGTCAGAATCAGGGTGAGGCAGAAGGTACGGAACCAAGGTGGTGACCCAAAGAAGCAAGATTCTAAGAACTCTGATAAGGGTGGGGAGAAGAGTAAAGACCAGAAGTCTTCACAAGGCCCCCAAAAATCTTCTTCAGGTGGTGATTCACAGTCTAACAAAGGGAAAGGCCAAAAGAAACCATGGTGCAAGGTCTGTAAGCAAAAGACCCACTGGACCAGTGATTGCACCAAGACCAAAGACTCTACTCCAGCCCCCACCATTGCCCCTAAGGCACCTGCTCCCCCTAGTGCAGTTACAGTTGGTGGTGGGACTACACAAGCCAAGGGTTTAGTAGGGTTGACCCTGGGTAAAGAGATGAGCTCTGACCTAGTCAGAGAACTCACTCAGGCTGTCCTAGTCTGTGATGGAGGCATGGATGTGACCTCCTCTGTGAGTCCCAGTAATCTGGGCAAGTACAGGCAACAGCCCTTAATCAATGGAAAAGAGGCTTTGGCATTTAGGGACACAGGGGCAAGTGTCACCATGGTGACACAAGACCTTGTGGATCCTGGGCAGATTATACTTGGTGAAATGTACCAAGTGACCAATGCTAGCAATGTCAGAACAGACCATACTCTGGCAGTTGTTAACTTCTCCTGGGAGGGGTAACTGGCCTTAAGAAGGTTGTGGTAAGTGCAGACCTACCAGTTGAATGCTTGCTTGGCAATGATCTAGAAACTTCAGCTTGGGCAGAAGTGGAGCTCAGGACCCATGCAGAAATGCTGGGCATCCATGCAGATGTGTTTGCTGTGACCAGGTCACAAGCCAAAATGTCTAACACTGAACAGGCCTTGGATTCTGGAATAATGGACCAAGTGCCCTCCAAGAAGAGGAGTGGTAGGGTAAAGGCAGTGCCTTCCCCCTTGGCTCAGAAGGAAGATCAGTCTCTTGAGGGGGATGATCTCAGTCCTGAGGAAGGAACTGTCCCAGAGGAGCTTGAACCTGACCAGGTTGAGTTCTTGGGGACAGGGGGCCCTTCCAGGGCAGATCTGAGCCAGGAGCAGCAGAGCTGCCCCTCTCTTGAACCCCTCAGACAGCAAGCTGCTGCTGAGGCTGTTGGGAAAGCTAGTGGTCCCCATACAGTGTATTGGGATGATGGACTCTTGTACTCAGAGTGTAGAGCCCCCAAGCCTGGTGCCACCAGGAGGTTGGTTATACCTCTGAAGTTCAGGGGCTTCCTATTGACCCTAGCCCATGACATTCCCTTAGCATGTCACCTGGGCCAGACCAATTCTTGGGACAGAATTGTCCCTCACTATCACTGGCCCCACATGTCTGAAGACACCAAGGAGTTTTGTCGCTCCTGTGTAACCTGCCAGGCCCGTGGCAAGGCAGGTGGCACCACAAAGGCCCCCCTTATACCACTACCTGTGGTGGGGGTTCCCTTTGAGAGGGTGGGGATTGACATTGTTGGTCCCATGGATCCCCAAACAGCATCTGGGCACAGGTTTATCCTGGTGGTAGTGGATCATGCCACCAGGTACCCAGAGGCTATTCCCCTTAGGACCACTACAGCACCTGTGGTGGCAAGAGCCCTCCTGGGAATTTTCTCAAGAGTGGGCTTCCCTAAGGAGGTTGTATCAGACAGGGGTGCTAACTTTATGTCTGGATACTTGAAAGCCATGTGGAAGGAGTGTGGAGTGACTTATAAGTTCACCACACCCTATCACCCACAATGCAATGGTTTAGTTGAGAGATTCAACAAAACCTTGAAGGGCATGATTAAAGGGCTCCCAGAGAAGCTTAGGCGAAGATGGGACATACTCTTGCCCTGCCTTTTATTTGCATACAGGGAGGTGCCTCAAAGGGGTTGGCTACAGCCCTTTTGAACTTTTGTTTGGTCACCCTGTCAAGGGTCCATTGTGCTTGGTGAAGGAAGAATGGGAGTTACCTCTCAAGCCCCCAAAGCAAGACATAGTGGACTATGTACTTGGTCTCCGCTCTAGGATGGCTGAGTACATGAAAAGGCAACTAAAAACCTTGAGGCTAGCCAGGAACTTCAAAAAGCCTGGCATGACCAAAGGCTGTACTGACTGTTTACCAGCCAGGACAGAAGGTGTGGGTGTTGGAGCCAGTGGCCCCAGCAGCTCTCCAAGACAAATGGAGTGGACCCCATACCATTGTTGAACAGAAGGGTGAGGTTACCTACTTAGTAGACCTAGGAACACCCAGGAGTCCCCACAGGGTTCTCCATGTCAACAGATTAAAACCCTATGTGGACAGGGCAGACATGGGCTTGCTCATGGCTACTGATGAGGGACAGGAGGAAGAGAGTGACCCACTCCCTGACCTGCTCTCACAGAACCCTGATGATGGGTCAGTGGATGGTGTAGCCTTGGCAGGCAGCCTCACTGCCCAGCAGCAAACTGATTGCAGACAGGTGCTCAATCAGTTCAGGCACATATTCTCACTGACACCCAGTCAGACCACCTGGTGTACTCATGAAGTGGACACTGGGGACAGTCTGCCTATTAAAAATAAGATTTATAGGCAACCTGACCATGTCAGGGACTGTATCGGGACAGAAGTCCAGAAGATGTTGGATTTGGGAGTTATTGAACCCTCAGATAGCCCTTGGGCTAGTCCAGTGGTCCTTGTGCCAAAACCTCACACCATTGGTGGGAAAAGAGAGATGAGGTTTTGTGTGGACTACAGGGGTCTCAATGCAGTCACTAGGACTGATGCCCATCCAATACCTAGGGCAGATGAGCTAATAGACACTTTGGCCTCAGCCAAGTATCTAAGCACATTTGACCTGACAGCTGGCTACTGGCAGATCAGACTAGCTGATGATGCAAAGCCAAAGACAGCATTCTCAACCCCTAGTGGGCATTATCAATTTGTGGTGATGCCCTTTGGTCTGAACAATGCACCTGCCACTTTTCAGAGGTTGGTGAATACAGTCCTTACAGGTCTGGAAGCCTATAGTGCAGCATATCTAGATGATATTGCTGTCTTTAGCTCCACCTGGGAGGATCACCTGGTCCACCTCAGAAATGTTTTGCAGGCCCTGCAGAAAGCAGGCCTGACTATCAAGGCCACCAAGTGCCAGATAGGGCAGAGTCAGGTTGTGTACCTGGGCCACCTTGTGGGTGGAGGCCAGGTTCAACCACTGCAGAGCAAGATCCAGACCATCATGGACTGGGCTGCTCCAACTACCCAGACTCAGGTGAGAGCCTTTTTTGGCCTGACTGGGTACTATAGGAGATTTGACAAGGGGTATGGATCAATAGTGACACCCCTGAATGACTTAACTTCCAAGAAAATGCCCAAAAATTTTCAGTGGACAGTTAGCTGTCAAAAGGCATTTGATGACCTAAAGCAGGCAATGTGCACTGCTCCCATTCTACAGAGTCCTGATTACTCCAAGAAGTTCATTGTCCAAACAGATGCATCTGAATTGGGGGTAGGGGCTGTACTGTCACAATTGAATGATGAAGGTCAGGATCAGCCAGTAGCTTTTATTAGCAGAAGGCTGACCCCTAGAAAGAAACGTTGGTCAGCCATTGAGAGGAGGCCTTTGCTGTGGTCTGGGCTCTGAAGAAGTTGAGGCCATACTTGTTTGGTACTCACTTCCTTGTTCAAACAGACCATAAGCCCCTCTTATGGCTAAAACAAATGAAGGGTGAAAACCCCAAACTGCTTAGGTGGTCCATTTCCCTACAGGGGATGGACTTCACAGTGGAACATAGACCTGGGAGTAACCATGCCAATGCAGATGGACTCTCTAGGTACTTCCGCTTAGAACATGAAGACTTAACTGGGCAAGGTTAGTTTAATGTCCCTACATTTGGGGGGGGGGGTTGTGTAGGAGAGTAGGATCTGCTTCACATGGGTACCCCCACTTTTTGCTGATGCTTCACTGTTTTTCGACTTTAGTCTGGCTGGGGCCCTGCTAATCAGAACCCCAGCCTAGCTGCTTCCTCTCTAAAATGGTTTCCATGTGCCTTAAGCACATCTCTGATTGGAATCTGGAGTGCCCTTATAAGTCCCTAGTATATGGTATACTATGTACCCAGGGCATAGGTACCTCAGAGGCCTACCAAGGGCTTCAGCATGTATTGTGCCACCCCTGGAAGGCCATCCAAAATGACACCACAGGTCTGCTTCTGCAGCCTGGGTAAGGTGGTGCATGCACCCCTTACAGTAATATAGGTTACCTATATCACTACATACATACACACATATAAACCTATAAGTCACTCCTATGGCAGGCCTTGTCAATCCTGAAAGCAGAGTGCTTGGTTCCTATGTGAGAGGGTGCCCCTGCATGAGCAGAGCCCCTCTGCAGCGTTCGGAGACCCTTCTCTGATGCTGTTTGTAGTGCAGCCTGACCATATACTCTTAAGCGCATTATAACCTTGCGTTAAATGCTAACTTTGGGATGGCTGCACGGAAACATGTCGTGTTTGGTGTCAAACATCTTGGAATACTACCCCCCCACCAGTTCTGGCGGGGGTAGCATTCCACCCTTCTAGAGGGAGAGACATGTACACACCGGCCTGCCCGGTAACTTCTTTCCAAGCCCTGGCATCACAAAATGGATGCCGCTGCCACAGACACGGGTCTGGCCTCCTGCTGCTGACTGAAACTCCGGCAGGGGAGGCCTGGACAATAGGTTTCCTGTCCCAGGGAGGTGTAACCACCTCCCAGACAGGATAATGTGTATTGGGGCTGGGTGGGAGCACTCTCTGGTGCTTTGAAGTCCTGCACTGGGGGCACACTTGGTGTCCCTGTGCATACCCCAGTTCAAACTGGTTCAGGGGCTTCCAGCCCCTGCTCTGGTGCGAAACTGGACAAAAGGAATGGGTGTAACCACCCCTCTTCCCTGACCCTCCCATAGGTGGGTCCCCAGAGTATGTCCAACCCCCTAACTTAGTATAAGTATGGGACCCCAGTCCTTAGGACTTTAGATTTACCTGTATGAAACTCTGACACAGAATCCTGGACCTTCGACGCTCTACTTTAAGATTAGAGGACTGAAGAATCTCCCTTGGGGTCAAGGAGTGACTCCCCTGCTTGGCAGGCACCAACGAAGCAATTGTCCGGTCTGCATCGCTGAAGCTCCCGCCGGACGCCGAAGTCTTTGCATCCCCAGAGGTGGATTTCCAGACTTCCCCGAGGCTGCCCTGAATTCCCAGCAAAGCTGAGGCCCGTAGCTGTCGTGGGTAACATGGAACCGTGACCCCTGGACACCGCGCACATTTGCAAGTGCATCCCCTTCCTGGTCTTCCACGAAGTTGTGCTTTGGGCTCCGAGTAACCCCCGCCTCCAGCACCAACTGCACCGAAGATCACTGGCCTCCACTCCACGAGTGTCCCGTGAGCCAGCTCTAAGTGCGTCCACTCGAGGCTCCTTCGCGGTCGCTAGTCCGTTGGCTAGTAGGCCCTCCCAAAGGCCAATCTTCTTCTGCTTGGGCTTCCCTGGTTTCTCCAGGCGTGCCCTGACTTACCCTCGCTGGGTGAGTCCCTCAGACCTTGCTGGTCTGCACCACCGTCCTTCTTCTATTTCCACGAGACTTGCCGTTGCCAAGGGTTGTTGGGTCCAATCCGGTCGCCGATACCCCTGCAATCGACAGACGTTGTGGGACAGCTCGAATCCAGCTCCTGGTTGTCGTCGACACCTCCTGGACCTCGTGGCTGAAGAGTCAAGACGACCATCAACCTACCTGAAGCACTCGACATCGGTGGGCATCCGCTCATCGCCCTCCTGGTCACTGGCTAGTGACCCAGACTCTGTCCCCTCTGCTTTCAGGTTCTTCAGATCTTTGATCCACCTTTGGATCCACCCGAACACTTTCGACTTGGCCGCCAGCAGCACTTTGCAGCAGATCGCCATTGAAAACGACGACGAAACCCGACCCCGAAAGACACCTATGCACCCGGCTTCCCTGGGTGAGGTAACTCGAGTACTCCGGTGCTCCCGTGGGTATAGACTCTAGAACAACCCAGTTCTAAAGGGGTTTGCTCCAAGTCCTCCTCTAAGTGTCCCTTTTCTTTAAAATTCCAACCGCGACTTTCCCCATAGAAGTCAACGGCGATTCGTGGCGGTGTTCTCACACTGCACGCGTCCCCGTGGGTCCCCTGTGTCACTACCTTGGGTGGTTCCTTGTGGTCCAAGCACTTCTACAGGCTCTAGGCCTTGTGTCTAGCTCAGTCATGGTTCTTATACCACTTTATTGGTATATGGTTTGGTACGCCCTAGGGCTGAAACGTGTATTTGTGCTATTACTGTTGATAACTAACTTATAACTTATGTACTTCGAACTCTAGCCTCATAAAGAGACTAGAGGGATGTGTTTAGCAATAAATACATATATTTTGAATATATACCTGGTGTGGTCCTCTTTCATTTGGTCACTCAAGAGGTGGAGAGGTGTGGTGCAGCGGCCAGGGCAGCTGACTTCGGAGCACAGGGTTCATGGTTCGATCCCCGGCTCCGGCGGCAGCTCAGCTCAGCACCATGTGACTCTGGGCAATAGCTCACTTAATTTCCATGACGGCCCCCAGCGCCTTGAGACCCGTAAGGGTGAGTAGCTGCGCTATATAAAAACTGACTTACTTACTCAAGAGATTATAGACTGGTAAAACAAGCTGCTTTACATTCCTTCAAGACTTAGCCTGAAGGCTGCTCTCCATAGCTACCACTAGGATAGCTTTCAATAAAGGTTGTCTTTAAACTATCTCCAATAAGGGGTTGTTTGGACTGGTGCAAGGTGCCCACTATAATTAGTGGACAGCATATACCAGGCCAACTTCTCACACAGGGCACTACAAATCAATGTGCAGGTAAAGCGGACTGCCACTGGGGAAGTCAAGTCAGTCACAGCAAGACCTGTCTGGGTCCCTAAAGTCGCGGATCTGGTCAGAGAAAAGATAGTGGACAAAAAAGAATTTTGGCCATCGTACAGAAAGTCTGTACCTGTCCTGGCCGGCAAAGGAACAAGAACAGTACTTCTGCCACCTCTTGCCAGGAAAAGATTTGTCTCCATTGATCTGATAAAACCACACTATGTGGCCGATACTGAATAGTAGGCCTAGTGGACTCCTAGGTAGCCGAGTCCCTCCTCGCTACCATACAGGAAGTTCAGACGGAAAGGCTAATCACGTTTGAAGAGTCACCGACACAGGATGATGGACTATGCAATAATGCCACGGAACTAGTTCCTCTTGATACAGAAATACAAAATCAAAATGAAAGACAAATTTCAATTCGACCTAACACCGATGTCTATGTAAACATGCCTCAACAAGAGCCGTCTACAAGTTCGACAAAACCTAAGGAATTACCAAAAATAGATCGAAATGCATCTGGCTATTTCATCGACTTCGATACCTTTTCATTGGATCCGAGTGAACCTGAAACAACGCCAGCCCCAATATCTCGTCAACAACAAGTCAAAGACTTCATAATTTTTCTTAAAAAGACTTACCAGGTGTCACCTTGGCTAGAACTTTGGATAATCACCAGGATACTTTTCTTTCTTTTCTAGATAGGCTTAGTAACTGTCTTTTGCTTACTTATTAATGGAACTTACCTTCGCCAAAGCTCTGCAGCATCAAAAGTGAACTTAATCCTAAAACCTCATGACTTGTCGTCAGTGAACATTACAGCAGCTCCTATACCTGATGGTATAGTATGGGACAAGGTTCATTATGATATATTTGGTCCGACCGAACTTTTAAAAATACCACATTTGTTTAAAATCTCCTTAAATGATATCATTACCTCCAGTACATTTTCCTATGACTGGGATTTTGAAACTGTAACCAATATGTTGTCTGATTTGGAACAAACTGCCGCATTTTCTAGCAATGAGATGTTAGAGGACACATCAGACTTTAACACTATGTATTATCAACATTATGGTCAACATTTTCTACACAAATCCAGTACCCCTAGAAATGTTTTCACATATCACCAATGGGAACATTGCCCTACACCACCGAAAAGTAGTTCAAAAACGTTTGCACAGAAATTTTCATATTTTTCAGGGTTTAACATTTCAGACCCGACCTCATATTACTATAAGGTTGCACCGACATCCGCACAGAAAAATATGCTGACTAACACCAAACAGATTTATTCTGCTTCCTTTATTACCCAACTGTCTGAACAGGGTTTCGACTTATGGAAAGACACTATAGACTTAAAATCAGTCTGGGGTTCTAGAGACTGGCAAGTCCAGGGAACAGAAGCGCTATTTAGAGCATACCTCATTCCTCAGCAAATGATATTTCTAAATGAAACTGTGCAACAGACTTCCTATCTTGGGTTAGCCAAGAACAAGGATTTGAACGCACCTCGGATTCCAACACCATCACAGGCCGAGGGTAATTTTACATCACTAAAAGGGGCAACAATAGATTACATTTTACAATACAATAGATCAGACCCCAATTGGAAGGGATGGTTAGTTTGGCCCACAGACACTAATAGATGTCAGGAGAGATTCAGGGGTACAACCGAAGGGTTCAGTATCCATAGGCCAGACCCACGCTATGTACAACGAGAACATCCAGGGGTGGTGACATCATACAGTGTTGGGAAATTGTGCCTCGATTGGCTAAAAACCTCAACACTACCACAGGTGAAACTACACTTATCCTTACTTACAGAGGATGTGGACCTACAGGATCTTTTATTAGGTCTGAGAAAGCCACGTCAAAAACGTTTCTAGTATGCTGTCTATAATGAAATTTGGAAAATCTCCCAACAAGAAGCAGAGGAGAGACTACGAGAAATAGATAGGATCAATCTAGAAAAGGCATTAGCCGTAGTTGACAATGGTATGACTACGTTAACTTCCAGGATTTATTCACTGGGCAACATTGCATCTTCTGCTATTGATGTACTAGAACAGGAGGCGTGGCCAAGACACCAAGCATGGCGGACATGTGAGCTCGGAGCTCCGTCCCGGCCTGCCAAGTATCCTGCAATTGTGACGTTACCTGCCAGCACAGCGGCGCTGAAAACAGCCCTCCCGGCAGCCTGAATCGGGGGGAGCCTAGCGGTGGCCGGCGGTGGCGGAGGAGCGGCTCCAGGGTCCGCCGTTTGAGAGAGAGCGAGGGGAGCGCGGCCACGATCGGGATCACGCTGGGCCTGCGAGGCGGAGACGGCACCCCAGCTCGCCTTCTCTCCTGGGCTGCCGGCCTGAACGGCACGCTCCCTCGACCTTGTGGCCTCCTAGAAAAGGTGATTGCAGCTCAGAGTGCAGTCGGAGCTGGAACTGAGGCTCCGCTGGCCCGCTGAGAGGCACCGGACGTGGGGAGTGACGGCCCAGTCTGGGGGCACTGCTTCTGCGGAGGAGCCCTGGTGAGTGCGTCATCGGCGGAGGTGACAGATTCCTGGAGGAGCGGGTGGCCTGGGCTGTACTCTATGTCGTGCCCTGCCCGGGATTGAGGCAGCTTCTGTGAGGTCCCCGGACGCGGCCTGCGGGTGGCTGAGGCCTGGCTGCATAGCTGGAGAGGGGTGGCCTGCCTCACTGGAGGGGTCTGCTTGCTCGTGTTTCGGTGCTGGTTGGCGACCTGTGGGGCCCCTGTGACAGCCGGGGGCCCGTATGCTGAGGCCAGACATCGCCCTAAATCTTGACTGCAGGACAAGACTGCAGTGGCCTTGCTGGATTGTCATGTTCTAAGGTGAGCCTTAGGGGGAGGCCACGAAGTGGGACACAAAATCTGGCCTGCCACACAGTCGAAATAGCCGGGGAGAGCTGCCTTAATCGTATCTTGGGTCCGGAGACCCGGCGGTGCTGGCCTCGGACTGCGGAATGCGGACTACATAGCGGACTGAGTTAGAGGTGAGCTGGGGCCTCCTTGGCTTTGCGGAAGGGAGAGGTAGGGCGCAAGCAGTCATACAATCCAGGTACATTGTGCCTGCAGAGTCTAGTGCGGAGGCCTCCTCCTCTCCGGGAGACACCTGGGAGCTGGTGATAGCCGGAGTGGCACGAGCACTGGTTCTGGAGCCTGTACAGAGCTGGAGTCATCAGGGACGCTGTGGAGTCCGGTGGAACCCGAAAGCTGATAAGTCAGATCCTATAGCACGTGGGGCTGAGCGATACCAGGAGACGGTGGCAGCCCCCCCATACAAAGGACGGAGTTGAAAGTCGCACTCATGGGTGAAGTGTGTTGAGGGTAGAGACCAGAACGCGTCGAGGTGGCTCAAGTGCGGAGGGACCAATCACGGACACCTCGTTACCACCTGGGAGAGGCCCTTCTGTAGATACACTGGTTGGTTTGTCATACCGGAGGTTGTCAGAAGACAGGATGCCTAAACCGCAGCAAAAGCAGGGGGGTACCCAGCCTGTGCCACTGGAGAAAGGGGAACCCTCGCCTGTGCCACTGGAGAAAGGGGGTGGGGAGTCTGCTGGACAGGGTGTTGGCAGCCATCGCTGACTCCAAAAATGCCTTGCAACAGGACATTGGTGCAGTTTCTGTTGGTCTGGGCCTTCTATAGGCGCAGCACCGAAAGCTGGCGGACAGGGTTAAAGAAACGGAATCCGCAATAAATGACCTACAGCCGGACCACAGATTGCATGCTTCTAAGATTGAAGATCTCTCCAACAGGGTAGCGATCCTTGAACGGCGAGCTGAGGATGCAGAGGGCCGCAATCGCAGAAACAATATCAGAGTGATAGGTTTACCTGAACGGGTGGAAGGATCTAACATGGTGGAATTCCTAGAGAGCTGGTCATGTTCTATTGTGGCCCCAGAGCTCCTGTCCCGGTTCTTCGCCCTAGACAGGGCGCATAGAGTGCTGGGGGGCCCTCCACGAGCAGTGATTGCACGGGTTTTACACTTTAGAGATAGAGACGCGCTCCTCCAGCACTCCCGCACGCAGGGCCGTTATGTGCTTGAAAACAGTAAAGTGTTGATATTTCCGGACTTCACTGCCAAGGTGCAGGCTCAGCGAGCATCCTTCCTCACAGCGAAAAAAGCTCTTAGAGATGAAGGAATACAGTTCTCCCTAATTTTCTCGGCCAAGCTGAAGATCATGGTCGATGGCACCTCGCATTTTTGTGACTCCCCGGAGGAGGTTTGGAGTTGGCTGGAAGCATACCGGAAAGGTGTGCCACTACCCAAGAAGCAACAGCGTCCCGAGCCGGGCTCACAGCCGCGCAGACTCAGACCTAAGCGCCGCCGTACAACACCCCGGGCGAGTAGGCCCACAGCTTCACAGACGCACCAAGATAGGCAGGCCACACTGCAAGCAGTTGCACAAATACTTTCACCCATGCACCAGAGTAATGCACCAGGGACATCGGCTGCATCAGCGGATGCTTCAGATGACTCTGGGGACTCGCTGGAGTCTGGCCTCCCGCTGCCGAAGCTCACACCGCGATCCGCTGACGATATCGCCTAGCTGTGGCAGACGTTTTGGGGCGCTCTCTGCACTGGCCTATTTACTAGGGCCCCCTGAACATTCACATTGTGGTAGCTGAACAGCCTCTGGATTTGACATTGGGGTGCCCCAGTTCCTAACTCCGGGCTAGAGTATGGACATTGCAATTTGAGGACATCGCCACGCGGAGGGGCCGGGACATAGCGCCTCTGCTACTTCTGAACTTTGTATCTACCCCCACCACACCCGAGAGTACTGCCAATTGAGTTGGTGGCGGCATTCTGAGAATAGTGATGTTTCCTGATAGGTTTGGGCAGCTGACCGTTGTCAGACCGCTCCGGGGATGGGGAGTTCTACAGTTGGGTTTGTTAGTTTTCAACACGGGGTCCATTGCTAGCATTGATGGGGGGTGATGGGGTGGGGGCGAGGGAGGGGGAGTGGATTGTCTTGAAGCATGACCAGGAACCATGGCCAGGCCGAGGAGTTTAAGCTCCTGAATTGGAATATTCGGGGTATGGGTTCTCCCTCGAAGCGATACAGCATCCTTAACTATATAAAGCGCAGAGGCGCACATATCGTGATGCTCCAGGAGACCCACCTTACAGAAGTGGAAGTTGTGCGGCTACGGCGTAGGTGGCGGGGGCAAATATTTGCAACTCAGTTTTCTGCGTATGCCAGGGGGGCGCTTGTCTGGGTTAGGCCTGGGGTCCGGTTTCAGGTGTCCCGTAAGATAATTGACCCTGACGGGAGATACGTGCTCGTAAAAGGCAAGTTGAAGGGTAGGGAAGTGACCTTGGGGAGTGTCTATGCTCCGAATCAGGAACAAGTTACCTTCTTGACATGCCTTTCTGAATCGTTGGCGAGATTGGCAGGGAGCGATCTGCTCTTGGGGGGAGATTTTAATTCTATATGTGATTTGGCCTTAGATAGATCCACTCCCCCACTGAGGGGCACAGCAGCAGCCATGACAGCTAAGGGCCTGCAGAGTTGGATTGCGGGGTGGGAGCTATTAGATATTTGGTGGATACATAACACACAGAAGAGGGAATATTCCTATTACTCCTCGCTCTACGATTTGCATACTAGATTAGGTATGTTTTTCTGCTCAGCCAGATTTGCCCCTATGCAGTCCAAGGCGGAATATTTGGGGAGGTCCATTTCAGATCATAGCCCGTTACTAATGAGATTTGCCCTCACTCCTGAAAGGGCCCGCATACCGCTGTGGAGACTAGACCCCACTCTATTGGACGACGATAGCTTCAGACAAAGGCTTTCCGGAGCTATAACCTCATACTTTGAGACAAATCAGGGGACGGCTAGCTCCTTTCTCGTGGAGTGGGACGCTTTGAAGGTGGTGGTTAGGGGGCAGTGCATAGGCCAGACGGTAGGAGCCAGGAGAGAAATTACCTGTGAACTTGAAACCCTGGATGCACAGATATTGTTATTGGACAGGGAGACTGGGGGAGGTGCTGACATTCAGAAGCAATTGGCGGAAGTGAAGAGTGCTTATAATTCCGCATGTGATAGGCTGAGGACTCTAGATACCCGTACATACCTAGAACGGCAACATGTAGAGGGTGGCAGAGCAGGGAGGTTATTGGCATGGTTGATTCGGCCGGAGGGCAGGGGGGCCCCGATCCACACTATCCTAGATCCAACAGGCCAGGTGATCCACTCCCCGAAAGGCATCAACGATGTATTTAGGGAATATTATGAGCGGCTTTTCGGAGCCCCGGAAGAAGTTAGGAAGGACAGGATGGTCATATACCTGGAGGGATTGAGCTTACGGACATTAGACCACGCCACTTGGGAGACCTTGGCGCCACCAGTCGCCCTACGAGAAATTAGAGCCGGGAAGACGACGGGCCCGGATGGTCTCGCGGCCAAATTTTATACCACCTTTATAGACATTTTGGCCCCAAAGCTGGAGCAGATGTATGCTGCTGCGGTTGGAGAAGAACAGCTTCCGCTATCGGTCATGGGGGCATTGGTGATTCCGTTGCCTAAAACTAAAAAGGAAGTCATGGAAACTGCAGATTTCAGGCCGCTATCAATGCTAAACCTTGACTTTAAAATACTGGCGGCCAGGCTCTTGCCCCAAATGTAGAGGCTGGTCCACACTGACCAAAACGGGTTTATCCCATCACGCTCAACATCCAATAATTTGAGGAGGTTGTATCACGTGATGTACCATCGAGACCTAGGGTTGTTTCCAGAGGCAGTAGTGATGGCTGTGGACCTGGAAAAGGCCTTTGATTCCTTGCGGTGGGACTTCCTTTTGGCGGTAATGAGCCGAATGGGGTTGGGAAATGAATGGCTGAAATGGGTGCATCTTTTGTACACAAACTCTAGGGCTCGAGTGCGCACGGGGAGTGTGGTATCGGCCCAGTATACTATCCACAGAGGGACACATCAGGGGTGCCCCTTGTCACCATTGCTTTTTGCTCTGGCAATGGAGCCATTAGCGGAATGACTTCGACAGGAGGGTAGGAACACCGGACTAGTGTTAGAAGGGACTGTGCATATGGTCTCACTATACCCGGATGATATCCTGGTTTATTCGCAAAATGGATCCCAAGGGATCCCAACGGTGCTGCGTATCCTGGGGGAATTTGCGGCGATGTCGGGACTACGGGTCAACGCCAAAAAAAGTGTATATACACCCGCTGAGACCCGACCTCAGTAGGACATTAGACCTACCACTGGAGTGGACTCCGAGCTCCTTTAAATATCTTGTTATACGTATATACCATAAGCAACTAGATCTGCTGGAAGGGAATCTGGGAGGAGCCTTGCGAGCCCTGCGGTCGAATGTGTCATTTTGGCATTCGCTTAAATTGCCTGTTATGGCTAGGTTGGCGTTGTCCAAGATGGTGATGCTACAGAGACTTTTGTGTTTCTTTGTTAACCTGCCGGTGGTGATCCCGAAGAGCTGGTTTAGGTCCCTGGACACACTGTTGAGGGATCTGGTGTGGGACGGCGGGCGTAATAGGGTGTCCCAGCGGACCCTGAGGATGCCTTTGACGGGGGTGCTGGTTGCTCCCGATTTCGAGGCTTATTATTTGGCGGCGCAGCTCCAGTGGCTGGCCCGATGGCTTGATGGCCGGGGACTGGAGACATTAACATTACCGGCCAACACTGCTTGTGGAGCTTTACTTGCCAGGCTGCTCAATCCCCGTCAGAAAATTCAAAACATGGGGGTACTTCTTAAGGTAGCAATGTCCTACTGGGATAAATGTGTGAAGCGGGCCCCAGATGCCCCTCTGTACGCGCCGAACCTACCTCTCACAAGGATACCGCAGAGGGGAATGGGCCCTCCCCTCACGCAAAATTAGTTGCAGGGCTGGGAACAGGCGGGAGTCTTGTCTGTCAGCGATTGTTATCAAGATGGGGTGTTGCTCCCCTTAGAGGACTTTTTGGAATACCATGACCTCCCACCAGGGCAATTTTTAAATTATCACAAGATGAGGGGGGCGATCGCTGCGCTATGGGGAAGTGATATGGGAGAGCCCACCGCGCACGCCGCTCTACGTTGGGCTCTGCGGGACACCTGGTGAAATGGCTCTATCTGGCAATAGCTGAGATGTCGCGGATACCTTTGCTCCAATTACGAGAATGGTGGGAGGGCACACTGGGTAGACAACTGACCGAGAAGGAGTGGGAAAAGGTACTGGGCAGCCCTAAGAAGGTATCAAGGAATGCGGCCTTTAAACTGGTGCAGTTTAATATTCTGCACAGGACTTACCTCACGCCGCACAAACTGAATGTTATGTATGGGAGTGATGACCTGGCCTGTGCCAGGTGTCAAGCGGAGGACGCCACTTATGATAATATGATATGGTCCTGCCCGGAGCCTCAGAGGTTCTGGACTACGATCGTAGAGGCGGTGAATGGGGTTTTGGCTCGCACTATGAGGTGTTGCCCGGAAGTATGTTTATTGGGACTCTTCCCGAGACCCAAAGCAAAAAGGTCGGGACATATTTATTATTTATTTATTTATTTAAAGGTTTTATATAGCGCTGGCTGGACCCAAGGGTATCAGAGCGCTTTACAAGGGTCGCATGAGTAGATATGGAAATAATAAAATACAATGAGGTCGCATTCAAATCCAATTAAAACAATTGATGTAAACTAATTTAGAGAACAGAATTACAGCAAATTGAGATAATCAGTAGCAAGTCAAGAGAAAAGAGGTATTCGAGGAGCCAGGGGGGAAAGAGAAAGCGGGGGGCAGGATGTAAGAGAGTAGGGAGGCTGTGAGGGGGGGGAGGGAGATACTAGATACATCAAGCAGGGCCTAAGAGAGGAATAAGAGAGATAGAGGGCAAGAAAAGTGAGAAGTGGAAAGGGGCTGGAGAAAGAGCATCGTGAGGTCAGAAGGGGGGAATCCTAAAGCAGTAGGTGGCCGGGATGTGCCCAGGGAAGGGGTTAAGGGCCCCAAAATGTTTCAAGAAGGTGAAGTTTGAGGTCTTTTGTGAAGCTGAAGTAGGAGGGGTTGCAACGAAGTTCTTTAGGGAGAGCATTCCAGATGGTATGCGCATTTCCAGAGAAGGAGCGTGATTGGGTAGATTTCTTGTTTAATAGAGGAGGGACGAGAACGAGTGAGTTAGAGCTCCTCAGTGTTCGAGAGCAGCCCGCTTTGAGCAGTTTGTCTGCGAGGTACAGAGGGGTGTGTTGATGCAGGGCTTTGTGTGTAATGCAGGCGGTCTTGTAGGTAGATCTGCCTTCAATAGGGAGCCAGTTGAGGGCTTTAAGGGTAGGGGAGATGTAGTCGAACCGTTTGAGGTCGGTAATGAGTCTAGCAGCAAGGTTAAGAACAGATTTGATTAGGGCTAGGTGGACTTTAGGTGTTCCAGAGAGAATGGCGTTACCATAGTCGATTTAGACAGGACCAGTGATTGGACAGCTGACCTAAAGTCATCAGCCGGAATGAAGGGTTTTAATTTCTTGAGGTGAAAGAGAGTGAAGAGAGCACTTTTGGCCGAGTTTTTATGTGGGAGTTGAGAGAGAGGTTCTGGTCGATGTTAATTCCTAGGGATTTGACTGAGTTGGATAAGGTGAGAGAGCAGTTGAGCGCTGTAAGGTCAGAAATCCAGGCTTGGATAGGGAGCGGGCTGTTTTTGGGGGAGAAAAGAATGATTTCAGTTTTTTTAGGGTTGAGTTTGAGGTGGTTATAGTGGAACCAGGATTGGATCTTAGTCAGGGTGTCATTGAGGTGTAGAATGTCAGCGTGGGATTGAATCTTATGATAAAGTTGAGTGTCATCAGCGTAGAGGTAATACTTGATTCCCGCGTGCTTAAGAATAAGGGTGAGGGGTTCCATAAAGAGGTTGAAAAGAGAGGGGGAGAGAATAGAACCCTGAGGGACACCCAGTGAGACAGGCATAGGTTTAGAAAGGCAGTCATGAATTTAGATTTGCTGGGTTCTGTGTTGAAAGAAGGAGGAGAACCATTTAAGCACCGATCCGTTGAGGCCGAAACGATCTTTAAGAGTGTTGAGTAGCATAGAGTGATTCACAGTATCAAAAGCTGAGGAGAGATCAAGGAGAATGAGAAGGGAGGACTCGCCCTTGTCAAGGTAGTGATGAATGTCGTCAATTATATTGAGCATGGATGTTTCTGTACTACATCCCTTTCTGAAACCTGATTGAAAAGAGTCAAACAGATTGAATGTGTCGATGTGTGAGTCAAGTTGGTGTAGGGCACATTTTTCAAGGGCTTTAGAGAGGAGAGGAAGGTTAGAGATTGGTCGAAGATTATTAAGGTCAT
This sequence comes from Calotriton arnoldi, assembly GCA_963921515.1. Lineage (NCBI taxonomy): Eukaryota > Metazoa > Chordata > Amphibia > Caudata > Salamandridae > Calotriton > Calotriton arnoldi. Next base: position 21,088 of record CAWUFW010000920.1, on the reverse strand, counting down.
TGGGGTCAGCGGCCGAATTTTTGAGGATGGGAGTGATTTGTCCGAGTTGTAGGGAGATCGGGACACAGCCCGTGGCAAAGGAAGAGTTGATGATAGAGGTCCAGAGCGGGGCAATGATGTGTTTTAAATCTTGGACAAGGTTGGCAGGGAGCGGGTCTCTGGAGTGAGAGGAAGGTTTAAGTCTGGCAATGACGTTGAGGACTTCGAGCTCAGTAACTGGATTAAAGTGAAGCCAGGAAGCATTATTTTTATTTTCAAGTTTGGCAAGGTCGGATTCAGGCAGAGAGACGGCTAGCGGCAGAGATGAGGGGTCATGTTGGAGTGTAAGGAGGGTCAGAGAACTGGAGGAAGAGTCTTGGGGGGTTGGGGGTTATGAGGAAGGGGTGTAAGGGTGAAGGAGTGGTCAATTTTGGAGATTTTATCAGAGAATAAGTTAGCAATTTCTTCACATCTATCAATAGTGGCCGTCATCTTGGGGTTATGAGGAAGGGGTGTAAGGGCGAAGGAGTGGTCAATTTTGGAGATTTTTTCAGAGAAGAAGTTAGCAATTTCTTCACATCTCTCAGTAGTGGCCGTCATCTTGGGGGGGGCAGCGGAGGTTTGGTTTTTAATCAAGCTGAAAAGTTCCCTGGGTCTATTTTTGGCCCGGTCTAGTTGGGAGCGGAAGAAGGCAGCCTTGGTATTAAGGATATGTTTTTTGTAATTGAACCTGGCGGCTCTGAGTAGGGCGAGATTAGTGGGCGAAGGGTTTTGTCTCCAGGTGCGTTCCGTCGATCTAAGTGCGCGCCTCTCGTTGTTGAGATCGGTATTAAACCAGGATTTGGAAGAGGTGTTTTTCTGAAGTTTAAGTTTGGCTGGAGCAATTTGGTCAAGGACCTCCGTGATGGATTTATTAAAGTGCTCGGTGAGGTCATTAGCATTTAGGGAAGGAGGCGGAAGTCGGAGTTGCGCTTTGACTTTATTCTCAAGTTCGCCCGGGGGTATAAGATGGAAGTTTCTAGTCCGTTTCTTCAGTTTGGAGGTTTTGGGGGGAGGGGGTAGCATAGTGTTCGAGATCGAGAAAAGGATGAGGTGATGATCAGACCAGTCGATGGGAACGATGGAGGAGAGGGAGGCTAAATCGAGGCTAGTAATAATAGCATCCAGCGTGGCTCCTTTTGAGTGAGTAGGCGCATGGCAGAGTTGTTTTAGGTCATTGATATCAAGTAGATCTATAAGGGTGTTAATCATGGGATCATCCTGTTTGTTCCAATGGAGGTTAAAATCCCCGAGGAAGAGGTTTTTGGAATTGGAAAGCGAGGATTGAGAGATAAGGTCGGCCAGTTCTTCTACAAAGGGAAGCGAGTCAGTGGGTGGGTGATAGATGTTGTGAAGGCGAATAGGTGGGGTACCATGTACTCGGAGTTCTGCACCGAGGTATTCAAAAGTAGAATGAGCAGAGCTCTGCACAAGTGAGAGTTGTAGTTCATTTTTATAGATTATGGCAAGACCACCTCCGATTTTGCCAGGTCTATCTTTTCTGAGGATGGAGTAGCCAGGGGGAGAGAGCAGGTCAAGAATGGAAGAAGAGTGGTCATTGAGCTAAGTTTCCGTTAAGAAGGCGATGTCAATGTTTTCATGAAGGATAGTTTCTGAAATTTCGATCGCATGACAAGCAGCAGAGCGGCAGTTCACCAGCATGCAGGTGAGGGGTTTAGGATTGGTTTTGGGAGGGGGGATAGTATGGATAGTGGTGCGTTGCGGAGGCAGCCTGGGCGAGGCAGGGGAGGAAGGCATTCTGTTGGTTCCAAGGATCACAGGGATGGTTGCGAGGGGGACCGGAGGGTCCGAGATCAGGGGCATAAGGGGGGAAGAGCGACTGGGGAAACAGAGAACAGGAGAGGGGAGTTGGCTTGAGGTGGGGGATGTACTAACTAGATCCTTGCAGGGGGGGAAGTTTTCCTTTGTTGTTGGGATAAGGTGTTTGATTGGACAGAGCTCATGGAAATGGATTGGTTAGGGTGGCTGGAAACAGAATGGTTGGGGAGGTTAAGAGCCGAGAGGGAGTTGACGTCGTTCCTGAGTGATGTGAGTTCAAACGACAGGTTGGCGAGATGGAGCTCGATGTTAAAGAGTGTCTGTGTAATAAGAGAGATAGGGACGGGGCTGGGAAGTCAGGGGGGAGAGGATCAAGTTCCGAGAGAGGCTGGGCGGGTGGTCTGGGGAGGGGGGCGGGGTGGGAACCCAGGTGGAGGGTGGGGAGGGGTGACCTTGAAGATGGATGAAGGGAGAGGAGGGCGGAGAGAGGGGAGGGTCCCTGAAGCTCGTAGAGAGTCCAGGGGAGGTGTGGGTGCGTGGGGAGAGTGAGGCTGAAAGACGTCTATGTTGGGGGGAGAGGGTTATTAGGAGCAGGAGAAATTGGAGTTGGTAGTTGGGTTGAAGGGATATAGAGATTAAGGAGTTGGGAGGAAGTGGAAGAAAAGATGGGCGAGTTAGAGTAAGGTGGTAACGAATCAGGAAGAGATGGGAGAGTTTGAGTGGCAGAAGGGGCTGTCGGATTGTTAGGAGCAGGAGAAATTGGTGTTGGTAGATGGGCTGAAGGGAGTTCAAGATTAAGGCATTGGGAGGAAGGAGAAGAAGAAATGGGCGAGTTAGAGTAAGGTGAAGACGAATCAAGAGGCGATGGGAGAGATTGAGTGACAGAGGGGGCAATAGTAGAATCGGCAGGGGGGACAGAGATTGACGTGAGAGGGAAGTTGTGTGTCAGGACTTCAGAGACAAGTATTGCGGAAGGGATGTCGACGAGAGGAGGGGTGGAAGTAAGAGAGCGATAGGGAGGGGGTCCGCCGTAGATTGGGAGGCTGGAGGGTTGGAGGGAGATTTCGATAGAAGGTAGGATAAGGTGTTGTAGTGGTGTTTAAAGTAGGAGAGATGTTTTTCGGAGGCTTGAATGAGGATATTACCAGATTTGAAAATAGAGATGTCAATTTCACCTTGAAAAGCAGGGGAAGGGGTGGTAGACAGTTTCAGGCCATATGGGATTTTGCATGATTTCGAGATGGGGAGGTGGTTGAGGAAGATACTTTTCCATTTGGAGGCACGTTTGGAATAAAAGATGTAGTTGGTTTTTATATTGGAGGTGAGACTAAGGTAGTTATCAACGAATAAGGTTTCCTGGTGCCGTATTAATAGTTTGTGCTTAAAATTCTTCTTAGCATTTTTAGAGAGGTTCGGGGGGTAACGGATGGTCCAAGAATTGGGGCCATGTCTAGTTATGGATGAGTCCGGAGAAACAAGGCGGTTACTGGGGGGAGTCATGTTGATCCTTAAGAACGGTCAGGGGGGAAAATGGAGGGGAAAGAAAGAAGAAAGGGGGGCCTCGGGAGGGGGGTGAACCCAGGGGAAATAGGGGGAGAGCCAGGGACTCAAGTAAGCCTCCGGGAGGGCTGGGGAGCAAGACTGTTTAGTAAGCATGCAAAAAGAACCACGTGGCCAGTGAGGATGAGGGGGCGAAGGAACCAGTTAAAAGCCAGGACGAGAGAAGTGGGAAGAGCTAAGGAGGCTAGCGACAGAGAATTGAATTGGTTTGTCGAGTCGTAAGTAAAGATACAATTCAGAACCATAGAGGGTTAAAATGACATAACTTTGAGCTATCATAAACCTTCAAGTATGTTGTTAGTAATTATATCCTGCAGTTGCACCGGCTGCAATATAAGAGACAGTTTAGTGCTAAAAAGCAACTGGGTGAAGTAGATTAGTAGGAGAGCATGTAGAACATAGGAATAACAGTAAAAATAAAATAAATATAACAAGCCGCTACTCGGGCTAACTTACAGATACAATTACAGAATGCAATCAGATATTAGAAAATACAAATGATGTCCTGCCTCCGTTCAAGCTAGATTACAGCAATTGCTTCGAAGCATTAGATAATCGTCAGGAGGTAGAATTGTGTGGGTGCAGTTACATGACACAAGTTAGTGCAATAAGCATCGTGATAAGGTAGCTCAGAAAAAGTGCATATAGAACATAGGATCGCAATGACAAAAGACATACACGTTGCACGGGCTGAGTTTCAATTAGCAAATTATGGAATACAGTCAGGTATTAGATTTGATAGTAAAACTGCCCTGACACAGTTTGGGCTGTATTGCGGGAAAAGATCAGAGAATTGGTGAATAAGTGTGAGGTAGGGCATATGGAGTGTAGGAAATTTAATAACCTGCAGCCATACTTGCAAAATTTCGATTGCAAGGGAGGTGTTCAGTTCTTCTCGATTGGCCAGAGCTTAAGGAATGGTCCCAATCTAAGATGGCCGCCCTGAGAGAGTGGAGGAGAAGGACCTTTTTCTATTTCCTTCCCTGCAAAGGCCACAGATCCAGGGGTAGGGGGCGACTTCTCTGGGCCTGAGGAAGGGGAAACAAATGGAGGGCCAAACAACCAGAGCAAAGCAGAAAAAGGAACAAACAGAACAAAATGGGGTCAAGGGTTAGCCAGACCCAAAAGTCAAGGACCAGGAGAATCCTCGATCTGGGCATATGAGGCAGAAGCGGAGGGGAAACGTTGATGTCCCACAGATCCTGCGGAATCAATGAGTGTGTCCCCTTCGGACCCCGTCAGGGCCTCCCCCTCGCATAATGCCAAGTCTCTAGAACTCCATGCGTCGAAAGGCCACAAGACCCTGACCAGCCCGAGACGAAGCCACCCAGGCTGAACAAGGCAGGACAAGGCAGAAGCGGGGTGCCACGTCGCACTCCGCCGAAACCCCACCAAACAGGGAGTCGCACCAGCAGCGTGGCGCTGTCCGACTCACCCCCAACGGCAGCGCTTCAGCCCCCGTTCACAGTATTCGGGTCGATAATCGTCTCCGTCTCACTCCAGGTGGCAGCACTGCCGACCCTCTTTAGTAAGAGAGGGCACCACTTGGAATCGACCGGGGCAGAGCGGCGGTGGCCCAGGAGCATGGAGCGACGGCCCGTGAGGCAGGGGGTTCTACCAGACGGCCCCACGTGGAGCGATGGCTCGTGAGGGAGGGGGTTCCACCAGACGGCCGTAGCGCCGGAGGCTAGAGATTGCACCAGTTTCGTCCCATGAGGGCGGGGGACTCAGCGCAGGGGCTCAGCCAGCAATGACCCAGGGGCAGCCGAGTCGCAGCTCAGCCTCTGCACCAGCCCGGTTCCAGCTCGGATTCTACCCGAGGCAACCGTGAGTCCAGCAGTTGAGTTGAAGCTGGGTACATCTTCAGGAAGCGGGATCGCAGACCGATTCTCGCCAGGCTGCTCCCACCAGTCCGCAGGACGCTTCGGGGTCCAGTGTCCGCACCAAACCGGCCTCAGCTCCGATCCACTCCTGCGTCGATTCCAGGTAAGGATAATTAACCAGCTGTTCACAATTGCGTTGAGGTAATATTCATCAGTCAATAGGACAGGAGGATGTGGGGCATAAACAGGAATTTTCACAGTTTTGTGATTCCTTGCCCTGGAGCCGCACTCGAGAGTCCCAGCTAGGCGGCCATTTTGTCACAATCAGATTTGTTGACCTAGCCTTCCTACTGGCTAAGCAGAGAATAGCTCTTAGGTGGAGAACAGCGAGGCCCCCATTAATAGTCGATTGGGAGAACGATGTTACCTGTTGGGCTAGAGCAGAGGAGAGGTCACTAATTCGAGGGGACAGGGTCACGAAAAGACGTAAACCCTTCGCAGAACCATGGGCTAAGATACTGAAGGCGTGGGAAGCACGTAATACACCTGACTTGGAATCCCAGACAGATAGCTCCACAACGGAAATAACACGAGAGGCAAATGTAGACTTGTCGCAGGCCTAGGAATCACTGGGTAATCAGATGACGGAGCATACATGCAGAGGGGGACGGAAATAGGTTTGTTGGGGTATTGGGGTGTCCTCGGTGGCCTCTCATGTTCTCCCCCCTCTCCCCTCCTCCCTCGTCCCCACCGCCTACTGGGGACCCTTCCCTGCCTCACCCCTCCCCCCCGAAGCTCTCTAGCTCGCGCATGATGGACCACCCACTGCGGGTGGGAAAGAAAACTTAGTGCCATACTTTGTGGACTGTGGACCCCCGGTTGATTTAATTAAGTATAAGTCTGGTTTGATATTTATTGTTTTTAGCTATCTTAAGTGTCTGTTATTTTTTCCTCTTCTTTTACCTTTTGAGCTCTTTGCTTTATATTGAGACTTATGTGCCATGCAAAAAGGCTTGGTTGAGGGACGGTGATAGTGTTGACACTGAATGTAGTGACTCCCTATAGGACAATCGGATATCAGGGGAACATATCATTATAATGGACCATCAAAGAATGTTACAGATTCTGTAAATATTAATGGCTGCATTTTGATTCCTAGAGAATAATTATAGAATACCTGTTTTGAGGATGATCTTCACGATTTGAATTTGATTGTTCCTGCTTAAAAATGTATATCAACTAGTGACATGGTAATGTATAGCCTATACTGTAATAACTCATATAAATGCAAATAAAAACGATATTTAAAAAAATAAATTATGTACTAGATCAAGATTTGTCCATACTACAGCACGGGCAATCACAATTGCATTGTATTATGTTATTGAGCCGGATGCTGCAATCATTGCGCGCAGGTTATGTGCCTTGGCGTTTTATCAACAGTACACAGCCCCTGTTTTCCGAATATAATCTAACAGAAAAACAGATGAAAATGGCACAGAGGGGAGCAAAATATACAATGCTGTGTATTGAGAAACTGGACAGATTGCCTTTTACTGAGGCAGAATCACCGTCCACAGAGTGGTTGATCCATGGCCATATAACATTACCGGTCACAACTTTCCAAATACAGTACTGCCTAGAACAACAACAGGCAGGCAGATATGAAGAAATGGGTAGGGAATTCATCAAGGAATCTTGGGAATTACCATACAGATTTCGATGCAGGAGTGGGGATCTAGAAGTGCTTCTACGTGGTACAAACTGTGAGAACGCTTTAAGTGGATCTCTCATACGCCACGATATTATGCTACATGGGGCCTGCAATGGTTCAGTTGCGAACCTATCCTGTCACGGCAGCCGTGATTACTCCAGTATTCAGGCTACTTTCAAATGGGAGTTACTTGATGCTGAACGATCAATGTTGTTGTGGGATGCTTCCGGGCATCGCATATCTCGTCACTGTGAGGGTTACTTGCTGTATGCAAGTATTGTTTCCACCGACACACACAGTCAGGGTGGTGCCACTATGGCCTTCTTTGAATGTTTCCTTTATTCGGTTTGATACTCTGAGCAGAATAAAAGCTATGCTTCTACAAAAAACCATGCCCTTAACCTCCCCTCGGGAGACTTTTGATCTCCAGATCACAAGGTCCTCAGCTGAGATACAGGCACTCATACATATGAACTGCCCCTACCATTTCACAGAAATGGTAAATCGTATCTTTAACATGTCTGATACGGCGGGTATAGTCCACCTATTTAAAACCATAGGTTTGGGACTGTTAAGCACCTTTCAGACGGTCCTAGGAGTTATACCAAACTTTATACACCCCGTATTCTGAAGCATTTTCGGAGGACTTCCGCTGATCCTGTTTCTAATACCAGGTATCCCGATTGTAATTTTTCTGCTACGCAATGGACTTCCCAGTCACCAAGGAAATGGAAACAGTACTCTTGGAGCGTAAATACCGTGATCGCATGGTACAACATCTGGGCACACCCCGCCTACGGGAACTAAGCGCCTCTTGGTTCCTGAGACTGCGGTACCCCGTCTTGGTCTCAAGTTGGACACCCCGCAAGGGATGTTAGACCACTGCGAGCTGGGGTATCTGCATGCAGGAACCTCAGCGTCTCGCGTCAGTGTGTGTCGGCAGGGAAATCCTTATCTCCTCTCCTTGTCTCAGCAAGATGTGATGTTTATATACCCAAAGGTCTCCCCGGGGGTTCTACCTTGTTGTGCCACTTGTCGGACTTAGGATGACGTCGGGAATTAACTTTATACATAGTTATTATACAGGAGATGGTAGTCCTGCTGAGTTTCCAAGAATCCTCATGCATAATGTATGAGGCTTTTACCAGGGAAAATCCAGCGTTCTGTGTGCAGTGTTGTATCTAGGTAAAAGGTCTGTCCCTAAGAACCGTTATGTATGTAATGTAGGGAAGAATATAGGTGAAGGGTTAGGATGTTACCTGAGCAAATATTGGGGTACCTATATGGAATATAACACCCACTCCTCATCCGACTGGATGACATATTTAAATTCTAACATACTACTAGACTGTCTAGGCACTGGTACGCAAACAACTACAGTAAAACAAGAGTTTTGCTAAAAAATGTTAAAACATTCTAAAATATGTTAAAAGGAAAAAATTGTCACTCAAGCAATAGCTCTAATGTGTCCGTATATATATATATATATATATATATATATACACACATCACATCTTGCTGAGACAAGGAGAGGAGATCAGGATGTCCCTGCCGACACACACTGACGCGAGACGCTGAGGTTAATGCATGCAGATACCCCTTGCGGGGTGTCTAACTCGAGACCAAGACGGGGTCCCACAGTCTCTCACTTCAGGTAATGGGGTTGACTTTATCCTAGAGGGATTCTTGGCTAAACACCTACATACCTGCTAGGTACACTTAGGTACATCTCATTAGGGTAGCATCGTAGGAGTACGCATTTTATTGTCATGTATTTTATATACTTGCCTATATTCATGGTTATAGCAAAATGGTAGAAATCTACCATCCTTTTACTTTCTTAGTGCTTCTAATCATTTATACCTGTTACCGTCTAATGGTTGTTTCAGCACACCTATTTTACACTAGAATAACGACTGTTCAATAAATACTTACTAAAAAACGTCCCTACCGTTTATTCTGTGTATCTCTCTGAAGACTAAGTGAGCACGAGTGACTGGGCGAAAAATAGTACACTGTTTCCATGGTCCTGAGGGATCAGGGTTGTCATGTTCGAAAGTTGCCAAGAACTATTCTCTCCCTGGTAAGAGGAGTTTCTAGTGGCACTGTGAGCTAGCTGATACACAGGCCAACATACCCGGTGGGGGTGTCTAGAATTAGTCTGACACCAATCCTAGTGTATGTTGTCTAAACGTGCAGATCCTATATAGGTTTTATAGGAACTACACAACAGGACAAGAATGAAGAGCTTGGTAGCAAGAGATGCTAGAGGCTGGAGCTTCTTGTAGCCCGAAGATCTCTGGAGGACAGAGTCAACAAACCTTGGCAACGGCAAGTCGACGCTGTGCAAAGGGGTTTTGTTCCAGCGGTTTCAATGAGGGATACTGGCCTCAAACTTGCTGAGAATACAGTGCAGGCCTCAAGGGAGTTGCGGAACCACCACCTGTGTTGCTGAGCCTTTCGAAGTCTGTGGGATCTCAGGAGCAGCAGGGCGGTCAGGTTCGTTGCGGTGCCTGCAGATGTAGGGGAGTGACTCCTTCTCTCCAAGAGAGATTACTTTGGGTGTCTTTGATGCCCACAGGCCAGGAGAAGACCCTGGATGAAGACCAGGCACAGACAACACAGAAGACTGGCAGGACAACGAGACCAGGAGCCGCAAGAGTCTTACGTGATGCAGTCTCGGTTCCAGGCGAAGTCCAATGAAGTCCAAGGTGCCCAGGCAGTTGAAGTTGAAGTGGTTTTGGATCTGAATCTTGTCCCATGGCGAATCTGAAGAGCCACCCACAGGTAAGCCCTTAAGTACCCTAGGGAAAGGGTTGGGAAGATTCAGGGATCCCTCCCAGAGGAGGGGCTGGACAGAGAGGAGGATACTCCCATGTCCTTTGTCTAGTTTCATGCCAGAGCGGGAGCCAACAGCTCCCTGAATTGGTTCCAACTGGAGTATGCAAGGCACCAAATGTGCCCTTCAAAGCAGTCTGGTGGAGTTGGCAAGAGCCCCTACCCCAGCCCAATACACTAGTCCTGTCTGGGAGGTGGTCACACCTCCCTGTGACAGGAAACCCATTGTTCTACCTTCCCCTGCTCGAGCTCAGCTCAGCATCAGGAGGCAGAATCGTGTCTGTGATTGGCTGGAGCACTAGCCTGCTGTTAGACCCTGAAAGGCTGGTCCCAGGAATACAAGGGGGCTCCCTAGGGGAGCCCCCCAGTACATGTGATCCTACATCCAACACTGGAATTGGTGTTGGCGTAGGATTCCAACATGTTTGATAACAAACATGACCGGTTTCGGTGCAGCCAATATATAATGAGACATCTCGTAATTGACTTGATGTTCACTATATTTATTAAATGACTTACAGCACTTAGAAAGCCTGGAGAATCGACTTCAGGGTTTGTAGGGGGTGTCCTGCTCATGCAGGGCACTCTCACACTTATAACCTAGCACCCTGCCTTCAGGATTGAAAAGCCTGCCTTAGGGGTGACTTTTAGGTTTTAAGTGCAGTGACCTCAGATATAGGGAAACGTATTTCTGTTGTGAGTGGTGCTTGCACCATCTCACACAGGCTGCAATGGCAGGCCTGTAGTCACAGATTAAGTGGTCTCTCATGGGTGGCATGATATATGCTGCAGCCCATGGTAGACCCCTGGTGTAACTATGCCCTGGGTACCTTAGTACCATATGCTAGGGACTTAGAAGAGTACACCAATAGTCAATTGGGAAGGTGCCAAAGTACTTACCATAGTCAAAGTTCCAAATTTAGGGAGAGAGCACAGTGCCTGGGGTCCTGATTAGCAGGATCTCAGTAGGACTAGTCAGAAAACAGAATAAACACAGCAAAAAGTGGGGGTAACCATGAAAGCAGATCCTACTTTCATACAGTGCCCAAAGCAGATAGATGAGCAGAGAGGGGCTAAACAGTCTATGGTGTGCACCATGCCACAAATTTGTTCCATCTACTGGTGCATACCGTTTTAGTGGAGGGACTACTGGCTGGCAAGATAACATCACAGACTTTGGGCGGAAGGTTGAAAGCTGTCAACTGCTGCCGCTCAATCTCCACGCAAGGAGGTGGACAGGTTCGGGTGAAGAACCGTCCCCTGCTGCTGCAACAGAAGATCCTCCCGAAGGGGCAGTCTGATCGGTGGATCGATAACTATGCTCAGAAGGTCGGGATACCAGACTCTTCGTGCCCAGTCCAGAGCTACAAGAATGACTTGAGCCCAGTCGTGCTTGATCTTCTTGAGCACTCTGGGCAGAAGTGGGTTAGCCAGTAAGGCATACAGGAGGCCGAAGCTCCACTCGCGATGAAAAGCATTGCCGAGCAGGCACCACCTTAGAAACTCCACTGCGCAAAACTGCTGACATTGCACGTTCTCTTTGGAGGCAAACTTATCCAACCAAGGCTCTCCCCACCGCTGAAAGAGACCTTGCGCCACCTCCGGATGGAGACGCCATTCGTGATCGACTAGGTACAATGGCTGAGTTTGTCCGCCCTGGCGTTCAGGGAGCGCATAAGGTGTTGAACCACCAAGGTTATGTCCTGATGTTCCAGGTTATGTCCTGATGTTGACAAAGGGTCCACAACCCTACCCCGCCCTGTTTGTTGCAGTTCCACGTGGTGGTGGTGCTGTCGGTGAACACCTGAACCACTTTCCCTTTGAGAGAGGGAAGGAATGCTTTCAGTGCCAGTCTGATCGCCCGGAGCTCCAAAAGGTTGATATGGAGGCAGGACTCTGCCAGAGAACAGACGCCTCTGATCTCCACCTCTCCCAGGTGGCCGTCCCATCCCAGAAGTGACTCATCCGTTACCACAGTTAGATCTGGTTGGGGAAGTGAGAAGGATCTGCCTCTGACCCAATCTTGATTCTTAAGCCACCACTGCAGTTGGTGAGCAGTTCCCTCAGAGATCTGGACTGCAGTCGGAAAGATTCTCCTGATGTTGCGCCTACTGGAACTTAATGTCCCACTGCAGAGCCCACAAATGCCATCTGGCATGATCCACCAGCAGGGTACAGGAGGCCATGAGGCCCAGCACCCTCACAGACATTCTCACCGAAATCCGGGATAGAGGCTGAAACATAGGTATCTTAGCCCGATCTCGGACTCTCTACTCGGGAGGATAGGCCCAAAACTGTTCTGTGTGCAGAACCGCCCCGATGAAAGGGAGTTTCTGAGAGGAAGTCAGCTGTGACTTCGGCACAATGATAGTGAACCCCAGCAAATGTTTTGGAGGTCCACCATAGTCTGGAGGTGGGAGATGACAGCCTGGGGTGAGCCCTCCTTCAACAGCCAGTCGTCCAGATAGGGGAAGACTGGAACCCCTGATCTGCGCAGATGAGCTACGACCACCGCCATCACCTTTGTGAACACCCGAGAGGCACTGGTAAGGCCAAGGAGGAGCACAGTGAACTGAAAGTGCTCGTGGCCCACCGTGAACCGAAGGTAACGTGTGGGGGCCGGCAGGATGGGGATATGAAAATAAGCATCCTGCAAGTCCAACACCACCAGCCAGTCTCCTGGGTCGAGTGCAGACAGAACTTGAGCTAGGGTGAGCATTTTGAACTTCTCCTTCCAGAGGAAGACGTTGAGGGCCCGAAGGTCTAAGATAGGACGCAGGCCTTTGCCCTTCTTGGGTACCGGAAAGTAGTGGGAATAACAACCATGACCTACTTCTGGCACAGGGACCCTCTATAGCTCCCTTGGCCAAGAGAGCCAATACTTCCTGGCGGAGAAGTGCCAAATGATCCTCCGTCATGCGATCGTAAGAAGGTGGTATGGAGGGAGGCGTAGTCTCGAAGGGGAGGGAGAAGCCCCTTCAGACTATTTGCAAAACCCAAGTACTTTAGGGTCATAGGACCATTGTATCCTGGGAATACCCTTTTTTTTAATAGCCACCACCTATCCACATTAAAGGGATACCTGGAGTTTCTGGTGGTTTTTTAATCTTTAGCCCCCCTGGCCTTTTCTCATAAGCGCTCCCTGAAATACGGTCGAGCCCACCCTGGCCTTTAGGAGCCAGGGTGAACCCGATGATGAAGCATGACACTACTAGAGTGTGTGAGGGTTACTATACAAAGAGGTACTGCTCCCAATAGTGGTAGTAGCAGTTAATTAGATCACCTTCTGATAGAGAAATGCTTATTAGTCTCCACTGGGTTGGATACTTTTTGGTCACTTTATTTGCAAAACCCACCTGTCCGACTTGATAGATTGCCAGTGGAGGAGGTGATGGCATATTCTGCCTCCAACTGGCCGTTAATGGGCCTGAAACGTCAGACTAGGGAGGTTTGGAGACTGCGGCAGGGGGGAAAAGGGTGGACTGGATCACCTGCTGGCTCCCTGACCCAGGAGGATGCTGGGTCCCACGTCCGTGGCCACACAGAGACTGGACAGTTTGTGTGACTCTGTGGCTGGTCTGGTCAGGACGTGGCTGGGTGCCCCTTTCGTAGCCACAAAAGGGTCAAAAGGCAGACTGTGGTGGATGTGAGGTAGCTGCGAGGCCCAAGGACCTGGCCGTAGCTCGAGAATCCTTGAACCACTCAAGCGCTGTCTTTCACCAAAAAGGCGAGTACCTTCAAAGGGCATGTCCATCAAGGAAGACTGGGCATCCTCTGAGAAGTCAGAAGTCCTCAACCAGGCGCAGCGTCTGACAGCTACCGACATGGCAATCATTCTGCCCAGTGAATTAGTGGTATCCAGTCCACATTGTATGGTGAATTTGTCTATGTCACTCCTGTCTGCAACTGCTTGAGAGAGAATGGCCCAGGCCTCCTCCAGGCACTGAGACAGCACCTGCACGACCGTATCCCAGATAGTATGGGACTATCGGCCCAAGAGGTATGCGGTATTCACCAACCGCAATGCCAAGCTGGAGGAAGAGAACATCTTCTTACCAAGATGTTCCAGCTTCTAGGATTCCCTATCTGGGGGAGCAGAAGGGAATGCAACTTTTGATAAAGAGGTTTAGACTACCAAGCTCTCAGGGGAGAGGTGTTGGGTCAGGAACGCTGGGTCACCCGGAGCTCGGCGGTGGTGACAGTCAATAGTCCTATCTACAGGAGCCCCTGTGCTGGGCTTGGACCAAGTGCCCAGAAGGCCAACCTTGAGGGCTTCATTGAACAGCAAATGGGGTTCAGAAGAGGAAGTTGTAGCCTGAAGCACTTCTGTTAGGAGGTTAGTTCTGACTGCCACCATAAGGAGCTTGAGGCCAAGGACCTTGACTGCCTTCCTCACCACCACAGCAAAGGAAGCGCCCTCCTCCGTAGCCACGGTAGGGGGAGAGGGCAAGCCAGTGTCAGGGGAAGTGTCCAGACCACTGGCATCACCCAGGTCCATTCACCCGTACGGTTCCTCAAGCTGGTCAGTTAAAGGGTCCAGTGCCCTCTCCCAGTTCTCTTCCTCACCTTCTGACCCAAAAGGAACGCTAGGAATGAACACAGGAATGAAAGTCCCTTCTGGCATCGGAATTGATGTCGATCGACGCTGGTCTGGCTCCGTGTCCACTTCGGGGATGAGGATGGGGTCGGCGCCAACCGGGGGTATGGTCAACGCCAGGAGCGTCGTCGTCAGGATCGACGTTGGTGAAGGTCGAGTTAAATCGACCGGCGTCAATCCGGATACAGGCCGAGATCCACGGGGGCCCTCTGGAACCAGGGCTGGAGCCACCGGCATTGAAATCCCAGGGCCCTCAACTGACTCCGCGGGGCCCGAAGGTGCCCCAGGGGAGCCCGGCTGCCCAAATATGAGCTACAAGGCCTCATAGAACTGCTGGATCTGGGCAGGAGATGTTCCGGCTGCCAGAAAGGGAGGGACAATAAGGGGGGGGTGGTCCCAGTGGAAACACAATATTACATAGACATCAACATCACCTCATTAATCAATTGCAAACAATATTTAGGCATATTGAAAATATTTTATCACGTTGAACATATAATGCATCATGTTCAAAACATAGCACATTTATCAAAAAAGTTTGTGCATAGGTGCCCCCAGAGGGGGAAGGGAGGAGTTGGTGCATCAATGTGCATAAGTGAGGGTGAGTGATGTAGGGAGGGCAATGAACAGTGTGTACATCCAAACGCATAAAAGGCCTGTCCAGCCTTAACCAAGACTACATTATTTACAGAAATAGAATGTAAAAAAAGGGACACGTGAGTCTATCACTGTTGTCCGCATTCAATACAGAGAACATAGAGCTGTTGACGTTTCGACCCAAGGTTAGTGTAGGAAATTCCACTCCTTACATAAGGGTCTTCATCGAACCATGGGGGGCACCCTTGGTCCACCTTGTGATGCGGTGGAAAAAACAAGAACGGGCCCTGAGGCTCCAGGGGCAGAGAGGGACTGACTCTTGGTGATAGATTGTAAATATGTTCAGCTTATTCCAATGATTTAGGTGGAAGTGGCATGAATAAATCAAATTGCTTCATCCGTCTAGTTAAGCGACTTCACGTTTCTTAAGACATCCGTCTGCTGGCTGTTCAGAAAGGGAGGGAGGCGCAGAGCCATCTCTGAAGTAAGCTCCGTAGATGGAGCCTTCAAGTGACGACGCTCAAGGTCCCACGTTGCGCCGTCCGACCGAAGAGGAGAAGGCGAAGAATGTCTGTGCTTCTTTGACTTCTTCTTGTGCTTCCCTGACTTATCCAAAGATCTCCCCGAGAACTTTGAGTGCGAGGAGTGTGGGCTCCGCGACTGTTCTCAAGACCTTCCCCTTGAACAAGAACAGGAGCGACGCGGAGCCGAGAGCCGGACCTCCAGCAGCTTTTAGGACTGCTCCCACAAAGCCTTCAGGTTCATGGCTCGGCACTCGGAGCATGACTTCAGGTCGTGGTCGTGCTCCAGACACCAAAGGCACACGAGGTGCGGATCCGCCACGGACATCATCCGGTGGATGTAACCACAGGGCTTGAAGCCGGTCCTTCGCTGGGACATCCTCTACACATCAGGAGTCTACGACTCGAAAAAGACGTAGACAAGAAGTAAAAGAAAGTTAGCCAGAACGTGCCTAGGGGTAGCTCTCTCCGGATCTGCGCTAGGCTGGCGCGGAAAAAGAAAGAACTGACGTCAGCACGCATGGGCGAAGCCTATGTAGGTTCCGCAACATCATCCTGGCGCCCACGACGCCGACGATGGATGCTGAGCCGACCGATGCCGCCTAATGATGCGCTGGGGTATTGCAGAAGAAAAAATCTCCTGATCCAGACTGACACATAGGGGAAATTCTAAGGTAAGGAATCTACAATTAACAGTCTCTATCAGATACAGTTGTTTCATACACCCATGATTAGTACTGGGCCTAATGGCTGGATGGTCCATGGGTAGACTAGGCCACATAGTCAAATAAATGAATAGTGCAAATTTAACAAACATGAAGAAACTGTACTGTACTGTGCAACCTTTTCCTTTAAAAAAGATAAAAAATTAAATGCAAATAAATAACCAGGCCCCAACTAAAACTCCAGGCCACCCACCACAATAAAATGTGAAAATAGAGTAAAAGTACAAATAAATACTGGTGCATGCCCTCTATCAAACAAACAAGACCCTTATACAAAAGTATTTGAACTTACTTGTAATATCACAAAAACAGTCCTTAAATCCAATGGTATAAATGGAAAGCTAGTTAAGTTCCTGTTATCAGTAACATCTAAGCAAGGCCAAGTGTCACTATGAGGAAGCATAAAACAACAAAAGACTTCAATCCTTCACAATTGTAACATGCGTATAGACTCTGGAGGCCTAGAGCAAGAATGTAAACATCGGGAACTCTTCAGTTTTTAGAAACATATTTGTATTTTTTTTAATACACAAGAGTGCTTTTTGAAAAGGTTTAACTAATCAAAAGCTTTTATCTGAGTGCATTTTTTGTGATGGTTTTAATTAATCAAAAACAATAAATTTTTTACTAACTTACAATGGTATATATGCAGCAGACAAAAAGAGTGCTCCTTCAACCTCAAAATTCAAATGAAAAGTGACAAGGAGATGGTCAAAGCACTGGGAGGAGCATGCTGAATAGGAACAGGAAGTTGGAGTCTCTGAAGCACCTCCTTCTTGTTGGAAAAATAAAGCAAAATATAAAAAGACTTCTCACATTAAAAAACAACTAACGGTCAGTTGGAGTAGAATATTAACTCACAAATGCCTTTTCGAGTAGATTTAGATGCTTCTCGAGTAGAGAATCAGCTCAAGGTGCAGCTATAGTTGCTCGCACTCACCAGCATCACGAAAATGGCACTGGAAGGCGCCGTCGCTGCCGGATGCTGCTTGGCGGCTACCAAAGTCTTGTGCGCACTCGCTAATGGCTGGCAAGTCTCGTTGAGCTCACCAGCACGCGCCAAAACAAGTCTTGCACGCACCAACAGAAAAAAAAAGTCTGCCACTAGCCGGATGGCGGAATTTAGTGGAAAATCCACGTTACACGCATAGCACGGAGTTCCTAAATTCTTCCACCTCACGAGCGGAGTGAATTTTACTACCTAGGCCTAGTCCAAACCACACCAGCCATGGTGATCTTACTAGGTTGATTAAAAAAACTCAGATCAATACAGGACCCTAGAGTTAAACTCTAGAAATTTCAAACAAGGTATCAATAGTTCATGGTCAAGGGCAAGACAAATCCCCAGAATAAGTCGGTTTAATCTTGTTTCAGATTTCATCCACACATTGAGCAACAGCAATAATGGATGCAGCTGTAGCATCAGTGATATAATTCAAACTCAACTCTTCATGTACCACCTCAGAGGCAACACAATTCTGCAAAGATAACAACCTTTTCATCAATTTCTTCTCCTCAATCTGGAGAGATCGTGCAAGAACATATCCCCAGATGTCACAACCATAACAATTGAAATACATTTTGCATTATATATTTTGATCATATCATCTATATATTTGAAACCTAAATGGACTTTACGGCGGAGCATGGCCCTGCAACTGACCATGTCAATGCTGATGGTCTCTCCAGGTTCTTAGTGACGACAACTCCCATGAGGGTGGGTAGCTCTCTCTGCTTTCATCTTGAAGGGACACATGTTGGACCTGACTTCCTTGGAGTGGTTTTCCCCCCAACTTTTTACCTTCAATCCTCCTGTTCTTGCTGACTTCGTATTAGCTGGCCTTCGGACTCTGTCCACTTTCCCACTGCTAACCAGTGCAAAAGTGTATGTGCTCTCTCCTTTAAACATGGTGAATTGGCTTACATCCAATTTCCACATTTAATATACTTATAAGTCCCAAGTAAAATGTTACTACATGTACCCAGGGCCTATCAATTAAATGCTACTAGTGGGCCTGCAGCATTCATTGTGCAACCCTCTTAAGTAGCCTTTTCAACATGACTCAGGCCTGCCATTGCAGTCTGTGTGTGCAGTTTAAACTTCCATTTAGACCTGGCAAAATAAACCTTTTGTCAGGCCTAAACCTCCCTTTTTAATCCATATAAGTTACTCCTAGGGTAGGCCCTAAACAACCCAAAGGGCAGGGTGCAGTGCATTTATAAAGTTGGACATGCACTTTTAAGTTTTACATGTCCTGGTAGTAAAAAACTCCAAAATTTGTTTTTCACTATTGTGAGGCCTACCTTTTACATTTAATAAGTGATAACTTTCAATAGGGAGCAGGCAGAAATTGCAAGTTTGGAATCTCAAGAATTGTAATTTAAAAGACTCTTTAATGTTAAAGTCGGATTTTAAGTCACAATTCTGAAAATGCCAATTCTAGAATGTTTGCATTTTCTTGTCCTAACCATTTGGTGCCTGCAGCCTGTATCCTGGGCCACATGACTAGGTGTAGCTGGCAGTTGATCTTTGTGTATTGCTCCCAGACATTGAGACAAAGAGGGAATAGGTGTTGGCAGGATGGGCCGTATCTGATTTGTTAAGGAGGAGGAGCTGCCAGCAGCTAACTTTGGAGGAGATCTGTCTGCTTTGTACCACACCAAGACACAAATTTGTTACATTAACAGGCGTATACAGTTTATATCGAGGGACACCTGGTTGCCAAGATGACATTAACCACCTCCGAAGGAAAGCCGAAGGTATTTAGCTGTTGCCGCTCAATGTTCAAGCATGACTGCTGAGATTGCGAAGGCCCGGTGCACAAACCTGCCCTGCTTTTATGAAAGCAGATCCTCCCAAAGGGGCAACCTGATTGGAGGACAGTTGCTCAAGCCCAGGGGTTTTGGCATAGCCTCCGTGCATGCTCCTGAGCCACTAGGATAACTTGGGCCCGGTCGGGCCAGATCTTTTTGAGAACTCGGGCAGGAAAGGTATCAGCAGAAAGGCATGCAGGAGTCCCAAATTTCACTTGAGACAGAACGCATCTTTGAGGGAGAGGCGCCTTGAAACCTCCAACACGCAGAACTGCTGACATTGTGCGTTCTCAGTGGTGGCCAACAGATCAAGCCAAGGTTCTCCCTATTCTGGGAAGAGACCTTGCACCACCTCCAGGTATAACTGCCACTCGTGATTTGCTAGATGCCGACCGCTGAGCTCGCCCACCCTGACATTCAACGATCCCACCAGGTGGTTCATCACCAGGAAAATTCCTTCATGGTCCAGCCATTTCCAGAGGCACAGGGTCTGTGATCCTGCCCACAATGTTTGTTGCAGTATCACATGGCAGTGCTGTTGTCCATGAGCACATTTAACAGCCTCCCCTTGATGGATGGAAGGGAGGCTTTCAGCATCAAGCAGATGGCCCTCAGCTCCAGAAGGTTGATATGGAGCTGAGACTCCACCAGAGACCGAAGATCTCTGATCTCAACTCTCCCATATGATATGACCACCTCAACCCAGAAGCAATGCTTCAGCCACTACTGTCAGCCCTGGGTAAAGAAGGGAGAGGGGTCTGCAACAATCGTGGTCCAGCAACCACCACTGCAGATCTTTTGCAGTCTTTTGAAATCTGAACATGGTCGGAGAGGTCGCCTTGATCTTGGGCCCACTGAGACCTCAGATACCACTACAGAGTCTGAGTATGCCACTTGGCTGCTTGACCAACAAGATGCAGGAGGCCATCAGTCCCAGCAGCCTCACAGTCAATTGCTCTGATATCTAGGGGCGAGGCTGAAAGACTGAATCGTAGTCTGAATGTCCTGGACTCTCCTTTCGAGGGGAAAGGCACAAAACTGAACTGTGCCCAGAATGGCTCTGATGAAGGGGAGTGCCTGAGAAAAGCGTCAGGTGTGACTTTGGCACGTTGATAGTGAACTCCAACAATGACAGGAGCTTCACCGTAGTTTTCAGTGGACTGAGAACTGCCTGGGATGAGCCCGAATTCAAAAGCCAATTGTGGAGGCAGGGGAAGGCTGGGACCCCTTACCTCCGACGTCGCGCTGCCACCACTGCCATCACTTTTGAGGTGCACTGATGAGACCACAGGGGAGCACAGCAAACTGGAAATCCTCCTGTCTGACCACAAATCGCAGGTAGCGCCGAGGGACCTGCATAATTAGAATATTGAAATAAGCATCCTGCAGGCCCAATGCCACTGATGGAGCAAGGACTCGTAAATGAGACTTGCTTGGAAGCAGTCCTTTCGTTTTTTACTCATTAACGAATTACTATGTGTTTGTAATTAATAATTCGCATTTTAGAAAGACACGCGGGACAATGAAGCTTGCGTATGTGTTTACTAACTTTAACAAAATGAACGAAGGACTAAAACGTACTCTAACAAGGGATCTTTACTGCGCATGCGTCTACTGCATCTACGTAGCATGACGTTTTAACGCTTGGAGGGAAAATCTTGCGCATGCGCAAAAGGCATTAAAATGGCAGCTTGAAAGTTCACATGCATGGCTAAATAGAAAATAAGTTTTATATTAACGCAAATGCAGAAAGGGTAATAATAATTAAAGTGGGTTAGAGTAGAGGTTGGTGGTATACAGTGAAACCATTTATTTTTGAGAATAACATTTCTTCTTTTGACTTTATTATTAGTGCGCATTTGGGACTTCCACACTTGTCTGAATTGAGCTGACTGATTTGACCCCGCACATGCGCACATGAGAGAGAACAAGGAAGGATGAGTAAGGATTTGTCACGCGTCCAAGGACAAGAAAGATGTGCCCTGGGAACATGAGGGTGAAGAGTTCATATGAAGGAGCCTTATTCATGAAATTGAAACAATTTGTATTAATAAAGTTTGGAGATGTATGGGAAAGGAAACGATTTAATAAAGTTTAAGGGG